>JARVZY010012386.1:0-1250000 GCA_030686995.1 Artemisia argyi | reverse complement strand
ATCGTTTGTTAAATAAGGGTTGTCAATCCAAATTTATGTAAAATCTTAATTTAAAAGAAACTCAATAAAAACTAAACATATACTTGTGTATAATTCCTTGATTGGTAATTAGGAGTATCATAACAATTTGAGTACAAAGTTTGGTGTAAAACTTGTTATGATGCGCAACTAAAAATGAGTAGTTATACAATCTATGATGTATGTCATGTTTTCACTACTACTAAGAATTCTATCACCTAAATGACTCCTTTCGGACATATCAAATTAGTATGACAATCCTATAAACACATGGTTGTTTAGAAAATTAATTCTTTTCTTATGAATTCCTACGAATCCTTTCGGTCCTTTTTCGTGATGAAATCGTCTCAAATCTATTTTAACAAGTAAATAAGATGGTTGTCAAGCATCCTATTCCATACTAATTTGGTGCATTAATATTTTGGAATAAAAACAAGTTGAAAATCCTTTCGGACCTATTTTTCAAGAAATTGTTTTTACCGACAAATTAAGCAAGAAAAGATGTTATATCAACAAACTCATAAAAATAGATATGTTTTCATGCATCACCTTTCTCATAAAATAATACTCCATTAACCAATCACATCATATACACAAGTATATCACAAATTACTCCATAGCAATCATATTAAAATACAAGTAAATAAGAAAACTTTCATAAAACTTAAAGTAACAATTGTTCATTATAAGTATCAAGGTGTACCTAGTCTTGAAAATTACAATGAGTAAACTTGTGGAACTATAGCAACCACACTCCTCCAATTGCTCACCAATGTAAGTAAACAACTCCATACTTGAACCAATGCTTGAGACTTTAACTCAACACGTTCTGAACGTTTTTACAACACTTAGTAAACTTTCAGGCAATATAAGATAAGCTAACAATATTTGGTGTAATACTAAGTTAGATAATGGTGGTACAAGTATCTCTAGGTCCTAAGTGCTCATTATATAGCTTAATGACACTTATGCTTCAAGTAAAAACGTCCATCCTCAGTAAATAAGCAGAAATGATTAGCCACACATGATTATAGGGAGTAAATTCTCCAATTAATGCAAAACTTGTAACTTCAGTTATCACCATCCGATCGGTTTCTCGCCATCCGATCGGATGGTCAATTCTGGCACGTTTCCAGCCGATCCGATTGCGGGTTGCAACCGACCGATTGGATTTAGTCTGAACATGTTTCTATGTCTTTTCTTCGTCGTTTTACGTTGCATGCAATATTTTTCTTCGTGGCATGACTTTGTCCATTAGAACTTGATATTTCCTTGATAATTTCGTGTAGTAAACTTGTCTTTATCAAATCCTTTTGTTTATGCAACGTTTCTTTCTTCCTTGATCCTCTTGAAACTCTCCAAAAATGCATGTCCACTTTATTTCTTCATCTTTTAATCATTTTTACCTGCTTTTGGCTATATTTGCATCTATAAACACTTTTTCACGATTAAGTAACAAATATATACAAATATGACCAATTTCCACTCATAAATCAAATAATAACGCGACTAAAAATATGTTAAATTTGAGCGTTATCAAATCCCCCACACTTGAGCTTTGCTCGCCCTCGAGCAAGTCTTAATCAAAAGAAAATTGAATTCAATGGTAATAGTGCAAATATCTTATTTGAACTCAATCAAGTAAATAAAGAGCTTGATAACAATTTTATGCACCTCACGAAAATAATTTAAAATTCACTCATCACTCAATATGTGTAACGATTAATAGATCACTCATTGCACAGTCATGATTTATGTTTCTTACCATAGGCTTGTACAAGTATCAAAACAATAGAATAATTCATCAAAGAGGTCTTTTATTCGGGTTGTAATGTTTAGGCTAAGGGTTTTATAAACTTTCGTGCAAAATAATTACACTAAGTCAAAAAGGTAAGGATAAGGCATGGGAATATTTATGAAATTGGTTTTAAAAGAAAAATAAAATCAAATTCTAAGTCCCATAGTTGCTAATCTCAAATAATCCACAAACCCAAAAATGATAATAGTTACAATCTTTCTCCTCTTCGACTTCCACATGTTGATACATCGATTCACCATAAAAATATTCTTCAAACTTAGCACATCGGCTAACAACATATCTCATGACTTTCTTTATTCATAATAATATAACACATTGGCTATATTTGTCACCTTATAGTTGCGATGACTTTTTTTTTATCACCTCCCCCACACTTCGCATAAGCATACACCACAAAAAATACAAAACACGAAGTTACGCACCTTCATCTTTGTTGGAATGGTACACACATGAATTGTGAAGTGTGGCTAACTAATAATCATCAAAAACTAACCAACAACCAAGCAACTAGCAATCCACCATTTAGACTTTGATAAGGGTTAGGCTAAGGTTTAAAGTGTAAAATCTTTTTGTATTTTTCTGGATTTAACAAAATGAAAAGGATGGCTCAAAGGTTGAAACTAAGGGTATCTAGCGCTAAAGATGAACGCTAACAAATGGGTTCCAAATACGAGGTTAACTAACCAATGTGGTTAGCAAAAATTATTTTGTAAACGGATGGTCATTTGGTTTTATTCCTAAGTTTGCCTCTTATCATATGAATATATCCTTATCATTCGAAAATGATTTTAACCGTAATGCATAACAAGTACAAGTTCTAGAATTAACACAACCACCGGCACACTCATCATGAAATATGTAAATAGTATAAGAAATATTATTCTCATAAAAAAAACTAATCCTCACAATTTAAGGTAATAAGGGTATAAAATTGTGCTAGCAAATGTTATCAATTCCGAGACAAATTGCTCTTTAAAACTTGAATTTATTCTCAAAAAATATCATTATTATATACCATGAAATCAACCTTATTTTAACTAAAATATGAAGGGCGAACTACTATTAGTTACTAAAGTTCACGACTCTAAAAAAAATTTTAAAAATTAAAAATTAAAACAAATTAAAAATTATAAATTTAAAACTTGCACTAACGCGTTTTTGCGTGGAAAACTTCTGATATTCCAGGAATTAGTCCAGATTTTTGCAAACACAAAATCAATTGTGAAGAAGGTTCTAAACCCGTTGTAGAAAGACAACGTCGACTCAACCCGAATATGAAAGAGGTTGTTAAGAAGGAAATCATTAAACTTCTTGACGCAAGAATTATTTATCCTATTGAGGATAGCCCATGGGTGAGTCCAGTTCATTGTGTTCCAAAGAAAGGAGGAATGACTGTAGTGACAAACAAAAGGAATGAGTTAGTTCCTACTAGAACTGTCACCGGATGGCGAGTATGTATTGATTACAGAAAACTTAATAAAGCCACCAGGAAAGATCATTTTCCTTTACCCTTCATGGATCAGATGCTCGAAAGATTAGCAGGAAACAAATACTTTTGCTTCCTTGATGGTTTTTCGGGATATTTCCAAATTCCTATCGATCCAGCCGATCAAGAGAAAACCACATTTACATGTCCTTTTGGAACCTACGCTTACCGGCGTATGCCTTTTGGTCTATGTAATGCACCTGCAACTTTTCAAAGGTGTATGATCATAATATTTCAAGACATGCTTGAAACATCTATGGAAGTTTTCGTGGATGACTTTTCAGTTTTTGGTGAATCTTTTGAAACTTGTCTTTCCAATCTCGATAAAATGCTTGAAAGATGTGAAGCTGCACATCTAGTACTTAATTGGGAAAAATGTCATTTCATGATAACTGAAGGAATTGTGTTAGGACACAAGATATCAAGTTCAGGGATGGAAGTTGACAAAGCTAAAATAGATGTTATCACCAAATTACCACCACCAACTAACGTTAAAGCTGTTAGAAGTTTTCTAGGACATGCCGGTTTTTACCGCCGATTTATCAAAGATTTTTCAAAAATAACACGTCCTATGACTAAACTTTTAGAAAAGGATTCTGTATTTGATTTCAATGCTGACTGCATTAAAGTTTTCGAAACATTGAAAAGTCAATTGACTAGTGCACCAATTATGGTTGCACCTAATTGGTCACTACCATTTGAAATCATGTGTGATGCAAGCGATTTCGCTGTTGGAGCTGTTTTAGGACAACGTGAAGGAAAACATTTTCGTCCTATTTACTTTGCTAGTAAAACACTCAACAATGCTCAACAAAACTATACGGTTACGGAGAAAGAATTATTAGCCGTAGTTTTTGCATTTGACAAATTCAGATCTTATCTTGTGCTTTTAAAAACGATAGTTTTTACCGATCATTCCGCACTCAAATATTTGTTTACCAAATAAGATGCAAAACCACGTCTTATCAGATGGATTTTATTACTGCAAGAATTTGATATCGAAATAAAAGACAAGAAAGGAGCAGAAAATCTTGCAGCAGATCATTTATCACGTCTCGAGAATCCAAATTGGAAGAATTAAAAGAAAATGAAATTAATGATTATTTTCCAGAAGAAACTCTCATGACGATAGATAAAGATGATGATGAGGAAATACCGTGGTTTGCAAATTACGCAAATTATCTTGCAGGAGACATTCTTAAAAAAGGAATGAGTCACTACCAACGTAGTAAGTTCTTTTCAGAACTAAAACATTATTATTGGGAGAAACCTTACCTTTTTAAGATGTGCAAGGATGGAATGATACGAAGATGTGTTTCGGGTGCCGAAACAAGAAAAATTCTTGATGAATGTCATCATGGCCCAACTGGAGGACATTATGGTCCTTCCACTACAGCTAGAAAAGTTTTTGATGTTGGATTCTATTGGCCTACAATTTTCAAAGAAGCGTATACTCTTGTTCAAAACTGTGATGCGTGCCAAAAATCCGGTAACCTTTCTCGAAGAGACGAAATGCCTCAAAAGAGCATTCAAGTCTGTGAAATATTCGATATTTGGGGAATTGATTTTATGGGACCCTTCCCTAAATCACACAAATACGAATATATCCTCGTTGCAATCGATTATGTTTCCAAATGGGTTGAAGCTGAAGCTCTTCCTACTAACGATGCACGAGTTGTTGTCAACTTTTTCAAAAAGCTTTTTGCTCGTTATGGAATTCCTAAAGCTTTAATAAGTGATAGAGGATCCCATTTCTGTAATAAACAAATGGAGAAAGTAATGAAATGATATGGAGTTCATCATCGTTTTTCTACAGCTTATCATCTACAAACTAGCGGTCAAGTTAAAAATACCAATAGAGCTATAAAAAGAATACTTGAAAAAATGGTTAAAGACAATCCTTCCATTTGGTCAAGGAAATTAGATGACGCTCTATGGGCATTTCGTACGGCATATAAGACACCAATTGGTACGACACCGTACAGACTCTTGTATGGGAAAACATGTCATCTACCGTTCGAACTTGAACACCGTGCTTACTGGGCGTTAAGAATCTGTAATCCTGATTTAAAAATAGCTGGAGAAAGAGATTTTTGCAATTACATGAACTTGATGAGTTAAGACTTCAAGCTTATGAAAACTCCAAGCTATATAAAGCAAGAACCAAAGCATATCACGATAGAAAGCAAAGAATTCGAAAACAATTCAAAGCTGGAGATAAAGTTCTGCTTTTCAATATGAAATACAAGTTTAAAGCTCTGAAACTAAAGCCAAAATGGTTTGGACCATATATAGTGAAACATGGATTTCCATCAGGTTATGTTGAACTTTATGACAAACATGGTGGAAGTTTCATTGCAAATGGGCACCGAATTAAACTCTATTATGATAAGGAGCAATTAAACGTGATTTCTAATGAAGAAATTTCATCCGAATTTGAATATGAAGCTATCACATTCATGGCTCCACACAAGGAAATGGTTCCTTGGGCACACAATAATGGTTT
Source organism: Artemisia argyi (assembly GCA_030686995.1). Taxonomy (NCBI): domain Eukaryota; kingdom Viridiplantae; phylum Streptophyta; class Magnoliopsida; order Asterales; family Asteraceae; genus Artemisia; species Artemisia argyi. The sequence goes on along the minus strand of JARVZY010012386.1, from coordinate 1,244,171 downwards.
TATCTATGATGCTCTTCCTAGAGCATGGGAAAATGTTAAATTGGAAAACATAGATGAAACATGAGAGGGAATTGTGATAGAGAATGTGTTGTATATCCCTAAAAGGAAACATAACACTAAAACTTCATAATCTATTTCGAAGTTTGAGTCCGGCTGAGGACTCGTTAATAAAACAAGCGCTTCTCGGGAGGCAACCCGTATGTTTTATTTGTTTTTGATTTTCAGTGTTTATACCCCAAAGTTTTACTACTTGGTAGAACTTAAGTGTGGGGGTGTGCCACTAATTTGAATAAAACTGCAATGCTTTTTGTTTGTTTGTTTTTGTTTCTAATAATGCAGGTGTTGACTACAAGAAACAGAAGATTGGATAACACCGGATATCATGGTTTATTTTCTCATTTTCCCTACTTTCATGCTTTTTCGTTTATCACATTGAGGACAATGTTTAACTTAAGTGTGGGGGGGGGGGGGTGAGTAGGTAAAATAAGAAATTAAGTCTAATATCGATTTAATTTTTAAATTTTGTTTGTCCTTGTGATCTAGTTGTTTTCACGCTTTTAGGAGTAATTTTTTAGAATAACTGGATCTATCCACTGGTAAAATTAGTAATTTTTGAAAAATTTGAGATGTGTTCCGATTAATATTGCAATCCATTTCTAGGATTGATAACATTTGCTAGCACATATTATAACCCTTTCCACTAAATTGTGAGGATTTAAGCCTATTTCATATCTAGCATACATCTTTTATGATTGAATCTTTTGTTATGAGTGTGCCGGTGATTTTATTTATTCTAGAACCTGTACTTGTAAATCATTACGAGACCGTTGTGAGATTACATTTTTGTAATATAACTATACATACGTGATAAGAGGCAACCTTAGGATTTTAACCAAATAGCCTTCATTATTGATTTTTAGCTAGTCATATTGATTAGTTAATTTCCAATTTTTAACTCTTTTGTTAGCGTTCATTATTAACGCTAGATACCCTTAGTTACACCCTTCGAGCCAATCTTTTTGTTTTCGATAAATCCAGAAAAATACAAAAATATTTTACACTTTAAACCTTAGCCTAACCCTTGTCAAAGTCTAAATGGTGGGTTGCTAGTTGCTTGGTTGTTGGATAATTTCTGATGATTATTAGTTAGCCACACTTCACCAATCATGTGTGTGCCATTCCGACAAAGACGGAGACTGCAGCTTCTTATTTGTATTGTTGTGGTGATGCTTATATGAAGTGTGGGGGAATTTCAAAAAAAAAAAAAAAAAATGAATAAGTCATCGTAACTATATAGTGATCAAAGAACAAAGGAAAATAAAACAATAAGTTTTTGTGTGTGTAAGACTCTTATTTTCTGAAGAGGAACAGTTCACTATTTATACACAACAGGAGGGAGTGGCGGTCCCTTAAATAGGCGACGGTCCTTTATCACTAAGGGACCGCCGACCACTTTAAGGGAACGTCCCGACAGACGCTCCCATTTTTGTCCTGACGTGGTGAAAACTTATCTGGTGAAAACTCAACTATTTTGGGGGGAAATATAGTTGTTACATGTTTGAATTTTGAATATATTTTCTTAATAAAACATTTCTTTAAAAAACACAAAAATACTTTTGTAAAAATGTTTTGTTAAACTTAAAAATGTAAGTTTAGAAGAAAATAAAATTCTTTGATCACTTTACTAAAGACGGTATAGAGTTTGTTCATACCTGAAGTGACGTTGTTGTAGTTACGTGGTAGAAACGAGTTTCCTCGATTAAAAACTTATTAACCATAACTTTACGTAACATGTCTTTAGATTTTATGATTATAAAAACACGAGAAAACCGAATAATGCGAATAACGTTTTTGACATTATTTGTATTAACAATCTCCCCCTTTTTGATGATTACAAAATATAAACTCATTTTAAGTAAATTATGTGTTGATAAATTTTTAATGAGTTTTCCCGTTACTTCTCCCCCTTTTTGTAGAATCAAAAAGGTGTCGTTGTCGTTGAGGAGAGGAGACACAAGCATCCATGAAAGGGCATCGTCGTTTTGACGGAATACCATCATCTTGAATAGGGCATCGTCGAAGAAATCAACGGTATACAAGCTCCCCCTAGCTAAGTGCTCCCCCTAAATGAGGGCACCGGGGAATCGAGCTATGATGATGTGTGTGTATATATATATATATATATATATATATATATATATATATATATATATATATACACACACACACACTAGCTTTCAAAGCCCGCCCGATGGGCGGGCATGACTTATAAATATCGCTGAAATTTATAAGTTAACGTAAAATAAGATGTAAATGTACCATTTTTTATTGAATTTATTAATAACGAAAATAAATGAGCGTTAACAATTATAAAACAATAAATATATACAAAGTTCTTTGTAACATCATAGTATATGATTTAAACTAAAATATGAAATAACTTACTTTTTACACGTTTGTAGTAGCATAGCTGATGAGGCGAAAAATGAGCCGTTTTTAGGGGGTCATTTAAGCCCGAATTCGAATTTATTTGATCAAATATTGCCCTAAATCGTTCCTTTTGTGATTTTAGGTACTTTTGGAGTGAATTCTGGAAAAGGAAGCATTTTGGACGTTTTTGGAGCATAAAAGTAAAGAAAACGGCAAAGACTTAATTTTCCATGCTGAGAACAGTACCTAACGGCGTCAAGAAGAAAATCCTGACGGCGTCAGGAGTAAAATCCGTGACGACCCAGTGAAAACCTGAAGGTGTCAAGAGAAGGGCGTCAAGAGTAAATTTTGTGACGGCCTGCATAAGGAGTACACGTGACGGCGTCAAACCCAGATCTAGGCAGTCCGAGAAATTATTTGGCGGTGAGATGACGGCGTCAAACATTTGTTCTTGACGTCGTCACCCCACATAATCTATATATACTTTTCTATTTTTCATTCATTAAAAGAGGAACTTGTGTGGAGAATAATAGGGTCGAACCTAATAAACCCTAGGTCTTTTTTTACAGTATTTTCAAGGGTTTTCACCCCTTGAAACCTTTCATGTTCAATTGAGATAAGTCCTCTTTCAATTCAATCAATATGTCTATGTGTTGTTTGAATATATCTTATGCTTGTCTTGATTTCAACATGCTAGGCTAGATCTTTCATGTGTTTGCTTAGATGTAATGAAACCTAGATGTTAATTATATGTTGATTACTTGTTTATAGTTGTAATGGATGAATGATTTCAATGTTAGGCTTAAGAAAATTGGCAGATCTCCATTGTGTAACATGCTTGAACATCTTAGGAAACATGAACCGATGTGTACTAGGTTTTATTAGTTGTATTTAATGCATGAGCAAATTCTAATGATCCCATGTTAGGAGCTTCTTAGCCGGCTCGACATAGGAGTGAAGTAGGCGCTTATAGGATTGGGGAAGTAAGTACGCCACCCCATGAATGGTATTAAGGAATACAATCCATCATCCACGCAACTGTAACAAGTAATTAACCTGTAAAAGATATCTAGGGAGTACTGAAATCTAAGTAAACACAATTCTCCCATATATTGCTCACACCACTAGTTAATTTAGTTTATTTTCATTTTTAGTATTTTATTTTGATTGCATCTTTGGGTTAGTTGACTAGCAACTAATTCCGCCCAACTCCTTCAAAACCGAGATTTTTAATTGCTTGCATAAAATATAAAAAATACAAAAAGAATCATCCCTCATCTCTAGACCTAGTCTTTAGGTTTTCTAATCCTAGCGACACTATTCCTAGCTGAACGATCAATCCCCCGGTACTTGTCATTATACTATACTACATCGATCAGGTACACTGCCTGGTGGGGGTTGTAAGCTTCTCAAGATCCCTTGAGAGGTAAAGCCTGGTGCAATCCCTACGCATCAAGTTTTTGGCGCCGCAGCCCAGGGAATAGTTATTGTCTAGGTTAGAATTTGTTTTTATTAGGTCTACTTGCTAGATTCCTTTCTAGTAGGATTTTATTTTTATTTTTAGGTTTTCTTTAGTCTATCTATTTCTTCGTGTTTTTGTTCGTAACTCTTCGCCATCCGACATCATGGAAGATGGTAACATCTTTGAACCCATCATCCCACCACAACAAGACTACCCACAAAACCCACCACTAGCTAACCAACCTCTTAGGCCCCGAACCCTAGGAGAGTACTCCCGACCTAGCCACCAAGGCTACCGAAACACCATTAAGCTCACCCAAGGAGCCAATGTGTCTCCCTTGCGATCCGACACCATCCGGTTGGTGCAAAGCGGATGTGCATTCCATGGACTTCGTTCCGAAGATCCAAATCAACATCTCAAGGACTTCCTCAAAATCGTATATTCTATAGACCTTGATGTTACAACTAGAGAGTCGACCCAATTACGCCTATTCCAATTCTCTCTACGTGATCAAGCTAGTCAATGGCTTGAGCGTTTACCCGCGGGATCTATCACCTCATGGGATGATCTCACCACTCGTTTCCTTGCTCAATTTTTCCCACCAGGGAGAACTACCAAGCTTAGAAATGACATCTTGATGTTCCAACAACGTCAAAATGAAACTCTATATGAAGCATGGACTCGTTTCAAGGACTTACTCCAAAAAGTCCCTCATCAGGGCATAGATCTTTGGCTCCAAGTCCAAATTTTTTATGACCATATCGATCTCTCCACAAGGCGAACCATTGACCAATCGGCCGGTGGTAAGCTACGTGATCTAAGTGCGGAACAATCATTGGAACTCATAGAAGATCTTGCTCTCTATGACAACAAAAGTTGGAATGATCCCCGTGATTTGAACTAAACGGTCAAGGCAATATCTTTGCCTTCGAACAATTCTAGCACTCCTGACCGTAGGATCATGGAACTTGAGGACCAAGTCAAGTTTCTCATGAAATCTTACGAAGCTCCTAAGCCTTCAAGCCAAGTGAACAAAATCACTTCTTCATGCAAATTATGTAGTGGTCCCCATGATACTCGTGATTGTGTGGAACTCCCCGGAACAGCTTTTGCGGACTACGCATCCTCGCGTACCAACGAAGCGGGAGATAAGTGGTACACTTTCAAACCCGAGCCAAACCCATATGGTGATTCCTACAACCCTTCTTGGAAAAATCACCCAAACCTTAGGTGGAAACAAAACCAAGCCAATTCTTCCAATTCGCCTAATCGTTACCAACTAAACGGTCCACCCTCCAACCGTACTTTCAACAACAATCCTTCTAACAACTATGGTAGTACCAACAATCTTGAAGGATTGATGTCTAAGTTTATGGCATCTCAAGAAGCTCGCATATCTAAGTTTGAAGCCGATTTCAAACAAAAGCAAAGCGAGATGACCACCAAAATTGACACATTGTTGAAAGTTCTCAATGACCGAGAAATGGGAGCACTCCCAAGAGACACGGTCAAGAACCCGAAACTAAACGTTAATTCCATATCATCAGTTTCATCACCTACTTCTTATCCGCAATACTACTCGGTTAAATCAACGAGCACGTGTTTCAAACAAAACCAAATTCTTCAAAAGGACCAATCAAATAAAACACCTGATGTAAAACCGGTCAAAAGCATAGTTGAAACACCTCCTACGCAAGACCTTGACGATGAATTCAAGGAGCTTCACATTGAACGTCCCGTCATTGATGTCTTAGCCCGTGCTCCCTACTATAGTGCCCTCCTAGAAAAGTATGAGAAGTTTAAACTAGGTAAAAAGGGGACCACCTTCGTTCAAAACAAGTTGCCTAAAAAGCTTGATGATCCGGGTATATTTGTTTTGCCTTGTAAGATAGGAAGATCCGAAGCTTTCGACACACTAGCCGATTTAGGGTCAAGCCTCAACTTGATTCCCTTATCCCTTTTCACCACTCTCAAGCTAGGAAAGTTAGAGGAGACGGAGGTATTGATTGGTCTAGCGGATGGGAGTATTGCCCACTAGGTTGGAATGATTAAGGATGTAGTTGTTCACGTAGGGAAGTTAACTATCTTAGCGGATTTTCACGTCCTAGACATGGTTAGTGACACTACGTGCTCATTGTTGGTAGGAAGAGGATTTTTAGCAACTGCTAGCGCCATGATAGATTGTAAGGAGTCTAAGATAGTGGTAGGTGAGGGCGATACTTGGTCGGTATATGATGTTAAGAAACATAGCTACGATTGTGAGGATGAACCGACACCACATTGGGTAGAGATGAATAGGAGACCATCTAGATATGGACCTTGGATAAAAGGAACTTTATAGGACCTCAACGCCCATTCTATCTAGAAAAAGATTTCATCGATAAAACACATTCGGTGGAATAACTCATAGCTAGAGATGAAGAGCTAGACCCTTTTGAGGACCCCTTAGTCTTTAGGAAGATGATTGAGTTCTTAAGCGTAATGCCTATTAATATAGAGATGAACAAGTGGAAAAGAGAGGGAGATAAGTGTAAATGGAGATGGGACAAGCCACCTAAGGAAGGTGACGGGTCATAGCATATGAAGATGATCTTGTATGATCTGGATGGAGAGAAGTTTGAAAGGTCATACCGTATTAAGAAAACTGATAGGAAGTTAAAACCTAAGTTTGATCCCAAAGATGTCCTCAATGAGGAACTCACCCGTATCACGTAGTAACCCATGACCTTGAGTCTAGCTACAAGACTCGTAAATAAAGAAAAGCGCTTCTTGGGAGGCAACCCATGTTTTGTGTGATTTTTATTTTGTTTGATTGTTATTTGCTTCCGTATGCATGCTTTATTTTTATTGTTGGTAGATCATGTTTCAAACTAAAATAGTGAAAATACTTTATTTTGTTGTTTGGCCTAGTCTTAGCTTCATCCAAAGGTATTTCGCAAAAGATAAGTGTAAGGGGAAACCTCAAATATGTTTTTAAGAAACAAAACCGATCATGATTCTTCACAATATTAAGTGAACATGTATATTCGTATTTGTTAGAGTCAAATGCTTGTATCGAGTCATAATGATATTTTGCAGGATTTTCCAGGAAGTAGGATGAAATTTTTCTAGAAATTTTCCGGAAACTTAACATAAGAATTTCTGCAGATCACTTCTGACGGCGTCACGAGTTTCCTCTTGACGGCGTCACGTGTAAAATTCTGGAAATTTTACCAGTTTTGTTTTTTCTAACGGAGTCTTAAAGTTTTTGTTGAATCACTAGTTTTATAATATCCAGGAAATCTACAAACATCATTCCACAAGCATTATATCTTATTTTGTTTTCTAGGATTTATTAGCATATATAGAGTGCCGCCGATTTTATGCGAGGTTGCCTTGTCTGTTTTCTCAGGTTTTACAGGTTATGTATGACAAGAAGATGATTTATATTCTGGAAGGGAAGCTTTGATTGTTCATTTTCTTGGAGGAAGATCTAACCTGGCCACCTTATTATCCATACCGAGCGAATCAGGGGAGTATTTGATTTCATTCTTTTTACTTATTTCACTTTTACATTCTTTACTTGAACATTGGGGACAATGTTCATCCTAAGTGTAAGGGGAGGGTAAAATGATGATACCTTACAGATACACTTTCGCGTGAGTTTATTTGTTTAAGGGTAGATGTGTAATAAAACTAAGAGAAATACTTGTTAGTGTAATTTTAGCGCCAAATTTAAATTTTTTTACAACATTTAGGAGTGAAACTTTAGCCATAGCAAGCGTCTCATGGATAGGAGATTGTATGACTAGCACATAACCGTATCATTCAGAAAAATTTTCCACCTAAACATGTGAGGTTCGCCTTTAGATTTGATAGGAAAAGCATTTACTATTAGTGCTTATGAGTGTACCGGTAGCATTTTGATTCTAGAACTTGCGTTAGTGATGCATCCTGAGACCGCTAGTGAGACTACATTCGTGTAGTAGGATTTACTACATGATAAGAGGCATTAGGATCACCCTTGTGTTAAACCCGTATCATAATTACTTGACCATTTAAGTCATATTACTTGGCTAGTTAAGTCAATTAATTTTTCCCACACCCTTAGCGTTGTACTCATTTTTAGTACACGAAACCCTTAGTACACCCCTCCGAGCCTATCTTTTCGTTTCTAACTTTAAGCATCTTACTTAAAGGAAGAATTTGTTACACCCCACTTAAATGTACAACCAAATCGCCTTAGCCTTCTGTGTATGCACTCATCTTTAGTGCATTATTGTTATTTGTTTAAACCCTAAGTTAATTATCTAATTGATTACATGGTTGCTAAGTCGAGTCATATCCTTGTACATATTGTTTTGGGATGATTGGGACTCATGGGTAAAGTACTTATTTTATGGAGTAATGGGGAAGAACATCATATTATTACCCCCATATGTGCATTAATCTTAAAAGTACTCCAAGTGTTTTGATTTTCTTAATTCGAGTCATTAGATTAGTTTATTGTAAAGTATGTAAAAATTCAAGTGTAAGTGGAATGTACATTCCCTATGATGTATTATTTTGGATGGTAGGGTAAGAGTGTATACAAAAAAAAAAAAAAAAAAAAAAAAAAAAAAAATCGAAAAACCAAGAAAAAAGAAAAAAAATTAGAAAAAGAAAAGAGAAAAAACATACGGACTACCATCCCGTTTTCATTCTATGTTTATTTTATGTTTTTGTTATTTTCATTTATTAGCTTAAGTCGAGTCTAGTCTTGGCTTAGCAACGCCATATTGTACATGTAATTAACCAAGATTGTTAACTCGCCACCAGTAAAGACTGCCTATATCCAACAAAACCGTGTATTCCATATCCCTACACCTAACGTTACAACCCTTTAAAAGACCTCTTTGATAGTTTATCCTAGGTGCTTACGCCATGTGGTGGAGGTTTGATCCTTTCCCAAGCCTATGGTAATCTATTTTGCTATGACAGGTAGTGAGAGATGTTTTCCATTTCCATAATGTGATATTACTTTATTACACCAGAGAGATGTGAGTATCTAAACACTATTTGTGAGGTGCTAGTGTATGACCTCCGTGCTTGTCTTTGGTCTTTAGTGGAACGATTATTTGTTGTAATTACTTTTATATTAGTGTTAAATGACCCCTAACTTGTATTTTGACCAGAATAAGAGCGCATTTGCTTGAGGACAAGCAAATCTCAAGTGTAAGGGTATATGATGAAGCGAAAAATGAGCCATTTTTAGGGGGTCATTTAAGCCCGAATTCGAATTTATTTGATCAAATATTGCCTTAAATCATTTCTTTTGTGATTTTAGGTACTTTTGGAGTGAATTCTAGAAAAGGAAGCATTTTGGACGTTTTTGGAGCATAAAAGTGAAGAAAACGGCAAAGACTTAATTTTCCATGCTGAGAACAGTACCTGACGGCGTCAAGAAGAAAATCCTGACGGCGTCAGGAGTAAAATCCGTGACGACCCAGTGAAAACCTGAAGGCGTCAAGAGAAGGGCGTCAAGAGTAAATTTTGTGATGCCCTGCATAAGGAGTACACGTGACGGCGTCAAACCCAGATCTAGGCAGTCCGAGAAATTATTTGGTGGCGAGATGACGGCGTCAAACATTTGTTCTTGACGCCGTCACCCCACAGAATCTATATATACTTTTCTATTTTTCATTCATTAAAAGAGGAACTTGTGTGGAGAATAATAGGGTCGAACCTAATAAACCCTAGGTCGTTTTTTACAATATTTTCAAGGGTTTTCACCCCTTGAAACCTTTCATGTTCAATTGAGATAAGTCCTCTTTCAATTCAATCAATATGTCTATGTGTTGTTTGAATATATCTTATGCTTGTCTTGATTTCAACATGCTAGGCTAGATCTTTCATGTGTTTGCTTAGATGCAATGAAACCTAGATGTTAATTATATGTTGATTACTTGTTTATAGTTGTAATGGATGAATGATTTCAATGTTAGGCTTAAGAAAACTGGCAGATCTCCATTGTGTAACATGCTTTAACGTCTTAGGAAACATGAACCGATGTGTACTAGGTTTTATTGGTTGTATTTAATGCATGAGCAAATTCTAATGATCCCATGTTAGGAGCTTCTTAGCCGGCTCGACATAGGAGTGAAGTAGGCGCTTATAGGATTGGGGAAGTAAGTACGCCACCCCATGAATGGTATTAAGGAATACAATCTGTCATCCACGCAACTGTAACAAGTAATTAACCTGTAAAAGATATCTAGGGAGTAGTGAAATCTAAGTAAACACAATTCTCCCATATGTTGCTCACACCACTAGTTAATTTAGTTTATTTTCATTTTTAGTATTTTATTTTGATTGCATCTTAGTAATTGGGTTAGTTGACTAGCAACTAATTCCGCCCAACTCCTTCAAAACCGAGATTTTTAATTGCTTGCATAAAATATAAAAAATACAAAAAGAATCATCCCTCATCTCTAGACCTAGTCTTTAGGTTTTCTAATCCTAGCGACACTATTCCTAGTTGAACGATCAATCCCCCGGTACTTGTCATTATACTATACTACATCGATCAGGTACACTGCCTGGTAGGGGTTGTAAGCTTCTCAAGATCTCTTGAGAGGTAAAGCCTGGTGCAATCCCTACGCATCAATAGCCCGTCCGATGGGCGGACGAGCCTTATGAATATCTTTAGAAAACTTTTGTTGAGTATAATTAAATAAAAGCTACAAAATGATCCTCTAGAACTCCGTCTATATATTGTAAACTTAAATGCGAATTTATTAGTCATATTTTTTAATTCCCAAAATATTGCTAAATAATAATAATAATAATAATAATAATAATAATAATAATAATAATAAGAATAATAATAAACACTATTAAAATATTAAACAATACTAAACACTCTTTTATAAAGAAGAAGGGAGGTCCCCTATCACGCGACATGCAAAAGAAAAAAAGATTCATGTTGGTTCCATATCTTAAACATTGCACTTTCTCTTTTTGTTTGATCTGTTCTTGTGGTTTGGTGTTAATAGCGTTGGCTCCATATCTACCACGGCTACCAAGATTACGCATTAGTCTATTACCCAATCCGCTTGACCCAACATATATTTCACCTCTATTATGGAGTACGTGTTAAGGTTGTATGCAAACCTTCTTGTAAGTGTATGTCCCTAAAGAGTAGTCTCACTGTGGATATTCTATTCGCTAATCATGTACTCTAGTAGAAAACAAATTTAAAGAATTCATGTTTAAAATTCTTAAATTGGATCTTGACATAGTATACTAAAAGAAATCCCATATACCAATCTCATAGAACAATTACGTTCAATCATTAAATTAAGGCCATAATAAAAATAAGATTGTAAAAAAATGGAAAATTAATGGGTTAGCAGCCAAATGACCACAAAGGCGATGCTTCCTTAGTCTAGCCGTATGCATCGGATGAGATCATTAACTTGCAATCTCACGATAATCTCTTCAGGAATATCAAGGTAGACTCTGTCATTGTCCTTTGCTCTAAACCAAAACGAAAAAATAAAATAAAAACAAAAATACTAATCGTATCTAGGTTTGGTATTGAATGAATAAAAATAGTCGACATCTTATACATACACATTGTCGGTTACTTACGATATAATCTCACCTTTCATTTACCTTATATATTGTAAGGTGCCTTGTGTTTATATATTTTTTCCTATGTGTATGTGGGCTGTATTATGGTTGATTTGTTTGGCTCATCAAAACGATAGTCCATCTAAGGCCACCCATTGACGTAATGCTTATGCATGCACTACATCAAAAATGTGATTTTTGCGTACTTAATTCATTACAGAAAGCGTGTAAAAATTTTAGTTTATTCACACATATATGTAAAATTTAGTTACATGCATAAGCGTGAATTAATTTTATAAAACACAATGTATTAAAAAATCACACTCATATTACAATTTATCCCACTTAAAAGTGTGAAAATCAATTTCTGACACCCAATTTCCTCAAATAAGTTGCACTTACCGTGTCTTTTTACATAAAGAGTTGGTTCGTGATGACTCTTCTCAAAACCATTCTTGCGAAAAAAAAACTCATCAATCTTGCTATACCATGCACGCGTCGCTTGCTTAAGCCAGTATAGCCCTTTTCGTAAACGAAGTACTTTATCCGGTTCGCCATTGCTTTTAAAACCTTATGGTTGACTAACAAAACCTCCTCTTTTAATTCTCCGTTCAAGAAGGCGGACTTGATGTCAAACTGGTATATTTTCCATTGCTCTTGAGCTGCTACATCAAAAATCATTCGAACAGTTTCTAGTCGATTCCTTGTTGTTGTGTGAAGCCTCTAACCACTAATCGTGCTTTATACTTTTGAATACTTCCATCGGCCAAATATTTAGTCTTAATAAATCAATTTCAAACTAATTAAATTTTTACCTTCTGGAAGATCGACCAACTCCCATGTTTAATTTCTTTTGATTACCATCAATTCTTCTTCCATTGCAATCAACCATTCTTCTCTTTCCATGGCTTCTTTGACAGTAACCGGGTCACCAACAAATAACACCAATGGTGATGTATCTCCTCCCTCAATCTCAAACCGACGTCGAGGAATGTGACCACACTCACTTGTACGTGGCTGAATTAAATTTCATCCGATGAAGTCGAGGAATGTGACCACACTCACTTGTACATGGCTGAATTAAATCTTCATTTGATGACTCAATTGCTGGTGGGCTTGAGTTTGACTGCTGAGGAATGTTGTGATGCTTACTTCTGTTTCATTGATCCTTTGGAGGGAGAAGACACTTGAGATGGAGGAGCTGAATATGATCGCTGTAGAGTGCAGTTATGTGATATTGCATTAAGCATCTTCTTCACCATCATTTGTTTCATGGATACTTATCTCTTGCTCTTCAATCTCAATGCCAGGAATAGGATTGCTTTCTTCTGATTTCCAATTTCAGCTTGCCGCCTCATCAAAGACGACATCGCGGCTTATAGTAATATTTCCACTCAACCGGTCATAAGCACGGTGAGCTTTGATTTTGAGCAGGAACTAATAAAAACACGTTTTTGAGACTTTGCTTCAAGTAATTTGTGTCTTTACGAAGTGATGAGACATGGCATATGCAACCAAAAATTCACAAATGACTTACTGAAAGTTTATTTCCATTCCATGCTTCGTATGGAGTCTTGTTCCATACCGCCGTTGGCAATATATTCAGAATGTGAACGGCGACTGCAACTGCCTCAACCCAAAAAGAATCAAGCATTCCTTTCATCTTTAACATGGATCGGGCCATTTCGATCACTGTGCGGTTCTTTCGTTTGGCGACACCATTTTGCTCTGGTGTATACGCAGCCATGAGTTTCCTCTTTATTCCATGATCATCACAAAAAGCTTCAAATTCTTTATAGTTGAACTCACCTCCACAATTGTCTGCTAGCGATTCCGTTTTCATTGGACCACACAAGTCGGCATGGATGAGTTCTAGAACATCTTGTGCTCTTTTTGATTTCTCTACTGGAATTGATTCCTTGTCTGCTTTCCCGCCATACAACCTTCGCAAACCTTCTCTGATGACTCGATAGAAGTTCCATTAAAATCTCTTCTTAAGGAACTTGCATCATCTTGCTTCCTCTTTAGGCTGAAATCATAACTTATAAACTTTGCAGTTCCAGGTCTTGTCTATAAGACAGCTATAGACGACTACCACAATACATAGTGTCATGCTTTAAAAACTGCTGGAAATGCAACATTCGTAAATACTATCAGTCCGGAGAAGTTGAAAGTTAGCAAGATTAATTATCCTTCTATGGCAGTCCTAGTTGCAGTGAAATCTATTTTAGTATGTATATTGTATATGTTTTAAGTAATGATTTAGTATACATGTTAATCAGATAATCAGTAGTAACATATTCTGATCATTTAAGAAACTCATGTAATGATTGACAAAAAAAGATAAGTTTCTTGTTATATTAATAGAAGTAATAGCCTGTCAAATGAGTTAAAATAGTTGTAAGAAATCTCATATTACCCTTTTTATACCCATTTATTGCTGCTGGTACGAAACTAATTTGTCACGGTTCAATATTTGCCCCACAGATCAGCAGAATCTAACCCCAAAAACTGAGTATCGCAACTTAAAATAAGATTATCAGTTATAAAACCTATATCCAAACACTCCAAAAAGATAAATAAAAAATTGGTAAGTTTGTGTGAAGTCACATTGGGCCTTCATTTCCAGCTGCTTGTGCAACAAATACACCAGATTTGACAGAGGACAAAAGTGTAGCATCAAACAGGTTTAAAAATGTGGTTTTTTTGGTGTAAATAGTTAAGATTATGCCATCATCTAAAGAAGCAAAACCAAACGGCACACATGACTGGTATATGTTACTTGAATAACAAGTTAAAATTGACCACCTAGCTTAATTTGTTAAGAATATTCTATAAGGGTATGCCAACATATCTTTTGGCCAAGTCAACTTTGCGATGCTTAATAAGTCACAAAAGGGGTGATCACATGATTTTAAATTTTCCCAGGCCAAAAAAAAAAAAAAAAAAAAAAAAAACAAACAAACAAACAAACAAACAAAAGGAAAAAAAAAAACTTATTAACATATTTTCACTTACTGCCACAACAGATTCAAGACCAGTACTTGCTAATACATCAGCACATGAAACAACATCAGGACAAACTTCTTCAACTTTCGAATTCACATCATCGATCACGTTAAAGCCCCTAATTGAATTAGCATTAGGCCCTGCTGTTTTCTCCCCAATGAACGAAGGTGTGTCGTCTAGTAGAACTGACCCGTCACACCCCTGCACAAAATTAAAATGGAAAACGACGAACACATCTAATTAGCCTTGGCCCTCATGATAAACTAAGTCACTCTTAACTACAAATGGCATTAAATTATTTTAGCACTTATCACGTTGATTTGTCATTACTCAAAAGAAAAGCTTAAAACTTACATCTTGTGTCGTCTGAGATTATATCACCCAGGAGTTTGTGGTATTGAAGCAACTCCTTGTTGCCTCTTCCTCCGTCCACCACCAGCTGTGGTTACACTTTTAGAATGAGCTTCAGTGTCACCACCATCCATCTCGCTTCCACTAACTAATGATGTTTCAGCTTGGGCCCGTTTCCTTATGGTGGGTCGACCTCTTGTTGAAACATAGCTAGAAGCTTGGGGACTTCCATCAATTACTTTAATAGCATAATCTATCTTATCTTCTGAAATAAGCTCATTCGAGACATCATCTGTAGGCAGCTTAGCATGTCTAGTGGCTGAATTGCAGCAACATTTGTTAGAACTTTCATAGTCCACATAAAAGAAGACACAAGCCTGTAGCTACGTGGCATAATCTTGTCTACTTCCTACAACACAAAATACATAGTCAAAGAAAAGATGTAAGCTTTTTGATCAGTATTGTGAGTATTGAATTGAACCATTACTATTCTAGCTATATGTATGTATAGACCAATTTATTGGGCAGTATATATAACATACATTATTTTTAGTCCCACGTATGTAACTTGATCTTTTTATCAAAAATAGGACACAGATGTTTGTGGCAAAAGACATATATACCTGGAACCACAACAATTCTCGTTGCAGTAGCAGAGTTGCGCCAAACATCTTAAGTCTCATTTTAACTGAAGTCATCCCAACTAAATGAAGCATTTTATTACCATCTTTGTCTTTGAATGGAATAATACAATCCCTCATCGAACCTATATCATACAATAGGTTGTAGATATCATGATGACGGTACATAACTGCTATATGAAATATGCTTATGTTATCATCGTTTACCATCCATATTAGATAGGGATATAGTCGAAGTATCTTAACTACAAATCTAGTGTTGCCGAATTCTGAAGCAACAAATAACATTTTGAAAGAATGTTTCGGTGTTTCGTTTCCCTGGCCACTTAAGGCAATCTTGTAATCATGCCCTCTGAATATGTCATCAACTGTTTTTTCTCCTTTCCTCGAATCGTATGTCTCCAATTGATCCTTAGTAATTTAAGTGCATCAGTATCTTCTTCAGCATCTGGTTGTACACAATAAGGAATTACCAAATACATCACATTAAAGTTGGCTATTAATGAGAGTAATATAATGCTTACTGGATTTTATAATTCTCGTGGCTAAATTCTCTTTTATATCTGCCGAAAGAGAAGGATCATGCATGTTTTCACATGAAAGATTCTTGATATCTCAAATGCAGCCACTATGTGAAAGTAACACATAACACTTGGTAGCCTGAACAAACACAACAATTGTTTATTGTAGCACCAAAAATCTCAAAGGAATTAAATTTATTGTTTCTGAAACTATACAACCAAATATTGAGAATCATCTGTAATTTTCCATGAATGTTTCAAACATAGAGACTGTGATCTCTGTAAACTACCACTGCAAGATCAATTAGGCTGTTAAATAACGCAAGGATTCAGCCTCCAGCCTCCAGCCTCCAGCCTCCAGCCTCCAGCCTCCAACATGTAACCATACAACCACCATAAATCATAATTAAACGTTGACTAATTTCAGTTTCTCTTCAATAGCATCGAAATATCACCAAAAAAACAATACCATGGCAGCAAAGTGGACTTTATTGCACCAAAGTTACTGTTTATATGAGGAATGTTGGACCATAATTGACATAAAAAAGTAGCATGTAAATAAGAGGGTGCAAGTTTTAGTATTATTACCCCATTTTTGTCATTCCTAACAATATGATCGACCATATCTAAAGGAAAAAATTACATGGTCAATTCAATAAACTGAAATAAAAAAACCTCACATAGTGATTAAAGAAAATTCTAAACTCATCTCCAACTGACTTTGTGATTATGATCAGTTTTAGGATTTAAGAGAGAAGAGTGAGATGAGTGTACAGAGTTATTTTCTACTTCCCTTTCCCTTTATTGTGCCCAAGATATCTCTGCACGGACCATTTACAGCCTAACACTACATGAATAAAAGCAATGAAATTTATGAACCTCATGTATCTTTTGTTATCTTCTTACCCAACGCTGTTCTCATTGAAGTCTTTATCTCTGGAAAAGTCAAATCGACCACCTCTTCAATATCATGTTGAATCGATCTACATTAGTACACATATAAAGAAATCTAAATCTTTGGCCGAAAGCTTATATCAAGATACTATTAAAATCTATATAAATAGCTTGGATCAAGATAGGAATATTCTATTTTAATTTTTTCAGTTGTACATCTGTTCTTGGGCCAACTATTCGAACATAAAACTTTAAATTCTTACTTACCAATAGTATAAAAAAATGTTGGCTGCTTAATGGGTCAAAAGAAAACAGTACCCATTACCCGTTATCTTTCTCCAACTCACGCTCGATATGGCTCTCATAGCCTGGAATTACAACCACACAAAGGTTTTCCTATCCATCTGGATTTTTAATAGTCAAAAACCAAAACTACATATTCAAAGACCTACTGAAAAGCATAATCCTATAGCCACACACCTCGATTACGTTTACTTGTATGTTCGGTACACCCACGCTAACGACCTGACACGTTGCAGTGAGGCGCAACTGAACTTGCACAATTAACAGAAGACCGTCAATGTAAAGAAAGATAAGGCACGTTATTTGTGTGTCCCAATGTACTTGTCAGATTATAGGAACATGAAAGGAAAATGCACTAAGAATAATGAAGCGGTCGTCCGAGCATGTAAAACCCCATTTGCAATGGTTGCAAATACCTCTTCGGTAGTTTCAAGAAGCACATCTCGTTTGGCAGTGTATTGGAAGATAGAAGGCCTGATCAAATACAGGGACTTTACCTCAAGTGCCCATATAGGTATAGGATCTGATGCACCAAATGTCTGCCCAAAGATCACCACGTGTCCTTGGTCCTTTAAGCAGGCTAATGGTCCCTGAAACAATATTGAAGAGGCCCACTCTTGAGTTTGTTCAATAAATATGCATCACACGAAAGAAAATTAGGCATTTTTTGATCGTATTCGAAATACTATGCTAAATCAGTTGGATAGCAGAAAAAAATGTAAAGAGGGCAAATAAAATAAATAACTGTAGGTACTAATGTGCTCATTTTAACCATAACCTCGCCTACCAATTTTACCATCTCTACTTGATATCCCCGGAGCTCAAACAA
Organism: Artemisia argyi; assembly: GCA_030686995.1. Taxonomy (NCBI): domain Eukaryota; kingdom Viridiplantae; phylum Streptophyta; class Magnoliopsida; order Asterales; family Asteraceae; genus Artemisia; species Artemisia argyi. The sequence goes on along the minus strand of JARVZY010012386.1, from coordinate 1,226,138 downwards.
AAGTTTTAGACAGAAATGTATAATTATGAATAGTGATTACCACAGTTAAATGTTCACGAATGATAAGGGTATAAACATGTAATTACATGCCATAATTCTCATAACATTAGCCTTTTTCATCAGTAGCAAAGATTAAAGCATTGGTTCAGATTTCCCCACTTTATGTAGTGTAGTAGGTCCTTTTTTGTAGCCTCATATAACGTAGCTTAGTTTTGATGACTGTTGGTGTCCCTTCCAATGGTAGGCTACCCTTTCCATTAAGTCCAACCGCTTTCACGAAGTTTCTAAAAATATGCACACGATGTCATGACATCAACTAATATGTGTGTAATTGAATAACAGGGAAAAAAAATATACAACTCCAACATGTTTTTCGGGTTATGGCTGCTCACCTGCAACAACCCCCACAAGTAGCTGCGCAAATATTTAACTCGTTATTAATATCTCAAAACCTATTTTATGATTAACGGATATCAACACCCAGTGTCCGCCCAATGGCAATCAGTAGTGATAATATGCAGGTTTTGAAAATCAGTAGTATGTAGAAAATATGACTCCATTACCTCGCCAAACCAAGTTCATGAATGATATTTGCTGCTTGTTTTTCTTTACTACTCACATTCCAATACTTGAATTCACCAACTATATGCACAAATAACGTTTTTATTTATTAAATAAATGCAATAAGTGCTGAACATATCCCTGAAAAATGGATAAGTTAATAAGTGCTGAACTTATGATTTATGATTTATGAAGAAAATCCTAATAAGTACAACCCATTCCACCAAGGTTAGAGCTCATGATATGAGGTCGCAATTTGTAGTTATTAACAATCATGGATGATAGAGAAGGTGTAGGATTAAACGCAAACAAAAATATGCAATCAAAAACTAAATAGAGAATAGTGTCATTTACTGACTTGATTACTAACCACGGTCTCATACTTTTTCATTGTTCTATCCATAGCTCCGCATAGAACTACTCATACCAATTCAAATCTTGTTCTTATCTTAATTTATGAATGGTGTACTTTTGTTTGGATTTACTTGTCAATACTAATTATCTAATTGTTGCAAACTGGATAAATAGATTATGTAGGTCAAATAATCAGTTTCATACCACGTGCAACACAACTTTTTCTATTAGAGTAAAAACTTAACTGTTATCCGTTGTAGACTTTTTCTCCCGTTTTAGAAAATTAATGTATTTCACTTGTACTTGTCTGCTCCAAATCTCAGCACACTGGGCTCCAGCATATGGAAGTATGAGAGAAACCATTAAAAAAAAATTACATGCAATCAAAAGAACAATTTTTTTACCTTTTTTTTGCCCAATTCAGAATGAACAATAGAGAAAGTGCGCATGCCAAATACTATTCTACGCGTGCACTGTATTATATAACCACATGTTTTATGGACAAATTTTATTTTACCAATCGATGCAATCAACTCACCTCCTCGTATCTTTGAAGACTTTTTAAGCATAATGAATTAGCTGCGTATATTTTCAAATAATCACCAGAGCAATTGTCTATTAAAGACTACATAATAAGACAATTATTACTTTATAAGCATGATGCATATATATAGGTTGCTGGTATATTATTTATAAATATATAAAACTTAATTACCTCATAAATTTCATTAGATAAAAGTGCCATACGATGAGCAAATTCAGTTCTAGAATTGAAGTCCATGAATTTATCTGTTAGAGGGCTACAAAGAATATAACCCTACATCACAATTAAAGAAACAATATTAGTTTTATGTATTTTTATTTGTAAATATAAGGTTTAGTGTACCTTCAATGAAGCATGATCAAATTCTTCCAATTGATTAAACTCCTTCAAACTGTAACAATAAGAATAAAAAAAATGAATTAATATACGTTAAAAAACCAATATAACTTACATGATTTAATATAAACCGGATCAATGATATTAGGGTTTTGAGAAAAAAAAGTCAGATATGAATGATATTAGGGTTTTGTGTTTTGAATGAATAAAAGGTCGATATATTCTCATTAAGATGGTTATTAATTAGTTGCATAGCTTTATAGATTAGGACTTGCAAGATATAATCCAAAAAATGTGTTGGTCTAGTGGTTATCATGCTTGTTAATGTTTCCAAAACCCTAGGTTCAATCCTTGCAAGTGGCTATTTTTTTAAACAATTTTCGAAATCTGAATTTTAACATCTTAAATTCGAATTTTAATTAAAAAAAAAATATGAAAAATTGCTTAGGTGGACACAATGTGATGACATGACTGATAATGAATTACTGGGCAATGAGGTGGCATTAATGACGTCATACGCTTATATATAATGTAGAGATATATATATGTATATGTATGTATATATATGTGTATATATATATGTGTGTGTGTATATATAATATATATATATATATATATATATATATATATATATATATATATATATATATATATATATAAGATGAATGTAAATGTGAAAGCAAGTAGGTAGAGCATGAATCAGATAGACAATCAGAGGGAAAAGTCTGAATTTTGACTTCTACTAGGGACAGTCCCGTAAATAGGGGGACGGTCCCTTAATGATTATGGGACCGCCGGTCCATTAAAGGACCGCCACCAGAAGGTGACTAGGTTGGCAGATGTGTTGTGATTTTAGTAACTCCCTATTTTTAAGGTTGAATAATTTTAGTCTATTTTCAAGTCAACCATGGCAAACATCACAACATGTTAACATAATTTAAAAACATAATAATTCATTCATCCCATACATTTAAAGGCATACAAAAGCAATCATAATCATCACATCATTAAGACATCATTAAACTACAACAATAGTTATCAACTAATGCAACAAGCTATCTCCCAAAGCATGCTTGACCCAAAACATAGCTTCCACTTGATTATTCATAACTAGACATTTGAAGATATCTAGTCGGAGGGTGGAGTGGATGATGGTGAGGATGAAGGTGGAGCCGAAGGTGTCATGGTGGAAATAGGAGTTGGTTGCACATTTTGTTGAGCAAGAAGAAACTCAATGTGGCCAAACATGATGTGGAGTTCATCTCTTAGAGAGTGGATGAGATGAAAGTTGTTGTAACAACAAGCACATCCCACGGTGTGGTTGTTAACAAAGTAGTAAGGAACGGGATTACCAAAGTTTGGAGATGATGGTAGAGTGTGAGGAGTGTTTTCCAAAGGCCCGTTTGGTGATGTGGTGGTATGATTTGGTGAGTTTGTTGGAAGGTGATGTGAGTTTCTCGGTGGAGATCTAGAGAGGGTAGGGGATGATGGTTGATTACTCACAAATGGAGTGTAAGCACCCGAGCTAGATTGGGTGAGCAAAGGTGACAAGTTTTTGATGAATGATGAGAAAGGTGATGTGGTTGGATTTGAGCTAGATAATGGCTTTGATGAAGAGTAGGATGTTCCATTTGTGGATGGTGTTTTAAGTGTTGCACTTGGTGCTTGAGGTATGGATGGTGGTGACTTTGGAGAGGGAGTTGTGTCACAAAGAGTGAGATCAATGAAGTTGGTTTGTGGTGGAATGATTTTGAACTTAGGCCTTTTGTTTGGTGGTTGTGAATTGAGTGAGGTTATGAGTCATTTGTTTGAGTTTGGCAAGGAGGTAGAAGATGATGCCATTGTAGGTGATGAAGATGAAATGAGAAGTGATTGTAATGAGGTTGGAGAAGAGGAGAGGTGATTAAATAATCAAGCATGGTTATGATTTTGGCAAAGCATGCATTAGGAAATATTAAGCACTTCAAGTTGTTTATCTAAACATGGTAAGGTGGTGATAAACATGCAATAGGTTTAGGATTGCAGGAAAGAAGAAAACAGTGCAAAAATCTGTGATCCCATAGGGACGGTCCTTTAAATGATGGACGGTCCTTTATCACTGGAGGACCACCAGGATGTTAAGGGACCGTCGGCAGTGGGTTCCCAGATTTTTACCCACTTTCTCATTTCTACAATCTGCAGGGATCTAAACATTTTCTGAATTATAACAAGGCTAAAACACAATAGGATAGTGCTTAAACAATCATGCAAGTTAGAATCAAGTTCAAGCACGCATTCGCAGATAACAACTGTAACACCCCCAAAATTTGGTACAGCGGAAGACAATTCAAGCTTTTGGGGTGCTACGGGATTGGTATCCGTCACAAGTCATAAAGAAACGAGATAATGTAAACATAAGTAAAAGAGAACCATCCAAGGTTTTTAAGTTTACATTCATCCCAATTAATCCAAAGTAAGGCCCAAAATAAATTTAAACATAGGTCCACAACATAGTATCAGAGTTTAGAATAGATCCTTTAACCAAAACGCCAAGCCAAGCCTTCCAATCGAGCATTCCAAGCATCACTTAATTTCTTGAGAAAACGTGCTAAAAGTTAGCTTTACCCTGGTGAGATCATAGGTTTAAACTAATCACACGAGTGGACTTACACGCAAAAACCCTTGCTATGCTAGACTAGTTCTCAATCCACAACGCAAACCCTATAGGTGCACACTAAAGTCTAATCACATAATCTCATACAATGGCGACATGCTAAATTGAGGCTCACCCAATGGTAACATGCTACTCAGTTGCTCACCTAAATCAATTCAATATGCATTCGCAAGGATGCGACATGCTCTAATAAATATCCTAAGGTTTGCTCACCCCATGGCGACATGTTGCAACCTTAATGCAAAAAACATAGTCTATAGGCATAGCAAGTATCATTTCAAACATCACAAATAGTCCACATAAAACAATTTACACGTTTTCTCACCCCAAGTTTAGAAAACAGTATTCAAGATAAAAGTGGGGCTATGACTCACCTCAGTCCAAATAATAGCTCAAAATCGATAGAAACAAGAAGTATCGCTACTCAGATGACGGCCACTACAGACTCGGCACTTCCTAACAATATAAACTAGTCTCAGAATCATATTCTCAAAAAATCAAATATTCCCAATCCCGAATGTATTCCATTTTATTTTCCAAAAATTCGTTCCTCATATTCGTTTTAGCGTTTGGTATCCGTGAGGGTGTGTGTCGACATCAACAAAATCCACATAACTTACCATCAAAACAAAAGAACAATAACGATCTATAGGTCTAGCCTTAGCCTAATAAGTCCCTTAAATAAATCGTCGACGTTTATCGAGTTCGTCAACCCGATAATCCTCCACAACATATTTACTCAACTTATTATTCCAAAACCATACCATTTCCTAAATCACATAGCACAGAGTATACTACATTGTGGAAAACTAGAAGGGGGGGGGGTTGAATAGTTTTACGTTCTTTTAAAATTTATAAAAACAAGTTTGTTTTTAAAAACTTCGATTCAAGTTTATGTGATCTCAATACTTGCACAATATGAACAATTATATAGTAACTAACTAACTAAGCAAATATAGTATAGGTAAATAAATAAGTAATGAAAAGAGTTGGAGAGATCAAACCACAACACAAGGATTTATAGTGGTTCTGCTACAAGGTCACCTTCCTTGTTCCTACTCCACTCCCCGAGTCACCTACTCGAGAGTTTTCTTCACTATGTCAACAAACTCCCTTATGGCGGAGAAAACCTTACACACCAATTTACACACCACAACTACGTCACAACTTGATCACAACTTCTACACAACTTATTCACACCAATCTACTTCACACCTATTTGCTTCATACCTTTCTTCTTCACACCTATCTTCTTCACATCAATCTACTTCACACCTATCTTCTTCACAACTACACTACTTCACTACTAAACAACTTCTTCTACCTACACAACTTCTAATTCTTCTAAACTACTAATTACAAGCACAACACAACTTCACAAATAATATATACACTATGCACAACTACTCTTCAATACTTCTTGAACTTAGTTGTAGAAGGAGTGTTCTTCTTTTGCACTTTTGATGAGGATGGATGAGAAGGGATTGAATCACTTGAAACAAGGATTAGTATTCTAGTGATCAAAGGGTTTTGGAAGGTGTTTAGAGAGTTTGAGATCTGAAAATTTCGTGTAAAAGGTAGGGAAATATTCCAGAATTAAGGTGGTATTTATAGGAGAAAAATTCTGACATTTTCTGACACAGGAGCCTGGCCGGTCCCCTTAAATTATGGCCGGTCCCCTTAATTTTAAGGGGACCGCCCCTTATAATTAAGGGGGCCGCCCAGCTGTAACGTCCAGAAAAATTATCTTTTAGTAGGGAAAGTTTATTTGGTGAAAAACTAACTGATTTTGGTTAAAAATTTGAAATCATTTATTTAGTATGATTAAAACATTTTTCTTTATTACCAAAAGTGTTTTTCAAAAATATATAACATTTTTATATAATTAAATAAACTTTGTATTAATTAATTAAATACCCTTTTGATCATGAGATGTATTAAGCACTTGTTTATCCATACCTTAAGTGATTAAGTTGGATATAATGATATAAACTAGCTTAATACTTGTTTACGTAGTAATCTTTTGATTGATGAGTTTAAATTTTGTGATCGTCAAAATATAGAGATACCGAAAAATATAAATAACGTTTTCATACATTATTTATGTCAACAATCTCCCCCTTTTTGATGATTACAAAATCTAAACTCATTAAGCGAAGGATTAGTTTATATACAAGTATTATTGTGAGTTTATAGCAATTCTCTCCCTTTTTTTTAGCATAAAAAAGGTTATCCCGATATTAGTGAAGCTCCCCCTTGATGTATACTCCCCCTCGATTTGAGGTAAAAAAGAAATCGAGATATGAAATTCTTGCAAAAATATTTAGTGGACAAGCAACATATATATGTATATAGCATGCAAGAGTAGAAACTAAACATAACCATTATCATTGATTAAATTAAAAAGGTTACAAGTAGTGCAAATAAGAAAAGCCTTGAAGGCTTACAAACATAAATAAAATAAACCAAAGCTCTAACATGAAAGTCCTCTCTAGAGCTTGCCATCCAAAATGGTTTAAGAAAATTTTATTTGCAAATCACCAAGCATGTTTAATTGGGAGGAGGAGATGGTGATGGTGGTGGAGTGTTTGTTGATTGTGGTGGAGGAGTTGTGATTGTTGTTGATGGTTGATGCAACAAGTTTTCAATATGTGAGAACATGTATTGCATCTCATCTCTTAGTCCAAACACAATTGTTCGGTTATGGATGCAACAAAGGCAAGTGTCTCCATGAGCTTCAAGTAAGCTCCATGGGATGGGGTTATAGGTTGGTGGATTTATAGGAGATGTTGAGAAGTGTGCATCAAGAGGTGTTAATGGTGATAGTGAGAGGGTTAGTGCAAGAGTTGTGTTTTCATTTGTGGGTTGTGATGGTTGATCAATTGTTGGAGGAGATAAATGGGTGTTGATGTAGTCATTTATGGATGAAGTGGATGGTATGGAGGAAGTATAGGCTCCATTTGTTGATGGTGTTTTGGAGGGTGCATTTGGTGCACTAGGAGATGAACATTGAGGTGGTGGTGATGGGGTGGTGTTCTCTTCATTTGTAAGATCAATGAATAGTTGTTTTGGTGGAATAATGACAAGTTTTTGTTTCTTTGCATTGTTTGAATAGGTGGTTCTTGGTGATGACATGGTAAAAGGTTGAGGTTTGATGAAGGTTGTGAATTAAACATGCATGGGGATTATATAGTATGAAAACATGTTTAGAAGTAGAATTAATTTGAAATTGTATTGTTAGATTCCAAAATCAGTTTAGTTTTTAAGGGAAATGGTAGCTGGGACTAGCAAAAGAGATCACAAGATGCAAAAGAAAATAGTGTAAAAACTGTTCCAGATGGCCGGTCCCCTTAAATTTAAGGGGGGGCCGCCCTTTATGAATTGAGGGGGCCGCCCATCTGACGACCCAGAAATCAAAATTTTTAAAAAAATTTCTAGAAAAATGTTATATTCTGTTTTGTTTTTGCAGCAAGCTCTATTTGGACATTTCACATTTGTTTTGGTCTATTAAAAAGCATACATGTCAAATATATATATACATAAACTAATCATGCAAGCATATATATAGATTAAGTAATAAAGCATGCATTCATAAACATATATTAAACATAAATAAGCAAGTTAACAACCTAATCAAGTACTCAAAACAATTATCCAAGAAAATAACAAGTACTTCCGAATATACTTCGGACAAATAGCACACTAAGAAAATATCCACGAACAAGAGACATAAAAATAAATATTGTTCAACAAACATAATCCAAGCACATCATCTCTTTTTCTTCCCGAAGATACTCTTCAAAGTCTTCCCGATATATTTGAAGCCATCTCTAACTTCTTCATGCAAGCTCTTTTGTCGTCTAAGCATCTCGGTAGTTCGTTCATGAAGTACTTCTTTGTTTTGATCACTAGGAGATGGGGTAGAATACTCGGGATAGTCAAGATCCTCTAAATTATCAACGAACTCAGAAAACGAAGGGGTACTAGTATCATGGATGTTTTCCTCCTCATCGTCATCGTCTTGTCTAGAAGATGATCCATGAAAGCTATGACGACGAGATTTTCCCTTGTCACTTCGAGTTCGTCGAGCTTGTTTTAGAGCGAGAGGACGTAAGATGGGATAGATGGACTCATAGATGCTATTGTCAAGATCGGGGTAGTACTCGATAACATGACGATAGAGACAAGTAAGAAACATTCCATATGGAAGATTGGCTTTGGGAGTTTTTCTAGTACACTCAATCCGTTTGATAAAGAAGTAGGCCAAATTGTATGGCTTTTCGACAGCGATACAATACAACATGTGAGCAAGGCATGCCGGGAGATGGTCCCGGTGACCTCCAGTACCAAACGCATTCTCACGAATGAGTTCTTCCCAACGCTTCATGTGGGGGCCTAATTCCTTGAGGAGAAGTTGGTATGAAGAGATTTGAATGTTTTTGGATTTTATTTTTCGGGTTGTAGTGGCACGCTCCACACCAAGGATTTGACGAATTTCATCGGGATGAGGGATGTCGGAGAGATAAGGACCAAAGGTTGGTCAACAACGATGAAGAGATTCGAGGTCCCACTCGTTTATGAAAACGGCTTGACCTCTAAAAGGAATTTGGAGGATTTGACCAAATTGTTCGAGAGTTAAGGTGATAAATTCATTTTGAATCATGAAGGAGATGGTGATGGCACCAAGATCATTGGTTTGGACGGTGACTTGGCTATAGAAATCGACTATGAAACGAGGAACGATTGGTTCATTAATTTCATAAAGACAATTGAGGTTGATGCTTGAAAACAAGCGATTAATGTAGTCGGATTGAGCAAAGGCTAGATCTACTACACGTCCCTCATGAACGTTTCTATCTTCAATTTCACGATATATACGTCCAATGGAAGGAGATGTAGTAGGGAGTTGGGAAACTTTGGGAATGTAGTTTTTAGTGTGGGAAAGATCTTCGGTAGTCGCTTTTGGCATTTTCACCTAAACACATCAACAATACAAAAGACCAAAATAAATATAAAGAAGAATAAAAAAAATGTATATATATTTTTTAAGACTTATGTTGGAACGTAAACTTACTTCGACTCTAAGATGATAATCCTAAGAAGTAGTTTACCATGTTCCTTATTTTTAATTTTAACTCGTTCTAGATATATTTTACGATGTTTAGTAAGTAGTTATGGACAAATCCAAACACCCTTTTAAACATCTAAATATATCATGAAATATGCTAGATTAACTTTAGGTTGTATAACTAGCCATGTCTTACGAGTTTCTTATGCATGTGATTTGTTTTCGAAAAGGATATTTTATGTTTTGACTCAAAAATGTCATATTTAGTATTAAACCAAACGCTTCCTTAACTAGCCACTTACACTACTAGTATGTCAATATATATATGAATTATATATCTTGACAAGTCCGATTTGCAAGTTTTAGATTTATAATCATAACAACGTTTTATAAAAATTATAATGACTTAGTTTCGACATTATTTGGACATAATCCAAACACCCTCTTATTGTGAACAAAAATATTTTTACTTGGTCGAAAAATATAGTTTCATGTTTTACAAGTTATAAAAGTATAATGTAATTAGTTTTAACAAGTTTTCAAAGCATTATTCAACAATGTGTTTACCAAAATTTTTGAAAAGGAGTGTATGAAATTTTTCAAAAATTTTCGACAAGAGGGTTTATAATTACTAGTTTCTAGTGTTGAATAATCATTCTAATCCTAGGGGAAGCATTTAGTTATGGAGATTTTAGACCCAATTCGAAAGAAATTGTGAATTTGAAAAAATTAATAAAACATGCATAATCATGAGTTTGACCAAATTATATGGAATTAGATTAAATGTGTTATGAAAAACTTACAATACGTAATGGTGATTGTGTTAGATGAATTTGTCCTTTGCGAATTAACCCGAATTATGTGAGTTGGAAGTGGTTTAAGGTGTTTTTGGGTTTTGGTTTTCGTCACAGCAGTAGCAGAGGAAGAGATGTTTGAAAAAGTGGAGTGTTTGGCAAAAGAAACAAGAGGAAAAACGATTTGGATCAATCAGATGGCCGGCCCCCTTAAACATTAAGGGGGCCGCCCTACATTTGGCTGCCGGTCCCCTTAAACATTAAGTGGGCCGCCCTCCAAACTTTGATTTTTCGTGATTTTGGTTTCTGGAAAGAACAAGAAAATATATATATATATATATATATATATATATATATATATATATATATATATATATATATATATATATATATATATATATATATATTAGATTTATATTTAATCAAAAATATGTTGGAGAGTATTCGCACGAAAGGAATTACTTGACACTTTTACTTGACATTTCGTCAATTAAAATTTCTTGATCATTTCGGATGAAATTTATCAAGTTGTCAAGTGGACGAGAGAGTTGTGGAAGGCTTATAAGTATATATATATATATATATATATATATATATATATATATATATATATATATATATATATATATATATATATATATATATATATATATATATATAGTATGGGCTTATAAGACGAGAATATAGGAGGGAGACGTATGCAACGGAAGCCGGGAGTTTGTTTCATCCATAGATTTTTCGACTCATCTCTCTTCATCAGCATGAGTGTTGTTGAACATTAAAGTTCAATAAGGCAAATGGGGAAAGAAAAGGTTCGTAAACGAACAATTTCTAGTTCTAGAAAATCAACAAATGAATATTCTAGGTTATATGATCATAGATATAACTAAGTATATATATATATATATATATATATATATATATATATATATATATATATATTTAGATATAGTATAATAAGATAAGTATATGTATATATAAGTATAGATGTAAAAACTAGAGGAAACAATGAGCCAAACAAAAACACATAAAGACTAGATACTAAACTAAGCATGCATTTCTTGACGCGAAAACAAAAGGAAATGTATACCTTTTGTCTTCAATGCGTTAATCTTCAAAGTCTTCAAGGAATAGTCCGAACAGGAAGTGACATCAAAAGTATCCATGTTTGAATGGCGAATATTTTTACGTTGGTCCCCATTGTCTCATTTGACCAAAGTTATTTGATCCGAACATGTTTTGTATTTGACTTGGGTGCATATATGGTGGAAACATTCCCCACGGATTGAAGTTCCACATTTGTTGATTATTGTTAAAGTTTAGTTTATTTTGGTTTGCTCTTGGTTGAGGTGTTTTAGGTCTAGGGTAAGAATTATTTGGTTTCCTAGTTGGTGGAGTTTTAGATCTTGTTTTAGGTTTAGACGATCCTACTTCGGTTTTTAAAGATGGTTTATAAAACAGTTTTATTTCTTCATTACTAGAGAGAGGTATTTTCTTATCATTTATGAATATATACTTAGGATTAGATTTTGAAGGTTTTAGTTCCTTGAGTTCACTTTCAAATTTGACATTTTTAATTTCACTTGTTGAAGCTTCGGTTGAGTTAAATCCTAAACCGGTTTTATCTCCGGATACTCTTTGAATACATATAATTTTACTAAGTGAGTTACTACTATTTTCAAATTTAACAAGTTTACAAATTTCTTCCCTAAGTTTGTTGTTTTCACTTTTAAGCTCTTGACATGATTTACATTCTTCAAAAATTGCTTTACCTTTTTCAAGTTGATGTATTTTAATTTTTAGTTCTAGTACTTCATTTTCTAGTTGGTTGTTTATGTATTTTAGTGATTTGTTTTTAGCCATAACTTGTTGTCCTAGTTTGCATAATCTATTGTATTCACTATCTAAATCTTTTTCATCTAATGATAAATTTTCATCACTAAAGTATTCGGTTTCGGAACGTACCTCACTTGATGTCTTAGCCATGAGACACTTTTCTTCCTTTGTTATTTCTTTCTCATCTTCATCGCTATCACTCCAAGCTCCTCCAACAAATGCTCTTTGATTTTGCTCTCTTGTCATCATTGGACATTTTGCAATGAGGTGATTCGGATCACCACACTTGAAACACTTTCTCTCATTCTTGCTATACTTGTCATCATTATTCTTTTGAGGTGCTCTACTTTCATCGTGTGGTTGTCTAACGAATCTTCCTCGCCTTTTGAAGAATTTCTTGAAATCTCTTACGGCCATGGCATATTCTTCGTCATCGCTTTCGGAAGATGAGCTATCTTCGTTATTGGATTCCTTTCTAGCTTTCAAGGTGATTGACTTGCTTTGCTCTCGTTTTCCTTTAACCATTTCGGAGTCCTTCTTTATAATTGCTTCGTAGACTTTCAAATTTCCAATTAATTCATCAAGTTGTAACGTTGACAAATTCTTTGATTCTTCAATAGCCGTCACTTTAGCTCGCCATTTTGGGTGAAGAGCCCTAAGAAACTTCCTAACAAAATTCTTACTAGAAAAATTCTCATCAAGTGCTTTTAAACTTGTGATGATAGTGTTAAATCTAGCGAAAGCATTATCAATTGATTCCTCTTCCGGAATCGTGAATTGCTCATATTGTTGGACAAGTAGATCTATTTTATTATCTTTGACTTGATTATTACCTTGGTGAGTTATTAATAAAGAGTTCCAAATTTCTTTTGCGGTTTCACACATAAAGATCCTTTCGTACTCTTTACGTGGTAGCGCATTATAAATAACCATTTTTGCTTCATTATTTTTAGCAAGTTTTCTTTTTAAATCATCATTTTGTTTTTCAAAAGGTACGATTTCATCTTTCTTTGTTTCGGGGTTATTTTGAATAGGTAAAAAATCACCATTGGTAATGATATGCCAAAGATCTAGATCTTTTGATTTCACATAAGTTTCGAATCGATTTTTCCAATATAAAAATCCATCACTTTCAAATAGTGGTGGTCTTTGCATAGATTGCCCTTCTAAATATTTAACAGATTCCATAGATCGTTACAAGTTTTAAAATACAATATATTTTAAAGATCTTGCAGAACCTGGCTCTGATACCAATTGTGGAAAACTAGAAGGGGGGTTGAATAGTTTTACGTCCTTTTAAAATTTATAAAAACAAGTTTGTTTTTAAAAACTTCGATTCTAGTTTATGTGATCTCAATACTTGCACAATATGAACAATTATATAGTAACTAACTAACTAAGCAAATATAGTATAGGTAAATAATTAAGTAATGAAAAGAGTTGGAGAGATCAAACCACAATACAAGGATTTATAGTGGTTCGGCTACAAGGTCACCTTCCTTGTTCCGACTCCACTCCCCGAGTCACCTACTCGAGAGTTTTCTTCACTATGTCAACAAACTCCCTTATGGCGGAGAAAACCTTACACACCACAACTACGTCACAACTTGATCACAACTTCTACACAACTTCTTCACACCAATCTACTTTACACCTATCTTCTTCACACCTTTCTTTTTCACATCTATCTTCTTCACATCAATCTACTTCACACCTATCTTCTTCACAACTACACTACTTCACTACTAAACAACTTCTTCTACCTACACAACTTCTAATTCTTCTAAACTACTAATTACAAGCACAACACAACTTCACAAATAATATATACACTATGCACAACTACTCTTCAATACTTCTTGAACTTAGTTGTAGAAGGAGTGTTCTTCTTTTGCACTTTGGATGAGGATGGATGAGAAGGGATTGAATCACTTGAAACAAGGATTAGTATTCTAGTGATCAAAGGGTTTTGGAAGGTGTTTAGAGAGTTTGAGATCTGAAAATTTCGTGCAAAAGGTAGGGAAAAATTCCAGAATTAAGGTGGTATTTATAGGAGAAAAATTCTGACATTTTCTAACACAGGAGCCTGGCTGGTCCCCTTAAATCATGGCTGGTCCCCTTAATTTTAAGGGGACCGCCCCTTATAATTAAGAGGGCCACCCAGCTGTAACGGCCAGAAAAATTGTCTTTTAGTGGGGAAAGTTTATTTGGTGAAAAAGTAACTGATTTTGATTAAAAATTTGAAATCATTTATTTAGTATGATTAAAACATTTTTCTTTATTACCAACAGTGTTTTTAAAAAATATATAATATGTTTATATAATTAAATAAACTTTGTATTAATTAATTAAATACCCCTTTGATCATGAGATGTATTAAACACTTGTTTATCCATACCTTAAGTGATTAAGTTGGATATAATGATATAAACTAGCTTAATACTTGTTTACGTAGTAATCTTTTGATTGATGAGTTTACATTTTGTGATCGTCAAAATATAGAGATATCGAAAAATATAAATAACGTTTTCATACATTATTTATGTCAACATACATGGTAAGTTTTAGAGTTTAATAAGCCTTCTAAATAGATCGTTAAACTTATCGAATTCTTCAATTCGATAAACTTCACTAAATAATTATTAACTTATCATCCCGAACTCCTCCCACCACCTAAGGCGTCGTAGGATACGTTATTCGATAATAAACCCCTTTGATATAACTAAATAGGTATTATTTAATCCGTCGACTAAATAAGTTAAATAGTTATTTAGAACGGGTATATTAACGTCAAATATCCGTGACTAGCACAAATAGTCAACAAATAATAATTTGGTCAAACTTGTATTTAAGTGCCCTCGAATATTTTATAACTCTTAAAGTCTCATTTTATTTCCAAAAACTCGCTTCATTTCGTAAAACAATTCACGTTGAGTTTATATTTTCATTTATAACAATATAATTATAATAAGGTTTCCAACGATATTATACTATTTTAATAGTCTAATATTGGTCGTTAACGTTAATATTTTCGTTACTCGTGATTTCTTATTTATTATATATGCATCCATATATATATATATATATATATATATATATATATATATATATATATATATATATATATATATATATATATATATATATATATATATATATATATATATATATATACACGTTCACACGTTTATATATATTTGAATGTTTATATCGATATATAAGTTATTACGAGTTTTATTATTTGTTTTCAAGTTATAAAATACGTGTCACATGTCCGAGTCATCACTTCTCGGCTCATTGTCCAAATCCAAATGTTAAGGCGATTGTCGAAATCAACCATTGACTAGTAAGTCAAGGTGACCCCAACTCGCTCAAGCTCACAAATCCAATAACAATATATATCGTCAAGTATCAAATAACCAAGTCACAATCACGTGTGACTCGTCCTCACCTTCGGTATCAACAAGAAAGAACACGGAAACTTCGAGCAAGCAAGAAAATGGCGTGTGTTGTTTGGGATCTAATAGATCTAGTGATGGAGATTCGTTTTATAGTGGCGGTGTGGTGAGGGGACCGGCGGTGTGGCGGTGGTGTGGCCGCGGTGGTGTGGCCAGAATTGAGGCGGCGGCTAGGGTTGGATATGATGAAGATGGAGGTGGGAGAGAGAGACTAGGGATGTGTGTTTGTTTTGTTTGTGTTGTGTGCTGCCAAAACCACAAGGACCATATGTAGTCTACTCTTTTATTTTAAAAAACAAATAATAATAATAATGAGAGGGGGGCGGCCGGATATAAAACATAAGGACCAATCATGTAAATTTTCAAAGTATCCCGACCCTCGCTTCCCAAGTCCCTATTTATTGTAAACAAATCCTCAACACGCATTTACTCACGCACCATCATTTTCAAAACCGTCTCTCCACAAAATTTGATCATAAATACGTTCGTTAAATATATAAACGCTTCCGTTATTCAAAATTTTCAATTTGTTAGTTTATCCAAGTGCCGGAGTCAACGTAGTGCCTAATAAATGCAACAAACATCATTCACGACATATATATCTCATATAAAATCAACAATACGAATAAAACTCCACATATAATTCACAGATTCAAAGTCACGCATTGAAATTCGACATAATCCACTGAAAATAAATTCCAAACATTTTCGTATCGTTAAATTTCAAAGTAAGCGGGTTTTAAAATGACTCCCCAATTTTCAGTTGTCACATCCTCCCAGCCTCAGAAGAAACCCGTCCCGGGTTTCACTCGGAACTTTCCAACTACGAAACAAAAACTTAGGATATTTCTTCCGAAACTCATCCTCACGCTCCCACGTGAATTCCGGTCCGTGACGAGAATTCCAACGAACTTTGATGAGCGGAATACGACTGCGCTTGAGTCGTTTAATCTCATGATCCACAATATCAATAGGTTCTTCAATGAAATTCAAACTCTCATCTACTCGAATATCCTTCACTGGTATTGATACGTGGGAATCGCACCAGGCTTTACCTCTCAAGGGATCTTGAGAAGCTTACAACCCCCACCAGGCAGTGTACCTGATCGTTGTAGTATAGTATAGTGACAAGTACCGGGGGATTGATCGTTCAGCTAGGAATAGTGTCGCTAGGATTAGAAAACCTAAATACTAGTTCTAGAGATGAGGGATGATTCTTTTTGTATTTTTATATTTTTAGGAAAGCAAGTAAAAATCTCGGGTTTGAAGGATTTGGGCGGAATTAGTTGCTAGTCAACTAACCCAATACTAAGATGCAATCAAAATAAAATACTAAAAATGAAAATAAACTATATTAAACTAAGGTTGTGAGCAATAAGTGGGAGAAATGTGTTTACTTAGATTTCACTACTCCCTAGATATCTTTTACACGTTAATTACTTGTTATAGTTGCGTGGATGACGGATTGTATTCCTTAATACCAATCATGGGGTGGCGTACTTACTTCCCCAATCCTATGAGTGCCTACTTCACTCATATGTCGAGCCTGCAAGAAGCTCCTAACATGGGATCATTAGAATTTACTCCTGCATTAAATACAACCAATAAAACCTAGTACACATCGGTTCATGTTTCCTAAGACGTTCAAGCATGTTACCATTTGGAGATCTGCCAGTTTTCTTAAGCCTAACATTGAAATCATTCATCCAATACAACCATAAACAAGTAATCAACACATAATCAACATCTAGGTTTCATTAGATCTAAGCAAACACAAGATAAATCTAGCCTAGCAGGGTGGAATCAAGACAAGCACAAGATATAGACAACCAACACATAGACATATTGATTGAATTAAGATAAGACTTATCTTAATAACACATGTAAGGATTCAAGGGTTGAAAACCCTTGAAAAGCTGTAAAATTCGTATATGGTTCGGCCTTAGGGTTTCTCCAAACTTGTTCCTCTCTAGTGAATGAAAATTAGAAAACTATATATAGATATTAGAGGCTGACGGAGTCAAGAACAAACTTGTGACGCCGTCATCTCGCCGCCAAAATAATCCTCGGACTGCCTTGATCTACATCTGACGCCGTCATGAAGTCCACTTTTGCATGCCGTCACACATTTAACTCTTGACGCTCTACTTGTGACGCCTTCATTTCTGTACTGGGTCGTCATGGTCTTTACTCTTGACGCCGTCACACACTGTTCCCAGCATGGAAAATTAAGTCTTTGGCGTTTTCTTCACTTTTATGCTCCAAAAATGTCCGAATTGCTTCCTTTTCTAGATTTCACTCCCAAAGTACCTAAAATCACAAAAGGAACGATTTAGGGCAATATTTGATCAAATAAATTCAATTCCGGGCTTAAATGACCCCCTAAAAACGGATCATTTTTCGCCTCATCATATACCCTTACACTTGAGATTTGCTTGTCCTCAAGCAAATGCGCTTTTATTCTAATCAAAATACAAGTTAGGGGTCATTTAACACTAATATAAAAGTAATTACAACAAATAATCGTTCCACTAAAGACCAAAGACAAGCACGGAGGTCATATACTAGCACCTCACAAATAGTGTTTAGATACTCACATCTCTCGGGTGTAATAAAGTATAAATTACAATATGGAAACGGAAGATATCTCTCACTACCTGTCATAGCAAAATAGATTACCATAGGCTTGGGAAAGGATCAAACCTCCACCACATGGTGTAAGCACCTAGGATAAACTATCAAAGAGGTCTTTTAAAGGGTTGTAACGTTAGGTGTAGGGATATGAAATACACGGTTTTGTTGGATATAGGCAGTCTTTACTGGTGGCGAGTTAACAATCTTGGTTAATTACATGTACAATATGGCGTTGCTAAGCCAAGACGAGACTCGACTTAAGCTAATAAATGAAAAATAACAAAAACATAAAATGAACATAGAATAAAAATGGATGGTAGTCCGTATGTTTTTTCTCTTTTCTTTTTCTATTTTTTTTTTTCTTTTCTTTTTCTTGATTTTTCGATTTTTTTTTTTTTTTTTTTTTTTTTTTTTTTTTTTTTTTTTTTTGCATACACTCTTACCCTACCATCCAAAATAATACATCATATGGAATGAAAATTCCCCTTACACTTGAATTTTTACATACTTTACAATAAACTAATCTAATGACTCGAATTAAGAAAATCAAAACACTTGGAGTACTTTTAAGATTAACGTACATATAGGGGTAATATTATGTTCTTCCCCATTACTCCATAAATAAGTACTTTACCCATGAGTCCCAATCGTCCTAAAATAATATGTACAAGGATATGACTCGACTTAGCAACCATGTAATCAATTAGATAGTTAACTTAGGGTTTAACAAATAACAATAATGCACTAAAAATGAGTGCATACACGGAAGGCTAAGGCGATTTGGGTGTACATTTAAGTGGGGTGTAACAAATTCTTCCTTTAAGTAAAATGCTTAAAGTTAGAAACGAAAAGATAGGCTCGGAGGGGTGTACTAGGGGTTTCGTGTACTAAAAATGAGTACAACGCTAATGGTGTGGGAAAAATTAGTTGACTTAACTAGCCAAGTAATATGACTTAAATGGTCAAGTAATTATAATACGGGTTTAACACAAGGGTGATCCTAATGCCTCTTATCATGTAATAAATCCTACTACACGAATGTAGTCTTACTAGCGGTCTCGGGATGCACCACTAACGCAAGTTTTAGAATCTAAATGCTACCGGTACACTCATAAGCACTAATAGTAAATGCTTTTCCTATCAAATCTAAAGGCGAACCTCACATATTTGGGTGGAAAATTTTTCTGAAAGTACGGTTATGTGCTAGTCATACAATCTCCTATCCATGAGACGCTTGCTATGGCTAAAGTTTCACTCCTAAATGTTGTAAAAAATTTTAAATTTGGCGATAAAATTGCACTAACAAGTATTTCTCATAGTTTTATTACACATCTACTATTAAACAAACAAACTCAAGCGAAAGTGTATCTGTAAGGTATCATCATTTTACCCTCCCCTTACAATTAGGATGAACATTGTCCCCAATGTTCAAGTAAAGAATGTAAAAGTAAACAGTAAAAAGAATGAAATCAAATACTCCCCTGATTCGCTCGGTATGGATAATAAGGTGGCCAGGTTAGATCTTCCTCCAAGAAAATGAACAATCAAAGCTTCCCTTCCAAAAAAATAAATCATCTTCTTGTCATACATAACCTGTAAATCCTGAGAAAACAGACAAAGCAACCTCGCATAAAATCGGCGGCAATCTACATAAGTTACTAAATCCTAAAAAACAAAATAAGATATAATGCTTGTGGAATGAAGTTTGCAGATTTCTTGGAGATTATAAAACTTAATAATTCAACAAAAACTTTAAAACTCCGTTAGAAAAACAAAACTGGTAAAATTTCTAGATTTTTACACGTGACGCCGTCAAGAGCAAGCTCATGACGCCGTCAGAAGTGACCTGCAGAAATTCTTATGTTAAGTTTCCGGAAAATTTCTGGAAAAACTTGGTCCTACTTCCTGGAAAATCCTGCAAAACTTCATTATGACTCAATACAAGCATTTGACTCTAACAAATACGAATATACATGTTCACTTAATATTGTGGAGAATCATGATCGGTTTGTTTCTTGAAAACATATTTGGGGTTTCCCCTTACACTTATCTTTTGCAAAAATACCTTTTGGGTGAAGTTAAGACTAGGCCAAACAACAAAGTAAAGTATTTCCACTATTTGGTTTTGGAAACATGATCTACCAACAATAAAAATAAAGCATGTATACGGAAGCAAATAACAAACAAACAAAATAAAATCATACAAAGCATGGGTTGCCTCCCAAGAAGCGCTTTTCTTTATTTACGAGTCTTGTAGCTAGACTCAAGGTCATGGGTTACTACGTGACCGCATCCTGAAACGTTACATCTTCCTCACCAATCATTTCATTATTGTTTTCTTGATAATGTTTTATACGTTGTATGTTGACAGTAAATTCTCTACCTTCATCGTCTAATAACACAACGGCTCCAGTTCTAGAGGAACTTTTCACCGTAAATGGTCCATACCATCTAGACTTGAGTTTCCCTGGGAATAATCTTAACCGAGAATTGTACAATAGGACTTTGTCCCCTTCTGAAAATTCTTTGGGTTTCTTAATTCTTTGATCATGCCATCTTTTTGCCCTTTCTTAATATGTAATGGAAGACTCGTAGGCCTCTAATCTAAGCTCATAAAGCTCATGTAATTGCAAGAACATATTGGTTTCGGCAATTGTATAATCTAAGTTACATGCCTTAAGCGCCCAATAAGCCTTATGTTCTAATTCTACTGGCAAGTGACATGCCTTACCATACACCATGCGAAACGGGGTCGTTCCAATAGGTGTCTTGTAGGCGGTTCGGAATGCCCATAAGGCTTCGTCGAGTTTAAATGACCAGTCTTTTCTATTATGACTAACCATTTTTTCAAGTATTCTTTTAATAGCCCTGTTTGTGTTTTCGACCTGGCTGTTGGTTTGTGGATGATAGGCGGTGGAAAACCGATGGGACACTCCATACCTCTTCATGACGTTCTCCAGGAGCAAACGGCTCTTGGTAAAGACATCTCAAATCCGTTGACGGCTTGCAATTTGCCCAAAATTGTATGGTTCCTCAACTCCCCAAAAGCAAATGAGTTGGCTAGCCCGCAAGATTATGGCTTGTGGTAAAGGCTGTGGAAAAACCATAATTGGTAATCAACTCACCAAGATGTTGACTGTTCCATCAAGAGTTGGCTAGTCCAGGAGCAAACGGCTCCTGGTAAAGACAAATCAAATCCGTTGAAAGCTGGTGGTTTGCTCAAAATCACACGGCTATCAGGTGTGCCACAGTTCTTACACCTGGCTACTCCAGAAGTGATGGCTTTTGGTAAAGAGACTTCAAATCCATTAATTTTTCTCAAAAAGATTGCTAGGGACTAGCAATAGTTTAGTGTGGGGGATTGATGAGTGTGTAAATACTCATCATTTTTAATCAAATCTGAGCTGCAAAACGATCAAAAATACTCAAAAACGCACCAAAATGCGAAGAAAATCCCAAAGATCGTATTTTATATGTTTCTTATGCAAAACAAGTGAAAACAAACGAAAAACGAACAAAATTTGCATAATTGGCAGTTTCAGTCCCTCGACTTTCAAAGTTTTACAAAACTAGTCCCTGGTCAGTCATTTCAAAGAAAAATCAACCTTCGCTCTTTAAAAAGTCAAAATAAATGATCTTTGGGTAAAATCTTTGGGAAATAACAATTATGGTCCTTGTACTAATGAACTGTGGCAGGAATGATCCCTTGGTGAAAATTTGGTGAATTGACATGTTTGGCCCCTGAAATTTCAGAATTTGCAATTTTGGTCCCCGAGAATTTCAATGTGAAAAAAAATGCTCAAAATAACCTTTGGAATTCAAGATTTGGCAAAATCAACCCTTAGAAATACTTTGGAAATTAGGCGGATTCAGTCCCTCAAAAATCGGCAAAATTACAGATTTGGTTCATGGGCTTATTTACTTACTACACCAAATGGACCCTTAAAATAAAAGAAACCCAATTCCCAATTACCACCCAACCCTTGGCCCAAAATAACTACAAAGCCCAACCCCAAAAGAAAAAAAAACCCTTATTCAAAAATCGTATACCTAAAAAACGTATACCTTTCTCACCCAGTCAACCATTCGCACCAGTCAAACCTAATCCCCCATCCCTTTCATCTTCATCCCCCCGTGACTGCATATGCCAAACCAACCATCACCATCCCTCCCCATCACCATCAAACACCAAGCCCAATCCCACTTTCCTTTCTCCACCTCTCACAAACCCGTACCTACCAACTCTACCTCACCAATCCACACCTATCTTTGGGCGCCAAAACGGGGTTAAAGGGCTAAGATATGTTCAAGATTAATCCAAGGGCTGTGGAGGACTCCAAAGAAGCACAAAAAGTCACAAGAAGGAGCCAAGTGAAACCCTAAGCTGGAAAAGAGTATAAATAGGTCATGATGTTGTAGCCCATGAGGAGTCTAGTCTTGTAATAGTTTTCTGAGTCTTGTTTTAGTTTTAGTGTTTTTTAATCAATTTAAGTATGTTGTAGTCTGAAATTAAGTTTTAGTCAGTCAAGTTAGGTTTTAAGAATTTTTAGTCTCTTAGTTTTCTTTGAAATCTTTAAACTTTCATGTATTCCTATTTTTCAATCTAATGCAATCTCTGTTAATTTAAGTTTCCAAGTTAAAGTTCACTTCAAGTTTTATAATCTTCCTACTGATTCCATAAGCTAATGTAGGTTTGCTCAAGCTTCTGTGAGTTTTATTGGTTCATTAAACAGTTTTCAATCTTTTATATTTTTCAAAAAGTTAACTGCTTATCTCTAGTTTACATAGTGCTTTATTTTCAGCTTGTGTTGTTTAAGTCGCTTAGTTAAAAAATCCCCCTTGCAATTCATTACTAGGTTAGTTAAATTAAGATATCTTTGGCCCTTTAAAAAAATCCCAACAGGTGGTTTAGTGGTGTTTGGAATTGCCATTTTAGGCCGTATTATAGATTCACTTTGTTTCATATTAGCTTAACCAAAGTAGTTACTAGTGTTGGGAACCTGGTAATTGATTTTTGTAGCCCCTGCATCTCACACTTTTCCTTTTTCCACTCTGCTGCATCAGCAGTCATCAGGCCCTGCACACCACATCAGGTTACAAACAGCCCCTAGGTTAGTAGTAGTTTCGGTTTGCTTTTAGGCTTAAGTTCACTGCTAATATATGTTTCCTTAGAGTTTATTTAAGTTGCTGCCTAGATCACCTTGTATATTTTTTTCTCTAATTTGCTTTTGTTAGTTTGGTTGCACTACATTCTGGTTGTTTGTTTGCCACAGCAGCCCGTAAGCTAATTTTTGGAGTAATGTCAAGTTTAAATAGATTTGGCTCTTGAATTTTCAATCAACAAGTAGTTAATAGTGTAGTACTAAAAGTCGTCGTTTATCTTTAATCTTTTATGTTTGCCTTAGTGACCTGCAAAAGTCACATCCATCCCGTTTTTTTATTCATTAACTGATCCAAACGGCCCCTTTTGGCCTGGTGCAATAGCCGCCAAACAGCCCCCCCTAGGTAGCTTTTAAGAGTTTGTATTGAGTTTTCTAGATTTAGCTTAATTAGTCCGCTTATCAGCTTCCTAACTTTGCTTATAGTGGACTGCATATGCTGTTTGTACTCCATTTGAACTGAGTATGCTTGAGCTTGTTTGTATCCTTGATTATTGTTGTTCTTGTTCTAGTTGTTGATGATTGTTGTTCTTGTCATTGTTTGATTGACTGTGTAAGATCTTGAAAGCTTGACTTATTTTAGCTTAGTGTTGTTCTTGTTGGCTACTGCTAATGTTCTTGTGGTTATTTGATCTTTCCATTGTTCTTGTCCTTTGATCTTGTTGTTGTCTATTGTCGTGGGTATTACTTGTTGTTATGCAGCAAGCTTGTTTAGGTTCATATGTTTTTAGCCTACTTAAGCTTGTGGCCTTTGCAAGTTACGAAAAAGAATAAGAAGAAAAGCTTTTGAAAACAATTTGAATTTTTGAATCTGTGATTTTGTATAGAGTTTTGTTGACATAAATCTGTTTTCAAAAGTTAATTTTGAGTTTGTGTTTGAGTTTGAAGTAGCAGTTAACATAGAATCAAAAGAAAAAAAAATAATAATAAAAATAAATTGCAACAAAATAAAAAGGGGTTGAGACAGGTTCGAACCTCAGACCCCTAGACTCACACAGACACAACTCAATTTTCATTCCCATCTGTGCTAATCTCCCTTTTTGGCATAACTTTCTTTAGTTGTATAGTTAATGTAGTGTTAATTTTGGATTGCTTATTACTAGTTTAGCTTCTGTTTGCTTAATTCCTGCTTAATTCAAATGCTTATTTCAAAATTTTATTTTTCCTAGGTTAAATTTTAGTTTATTCAATTACCCAAAAAAAATTCGGAATTTTTAGATTAGTTCTAATATTTATTATAATTTAATTAGTGTTTAATAGTAATTTAATTGTAATAAATAGAATTTAATTTGAAAAATTAATTTTCTTTTTTTTTTAAATTTTCTTTTGACGTTTAGTGCGTAAGAAAATTAATTTGAAATCCGTAGGACCTTTTTAACTTAAAACTCGCGTTTTATTTTGCGCGCTCGCGTAATTTTTAAATAAACGTTACGTTTTTAATTTAGTTTGCGTTTTAGGATTCCCGATACCTAATTATGTTTTCCCGTAGAATTTTAGGTTTTTCTTAGTTTACTAGTTGACTTAGGTTAATTTACTTTTACTTTCGTTCGTTAATTTTTTTAAATTCGTTAATTTAACGTATCACAACACCAAATAACCTTTCCAATCATACAAGATTTTAATTCCAACCCTTCACGAAACTTTCCATTCATACCTCGTTGGGGTACGACCCGGGAAATCACTTCCCGGTCTCACAATTTGAATATCACTTGCACGAGTTTTGCGAGGTAATCGTTTTCCTAAACGGTTTACTTGTATTACTTCACGTTTATTTGTCTCACGACGAATTAAACCTCACGTTTGTTGATATTTTGATAAATTGTTGTTTGCACACACCAAAACACAACGAATCACCCTCCAAAGGGACCAGAGTGACATTCCCTCATAATCTTCACTGCCTCACTTTCCGAAACACAACGTCTTATTATTTGATCAGGACACCTTCGGAATAAAAATAGTTCATCCCAGAAATAGTATTTTAACTGAGAAAAGAATCTTTTTCTTTCGTACTTAGTCAGGTGTTCTGGAACGAGTCTGCTTGCGAGATAGTTGGCAAAATCGGCGTACCAAGGCTCCGAATCAATCATTGACATGAGTTGTTCGTCAAGAAATGAATCCCTAATCTCGCACCTATCGTGCTCATCCAAGGGGTTTTCAAGACGAGATAGATGATCAGCGGCCAGGTTTTCTGCCCCCTCTTATCACGAATTTCAACATCGAATTCTTGTAACAACAAGATCCACCGAATTAGTCGTGGCTTAGCATCCTGCTTAGCAAAAAGATATCGAAGAGCCGAGTGATCAGTGAAAACGACTGTCTTTGAAAGGACAAGATATTGCCGAAATTTGTCGAATGCGAACACTACAGCTAACAATTCCTTTTCGGTAGTGGAGTAATTCTCTTGAGCGGGATTCATGGTTTTACTAGCGTAGTAAATAGGTTGGAATAGCTTGTCACACCGTTGGCCCAATACAGCCCCGACAGCAAAATCGCTAGCGTCACACATGATTTCAAACGGTAACTCCCAGTTGGGTGTAATCATGATTGGAGCTTGTGTGAGCTCCTTTTTTAAGAGATCAAATGCATCCTTGCATTCTTGGGAGAAATCGAATGGAGCATCCTTCATAAGCAATTGAGTCATTGGCCGAGCTATTTTGGAGAAGTCTTTGATGAATCTCCGATAAAACCCGGCGTGCCCCAAGAAGCTGCGTATTGCTTTAACAGTCGTGGGGTATGGTAACTTAGATATAGCTTCAACTTTAGCTTGGTCCACCTCTATTCCGTTCCCTGAGATCTTATGCCCTAACACAATCCCTTCTTTCACCATGAAATGACACTTTTCCCAGTTTAACACCAAGTTGGTTTCCTCACAGCGTTTAAGCATCTTTTCTAGATTAGCAAGACAGCGGTCGAAGGAGTTCCCAAAGACCGAAAAGTCGTCCATGAACACTTCCATGCTGTCTTCCATAAGTTCGTGAAAGATTGCGGCATGCATCGTTGGAAAGTGGCGGGGGCATTACATAGCCAAAAAGGCATCCTTTTGTAGGCGAATGTTCCATAAGGGCAAGTAAACGTGGTCTTTTCTTGGTCCTCAGGTGCTATGGGAATTTGAAAATACCCTGAGAATCCATCCAAGAAGCAATAGTACTCGTGCCCAGACAATCTCTCTAACATTTGGTCAATGAATGGTAAGGGAAAGTGATCTTTCCTCGTGGCATCATTGAGCTTTCAATAGTCAATGCATACCCGCCATCCAGTGACCGTTCTCTGGGGTACCATCTCACCCTTGTCATTCTTAACTACAGTCATTCCACCCTTCTTAGGTACAACCTGTACAGGACTGACCCATGGGCTATCCGAGATTGGGTAGATCAATCCTGCATCCAGAAGTTTGATGACTTCTTTCTTTACTACTTCCTTAATGTTGGGATTCACCCACCTCTGGGGTTGCACGGTAGGTTTATAATCTTCTTCCATGAGAATCTTATGTGTGCAAAAAGTTGAGTCAATCCCCTTAATGTCGGCTACACTCCATGCGAGCACTCCCTTATATTTCTTTAGGACCTCTAAGAGTTTGCCTTTTTGTTCATGTTCTAGGGAAGAGTTTATGATTACCGGCAGTTGGTCCTCTCCCTGAAGGAAGGCATACTCTAAATGGTTAGGAAGCTCCTTAAGATCTAACTCAGGAGGTTCGATAATAGAAGGCTTAAGCTTGTTTTCGGGCTTTCGGAGCTCGAGATGCTCCGTTGCCTCTTGTCTAGGGTAGAAGGAGACTGCACCAACATCCTCCATCTTTTCCACCTCTAGCAAAGGCAGAAAACTCTCGTTCCGTAACCAGCCTTCCTCGATTTGTTCATCAACACAGCTATCAATGACATCTCTGAGTTCATCGACCTCCCCAATGAAATAGAGCCGGTTAGCTGCTTCGAGAGAGAGATCCATAGAGTCCTTAATGTCGAAGGTTGTGCTATCGGTTCCCACTCGCAAGGTTAACTTGCTGTCATAAACATCAATGACTGCACGAGCGGTAGCAAGAAATGGTCTCCCTAAGCTGATGGGTACCAAGTCATCCTCCTCCATATCTAGGATTACGAAGTCGACCGGGAATTTGAATTTCCCAACTTTGACTAGCACATTCTCGCATATCCCTACGGGGTACTTGACTGATCTATCGGCTAGTTGGATGTTCATATGGGTAGGCTTTAATCCAGAGTATCCTAATTTAAGGAACATGGAGTGAGGCATGAGATTGATACTCGCCCCCAAATCGGCAAGAGCATTCTTTATTGATAGAGATCCTATGGAGCAAGGCAAGGTGAAGCTGCCTGGATCGTCTACCTTTTTTGGTAGCCCTCGATGGGTCACCACCGAGCATTCTTCCCCCAGGGTCACAAGACCCTCAAGTTTCTTTCGGTTAGCGAATAGTTTTTTAAAGTATGCGTTATACTTCGGCATGTGATAGCAAGCATCAAGGAGGGGTATGGTGACTACTGAGTCTTTTAGGTATGACAAGAATCTTTTATTATCATTCTCAGTTTTCTGGTTTTTTAATCGGGATGGGAATGGGATTCTCACAGGTTGGTTAGGTGGGGTTGATGGGGAAGGGGTTGTCAAGGGAGGTTGGTTGGGAGTCTCGCTGCCCACATCCTCCTCCTCCTCCTCGCGAGGCTTGTTTGGATCGGGAGTGATGGGGGACGAGCTCAGGTAAGGGGGTCCTTGGTTGTTGTTCCAGCTCGAGTGGTTATCGCGAGCATGGGGTCTTTTTTGCTTACTGATGGCATTTCAAGGTTATCGATGGCTGAGTTAAGCTTGTTGAACCATTCTCCAATGTCATTCTGCTGCTTGTCAACAAGTTCGTTAAGACCTTTTAATTGCAAGCCTTTTTCTTGAGTGAAGTGACCAAGGTCATCTTCAAAAGTGCTCCTGATTTTGAATTCAGGACCTTCCTCTCCTTCTTTTCTTTTTACCAGATTCCCCCCCAGAGGGTGTAACCGTCATTTTGGTAAAAAGGCAAAAGGGAGGGATCAACATAGATGTCACCTCCTGACAAGCATGCATGTTCAGTCGTGGCTTCTCCTTCGCATTCCTCTACCTCATGCGGGCCCCCATAGTAGTCGCAGATCAAGTAAGGATTTGAAAGTTGTTTAGGTAACTGCGACCCAGCTAGGTACTCCATTCTTTTGTGAATTTTTCTTAACCGATCTGAAGTGATTTCAGAAATGCTGACAGTCGACTCAGGTTCATCCCAAGTGTCATCCTGGTATTGAGCATATTCTTCAATCCTATCCCATCCTTCTTCGGCACTAAGATTGGCTAATCTCCCTTTTCTAGATTGGTTGATCCCGTTCCGATCATTAGAGGAGACATTGTCGTAGAAGATTTGGACCAAAAGCCAAAGTTCGATGCCATGATGGGGAACTTGTCTTATTAAATCCTTAAATCTAATCCATGATTTATGGAAGGGTTCGTCCTTCCCTTTTCGGAAACGGAGGATTCTATCTCTAAACGCTGAGGTTTTTCCAGGTGGAAAGAACTTCTCATAGAACTTGAATATGAGTTGCTCCCATGTGAAAATAGATTCAGAAGGGAGTTTATCATACCACTCTTGGGCTTTTTCATATAGGGTGAAGGGAAAGAATCATAATCGGGACGTGTCTCTAGTAGCCCCATCCGTATGTAGGGTGTCTACTATTTTCAAGAAGTCTTTAATGTGTTGAATTGGATCTTCCTCATCTAATCCACAAAACTTACACACACTTTGGACAAGCCAAACATCGGTCGCATGCAAGACCTCATTGGTGTGTTCGTTTGGGTAGACAATGGCATTTGAGAAGCCACGAGGGTTTGGGGAGGAGTAGTCCTTAAGGCGCTTAGGAGTAGGAGTTGCGGGGGTACTCATCTCGTTGTTCGGTTGGGAGTTAGCGGTTGTAACGTGGTTTTCCAAATTTTCTTCAGAAAGGGGTGCATCAAAGTCGATGGCTATGCTAGATGGTTCAGGTGTTGAGTGAGATCGTCTTAACCTACGCATTTCTCTATCGGGTTCTGTGTAAGGCAAGACAAGGTTTCTAGCGGAACTACGACTCCTAGTGATCCTAAGGTTAGAGAATTCGCCGGTTGCCATGATGGCGGGTGGTGAAAAGTTACGAACAAAAACACAAAGAAATAAGATAGACTAAAGAGAACCTAGAAATAAAAATAAAATTTGATCATTTTCACGCACCATCATTTTCAAAACCGTCTCTCCACAAAATTTGATCATAAATACGTTCGTTAAATATATAAACGCTACCGTTATTCAAAATTTTCAATTTGTTAGTTTATCCAAGTGCCGGAGTCAACGTAGTGCCTAATAAACGCAACAAACATCATTCACGACATATATATCTCATATAAAATCAACAATACGAATAAAACTCCACATATAATTCACAGATTCAAAGTCACGCATTGAAATTCGACATAATCCACTGGCAATAAATTCCAAACATTTTCGTATCGTTAAATTTCAAAGTAAGCGGGTTTTAAAATGACTCCCCAATTTGCAGTTGTCACATCCTCCCAGCCTCAGAAGAAACCCGTCCCGGGTTTCACTCGGAACTTTCCAACAACGAAACAAAAAGCTTAGGATATTTCTTCCGAAACTCATCCTCACGCTCCCACGTGAATTCCGGTTCCTGACGAGAATTCCAACGAACTTTGATGAGCGGAATACGACTACGCTTGAGTCGTTTAATCTCACGATCCACAATATCAATAGGTTCTTCAACGAAATTCAAACTCTCATCTACTCGAATATCCTTCACTGGTATTGATACGTGGGAATCGCACCAGGCTTTACCTCTCAAGGGATCTTGAGAAGCTTACAACCCCCACCAGGCAGTGTACCTGATCGTTGTAGTATAGTATAGTGACAAGTACCGGGGGATTGATCGTTCAGCTAGGAATAGTGTCGCTAGGATTAGAAAACCTAAATACTAGTTCTAGAGATGAGGGATGATTCTTTTTGTATTTTTATATTTTTAGGAAAGCAAGTAAAAATCTCGGGTTTGAAGGATTTGGGCGGAATTAGTTGCTAGTCAACTAACCCAATACTAAGATGCAATCAAAATAAAATACTAAAAATGAAAATAAACTATATTAAACTAAGGTTGTGAGCAATAAGTGGGAGAAATGTGTTTACTTAGATTTCACTACTCCCTAGATATCTTTTACACGTTAATTACTTGTTATAGTTGCGTGGATGACGGATTGTATTACTTAATACCATTCATGGGGTGGCTTACTTACTTCCCCAATCCTATGAGTGCCTACTTCACTCCTATGTCGAGCCTGCAAGAAGCTCCTAACATGGGATCATTAGAATTTACTCATGCATTAAATACAACCAATAAAACCTAGTACACATCGGTTCATGTTTCCTAAGACGTTCAAGCATGTTACCATTTGGAGATCTGCCAGTTTTCTTAAGCCTAACATTGAAATCATTCATCCAATACAACCGTAAACAAGTAATCAACACATAATCAACATCTAGGTTTCATTAGATCTAAGCAAACACAAGATAAATCTAGCCTAGCAGGGTGGAATCAAGACAAGCACAAGATATAGACAACCAACACATAGACATATTGATTGAATTAAGAAAAGACTTATCTTAATAACACATGTAAGGATTCAAGGGTTGAAAACCCTTGAAAAGCTGTAAAATTCGTATATGGTTCGGCCTTAGGGTTTCTCCAAGTTTGTTCCTCTCTAATGAATGAAAATTAGAAAACTATATATAGATATTAGAGGCTGACGGCGTCAAGAACAAACTTGTGACGCCGTCATCTCGCCGCCAAAATAATCCTCGGACTGCCTTGATCTACATCTGACGCCGTCATGAAGTCCACTTTTGCAGGCCGTCACACATTTAACTCTTGACGCTCTACTTGTGACGCCTTCATTTCTGTACTGGGTCGTCATGGTCTTTACTCTTGACGCCGTTAGGAAAGTCTTCTTGACGCCGTCACACATTGTTCCCAGCATGGAAAATTAAGTCTTTGGCGTTTTCTTCACTTTTATGCTCCAAAAACGTCCGAATTGCTTCCTTTTCCAGATTTCACTCCCAAAGTACCTAAAATCACAAAAGGAACGATTTAGGGCAATATTTGATCAAATAAATTCAATTCCGGGCTTAAATGACCCCCTAAAAATGGATCATTTTTCACCTCATCAGGTATAATAGGTGTTTTCTCAGAAAGATATTTCTTCAAATTACTCACGTGAAACACATCATGCACTTTACTCAATTCCTGTGGTAGCTCCAATCGATAAGCTACAAACCCAATTCTCTCCAGAACCTGGAATGGCAATATGTAGCGGGGATTGAGCTTCCCACGTTTGCCAAAATGTATCACTCCCTTCCAAGGTGAGACCTTGAGCATCACTCTGTCTCGTACCTGGAACTCAAGGGGTTTACGTCTCTGATCGGCATAACTTTTCTATCTATCACGAGCTGCTTGCAAATGATCATGAATTTGAGTCATCTTCTCGGTGGTTTCCAAAATATGCTCGGGGCCAGTGAGTTGGCTATCACCAACCTCAGCCCAACAAACAGGAGAACGACATTTACGGCCGTACAACGCCTCAAATGGTGCGGCCTTAATGCTCGTATGGTAGCTGTTGTTATAGGAGAATTCAGCAAGAGGTAGATATTTCTCCCAACCTTTTCCAAAATCAATTACATAGGCACGAAGCATATCCTCCAGAGTTTGGATAGTTCTCTCACTCTGTCCGTCGGTTTGGGGATGGTAAGCGGTGCTCATATCGAGTCTCGTCCCCAAAGCGGTTTGGAGTGATTGCCACAAGGCTGACGTAAAACGACTGTTACGATCCGAAATAATAGATATAGGAACACCATGACGATAAATGATTTCCTTCACATATAGCCTAGCAAGTTTGTTGATGCTGTCATCTTCGCTAATCGCCAGAAAATGAGCAGATTTAGTTAGTCGATCCATAATTACCCAGATAGCGTCACAACCGCTAGCTGTCTTTGGTAATTTGGTAATAAAATCCATTATGATCCGCTCCCATTTCCAAACTGAGAGTTCAGGCTGTGTCAGGAATCCTGATGGTCTCTGGTGTACGGCCTTAACCTTAGAACAGGTTAAGCACTTGCTAACATACAAAGCTATATCTGCTTTCATGTTTGGCCACTAATATAATTTCTTCAGATCCTGGTACATCTTGTCAGATCCAGGATGAATAGAATACTTTGACTTATGCGACTCATGCATAATCAGTTCACAAATCCCTCCATACAATGGTAACCAACTTCGGTCTCCAAAACATAACACTCCATTAGAACGCTTTTGCAAATCCATTCTTCCCATTCGTATTTAACACTCTTTTTGAGTTAATTTGGTCAACGGATTTGCTATTTTTGAAAATCCCTCAATGAATCATCGGTAATAACTAGCTAAGCCTAAGAATTGACGAACTTCAGTTGGGGTCGTTGGAGCGGTCCATTCTTTAATGGCTTCAATCTTAGCGGGATCTACGTGAACTCCTTGACTATCAATTACATGTCCTAGGAATTATATTTTCGGGATCCAAAACTCACATTTGGAGAACTTGGCATACAGTCTCTCCTACCTGAGCAATTCCAAGATGCGTCTTGGGTGCTCCTTCATACTCTTCGAATAAATTAGAATATTGTCTATAAACACGATTACAAACTTGTCCAAGTAAGGCTTACACACCCGATTCATGAGATACATGAATACCGCCGGTGCGTTGGTTAAACCAAACGGCATCACTTGGAATTCGTAATGTCCATAACGGGTTCTGAAAGCCGTCTTCGGAATGTCTTCCTCTCGAACTCTGAGTTGATGATACCCCGATCGCAGATCGATCTTCGAGTAAATGCTTGACCCTTGGAGTTGATCAAACAAGTTGTAGATCCTAGGTAGCGGGTATCTATTCTTCACTGTTAACTTATTCAGCTCTCGGTAGTCGATGCACATGCGAAAGGATCCATCCTTCTTCTTCACGAATAAAACTAGGGCTCCCCAACGTGACGAACTTGGCCGTATAAATCCATTTTCTGAAAACTCTGCCAATTGTTTCGACAACTCTTCTAGTTCTATCAGTGTGAGTCGATATGGTGCCCGAGCTATAGGTGCAGCACCAGGTATCAACTCGATCTGAAATTCCACTTGTCTAACGGGCGGAATTCCCGGTAAGTCGTCTGGGAATACATCTGAAAAATCACGAACTATAGGCACATCTCCTATGCACTTTTCTTTCTTCTCCTTCCCTCCTTTCTCAGAAATTTGTGCCAAGAAAAGGTAACATCCTTTTTCCATTAGCTTCGGTAGCTTAGTGCAAGAGATGACCGTTAACCTGGATGGGCTCTTAAAACCAATTCGATTGCCTTGTATATTTAAAATCTCCTTGCCGTAAGGCACACACACAATCTTCTCATTGCAAGGGATGTTGGCACGGTACTTAGACAACCAATCCATACCAATAATGACGTCGAAACTTCCTAACGTGACAGGTAAAAGATCTATATTGAAGGGATGGTTCAAGAAATTTAACGTACAACCGCAGATAATAGTATTTATCCTCTCAACATTTCCGTTAGCTAACTCTACATCGTAACCAATTCCTAAGGCCATCGGGGGTATTTCTAGTAGGGGCACAAACATAGTGGACACAAAACTCCTATCGGCACCAGTATCAAATAGTATGGAAGCATAACGATTATTGAGAAGGAACGTACCAGTAACGACGTTCGTGTCTTCTCCTTTCTCATTTCCAATAATGTACACTCTCCCATGAGCTGCTCCTGCTTCCACTCGCTGGTTCCCAGTGTCTTGATGTCCACAGTTTCCTCCTATTCCTCGGTTTCCCTGATTATGCCCATTACCTCCCGTTCCTTGGTTACCTCGGTTCCACGACTCCCTGCACTCATTCCTATAGTGTCCCTTCTTTCCACAACCAAAACTAGTGACATTTGCCTTTCCATTAGTTTCAGGGGTAGCTTGGACAATAGCGAGTGGCCGAGCTCTACAATCCCTAGCTATGTGTCCAACCTTTGAACAGTTTCTACACATCACGGCACATTGTCTGAAGTGGTTTCGGTAACAACGGCTACACCTGGGCAACTCTCCACTCGGATTCTTCGTCCCTCCATCCCCGATCACATACGCCTTGGTGACTTCTTGTCGTTTGTTCTGATGATCATTACCTTTAGAGTGATGGTCTCTCTTCCTCTTTTCGTTCTTCCCCTTTTCAGCATCCTCCAGCTCCAATGAATCCATCAATTGTTGAGCGATCGTGATAGCCTCATGAAGGTTAGCAGGCTTTGCAGCAATCACGTCGTTCCTAGTAGCCACAGGCAACCCATCAGTATACCGCTCAATCCTTAGGGTTTCAGTTTTGACCATGTTAGGGCAAAGTAAAGCTAACTCCTGGAAACGACGATTGTAAGTCGTCATACCAGTACCCTTCACTTTGTGATTCCAAAACTCAATCTCCAGCTTCTTAATCTCACTCCTTGGGAGTAAGTCTTGATCAGTAGAGACTTGAACTTCTCCCAAGTCATGTCATAGGCCACTTCACTTCCAATTGACTTACGATAATTGTTCGACCAAGTTAATGCTTCATCCTTCAGAGTAAAAGAAGCAAACTTTACCTTTGCATTCTCAGCATAGTTACTGACAGTAAACACAGACTCAGTTTTCTCCATCCATCTCACTAAGTAGACCACTCCTTCAGTACCACAGAACTCAATGGGTCCACAGACTCAAAACTCTTTGTAGGTACATCCAGTAGTACGAACAGGTGGAAAGGTTCTGGCCAAATTGTTGGAGTGATTTGACTCAGCTAGTAGTTCAGCAACACGTTGCTCCACAAGTTGATTGATCATAGCCTGATCCACAGTAGGGGTGTTAGGTGGGATGTGACCATTGTCTCCCTGAACATCAGCGTTCTGGTTCCTGGCATTGTGATTGGTGGTGTCAAGATTTTCAGGAGTGGGAGTCTCGGCATTTCGTGGAGGACGTCGTCCTCGGCAACCAAGAGCAGCCACAGTAGGGCCAGTTCGGGTAGTTCTGATTGGGTTTCATCATGGGGCTATCGATCTGAAACACAATACAAGGTTTATAAGTTTCCTATAGCACGTACCATACGTTCAATAAGAATTTGATAGATACAGCCAAGATACTAATAGAATACCGACAATACACCACAAGATATCAACCACACAAATAGGAACACAATTTAAATGAACATCAAAAACCATATAATATCATACAAAATAACCATCATCCACACAAGTAGCGATCGGTACATCGTTCCAAATTACCAAAAGACATAATAGATATTAATCGTTCCATACGATACGATCATACAACCAAATAACATAAAAGATAGGATAACTAGCTGTTCAAGCCAAGTACTCCCTGGTTTAGAAAGCAACATAACAACATAATCTAAACCCGTCTAGCCACGATGCTAGCGTAGACCTCTCAACTCTGATCTCAAACCATCCAAATCTCTCCATAGCAATCCCAGCTCAACACTATGCGCACCTCTGTCCCTCTTGAGGTCCGCGACCTCCTTCTCCAACTCTGCGTTCCTCTGCCACAGCTTGCGATCTGCTTCGCGTGCTGTGAGGAACCCTCTCTATAAACTATCCATCTGCTCGTGCACCTCCATCATGCTCCTCCTGATAGCTGTAGTCCTGCCCACAACGGTAACCATGTCCACCCTCAGCTCACAAATAAACTCAACAGTCACTCTATCAATCCGATTTGCCAAATGTGAGATCCTCTCGCTCTGTGAAGCAAGCCGAGCCCAGATCCTACCTGTCTCACCATAGTCTGCAAACTCTGAGGATACCTCGGATGGCGCGTCTGATGCCACGGGACTGCCAGGTGGAAAATTGAACAAGAACGGATGGTCATGTGAGACTGGCTCCTGCTGGTGTATCGGAGAATCGGGCTTTGAAGAGGGAGCTAAATGGGCCGGGCTGTGAGCTGGCAAGCTATCATCATCATGCACATCCTCCTCCTCACCCTCCTGTGGGTCATCATCCCCCTGCTCACCCTCCTGAGGGTCATCATCCCTCTGCTCACCCTCGTACTCCTCGTCGGAGGGGTACTCCATCAATCTTCGTCTTTGAGCAGGTGAACCGTGAGGTGGTAAAGTAGGTGATCTAGGACGGCGATGGGATGATAAGGATGGTGCATCTGACAGAAGAGAGCGAGCATCAAAGTACATAGGTGGTGAGGAAGGGTGCAGAGACATGCGTGCCATAGCTTGGTGTGTGAAACGTGAAGCCACACGAGCTAAAGCCTAGTGAAGTGTGAGCTGCCTCAAAGTACCAGGATGCTCTGAAGAAGATGAGAGCCCTTGTGAGGTGGGTGAAGCTGGTGGTGCGGGAGAAACTACTGATGGTGATGAAGTAGTAGCTGAACGCATGGCCATCATGTATGGGTCATCAGAAGCCATAATGATCTATGCTGGGTGGTGCATACCAGCAAGAGTATCCTCAGTAACATCATGCATAAAGGAGGCCATGGTCTGTGACAACTGCGTAGGGTAGGTGTAAGTGTTTCAAAACAACTAAACCGAAAGACTCAAATATCATACTAAAATCATCACATAACATCGACCATATCAAATCAAGAAAATCATGAGTACCGCATTACTAAAATATTTCTAAGGTAAGTAAATCACATAAGCCTTAACACGTCATCATATCGTATAATCAACATACTCATAATTCCCAAATCATATCAATCATATCGCGATCACATAACCATATCATAATCACATAAATCACACCATGAGCCTCCCTCCAAGAGGGTCTCATATAATAATTCGCATCATCTCATAATACCTCAAATATAATATAAGATGCTTCGGCTTGGCGGGCTGACGGGCGTTGGTCGAGGATCGCTTTCTATAAAAATCAGTTATAGTTTAGGTTTTTATTACCTAGTTCTCTATAACCTTGTCTCTGATACCAATCTGTAACACCCCCAAAATTTGGTATAGCAGAAGACTATTCAAGCTTTTGGGGTGCTACGGGATTGGTATCCATCACAAGTCATAAAGAAATGAGATAATGTAAACATAAGTAAAAGAGAACCATCCAAAGTTTTTAAGTTTACATTCATACAAATTAATCCAAAGTAAGGCCCAAAATAAATTTAAACATAGGTCCACAACATAGTATCAGAGTTTAGAATAGATCCTTTAACCAAAACGCCAAGCCAAGCCTTCCAATCGAGCATTCCAAGAATTACTTAATTACCTGAGAAAACACGCTAAAAGTCAGCTTTACGCTGGTGAGATCATAGGTTTAAACTAATCACACGAGTGGACTTACACGCAATAACCCTTGCTATGCTAGACTAGTTCTTAATCCACAACACAAGCCCTATAAGTGCACACTATAGTCTAATCACAATGGCTATGCTAGACTAGTTCATACAATGGCGACATGCTAAATTGAGGCTCACCCAATGGCAACATGTTACTCAATTGCTTACCCAAATCAATTCAATATGCATTTGCAAAGATGCGACATGCTCTAATAAATATCCTAAGGTTGGCTCACCCCATGGCGACATGCTGCAACCTTAATGCAAACAACATAGTCTATAGGCATAAAAAGTATCATTTCAAACATCACAAATAGTCCACATAAACAATTTGCACATTTTCTCACCCCAAGTTTAGAAAACAGTATTCAAGATAAAAGTCGGGGTATGACTCACCTCAGTCCAGATAATAGCTCAAAATCGATAGAAACAAGAAGTATCGCTACTCAGATGACGGCAACTACGGACTCGGCACTTCCTAACAATATAAACTCGTCTCAGAATCATATTCTCAAAAATCAAATATTCCCAATCCAGAACGTATTCTATTTTATTTTCCAAAAATTCGTTCCTCATATTCGTTTTAGCGTTTGGTATCCGTGAGGGTGTGTGTCGACATAAAAAAAAATCCACATAACATACCATCAAAACAAAAGAACAATAATGATCTATAGGTCTAGCCTTAGCCTAATAATTCCCTTAAATAAATCGTCGACGTTTATCGAGTTCGTCAACCCGATAATCCTCCACAACATATTTACTCAACTTATTATTCTAAAACCTTACCATGTCCTAAATCACATAGCACATAGTATACTACATGGTAAGTTTTAGAGTTTAATAAACCTTCTAAATAGATAGTCAAACTTATCAAATTCGTCAATTCGATAAACTTCACTAAATAATTATTAACTTATCATCCCGAACTCCTACCACGACCTAAGGCGTCGTAGGATACGTTATTCGATAATAAACCCCTTTGATATAACTAAATAGGTCTTATTTAATCCGTCGACTAAATAAGTTAAATAGTTATTTAGAACGGGTATATTAACGTCAAATATCCGTGACTAGCACAAATAGTCAACAAATAATAAAATGGTCAAACTTGGATTTAAGTGCCCTCGAATATTTTATAACTCTTAAAGTCTCATTTTATTTCCAAAAACTCGCTTCATTTCGTAAAACAATTCAAGTTGAGTTTATATTTTCATTTATAACAATATAATTATAATAAGGTTTCCGACGATATTATACTATTTTAATAGTCTAATATTGGTCGTTAACGTTATTATTTTCGTTACTCGTGATTTCTTATTTATTATATATGCATCCATATATATATATACACGTACACACGTTTATATTTATATTTGAATGTTTATATCGATACATAAGTTATTACGAGTTTTATTATTTGTTTTCAAGTTATGAAATACGAGTCACATGTCTGAGTCATCACTTCTCGGCTAATTGTCTAAATCCAAATGTTAAGGCGATTGTCGAAATCAACCATTGACTAGTAAGTCAAGGTGACCCCGACTCGCTCAAGCTCACAAATCCAATAACAATATATATCGTCAAGTATCAAATAACTCCGTCAACAAGTCCAATTCAACCTTCAACAACTACAACAATAAGGTCCGACTACGGTACCCAACTAACCTATCTCCGTCACTCTATTTTAACCGTCTCACAATCGGTTCCCGTTTCATCCCCTCGTCAACAACTCAAATTTACAATATATCAAGCCCATAACGAGACCACAATGGTCTCGGCTCTTCTACTCCTTCTCGGTCCAAGGTACAACAAAAAAATAACAACATTTAACAATAATAACAACAAGAAGAACATCAAGAATCCAGCCTGAACCGAGAGACCCACTTGGGTTTCGGCTAAACTTCACGAGCCACAAGGCCCAACCCCGAGACCACAAGGGTCTCGGTTTGGCTCATCCGAGCACGAAGCCAAACAAACGGACCCCTAAAAAACAACAATAATATCCAAGATTTCCCAACCAAAAATCAATCAGAACTTATAATATATAACCAAATACTCTCGTCACCATCGAGACCAAATCTATCAATAAAACCACATAAGCTCAAAAATAAACACAAGCCGAGAGCCTATGCTCTTGGTTTCCTTTTGACACCCACAAGAATCACAAACCCCGAATACCAAACTTATATTAAATCATGTTTTTATCAAAAACAATGTATTTCCACTGGTTTTGAACCCAAGACCCACGTAAAAACAACACAACTCGTGACCCTTGGTCACGGTTTTCAACATAACCAAGTCATAATCACGTGTGACTCATCCTCACCTTCGGTATCAACAAGAAAGAACACAAAAACTTCGAGCAAGCAAGAAAATGGCGTGTGTTTGTAGGATATTCTAATTCATAACATGTATGGTTACTTGTGGTTTGGATCGAATTAAAAGAGAAGAAGAGAAGAAGAGAGTTTAGAGAGAGGAATAGAGAGTGGGAGTTCTAGAGAAAGAAAGTGAGAGAAAAACAAGTTGTATGATTAGAAGCTCCACCCTCTCCCTTGGTGGGAGAGGGCTTATATAGTTACATAATAAATGCCCTCTACCGGGCTGTGGATCAGGTGTACAGTGGGTAAAGACCCGTCCTTCTTCTACGATGTTACATAATCTAAACTACTACTAACTAAATATTAAACTAACTACGAGCTATCTTAATGCTATTAAATCATTTGGGTGACCGAGTCTTCCATAGGAATATTTGTATTCCTAACAATCTCCCCCTAAGCGAGGTCACCTTAGAAATTAAGAACTTGTTCTTCAAGCATTCTTGTGATTTTGTAGCTTGTAGTTTTTGATTCTTCACTTTTGGCTCACTTTGTATATCAAGCAATGATCAGGTGATCAATGTTCCTTCGGAATGTGTAATCTTTGAGCATTCTTAGAGATCATCAGCCACCGTAAATCTCCAAGCTCATCCTTAGTCGTATCTCCTTCAAGTGATGTAGTGACTTTAGGACCGTCATGCTCACACTCTTCTGGTTTCGGAGACTTTTCATCAGAGTTGTAGAAGCGTTGTTGTTAGTCTGTAGACATTTATGATCTTCAATCATAATGAGTTGTCAGTGTGAGCATGAGGTATGGAATGACACGATTCAGCTGGAATTGGGTATCACCATCGCCATCTTTATATGTTCCTGAAATAAAACAGTTAGCAATAGAGATAGAGAACGAATCTGGCTTTGTCATTCGTTCTGCGAGGACGTACTACCCTCCGGTTTTATGAAAAACCGACCTGTGATCAGGTAGAATCTCTTTTAAAGAAGACTCCTTGAAAGGAATTTCCAGCTTGTAGTAATGAATCTTCCAAAGAATCTACTTCGGAATCATCATACTAAGCATGTTCTCTTACCGGAACGTCTCAAAGTAGACAGCACGATAGAGTGAATCGGTGAATTGATATTCACTGATTGATGAGAAATTGATTTATATAGAT
This sequence comes from Artemisia argyi, assembly GCA_030686995.1. Taxonomy (NCBI): domain Eukaryota; kingdom Viridiplantae; phylum Streptophyta; class Magnoliopsida; order Asterales; family Asteraceae; genus Artemisia; species Artemisia argyi. The sequence goes on along the minus strand of JARVZY010012386.1, from coordinate 1,184,873 downwards.
CAATCGCGTGTCACTTAATAAACATTTTTAGACACGACGAGAGTTTTGTAATTTGAATCACATTTCCATCAAAAATACTTTTGTTTGAGAAAGAATACCTGATCAATATGCTTGAAAGATAGTTGAAGCACATTGAAAGGTTTTACAAAAGCATCCGTCAATCCATATCCTGGAACAAGTTTGATTCAAGATTGAATCGCCCCATTGTTGCTTTCCAGTTGTCACTTGATCATTGATCCAAGCTGGATCTCACATGTCACCTACCAAGAGCTTGAAAGATGTTCGCTCTAGAAGGATTTCCATCGTCATTGTGAATAATTGCATATCACTCTGATGTTCTAGCAATACCACAAGGATAATGCGTAGGACTCTTAATATATTATCTTACTTTCCACGGTGTATGAAACAGTAAGCATATTGGAAGTGTGTCCTAATGAGATTTATTGATGATCTCTTGGCTCTAGACTCAATTGTGCATTTTGATCCACTCCTGGAGACTGGGGAGGCATCTCCTATTTAAGTACCAACATGGCTCGCAATGAGCAGTCGATACATTGCACAGGGTTCCCCGTGAGAATGAAACAAGTCCTTTTAAGCGAACTTGAGTAGCTAGGAAGGTTAGTGCAGTGCGTCACTGGGTCCATGAAGTCTTGTCTTCAATACCAGTGATACCTTAGTAATCACCAGTAGCATATGAATTGAACCCGGTTTCTGCCCTAAAGTTGAATAAAGGAGGGCTATTTATTTTCACCCTTTCTCATTATATTTCTTTTTCATTCTTCAACCCCTTCAGTGCTTACCGAGATTTCATTACTAGAACCTTGTTGGGTTTGTTCCTGTGCTAGCTCTATCTCAGTCGGAACTCTTCCCTTATCTCACTTTTCTCCTTTTTTGTTTAATCATTCCTAAGAACTTCTACTCTATCTAGAGGATTGTTCCTGGGAAGATCCTTTCGGTTCTAGTGGATCATGGGAACTCATACCTAACATTAACCATCCTTATAACTCCGTGCATTAAAGTAAATGGCCGGTCTTTGGTATTTTTCCACAAACGCCTTTTGCTCACCCTTAATATGTGCATCGGTATAACGAAAGCATTTAACACATATGAGGGAGCCTATTATTGAGTCCAAAAGATCACATTTTATCAGATTTCATATTTAAATCACATTCTCTCCCCCGATCAAAAATATCAAACCTTTTGAGATTTTGGATCTCAATTGATTTAAATAAGTTAGAAAACATTTTTAGGAGAAAATGTGGTCAGGTTAAACATTATCTGATAATAGGAACATTTTTGAGCTTCCCCTCAATCTATGAGGGGGGCGGTTATGTGTCAAAACTGATGAGTTTATAAATGATTTGGAGTTCAACGAGAAACTCATGAAATATTCATGTATTGACACATAACCATCACAGAGTTGAAAGCTGCTTGATATGTACAAAGTGGCGAGTTTTGATGATTCATAAAATTTTGAAATCACTATCCCCTTCAATCAATGACCCATGTTAAAATTAAAATAAATTAATGTCATTGATTGAGTGATAAATTTTATGAAAATTTGAGTTCAGATTGATTTCCAAGCAAAATTTCATGGTACCACCAAGTTTTGCACAAATGCTTTCCTGAAAAATCATAGAACGAAAAGTATTGGCGATAAAAAGAAGATTTCTCTTCTTATACAAGAAATGATGCACTGAAGCGTACATCAGATCGAGGGTGCATGAATGTAAAGTAATTCACGCTTGGATGAACAACACCCTTTTCTAGGAACAACCGTCTTTTTAGCGACATGTTTTCCTCATTTTGAAAAACGGGTTTGTTGGGATCATACTTTAGTATTTAGTCAAGTCTCGGTCATTACATTTTGTAATAGGTTGCTTAAGTATTATTTCTTATTATTGTTTAAGTTAATGGGCAACATGTAAAAGCCCAAGAGGCCTTAAAAGCCCACGTTAAAAGGATAAGGGAGGAAGGGTGTGTTGCCCTAGCTCCTCCCTTATAAATAGTAAGCTTATGTTACATTTTATTTTGTTGGTTATTAGATTACCTTAAGGAAACTCTTGCACTTTTATCTTTCTTATTATCTTATAATCAACCAAGTCTATTTCTCATCTCATTTCTCTTTATATCATACTTGTGTTTACTAAATGGTGACCTAACAAGTGGTATCATTCGCCTACTAGAAGTTTGAAGTGTATTTCTTTTGGTTACGTGGGGATTTGGTGCTTATTCTTCATCTTTTTGCATTTTTCTTTGTTTCTTTCACTCAAATCTTGAAGCTTGGACAAGTTTCAAGGTTGATATAGTGATTTGAAGCTTAGTTGTTGCATAAAGTTGTGATTTTTAAGGTTTTTTTCAGGTTTTATAGCTTCTTTGATATTGGAAAACTAGTTTTTGGTAGTTACATCTCATAAAGTTAAGGTTTTCTAAGTATTGGTGAAGTTATTTGATCAAAAGTACCTTATTTTTAAGCATTTTTCTCTTCTAAAAGTCATTATTTAAGGTGAACAGTACGTTTTACGCGTAAAGTGGTCGGAAAAGTACTATTTCCAGCTGTCTCAAGTGTTTTTTGGTCGGTTTACGCATAAAATAAGCCAAAACCCTTTTCTTACGCGTAAAATAGGCCAATACCCTTTTCTTACGCGTAATATTTGCCAAAACCCTGATCCTACGCGTAAAGTGCTCCTCTACGCCTTAAATCCTACGCATAAGTTGTATTCTACGCGTAAGTCAGAGTTACGCGTAACTTGCCAGAGTTTACGCGTAAGCTTCAACTACGATCTTCTTCTTGTGCTACGGTGACTCAGTACTTCCCTAGCTTGGATAAGTTAGTGGAATACTTCGACTACGGATATCTTTCAAGCTTGGATAAGTTTGAAAGATTTGTTTGGTTGTTTCAACCTTACGCATAAGTCTAAACTTACGCATAAGCATAAGCTTACGCGTAAAGAGGAAACTTACGCATAAACTAGAAAGTTTACGCATAAACCTACTCTTTACGCATAACTTAAAGTTTACGCGTAAGATTAAGTTACGCGTAAGATTTAAACTTACCCCAAGGATTTTGCTACTTTCACAAAGGAACGTGCATTTCAATCTTCTACAAAGATCCATTTCTACACAAGTGTTCTAAGATGTCTCAACCACCTAATCACTACTTCCCTCACTCTTATCCTCAGCAACAACAACCTCAGCAGTATCAGCAACAACAACCTCAGCAGTATCAGCAACAACAATACCTTCCGCACATAATGAATCAACAACCTCCTAAATACAATCCACAACAACATTACCTGATGATGCAGCAACAGCTCATTCCTCAACAACAACCATATCAAGTGCCACAACAAAACACTCAGTTTTCCTCCAAACAACCTCACTGGTTTGACAGAATGTGTGAAGTTATTACAACTCAACAATCCCGACATGAGGCAGGATCACTTGAAACACCTCCAATGCTAACACCTGGTAACTATGTGCAATGGTCAAGTCGATTCCTACGCTTTCTTGAACTAAAGAAACCTCATGGGCACTTCTTAAAGCAAGTGATACTTGAAGGACCATTTGAGTGGCCAACAAGATTTGAAGCTGGTGATCCTAATGCTGATCCTCCACGTCCTCCTGGTGATAGACCCCTTCCAGAAACTGCACTCACTGAAGAACAGAAACTACATCGTGAAGCTGATCAGTATGCAATGGCTTATATACTTCAAGGTATACCCAATCCGATCTATCGCAGTGTCGATGCTCAGAAAACAGCCAAAGCTATGTGGGAACACGTTCATCTCCTCATGGAAGGCACTCAATTGAATAAAGATGACATGGAATCCAAGCTTTACATGGAATACACTGACATCACAATTGAACCTGGAGAGTCACTTGAATCCTACTATCATCGTTTCACAAATGTTGTCAATGATCTGGAACGTCACAAAATCACTGTACCAAGGATCGCTGTGAACTCCAAATTTGTTGGTAGTCTTGGCCCTGATTGGCATAAATATGTGACATTTGTTCGTCAAACGAAGAATCTTCATGATGCTCCATATGGCTTGTTGTATGACTTTCTGAAACACCATGAACCTGAAGTGGAAAAAGATCGAGCTCTACGAGGAGGTTACACACCCACAACAACACCAAATTCTTTGGCTCTCGTAGCTCAATCTCCCTATGCTCCACCACCACTGTCAAATCATGCATATGTTCAAGAGCAGAACTACTTCAGTTATCCACAATCTTCCACCTCGAACCAAATGGTCCCTTATGATTCATCTCCACAAGATACTTCTACTCAACTTGTTCCGTCAAACAACAATGATGCTGTGTACTACTCCAACTGCAATGATGATGACGATGATGACTTTAATACGTTGAATCAGGGACTTGCTCTTATTGCTCGTGCTTTCAGCAAATTCTCCAACAAAACGAACAACCGTCAACGTTCATCTTCTAATACCAGGAATCAAGCTGTTGTAAATGATGGAAGAGTGGAAATTCAAAATCGTAACTATGGTAGATCTGGTTCAGGAAGTTCTTCAGGAAGTTATGGGAATGGTCAGAGGTTTGGTAACAATGCAGGGTTCAGGAACAACTCAGTATCTTCTCAATAAAGGTCTGACTCAGTTGCTACAAGGAACTCAACCTCAGGGAATGCAGTTTGGTGCTACAATTGTAATGAACAAGGTCATATTGCTACAGCATGTCCCAAACCGAGAACTCGGGGTAGCAAGTTTCACAAGCAAGCATTACTCATGGCTCTTCAGGATGAAAAAGATGGACATTTCCCTGAACAGGACAACAACTTCATGGCAAATGTGAACAACGATGATGACATGGAAGATCTGGAAGCCAATGCTGCTGTGATGCTTATGGCTAATATGCAGGAACTTAAGCTCAATGATTCAGGTCCAGTGTATGACACTGACGGCTTGTCTCAGGTACATGACTTCAATGAATGCTTTATTAATGAAATAGTCTCACCTTCTGCTTATGAATCAGATATGGCGCAAGTTGTTCCATCTAAATCATCTTCATCATCTCATACAGATGAACAAATAAACACAGTTGTCATATTCGATGATGACACAGTTGTTTCATTTGATGATCCTATTGAGAATGATAAACATGATCATTTCGAACAACATGAACCATCATTTGATCCAGACCCTGATCTCATATTGTTATCAAAACAACTGGATGCTCAACAATTGCAAATAATAAAGTGCAACGAGAAAAACAAAGTTTTGAAAGAACAAAATGCGTCACTTGCAAGAGATATTGAATGTTATAAAATTCAGCTTTCTAATCAGGAAGACAAGATTAAACATGCAAAAAGTTTTGAAAAAGCTTTTCACGATTCCTACAACAAAGAACAAGATCTTCAACGCAAAATGCAAGATTTAATCGAGTCAAACGGAAAGTTGATTTCAAAACTCGAAAGTGAAAAGAGTGAATTGAAAATGCAAGTCGAACGTCTTCAAACAGAACTTTCAAAAACAGAAACAGAATTGTCAAGTTGTCAAAAAGATTTTTGTGAACATAAAATACGAAAAAGGAAGTATATAGATAACTTACTCGGTGATATTGTTGATCTTGAAAAACAATTGAAAGAATTTCGTAACATTGTTTACAAACACGGGAACTCTGTCACTACAATTCAGAAATTTACTTTAAAACCGAGACCCGGTACTGGATTTGCACTTGGCGATTACAATTCAATGTTTCTTCACAATGCATTCAAAGATGTTCCAAAAATTTACAGTATGGACTATTTGCTTGATAATACGATTGTGCGTGCTGTTGTTTTTGATACTGAGGAAGAAGAAGAACTTGAAGACGAGAGTCGGTCAAAAATGAGTAATGTTGAATATTGCACACCATATGACTATTCAAAAAATCCAGTCAAGTTCGTTACTCAAAAGGATTTACCTGAGAAATCATGGTTTATCGAAGAGTCGTATGTTTCATCTCACAATGAGGCCCCTGTCCAAACTGTAGCACAAGTAAATGGTCCTTTACCATCATCCGGTGAACTTACACGTTTACCAAAATGTCGTGTCTTAAATTATTTCAAAACTTTTATGGAAGACATTGATATTTTGGAGGAAACAATTGAACGCAATTCTGAAATAAAAATTGAAACTTTTCAATCCGCTTACGAGCGAGAAAAGAGAGATATTTTTCAAAAACAAATGAAACCAATTGTTCAACACCTCCGTCTCTGTGCTACACGTTGGGATCAGGAACTTCAAAAGGAGGTCAAAAATATGATAAACGTTTTTGATACTGCTGAAAATGAGATTTTGGTTCAAAAGTTACAAACTAAAGTTTTCAAAAATGATGCTGATCGACTCTTGGAACAAGTTCTCTGTGCTGATATTTTGTCTGTTATCATGAATGATCTCTATAAATCTGGTACTTCTATGCTTAAGCATGATCATTGTGTTGATAATAACTTGTTGAATGAGGAAATTGAGACACTGAAACATGAGAATAATAATCTGAGGAAAAAGAATGATGATGTGACAATACAGTTTTCAAAACAAATCAGTCTACTCAATCAAAGGCTTGAATGGTGTCAAGCTAAAAGTCTTGAAAGGGAATTGAAGTTTCAAAGTCACAATGTTTCAAACTCTTGTCAACTTTGCAAAAACAATGAGTCTTTAAAAGGTTTGTGTCTCAAATACGAGAAAGAAATTGCGAAGTTAAAAATTGAAAATGACGAATTTCTACAAAACCACATAGACATCAAATATTGCAATGGTATACTTGAGTCAAACATTCAGGATAAGAATCACATCATCATTGAGTTAAAAGAGAAAATAAAGATACTTGAAAAAGGAAAGATGGTTGACACCACGGTGATAGCACCAGGAATGTATAAATTAGACAAAACTGATAAAGGAAAGGTTGTTCAAAATACTAATGTTGCAAACTCCACTTCTACAGGACTAGTCTCCCCTACTAGCGTTAGCAGACCCAAGCGAAACAGTAAAAAGAAGAATAGGCTCTGGCAACGTAAGAGAGGACAACTAGAAGCTCAAGAAGTAGAAGACCAACTTAGGAATTTGAATAAAACTCATGTTGCATCAGATTTAGATTCTAATCTGGCAAATTGTAATCAAAATCTAAATGTAACGAATGATGAACCTTTGAATGTTTTGAATATTAATGCATCTTGTGTGTTTTGTCGTAAAAGCGTTTCATCTGGTGATCATACTAAATGTATAGCTAATTCTCTACTTCATCGTCATAAGAAACGTAGGACACGCATTCCTTCTAGGCCCACTACTGCCTCTAAGTCTATCTTAGGAAAGCCGCCTTCTACGGTTTCTAGTGAAGTTGATGTTACCCCCATAGGTGCAGAGAACAAGTCTAGGAATCAGCCAAACACTAGTGAATACACCATTAAGAAAGCTCGAACTAGTTGGAATTGGCAACGTTGGTTACAACACAAACCTGATTTTAAATGGATTCCTAAATTATTGAATACTTGTACTTCTAACCAACTGGAACCCGCAGTTTCTTTGGGTTCCACCCTTACTTCTGTTCCATCCGTGTCCTCTTCTTGTGATGCAGGTGGTGCAGATTGTTCTCTGGATTGTTGATAGCGGATGCACCCGACATATGACAGGCAATCTCAAACTGTTACACAACTTTGTCTCAAAGTTCATTGGTACTGTCAAATTCGGGAATGATCATTACGCTTTAATCATGGGGTATGGTGACTTTATCAGTGGGAACATCGAAATAAGCCGTGTTTATTATGTGGAAGGCCTTGGACACAACCTTTTCTCTGTTGGTCAATTCTGTGATGGGGATCTAGAAGTTGCATTTCGTGAGAAAACTTGCTTTGTTCGTGACTTACAAGGAAACGATCTTATGTCTGGCTCCCGTGGCTCCAATCTTTATACAATTTCAATGTCAGATATGATTGCAACATCTCCGATATGTCTTCTCTCCAAAGCAGAATCAACTAAATCTTGGTTATGGCACAAACGTCTTTCACACTTGAATTTCAAAACTATGACTGACCTTGCTCGTTATAAACTTGTTGAGGGATTTCCAAGATTCCGTTTCACCAAAGATCACTTATGTCCAGCCTGTGAACAAGGAAAAAGTACTCGGGCTCATTTTCCTTCAAAACCTGAACACAGTACGAATCATGTTCTACAACTGCTTCATATGGATTTGTGTGGACCGATGCGTGTTCAAAGTATCAACGGTAAACGCTACATACTAGTAATCATCGATGATTTTTCCAGATGGACTTGGGTTTATTTTCTACGAAGTAAAGATCATGCTCCTTCTATGATCATCACCTTTCTCACTAAAATTCAAGTTCAGTTACGCAACACGGTCCGAATAGTCAGAACTGACAATGGAACTGAATTCAAGAATCAGACACTTAGGTCTTATTATGAGAAAGTGGGAATTGAACATCAAACATCTATTCCTAGAAGCCCAGAACAGAATGGAGTTGTTGAAAGATGCAACAGGACGTTAGTGGAAGCTGCTAGAACTATGTTGATTAATGCTCAATTACCTGATTACTTGTGGGCAGAAGCTGTTTCAACCGCATGCTATACTCAAAACCGTTGTATGATCACAAAACGTCATCGCAAAACACCATATCAAATTGTTCACAAAAGGAAACCGAACATCGATTACTTTCATGTTTTTGGAGCACTCTGCTATCCGAAAAATGATCGTGATGATTTAGGTAAACTTAAAGCAAAGGCTGACATCGGAGTGTTCATTGGATATTGTGAGAATTCTAAAGGTTTTCGGATTTGGAATCGTCGTACTCGTGAAATTCAAGAAACCATTCATGCTAATTTTGATGAGCTCACACAAATGGCTTCTGAGCAACACAGCTTAGGACCCGAATTTAACCGTCTTAACTCTCCGGCATCTTCGGCTGAACCATTGCCACTCAACCGCAAAGAATTGGAAACCTTGTTTGCTCCACTGTTTGATGACACAATTGAATACCGTCCTACTGAGGTCCCACCAAATTCCGCTGCTCAACCTGACAATATTCAAGTACCAGACTCACCTCAACAAACTTCAACAACTGTTGAGAGAGACGGTCCTCCAATTGCTTCACCATCTATAGTAGAACAAACTGTTTCTAACTCCTGCCACTCAGCTGAAGATCCAACACCACTATCAGTTCCACAATCCGCAGAGCATGATCCTGATGCGTTCTTCAATCCGTTTGCACCAGCTACTACAGTTCCTGATATAGCTGAGTCGTCAACACGCAACTTGGATCCTGCCAACATGCGAGATACATATCAACTACACCCTTCAACACACAAATGGACCCGAGACCATCCTCTAGTTCATATTATTGGCCATCCAGATGCACCAGTTATGACAAGACAACGACTTCACACAGATGGAGAAACTTGCATCTACGCACTCACAGTTTGTCATGAAGAACCCAAGAACATTAAAGATGCAATGACTTATGACAACTGGATTGAATCTATGCAAGAGGAATTTCAGCAATTCATACGATTAGAAGTCTGGGAATTAGTTGAAAGACCTGACGGAGTCTTTGTCATTGGGTTAAAATGGATATGGAAGAATAAGCTTGATGCTGAAGGAACTGTCATACGGAACAAATCACGTCTGGTAGCAAAAGGATACTCTCAACTGGAAGGTCTAGATTTTGCTGAATCCTTTGCTCTAGTGGCTCGACATGAAGCTGTTCGGATCTTTTTGGCCTATGCTGCACACCGGAACATGGTAGTCTTCCAAATGGATGTCAAAACAGCATTTCTTAATGGAGATCTCCGTGAAGAAGTTTATGTCAGCCAACCTGAAGGCTTCGTTGATCCTGAGCATCCTAATCACGTCTACCGACTCAAAAAGGCTCTCTACGGACTCAAGCAGGCCCCACGGGCGTGGTATGACAAACTGTCCACTTTCTTACTGGCCAATAAGTTTTCTAAAGGATCGGTGGATCCCACACTGTTTACTAAAACCTACAGGGAGGACTTACTTGTTGTTCAAATATATGTCGATGACATCATTTTTGCCTCAACAAAAAGAAGTTTCTCTAATGATTTTGCAAAATTAATGAAAGATAATTTTGAAATGTCCATGATGGGTGAACTTTCGTTCTTTTTAGGACTACAAGTTCATCAATCACCCCGTGGAATTTTTGTAAATCAATCAAAATATGCTCTTGAAATTTTACAGAAATATGGAATGATGTCTTGTGATACCTATAATACACCAATGGGCTATACCACAAAACTAGATGCTGATTTACATGGGACTCCAGTTGACCCTACCAAATACCGAAGTATGATTGGGTCCCTCATGTATCTCACAGCTAGTAGACCTGATATAGTATTTGCTGTCTACATGTGCTCCCGCTATCAGTCCAGACCAACTGAAAAACACCTCAGTGAGGTCAAGAGAATCCTTCGATAAATAAAGGGAACCATTAACTTGGGGATCTGGTATCCGAAGGATTCTGGCTTTGAACTAATTGCTTTTTCAGATGCTGATCATGCAGGATGCTTAGACACACGCAAAAGTACATCTGGTGGATTACAGTTTCTTGGAGACAAACTTGTGTCATGGCAATCTAAGAAGTAGGACTGCACGTCTTTGTCATCTACAGAATCTGAATACGTAGCCATGTCGGCTTGCTGTGCTCAAGTCATCTGGATGAGATCACAACTCAAGGATTATGGCTACCTGTTCAACAGGATTCCTATCTACTGTGATTCAAAGAGTGCAATTGCTATCTCCTGCAACACTGTGCATCATTGCAAATCCAAAAACATCGATCTCCGATATCATTTCATCAAAGAGCATGTGGAAAGGGGTACAGTTGAGCTTTATTTTGTTGGAACTGAGTACCAATTGGCGGACTTACTTACCAAATCCTTGGCACCATCCAGGTTTGCTAGTTTAGTTCACCAAATTGGTATGCGATGTTTGACTCCAGAGGATCTGGAAAAGTTTCTAAAACACAAGTGATTGTCAAACATCAATACTATCTTTGTAAATATTTTTCTCAAAAACATAATACAAAAATATAAAACCAATGAAAAACTCAAAAAATATTTTTGGTCTTTTAATTTAAAAAAAAAAAAAAAAAAAAAAATGCAAGTATAAAACTCTTTCAACACTATTTTTTCTAAACAGTCTTCAATCATTTAAAATTAGTGTTGAGGGGGAGGAAAAGTAACATTTTTTTAATTTCTAAAAAATTATTTTACCTTTTATACTTGCATTTTACCAAAAACATTTACATTTTAACAAAAAAAAAAAAAAAAAAAAAAAAAAAAAAAAAAAATTAATTAATATATTTTTTCTTAGTGTTGATTCAAAAGGATTTCGGGTTACTCTCCTTGACCAAAACCTGTTAATTTCACCATGATTCTAAGGTCGAGGGGGAGTATGACAAGTAGTTCTTATCATATCGTGGTGTTGACTAACAAATGTTACATGTGAATAAGTATGTTAGCATTTAAAATTAATGTTAGTAAGGGTTAAGGGACTAAATCTGTCATTTTTTTAAACTGGAATTAACCACAGTCAAAACCACCTTTGACTACTCACATTTAATTTTTCTGCAAAACATTTACTCTTTCACCAACCAAATCGAACGCCTCACATTCATTCTTTTGATCTAATCTACCAATCTTGAATCTGTAAGTAATAATATGTTTTGATCATGTTTTCATACTAAGGTTTTTAATTTTATTCCAATCCAACGGCTAAATCTTACACAATCGTTGAAATTGTGTTTGTGAGTTATGCGTAAAATCAAACCCAGATTTAAGTGTTGATTTGATCGTATTGGGTGATGGGATTTGTTCATTTGATGTTATTAAACATGTTAGTTAACACTAATCCTACCCAGAATCATCAATTGTGCAAATTGGGAATTAGGGTTCATGCGTATGAATTAGGGATTTCTGATTGAGGATGTTAGGATGATAATTAATGATGGGGATTTTGTTCTTGTGGTCTTAGGATCATGTTGACATGGTTTAATTGTATCTTTATCATGTCTTGTTCTTGAATCTAAGGCTTAAGGTTCGAATGACACTAGCAGCCTTGATTGTGTGTTTGTGTGGATGAAAATTGTTATAACTTGGTCCATATAATCCTTAGGTTGTTAGAATCATTTGCCCCATGCTCAATCGTGCCCAGAAACATGTTGAGATAAGATTATGATTATGTGTTCTTGCATGTCTACGCGTTAAGTTGTATTGAGCTTGTTTACGCGTTAAAATGTATGATATAAGTGTATTGGATTGATGTTTGATCAGTGGTAATGTTTGTGCACTTTCAGGAAACTCATAACTCAAATTACAAAAGGTGAATTTCTGGAAATGACGATTTTACGCGTTAAATGTTCATCCTACGCGTAAGATTGAATCTTACGCGTAAGATTCGACACGTGGACAAATTGTGTCTTGGATAAGACACAGTTTACGCATAAAATTGTTCTTACGCATAAGTTCTGATCTTACGCATAAGTCTAGAACTTACGCGTAAGTCATTACCTACGCATAAGTTACAATTTACGCCTAAGGGAAATCCTACGCGTAACTTCAATTTTTACGCATAAGACCTATCTTACGCATAAAATTGATCTTACGCGTAAGTTTCATTTTACGCGTAAAGTTCTAACTTACGCGTAGATTTTGCACTTACGCCTTATTTCTTATCTTACGCTTAAGTCAGGTTACGCGTAAAACAACTACTTACGCGTAAACTTGTCAAAATTCCAAATTTTTTCTAAGTGTTGGAAATTTCCAATGTGTAACTTGTTGTAAATGATAAACTTTGGTTGGAATTGAATTGTTTTATGTTTCTAACAAGTAAAATAACTCAAGTTTGTCACATAACATAAGTTTTAACACACACAAACCCCCACTGATCATCATCAAAACATGATAATCTATATGAACACATGCTTAATGAATGCTTATACTAACATCATCAAATTGCCATGTTTGTGTGTTTATGATCAATTCAGATGGCAGAACACAATGACATCCCATACGGACCAGAACCTGAACCCATTCGTGCATGGGAAGACACATTTCCTGAAAACTACTCCAGGAAGATTGGAAAGAACAACCTAAGAGTCAACTTCAACAAACTGACATGCAATGAGTCTTCTTGCCTTGTTGCTGTTGATGCTCTCATCTATCACCCGTGCAAAGTTCTACTCACCAAATCTGCTGCAGTGGCATGCTTCTACATACATCAGTTTTGGCACACAATCCACCTGGACCTCCTGGAAGAGTCCTTTACTTGTATGCTTCACATGAGACAAGTCACGGTCGACAAGGATCTTCTCCGTAGTGCTCTTGGACTTCCCGAACTTGAACCGAATGAAGAGTATGACCAAGTTCCCACTGAAGAAGAATTGATAGAATGGCTGAGAGACATTGGGTATGATGAGTCTGAAGGGGTCATTACTAGTCACTCTAGGGTCAATATCAGATTTCTTCCACAGCCTTGGAGAACTCTCTACATCATAATTGCCAAGTCACTATCTGGCAGAGACACAGGCCATGAACACCCTAAGCTCCAACATCTCAGGCTGTTCTGGGCTATTGCTAATGTCAAGAAGGTTGATTATGCCAGCATTATCTGGGAAGATATTGTGTGGCACATACACCGCAAGACAACCAATATTCCTTTCGTCCGTTTCACCAAACTTCTTATTGCAAGCTTCCTCCATGAATATGATGACATTCCTCAAAGATTGAATGATGAGTTTCAGCACACATACAAGAATGAGGACACACTGAAGGTCATCAAGAGAATGGATACAAGTACAAGGAAACAGGGAAAGAAACTTCCAGATAGCCTCTTAACTGACAAAGTCAAGGCTGGCAATAACTACAAGTACTACCTACAAGCCATTGAAGCAGAGAAAGTTGGGTTCTTGGACGAAGCTGCTCTACCTTCATACATGCAGAAGAAAGGTAAGAAAGTTAGCAAATCGGGCAGCTCAGAAAGTTCTACTAAGTCCAAACCTAAGAAAAAGCCATCATCTAAGGTCAGAATTCCTGCAAAGAAACCTACTGCTGAACCTGGCTGGTTTCCCTCACCTCCACCTTCTCCAAAACCTGCTGACTCTGAACAAACCGAATCCGACGAAGGTCCTATTTACAGTGAAGCCTATGCCAATATCACCAAGAAAGTCAATCTTGATGAAATTGACGATAAGGATTTGACGTTCGAAGATTGGGATAATATTATTGACGAATCTGCTGATTATGCTGAATCCCCCGCACACCTCTATCAACGTCCATTCACCAAAGCTCAAACAATTTTGGAAGAAGAAAGGATCAGAAGGAAAAAGATGAAGGAACCAGTTACAGCTGTACAAGAGCCTGAAGGCCTTTCAGTCGAAGAAGAAAATGAACAGGCTCTCAACCTCGGTCTCCTTCACAGCCGAATTGATACATTCAATGCTGATCAACCTCCACCTCCAGTGTTCTCTCAGACCACCGAAGCTGGCGGGTCTAGCAGCATTCCCGAGCCTACCACAGGAATCTCCTCAGACTTAGTTGCTTATGATAATCCCTCAGTAACTCCCACCGATATTGAAATGACTATGGAAGAGGAAGAAGAGGAAGATCCTATGGATACCGATGCTCCAAGACTTATGTCTATGGAAGAAATGGAGCGTAGAGAACGGGCTCAGGAAGAAGAACTGAAAAGAAAACAAGAAGCTGAAGAGGCCAGACTTGAAGAAATTGCTCAAGCTAAACTGGAAGAAACAATCAGAATGGAAGAAAGCAGGAAAGCAGAGGAGGCAGCCAAACTGGCTGAAGAAAAGTCTAAGAAGGAAGAAGAAGCCAGACTGGCTGAAGAACTAAGGCTTAAAGCCGAAGCTGATAAGCTGGCTGAAGATAAGCTAAAGGAGGAAGAAGAAGCCAGGCTTGCTGAAGAGCTTAAGCTTAAAGCCGAAGCTGATAAACTTGCAGAAGAACAACGGTTGAAAGAAGAAGCAGCCAGAGTCAAAGAAGTTGTACAACCCGAACCACAGAAAGGAGATGTCAAAGACACAACCACCATTAATGAATCATCACAGTCATCACCTCCTCCATCTGAATCAACACGTGACAAATCAATCAAGAAACCGAGCTCCAAAGCCTCTGCTGCATCTAAGTTACTCAAGTCAGCTTTCAAGAGGGTACATGAGAAGAAGAGAAGCAAACTTGAAGATCAGGTTGCTACACTTGCAACCCAGGCTGCTGAACTATCTAAGCTGGACTCGAACGTCAAAGAGCTACAAGTTAAGGTTGACATTTTCTTAGCTAAAGACGTAACAGAGAACTTGGAAGCCGCACTAGCAGCTCAAGCACAGGAATACATGGCACAACACTTAGTGGCTGAGCTGAAAGATCTACTGGCACCAATGAGAGACGAACTCACCAAGTTCGCTGAGCAAGCAGTAAAGAAAGTTATCCGATCAACAACCTTCACTCTTCGTGCCGACAAGTCTACTACTCCTCTACCAGGACTTTCTCTGGATGATTTGGAAGCTCAACTCCTCGAAAAGCTTGCAAACAAGTTCACCTTGACTCCTGAAGAAGCAAAAGTCCTGGAAGCACTGAAAGACAAAATGAACAAAGAGTCTTGCAGCACAGAGGCCGATAAGCTGAAACGTCAAAGAGATGATGAAGACAGGGATCCTAATTCTCAGGCAAAGAAACAGAAACAAGCCGAAGGACCCTCATCTCAGTACAAATCACCGGTAATCCCTCCTACCACAACAACTTCCTCACAACAACCGAAAGCATCAAGTTCTGCTCCCAAGGCACACGACCATTTCGTATACACCGGTGGTGACGGCATACCTCAACCCGATGAAGTTCCAGAACCGTCTCCTAAGAAGAAGAAGAAAGATAAGAAAGGAAAGCATCATCAACCCACACCAGACACCTCATCAAAAGGCACCGAACCAAAGAAACCCAAAACCGTCCTTAACTGGCTAGACCAAGACAATAGTGCCGACTACTCCTGGTTTGAGAAGATGATCAGTTCGCAACCACCACTGGAAGACAATCATGAACCTCAAGATGGTCGAACAGTGGAATATGCTCAAATGATTCAGCAAAAGTTTAAAATGAAAAAGATGAATAAGAAAGAGCTGCGAAGAATCAAAAATGATGCTTTCAATCTTCTGAAAGATCGGTCTGCTAACTCAATCGAGCTCGAATACCATCTGGAAAATATTGCTCGAGCTATGTCAAGCAATATTGACTGGATCAATCCTGAATTATATGTCGATCCGGTCACAAAGAAAACCGCACCTTACATTACTGACTGGTCCAAACCACTACCAATGATTGGGAAGCCTAAGGAACCAAAGATCCCGTACAAGTTCTTCTACAACACAGACTTGGAATTTCTGAGACTTGGCAGCAAGATCGAAAAGAAGTACGTTACCTCACTCGCCTTTCTCCCTGCAGCTCGATATCTCAACAATGCCATCGAAGAAGAAGCTTCAGCACTATTCGTCGACAAAATTGTTGAATATGACCGGAATGCACTTTATGGTATTCATCACTGGCCAGACAACCGGGCACAATACTATCGAAGCAGCAGACTTAACCAAACGATGGGTGAAGTAGAAAGTGATTTGAAGATCGTCTCGATTCAATTTATTTCGACTGTCACTCACTTTGGGTACCCCTTCCTCAGCAAAATCACACTTAAAAGATTTGATGAAAAGGAGTACGATATTTCCGAGTCTGACTTTCCACGACTACGTCTCAACGACATTGAAGACATGTACTTGCTCAAAGTTCAAGGAAAACTCTGTGGCTTGCCCAAAAAGATGCAACTTGCCTTCATCCAAGCTCTACTCATCTTCATCAGGCAGATAGTCATTAGAGAAAGGGTCGAAGATCTACAGTTAGGAGTGGAAAGTTACCAGAAGAAGCTCAATCTCACCAAACCAAACCTGTTTGACATCCCCGACCTTCAACATCTACCTCAATACTCCTTGATCAGACGACCATTTGGGTTCACCTACCGTAGTGTTAACGGTCGCAACTGCTTTATGGGTTATGAAGAAATTCATAAGTTCTGTGATGAAACTCTTAAGTTCGTCAAAGATGGGATCAAAGGCAGATTCAATGACATTGAACTGGGAAAATCCAAAAGGTGGAACACCAATGAAGCCCGGGATGCTCGCAGATTCATCTTAAGGATTGAGAACAGATTGAAGCGCAGGGATCAGTTCCGAAGGTTGGAGAGTTATGTGGGAGGCAGATCCAAATTTCCGGTGCTGACATTTCAGAGGCCTGATTGGTAAATCATTGTAAGAATTTGATTTGATTTGTCAATAATTTACTTCATAATGGTTTGTGCACGCATATCTGTGTACAACCCGTACTTGTAAAGAAAGGACCCTGAGGTACGCATCAGTGCCTCAATCCTGATATAAGGAGCGAAGGCTTCTTACTTTTGAGTAGAATTAATCAAACATTTATGATTTTTCATAATTCTGCTCAAAAGGACAAGTATTTCACCTCAATAAGACCTAATCACTTGTTGAGGGGGAGCACTTGTCAAAACAAAATACTTTGCTTAAAAAAAAATCAAATGTTCTTGGTGAATCTCCCCGTAAGACTCAAAAGGCATATTTTAATCTAAAAGATTATCAAAAACATCATTTTATATGCTATTTTTGAGGGGGAGAAAATGAATAAGTGATTAAAATATACGAAGTCAATGCTTAAAAGGTTGTATCATGTGCGAGCTAGACTCAGTTTTAACCCAGGAATTGACGAGGCAATAAATGTTAGTAATATCGAAAAGACTTATCCTCGACGGGTAATAACATCAAGTTAGATACTAGAGCTAGTCGTCACCTAAAAGCTGACAATGTATCTCTTTATCTAACCACGTAAGCGTGTCTCGAAAAGGATTAGTCTTAGTAGAAATGTACCGTCTCGAGAAACTTTCTGTGGACTTGACCAGGCCGGGTAATAACTTCAAGCTAGTTTAACTAGTGATGTAAGCGTGTCTCGAATCGGTCTAGTTCACGGAAAGTGGATCAATTCAAAAGTGCTTGCTCCTCCATCATGTGCAAATTTATTAAACACTTATGAGCACATGTGCAGGGGGAGCCCTTCAAAAGTGTACGCAAAACTCTCAAAGTGTTAACCAAAATATTTGATTATCACCAACACTTTGAGAGATTTTCTATCAAAGGTTTCTTGGCTACTGTCGGAGTTATAAGGTGATTAAGATAGGAATAACCGTCCTATGATCCGCCAGAGCCGGAGGGATCTACCCAAGGACATCACCATTAGTTAGAAGTAGAAGTCCTTAGGTATGATACGAAAAAAGGAGAAATGAATGAAAGGGAAAGAAGGAGTTGAAGAATTAAAAAGAAAAGTAAAGAAAAGGGTGAAAAGAAATAGCCCTCCAGATGATTCAACCTTAGGGCAGACACCGGGTTCAATACGTATGCTACTGGTTGTTGCTAAGGCGACGCCGGTATTGAAGATTAAGTCGTCATGGACCCAGTGACGCAATGCACTAAACCTTCTTAACCACTCAAGTTCTCTTAAAAGAGCTTGTTTCATTCTCACGGGGAACCTACGTAACCTATCGACCTATCTCTTAGAGACGGTTGATATTGAAGCAGGAGACTCATCCCCAGTCTCCGCATAAGAAACCTAGGTGTGCACTTATAGAGTCTAGAGCCTTGAGATACATCAAAGATCTCTTAGGAACACTTAGTATTTCTGCAACTAGTGTTCTACATCAATGGGCATCAGTTGTAAACTATCAAGTCCTTCGCAGATCTTAGCAATCTGCCGAGAACGTTTATGAGAGGATTACTTATGTATTCCTCAATGATTGAACGGAAATCCTGCCAGGGTCAACATCAAACAGCCCTGACAGCAGGTCACTTCGGTAACCCCATAAGGGTTACGCTTAGTGTTTGCGGTGGTTCCATTACGGTCTACAGTCGTGGAGTGATCCCCAGCGACTCACCCAGTCATTGAGCTACTTAGTAGGTCTCGTAAGCTCCTTCGGGAGTATCTGATATGGGAACGGCCTGGATAAGGATTAGAAGGAATCTTCACAATATGCTGTTGATGAGCTCTAACTCCTTATCCGTAAGTACCGGTTGTTTTATTGCTAATTGTTTACTCGCAGGTACCTCACTTCCATGATGATAGATTCCAACATGCTCATACATACATCTTGAAGTCAAAGCAAGCTCCCCCAAAGATCTTAGCAACACAAAGTTCAAAGAAAGATTCTACGGCAATTAGAAGAATCTACAAAGTATAAAGACAAAGATCTCAATGCATGAAAAAGGAACTTCTTGTAAGTGAAAGTCTAAAGATGTATGAGTATGTTGGAATGGCGTACAACCACCACAGACGCAGGAGTGACGAATGGCAGACAACTTCATAATCCAATCATTACATCATTACCAAAGAACAAAGACAAAGAGCAAAGTACATTCACTATCATTCATTCATTTTGAAGACGTCTAGAGTTTTACATGTCACAAGTCAACGACAAAGATGAAGACGTCAAGCAACCGTGATGACCGACCCTTAGGGGGAGATTGTTGGGATCATACTTTAGTATTTAGTCAAGTCTCGGTCATTACATTTTGTAATAGGTTGCTTAAGTATTATTTCTTATTATTGTTTAAGTTAATGGGCAACATGTAAAAGCCCAAGAGGCCTTAAAAGCCCACGTTAAAAGGATAAGGGAGGAAGGGTGTGTTGCCCTAGCTCCTCCCTTATAAATAGTAAGCTTATGTTACATTTTATTTTGTTGGTTATTAGATTACCTTAAGGAAACTCTTGCACTTTTATCTTTCTTATTATCTTATAATCAACCAAGTCTATTTCTCATCTCATTTCTCTTTATATCATACTTGTGTTTACTAAATGGTGACCTAACAGGGTTGCTATCTGAAGTAATAGCAAGCCATAATTTTAAGTACGGGTTACAGTCTGAAATAACTGTAAGCCATTTAGGCATGTTTTGAAAACCTTTTGAACTTCTGTTCGAACTTCATTTAAAGACCCGTATCATTTTTGAATGACATTTCTAGGACCGTAAATGTTATCGAGGCCAGAAGACATGCCTAAAAAAACTATTTTTGGAATTTTCTGTTTTTCTGATTTTTATGGGTTTTTGCAGGTTATATAATTTTCTATTTACAATTATGGAAAATAAAAATATGTACAAAGTGGTTTAGTGCACACTTGGTTTTAAAGAATGGTTTAACGTGGCACTATCCAATCATTGAATTCCAACGAGGATAGAAAAACCGGTGTTTCATTTTGAAATAACACTCGCGGAATTAGCGGAGATTTTAACACTCATTTTCCTTTGAAAAGTTGTTTGAGAAAACTCCTTTTCCGTTGAAAAATTGTTTGAGAAACCCGATGTTTCTCTCGAAGTTTTAAGATCTGAAGAAGAAGAAGATTTCCCTCTAAAGTTGAACTACATGGGTTCTTTTTGAAGATTTGTTTTTGTGATAAATGGAAATCTTCCGGTATTTGGAATGTTCAAAGCCGAGTCATTCTTGTGTCGCAGCGAAATCAATTTAGATATTGAATATTTGAAAGGTTTCGAACGACTTTGATTTAGTCTCCTCACTCGTTTTACCGGTGTAAAACGACGGTTTAGAGATTGAAAAACTTATTTCTCAACATTTGAATCTTGTATCACGTTTGGCCTTTTGACACATTTAGCCCCTTTGACCTCTCTTATTCCTCTCATGAAAATTTTACTTGATTTTTACACATTACACAAACGCTCACGAGAGATTGGTGCAGTAGAGATCAAACAAAAATATGCAACTACATGAACAATACAGTTGAACATTTTTCACTTCCTCAAGATGTGTTACATAAGAAACATTTTGACAATAGTTGAAATTATGACGAAAACACATCTTGACTTTAAACGCAATGACATGTACTTGCTCATAGAAAATGCATCAGGCACAAACAAGCATACATATGAACCAAAACCTCATTCTAAAACTACAAAAGTGCATAGAATTCACAAATAAACACACAAGATCACAGATTAATTCATTCTTTCATTCAAAAAATTTCGACTCTTATCATGGTTTAGGATTATAATGTGAGACTTTGCACGCATGTTAGCATCATAATGCATAAATATTGTACAAACAAACGCCCTAGTAATAGCAGCAAAGACATCGACATCTTAATCCCTAAATCACTTGATTTCAAACCTATGTTGTTTCTAATCGACCAAACATCCAGTCAAGCATTCATTAGTGTTATCTAGGGATATATGAACTAATTAATTAGACTAAACATATCAAAGAGAAATGCTCCAATCGATAATTACATAAACTCTAGTTTCAGATTATCCCTTTTTGACCGTTGAAATAGTTTGAAACACTTTTAGGGAACGAATAGTCAAAAACCATGAAAAAAAATTAGAAATTCAAACTCGAGGAAAATAATTGAGGATCAAAAAATAGTTATTCTGAATCTTTGAGGTTTTTCGATGATGTGTGAAACTTTTGAGAACATTTTTAATCTGAATGATGAAGAAACAATTTTCCACGAAGAATTATGATAAGGTGTGCAAACTTCATGATGTTGTGAAAATTTTCTCCCCCTAAAAACATGTTCCATTTTGACAATGCAAAGCAAAATTAGTTTTAATGGAGGAACATAGATTTGAAGATAAGAAGTTTGCACACGAAAAAAGAAGATTCTTTTTGTAGTTTTTGACAATTTTGTGTGTGTGTGTGTTTTTTTTATTTTTTTTTATTTTATTTTATTTTTTGTTTTTGAAAAAATATTTAAAAAATATTTGGTTTAAGATATGTGCAAATTATATTATACAATTTAAGAAGATATTGACTTGAATACCAGAAAGAGGATATCGTTCAGCACGTTGTAGAAATATGTAGTCAACATCTCTTAAACTTACACCACCAAAGCATTCGAGACTCACGAATAATCATCTTAACTTGTGCCTTCTCATTGTGATACTTTGGTAGCTTCCCCCCAAACCGACAATCATCTTCATGAGACCACTTCCCCCAAGTAGTTGAAGTGATGCAAAAAGTCTCATTGTATGAAGCTCAAAAACCCGAAGAACAACGATAACACCGAAGTAACAAGATAAAACACGGATCATCTCTGCGGTTATCAATCCGGAATAAATGATTAAGCCCGATCACATGACCTTGTTGTGCGTTCCCGATGTACACATTACTCTGCGGTTTTGAGCAGTTGTCTATTCAGGGGAATAATAAATCAACATCTCCATTTCACCAAATGCATTCCAGTTATCTTTCACATAGTAAATAAGCCCATAATGTACACATGTTCCCAACAAAAGTCAAAACGATGACACCAAAGTAACAGGTTGAAGCACTGATCTTCTCTGCGGTTATCAACACCGGAATAGATGATTAAGCCCAATCACGTGAACCTGTTGTGCGTCCCTGGTGTACACATTTCTCCCCCATGATGGTTCCGATCACTCGGAATCAGCATAACATTGTGTACATGAAATCTTAACTGGAAGTACTTTACCATAAATCATATCAGCTCGTAAGAAGATGTTGATAAGCAATATCATCTCACACTCCAACTATTCTTCTCATATTTCATCCCACTAAAAGCTGATGTAATACGTAACACAAGTATTAGGAGACCACTTCCTCCAACAAGATGGAATAATACACCAGAAAACGAGTTAAGACACTGGTTGTCTCTGCGGTTGTGACATTTGTCTTCCCAGAATATCTTCAGTTAAGAAGTATAAAGCTTATCACGTGTACTCGTTCAGCATTCAGATGTATGTCTCCTTCCCCCTTGCTGGTTTTGATACTTCAGAATCAGCAACACATTACACTTGAAATCATGTGAGAAGAACAGTATTGGCTCAGATGTATTATGTGAGAATCAATTGCTTCAAGAACTCTCTAATGACTATCTTAATCAACCCTTATGTAGGCTATTTGAAGTGACCACTAAAGAAATAAACCCGATATACCAAACTTGAAACTGAAGTAGAATTCCCCGTTTTTGTGACTTAAGCTTGCACTATTGTGTGACAGAGAGCGGTGTAGAGAGTTCGTACAACATCGAATTCCTAAGTACTCTATA
The DNA here is from genome assembly GCA_030686995.1 of Artemisia argyi. Classification (NCBI taxonomy): domain Eukaryota; kingdom Viridiplantae; phylum Streptophyta; class Magnoliopsida; order Asterales; family Asteraceae; genus Artemisia; species Artemisia argyi. The sequence goes on along the minus strand of JARVZY010012386.1, from coordinate 1,161,708 downwards.
CTCTTCAACCAACCAACCATCAAGTATAAGACGTACATCACCTCTTGACTACCGACAACTTCGTGTGAATTGTGACACTCCTTAAAGTTATAGTTATTTTGTGGTAATAAAATGAAGAATCACCAAAATAACTAGATATCCAAGTCTTCGTCATTGTAAAGGTAAAAGCTCAAGCAAGAATCTCGAAGAATCTTCATCCAACCAACCCTGACTTCAAGATAAAATAAGATCACGCCTTCGTGAAAGTCAACTTCAATCTCAAATAAGGGATACCAAATAACCTCCGTGATTACTTAACATTCCATGTCCAAATTCTTTGCCGTTTTGACGTTATGATCGACATTTTCCATTATGTTCTTGTGGTTGATTTACAAAGTGCACATTTGGAGGAACAACAATCCGTGATGAAACAGAACAAGAGGACGAATCATTATTCATGTGTGCAACTTCACAATCATGATAGTCATCATCAACACCTTGAGGAGTAACTGGAGATTGGGTTACTAGAGTAATCTGAGTAATACTTCTAAATGGTACATCTTGATCAATGGAGATTGAGAAAGGTGAACTAGTTGAGTCAGCAGGAATCGGAGCAAGAGCTTCAGGAACTAGATGATCAACATTCGTTGAAGCTTGGAAGTATTCATCAACCATAAATCCCAGTCATCCTTAGTTAATGGAACATTAGGTGTTGGAGGAGAGTCGTAAGACCATTCTTCAAGCATCAATCAACATGTGGTATATTCACACTTCTCCCCCTCAAAAATTGCAAGCGAGGTTTGCCATTTTTGATTGAGCAAGTGAATAAGAATACAATCAATCATGCATTTTATTCACACTTCTCCCCCTCAAAAATTGCATTACGAGGTTGCCATTTTTGATTGAGCATGTGAATAAGAATGCACTCAATCATGTAGTTTATTCACTCTTCCCCCCCTCAAAAATTACATACGAAGTTTGCCATTTTTGAATGAGCAAGTGAATATGAATTCAAGCAAAGATGAGTAGATCCACTTGATGACTAAACGAACATGGAGGAAGCATGAACCGTATTGTTGAGAATGGTCAAAACTAAGAAGATTTCTCTTCTTTCGAAGATAAGGCGCACTGAATCGTACACCTTTCTTTTCTTTGATGAACGGGGCCTGAAGTGTTGTCAGCAGATGCCATAGTTGTTGAAGATCGGGGCCTGAACTGAAGTGATCAAACGTCATATGCATACATACACCAACATTGACTTTTTATACCTCCTGAAGTAGGAGATATGCTTGCTTTAGGCCTCCAGACTTTGAGTCTTCTCATGTAGTGAATGAATGATGTACCTGCAACTGAGTAAGGACTACTTGCACTAACATTACAAACTTGATTGCATATATATGGGTTAGTGACATTAGTATCCAAACCCTTGGGGGTTTCACGGTTGGCATTGCTATCAGTAAGCACCTTTCCGGTAGGTATCCACTTAAGTCCAACGTACTTCAAAATTCTACCAGTTGGAATCCACTTATGGCAAGGTCTAGGATTACTAAGCTTCTTATGCATAGTGGAAGGCTTACTGTAAATCCTAGACTTAACAGGTCGAACCTTTGCAGTGTTCCTCAATAACTTAGGAGGGATCATACAAGGTTGTGAACCTAAGATACCATCCTTATGAAGTAGTGCCCTTTTCCTACCCTTTTCTAGATCATAGTTCTTGCACAAGTCATTTATATCATCAGTGTTTTGAACCTTAATGCTAGGTTTCGACACTGTTTTCGAACTAGTCCTAGAGGAGCTGGGAGTAGGAGTAACTACTTGTTGAGCCTTAGCAAAACTAGAAGCAATAATCTTAGGTAAATAATGTGGAGTGACTGGTTTTGACAAAACTTGTTCCGCATCAACTTGGGAGGCAAACCGTGTTTTTGGAAATTTTGGTCGTTCAGATCTAAACGCAGTCGGTTGCCTAACAACATATTGGTTTCTATTCGAATGAGAAACTGGTTTCCCCAAGATTGATGGTTTTGCAAACTTAGTGTTCACACTATTCCCTGTTGCTTTCGTTCTTAACTGCTGTAATTGTGAACCCCTTTTCCAGAAGTTGAGCTTTGAGTTCATCATTTTTGGCAATCAAAGAGGTTGTCTGTTCTATTGTTTTAGTCCTGATTTCTTTGATAGAGTCTCTTAGGTCTATGTGATGCCTTTTCAAAGTCTCATTTTCCTTAAGTAATCTAGGCACATAAAGTTCCAAATCGATGTTTCATGATTTAATAACATCGATGTCATGTTTAGCTTTGACTAAATTACTTTTCTTATTCAGGACATAAATATGCTTTTTCAAATTGTTGATTGTCGAGCTTTTGTCTTAAAGCTGAGCTTTCAAAGTGTTTATTTAAAAAAATTCACGGACTCAGGAAATTCCGGGTTTTTACATGGTTTGTTAGATTGTAAACTTTCTTCCATATTTTGTATTGCAATTTCAAGAGAAATGCAATGTTTTTCAAGTTGCAAAAATCTGTTTGAAAGTTCATCATAAATTTTCTTTTCAACCATATCATTAGATTTGTAACACTTAGTTTCAGGCTCAGCCTCAGCCAAAGAACATTTGTCATAATCATGTTCAGCATCTTGATCAGTTTGTTTAAGTATATTTGCAGAAACATTTTGTTGAACAGTTAGAGGTACCTCAGCACATGACACCTGTACATTTACATGTCTGATATCTGCATCCACATCATAAGTAACAAGAGTCACGAAACTGCTGTTTGTGTCAAGCTTATCTGTCTTTGTACCTCTACATTCAGTGATAACTGTTCCTGCATCCAATGCTTTACCCAACTCAACATCACTATCATTAGATTGCACCGTACATTCATTCACCTTGTCATCATTCTTAAGTTCATAATGTGCTCCCTCCTCAATGTACTTCTGAACATTACTCATAAGTTGGAGTAGTGTATCTCTAAACATGTCAACCTCAACTCCCGTGTAATTAGTAAAATACTTATTAGTCATTTGATTCTCAGTGAATTGTGAATCAATGAACATTAGGAGTTGGTTTTTGATCACACAAAAGGCAGCCATGGATCTTCCTTCAGAAAAATTTCCTTTGTCAAGTTGTTGTTCAAGTTGGTCTAAATACTGGGTCATTTTGACAGTGAAGGTCTGAACATCTTGACCAAAGAGTGATGTGAAAGCACATTCGTAAGCAAATGCGCGTTTGTATCCTGTTAAGTATCCAGGTCGTTCAAAGAGAGCCTTGAGATGTGAGTGAAGTAGTTGAAAACATTCAATGCACTTTTCCTTTGCACAATCGGGCAGTTTTTGCGGCTGATGAAGCTCTCTCTCAGAGATAACAAAGTCTGAAGTAGTAGACATGATGTAAACGTGCATGGGATTTTACAATTCTATGATTTAAACTGAGAAATAGATTCTTTCGCGGGATTTTACAAAATCAAGAAGAAACCGTGAAATTATGCAAGAGGAATCCGTGAAATGATGCTTGATATGTGCTATGATAACTGTTGGATAGGTACAATGATTATAAGTTGTGTGTTAGACGTGATGATCGTTTGATTGACAAGGTTATATGTTGTTTAGTCGTGATCTTGGTTCGGTTGATGCAAGTTGGGCCTCGAAAATTTGATGAAAATTTGGTCTAAAAACTTAAAACCTCAATAACTTCACTCCAGAGGTGATTTGGGCCTCGAAAATTTGTTTCACAACTTCGTGGTGAAACCCCACAATATTCAGCCTGTTCCGGACGTTTTGACAGCTAATTCGCTGAAAATGGAGTTACGGTTCAAAAGTTATGGCCGTTTGAAGTTTTGACGTAAAAAGTCAACTTTGGTCAAACTGCAACTTTTGCAAATCGCTAAACACCACCAAATTGCAGGAGCTAATCGCTGAAAATAGCTAATCGCTGGAGCTAATCGCTGATGAGATAACCGCTGAAAAGAGTTAATCGCTGGAGCTAATCGCTAGCTGGAGCTAATCGCTAGTTTAAGCTAATCGCTGAAATAAGCTAAACGCTGGACTGAGCTAACCGCTAACTTCACAAAATGACAAGGCGTACTAATCGCTACCACAAAACGCCAAACCAATCGCTATCTAGCGATTTGTCCTTTTGTCCAAATATAGTAAAGAAAGCTAACCGCTAGAGCTAATCACTACTTTTTAGAGCTAATCGCTACTTTTCAGAGCTAATCGCTACTTTTCAGAGCTAACCGCTACTAAGAACTTCAAAATAGAAGAGGTAATCGCTAGATAGAAAATGACCCAAAATCCATCACAACTTCAAACCAACGAATGATATAGCTTATCTAACTGAAAAACTAAGTAATTCTAACACCACTAATCACAAAAGTACACCCATAACACTTCATATAACACCAACAAGATCAAACCAAGATATTTTCCAAGAAAACTCTTCTAACCAACAAAACCACAAAAATCACACCAAATCCGAATTTCCAAGGCCCTAAGATGAAACCATGGCTCTGATACCAATTGTAGGATATTCTAATTCATAACATGTATGGTTACTTGTGGTTTGGATCGAATTAAAAGAGAAGAAGAGAAGAAGAGAGTTTAGAGAGAGAAGTAGAGAGTGGGAGTTCTAGAGAGAGAAAGTGAGAGAAAAATAAGTTGTATGATTAGAAGCTCCACCCTCTCCCTTGGTGGGAGAGGGCTTATATAGTTACATAATAAACGTCCTCTACCAGGTTGTGGATCAGGTGTACAGTGGGTAAAGACCCGTCCTTCTTCCACGATGTTACATAATCTAAACTACTACTAACTAAATATTAAACTAACTACGAGCTATCTTAATGCTATTAAATCATTTGGGTGACCGAAGTCTTCCATAGGAATATTTGTATTCCTAACAACTTCAACAACTAGTATTTTCATATATTCATCTAAATCTTACTCAAATCGCCTATACAAACAAACTTTTAACTAGAACGCATCAATCGAATCAAATACACGAACTCCACACTACTGTATCTCAAATGTCTTTAGTCAATGTAAGCAAGTAAACTAAGTATTCACCGTACAAACACACAAAAACGCACAAATTAAAATTAATCACATAACTTATTTCACCTATTCACATACACGTAAACGATCACGGATTTAAATTGTTCATTTCATAAGAGTAAACTAACTTTTAACCGAACAAAAAAACGAATATGTACCGCAAATATCATGTCAAAATCACACATACACTAATATCTCTTGTCATCATATAGCAACAATATTGAAACATTTAATCAAACAGTTGGTGTGCGGTTCATATCATAATCTTCTATCATCAAAATTCTTGTACTCATTGACTTAATCTTGTAATATAAACACAAGAATAAAATGAAATTGCTATTCTAACTCATATGCAAATTGAGATTTTGAGATTAAATGAGAAGATGCAGGGTTTCGGTTGAAGTGGAAAGAAAATAAAAGGTAAGGACAATGCAAACATCTAAAGTTGCCTTTCGTTGAATAGGTATTCGTGATGGCATAGCAGGGTTGCGATTGAAATGGTGATTCATGGAGAAGAGATCAGATTAAGAAACACGGGTCAGTTCCCTTTGCTTTAGTTGTGGAGAAGAAGTGAGTTTGGGGTTTTTACAGTTTTACCAAAACGATGTAGTTTAATTGAGTTCTACACCTAAGCTTGTGTACACTACAACCAAACACTCACTTTCCCCTTAATATATAATAACAAAATCACATCACCCATTAGCCCGACCACTTATTGTTTTGTTTTCTACTATTTTTAATGTTTATGCACGCACGGGGCTCAAACGATTGCTACAACTAATAACATTATTTTTATTATATTTGTTTAGGTGTGAAAGTAGTATAAAATTTTATATGTAATGTTATTCTTTAAGTAGTATAATTTTAATATAAGTGTTTCTATATATGTTAGAATTAATCTCATGCATACACTCGATAAACAAATGATTTTGTTTGATATTTATAACATGTACGTTTACAGAATATTTAGTATTTACTATTACGGGTGTTTATATATGTTAAAAGTAAGAGGCAATTCTCTAAATGGACAAGTAGCCCCACGGGGGTATACTTTTTAGACGGGAATCTTTTTTTTCCCAAACTAGACATGGGTTACTTTGGATATGGGCTACCATAGTTAAAATAATGACACGTGTCACATGTAGTATTGTTTTGTCTTATTATATTTTATTATAAATGACATATATACCCCCTTCTTTGAATTGGGCTATCCACTTCACTTTGGGCTACCTTGGTATTCGGCTACCCACTTCACCTTCTCCGATCAATACCTCCGAACTTCAAACCCAAAATCTGGCGACCCTTCCGGCCACCATCACCACCAACCTCCTGCCGCCACCACCAACCTACAACTACCACCAAAACGCAACCCCATATCAAGATTCGACCAAAAAAATTATTGTTATACACAAATTAAACATGAATGAATGTTTGTAAATGCTTTTCAAACAATTTTCCTCAATCAATTGATAAAAACAATTACTAAAACTCAAATACCCAATTCTTGATATAAACCCTAGATCCAAAAAAATGGCATTTCATCAGCTAGATCTACACAACTCATTTATTAAAAATGTTACTGTGATTAATAAATTAAAAAAAAAAATGTACGACCAATGTGCCAACATATATTTATTTCTTTCCTCTCTGCTTGCGTCGACCAACAGATCCCAACAAGAAAACCAAATACAATAATGATATCCATTTTCCTCCTCGGGGATCGTGTCTGTATCCTCCTTTTCTTTCTTTTTGTTTTCTTTGAACTAACAAGGCTCACATGAACCGAATATTATGAGATTAATTCCTAGTCGAATCATATCTTCAATCGTATATGTGTTTGGTATTTATTGTTTAATGCCTTGGCCCACTTTGCACATTGGAGTATTTGACCCTTTCCTAGTTTACAAAGTTTTACCATTTTGCGTGTCTTTGACTTGTTGGAGATAATATATAGCTTAAATCGATCTATATCTTAGGAAAATGGGTCAAAGTTGCCATCTATAGCTCATAAATAAACTGAAGTTTAGAGATGAATTCTTTAGTTGTAAGCTCTGCGGGTTGAGTTGGGAACATGATAATTCCTGGTGGTGATGGGTTAGTGGTTTTAATGGTGGTGGTGGGTTGATTTGTATATACGTAATGACAAATGAATAAGAGGGTATATATGTAATTTTCATGAGACACGTGTCATGATTTTAACTAAGTAGCCCAGACTCAAAGTAGCCCACGTCTAGTTTGAGGGAAAAAAAAAGATTCTTGTCTAAAAAAGCAACCCCCCGGTAGCCATGTCCATTCCAAGAATTGCCTCTAAATGTAATCCCATACATACTAATAATTGTGTTTCAACTTGATATTTATAACGCATACATTTACTAAGGATTTAATATTTAGTATTACGACCAATATAATAATAATAATAATAATAATAATAATAATAATAATAATAATAATAATAATAATAATAATAAGGGCTTAGCATCACTGCTGTAACAGCAGGTATCATAGCAGCAGTAAAGGGGATTTTTTTTTTCATTTTTACACTTTCACCCTCCAAGATTTTAAGTTATACATGATACACCCCTGAGCTATAAAACCACAGCAGAAAACTTCCCTGCTGTTTACAGCAGGGATGATTTTCCCTAATAATAATAACAACAACAACAACAGTTGTGCGCGTAATACTCGTTCACTCACGAACTTTTACATAAAATTTTCATTATCATTAGTACCAAGTATTATTTTTTATTCTTTGAGTAGTTATGTACATGGTTACAATAACAAACTATACACAAGATTGCAGTGACCAATTCCAAGTATTCATCGCTTTCTCTTCTAATAGACATCCGGAAAAAAAAAATACGAATAGAACGATCATTATTTGCAATTATTTTTAGTAAACACATAAACATATCAAAAACCTGTACATGATATTTAAACTAAATTAGATTGAACTACTTAATATCTAAACATCTTGCATGTACAAAGCTTATAACTAGTAATCTTATACTCCGTAATATTTCCTTTTCCATTTATTCACGTAATATAGATATGAAAAACGATAATAGAAACAATTTAATAATTAAAAAAAGGATTTTGTATGTGGAGGCTACCAAAGTTTTAATTTTCTTTCAATGAAGCCGTCCATCTATGAATACTAACTTATAAGCCGTTCAAATATATTTCCTTTTCATTTATACCAAATCCGTCCAAAATTAAACTGGAAAATTGTATGTTTACGAAAATGCCTCATCTAAAAAATTGAAAATTAGTAACAAATTATGTTATAAATATGTAATGTCTAATATACTTAAAGAAAAAATAATACCAATGATATTAATTCACCCTCTTAATTCACCATCTGTTATCCAATTATCTCGTAATCAAATTGATTCTTTCTCTTCATCAGCTTAATACTCACAACATAACAAAATCTCATATTCTTATTTATCATCATCATAAGTTACAAATAACATAACAAAATCTGAAATGAATTACTAATTAAGATATGTTACTGAAAGTGAAGATTCATGAAAAAGAAGTTATACCATATTTGAAAAAGAAATACTGTATTTTATGCATACCGTTATACCAATTATGCATAGTGAATGTGAAAAACCTTTCTTAAGCCACCTCTTGCTTATAGTTTATATATTTATGCATACTGTTATACGTATTTTGCCAATTTGATTTAAGGTAATCCATTTCCACCAATCAACAATTTACGTTCGTGAATCAATAGTTTTGTTCTCTTTTAGTATGTAAACATTTAGTAATAGCTTATATGACAAAATTAAGAATTATCACGCTATGCACATAAGGAAACATATGGTCAAGGATACTATTGTCTTTTTGATATATCAAGGATATTTTAGTCAATAAACACTTCATATTGCCGGATTTGGTATAAACGAAAAGGGAAATATACTTGAACGGCCTATAAGATATTTTTCATAGATGAACGGCCTTAATGAAAAAATGTTAAAACTTGAGTGTCCTCCATGTACAAAATCCTTAAAAAAATGAAAAAAGCATTATCTTAGTTTATATAAAGGTAAAAGCTATAAATAATTTATCTACTAACAAATATAACTTTTTTTTTATTATCTTTCTACTTTCCAAAAACCCATTATGCTTTATTCAGTATGATTTCTATTGTCACTTCAATATATCTAATGAAAAAAAAAAAAAAAAAAAAAAAAAAAAAAAAAAAAAAAATCATTCTGCTTTCTCATTTATTAAGTGTAATGAAAACTAATATTATCTGTACTATTTATAAAGAGAAAACGGTCAAAAAGTCAAGAAGTGGAAAATGAAAAAAAACTAAAATTAAGGTATTGACTAAACTACCCTTAATTAATCTATCTTTGGCAACTTAGAAATTATCTTAATAAACTAAACTATCTTTACGGTCAAAAAGTCAAGTAGAGAAAAGTGAAAAAACTGAAATTAAGGTATTGACTAAACTACACTTAATTAATCTATCTTTAGCAACTTAGAATTATCTTAATAAACTAAACTATCTTTGGAAACAATAATTACATTGCGATAAGCTTTCACTGCTCCATTTATTTTATTTATTTCACTTTGCTTTATGGTTTTGTAGCCATTTTTTCATTAGATTACATTTCAATAAAATATAACAATATTCGGTATTGTTGCATTTTTTTTTTACACTTCACCTTCAACTGTTTAATTTCTATTTTCTTTAGATGATAGTTGATCACTTTATTTTTGATTTACGGACATATGAATAGGTTATGCACATGTTATATATAAAAAGGCATATGCATATTGGAGGTTTCGAAAATAACTAGACGAGTACCCATGCATAACAACGATATTTTCTAACGGCAAACAACTATAGTTACACAAAACACTTAACCAAAGCATCACTATAACTATCTACCGCTATAAATTCCGTTGCTATGCACGGGTACTCGTCTAGTACTAAATAAAGCAGAATGAGTTTTTCAGGAGTAGAGAACGCATAATAAGTTATCTTCACTACTACTCTGGTCGACCCAAATTATAAGTCCAGTTCAAATCGCACACAATTTACGAAATTTTCACTAGTTACACTTTTATCAATAGAATATTATCTCTAAGGGCATTGCCAGTGGAGCGGTATCATCGAATCATGGGGTTGTTCGGCATGCTATACCGATGAATCATGGAAGAAGGACATGGAAAAACTAGTTGTTGGTCTATTTAATGTTGTTACCGTTGAGTGTTTTTGGTGAATCATGGTTGCCACCAAAAAAGTATGGTGAGGCATGGTTAAATCATGAAATGAGGTGGCAGTATATTATTGGTTAGTGGTGAATCATGAGAGAGGCATCGAATTATGACTGCCGCCCCTAACTCTAAAAACAACCTAAAATAAGAATATTGGCTTATTAGCCCAAGCCCAAACACTAAAAAGCCCGTATAGTTAAAATATTCTCAAACGTTAAATAAATAAATACAGTTCGTGTGTTTCATTCATGTAAGATGATACCCTCTATTATTCTGTTCTCAATTTCGTAACAGCTAAAGGTATTTTTTTTTTTTTTTTTTTTTTGTTAAGATCTATTGTTTCAGCTTGTTAATATTTAATTTGTTACAGAGGTTTAATTTAGGGATATGGTTTGATTTGATCGTTATTGGTTTGGGTTTATGATTAATTTGTTGAATTAATAGATGTTTTAAAAATTGGGGGTTTATTGATGGATTTGCTGATTGATGGTTGAATTCTGTGTTTTGTTTAAAAATTTGATATGGGTTTGATTCAAGATGCATAATTTATGCTATTTAGGATGATAAAAATGTATTTTTAACGGTTTCTGGAGTCGTTAGGCAAAAAATATAGAATTTAACCTGTTAACAAAACCTGCTTTTGACTAGTGAATAGGGGTCTGCATCACTAGGGTAATATATGTTTTTGCGCGTTTTCTAAACTTTAGCGGGTCCTTTTTAGGTTGAGTTTGCGTATTTTGGCAATTATTTATGTTGTTAGAAAACACGACTGATGCTTTAGTTTTTTGTTTCCTTTTTAGGTAGTAAGTGGTGATGTATATATGTTGTGGGACATGTTATGATTACAAAAAGTTTGAGGGTTATTTAAGGCGATGTTTGGTTTGTAGTTGTGAAATCGCTATGGTTATGGGTTTATAATAGGCAGGAACTGAATGGGGTATTATGGTTGATAATTTTGTTTGGTTTATGCATTGTGTTTGTTATGATAACCGCAAATGATGTTTGGTTTGCTATATTTGGATATCGTCATATCGAAAATCCATTAGTTTCCATTTTTTTGCCTCTATCACTATTCTTTGTATCTGTATGCTAGAACTATACCCAAATATGCGTGAAAACAATAATCTTAAATTATACAACAAATTATATTTGGCAATGCAGTTGCAAATATAGAAGACTGAAACTTATTAAAAACTTAAACATGCACTTGTTACGAAACAAGAAATTTGATTTGCTATTGAATCCGATTTGGGAATGAAGTGGTGAGAGTTGCCATTCGCCTTTCTATCACTTTATGAGGGCTGAGAAGGTCTTGAAGGATTCCGTTGAGGGCTGAAATCACCCAAAGGGAAAGATGATGATAGACCTTCCTCTCATAGGCCGAGTGAACATTCTTGCTGCAAAATCACAAACATTGACTTTCACACTCTAAGCAAGTGACGTCTACTCCATTGTCGGTTTAACCATTTCTCCTGAATAGAAATAACAATTCTACTCATTAATGTATTAATTATTATAATCAGTTCGTGTTAACTACAAGTTTAGGACTTGTTACCTAAAAAAATTGACATATAAAAGGACAAACAACTTTTTATAAGCATTGTGTTCATTCCGAAATTCTATTAAACACAGTTCATGTATCATGTGTGTGGCGAAGAATGAAGGAATGTTAATGCTAGAGTACTACTGTACCTGCTTTAACTTGCCGTAATAACAGCCAAAATATCGAACAATCTGATACAAATTATCTCAAATCAGTAATATAACATTGAATGCAACCCCAGTTAATTTTGCAAGTGTTAAAGCAATAAACCAGGCAACTCCTGGATTCTGCACAACATATTGCACCAGTGTTACTACCATACAAGTAAACTCTAGTAATATAGATAAACACAACGTAAAAATACATCTTGCAATAAATAAATATGGGTTCTAATGCAAACCAGCAATCAGAACCAGTATTGAAATAGAAATCAACCAAGATGTTATAACTGGTAGTAAAAGCAACTACGGCATAAATTGAAGGCTGTCCATATAAGGAATTTGCCTTTTTAATTTGAGAGAAGAAGTTGCAATAAAGGTAAGAGGCATGTGGTGGGTGATGAATAAGTCGGAAGAAGAAGCAACGACAAGATTGAGAGAATATGCAATGACTAACTGTGAGAAGAAGCGGCACACAAGACGAGAGTGAGAAGAAGACAGCACCAACAAGGTTGCAGAGATGATTAGCGATGAATCAATGTGATAAAGTAGCATTGGTTAGATTGCTAAAAAGAAAAGGAAACGAGTGGAGAATAGATGGTTGTGGATGGACCAGGAATGAAACTTCCAAATCCACCTATTCACTGTTTGAGAAATTCGGCATTGATTTCTTTAGCAGTCCAACATTACCATGTTTCCATTACTCCATTACGAATCCCTTATGCAAACACACCTAGAGACTTTACATTAGAGATGTTTTTGTCTATGGTGTGTTGGTGCATGTTTGTTCAGATTTATGGTCATTTTGGGTGGTTTCTATGATGGTTAGCACTCAACCATTTGTGGCCATACAATATGGCATTTCTGCAGGACAATGGCTGATGCAAATGAAGTGGATGAAGCTCCCAAATTGAACTCAAGTCCTGGAGAGGATGCACCTCAATCAGATATTGCTCCATCGATTATATTAAGTATGGCAATTGCTCCATCCACTATATAAACTACGTCAATTCTGTAATTTGAAAAAACTGCGGTTACTTCTTGAATTACAGGCAATGTGGAAGAGGAAGAGGATGATGATGAGAGCGAAGACGAGGAAGAGTATGAGGAAGACGAAGAGGAACAGGAGGAGGAAGAAGGTGAGGAAGACGACAAATCAGAAGAGGAGGGAGAAAAAGAAAAGGTAAATGATGGCAGAAGTGCTATGGTAGTAGTTAATGGGGAAGAAGCTAATACTGATAAAGAGCAGAACAAAGCAAATGATGTCAAGAAAGATGAGAACAAAGCAGGAGAAACAAAAAATGGTGAGGAGTTGGGTGAAGATTCAAAGAGAAAAGAAAAAAGAGCTCGACCTAGAAACAGGAACAAAAACAAAGATGCACAAAAAGCATCTGGGACATTGGCTGTCGTTGAAGACAAGCCAGAATCATCTAGCAAAAAGAAGGCTTCGAAGAGGGTTGAGTGCATGGGGATGGTCTTCATGTGTAGTTCAAAAACGAAAACTGACTGCTTCCGTTACAAGGTTCTTGGGTTGCCTGGAAATAAGAAAGATCAAGTAGCAAAGATCTATAAAGGTATGAGGCTGTTTCTCTTTGATGTTGATCTGAGGTTGATGTATGGGATTTTCAAAGCTGCTGCACCTGGAGGTTATAACCTTGAACCAAAGGCTTTCAACACGGAGTTCCCATCCCAAGTTAGTATTCATATTTCCGTTTTATCGATTTATAATATTCACCTATTGATTGATTTCTGAAGTTTTTGTTATTATGACTTCGACTTCTAGACATTGTTTAGATGCTGAACTGATTAATAGTTCCCTAGGTAGCACTTAACTGCTTTTCTGCCTGATTTTATGACGATCTTAATCTTTACTTGAATAGATTTGTTAGTAAATCCCAATTTGCAAACAGAATTTTTTAAACTGGAAATACAAGTAAATGAAGATTTCTGAATTCTCTTGAACAAACATTTAGTGTAGAGGTCGGAAATGATTTCCACCTTGCTTGCAAATTTGGATGTCGAAAGTATGTATGCCAAGTCAACAGCTGAAAGTACCTTTGAAATTTCTAAAATACCAGTTTCATTTGGTTCCGTGTGGGTTCTCCACAATTATCAGGGTTAGCACCAGGCGGGAATCTGCTAGTCCAGCTATCTATGTATTTATGTTTGTTTAGTGCCTGGTCATCTTTCATTGGTGAGTAAAAACAAACTGTTTCTAAAGACTTTTACTACCACAAAGTTAGCAAATAGCAAGAGGTTTGATTCTTCGGCTTCAGACTTGAGAAAATTAAGCATGATTGATAACTTTAGTTAGTATTATATTTCAACGTGAGAAAGGGCTTACAAGATCTTTATGCAAGTATATGGCCTAGTGGTCATAATGTCATATAGCTAAATCACTGGTAGTGTCACATTGGCCATATCATGCACACGTAGACAGCACTATCTAGAAACATCCTGCTTTCAGCTACTTCCTCAATATTGGCATCTACACTAGCACATAAAATACCATTTGCTAATATATCATTAATTAGCCCTTTACTGTGAAGTAGCCATTCTGAATATTAGGAGCTGAATATAACTTCACATGCTATGATAAACGATGGACTGTAAATATTTATTGATATAGAATTCTGTGGCTATGATATAAGACATGATGCTCTTGTTTGGTTCAGATGTTCACTCTAGGATGAGCAGGAACTCAGCTGAATTGAATATTAGCGGTTTAGTTGACTATTATATACTAGAATTGAAGTTAGGTTTTAGGAATTATTAAGTTAAGATATTTATGATTTACATAATTCAGCTGTTCTTTTGAAAAAAAACTGCCATGCTTTCATTTCACATCTTAGTTACTTGTTTTATAGTGGTTCAACTTTCTTTGATTCAATGTCTTTATGTCTTATCCGAGTTTTTTTTGTTTTTTTTGTTTTTGGTTTTTTTTTTTTTTTTTTTTTTTTTTTTTTAACATTCTCTTTGGCTATAAAATGGTTAAAAGGAGAACAAAGATTCTGTGTGTGTCCAACCAGTTAATACAGTCTATTTTTCGGCTTCTTCCCATTGCTTTTCAGATATTAGGAGACAACCTAGTTAACTAGATAACAATTAGCTAGCATTTACTTAATATAGAGAACGGTCCTGGTGAAACACTGCTTGGGGATGCTTATTTGGTTTAAGTGATCCCAACCTACTTAACCCAATTGGTTGTTCCAGTATATCTATTCTGGTGGGTTATAAATCAGTTTCAGTGTTCTGGTGGATTAGGGAATCAGCCAAACCTGCTTAACCTGAACCGTGGCAAACTGGAACTCAAGTAACTCGCTGACTGAAACCTCTTCAGCAAAAGTTTATACATCGGATGCATCTATTGTATATTTGATGTTGCCTTATGTATGAATGTAGTGAGTCTGATATTTCACACACACACTTGGTTCTTGTCTTTTGTATATTTGTTCCTATGAAGGCGCTCAGTTAGGCACAATTTTGTTTCTACTTATTTATTTTGTTACTTCTATATTTTTTTTGGGTAAAGGGTTTCCCCGGTAAAATAAACTTCTATAGCTGATTTATATTTTAGACTTCATTTTGCATTACTTCTTTTTCCTCATCCATTTGAACTCACAGTCACACCATCATGGAGTAAACTTTACAATTGACATGTAACATTTAGTTGGTTTGTCAAACAAGAAGTTCCATTGGGAGATAGAGATATTAGTACACTTGCTTGTCATAATAGTCCAAGAAACTTTATCATTTTATATATGCTATTGTTTAGGTTCGATTTAGCGTGCTCGAGGATTGTTTGCCAGTGGCAGAAGAGAAGTTTAAGGAGGTACTTAAGAAAAACTACTATACTCGGAATAAATTTGAAGGTCTGCTGAACGCGGAACAGGTTCATCTTTTTCCACATTTTATTTTCAACTTTATATATATTAGGAATATTAATAAATTAAAACCAAACAATTGCTGGATATTTTTTAGTTACACAAGTTACAAATTTGAATTTGCAGGTGAAGGATTTGTGTAAGCTTTTTTGTGCGGGCAGAGGGACCCGTCGCAAACCGGCTGCCAAACCTCCTAGAAGTCGAGCAGTTGAAAATCATCGAGTTAGAGGCGATGAAAGCCGTAGAGTCCGTGCAGACGATTCACACATCTCTAGACGCAGAGAGAAACGGAAAAGGCGGCCACTAGAGGAAGAGAGGCGGCCTAGAGAGGAAGAGAGGCGGCCTAGAGGGGAAGAGAGGCGTCCTCGTTCTCCCCCGCGTAGAGAAAAAAGACGGTACACTGACTATGAACGACCCCCCGTCCTATTCGAGCGTGAGGCCCCTGTTAGGTATGAGCGTGAGCCCCCTGTTAGATATGAGCGTGAGCCCCCTGTTTTATATGAGCGTGAGGCCCCCGTTGCAAGATACTTGCCACCTCCCGTAGCCTCGCCAGTTAGGTACTATGAGCGACCTTTAGATATGGCACCGTACGTGCGTGATCGTGTACCCGAACATCACGCTTACCGTGTTATAGATGTAGACCTTAGCCGGGACAGGGAGCGGGAACGAGACCCGTATCAAGTGTATAGCAGAGAGCCTCCATACCGTGATCCTGTCTACACTTTACCACCCGAGTATATTGTACCCAGAGACTACCGTCCACCTGTAGTACAAGCAGCAGAGTATCGACTTTCTGGAGGCAGCTCAAGTTTGGCAAGTTATCGTGATGTGGAACTTGCTACTACTGATTACCGTTCTTCTGCACCATCGCTACCTGAGTATCGTTCTCTGACCCATTACAGATATTAGTTTCATTTCCTGAATTGTATGGCAAGATTGTAATATTCAGACTTCCGTTGTGGAACACTGCGCGACCCTCACATTTTTATTTCAAAGAAAGACATTTGGTTTTAAAATGTTGTGCTGATAATTATCGCTGTTGTTTAAACAGGAAGATCAAGTTAGTAAATGCAGTCTATTATTCATCTTCTTTGACTAGCCAGTCAACTTTGTTTCATTGTTATGTTGATGTGCTCAGTGTTCATTATCCCTATGCTTGACACACATTTTTTCTGTGAACAAATTACTACTAGTGATGCATCTAATGTAGAAAAACTTCACTTGTGTTTAAATATTTTGGTGGCCGGACTAACAAAGGCAAATAGCTTAATTGAGATCAGTTCAGCTAGATTGGAATCGATTTGAGTTTGATTCTTGGTTTTAAATTTCTGTAGAACTGGTTTGCGGTTGAAGTTAATGTTCTCTAATCTATAAATTGGTTCTCGGTTCTGTCTGGTCTACTCAAAAGCATATCTAAACATGTATTTTTACGCAAAGTTTACAAAAACATTGTTTCATGTTTGGGGCCGAACCAAGACCTAAACAAGACGGGTAAATTCGGTTTACTTCTTGTTCGGTGTTTTATTTTTTGTCACGAGTTCTCAATTTTCTGGTTCGAGCATTAGTTCCACAAAGCTTATGTGCACATCTAACTTATTTATTCAATAATAATTTCGTCCTGAATTGTCCTCAAAGTCAAGTCTAAAATGTTATCACTTTTTACTAGATCAGTAGATCTTGTCTCTGTTAACTCTTTCTGACTCCAAAGCATATAACAGTAGACTGTAACTTTATGAATCTAATGTGTTAAAATCAAAGATAAGATGATTACAAAATAAAAGGAAAAACAAAAAAAGCATATTATATATATATATATATATATATATATATATATATATATATATATATATATATATATATATATATATATATATATATATATATATATATAGATTTATTTAGAGTGTAACTTGCGGTCTAACTTTTAAATACGCATTATAACCATTAATATGGGACCCGAATTTATTGGATCCTTTACGTCCAAAAACTTACTTATCAAACAGCCAATATTGTCTTAAAATATACACTTATTTATGGATGACCTTTTACTGTTCATAAGATATTTCAAAATTAACCTTTAAACTACGAGTGTTTAAGTAGTTCTTTAATAAAGTAAGGGTGTTTAACTAAGTTTTGTAGAAAACCTTTTAACACTAAAACTATCTTCAAGAGGGGTTGTTCTAACATGTGAGGCTTCATCTTTGGCCATTCCTCACGAGTGACCTTTGTTACGCCCCCTCTTGCTCACACGTGACTGAGCTGTTTCGGAGATATAATGGTGAGTTCTCTTATCGTTGAGGCCTTGAGGGGTAATGTTTTGTGCGGTATGTGTGTAAGTGTATGTTTAGTAGGTCTAGGTAAATGTACAAATGGTGAATGATAAGTGATTTCAATTTGAAAAGTTATATTTTTTCAAACAAGTTACAAATCTAACTCCACCAATGTTAATTATAAACTTGATAAACGATTTGACAAAAATTCCTTGCGTGGTTTTTCATATGAGAAGAAATATGTTTACCGAAAGTTTACAAAAATTTGTTTCACAATGACATGACAAGTTGGATTAATCATTTTGTATATTATTTTCTCTTTCATCTTTCTCACTCACTGTATTTACGTGACATATGTGTGTGTATGAATTTTGTTTTTGTAAATTTTTTGTGAACATAACATTTCGCTTTTCATGTTTTGTCATCCTTATATTCAAGACAAAACAAAAAATTACGAGAATAGAAACAAAAGAAATGACACTACGCGTACTTTATTTTAAGTATAAATTAGTTTGAGGAATAAGCTCCATCGCATACTTCACTTTCAGTAATTAATTAATGCCATAGTATCGATAATGCCGGATCGATGGCACCGAACGCCCAATATGGGGATTCTTTATTAGCTGTCAATAATCAAATAACTGAGTTTATGAACCCTAAACACATTATATGTCTAACCACAAAAAGGAAACAAAATCCCAGCAAATACCAAAATGGAGAAAGTTCAAAATAAAGCTTATAAAATAGAAAAACACTATTTTCGGCCCCTAAACGATTCTCAACGGCCGGATGTGTGGTTATGTGTTGTTAACTGCATCATCCTCCCCTTCTTCAGAAAGACTCGACCTCGAGTCTGGATAGTCGTCACCCTCACCTTTATAAGGTGACAAGTCAGCCACGTTAAAAGTAGCAGAGACATTATAGTGACCAGGAAGCTCGATTTTGTAAGCGTTGTCATTAACCTTCTTGAGCACGCGAAAAGGACCATCAGCCCGAGGCTTTAATTTCCCAAAACGACCTGCTGGAAACCTCTCTTTACGCAACTGAATCCACACCAGATCGCCTTCTTTATAGATAACGTGCTTGCTATGTCTATTAGCTCGAGCAGCATACTGTTTGTTGTGATGAAGAATCTATTCGCGAACTTGCTGATGTAACTGCCTAATATCCGTGGCATGCTATTCAACGTCCCAATTAGTTGGTTCAGTCTTGGGAATAGGTGCCAAATCAATGGGTGTGATAGGGTTGCGACCATACACAACCTCAAACGGACTCTTGCCCGTCGTATAATTAATGGACCTGTTAAATGCAAACTCAGCTTGTGGAAGAGTAAGATCCCACTGTTTTGGGCTGACACCACATAAACCTCGTAGAAGATTACCCAAACTTCGATTAGTGACCTCGGTTTGCCCGTCAGTCTGTGGATGATGGGAACTACTGAACTGCAGCTTAGAACCCATTCGTGCCTATAAAGTACGCCAAAAGTGACTAATAAACTTCACATCACGATAAGAAGTGAGTGTTTTAGGAACACCATGAAGCTTAACAATCTCAGAAAAATATAACTTAGCAACTTGACTCGCATCAAACGTCTTCGAACAGGGAACAAAATGAGCCATTTTAGAAAACCGATCGACTACGACATCACAGAATCTTTATGGCGTTGGATATGAGGTAATCCCAACACAAAATCAATACTAACATCTTCCCAGGGGGCATTGGGAACTGGTAATGGGGTATACAAACATGCATTACTGCCATGAGTCTTAGCGAGATGACATATCCGACACCTCTCTACAGTAAGGTTAACATCTCTCTCCATGTGAGGCCAATAAAACTGATCACGAATGAGAGCCAAGGTCTTATCACGACCAAAGTGACCCGCAAGACCACCCGCGTGGCTTTCTAATATAATGGCATCACGTAGGGAACTAAGAGGAATACACTATCGAGCACCTCTAAATAAATAACCATTATGCATTGAAAACTGCTGGAACGGTTCCCTGGTACATTTACTCCACACATCCATAAAATCAGGATCATCTCTATACAAGTCTCGGAATGTATCAAACCCTTGAACGCATACCTACATAGTAGTAATCAATGAATGTCAACGACTAAGCGCGTCAGCAACTTTATTTTGTGCTCCCGCTTTGTGTTTGATCACAAAGAAAAAAGCTTGGAGCAATTCGACCCACTTGGCATGTCGAGGATTAAGCTTGTGTTGCCCATGGATGTATTTCAAAGCCTCGTGATCAGAAAACAAAACAAACTTAGAAGGTAATAAATAATGTCGCCAAGTATCCAAACTTCGCACGATTGCATAAAACTCTTTATTATATGTTGAGTATTTGCGGCAAGCATCACTAAGCTTCTCGCTAAAGAAGGCTATGGGGTGTGAATTCTAGCTCAAAACGCCACCAATACCAACACCCGAGGCATCACATTCAACCTGAAAAACTTCATTAAAATTAGGTAAGGCTAAAACAGGGGCTTGTGTTACCTTAAGTTTCAGAAGTTCAAAGGTTGTTGTTGCTTCATCCATCCATAGAAAACGTCTTCCTTTCATACATTCGGTGACAGGAGCTATGATAGTGCTAAAATTCTTGATGAAACGACGATAAAAAGGAGCTAGCCCGTGAAAACTCCAAATCTCGTGAATCGTAGTGGGAGTTGGCCAGTTAATTATGGCCTCGATATTAGAATCATCCATCTTGATCCCGTAACCAGAAACAATATATCCTAAGAAGGCCACTTTAGGAATAAGAAAATGACACTTCTTACCGTTAGCATATAATTTCTGTTCTCGAAGGACAGAAAACACTTGGCGAAGGTGAGATAAGTGTTGCTGAATAGTTTTGCTAAAGACCAAAATATAATCAAAGTACACAATGACAAAATGACCAATGAATGGTTTAAAAACCTGATTCATGAGTCTCATGAATGTACTTAGCGCGTTAGAGAGGCAGAAGGGCATGACCATCCACTCGTACAGTCCGTCTCGTGTCTTGAACGCTATTTTCCACTCGTCCCCAAGTCTTATCCGGATCTGATGATACCCACTTCTCATGTCAATTTTCGAGAAAACTGCTGCACCATATAATTGATCAAGTAAGTCATCAAAACGTGGAATACGAAATCGGTACTTGATAGTGATCTTGTTAACAGCTCGACTATCAATGCACATACGAAATGTCCCACCATGCTTAGGAACCAATAACGTAGGTACTACACATGGGCTCATACTTTCTCTGATTAGCCCTTTGTCTAATAATTCCATCACCTGCCTATGCAATTCCTCATACTCCATGGGATTCATTCGATATGCGGGCTTATTAGGGATTGGCGAACCTGGAATGAAGTCAATGCAATGCTGAATGTCCCGCATCATGGGTAAGCCAGGTGGAATATCATCCGGTATAACATTAGAAAATTCACTCAATAAGGGTTGAACATGAATGGGTGTCGGAGGTGCCAGCTCGTTTGTCTCCTCAACTACTAAAGCGAACACAAGTGGCTGATTTTGGCTACTTCTTCAAACTCAGGCCGTTTAAGATAAAGGGCATAAGCATCTTCTTGGAATTTTCTTGTATCGAGTGGAACTAACGTAATATTCACACCATCTTTTTGGAAGCTGTATGTATTGCGGAATCCATCGTGTTTTGTCTTCCGGTCGAATTGCCATGGCCTACCCAAAAGGATGTGGCATGCGTCCATCGAAATGACCTCACACCAAACCTCATCAGTATACTTTTTCCCAATCGAAAACTGCAACAAACACCGCTTACTAACTTTGACAACATTCCCTTTTTTCAACCAAGTTAGCTGATATGATTCAGGGTGATCTTCCATTTTCAAGCATAACTTATCAACCATTTCAAGTGAAATCACATTCTCACAAGTACCCCATCGATAATCATATTACACACTTTACCTTTCCTCGAATTTCTAGACGATACCTTCCAAAGGGATTTTCATCCTCGTAGGGTCCCACGTGTGATCTGATTCAGTCTCTTCCTGCTGGAGTAATTCCAGTTCTTGAATCCTCTGTCTAAGGCGATCAATCTCTATGTCGCGCGGATTAGGATCGTTGCCTCGTTCGGCGTTTCTACGAGCACCACCCCCAGGGGTCTTCCGCGACGAACACGTTCGGCCATTAATACCTAGCAGCTTCGATACCAAATAATGCCGGATCAATGGCCAAACAATGAACGGAATAATCAAGAACAAACAAATAACCAAACGCCGAATATGGGGATTCTTTATTAGCCGTTAATAATCAAATAACCGAGTTTATGAAAACCCTAAACACATTATATGTCTAACCACAAAAAAGGAAACAAAATTCCAGCAAATACCAAAAAGGAGAAAGTTCAAAATAAAGCTTATAAAATTGAAAAACGCTATTTTCGGCTCTTAAACGATTCTCAACGGCCGGATGTGTGGTTATGTGTCAATCGACCTTATCTATTAGAAACTGTGTTTGTTGGACCAAAACTACTAGTATTTTAAAAGATAGTAAAATGCTGTCATGTTTCAAAAATCTAATCTTTATGTTAATTTGAGTTTCAGTTAAAGTTAGCAATAATTCTTTAGCCAAAATCGAAGTTGTCTTGTAAATAAGTTTTCTAGTTACGAGTGAGAATTTACGAAATCCTTAGTAAAAAGTTTATCTATGACGTAAATGATGATTAGTTTTAAATAGACATTGTCGTTTGATGCATATAGTGACGCAATCTCGACATTAAGGTTTGTCCTGTAAGTTGTTTTTGGTGGTAGCTTTTTGTAGTAACTGTAAAATATGTTCTACATCATCAGATTTCCAAACAGCTCAGTCCAAAAATACCGTTAAATGCCGCAAGAATACAGTTTATGATATGATTATATGTAAATCCAAAAGCTTGCATAAAATAGTTGTTTTTTTAATTTCTTAAGCAAGTCTCAAAGGCAACAAAGAACACCAAGTTAAACACGATGACTACAAACGCTTAAGACAAGAAGGGCAGCCTATTAGAAACGAAGATTAAAATGAAAATTCAAAGTTAATAAAAAAAAAATAAGCCTACAGAAAACAGATTCTATTGTTTAAATAGATACTAGAATCAGTAACATATTTTGCAGACCTCTAAATTTTCGTTTTTGAAAGTAATAAGGTAGTTGGATGATTGTAAAAAGCGCTGAATTACGACCTCTATCATGTGTTGCACAAAAGAAAGATCAATTTCATTGCAACCGACATATATTTTTGCAAAGTTCTATACCCCAGAATCAACTGGACTACGCGGCTGAGGCTTATTAAGTTGTGTTTTCGCAACATATGAACTGAGACATGACAAACATCTAGGACCATTTGTCTGTTTAAATTGAAACCGAAGTAGATACGAAATTAAGACACAATCAATGGTTCCCTCGATCACAACCATCCTATGTCGTTGAATTAATAGCTCAAATTCTAGTTCTATAGAGGCACTCGCTAGAAAAACATCGATATCTAATTACGTGACTTTGCAAAAGTTTGTTTGTTGGATTCATGGACTAAGATATTAGCAAAAAAAAATGAAACCAAATTTTTTATAACTATGTTGCAATAATGTTGAGTACAAATTAGTTATCTGTATAATTAGGACTACTTTTGCCATAGCATTAATTCCTAAATATTACTAGTTTTATAACTTGTTATCATTTAACTTGTCTTCAAATAAAGAGAACGTTGATTACACATGATTCAATACAAAAGTTTACGTATTAACTAATGCCTGAAATTTTCTTTAATGATGATAAAACTCTATTAGAATAAACTTATGTGAGAAAGGATCCTTTTAAAAATAATTCCAAGTTTAATTTCGTATAAAATTGATATTATAAATTTGTCAACGAACCTCGTAGTTTAAATAAACTTTAAAGTTGTAGTATTTATGAGTAAAGGTGGGAAAATAAAGATGTTTGAATTTTAACAGTATCTAAAAAGAAAATACATTATTTTTTTCTAAAGAAAATAAATTTTACCGCGGAAGTGAGTAATAATTTCTGTCGGTTAACAAAATGTTAGGCCTAGTGAACTTGAGACCTTGAGTTAGTATCGTGATGACAGTAGGGACTCTTTTATTTTTAATTTGCTATTTGCATGATAATAATGTGTGGAGTTAACTACATTTTTGGTCCTCGTGGTTTACCGGGTATAACAGTTTTGGTCCAATATTTTGAAATGTAACGGATCTTGTCCAACATCCGCTGACCCGTAACACTTTTGGTCCATTTTTTTGTTGACTGTTAGTTTGACCAGTTAAAATATGTAAAATGGCTAAAATACCCTCGTCTTGTTATGTGAAATGACTAATATACCCTCCCTTTTACTCTACTCTTCCAGTATAAAAAACACAAACACATACAACAAAATTCATTACTTTTCATTTTTTTTTTTCTTTTCTTTACACAAATCCAAACCACAAAACACTATATAAAAACTCAAGATCCAAAACCCATTAAGAAAAAGCATTTTCTTCAAATCCCCACACCATATTCATCATACCCATCAAATCCCCACACAAAAACTGTATCCACCAACATAAGAGAATCTATCACTTTCTTTGCTAAATCTGTCACCTTTCTAGCAATCTCATTTAACGGAAATTAACATAGATGGATCTAAAGTTTCAGTCGCAAAGTTGACTATAGTTTGACCAAATTTTATCTTATTTCTTTCTTCTTCTTTAACCCAAATTGAACACAAACACTTCAACAACAAAATGAAGCATTTTCTTCAAATCCCCACACCATATTCAACAACAAAATGAAGCATTTTCTTCAAATCCCCACACCATTTTCACTTTCAGAACTGGTCTTGAATCGGTATCAACATCGAGAGAACAAATTGTTCTAATACATCTATTTTCAATGGTTCAAACACCCACCTTCATCATCAAAACCCACCACCAATTCCCTTCCTTACTGTCACCACCACGAAAGCCTCACCGCCGCCACCAACCCCTCTCCCTACTGCCACCACCACGAAACCATTACCACCACCACGAAACCGTTACCACACTCTCCTTCTTCCCCACCCACAACCCCTAAAATAACTCCACATACCCACTGAGATACCCATCAAATATAACCTATAGCCAACCTCATATTCACTTCAGTTAACCTCAGACCTATAGCAAAACCGAATGGCTATGGTGGATGTGATGGTGCCGCAAATATGGGGACGTGATGGAAGTGATGTCATAGATCTAGGCATGTGATGGTGATGGTGGTGACGGCGGTCGTACTCGTGAACCTCAGATCAGTGTTAAGTAAAAAGAAGAAGATGTGATGAGTTTGGGTAGAAAGAAAAAGAAGAAGATGAATGGGATATTATGATAGTATTAAGTAAAATGTGTTTTTATAGTGTTATAATGTGAAAGGACAATGATACCCTCTTATTTAATGGTCAAACAAAGTCAAAGTAACGATGTTAGTGAAAATGGACCAAAAGTGTTACGGGTCAGTGGATATTGGACAAGATCCGTTACATTTCAAAATTTTGGACCAAAACTGTTATACCCGATAAACCACGAGGACCAAAAATGTAGTTAACTCTAATGTGTGTGTTTGTATAATGTTGTCTGTTTGGAGCTAGCGTTGTATGACCAAAAATGGTTCTTTTGTAATAAACAATTCAAATAAAAGCAAGGGTAAATTGCAAAAATGTTCCTTAACGTTTCACAAAATTGCAAAAATGGGACCGAGACAAAAAGTAGCGCAAAAAAGACACCAACGTTCCACATTTTTGCAAAATCGCCACTGAGAGGCCTTTTCCGTTAGTTTCATCGTTAAGTGCCATGTCACCGAGGGTATCATCGTCATTTCACTGCTTTAAGGTCCACGTGGCATATCACTATTGATTCAGGGACTAAATTTGCAAAGTTATTTTTATCTTTTATTTCGCATCTACCAACACCACCACTCTCCACCACCACCCTTTACCCTTCATCTTGATTTTCTCCGGTGACCAAACCCAGATTCCGGTCACTTTTTTCCTTTTCTTTTTCTTTTAACCCACAATAGACTAAAGCGCTCAAATACTTCAAGCTCAAATTTTACACATCAAGCTCAAATTTTACTAATATAACACAGTACCTGATTTACTAATATAACACAAATATTACAAGATCAAATCAACACAGTACCTGATTTAAAAAAATGAAATATTAATTGGTTAAAACAGATAGTCTTAAATCTTTTATGTTACATATATTCAGATTCAGATGCTAGTTGTATTAAATCTTGGACATTGATTTGAATTTGTATTTGTATTTTTGCAGAAAGTTTGGTTCGATATGAGTACAGGAAAGCCTTCTGTGTCAATATCTTATAATGGTTTAAAGATAACTAATTTTGATGATCGTAGATACTGGAGTCGTATTACTACTGATGAATTAAGGTATGAGATTGCATCTTTTCCGCTGTTTTACCCGTTGTGTTTTTATATATATATATATATATATATATATATATATATATATATATATATATATATATATATATATATATATATTAGGTGTGTTTGGTATTGTCTGTTAAAACTTAAAAGTGATTTTCTGATTATTGTGTTTTTAAGTCTGATGATCAGCTTCTAGTGTTTGGTATAACGAAAAAAAAAAAAAAAGAAAAAAAAAATCCTAAGCTTAAGAATCAAGTAGTAAGTTGTGGATAAATTTGTCTGATTCCTGCTACGAAAATGATTATTGCAGGGTCATTTTACATGTAAGTTTCTACATAAACACACATTTCAAGTAACACGTAAGCAGTTGTAGCTGCTAATCACATTCTTTATCAACCTGTCATAGTTATTAGTTATGACTTGTGGCAACAGATTATAGATAAACTTGTTTGAGGCATTACCTAAAGAATTAGCTATTCTTATTGCCTGGAATTTATTATTTTTTCTTTTCTTGGATGTAGATTTCCCTCCATTGCCTATCTGCAACAAACTTGGTGGCTAGAAGTAGCCAGAGAGGTTGAGTTCCCGTTCCCAGTAGGAAACCTACAATGTGTACTATCGCCTACAACTTGGGCGGTTTGGCAAGCGGTTTGGGTGGCGGGTCTGCAACCAAGACCATATTCATGGGTGGGATGTAAAGCCAGTTAAATTCCAGCTGTCGACTTCAGATGGTCAGGAAGCAATGCCTGAATGCTTCTTGACCGCACCAGGGGAGTGGATTCCTTATCATGCTGGCAGTTTTGTTGTCAAGGACTCAAAGGTACCAAGGAAGATTAAATTCTCGATGATGCAGATCGATTGTACACACACTAAAGGTGGACTGTGTGTGGATTCCGTGCTGATATGTTGATACGTGGGAATCGCACCAGGCTTTACCTCTCAAGGGATCTTGAGAAGCTTACAACCCCCACCAGGCAGTGTATCTGATCGTTGTAGTATAGTATAGTGACAAGTACCGGGGGATTGATCGTTCAGCTAGGAATAGTGTCGCTAGGATTAGAAAACCTAAATACTAGTGCTAAAGGTGAAGGAAGATTATTTTTGTGTTTTTATATTTTTTAGAAAGCAATTTAAAATCTCGGGTTTTGAAGGATTTGGGTGGAATTAGTTGCTATTCAACTAACCCAATACTAAGATGCAATCAAAATAAAATACTAAAAATGAAAATAAACTAAATTATACTAAAGTTGTGAGCAGTAATTGGAGAAAATGTGTTTACTTAGATTTCACTACTCCCTAGACATCTTTTACACGTTAATTACTTGTTATAATTGTATGGATGACGGATCATATTCCTTAATACCATTCATGGGGTGGCACACTTAACTCCCCAATTCTATGAGCTCTTATCTCCTCCTACACCATGCCCAGCACAACTATAGGGATTGTAAACAGTGGCTCATGCATTAAATACAACCAATAAAGACCTAGTGCGCGTCGGTTCATGTTTCTTAAGACGTTCAAGCATGTTACCAATTGGAGATCTGCCAGTTTTCTTAAGCCTAACATATAAATCATTCATCCAAGACAAGAATAAACAAGTAATCAACACATAATCAACATCTAGGTTTCATTAGATCTAAGCAAACACAAGATAGATCTAGCCTAGCATGATGGAATTAAGACAAGAACAAGATATAGACAACCAACACATAGACATATTGATTGAATTAAAGGAACACTTATCTTGATTACACATGCAAGGTATCAAGGGGTTGGAACCCTTGAAAAACCTGTAAAGTTACACCAAAATCGTACTTAGGGTTTCTCCCAAAACTTCTCCCTTTAAATGTGAAAAATTAGAAAACTATATATAGGAAAAGAGGTCTGACGGCGTCAAGACCAATTTGGTGATGCCGTCACCTCGCCGCCAAAACTAATCTCGGACTGCCTAGATCTACATTTGATGCCGTCAAGTATTAATCATTTCCAGGCCGTCATGGCTTTTACTCTTGACGCCCTACCTTCATGACGCCGTCAAATCTCTACTGGACCGTCATTGAATTTTGCTCTTGACGCCGTCAGGAAATTACTCTTGACGCCGTCACCTACTGTTCCCAGCATGGAAAATTAAGACTTTGGCGTTTTCTTCACTTTTATGCTCCAAAAACGTCCGAATTGCTTCCTTTTCCAGATTTCACTCCCAAAGTACCTAAAATCACAAAAGGAACGATTTAGGGCAATATTTGATTAAATAAATTCGAATTCGGGCTTAAATGACCCCCTAAAAACGGATCATTTTTCGCCTCATCATATGTCCACAATGAAACGAGTTTTATAGTTTTTGGTATTGATCGAGGGGTTAGAAGCAGTTTTTTTGTGCAAATAACCTTTGTGTAGATCGAGTGAGGGTATGCTGAGAAGTTGATAGGTTTAGGGGTGGTATGATTTGGTCTTTTTTAAGGATCATACACATTGGTTATAGTTGAAGTCTTCAGGCTATTATGTTAATTAATATCGTACTATAAAACATTTAAGTTTTTATTTCATACTTTTTATAGAGGTTTATTCAAGTTTATTTGGTGCATTTTGATCATGTTCATTTTAAGTCGACCAATAGTTCTGAGCATATCCTCCTATTTATTATATCTTGAAATAGTGTTTTACAAAATGCTTATTGTGGTATTGGTGTTGAAAGGTACATGAGATTGTTTGCAGAATGGTTATGTCATGTTTGCAGAATAGTTATGTTTGCAGAAATGGTATCTCCCATATTCTTGAGTGACAAACGTATGCACATCTTAACTCTATATCTTTGTCTAAAATGGAACTGGACCACTAGAGAGACAAAGTAGATGCACTTTGATAGGCCAAAACATATGTATTCTCTCACTAGAAGCATAGAAAGATGGTCGGTCAGATTTGCATTTACGAGTGCGCCATTTCAGGTCAAAAGGACTACACGTGGGTCACCGCAAATTATATGAACAATTTGTTTAATCTACGACCTAAATGTAGACTTTGAGCAAGCTAATTATCAAGTGACCATTGGTTGGTTAAAAATGCTTACTCTACAAACCGATGTACACTTATCACGAGTGTAGAAAAGTGGTTAAAATGACAAAAATATTATTATTTTCACATGTACAGTTGTTGCATACATGTACCGAACCACAACAGCGAAAACAAGTTCAGGTAACAATCCTTTGATCATCCCCGAGACCTTTGAATTCCAATCCAGCGTGCATAATCGACCCACCTGTTAATTAGCCAAGTAAAAATCAAAGAATTGGTATGGGAATATAGTATAAGTTTTGAAGTAATAGAAAACATGATATTTCAAGAAGTATTACATTAGTGACCCGAGGAACGTGTTGCCTGTTCGAACTGCAAAGCAGATAGAACTTAATACGAGCTTATGTTGGTGTAGCATTGGTTCTAACATTCTCTGTTCAATTACCCCTGCTATTACTTGGTACCTGTACAACAAAGAGCTCAAACCACGTACAATATAGAAATAAAATTTAGCAACTTGACCATCATCGTGATGACGTCATCATGAATTAAATTGATAGTATTCATTTGGTTATTCTTGTATTTGTCTATATATTACCTTTTACTAAAACTATAATCCAACTTCCAACATAGATAATGAAATTTTAAAGAGTTGGTGCACAATTTAATGATGGAAGATGCTTGCAACATACTGATCAACTACAATATGGCTTCCATTTAAGCTTTATATACGAGCCAGCTGTTCTCGTATGCTTGCCACAAAAGAAAAGGAAAAAAGTGACCGGAATCTGGGTTTGGTCACCGGAATCTGGGTTTGCTCACCGGAGAAGATGAAGATGAAGGGTAAAGGGTGGTGGTGTTGGTTGTGTGGTGGTAGAGAGTGGTGGTGGTGGTAGATGTGAAATAAAAGATAAAAATAACTTTGCAAATTTAGTCCCTGAATCAATAGTGATATGCCACGTGGACCTTAAAGTAGTGAAATGACGATAATACCCTCGGTGACATGGCACTTAACGATGAAACTAACGGAAAAGGCCTCTCAGTGGCGATTTTGCAAAAATGTGGAACGTTGGTGTCTTTTTTGCGCTACTTTTTGTCTCGGTCCCGTTTTTGCAATTTCGTGGAACGTTAAGGACCATTTTTGCAATTTACCCTAAAAGTAAAAGACGATTATCCGGTTTTTCCATAATAGTTGACATGATAAACAATCAACGTAACGTTCTGTTACAAGTACTTTATGTTGGTTAAATAAGTGTTTGTAAGTATTCTCAGATTAGGGTTAAGATAATCAATGAGTACCAGATATTTACTTGAAATTGTGTTATCACTTTTCGATAGAAACTATTCGACCTTATGCCTGGGTTACACGAATATCTCTATAGAATAAGACAAAATGATGTTCTTGTTTTAGGCACAAATTAAGAACAGAAACGTATTCAAGTGTTTAGGGTTTGTGTTGTATCATATATCCATGCAGATGTATTATGACCTCTATTTATAATAAAGAATACTCAAACCCTAACCAATGGAATTATGTATAATTAACGGCCCATTAATTATACTATAATAGTTTCCATAATAGTAGGAATCAGTGGTTAAAAACGAGCAGCAGAATAAACTGATGCCAACAGCAGAATCCACCAGCAGCAAAATCCACTATCAGCAGAATTCCACTAGCAGCAAAATCAGATGAGCAGAAACAGATTCACACTAGCATAACCACTATTGAGTCAGGGGATTCAGCTCCGTACCTCCAAACCCATTACCAGGTGTGAATTAATCCCTCAAGTGCACTAAATTTTCCAACAACCCTCCCCAAATTTAGTTCACTTCCTTTACATGAAAAATAAACACAAAACAAAATATAAGCATAAATGAAAATATCTTGAAGATTGAATTCTCATCTTAGTACATTACATATTCAAATATTCGAGAATCAGGGTGTTCTAAGAATTGAACCCTTCAACCCATTTGAATACCTGAAGATAAAACACACATACATTTTCAAACACTTAAATAAATCTGACACTATGCATGTGTCCATATCCAATTCATAAATATTGTAAAAGCTAAAAATCCAAAGCTTCCTGAAGCGGCAAAACTTCAACATTTACATATATGGTTCCTCTTTATTCATGCTCCTGAGTCCTGCCTAGCACTTTTTCAAAAAAAAAAAAAAATAAAAAATAACCATTGGAAAGTCAAGACTTCATCCTCCTTTTCCAGCAAGTTCTGAGCACAACCTTGGGATGTAGTATAAAACATGTGCTCCAGTCCACTAAATGTTCAGCTTTCCCCATTGAACTCAGCTCCCAAGTTTCCTCAGGGGGAGTTGGGTGTCTTAGCATTCAGTGACTAAGTTGGACTTCAAACCCATCCCTTTTGCAGACTTCAAAACCAAGTCTCTAGCCAAACCCTTCGTCAAGTAATCAGCTAAGTTTTGTTGAAATTTAACAAACTCTATAGATATCACCCCATTCCTGATAAGCTCATGAATCATGATATGCCTGACACCTAAGTGTCTAGACTTCCCATTGTACATCTGGTTATAAGCCTTTGCCAATGTAGCAGCACTATCACACCGGATAAAAATAGGTGTTATAGGTTTAGGCCACAATGGAATCTCAAGAAGCAAGTTTTTTAACCATTCAGCTTCTTTTCCAGCAGCTACTAAAGCCACAAATTCAGACTCCATTGTTGAACTGGTGATGCAAGTTTGTTTCTTGGATGCCCAAGAAATTGCACCTCCACCAAGTAGGAATACTAAGCCACTAGTAGATGAATTGTCTTCAGTGTTACTGATCCAAATTGCATCAGTGTATCCTTCTAATCCTGAAGGATAACCAGTATATGAAAGACTATAATCCATAGTTCTCTTCAAATACTTAAAAACCCTCTAAACTGCTTGCCAGTGATGAGCACTAAGATTACTAGTATACCTGCTCAGTTTACCCACTGCAAAAGCAATATTAGGTCTTGTACAAGTCATGGCATACATCAAGCAGCCAATCACCCTAGAATACTCAAGTTGAAATACAGCTTTGCCAGTATTAGGCATTTGCTTCTCACTTGTATCTATAGGAGTACTCACTGGAGTACATTCAAAGTAATTAAATTTCTTCAACACCTTCTCAATGTAATGAGACTGAGATATAGAAATTTTGTTACTTTCATGTTTAATCCTAATGCCAAGGATAACATCAGCCTCTCCCATATCCTTCATGGAAAACTTTGATGACAAAAATGCCTTTGTAACGTTAACTTGATTTTGGTCAGTGCCAAAGATCAACATGTCATCAACATATAGACAAATAATGACTCTTTTACCAGATTCATCAAATTTGCTATATACACATTTGTCAGCCTGGTTAAGTAAATAATCACTAGACAAAACCACTTCATCAAAATTTTGATGCCATTACTTAGGTGCCTGTTTTAGTCCATAAAGAGACTTAATCAGTTTACACACCTTGTTTTCATTGCCAGGCATGATGAAGCCCTGAGGTTGGTTCATATAAACTTCCTCATCTAAGTCACCATTCAAGAAAGTTGTCTTCACATCCATCTGATGAATAATCAGATTGTGAATTGATGCCAGAGCAATCAGCAATCTTATGGTACTGATACGAGCCACAGGAGCATAAGTATCAAAATAGTCTATTCCTGACTTTTGTTTAAAGCCTTGAATGACTAGTCTAGTCTTGAACTTTTCAACAGTTCCATCTACCTTCATTTTCCTTTTGAAAATCTATTTACTACATAGAGGTTTGCAACCAGGTGGTAGATCAGTCAACACATAAGTGTTGTTGCCCATGATGGAGTCCATCTCATCATTAATTGCTTCTTTCCAGAAAGCAACATCCTGGGACTTCATTGCTTCTTCAAATGTTTTGGGATCATCCTCAACAATGAAGTAATAGGAATATTGGTCAGAGGCCTCACTCCTTGTACCTTCAATTAAGTATAATTGAAACTCAGGTCCAAATGACTTTGGATTCCTGACCCTATTGCTCCTTCTGAGGTCAGGTTCAGGTTGTTGTTCAACAACCTCATCAGGGATCTCTGAAACACCAGTATCATCAGTTCTATTTGGAATTCTCTAATTTGGTCTAAGTACTGATGAAAATCTATTCTCATCAAATAGTGCATCCCTTGATTCAATTATTGAGTTAATTGAAACAGATTCATTAGGTTCAATAACATAGAACCTATAGCCTTGGAATGCTCAGCATATCCAACAAAGATGCATTCAATGCCTCTTTCACCCAAAGTTTTCTGCTTTGGATCAGGGAGTCTTACAACAGCCCTACAACCCTAAACCCTGAGATAATTCAGGTTAGGTTTCTTTTTAGTCTAGAGTTCATAAGGGGTAACCTTGTTCCTTTTATTAGGAAACCTATTTAGTAAATAGCAAGCTGTTAACATAGTTTCACCCCAGAACCCTTGACTCAACCCTGAATAGGACAACATGGAATTAACCATTTCCTTCAGCACCCTGTTTTTCCTTTCAGAAATACCATTTTGCTGAGGAGTATAAGGGGCAGTCATTTAATGAATTATACCAACAGAATGAAAATACAGAGTATCCATGTACTCACCTCCCCTATCAGTCCTAAATCTTTTGATTAGAGACCCTTGTTGCAATTCAACTTCAGTTTTAAATACTTTAAATTTATCTAATGCTTCATCCTTAGTATGTAACAAATAAACGTAACAAAACCTAGAAGCATCATCAATAAAAGTCACAAAATATTTCTTGTTCCCCAAAGAGCGAGTAGCATGAAGATCACATAGGTCACTATAAATTAGCTCTAAAACTTTAGTTTCACGTTTTACACTTTGAAATGGTTTCTTAGTAATTTTGGTCATCATGAAAGTTTTACACTTATCAGTGTCCATATCAAAGGCTGGAATTAACCCATCCTTAGACATATCTCGCATTCTTCTAAAGTGTACATGGCCAAGTCTTGCATGCTATATGGTTGAATCATTAAGTTTAGAGGTTGATATAAAAGCAGAATTACCAATATCATTAACAATATTAAGCCTGAACATTTGATTACACAAATAGCCAAAACCAATAAACACACCATGTTTAGATAAAACAAACTTATTAGATTCAATCACTTGTTTATAACCACAATTATTCAAAACACTACTAGAAACCAAGTTCTTTCTAATATCAGGAACATGTAAAACATTAAACAAAAAAACAATCTTTCCAGAACTAAACTTTAAATCCACACATCCTCTTCCATGCACCAGGGCTGTTGACTCATTTTCCATATGAAGAATAGAACCATCATTCATTGACTCATAGGTCTTGAACCAGCTTCTATCTTTACACACATGAATTGTTGCTCCAGAGTCAACCCACCACGCAACATCATCATCCTGCACAAAATATATATCAGATATATATGTAACATAATAAATCTCTAAAGACTTATTAAATATATTATGACCTTTTAGAGAATTGGTATTACCATTCCCTTATCCACTTGTGCCTGATCCATTGGTTTTATTGCCAATCTTAACAACTTTACAATCCTTTCTGAAGTGTCCAGTTTTACCACACTTCCAACAAGTCACTTTTGGTTTCTTGTTAAGATTAGATTTGGTGTTATCTTGGTGCTTATGTTTGCCCTTGTTGTCATTGTTCCTGGAGGAGTTGTTATTCTCCACCATATTGACAACTGGTGGACCAGTAGCATTGCTACTCTTTGGCTTGTCAATGTCTTGTGCTTTGAGTGATTCCTCAATGCGCAAATGACTACCCAATTCAACAAGAGTTAATTCCTCCTTCTTATGTTTCAGCATATGCTTAAAATCTTTTCAAGAAGGAGGTAATTTATCAATGATACAAGAGATTGAAATAGCCTCATCCATGTTCATCTTGTGTTGTGTGAATCGACCAAGTATACTCAGAAGTTCATTGTATTGTTTCATGAAAGGTCTAGAATCAACCATTTTGTAATTGTTAAAATTACTTACAAGGAACTTCTTACTTGATGTATCATCAGCCATATATTTGGCTTCCAAGGAATCTCATAGTTCTTGAGAAGATTCAACATTCTGATAAATATCAAATAGAGAATCAGACATACCATAAAGAATTAAACCCCTGCAGATATGATCATCATTCTCCCATTTGCTTCTTGCCCTCATCTGTTCCATAGTAGCATCTTCTTCATAATCTTCAGGAATAGCAGTTGTAAGGACATACACCACATTCATACCTGACAATAAGAAGTGTATCTTCTTTTGCCATCTTCTGAAATCAACACCTTTAAACTTTTCCAACTTGAAAAAGTTAGCAGCCATTTGTCTCACAGCAGCAGCCATTGATTATCGCTAATAGTTTCTATCGATTGTTGGTTAAATAAGTGTTTGTAAGTGTTCCCAGATTAGGGTTAATATAATCAATAAGTACCGGATATTCACTTGAAATCGTGTTATCACTTTCCGATAGAAACTATTTGACCCTATGCCTGGGTTACACGAATATCACTATGAGATAAGACCAAGTGATGTTCTTGTTTTAGGCACAAATCAAGAACATAAATGTATTCAAGTGTTTAGGGTTTGTGTTGTATCGTATATCCATGCAGATGTATTATGACTTCTATTTATAATAGAGAATACTCAAACCCTATCCCATGAAATTATGTATAATTAACGGCCCATTAATTATACTATAATAGTTTCCATAATAATAGGAATCCGTGGTTAAAAATGAGCAACAGAATAAACTGATGACAGTAGCAGAATCACACTAACATCAGAATCAACCAGCAGCAGAATTCACCAGCAGCAGAATCCACTATCAGCAGAATTCCACTAGCAGCAGAATCAGATCAGCAGAAACAGATTCACACTAGCATAACCACTATTGAGTCAGGGGATTCAGTGACCAAATTGGTGTACTCCGTACCTCAAACTCATTACCAGGTGTGAATTAATCCCTCAAGTGCACTAAATTTTCCAACACTTTAAAATGAAAGTAAAATTTTTGAGTCATTTGTAAGTAAATTTGAAGTTTATAGAGTAAATTAAATTTCTTTACATGTGATATAAGAGTACACACTTTTAAAATTGATTAGGACACTCTATTTGTACATTAAATACTTGTATAGTATTAATACTGTGCTTTAACTATTTGTACATATGATTTTCCCAATAATATTTTGTAGTGTGCAAATCATACTCCGTAATTATCTAATAAAAAACAACTATGCAATTTGTTTGGGTTTTCATATAGTTTTTTCTTAGATCCTAACTCTTTCATAGCCAAAAGTTTTTTATAGATCAAATTTCTACTATAGAACTCATCAAGCAATCTTAGCCACTCATTTTTTTTTATCAAAATAAAAAAATAAACTTTCACCCTTTTTTTAAAACTTAAATATTTCGCAAACCATTAATCGTCAAGCTACAAAAAAATACTATCGCGACGAGAATTAAATTATCTTTCTATAGACATGCATTGTTATATACTTTCGACAATTTTTTTTTCGATGATTTTTTTTTTTACCCAGAAAAATCATATATGATTCGTAAGAATCGAATAATATATGATTTTTTACGAATCATATATGATTTTGACGAATCATATATGATTCTTTTTGGGCGGAAATTAAAAAAAAAAAAAAAAAAAAAATCGTCGAAAGTATATAACAATGCATATCTATAGAAAGATCATTTAATTCTCGTCGCGATGATATTTTTTTTTGTAGCTTGAAGATTTACCGTTTGCAAGATATGTTGTTTTGAAAAAAAAGTGGAAAATATAAATGGGTAATTATGATTGGTTGATAGATTCTATAGCATGTATGGGTTCTTCATTGATCTCAACTCCTCTTTCATATAGATCCAACTAGATTGGAAAACTGAAAAACGGCACTTCAACCTATTTGGGTGACAAATAAACTTCTGAGCTTATAGGCTTGATGTTTTGAATTTCTACTAACTTTTGATCTGAATCTTAAAACAGCTTACAAATCTAAATGCTTATGCTTGTGCAGTTGTATATCATATCATAAGTCATAACAACAACCAAAACCAAAGAGCTTAACGTGTAGTAATATCCCAATGGTATGACTATAATATACTCTTCAACACAATTGTTTCGATTGACATCTTAACTGAGATAAACACGTATAATATACTATTTTTATCTTAAAATAATTGTTCATATTTGATTGATAGAGAATGTATGTTTAAAAAGATTTTCTAAAGCTTTGTGTATTTTAAAAATGAACGCTTATTTTGAGATGATGGGAGTATGTAATTGTGCAGTGTAAATTATATACGTTTTAAGCTAACCTAAAAAATTCTCGTAAGTTGGTTTCGAAGAGTTTGTAAAAAGATGATTGCTAGACTCACATAAAAACTTTCACAAAACATATTCACAAAATGAGTTGTCATTATTTAATTGATGTATTTGGTTATAATTTCTCCTTTTATTTTTTATTAAGTCAATCAAATAATGTCAACTAGGGATGAGCA
The DNA here is from genome assembly GCA_030686995.1 of Artemisia argyi. Classification (NCBI taxonomy): domain Eukaryota; kingdom Viridiplantae; phylum Streptophyta; class Magnoliopsida; order Asterales; family Asteraceae; genus Artemisia; species Artemisia argyi. The sequence continues at coordinate 1,123,654 of JARVZY010012386.1, read as the reverse complement.
TTTCGAACCGAATCACGAAACCGAACCGGAACCGTACCGGTACCGTACCGAAATGGTACCGTTCTCGATATACGGTACGGTACCGGTACTACAAAATAAGGAGGAAAAAAATCGGGACCACTAATTCGGTACGGGACCGGTACCAAATCGGGAAATTCTCGAAAAAAAAGGAAAAACCGGATTTCCCGGTACCGATATCGGTACCAGTATCCGAATCCCATTCGGTACGGTACCGGTACCACTAATTTATGCTCGGGAAAAATTCAGTACCACCAATTCGGTACGGGTTCGGTACGGTACCGATACCGTCAACTCATTTTGTGAAGTGCTTTGTGAAGAAAAAAAAAAAGTATGGTAACAAACTACTTTTTTTTACAAAGGACGCCCCTTCTCTTTTTGCCTTTTTTTTTTCTTTTTTTTTTTTAAATTTTGTTTATATAAAAAAACTATAAACCTAAAAATACGGAATAGAAAATATAAAATTTAACAAGTCAAAAACTAAAAACTTATAGAAAGAATAAAAACTGAAAAGAAACTGTGTTACTATAAACTGGAAAGACAAGAAGAAATCTTTTAAGTTTTCACCCCATGTCACGTACATGAGTTTGTATGACGCAACTTTTTTTAAGGAAGTGATTTGCACACTCCTAAAAGTGATTGACACACTCAAATTTTGAGTGTGTTGACATTTATACCCTCACATTTTTTGGATTTATTCATATTCTGTAAGGGTATAAACGTCAACACATTTACATTTTAAATGTGTCAATCATTTTTAGGAGTATGCAAATCACATTTTTTTTTTATTCTAGCAATTCTCCTGTACAAAAGGGCACCTAATGGCTAGTGCTAATTTATTTGGCGTCACTGTTTTGACTTTTGACCAGTGTTGTAAATATCGGTCTTGGCGGCCGATATATCAGCGATATATCGCTTATCGGTGGTCGACCGACACGATATTTCACTTATCGGTCAAAAAAATCGGTTTGGTCAAAATCGGTCAAAATCGGACCTTGGCGGTCAAAATCGGACCTTTGGCGGTCAAAATCGGACCTTTGGCGACTCCACCTCCGGTGACTTTACCTCCGGCGACTCCACCACAAGTGAGATATTTCTGGTAGGGACGGGGAGGATTGGATTTCCGGCGAAGATGGAGGACCATCGGTTGTATAACAGGTTGTATGTTTTGTCATCGAGGAAGAAAGAAATGAGATGGACGTGGCATTAGTGTGGCTGCAAAAAATGTTAGGTGTCAGAGATAAGAGTGTATGTGGCTGCAATATGATAGAAAAAAAATAGAAGACCAGATCTGAAACTTTATAGTAAACTCGTTGAGAGGAAGAAGATGAAGAATTGTGGAGAGAGAATACAAAAGGCAAAAGTAGTATACAAAAGGCAAAAGTAGTACTGGGATATTAATGTTAGTGTAGGTAGATTGTAGGGCCAGTATTTTTATTATTTTATGTTTAACTTTTTTCTGAAAATATTTTTTATTCCTTCCCTACTTTTACATTTTATAATAACTTTTAATCTATTGTAACTACATGCTATATACTATACCGTAGTAACAATTTGTTATGATGCATAAGTTACTTTTTAGTTACAAAAACTTGTTTTACTGATATTTTAAACTATATATCGAGTATGTTTTTATTCTATAAAAAAATTATTTTTAGTTAAATGTGTGGTTATTGACTTATTTTGTTAGGATATTACTAATATTTATTTTTTAAAAATAATTTTCTTTATAATTTATGGTTTCCGATATATCACTGATATATCGCCGCCATATCGGTCTTGGCGCTTGGCGGTGGTCGACCGCCGAGGTACCGCCGAGCGATATTTACAACACTTCTTTCGACCATTTACCAAATTTAGGAATCTTTAATTTGAAGGTAGAGTGGGTGACCAATCGCACATGGGGATGCATTCAAGAACAAGCCCGCTTTTACACATGGATGTGACATGATATCTATTACGGTTTTACCGTTTTCGAAGTCTGAAATTGCTCGTGTCATAAGAATCACTCGTAGTAAGTAGTTATGCGATAATTATTACTCCATTACTAGTGAATAATCTTCATCATTGTTGCACAAATGCATGCATACACGGACGGAACCAGTAAAAGTAGGGATGGCAAAAAAATCCGTACCTGACGGGGACCGGATCCCCAAACCCGAGTTGACTGGGGAATCCCCAAGTTGACCGGGGATGGAGACGGGGAATTCCTCGAATTATGAAACAGGGGATGGGGCGAGGATGGGGATAACATAAATCCCCGACCCCAAACCCGAACTTTTAACGTACAAATATTTATAAATTATATGTATACTAATACTAAATGCGCTTGTATATGTATATGGTAGTGAGTATTGACAAGTATTAAACTCGAAGAATATTTTTATGAGTATGTGACATTTAATGGATCAAAATCATCAAATATTAAAAAATATTAAGCACTAACTACATATAATCCAACTAATATTTTGTTCAAATACACTCATTCGATGAACTCTATTATTATACTATATGTGATATTTCAATATATACAATGCTTTAAAATTGAATGCCGTTTTAATTAATCAAATTATGTACAATTTTATAAGTCATTTTTTTTTTTTTTTTTTTTTTTTTTTTTTTTTTTTTATGCTTAATTCATAAGGGCCAAAAATCCCCGAATCCCTATGGGGATTCCTGATCCCCAATGGGGATGGGGATACAAAATAATTCCCCAATGAAGATGGGGCGGGATGGGGATGGGAGTGAGAAACGGAGATGAGGATGGTAAATACGATCTCCGATATTCCCCGCCCCGTTACCATCCCTAAGTAAAAGGCTGGAGGCTACGCGGTCACCTCCAATCGGCCAACTAGCCCACCTAATAGCTTGAATAATAGCCCACGTTTCATAAAGTCTTCAATTTAACCCTGTCAATGGTCCATATTTAATAAACAATGACGTTTTTATCTTATTGAATTCCTCATTTTTACTATCATTTACGTCAACGTCAACGTCAACGTTGACCCATTTTGTTCATTTTTCAACAAATTAAGTAATTGTATGTTACTACCGAAAGATAATCATTTAACTCGTATCTTGTAGGATTCAAATTTCAATCCAACTTCTAAAACAAAGAATTATATATTACTACCGAAAAAATAAATAAATAAATAAGTAAATTATAAAATGAAAAATTGAGACCCTCTTAATACAAATTACTGGCTCCGTTTCTCCACACATACATTATAGCGGTATGCCGGTATTATGACTATCATCCCCACCCTCTACGGTATACATAAATAATATCGAATGTATATATAGCTTAACCCTTGCACAGTTGCATAAAATTAATATTCAAAAAGAAAAAGTTTCATAAAAATAGCTAGCCTGGAATCCTGGATTAAAGACGTGACAACTAAGGCCCGTTTTTTTAAATAAAAATTGTAACATTTATTTGTTAAAATGTTGCGTAAGCCGAGGGTTTTTTGAATTAAAAGTCTCGTGTTCAATATTAAAAGTCATATTTATATTTATTGGATAATGTAAAATGTAAGATTATAATTAATGTGTACTAAATGTGTTTGTTCATTTTAAAAATCAAAACAAGTGAAAAGTAATACCTCGATCTGTCCCAATTTTATTTTTCAATTTTCTTTTTTAACACGTCTTAAAATAATTGTTCACTACTAAAAATAATAGCTGGATTTAGGTGGCGCTTGGTTCATAAATTTGAAGTTTCGAAATTTAAATTCTAAAAATTTTCAATTATTGAAAATTTAGAATTTCGAAATTTAAAATACATTCACATATTTAGTTGACAATATATTTTGAAGTTTGTACTTATGTTTGTTATTGCAAATTTTTAGTAAGTAACTTTATTTTGTATCAAAAAAAAAAAATGTCAAAATAATATTTTGGTCCAATTTGGTCTTTTATAATAAAAAGTTTCCAAACAAATTAAAATTCTTCACTTTTTGCGGCATTTTAATTCTCTTCATTTGCCAATCTATGAATACTTAATTTTCTTCATTTGACATATCAAACACAATATTAAGAAGAATTTAAAATACAAATGTCATAAAATCCTCCCAATGTACCTTAACTAAACGCCTCGTTAGTCCAAATTGATATTTACAAAAAAGTAAAAGAACACTAATTAGATGTCAAAGAGTAAAACTGTCTTTTTCGGGGTTTTGTAAAAATAAAAGCAGTAACTAACGCAGTTTTCTTAAAATGTTCATTTTTTATTTTGTGGACAATAGTTTTGGAACATAGGAAGTAACTACTTAATAAGTACATCTTAACAGAGGCCATAGGGCACTAAAGGTGTGTTTGATAGCTTCTTAATCACGTGACTCAGAGCCCTCCACTTATTCGGTCATAGATTGAGGTGTTTGATAGTTGCAATTTGATACTGAATGATTCGACGTGCCTCTTAACCATTTTTTCCAATAAACATGCTAAGTGATTTAGCAACCATACTCTACCAACATTGCCCTCTAAATTCTTATTTTAACTTGAAAGTTTAATCCCTTTCATATAATAAATTAATATACTACATCCGGCTTTTCACACAATGAATATATATAAAAAGTTCAAATTATTCGTGCATCCTTGTCGTTTGAGTTTTTCATAACGATTTCTTTTCCTAAGCTCTATTTGAGATTTGGTTATATTTTATTTTGGACTCATTGCTTTATAATAGTTTTGCAGTTTATAACTTGATATATAGTGTTTATAACTTGATATATAGTTTTTAGTTTTTGAGCATTCTCTTAAGAAGACGGTAACATCAAAGGCATTATAACACACTATGTTATAATAACGTAAAATTACATTCTAATTGCATAAAAAACTAGAAAACATAGTGACATCAAAATATATTTCAATTTTTATAACAATGTTGACAAACATATTTTATGTTTATTTTTTATGTTAAATTTACATATTGTTTTTTAGATGTACATTATATTATTGCACATATAATCGACCATTTAGCTTTACAACGTTACACAAGGTTTTGTTTAATGGCATTCAGATCGTAATCCATAACACTAACCAAACAGTTTATTTTTGTTCAGAGGCAAGTTGATACAGAGCTTTAGAATCATTCAGAATGCTAAGTGGTTCAGTGCTAAATCATTTTGTTTTATCAAACAGCCCTAACTCTTACAATAAACCAAATGATAAGTCTCATGTTTTTATTAATCGCAACTAACTATCTCACAATATATATTTAATGTATTATAACTTTATAAACAGGATTTAAACTCATAGTTATTTGGTTTAAAAAATTTTCATATAACTCATAGTTACCATTAGAGAACAAGCCTTTTGGGTAGATCCCAAATTATTGTATTTGTTAAACATTGATCGCTACATTCTTTAAATGTGATAGTCGTTTTCATAGTAGATGTAGCGGGACACATTTTCTTTCCAAGTCGTTTATGCGTCCCTATCGCATGTGACCTGTATAATGTATAATAGGGCATTTCAAACAAGCCAAAATGAATAAATAACGGTTTTTAAAATTGATAATATAATTTAAACCAAATGTTGTAGCTAGATTCACACTTGGTTTCGTCGCCATCGTCTCGTTTCAATAACTAATTAATCTGGTTAGTGTGTTTTTCATGAACACTTATGGTGATAATGATAATACTATTGGTTAGTTTCTTTTCAAATTTATTGTCTATGTACAAAGATTTTATATCGGTTGGTATCCTTCAATTTTAAAATCAAGAATGTACATGCATACATGTATTTAGTCAGCTGAAATTCTTGCTTAACATATTTGTTTGCGAAGCTTAGCTCATCAGCAACTATACACATCAACATCCAAAGAGTTTGCAACCAAAAAGAAGTTGTCAATCTCATAGACATCATATCCAATTTCCTAATAATATAAGAATGCTTCAAGTTGTTGTTAGTTTTAACCGGTGTTTTGAAACCCGGGTTGACCCGGCCGGATTAACCGGTTCCAGCCAAAAAACGGGTCGAAAAACCGGGTTAACCGGTTAGACCCGCCGTGTTTTGAGTGACCCGGGTCAACCCGACCGGGTTTTGTTTTTTCAAATCTTTTTAATAAAAACCCGGTTTGACTCGGCGGTCGAACCGGTTGACCCGGTCAAGAAAATAAAAATAATAATAAATTGAAAATCGGGTTGACCCAACGGTCGAACCGGTCAAACGAGTATCCGGTAACTCGACCGGTCGACTTCGAACCCGGTTTTCAAAACATTGGTTTTAACTGAATTGATATTCAACCATATATTTGAACCTATGTTACGTTAGCCGAACTCTATAAATAATCATCAAATTCTAAGTACTACGTAGTAAGATAAAAGAAACATTAAAAATCTCTTACAGTTTGCACGATTCGATCATTTATTGACAAAGGTGTTGAGGGGGAAATTCGACAACGAAATCAAAGACAATTCACCAAACATGGGAATTACTTTCTATTTGTAAATTTAATGCATGTAAAACTTAAAGTTGTATCAAAATTGCCATAAGAATAGGTACTCCCATTCAATCCATCTCCAAAAGGTTTTGTAATTTGTACGTTACATTTTGTAAATGCTCGAGTTACATGAAACCTAATTCCATTGAACCATCATTTACTATGGAAGCGAAGTACAAGTCTTAATTGCATGGAGCATCATAACTTCAAGTGTAGTAATAGCAAAGAGAATCGAAATGGTCCATATCCATGTGAAACCCCGATGAGGAACTTTGAGGTACACTTTGAGCTTGCTTTCTACTTTAACAAAAAACAATACTCCTTTGTCGTAGTTTTACATAAGTCTTTAACGCTTCTGCCAGCATCTCTTTACCGTATGAAAAATAGGTTTTGTAGCTTTTCTCTTTCAATCTTGAAAGAATATGCCTTCATGTGCAATACACATGTGTATGTCATAAGAAATTTCTTCACATTATCATGAGTTACGTTAGACCACTAGGACTAGTCGAATGTTAGACACGTGTATCATTGTAAGTCGGATGTGTAGACCGGGTGGAGTGGTGATCAACATCACCATCGCCAACTCAGTGTCACATCAATTTTTCAATTAAAAACAAACATCATCATCAATAAAGTGTAATAAGACAAACAATTTCAGCACCTCAAAATATACTCCACTTAAAACACAAATATACTCTACAAAATCCAAAATCAAACACATATCACCTTTGCACAAGTCGGTCTACCAACTAACCGAGATCTCCCCTTTTTCCATGACCAAAGTGGGGTCAGGGAGGGTATTATAAGGACCACACGTCTTTGATGCTCATCAACGCGTCCAAAGTGTATCTATTACACTTATTCATAGAGTAGCCTTAACGACACACGCAAAAATAAATCATGTGAAGCTTACGGTTAGGGAAGGATGCTTAGAGATGTCCAAAACACCAATGGTCCAAGATTCTAATTTGATATAGGCAACCGATTTGGTAAGCATTACATATGTCATCTTCAACCCACGAGTCATCACATGATGAGTAAATGTTCGAGGCCAAGGGAAAACACTGAAACAAGCTAATATAAGAGGAACACATTTTGTCAGTTGATGGTGAGTTTTCACATCAAGGACGAGTCACTACGACATTGTCTCCATGTTTTTGGATTTCAATTTTTTACTTTGCTCACATGCTCAAACGGCCAAATCACTAGAACCATCATCCTTGTCTCCGATAAATAGTAATTGACAAACATTGTTATTGAACACAAGTTTTAGGAAATTTATACGGAGTAATTACCAGGGTTCTAAATAGCGCGCCATAGCGGCGCTATAGCGGCGCCATAGCGCGAGGCGTGGCCTCCACGTTACGAAACAGGCCAAGGCGTCTTCTTAATGCGTAGCGTGTTATGAAGCGCGAAAAAGCGTGGTAAGGCGTGCTATAGCGTGAAGCGTGGCGCTTTATTTTGAAGCTTTTGTAGAATTTAGTAATTTAATATTATTGGGCTAGAAGGAACTTGGGCTTGGGCTAACTTTATAAATCAAATGCTAAAAGATAATATAACAAGTGAATGTGAATATGTGAATGTGATGTTTTATACCGTAGTTTTTAGGTTTTACATTTTATCTTTTAACAGTTTACTCTCACGGAGAAGGTTTTATTTAAAGAAATGACGAAAAATGCAATTATAGTTTAGCTTTTTGAGTTTATATATATATATATATATATATATATATATATATATATATATATATATATATATATGATATAAATATATAAATCTATAAAAAATTATGCCGCCTTGGTCACGCCTCAAAAAACGCTATAGCTTCGCTATAGCTCGTGTAGCTTGAGGCTTGGCTTCGCCGCCACGCCACGCCTCACGCTATTTATAACATTGGTAATTACTATGAAATAACAATATCATCTAGTTTTAAAAATTGATGTAGTTCAAATACAGATTTTGATCACTAGTACACTATGGTATTACTGTCTTGGATTGTGATTCCCTCGTACCAGATGTTTTAATGCAAATAAATAAATAAATAAATAAATAAATAAATAAATAAATAAATAAAATAAAATAAATCAAGGTCTTTACTTGTTCATTTTGATCATAAAAAAAGTGTGTAATTTTTAATTTTCTTTGTTGCAAAAACAATAGGTATCTATGTAAAGCTAGCGCTTTCGAAATACCACAAATGTACATCCTTTAAGTTCTAGGGATGCCCTGAAGAAGTAAAGATTAAAAGCATTGAATTGAATTTAGGGGTACATGCATGACGGATGACCCTCAATCAATAAATTTAGGTCTTTATTTGTGTGGGACAAACCAACTTAACGTCTGTGGATGTCCGTTTAATCGATTGGATAATCGTTTATTATGTTTGTTATGCATTTTCGTTCAATAAATGAATGTTTGAACGAACCTAGAGATTTAAACAGAAAAAATTAAGGCTTTGTATATCCAGTTACATACTTGCATCCAATTGACCTTGTACATTTCAAAAGGATCCAACTATGACGTGACGCATAATGCCATAATGTAAGACATGGAAAACTGAAAGGCTGAATTGGAGTAGTGATCACCTAAACTACACTCGAGCCTAAATCAAAGTGAAAACTATGACATTGTTTATTTTAAATACAACAAATTAGTATTATTGAACTATCATCAAATCACCTAAATGGAGGTCTTTAGTTTTCTCGCAAAGAGTTAAAAGTTCAAAACTCGCCATTGGGAAGGGTCGGAAACGTTTATAAGGGAATAACTCGAACAGAAAAGGTATTAAATAGACACTTCGTTTTCCAGCCTCAACAGAAACAAATATACGCGTATGTGTTGTTTTAGTACTCGTATAGTCGTATATCCTTGTGTGTGAATTTTCACAAACCAATGACGAGAAAAACGTGAAGTACTAAAGTCTAAAACAACAAATAAGCCAATCACGAATGTCATGTCAACATACATGTTATAGTAACATGTGGGGGTCCCAACCATAAGCTATAGGCCCAGAACGAGCAAATAAGAATTTACGATATTTTATAAAATATAAAGGTTAAGTAGCTTTATAAATGTAAAGGGGTAATAATAAATGTCCTAAAAATTAAAAGTGAAATGTAGAGGCTTCATGTATTAGTACATTGATTTAATAGTCATGCATAAGGGTAAGTATATAAGATTAGTGATTCAAGTAATTGAAAAAATTTGTATGGTACAAGGTAGTGTAAGCAACATCAAAAGTATATCAATTACACAATATTGAGTGACTTAATTTAATGTGCAAGAGAATTTGTGCACAAATTGTAGTACGGTATAAGTAGAGGTGGCAATTTGTGACCAAAATAAAAAAAATGAGCTAAATGGACAAAATTTTAAAATTTTGGCACATTTGGTCCCCCCGCTTTTTTTTTTTTTTTTTTTTTTAAATGTGCATATATTGCCAATTTAAAAGTTAAATAGGTGCAAATGGGTACATATTTTCTCTCAATTGGAAAACATTACAATTGTTTTTAAAAAAAATTATATATAATATATTTAATGTTTTAAATATAAATGAGGTGTTAAGTTTGAGGAATTTATTTCGTCGTTTTAGGCATTTTCTAAAATGATTTGTATAACATGCGCTCGTTTGGCCCGCACCCGTTTGACCCGTGGCCTATGCCCGCCCGGCCCGCCCGTTTTGCCACCTCTAGGTACAATCTAGTTTAAGCAACATGAAAAGTATATCTTCTATACTATCTAAAGATTTGAGTGCTTAATTTAATGCGCAAGAGCCATTGTGCATAAAAATTTGTACGGTACAATATGTTTTGCATGAGGAATCGTGCACAAAAGTTTGTATGGTACAACATGTTTCAAGCCATCTCTAAACCTCAAAGAATACAAACCAAAAATGCCATGAATGCATAAATTAAACACACCAATTAGTGGTTAGTCTTTTTACTTTCCCGTTTATGAGTTACAAATATTTTATCAACTATATAATGTGTCAAAAATCACACACAACAAACCACAACTTCCTCCACACTGCGTGCACATTGGACTACAACTTATTATGGTGGTAAAGTAAGCATCATATCGTCTTACTTATTTAGCATATTGATTGTTGGATCGATATACTCTAACCAAACTACTTTGTAGCTTGTAAGGTTTAACAATATTGAGTAAACTCACCACTATTAATATTGAAACACTGTTTTGACCTTGTAAAGTATGCGGAATCTACTAACACAAAGCTTAAGAAGAACTTTTATATTAAACCAAACTTGAATCTGCTTTGTTACACAGATTCACTAACAATCCCTAACTATTATCGACTTGTAAAGCTCTAAGACTCTTAGAAACTTCGACTAAAAACTTATATCGACTAATACCTCTTAAGGCTTCTTTTATAGATAACCTTAAGTCGGTTTACATCATCTACTTGAACGACAAGTAATTATCCCTAACTAATTCTAGAATATTCATACAATATTACATAATAATCCTTTAATTAATATTGCACTTAAGTCCTTATTCTCTTCGAAGTACTTTGAATAATCTTCAATATGTAGCAGTACTTTGACTTTAATCTTGAAGCAGCACTTTGACACAACAATACTTTGAAATACAGAAGTACCTTGATCTTTTATATCCCAACAATCCTCCCCTAACTTGAACTCCACTTGCTTGATTTCAAGTTTCTTTGTTATCTTTGATCTTCAATATCTTAATCATGCAGAAAGATTGTTTCTTTATCTCTTTATCTTTTATCTGTCTTGTGTGTCAAAGTACTTTTTATCAGCAACAGTTGATATCTTCTCTGCAATAAACATCCACAGCTACTCAACAACATTTTGACAAAATGTACATCAAATCTTTTAAAGTTTCATACTATTCTCATCACTTCCAGGTGTGTAAACTCCTGTGAGAGGTGAATCATTAAAAATTAATGGATTTTGATGTCTCTTTACCAAAGCCATTAACTCTGGAGTAGCCAATGTTTAGGTTTGAACAACCATGGTACATTGATAACCATATGATTTTTAGCAAATCATTAGCTATCAACGGATTTGAGTAGTCTTTACCAAGAGCCGTTTGCTTTTGGACTAGTTAGTTCTTTGATTTCAACCATGGTGAACTAATTACCATAAGTGGATTTTCCACAGCCTTTACGACAAACCATTTTTTTGTGGGCTAACAGAAATGGTGAGTTGAAAACGATACAATTTTTAGTAAATTGTCAACTAAAAACGGATTTTATTATCACATCAAAGCCGTACCCTCATGATGAGTCACACTCTTTCTTGTCTGTTAAACATGGTGAGTTGATTACCATTTGCTGTGCAGTATAAATACTAACACCATGTATTTCTCTTCAAATCCTTTTATTTACTTCACTTTAAACATCAAAAGCTTTTTATTTTATTTTACAAAGGACTTATACTGGTTTTATGCAGCAAGCAGTACTTTGATAAAGTACTGTTTGTCTTGCAGTACTTTGAAAAATACTTATTATACAAAACAAATCATACCAGTACTTTGCAATATTATTCTTCAGATTTAGTCCATCTTATAAATAACTTAATCACATCCAAAGCTACATCAGATTCATCTTCAAGCTCCATTCCATGATCCAACATCCTGAGCATAATTTCTCTTATCAATGGATATCTTCTCTCAGCAAGCATGTGAATCATGGTACCATCTTCCATCTCAAGTGAATGAACTCCTGATGACTCAAAAAATCTCCATCTTGTAATTTCCCAATTTTTTTGATCATTCCACAGAGTATCAACACTTGTTTCTTCTGTTTCCCAGATGGTTATCAAATCTCCAAGTAAGATTAATCCCACTCCTGTTGCGTCTGCACTTGCAAGTATAAATCATATAGATCTTCTCTGGTAATAAAATGCAGAACATCCCATAACATGTTAAATACTGTGAAGCTTCCATCTTCTCTGTTGAACATAAGATAATTCCCTTCTTTTGGTTCAACCACAAAGAATGAGATAATCCTTGATTTCTTTCCAGAGTCTTCTGTTTTCTTATTCTCAAAATCAACCACTCTGAAATAATTTCTCAGTTCATCAATTGTATCTTCATGAATCATTTTGAGTCTCTTTGACAATTAATCATCTTGAACTGCTTTCTTCCTCTTCAATTTTCTTTGCTCAACTTGTTCTTTTCTTACATCTTCTAACTTCTTCTCCTTATCAGCATCCATGGGTACAAAGTTTTCTAACTCTTTCTTGATAGACTCTTGTACTTGATCCCATAGAGCTTTCACTTTTGGATATCTCAATTTTTGTAAATTCTTGTATCCTCTTCCTTTCAAGAAACTAATCATCCAGTTTCTTTCTTGAGCAATTGTCATTGGCTTTCTTGTAATTGGCTTACTTATTTCTTCCAAATACTCTGCATCATACTCAGCTTGTTGCTTTCTAGCAACCTCTGCATCCTCTGCTATCTTGATTTCTCTAAGCTATGCAAGAGTAAATTTCTTCTTTTTCTTCTTAATCTTTTGCTTCATAATCCCTTTTCCTTTATCTTTTGGATCTAACTCTTCAGATTCAGCAGAAGATTCAGAAACTTGTTGTGCAGGCTCAGAAATATGTATACCTCCTGAAGGTCTATTCAAATTAATCATAATCTGAACTATAGTTTCATCATCACTTGCTGTATGCACCTTCACTTCTTCTTGCTGTATAGGATTGGAAGGACCAGCTTCATCTTAAAAAATTCTTTGTAGAAAGTCCAATTCCATCAATATTCATAGCAGCAGTACCTTGCTCATCAGTACCTTGCAGACCAGTACTTTCATCAACAGTACTTTGAACATCAGTACTTTGATTGTGAGTGCTTTGAATATTTTGTGCTTCAGCATCTTGCTCAATAACTTCTTCTTGTGCAATATTTTCATCTTCTTTAGCCTTTTCATCTGACACAAAATTCTTTGGATCTTCTGGATAGTGCCAAAGGTGAGCATCTTCTGAATATTGAATCTCAGCATCATCTTTATTCAAATTATCATCTTGATTCCTCCCCAATTTGATAAATGATGACTTCTTAGACTTCTTCTTGGATTTAGAAGCTTTCTTGGAAGACTTAGACTTTGGCTTTTGAGATTGTTTCTTTTCCTTCACATAAAGCCTAAAATTTTGTACAAGAGGCCAGACAAACTTCTTTAATCTTCTGAACTTCTTTCTTAAACTCTTGATTTCTGCAGTCTGATCAGCCATAGCTTTCTTCATCCTCTCCAACTCTCTAGTCAAAGCATAATTATTCAAAGGCCCTCCAACTCCCTCATCTCCTCCAGGTGTTTGAAACTCACCTGTGGGAGTATAATCATTGGGAGAAGGTACTGGAGTATGCTCTGAAGCAGTACCTTGTGAAGAAGTACTTTGTGGAGAAGTACCTTCAGCAGAAATAGGGTTTTCCAAAGAAGCTGAAATTGAGGGAGTTCTTTCACTTATGTCATCAGGCTGAGGTGAAACAATAGGTGGTGTAGGTGTATGGACTGATGCAGAATGCTCAGAATGATCAGATTGACCAGCATCATCAGACTTAGCAGAACCACTAGCATTATCAACATCATCCCTAACAGCCTGTGCTACCTCTAACATGTAAGCATTGAGAGGTGTATTGGTACCAGAAAATTTAACTCCCTTGTGAGACATAAAGGTAAACACCTTAGGTGGCATCCTAATAGTAGGTACATAATCCTGAGGTTTTTGGATCCCATCTAGTGGATTATCTAAGATAAGCTGAATGAATCTAGGATACATCAGAAAAGGTGATCCAGCCTTAATATGGGTGATCATACCATCAAGGATCATGTAGGAAAAGTTGAAGGATTGATTGGTAATTAGGCCAACTAATGCAGAAGCTATGGCATGTCCAAATTGATCCCAAGCAGTACTTTTTGGACTTAAGCAATGAAGTAAAACATGAATATGATACTTCCAATGAGTACTTACCATTGCTTTCTGAAAAGTAAGCTTGTCCAAAGATCCTTCATACCCAATGTCTCTCAGTGCATTCCAAATATCTTGTTTAGTAAACAAAACAGAGCCTCCTTCATCTTCAAACAACAAAACCTCCCTGATAGTTGCTTCAGTAACACGAATTGCTCTACCAGCAACTGTAGCATGAATAAAATCCTCTCCATCTTCAATCTCAGCCCTTGCCATAGCCCAAAACGCCTGTATCCAAGGTCCAATAATCTCTGGGTTGACTAAGAGTGAGTAACTGATGGTGGTTCTGGTGAGAAAATCAATAATACCATGAAAGTCAATATTTCTCTGTGTTTTCTCAAGGTTTGCAATCATGTTGTGTTTGTTGATGGTTGGTCGGTTTGCCATTGTGATAAGGATTTGAGAGAAGAATGGTAATCGTTGATGATTTTGGTGGGTTTGATGAATGAGAATGGCGAATGAATACGGGTGTATAAATAAGAAAGAGATATGAGGTATAAAAGGATAATATACAAAAAATCACGGTTAATTAATTATTTTACCGTTATTTTTAGAAGTGATCTTCCCCATATCTTTCAAAAGTTTGTTACCCGCATATTTGACCGTTGGAACAGTATTCTAACACGTCAGCGTAACCTATATATCACCAAGCAGTACTTTCCATATATTATGGAGCAGTACTTTCAGTTGTAAAACCAAGTAGTACATTGAACAAAGTACTTTCCAAACAAAATATCTTGAGTGTTGACTGTTTGACCAAAATATCTTTGAAAGTCAACCCTAAGTAATTAATTCCCAAAGCTACCAAGGCAAGTAGAATTCAATGAACTTCATTAATTACCCTTATACCTTTCCTTGCCTATAAAAGTAACTTTCCACCAACATACTTCTTTCATCTCTTCTTTCATCAACACTTGCAACATACCACAAAAACTCTAGTGATAACCATGAGTCACTTCCCATTGGTGTACATCTCCTCTGACTCAGATGGCTCCACAGACTCAAAGATTAGCTACTATTCTGATTCAGACTTTGAGGATCCAGGATGGATGGGGTACTTTCCTCCAAATGTATCATCCTCATCTATGAGTGTAGCAACCTCTACCATTACTGATGTAGGAAGCACTACTAATCTAAAGCCCAAGAAGAAAAAGTCTGTCCCTACTCCTGGTTCATCTCTGGCTAATGAACTTCCACATGCTTTGACCCAAGCCCTTGAATCAGCCATAAAGAATATGAAGTGGCTTGCTCCAAGAAAAGAGAGACCTCCCAAGCAAGTTCTTGGCCTGGCTTGCCCAAGGAAGCAAGCTTCTTTTGATGACAAAAGAAAGACTGCTCAAAAGGGAAAGCAGAGTTATGAGAACAAAGGAAAAAGGCCAATGGAGTAGGGTGTGTTGGGCTTGGTAGTTAGGTTTGGTGTTTGGTGTAGTGCTCTTTGTGTCTTGGTTGTGTTTGTGTCAAGGTTGTCTGTATCTTGTGGAACTGTTGAATGTAACCTCTCTTGAATAATAATGAATAAAGTTCTTTTCTTTTGAATGATACATGTAGCCTCCCCCCAAATAATGACTAACTACTAATGCCTCCCCTCAAAAGTAGCTTAATTATTAATCATGTCAATACTCACAACTAAAAAAGTAAATCTTGAAACATCAAAGCCCTTTGTGAGTAAGTCTGCTACATTATCATCTGTATGGACTTTAACCACATTGATAAGCCTATGCTCATAGCAATCTCTGATAAAATGATGCCTAATCTGAATGTGCTTTGTTTTGGAGTGATAAACTGGACTCTTCACAATACAAATTGTGCTCTCATTATCAATGTTGATAGGAGTATTCTTGAAGTTGAATCCATAATCCAAAAGCTGATTTTGCAACCAAAGTACTTGTGCACAACAACTTGCAGTAGCTACATACTCTACTTCTGTGAAAGATGTTGCTGCAATTGTTTGCTTTTTGCATTGCCATAAGACTAATCTACTTCCAAGGTACTGACACCCTCCAGTTGTAGATCTTCTGTCATAGTTATCTCCAGCATAATCACTATCTCAAAAGGCTTGTAGATGAAAAGGGGACTCCCTAGGATACCATAATCCTAGCTTAGGTTGTTGCCTAAGGTACCTAAAAATCCTTTTGACATCATTCAAATGTGATACCTTGGGCTGAACTTGATGTCTTGCACATAAACAAACAGCAAAAGTAATATCAGGCCTAGAAGCAGTTAAGTACATTAGACATCCAATCATAGACCTGCATAATTTGACATCAACATCTTCTCCTTCTTCATCTTTTCCCAAAGGCTTATTAGTATCAACAGGTGTAGAAGCTGGCTTGACAGTTGTGAAGTTGAATCTCTTAAGAATGTCTGCAACATACTTATCTTGACTTGTAAAGAGTCCACTGCTTGATTGTTGCACTTGAAGGCCCAAGAAGAATGTTAATTCTCCCATTGAACTCATCTGAAATTCTTTTTGCATAAGATCTTCAAACTCCTTCACCATAGATTGCTTAGTAGCACCAAAAATAATATCATCTACACAACCTTGGACAAGCATGATATCCTTCTTATCTCTTTTGATGAACAAAGTCTTGTCAATAGTTCCTCTCCTATAACCATGCTGTAATAGAAAATTAGAGAGTCTTTCATACCATGCTCTTGGAGCTTGATGAAGGCCATACAGTGCCTTGATAACCTTGTAGACTTTGTTTGGGTGTGCAGGATCTTCAAAACCAGGAGGATGTTTGACATAAACTTCTTCTGTGATAGTGCCATATAGAAAAGCACTTTTAACATCCATTTGATATACAAGAAATCCCATATAAGATGCAAAAGCCAAAAATAGCCTTATGGCTTCAATCCTTGCCACAGGAGCAAAGACTTCATCATAGTCTACTCCTTCTTCCTGTCAATATCCTTGAGCTACTAACCTTGCTTTATTCTTAATGACATTCTCTCTTTCATCTCTTTTTACCCTGAAGACCCATTTTGTTCCAATCAGTCTCTTACCATCAGGTAAATCACATAATACCCATACTTCTTGAAGTTTAAACTGTAAGAGTTCTTCTTGCATAGCTTCAACCCAAATCTCCTTGGCTAATGCTTGTTTTATATTCTTAGGTTCTTCTTGAGATAGAAAACAAGCAAATAAACACAATTTTTGAGCCTTGTGATTCACCCTGTTTTGCTTGTAAATAAAGCTAAGTAATGAAGTATGTTGTTGAGACATTTTCTTAGCTTTAGTTCTTGTGAGCACTTCTGAAGCTGAGGGTCCAATTATCTTGCTGACAGGATGATCTTTGTGAATTCTTAGAGTAGGAGTTGGTGAGACTTCAAGATTATCTTCCAAATTAGTTAAATCAGGATCTTCATTAGAATCTGAGAAAATGCCTTCTTGATCCAATTCATCATCAGTATCTTCTAAGGCAGGCATATTTGGATAATTCAAATCATCAGTATCTTCTAAGGCAGGCATGTTTGGATCACTCAAAGCATCAACATTTATCCAATTTGAAGTGTTTAGAGGTTGAAAAGTACTTTCAAATGGATCAGCAGTACAATGGGTAAAGGTACTGTCAGTGCCTTTATCCTTCTTCTTTTCTGCTTCAAAAGCTCTCCTTTGATCATCTTCATAGGACTTAGTCATTGTTTCTTGAATAAGCATCCTATTAAGTTCATCTTGGATGGCATGGTCTTCATCAGATACTAGGATCTTTGGTGGAGCAGTACTTTGAGGAGCAACAGTACTTTGAGGTTCAACAATACTTCTCGTCTCATCATTGACTTTATCAGTAGATTTATCTTCAGATCTTAAATTAACATCATGAACAATGTACTGTGTTGCTTCTTCAGTGGGAGAAACTTGATTTTCTTCCCTAACATGTACATAATTCATGGATGAAAACATTAAATCAAGATCAAACATCCAATCAGGACCTTTACCTTTATGATTTTCTTGCTCTTCTAGAAAATCAACATGAAGACATTCTTGAACCTTCTTTGTAGCCCTGTTGTACACTCTGAATCCTTTGCTATTGGTACAATATCCCAATAAGTATCCTTCATCTGACTTTGCATCAAATTTTCCCAAATTATCAGCAATGTTCAAAATAGTCAGGGGACATCCAAAAGGTTTCATAAACTTGATGCTAGGTTTCTTTCTCATTAGTAACTCATAAGGTGTCTTCATTTGAGGTTTTGTCACTGATACTCTGTTCAACACATAACAAGCAGCACTTACAGCTTCAGCCCAGAATGGAACAGGTAATTGGGAGTCTGCAAGCATTGTCCTTGCTGCTTCTATCAAAGTTCTATTCTTTCTTTCTGCAACTCCATTTTGCTGAGGAGTTCTAGCAATACTGAATTCTCTTTTAATTCCTTTCTTGGCACAAAAGTCATCCATTAGCTGATTCTTGAACTCAGTCCCATTATCACATCTAATGCTTCTAACCTTGAGTCTTAACTGATTTTCAAGTGCTATTATAAGATCATGAATAGCATCAAAAGTTTCATCTTTGAAGCATAATAAAAAGACCCAACTAAATCTGCTACAGGCATCTGTCACAACCAAACAGTACTTCTTCTTGTTCAAACTAACAACTGAAATAGGTCCAAATAGATCCATATGCAGCAATTCCAAAGGCTCTCTAATGGTTTTCTCTTCAATCTTCTTATAGGAAGCCTTGTGCTGTTTACCCTTTTTGCAAGCAAGACATGAGTGATCATTCTTGAATGTTTTAGAAGGTAAACCTCTAACTAAACTTCCTTTGACCAGCTTGTTTATGTTCTTGAAATTCACATGTCCTAATCTTCTGTGCCATTGATGTGCTTCCTCCATTGTTGCCCTGGCAATCAAGCATGTTGCTCTTTCAGCAGAATTGATGTTCTTCAAGTCTATGCTATACACATCATTAGTTCTTGGTGCTCTCAGCATCACCAAGTTTCTATCTTCTAACTTAAACTCAGGAGAGAGTATAAGGCATTCTGTGTCAAAGAATAACACATGATACTTCTTATCACAAATCTGAGAGACTGACAAAAGATTGAATTTAAGCTCCTTCACATATCTAACATTCTCAAAATCAATGTTTCCAGCCTTGATAGTTCCTTTGCCATTGATTCTTCCTCCATCAGGATCATTCCCAAATGCAACTTTTCCTCCAAAATAAGCTTTAAAATATGACAAGAGCTCCTTTTCTCCTGTCATATTCGCAGAGCAACCACTATCAACAATAAGATGATCTTTAAGCTCCTCTTCTGGGTTGCCCTACATACACATGAAAAAGGTTAGATTCTTTTAGGAACCCAAGCCATTACTGACTTGTGTTCCCCTTGTGGAGTGACATACTCAAATTCTTTGAGTATGTAATCACCACTTTCTTTAAAAACATGATCAAGAATTAATGTTTTTGTTTCCAAAATTGTTGGTTCATTCTTATCAATATTCCCTTTTTTACCCTTAGCCTCTGAAAGTACTGGTTCTTCCCCAGCAGTACTTTCTTTCTTAACCCATTTAGTTGTAACTTTTGGAGTTGGGTTCTGTGTTCTAGCATCTTTTCTTGTATTGTAAGGCCTTCTAGGTTTGTAGTAATTGAATCTCCTAGGTCTTACACTTGAGTTTTTGCTATCAGCACCTTGGTTAGGGGACATTCTATCAGTACTTTGAGAAGGTACTGTGGGTTTGGAGAATGGTCTTTTCTGATGAGGGTACCTATAGTCTTTTGAGAAATTACTATGGTTAACCCTATTTGTGTAATTCCAAACTGGTTTGTTATCCCTTGGCTTATTCTCTCAGTGACTTTAATTTGCAGATCTGGTCTTTGGGTATTTGCTTAAGTATTTTGAGTGATAACCACATTCCTTAATCAAATGATGAGGACTATAACATACATAACAGACCTTTGGACCAATATTCCCAAATCCTTTTCCAAAAGGTTTTCTAAAATTAGCAGTATTTTGAAAATATTTTCTTGGAGGCACTGCTGAGTGATCAGCAATACTTTGAGAAGTGTTTGAAGGTACTGCTTGTTTTGAAAACTTTTTCTCATCAACCCTAGGTGCTTCTACAGGTTCTCCTAAGGGCTCAGTATTTGATTGACCTTTAAGCTTTTTCCTAAACTCTAGGTTATCTACCCCATAACAAGAGACATCTTTCCTAGGTGGTTGAAAACTACCTGGGGGATTAGGAACTGCATTGTATCCCTTGTCATTCTTATATTCAGGAGGTGTTGGACTAGGGGATTCCTCATCACTAGAAGTATTTTCATCCAAACTTATGAATTCTTCATCACTAGTTGAGGTATCTACTGTAAGATTTAGGTCCTTACTCTTAAATGGAATACCTTCTGTGCTATCATTATCATAACCTAGGCCAGTTTTAATGTTTGATGTTCTTTGTTTTTCAACAAATTGAACATGTAACAGACCTGATTCATTCCAAACAACAAGTTTTTCTAACAACTTATTCCTCTCATTAGTAACTTTCTCTAGTTCAGACACCTGACATCCTAGTTTCCATTCACTCAACTTTACTTGGTAGTCTTGTTGCTTATATCTTTCAGCCCATGCTACTTCATTGTTTTCATGAGTAATTATTTTGGCTTCCATTGACTCTAAAGTCAACTGGTATCCAGATATCTCAGACCTAGCCCTTTGAAATTTATCTCTTTCAGCTACATATTCACTAAGTTACTTTTGATACATATCATTACACTTAGAGCATACCTCAGAGATAGTGGATGAACTTGGTGAAGTAGCTACCATAGCAAGCTGAACAGGATCTTCTTCAAACTCCATGCTCCAATCAAAGCTTCCTAGACCATCTCTTGACTTCAAAGCAACATATCCAGGCTCTTCATCAAAAGCTATGCTCAAATCTTCCAATGCAACCATTGAGTAGGTTACAGGTTCATCATCAAACTCATTGGACCAATCAATCTCTGATAGATTCTCTTGAGCAACCAAAGCTTTTGGTTTTGGTTCAGTAATAGAAACCTCTTTTCTTTCAGTCTTGGGCTGTTCAATCATCTTGTTTGCTTGATACTTTGCAAATTTGCATTCCCTTGCAAAGTGACCAGCCCTTTGACAATTGAAGCACTCAATTTTGGACTTATCAAATGTTATTCCCTGCTTAGCTGTGAAATTAATGCCTCTTCCTGTCTTATTCATAAACTTCTTGATCCTTGCAGTGATCATGGCAACTTGTCATCTGATATCAATCTCTTCCATAGCATCATCATCTATTTGCAAGACATCTTCTTGATAGGTTACAGATAGAGTTGCTTGTTGAGCAAAGAATGAACATAGAACATCATCTGAGGTGGGGGTGTTTGATGGTGATGAAGTGGTAGTGACCATAGTTGTACATGGAAGCTGAGTTTCAGTCACAATACTTTGGACAGAATAAGTAGTACCTTTATTGGAAGTACTGCTTCTGTTTTCGGAGGATACAAAAGCAATGTTTTGGGGTTTCTGATGTGTGCTTGAACCTGTAGTTCCATTCATCTCATGATCATACACCTTCAGATTGTTGTAAAGATCATCAAAGTCCATTGTGTCCAAACCTGGTTGTCCTCTGATCATAGTAGCAACTACATGCCATGCGGATGGCAAGCTTCTCAAGAACTTCAAATTAGCATCTTCAACTGATGCTTCAGCTCCATATAGTTCTAGCATACTCAGAAGATTTTAGAATCTTTCATAAGCAAAATCAGGACCTTCTATTTCACCAACAGTGAAAGTTTCAAATTGTTGCTTTAACAAGTTCCTGTGCATCTTCTTGGAAGCATCATTACTGTTAGGAATTAAATAAACAAAAGAATCTGAAGATTCAGCATAAAGGTTTAAAGGAAATACGACAAGTATGTTTCTGCTGATAAAGCACAAAGCGAGTTTCCACTGATGGATTCTGCTGAAGACCGTTTCCACTGAAGGTGTTTCTGCTGATGGATTCTGCTGATGCTACTATGACTCATATAACAGCTGTGTAGATAAGTACGACTTATGCTACTGATTCATATACAAGAAAATATCTTTGTTGTAGTTATCAAATTGAACACTCCAAGTGAGTTGTAATCTTAGATACATGTTGTATCTTAATGACTAACATGATAAGTCATCATCTAAACTAGAACAAGTGATTAGTCATAAGCTAGTTATTTGTTGAGTCATAAAGTTTGTAAAAGATCTTTCCTTGGACTATAAAAGGAAAATCTGAGATGTGTATATATATATCAATCTAGAATGTGCATGTGAAAAGATATACACTGACAATACAAAAAACAAACATAAGTCACATAAGATTCAAGGTCTTGTAACCCTAGTGATAGTAAAGATCACTCGTATTATTGAATAATATTGAATCATTTGGTGTTAACTATTCCATTTCCATATCCAAAACATAAATCTTCTAAAGTGTGGTTAAGTAGATTCCGCATACTTAATCATATTCACACAAACATATCTTATACATAAAGAACGAAGGCTTAACCACCTTACCGTGTAATCGACCCTGAACAAGTGGTATCAGAGCGTCAGGTTGATATTTTTGTTTTAGAAGAAGAAGCTAGAAATGGATGTTGAGTCTATTCAAACAAATGTTGCTGCAAAATTACCAATGCTCAAATAGAATGAGTTTGAGATGTGGAGGTTAAGAATAGAACAATATTTTCAAGTGCAAGATTATACACTTTGGGAAATTATTGAAGATGGAGATTCTTTCAAGTCTACAACCACTACATCAACAGTTGATGGTAAGGAAGTTGCACAGCTGCAAACCAAGCCACAAACTGCAGAAGACAGAATTAAGAAGAAGAATGACCTAAAGGCCAGAAGCATGCTGATGATGACCATTCCAAATGATCAACTTATAAACTACAACAAATTCAAAGATGCAAAGTCGTTATTCGAGGCCATTATTGCAAGGTATGGTGGGAATGAAGCCACCAAGAAGACCCAGAAAACTCTTCTTAAGCAACAGTTTGAAAATTTCACATCAACCAACCATGAATCTTTAGACCATATGTTCAACAGGCTACAGAATATTGTGAGTCAACTTGCTATTCTTGGAGTTGAAATACCTCAAGAAGATTTAAACTCAAAATTTCTGAGAAGCTTACCTGAAGAGTGGGCTATGCATGTTGTTGTCTGGAAGAACAAGTCAGACATTGACACTATGGATCTTATGGATCTGTATAGCAATTTTAAAATTGTTGAGCAAGATTTGAAGAAAACTGGAGGTTCTAACTCAAGCACTGGGAACATGGCATTTATGTCATCTCCAAGTAATTCAGTTCCAGTTACTAATGAGAAAGTTCATGATGGTGTAAGTGCTGCAAGTTCATCAAGCAGTACTTTTGGAATTTTGGATGAGAAAACATGTTGTGCTTTTTTCACAAGCAAGCATAATGGATCCATGTTAACTCATGAAGACCTCCAAGAGATCAATGATGATGATCTGGAGGAAATGGATCTAAAATGGCAAATTTCTCTTCTTAGCATGAGAGCTAAGAAATTCTATCAAAGGACGGGGAAGAAGATCACAATCAGTAGCAATGATCCTGCTGGTTATGACAAGTCAAAGATAGAATGCTACAACTGTCACAAGATGGGACACTTCTCAAGAGAATGTAGAAGACCAAGACAGCAAGATAGCAAAAATAGAGATGTTGGAAGAAAATCCAATACAAGGGAGATTTCTGAACCAAAAGCTATGGTAGCTATTGATGGGTTAGGTTTTGATTGGAGCTTCATGGATGATGAAGAAAAGGGTTCTTCACAGATGGCTCTTATGGCATTTACTGCAACTGAGGTACATGATCATAAATCTTGTTCAAATTCTTGTACTGCTCTTAAAGACTTAAAAATCTTAATTAAACAGTATGATGACCAAAAGGTTCAGCTAGCCAAAACTGATCAAGATCTTTTCAATTATAAATGTGGTTTAGAATCTATAGAGAGGCAAATCCTATACTATAAAAAGAATGAACTTACCTTTACTGATGCTAAAACTTTACTTGAAAATGACAATCAATTTAAAGATCAAATCATTGAGGCTTTAAAAGAAGCATTGGATAGGGTTAAGACTGAAAAAGAAAACATTCAATTGACTGTAGAGAAGCTTGAACATGCTTCTAAAAATGTAACCAAAATAATAGACAGTCAAGTGAATAATAAAGTTAAGTCAGGATTTGGATATAATACAACCCCTCCTCCTTATAGAGGTATCCCAAAACCCCCAGGGATAGACCTAGAGCATTCAGGATTACATGAATTTCAGCTACCTAAGTTAAAATATGGAGTTCAACCAAACTCTAATATAGTAGCTGATGAGCCTAAGAAAGAAAGTAAATGTTCATGTAAAACATTACTTTTTCAGGACAAGGTGTCCTTTGTAAATAAACAGGTTATGTCTAAACCTGAAGTGGTTAAGAAAGCAAGAACAAGAGTTCCTAAGATAGTCAAACACAATACTGATAGGCCTAAAACCAATGAAAAATATGTTAGGCAACCAGTTAGATATTGTGAACAATATAGAATCACAAACAAGCCCAGAGGTAACCAAAGAAATTGGAATAACCTCAAGTCTTACCAACTAGGTGATGACTTTGCTTTTCACAATAAAGCTTGTTTTATTTGTGGTAGTTTTGACCATCTTGCAGCTTTCTGCAACCAATGGGTATCTGGGTATGAAAGTAATAGAGTGAACTACAAAAGGCAAACACCTAAATCTCATTTTCACTCTAATTCTAAAAGATCAAAACCCAAAACAGTCACAAAAGCAGTTCCTGCTGAAAGGAAAATGGTTTCTGCTGAAAAACCATATATGATTGTTTACCCAAAATCAACAATTAAGGGTGCAAAAACAACTTTCAAACATGCATCTAATATTGTTCAAAGGCCCATTCAAACAAAAGCAGTGGTCCAAAAACAAGTTTGGAGACCAAAGGGTACAACTACAAAGCTAGTAGTTTCTTCTGCTAAGCATACTGCTGCTAAGGGTAACAGGGCAAATGCTGTTAAGGCCTCAGCATGTTGGATTCTTAAATCCAATGTTGCATCAACAGTCCTCAAGAGATTACATTTCATTGATGCAAGAGGCAGATCCAAGTCAGTGTTGGCTTGGATCCCCAAAGAAAACTAATTCTTTTATTTTGTGCAGGGACATTCACCAACAGATCATGAAGATCAAGGATATTCAGATAGTGGATGTTCAAGGCACATGATAGGCAACATGTCTTATCTTTCCAACTTTCAATCAATTGATGGTGGATATGTTACCTTTGGAGGAGGAATTGGTGGAAAGATTACTGGTAAAGGTACTATCAAAACTAGTAAATTAGATTTTGAAGATGTGTTTTATGTGCAAGAGCTTAAGTATAATCTCTTTAGTGTCTCATAAATGTGTGACAGAAAGAATAATGTTCTTTTTACTGAGACTGAATGTATTGTACTTTCTCCTGATTTTAAGATGCCTGATGAAAGTCAAGTACTTCTTAAAATTCCTAGGAAGGGCAATATGTACAGTGTTGATATGAATAACATTGTTTCTAAAGATGCTTTAACTTGTCTTGTTGTAAAGGCCACATTAGATGAATCTATGTTATGGCATAGGAGACTTGGTCATATTAACTTCAAAACCATAAATAAGATTGTTAAGAATGGTTTGGTAAGAGGTTTACCTCAAAAACGTTTTGAAAATGATCAAACATGCATTGCTTGTCTTAAAGGCAAACAACACAAAGTCACTTGTAAGCCCAAGATTTTTAACTCTATCAATCAATCATTGTTTATGCTTCATATGGACTTATTTGGACCTGTTTCAATAAGTAGTATAATGCATAAGAGATTTTGTCTAGTTGTTACTGATGACTATAGTAGATTTACATGGGTATTCTTTTTAGGAACTAAGGATGAGACTTCTAGCATCCTTAAGACCTTCATTACAGAGATAGAAAACCTAGTAAGCAAAAGAGTAAAAGTCATTAGATGTGATAATGGGACAGAATTTAAAAATAGAGTTATGGATGATTTCTGCAAAGAAAAAGGTATTAAAAGAGAATTTAGTGTTGCTAGAACTCCTCAACAGAATGGAGTAGCTGAAAGAAAGAATAGAACACTAATAGAAGCTGCTAGAACTATGTTAGCTGATTCAAAGTTACCTATAACTTTTTGGGCTGAAGCAGTCAACACTGCTTGTTATGTTCAGAACAGAGTTTTAATAGTGCAGCCTCACAATAAGACATCATATGAACTTTTTAGAGGTAGAACTCCTGAAATAGGATTTCTTAGACCTATTGGATGTCATGTGACAATTCTAAATACCTTAGACCATCTTGGAAAGTTTGATGGAAAAGCAGATGAAGGATTCTTAGTTAGATATTCTATCAATAGCAAAGCATTCAGAGTATACAACATGAGAACTAGAAGAGTAGAGGAAAATCTACATGTGAAGTTTTTGGAAAACAAAAACAATGTAGAAGGTCAAGGTCCCAAATGGCTATTTGATCTTGAAACTCTATCCAAATCAATGAATTATGTGCCTTTTGTTGCAGAAACTAATGAATTTTCAGGTTCACAATCTGCTGATGCAACAAATGGAGAAGGATTAGAGAATGAGACAGATCAAGATTATGTGTTGATGCCAATATGGACAAATGCAAGTGAGGATTCAACTTCAATAAATGGTGAATCTTCTTCTGGTAAATCTAAAGAAGATGTTGAAGATGAATACAAGGAAGAAAGAGCTAAGGAACAAGAGTTTCAAGTCAGAAGTAACATTGCTGTTTCTGCTGATAAACAAATCGTTCCCACTGATGAGCAAAATGTTCCTGCTGATAGACCATCAGAAGAAACACAAGCAAATATCTCAGAAGATGAGGTGGATTTCAACAACCTTCCACCTGATTATCAAGTTCTTTCTACTCCACACTCAAGGATTCACAAAGTTCACTCCCTAGAAAATGTGATTGGAGATGTACAATCTGGTGTGAAGACAAGACAACAATTGATGTCTTCAGATCAAAAAAGGGATTCTTGATGCCCTTTATGCTTCAAAGCAGCATGAGTTTTCAAACTCCTGTTTGTTTGTATGTTTTCTCTCACAAGATGAACCAAAGAATATTCATAAAGCCCTAGAAAATTCAAGCTGGTTAGAGGCTATGCAAGAGGAGCTTCTTCAGTTCAAGATTCAAAAGGTATGGGTGCTAGTTGATTTACCTAATGGTGTAAGAGTAATTGGCACTAGATGGGTTTTTAGAAATAAAAGGGATGAAAGAGGCATAGTGATTAAGAATAAGGCTAGATTAGTAGCACAAGGGTACACACAAGAAGAAGGGATAGACTATGATGAGGTTTATGCTCCAGTAGCTCGAATTGAGGCAATTAGGCTTTTCTTAGCTTATGCTTCATTTATGAACTTCACAGTTTACCAAATGGATGTCAAGAGTGCATTTTTATATGGTTCAATTGAAGAAGAGGTGTATGTTACACAACCTCCAGGCTTCACTGATCCTGACCATCCAGACAAAGTGTACAAGGTAGTTAAAGCTCTATATGGCCTACATCAGGCACCAAGAGCTTGGTATGCAACACTAGCTTCCTATTTATTAGAGAATGGATTTCATAGAGGAAAGATTGATCAGACACTTTTCATCAAACAGCACAAGAAAGATCTTCTGTTAGTACAGGTGTATGTGGATGACATTATCTTTGGATCTACAAGGAAGGAGATGTGTTTAGACTTTGAAAAACTTATGAAAGATAAGTTTCAGATGAGTTCTATGGGAGAACTTACATTCTTTTTGGGTCTGCAAGTTAAGCAATCATCTGAAGGCATATTTATTAGTCAAGACAAATATGTTGCTGAGATACTTAGAAAATTTCAATTTGCTGATTAAAAAACAGCAAGCACACCAATTGATCCTAAGAAGCCACTTCTTAAAGATGCAGATGGAGAAAATGTGGATGTACATACATACAGATCTATGATAGGTTCTTTGATGTATCTTACATCATCAAGACCTGATATCATGTTCTCTGTTTGTGCTTGTGCAAGATTTCAAGTAACTCCAAAGGTTTCTCATTTAACAGCAGTCAAAAGAATTTTTAGATATCTCAAAGGTCAACCAAGGTTGGGTTTATGGTATTCTAGAGAATCACCTTTTGATTTGATAGCATTCTCAGACAGTGACTATGCTGGTGCTAGCTTGGACAGAAAGTCAACAACTGGAGGATGTCAATTCCTTGGATGCAGACTTATCTCATGGCAGTGTAAGAAGCAAACAATTGTGGCAAATTCAACAACTGAAGCTGAATATGTAGCTGCTGCAAGTTGCTGTGGTCAAGTTCTATGGCTTCAAAACCAACTTCTTGATTATGGGTACAATTTCTTACATACCATTATACATATTGATAATAGTAGTACAATTTGCATTATTAAAAATCCAGTGCAACATTCTAAAACAAAACACATTGAAATAAGACATCATTTTATAAGAGATTGCAATGAGAAAAGGTTAATTCAAGTAATGAAAATTGCTTCAGATCAAAACTTTGCAGATCTTCTTACCAAAGCTTTTGATGTTGGTAGATTTCAGTACTTGGTAGCAAGTATTGGAATGCTTAATCTTTAAATTTTTCAATATAATGTGTTCTTGTATATAGATTTTGTTAATGCATCTAACTTTGTTATTTAAGACTACTATTAACAATATTTGAAGTTATTCATACAGTTAGTTCTATGATTATTCTAATTCAAGACAAGTACTTTGTACTTTGTTCTTTTGGTTTTAGACTAACAATTTCAGGTATGAATGTTTGAGCTGAAAGGCTATTTCAAGTGAAATATGCTGATCAAAGCTGCTGATCATTGCTGCTGATATAATAGGTTCATGATAGAAAAAGTTTGGGACTTCAAAACTCCTTAAAACTTCTTTCTTGAAATCTGATTATGATGTTTCACATTGAATTGATAAATTAGTTGATCAATTAAAAACTGATACAACTCACTTTCTATCATTTTATACTCTCAAGTATAATGTGACTAATCTACGGATATCTGATAGAAAGAACAGCGAGCAATAGTGAATCTAACACTTATGTTAGAGGTAACAAATGCCACGAGCTAGAAACCCTGTAAAGAAAGCCTTTTGAATAGGTTTATCTATACACAGGCGGTTATTTATAACTGAAAACATTGGTTCTCACACAACCAGAGGTTGCTTTAAACCGAAATTTTGACTAAGTGTCTGTTACACACTTAATCCCTTCAAAATGGTTATAAGCAGTATGATTTTTCATAATAAAATCATATACATACTGCTAAGGCAAAAGTTTCTTAAAAGGATTTTTAAAAGATGACTTTAAAAACCATCATCAGATGGACCATGAGTCAAAAACGTCCATTGAATCACCTCTCATAGGAGTTAACAAACCTAGAAGTGATGAGGACAGTATCTTAAACTCTTAAGGAATTGATGGCTTCATGTACAAATTGTCTGAAAACATGGAACAATGCTAGATCAGATGATGATGTTATGATTGTGAGAAAATCTTTCAAACAAGGGGAGGATATGAATATAAGATGTTATTTGAATCTCAGGGGAGGAAACAAACATCTCAGGGGAGGAAATTCAAGCCCAGTTTAAGGAAGATTAACCAAAAGAAAAGACAAGATCATACAAGATGATGACCTAGAGGTTGAAAATGACAAGAACATTCTTTAATGTTGTATTCAGAAGAGATGAAGCATTTCAAAGGAGAAAGTTCTATCTAGGTCAAAAGTTGAAAAGATTCAATTTCAGTTCACTACGTTTGTTCATCACTTGCAAAGGGAAATTGATAGATGATATCTTGTTAAAATCAAAGGAAGATTGCACCATCTTTTAGTCCAAGAATGAAGGAACGATCAGAAAGCAGATGTGTTCCAGAGAAAGATAATTTCATTCACTCAGAAGAAAAGAAAGTTCAGATCAACCAGTCTGAAAATAAAGTGTTTGAAAGATCTTCACAAAGTCCTCATTTAATTCATGAAAACATGTTTGAATGTGATTCACATGTTTAGGGGAGGATTGTTAGGAATTAAATAAACAAAAGAATCTGAAGATTCAGCATAAAGGTTTAAAGGAAATACGACAAGTATGTTTCTGCTGATAAAGCACAAAGCGAGTTTCCACTGATGGATTCTGCTGAAGACCGTTTCTACTGAAGGTGTTTCTGCTGATGGATTCTGCTGATGCTACTATGACTCATATAACAGCTGTGTAGATAAGTACGACTTATTCTACTGATTCATATACAAGAAAATATCTTTGTTGTAGTCATCAAATTGAACACTCCAAGTGAGTTGTAATCTTAGATACATGTTGTATCTTAATGACTAACATGATAAGTCATCATCTAAACTAGAACAAGTGATTAGTCATAAGCTAGTTATTTGTTGAGTCATAAAGTTTCTAAAAGATCTTTCCTTGGACTATAAAAGGAAAATATGAGATGTGTATATATATATATATATATATATATATATATATATATATATATATATATATATATATATATATATATATATATATATATATATATATATCAATCTAGAATGTGCATGTGAAAAGATATACACTGACAATACAAAGAACAAACATAAGTCACATAAGATTCAAGGTCTTGTAACCCTAGTGATAGTAAAGATCACTCGTATTATTTTGAATAATATTGAATCATTTGGTGTTAACTATTCCATTTCCATATCCAAAACATAAGTCTTCTAAAGTGTGGTTAAGTAGATTCCGCATACTTAATCATATTCACACAAACATATCTTATACACAAAGAACGAAGGCTTAACCACCTTACCGTGTAATCGACCCTCAACAATTACCTCCAAACGTTTTCTTAATTGCAAACCATAATTGTTTTGCATCCTGAGCATCATGAAACTTCAATAGGTGTCCATCAGGAATAGCAGACAGTAATATGTTTAGAGCTTTTTCTTGATTTCTCTTTGTAGCAGCTGGGATGGTTGGTTTAGGTGGTTTAGGTTGTCCTGGGAGATCTACTGGTTCATCAAGTACCATATTGCCATTGACAATCACATCCTATAGATCATGGTCTGTGATAGCAATGTACTGCCTCATCTTCATGGCCTATAAATCATATTCTCCCATCTTGACAATAGGAATTCTAACAGCAGTGATGGATGGAGCAGGTGCAGCCTCTGTTGACATCTTGAAGGGTTTGTATTAGAATCAGTTTTAAAAGATTATCTTCTTAATCAGAGTTTCCAACACAAGATCTGATACCACTTGTTGGATCGATATACTCTGACCAAACTACTTTGTAGCTTGTAAGGTTTAACAATATTAAGTAAACTCAACACACTGTTTTGACCTTGTAAAGTATGCGGAATGTACTAACACAAAGCTTAAGAAGAACTTTTATATTAAACCAAACTTGAACCTGCTTTGTTACACAGATTCACTAACAATCCCTAACTATTATCGACTTGTAAAGCTCTAAGACTCTTAGAAACTTCGACTAAAAACTTATATTGATTGATACCTCTTAAGGCTCCTTTTATAGATAACCTTAAGTCAGTTTACATCATCTACTTGAACGACAAGTAATTATCCCTAACTAATTCTAGAATATTCATACAATATTACATAATGATCCTTTAATTAATATTGCACTTAAGTCCTTATTCTCTTCGAAGTACTTTGAATAATCTTCAATATGTAGCAGTACTTTGACTTTAATCTTGAAGCAGCACTTTGACACAACAGTACTTTGAAATACAGAAGTACCTTGATCTTTTATATCCCAACATTGATTTATGTTATTTTATGTAGATTTCATGTGTGTTTTGTGTGTGTAAGAATGTAAGACATAAAGATGGTGCTTAGGAGGTTTGGTAGTAACATCATCTTCTCTAATGATTTAAGAGATCCTACACATTGTTGTCTTATCAATTAAGTGGAACATGTACGGATATTTTTACTTTGATCGAAATGCAATATATTGATTAACTGTATTTAAGTTACTAATGATCAACTATATCTAATTGTTTTTTGTAGCGCGTCAAGAAGCATTAAAGAAAGAGATTGAGAAGTCACAAAATTGTATCAAGAACAAAACATGCAAAAGACCAATGAACAAAAACAACAACAACAACGAGAACAATGCCACGGCCACCGGTGGGATGAATACTTAGCATTCATATTAATAGTATGTTACAAATTAAACATGCAATATTTTACTTCATGTAATACCGCTAAACGGGCTAATACTATTGATTCGTTAGCAAGTAAGTTTATTTGACGAGCATTCAATTTTTAGTCAAAAATTATTACTAAACTTTGTTGGTGCATTTCAATATTTTTGCTCTTAATGTAGTTTTTTGTCATGCGGTGTGTTAATGTCGCTTTCTTAATTAAATGTCTTGGAATATTGCGTGACTTTGATATTTGGTATGACTGTGTAAATTATGTCAATGTTACATATTGAAAATGGTAGTATATAATAAAAATATCTTCACACGATGATCTTAACAATAAGTATATTCTAAATCGAAAAAGTATATAAAGGAGAAGAAAATTGTATTTCAAATGTTATCCTACACCTATCACGAGGTACGCATTATTCATTTGAGTTTGATATCATGTGATTCATGTCGTCATACTGTAAATACTTAGAGTGAGTTACTAATGAATGCTCCAAATTCGATATTATAGTTTATGGAAAAATGTTGTAATAATGCATTAATTAAAAAATTATTTATGTAACTTACTCATATTAAAAGATTACACATGAAAAGCCTCATTTAAATATAACATTTCACAAAAAACCACTTCACATTAAAGAAAGAGATCGAGAAGTCACGAAAATTGTATTAAGAACAAAACATGCAAAATGATAATGAACAACAACAAGAACAATGTCATGGCTATCGGTGTCAATATAGATAAACACTTAGCATTCATATTAATAGTACGTTACAAATTAAACATGCAATATTTTACTATACGAACTATAATTTATTATACGAATTATAATTTATACTCTTGAATATACTAATTACTTTAATGTTTTATGTTTTTATAGTTTTGTTAAAAAGGAAATTTGTTTTATAGTTTGCTTTTAATAATGTAATATTTGAAGAACAAAGTCCGTCTTTCACAAAAAATGAGAGTTTCAAACATGAACCGAAAATTAGTCCCGAACATTACGAAAAAAACAATTAGATCCAACCTGTGTGCATCGCATGGGTCCCGAGGCAGTCCAAACCTGTGTGCATCGCATGGGGATGAATATAAAATGTCTCCAAAATTAATGTCATCGCTTCATATTTAAAATAATTTATGTAACTTATACATATTAAAATATTACATGTGAAGAGAATCTTTTCAATGTAATATCTTGAAAAAAATCTCTTCACATATACTCTTTTAATGTCAATAAACTATTTTAAATGTATGACATGTTTGGAAATGTGATACCATCACAACTTAGATATATAATGACTAAAACAAGTGTCAAATATTACGCTATAAAAACTTATATACAGCCAATGTGCAACTCAATAAAGTATTTTAAATACGTATAAAGCTTAACAAATGTGTGACACCATGACAACTTAATATAAAATGACAAAAATAAATGCCGAATATTACGCTATTAAAACTTCTATACAGCCCATGTGCATCGCACGTATTTTAAATCGACGAAAACTTCTATACAGCCCATGTGCATCGCACGGGCATTGTTGACTATTATAAGAAATAGTTATAACTTAGCCAGATGTATTAATATTAGTTAGTTCCAATAAAAAACGATAGAGTCAATACCGAAATAAATAGACAAAAAAATATTACGTAAAAAATACATCTTAAAAGATTACATGTCAATAAACTATTTTAAATACGTATCATGCTTACAAAATATATGCTACCACGAATACTTATATATAATGACAAAAATACGTCTCGAATATAAAATGACGAAAATAAAAGACGGGTATTAAATTTTGAAAACTTCTATACAGACCATGTGCATCGCACGGGCTTTCATGACTATGAACATTTAGATCGAGCCCGTGTGCATCACACGGGTCTGAATGCCTAGTATATATTTATTTTTAGAGCATCTCAATTGTGAGAATTAAAAGTATTTTTTGCTATAATTTAGTGTAAATATAAAATATTTCTTCAATTTTAACACTATATTTAGCACAAATTTAATGCAATGAATGTAAAGCAATAAATATAAAAAAGAGATAAGTACAAAAATGGATAATATTTTGTTAATTTTCATTGGCCCGCAAAATCTAGTACAAGTGCTTAAACGACGTGTTAATACAAATCTTGTCAAAAACATTATTCGCATTATTCGGTCTTCTCGTGTTTTGATAATCACAAATATAAAGACATGTTACATAAAGTTACGGTTTATAAATTTTTAATCGAGGAAACTCGTTTCTTCTACGTAGCTGCTTCAACATCACTTCAGGTATGAACAAACTTTATACCGTCATTAGTTATGTGATCAAAGAATTTTATTTTCACCTAAACTTACATTTTTAAGTTTGACAAAATATTTTTCACAAAAGTAATTTTGTGTTTTTAAAGAAATGTTTTATTAAGAAAATAAATTCAAATTCAAACTTTATAATAGCTACTTTTCCCCCCAAATCAGTTCAGCCTGAACCAGATAAGTTTTCACCATGTCAGGACAAAAAGGGAGCGTTTTGTCGCGGCGGTCCTTTAAATAGGCCGACGGTCCCTTAGTAATAAAGGACCGTCTGGCATTTATGGGACCGTCCCTCTCCCTCCTGTCGCCTATAAATACTGAACTGTTACACTTCAGAAATAGACTTTCACACACACAAAACTTTCTGGTCTTTGTTCATTTTATTCTTTGATCACTATAACATGTCGGTATATGTTTATAAGTGATTTCCTCATCCGTCAAGTGCATGAAAAGAACTCTCGACAACTATGAAGATTCGAGATGTTATAGGTGTCCATACACAAACGTAACAAATGTTACGTGATAGGTTATGTATATTATGTCATTGTTTTCCGACTTGTGTGTGAGTCGAGGATGGGGATATTTGTGTGAACTTGGATGGTGATGTTGTTCCAATTATTATATTTGTGTGAGCTTGGATGGTGATGTAGATCCAAGAAGTCTTGTAACTAGATTAGTTCATGTATTTGATGTGAGGAGAGTGATGTCCTAAAAGTGTAGGTTAGGACTTATTGAGTCATTATGTAAAGACTTGGATCGGGTGATGATCAAGTGTGTGAATGCTTAATTCGGGTGAAGAATCAAGTGAGTCATGTGTGTGAAGGCTTGGTTCGGGTGAAGAACTAAGTATGTCAAATAAGTAAAGGCTTGGATCGGGTGAAGATTCAAGTTGGACAAGAGTGCTTGTTCGTGTGGCCACGTAGCCCTTGGAATAAATTGGTTCTAGTTATGATTAGAACTCGACATTATGCTTAGTGTCGTTAAGCCTTGTGTAAACATGTGTACGGATTGCTCCGCCTGAAGGAGTGTGTTGATATAGTGATTGATAACTCTCGAGTGTGATACTCGGGGAGTGGAGTAGGATGGAAAGTGAGCTTCGTACCGAACCACTATAAATCGCCGCGTCTCCTGGTTGTGCTCTTTCTTTACCCTTTACTTTACTTGTTTATTTGTGTATGCTAGTAACTAAATTTATATCACGTAACTAGTAGAATTCAACAAGTTTGTAAATTAAAAATAATCGGAACTAAAACGGCGAAAGGCTTTAGAAAATTAAAAAGAAGTGGTGAAACTATTCACCCCCCCCCTTCTAGTTTCTACAATTGGTATCAGAGCTTCGTTTATCAAGATCTTTAAAGTGTACTGTACTTTAAAAGTTGAATCGATCTATGGAATTAAAATGATATCTAGAAGGGCGTTATTTGAAAGAGCCACCATTTTTCGAAAATAAAAATTTTGTCATTTGGAAAAATGAATTTGAAAGTTATGTGAAATCAATAGATGATAATCTTTGGCATGTCATTTCTATTGACGATTTACAATCAATAAAAGAAAGTCTTGCAAATAAATTTTTCATAAGAAACTTGTGTGAAATATTTGAAGCAAAAGTTTTGATTTATGAATCTTTGCCTAAAATTGAGTATGATAAAACAATTTTATGTCTAATGGCAAATGGCATTTGGTAAAATAGTTTAAACATACATCAAGGAAATGCTCTAGCCAAAGATGATGTAAATGTGATATTAGAAAAACACTTAGTTTAAGTGGAACCATATACTACTAGTTTGAATGTCGACAATGATTTCTTGAGCAAACTAGTTGGTGTACCAATCTACGTGTTTTGATGTTATGATATTATAGAAGACAATGTGCAATGTGGATAGCTAGCTAAGAAGACAATACGCGCCTTAAGTATGTAGACAATTAAATGGTTATCTCACCAAGCCGATTGCATTACTTATCATATGGAAAAATTGCCAAGTGAGTATCATCTTGTCTTGCATCACGAACAACACGTGGTTTGGTTGTGTGCTAATAAGGATAGCTAAAGGCCAAGGTAAGTTTTCTTACAACCTTGACTATCATGTTTGCTATTTGATTGCTTGTTATATGTTCATGTAACTACATGATTATAGATTACATGCCTACATGCTAGATAATATTTGTATGCCAATATGTGCTAGATATTTTGTGTTGATTTAGACGGTTTGTCTAAATGATTATCCTTGATTGGATTCAAGCAAATTATTTGGAAAAACAATGGCTTAATACATCCATTGTTTATAGCAAATTTGGCATCAATCAATCACTATAGACGATGCACACTTACTTCATTCTTTGTTTGCTCCCTAATTCTCGTCTATGACGTTTCTTGAAACTTACTTGATTGACTTCTAGCTTCCTCGATGCAAATCTCATCCTTAAATCTCAATCTCTCTTTTCTTCTGTTTCGACTCAAAATCCACTCTTTAATCAAGCGTATCGAGTCTTTCCTTCTTCTTATGTCTCAATTCCACTCCATACCCATTCCTTAGCTCTCGGCGGTCCCATATCGATAAGGGACCATCCAGGATTTTTAGCCAACACCCCGTTTTTCAACTGCAGAATTTCCAAAAACAAAACCAAACACCCCTTTAATGCAGAAAGTGAGGAATAACTCGACCCAACACTCAAATCCTCACTAACCCATTATCAAATTAGTTCTAGGTTTTCAAAGTTAAGATCATCAACCACCTATACTCACTAATCACTCCATTGGAAGTCAATTTTCTCAATTTCATCTAATTAATTCGTAATTGAATTTCTAGGGTTCATATGAACTCAAAATTAAAAATTGAGGATTCTCATTTCTTTGCAAAATCAATAACAATTGAAGGTTAATCTTAATAATGTATCACCAACAAAACATAAATTAATAAGTCAATTATTTTAATTCGTGGGTTTTGAAAATTGGTCAAAAATGAGATTATCCCTAACTTAAATTTGTGGCTGTTAATATTGTTTAATCACGTAACAATAACATGATTATGCATTGTTAATACATGTCAAAAATGCTTTCATAATCATGCAACAAAATGAATCAGGAATTTCAAAACTAAAGTGTATTATGATATATGGGAAGTGTTTGAGACAAGCACATAATTAATGGTCTAGCTAACTCAATATTAATTTTATATAGGTACAACCATGCCGCACATATTTGATTATGACCTTCATCGTACACATTCATACATACCAAAAATATCCTTAGAACCTTACTTACCACCCGAATCCGTTCAAAGCTTCAGAGACGTTGAGTCTCGTTACATTCATGAAGGTCAAATTATCGATCACTCATATGTAACTCAGGAGCATTGAAAGAGCCTTTCAGCCAATGGGTCTTGACTATTTACTCAATATCAATGAACACATCTGCCCTCCTTTTATACTAGAATTCTTTCGTGAAATTAAGGTCAAACGTATTCAAGATAATTCTATACATATTACCTTCAGTATTGATCACTATGGCTTCGCTTTATCACTTGAGGAGTTCGCTCAGATTCTTGGTATTCCATGCTATGGGCAATGCGCCTATTCAGAAGATCCTGAGTTAAATTCCCTATTGAGAATCGTAAATGTGAAGGACCCTATGTTACTTACATTCCCTCTCAAACTGGACTAATCAACTCATTTTGCAATTCTTCTGACACTTTCTATCCTGATAAGAACCGTGTCTCTGAACTTCGCCAATTTCTCCAACCCACAGCAATCATCCTATGAGAAAATGCGCTAGGTCTAGTAAAAGATAGCAATTGTATACCATCTTGCGTTGCACATATGCTTTATTGCATTCTCACTAGACAACCGTAAAATCTCACCTATATCTTCGCTATGCGATTTATGCATCTCAAGGACGATGACAGAAAGTCAATTCCCTATGGGATGCTCCTAACTCGTGTCTACAACTTTTTCAAGAGCAACTATCCCTATCTTCAAAATGATCAATAGAACCTAGTTGTTGGAGTCTTAGAACCAATAACGGAATACCATGTTGCACGCTTTGTTAGACCTATGAGAACCTCTCCTGATGATAGGATATGACGCATCGAAGAAGACTGAAGTCAACAATCATGTATTTTTAGTTGCTATGTTATAATCTTGAATGTTTCATAGTATTTCTATTTAGTGTTATTTTTCGAATTGCTATGTTTATCACTTGTATGAACTAATCTCATTTCTAATTGACATGAATGTTTGTTGATGATGTTATTGGCTTATTTAAAGTATGCATAACATCTTTCATGGTTAAAATTTTTTTTATGCTGTTATGTGACAAATAGGATTGATTTGTATATGCGGGTTGCAGAAATGAGAAACTAGAAAAAATTCTTGCAACCTACTGTCGGCGGTCCCTTATTGATTCGGCGGTCCTCCAGTGAAAAGGGACCGTCTAGGTTTAAAGGACCGTCCTTGTGGGATAACGGATTTTTGCACTACTTTCTTCATTCCTGCAATCTTAAACCTATTGCATGATTATCACCACCTTCCCTTGTTTAGTTAAACATTTCTAAGTGCTTAAAATCACCTAATGCATGCTTTACCCAAACCACAACCATTCTTGATTATTTAAACCTTCCTTATCAATCTCAACCTCATCACAATAATCTTTCAATCCAACTTCATCACCTACAATGGCCTCATCCTCCACTTCCTTGCCAACAACAAATAAAGAACCCACAACACAACCATCAAACAAAAGGCCTAAGCTCAAAATCATTCGACCTCAAACCAATTTTATTGACCTCACTCATGATATCCCATCTTCTCAAGCACCAAATGCACCTATTGATACTCCCTCCATCAAAGGCACTTCTTCATCATCATCAAGACCCAATTCGTCACCATTCACATCATTTGTTAAAAACTCATCACTCTTATTCACTCAATCTGGTTCGGGTGCTTGCACTCCTTTTGTGAGTGACTCATCTTGCTCTATTAACACATCAAACTCTCCTAGTCCACAAATTGCTTCCTTATCTCAACTTCCAAACCTCCTTGGAAACTTGTCTCCTCCTCCAAGGATATCACATCCACTACCACCCAATACCTCTCTAACTCTTTCAACAAATGGGCATTTGGAAAACAATCCTACAACTCCACCATCATCTTCAATCCTTAACCATTCCATTCCTTACAACTTTGTAAACCACCACACCATGGGATGTGCTTGTTGCTATCATAACTTTCATCTCATTTCTTCCCTTAGAGATGATCTTCACTACATGTTTGGATATCTTGAGTACCTTCTATCCCAACAAAACTCTCAACCAACTCCCATCTCCACCATGTCACCATCAGCTCCATCTCCACCTTCAGCGTCACCATCATTCACTCCACCATCTAACTAGATATTCTCAAATATCTAGTTAAAGAATAAACAAGTGGATGTTATGTTTTTGACCAAGCATGCTTTGGGAGATGACTTGTTGTATTAGTAGATGATCTTTGTTGTAGTCTAATGTCGCTTTGCTATGTACTTATGATGTATGTGCTTCATGAATGAATGAATGAATGATTACGTTTTAAGTTATGATATTAGTCATTGTAAACATGAAAATGGACTAAAAATATCTAACCTTGAAAATGGGAAATTACTTAAATCACAGCATATCTGCCAACTTGGAAGCCTACTGCCGGTGGTCCTTTAAATGGACTGACGCTCCCTAAATCAATAATGGACCGTCCATATATTTAAGGGATCATCCCTAGTAGAGCTCAAAATTAAATTCTATTATGTGTTTTTCTATCAGATTCCAGCACTACATAATTGATTTCACATCCATATCATCTTTCCATACCTTCATATATGTATATGTATACATGTGCTTTGTTCTAACTCTATTTTATAGCACATCACCATAGCTCGATTCCCCGGTGCCCTCATTAAGGGGGAGCACTTAGCTAGGGGGAGTTTATATTTCGTTGATCACTCCAACGATTCTCTTTCAAGGGTGCTTGTATCTTCTCTCCTCAACAACCACGACACACCTTTTTGATTCTACAAAAAGGGGGGAGGAGTAACGGGAAAACTCATTAAAAATTTATCAACGCATAATTTTACATAAAATGAGTTTATATTTTGTAATCATCAAAAAGGGGGAGATTGTTAATACAAATAATGACAAAAACGTTATTCTCATTATTCGGTCTTCTCGTGTTTTGATAATCACAAAATATAAAGACATGTTATGTAAAGTTACGGTTTATAAGTTTCTAATAGAGGAAACTCGTTTCTTCTACGTAGCTGCTTCAACATCACTTCAGGTATGAACAAACTTTATACCTTAATTAGTTAAGTGATCAAAGAATTTTATTTCACCTAAACTTACATTTTTAAGTTTGACAAAACATTTTTCACAAAAGTAATTTTGCATTTTTAAAGAAATGTTTTATTAAGAAAATAAATTCAAATTCAAACTTTATAACATCTAGTTTTCCCCTCAAATCAGTTCAGCCTGAACCAGATAAGTTTTCACCACTTCAGGACAAAAAGGGAGCGTTTTTGTCGCGGCGGTCCCTTAAATAGGCCGACGACCCCTTTGTAGTAAAGGATCATCTGGAATTTACGGGACCGTCCCTCTCCCTCCTGTTGCCTATAAATACTGAACTGTTACACTTCAGAAAATAGACTTTCACACACACAAAACTTTCTGGTCTTTGTTCATTTTATTCTTTGATCACTATAACATGTCGGTATATGTTTATAAGTGATTTCCTCTTCCGTCAAGTGCTAGAGAAGAACTCTCGACAACTATGAAGATTCGAGATGTTATAGGTGTCTACACACAAACGTAACAAGTGTTACATGATAGGTTATGTATATTATGTCATTGTTTTCTGACTTGTGTGTGAGTCGAGGATGGGGATATTTGTGTGAACTTGGATTGTGATGTAGTTCCAAGTATTATATTTGTGTGAGCTTGGATGGTGATGTAGATCCAAGAAGTCTTGTAACTAGATTAGTTCATGTATTTGATGTGAGAAGAGTGATGTCCTAAAAGTGTAGGTTAGGACTTGTTGACTCATTATGTAAAGACTTGGATCGGGTGATGATCAAGTGTGTCAAGTGTGTGAAGGCTTGATTCGAGTGAAGAATCAAGTGAGTCATGTGTGTGAAGGCTTGGTTCGTGTGAAAAACCAAGTATGTCAAATAAGTGAAGGCTTGGATCGGGTGAAGATTCAAGTTGGACAAGAGTGCTTGTTTGTGTGGTCACGTGGGCCTTGGAATAGATTGGTTCTAGCTATGATTAGAACTCGACATTATGCTTAGTGTCATTATGCCTTTTGTAAGCATGTGTACGGATTATGGCTTGTGGTAAAGGCCGTGGAAAATCCATAATTGGTAATCAGCTCGCCAAGATGTTGACTTAGTCCATCAATTTGAACTATTAGACCTTGATAGATCTTCTTGAGCACTCTAGAATCGTTAGCAATGTTACTGTAATCAATAACACACTAATAGATAATCTCTGTATCTTGTATTTTAAAGCGGAAACAAATACAAGTGTAATACTAAGAACTCTTGATCCTCTATGGATTTTTTTAATAATAATAAAAGTGTTTTCTAAAACTTAATTCAATACATAATCATGTGTTCCTTTTATACACAAGGAACCCTAAACCGTTTCACAAGAAACGTATATTCTAAAACTTCTAAAAGATATGCATTATCACTTCCTAAATAAACTCATGCATATCCAAACTATATTACATAAAATACGGAAATACTATATCCGCAGAAACTAATAAAGTTGAAACTAATCTTCAGTAGATACACTGCTTCAGCAGGAACCAGCTCTTCAGCAGTAACCTTCAGCAGAAACAGTCAGCAGAATCCTTACATAACAGAATTCCCAACAATCCTCCCCTAATCTTGAATTTGACCTGGTTAAGTTCAAGATTCTTGATAGATCTTCGAAATAACATACCAAGATGATTGTAATAACATAGTACCAGCAAAGAATCATCTTCAGCAGAATCTCTATGATCAGCAAATACTTGAAATCTCCATTCTTTGCAGCAACAAATGACTTAATGTTCATCAAAACAAATTAGTTTCATACTATTCTCATCACTTCCAGGTGTGTTAACTCCTGTGAGAGGTGAATCATTGAAAATAATGGATTTGATGTCTCTTTACCAATAGCCATCACTACTGGAGTAGCCAAGTGTTCTAAGGTACACTGATGACCACATGATTTTTAGCAAATCATCAGCTATAAATGGATTTGAGATGTCTTTACCTGTAGCCGTTTGCTCAGGACTAGCCAATAATTTTTATGAAAATCATCTTGGTTAACTGATTACCAAATATGGTTTTCCACTGCCTTTACCACAAGCCATATACATGTGGGCTAGCCAATTATTCAGAATCCATAAAGGAAAAATCCATGGTCAATTGACAACCATTTCAACTACTCAGCAGTAAAGCATGGGTGAGTTGAAAACCCTATGGTTTTGAGCAAACCATTACAGCTATCAACAGATTTGATATGTCTTTACCAAAGCTGTACCCTTTGGACTAGCCAACTTTGTGATGGAATAGTCAACATCAGGTAAGTTGATAACCAAACCTGCAGACAATAGATACAATACTATACAACAAAATGTTAGTTTTTTTTTTTTTTTTTTTTTTTTTTTAATACTAATAAAATAAAAGAAAACAAATATACAATATGATATCCCTAATCAGATGCTGCTCTGGAAGTCTTAATCCTTTGTTTGAAGACCTTCACCAAAGATTCTGCAAACAACCT
Organism: Artemisia argyi; assembly: GCA_030686995.1. NCBI lineage: Eukaryota > Viridiplantae > Streptophyta > Magnoliopsida > Asterales > Asteraceae > Artemisia > Artemisia argyi. The sequence continues at coordinate 1,079,921 of JARVZY010012386.1, read as the reverse complement.
TGCATTCCCAACTGGATCAGGAGGAATCTCCAACTTTTGTTGTAGCATTTTCTCCATCAGAGACACTTTCAGAGGATATATTTTGGTAATATCCATGATAAGCCTTAGACCAGTTGTAGTTTCCAAAACATGAACATAAGGCATAGGATAGAACTTCCAACTCTGAACTTTCCATCTCTGATTGTTCTTCCATATATCATAGCTTGCACCAGTGGGAGTAGAAGAATCAAACAACACTTGAAGATCACCCAACAAATACAATCCAGACCCTTCAGGAGTTTGAGTTGAATAATACTTAAGAACCAACTCATATAGAGTGACCAAATCCTGATGATCCACAAGATGTAGAATCTGTTGAAGAAATGTAAAGGATATGAAAGTTTTATCCAATCTGTAAATGGTATTAAATTGACCATTTTTACTTAACTCCTAGTGAACCAAAACATCTCTAGTTCCCTCAGGCCAATCATCAGAGGATCCTTCCCTTATAAATGAAGCATCAGAAGCATTCACATTGATTAGACTTTGTTTTGAATGTGAAGATCTGACTTTAGCCATTCTCTTGCCTCTTCTTCCAGGAACATAAATAGCAGCATGAACTTCAGTTTCAGCAGAATCACCTTCTGCAGCATCAGTTTCCACTAATGGAGTATCCAATTGTTCATCAGTAGAATCCTGAGAAGATTCAAGTACAGCAGATGCATATTGTTCATCCATAGCCTTCCTTATCTGTTTGTTTCTAGCAGCTTGAAGTTCAACTTCACTTACCTTCAGCTCATGAAATCTTGCAAGTTCAGCTTTTTGTTCCTTATCTAACTTCCTAGCAGCCTCTTCACCCAATCTTTCTAGCTCCAGTTGTCTTCTGGTTCTCTTTCTAAATGGAGGATCTTCTGCTATCACTTTAGCTTTACCTTTATCCATAAAAGATGAAGCAGCAACATGTGATACATCAGCAGAAATATCAGGTAAAGGAATATTCTTAGAAGCACCCATTCCAGCTTGTTCATTTCTAGTCTTGATTCTGTTATAAATCTCAACCAATTTGTCAAAAGGAAGTTCCCACACTTGTTTCTTAGACCAAGCATTATTGAACAATGAACTGCTTTGACTTCTCACATATGTTCTCATATAATCCCTCTGCTGTGCTTGAGTCATAGGTTTATCTCTTTTAGCTTTAGCTTTTAACTCATCTGCTAACTTCTTCCTCATCTGCACCACTTTCACAATTTCAGAAGGCCAATCTTGCTTTTTCACTTTTTTACCAAAAATGTCTGTAGCTAAATCAGAATTATCAAGCACTTGTATTCCAATCTGCTGCCAATCTGACTCATCAAACTCTTGTACAGCTGCATCCAATTCTTTTTGTCTTTCAATAGGCAAAGTAGAAACATATCTTTGAGTTTCAGACTCATATGCGGCATCAATCTTAGCTTGCTGTTCTTCAGCCATATTAGCACTCTTCTTATAATCTTACCATACTTTAAAAAGATTTTCTTGTGCAGCTCTGTCTTCATCTGTGACAAGCTCATCCAAATCCACATCTGTTCCTTCAGCAATATCATCATGAGGAACATTCAAATCTTCCATAGGTTCATCAGGTACTTCTTGAACCTCTCTATCAGAAGAAACTTGTTGATTCTCAGATGAATGATGAACAGGGGAATTCAAATATTCTTTCCCTACTACAAAGAATGCTTCTCCTAATGTATTCCCTTTATCAGTAGATTTGTCAGCAGCAACACCACTTGGTGATTGTTTCTCCTGAAGTATATCAGTAGCTTTAGTCATGAGCACATCATCATCACCACTTTTTGAAGACTCAACAGCTTTCCTTGCCAAATACTGTCTTGTACTTCTTCTTCTACCATATAAGATTTTTGGTTTAGATTTAGGTACTTCAACAGCTTTAGAAGGAACAACATTAGACTGTCTAGCAACTTCAGCTAGAATCTCAAGAGAATCCAAATTAGCCTCCTTTGCAACTTCAGTAGAATCCAATCCACCCTTACTTTGCTTCTGCTGATTCAGCTGTGCCTCCAAATCTTGAACCTTGCTTTTCAAACTTTCAATTTCATTACCAAGAGTAGTCTTGGTATCAACAAGTTCGTTTTGGAGATCTTCAGTCATTTTCATGTACCTGTTAAGAGAATCATATACAAAAGTGAGAGTAATTGGGTCCTCTGCTCTACCAGCTAATTGCTCGGTGGTAAGATGAGCTTCATTGAACCCTGAAGGAGAAACAGACTCATTTACAACATTAGTAAAGCCTTCATTAATTGGCTCTCTCATAGGACTAGGTGTATGCAGTCTAGTGATCTCAGGTTCATGAGGCTGAAAATTATCTTCAAACTCATGAATTTGCTCAGCTGGAGCATCCTGAGCTGGTGAAATGGTAGGACAAGGTGACATATGTACAGGGGTAGGTGGTGGTAAGTCAGTAGAATCAGGTAATGGTTCAGCAGTTGTAGCTGGCTCTTCCTCCATTACCACTGAAGGATTACCATCAGCAGCAACACCAGAAGATGATGGATTACCGTCATCAGCAGCATTAGGAGCAGGCATATTACCAGCATCATCACCCTCAACTACATTTTCATTACCATGTGGCAACATAGCTTCTAACATAGGGTGATGTTCCCCAGTATAATTAGTTTTCATTGAGGCAAATAACTTAGAACCAAGACTTTTAATAGGCACATGGGTTTTATCTTCAGTGGTTATGTCTAAAATTATTTGTAAGAACCTAGGGTACATTAAAAACTTATGCTGTTGTTTATCAATGTTTTCTAGCATATTATCAAAGATAAACTTAGAAAAATTATAAGTTTGACCCTTAGAAAGACAAACAATACCACAACCCAATTGCAGAGAGAATTGGTTCCATCCACCACACTTGTTGCTTATACATTGAAGCAGCAGATGCACCAAATACCTCCACTTAGGACAAAATTGATTCTTGTGCCACTTGGATGTATCAGTACTTTGATATCCATCTTCCCTTAGCCCAGCAAGAATCTCTGCAGTGTTGGAATGATACACACCATTCTCATCATCCAACTAAAGCTTTGTCCTAATCAATCCTTCTGTCACTACATACTCTACACCATCAATCTCAGCAACAATCTCGGTGTTAGATCTCTTAGCAACAAATGCCCAAAATTGTTTCACCAACGATTCACACACCAAATTGGGACTATGTGTCAGTGCATAATGAATCTTCGACCTTTGTAGAAACTCCACCATTAAATCGAATTCTTCATGTCCCTTTGCCTTTTTCAGAATAGCATACTTGTTATGATCGCCTCTCAATTCGAGTTGTGCCATTTAAATGAACTTGCTTGAGACGGTTATGAATTACACAAAGAATAATGGGTTTAAGTGGAGTGATAAGCGAATAATTCTGTTTAGGAATAGATATGCAAAGTGGGTTAAATTTGGAAGTTCCCCAATCATGGTCAAAATTATCGGAACTAATTATTGACCAAGTCTGACGTGTAATGCAAAAAATTCCAATTTGAAAATTTACCCTTTGGCAGAAATGAAAGTTAAATCTGCTGAAGAATGGTCAACATCAGCAGAAACCAACCAAACTAAAAATATCTTCAGTCAATATCTTGGTTTTACTGCGCCACCCAACTCGCATTAATTATCGTAACGCCTAAACTTGGCTTATTTAATCACCCCTAAAGCACATCTCAGTCACCAATTTACCCCAAATCATCTTTCAAACCCTAATTTCTCAATTAATCCCAATTCTCCACCAAAACCATGTCATCACACCCAGAAACCTCAGATCACAATTTCTCTTCTTCATCTTCAGAAGAAGATTTATCACCATATCCATGGGAGCTTGATGATTCCGACTATGAAAGAGAACTGGAGAAACGATGAGATGCACAAGAAAGACAATGGAATGCTCATAGGAAGGGTGGACCAAGCAATGTACCCATTCCTGCTGAGAGAGGGCTTGTCTCTCCCTTCATCTATACCTCTGATGAAGACACTTCAGAGGAAGAAAATGAAGATCCAACCTTTCTTCCTCCTTCTACACCAGAGAGATCCCAACCAAGATCAAGTAAGAGGGATCCATCTCTTCCAACATCACAAAATTTGGTGTTGGATCTTCCTGCTCCAGGACCTGGTCTTCCACATCAAGAACATATTGGACAGAGCAAGAAGGCTGAGATCATACGTAAGGGAAAGGAGAAGCTGAAATAGATGATTGAGGAATGTTGCCATGGAACAAAGTTCTTGAGTATTTTCTTGACTTTGGTTCATGAGCATCTTCACAGTCTTGCTTCTCTTCTTTTTCCATTTTCATCTTCAGCTTCATCATTGTACTTGTAATAGCCTCAAGTATTTTGTAATAAGTGATAGAAGCTAGTAGTACTTAATTAACCAAATGTTTAGGAATGGTCATTGTAATTCATTTGGAACTTTGAATGTAAGCTGTAACTTGTTTCTTTGAATGAATGAAAAGATCTTCTTAATTAATCAGCTGTGTAAGATCTTCAGCATAATTAACTCATCAGAAGAAACCATGTTCAGCACTTTTGACCTCATTCCTTTGACTTCAGCTCTTGGTGACTTTAACATATAACTTACAATCTCAGAACATCTGCAAAAGACATAAAACTTGCAAAAACACCAAACAAGTTGCAAAACAATTAGTGGGTTAGTGTTAAAACTCAGAAATCATACAACTTATACAAATCTACAAAGTTTACACTCATTATCCTCCCCTGAGGCATATGCCTCCCCTTAAACTTTGCAGTTAAGGGTTAAGCATTCCAATATGGACCACTAAATATTAAAACCTTGGTCCATCAAATGCTTTGGTTAACAAATCTGCCACATTCTCATCTGTGTGAATTTTTACCACTTTAACCAAATGTTTTTCATAAGCATCCCTTATAAAGTGGTGCCTGATTTCAATATGTTTGGTTCTATTATGAAAAACCGGATTTTTAACAATACAAATTGTACTTTGATTGTCAATGAAAATGGTAGTATTCATAAAGTTATACCCATAATCCAACAATTGATTCTGAATCCATAGAACCTGTCTACAACAATTGGCAGCAGCAACATACTCTGCTTCAGTAGTAGAGGTAGCAACAATGGTCTGTTTCTTGCATTGCCAAGAAATCAGTCTTCTTCCAAGGAATTGGCAACCTCCAGTTGTGGATCTTCTATCCAAATTTGCACCAGCATAGTCACTATCACTATAAGCTACTAGCTGAAATGGAGACTCTTTGGGATACCAAAGACCTAATTTGGGTTGGCCTTTTAGGTATTTAAAAATCTTTTTGACAACATTCAAGTGAGAAGTAAGTGGAGTGACTTGGTGCCTTGAACATGCACTCACAGCAAATGTAATATCAGGTCTTGAGGCATTCAAATACATCAAAGAACCAATCATGGACCTGTATAAATGAACATTCACAGGGAGATCAGGTTCAAGATTGTTCTTTGGTTTGGGAGCCTCATATGGAGTAGTGGCAGTCCTGACATTCTCCATAGCAAACTTGGACAACATATCTTTTACATATTTCTCCTGATGTATGAAAATACCATCAAGTTTCTGCTGAACCTGTAAACCCAGAAAGAAAGTGAGTTCTCCCATGGCACTCATTTGAAATTCTCCCTTCATCAGATCTTCAAATTCTCTACACCATGCTTCTTTGGTTGAACCAAAGATAATGTCATCCACATATACCTGCACAAGAATAATATCCCTGGAATCTTTCTTGAGGAATAAAGTCTTGTCAATGGCACCTCTTCTATAGCCATTCTTCAGCAGAAATGTGGAAAGTCTAGCATACCAAGCTCTGGGAGCTTGATGAAGTCCATAGAGAGCTTTGACAACCTTGTACACATATTCAGGATGATCAGGGTCTTCAAATCCCTTGGGTTGAGTCACATAAACCTCCCCTTCAATCTCACCATATAGGAAAGCACCTTTAACATCCATCTGATAAACCATAAAGCCCATATAAGAGGCATAGGCCAAAAATATCCTAATTGCTTCAACTCTAGCCACTGGTCATCATAGTCAATGCCTTCCTCTTGTCTAAACCCTTGAGCCACAAGTCTAGCTTTGTTCTTCACCACAATACCCCTGGCATCTCTTTTATTCTTCAAAATCCATTTTGTCCTATTAGCATATTTACCATCAGGAAGAGGAACCAAAATCCAAACCTGCTGATTCTTAAATTGCAGCATCTCTTTTTGCATTACTTCAAGCCAACTTGAATCTGCCAGTGCTTGAGGAACACTAGTTGGCTCTATTTGAGAGAGAAAGCATGCAAACAGACAATGTTTGAAGTCTGTGTGATTGTTCCTCTTTTGATTGTAGACATAAGAGATGAAAGCAACTTCACCATATTTCGTATTCTTTACAGTGCTTCTAGTTCTAACAGGATCTTTAGGATCTCCAATAATCTTTGATAGGGGATGAGCATTATGAATCCTTTTAGTTTCAGTAGGGTGAACATCAATTGTGGCATCAAGGTTGTTAACTGTAGGCCCAAACTCAGTATCATAAGAAGCTGAGTGAAAGAGGCCAGGCTTTGGCTGATAATTCCAAAGATCAGAAGGACTTGGAAATCTTGTAAAGGGCTTCTCAAAGTCTGCAGACACTTCAGTAGAAATGGGAGAATGAGCATCAGTAGGATCAGCATCAAGGACCTTATCAGCTGGAATAGGTATGCCTTCAGTAGAATCATCAGCAGTATCCTTGTTTCCACTGACTGCTTGAGCTGATTGATGTAGGATTGCTTCAGTCTCTTGTGTAACCTTTTCATTGAGTTTTTGAGCTTCTTTAGTAGCAGCATGTTCTTGTTTCTGCAGTCTTGCAAGATCCTCTGCATAATGTGACTCGTCATCTTGTTCAGCAGCAGAATGATTACCTACAAAATGGTTAGGTGGAAAAGATGGTACAACAATGGTATGTTCTTCTGGCTCAGATTCACAGTCTGAGTCATCATCCATGGAACCTGCAGGGTTAGAGTGTGGATCTTTGGTACCTGCATTAGGGTTAGAAGCATGTCTAGAATAACCCAAATAGCCAGTCAAATAATCTAGGTCAAAATACCAAGAATGGCCTTGTCCCTGAATATTCGGCTGATCTTCAAGAAATCTTAGATTAAGGGTCTCTTCTATCCTTTTGGCATTCAGGTTATAAACCCTATAGGCCTTGCTATGAGCTGAATAACCCACAATATACCCCTCATCAGCTTTCCCATCAAATTTACCCAGTATATCAGCAGTATTCAAAATGGTGACTTTGCATCCAAAAGGTTTAAGGTAATGTATGTCTGGAACTTTCCCAGTGAGAAGTTCATAAGGTGTCTTGACATGATGTCTAGTAATAGATACCCTGTTCAAGACATAGCAAGCAGTACTTACTGCTTCAGTCCAAAACATTGTGGGTAGTTCGGAGTCTCCAAGCATTGATCTTGCTACCTCAATGAGGGTTCTATTTTTCCTTTCAGCAACCCCATTTTGTTGTGGGGTCCTTGGAGTTCTATAGTCCCTTCTAATCCCCTTAGACTTACAGAATTCTATGAAAACAACATTTTTGAATTATGTCCCATTGTCACACCTAATGCCCTTAACCTTTTTATTAAGCTGGTTTTCAATTAAAATGATGAATTATTTCAAAATAGGTGTTGTTTCATCTTTAGTTTTAAGAAAGAATACCCAACAAAACCTGCTGAAATCATCTGTGATAACCAGGCAGAAGTACTTGTGATCAATACTTCTGATAGGAGTTGGACCAAATAGATCCATGTGCAGCAACTGAAGAGGTTCTGAAATGGTGCTCACAGCTTTGATGGCTTTGTAAGAGGCTCTGTGTTGCTTTCTCTTGTTGCAAGCTATACAATTGTGTTCATTGGTGAAGAGTTTAGAAGGAAGGCCCTGAACAAGACCAAGTTTAGAGAACTTGTTGATAGTCTTGTAATTCACATGAGCCATTCTTCTATGCCATTTGGTAGATTCATCCAGGGAAGCTTTGGCCACCAAACATGTTAGATCACCTTCTGGTTTGACATCATTCAGATTGAAGGTGTACAAGTTGAAGGTTCTAGGAACTCTCAGCAAAACAGTTGTGTCCTCTGGAAGTTTGAAGAACTTGGAAAGTACAAGACACTCATCTTCAGAGAAGAAAACCTTATTCTTAGTGTCACAAATTTGTGATACAGAGAATAGATTAAAATGCTCCAGTTCCTTCACATAATACACATTTTCAAAATCTAACAAGGGTGTCTTAATAGTTCCTTTCCCTGTAATTTTGCCATCTCCACCACCAAAAGTCACAGTGTCTCCTCCTTCTATGGGCTCAAAGTCATGCATCTTGTCCTTGTTCCCTGACATACTTCTAGAACAACCACTATCAACAATACCTACTTCAGTACTTTTCAAAGGATGATCCTACAACAACAACAAAAATTATACAAAAGTTAGTACATATTAGAGACTCAAGTCATTGCTGACTTGAGCCTGCCTTGTGGATCATTAGTGATAGGCCATGTAGATGTTTTAGATCCACCATTGTTCTTGGGCCTGTACTGCATATTAGGTCCCTTCTTTGTCCAAGAACAACCTACTGAGGGCTTCACAGCAGTATTCCTATACCCACCACCATAATACATTGAGTCAAAGTGATTAGGCCAATAACCATTATAAAAGAAAGAACTAGTGGGTCAAACATATGGTCTAGTACTGGTTCTTCTCCATGAAGAATGAGATTAAGCAGAATTGGATTCCTGCTGATGTGGAACAAAAGAGGGTATTTCACTAACATTCTTCCACATTTGCCTACGTTTCCTCTGACTAACACATTCACCCAATCTTTGCTCATGAAATGTACAATCCTTAATCAAGTGATATTTACTTCCACACACAAAACACTTCTTCTTTTTAGAAGATTTATTCAAACCAAAAGAAGTTGTATAACATGAAAAAGTATTCAAACCATCATGATAAACAGAATTGTTTTTAACAGAACTAAAAGAATTATTTTGCAAAGAATTTAAAAACAAGTCTTCAGTAGAAACTGTCTTGTTATCAGCAGCAACTCTAGAAGGCTTGTGGGGAGTCTTGGGTGAAGTCTTTGGTGTGGTGTTGGGCAGGTCAGACTTCTCACTTGAATCACAGCTGGCAAATGAGGTAGACCCTTCATCAGAAGACTTGTCACTGTTACAACATGAGACAAAGTCAGTAGATTTCATAATAGGGTCTGGCAAGTCAGTTGACTTTTTGCCATAGAGGTGATGTGATCCATCAAAGTCACTAGGTATAGATAGGTCAATAGGCATATGTTCCTCTCTTATAGGTCCAGGGACAGCATGTAAGTTACCTTCTTTGACAAAGTTAGCTAAACCTGCTGGTGTTGATTTACCTAGGTTATTCTTAGCCTCTAAACCAACATATTTTTGAAATCCCAAACCTATTTTAGAGTTCACAGCCTGACTACCATACAGTTCTCGAGCTAGATTATCACCTAATATTAACCATTGTTTATTTCTAGCTATTTCTTTGTCTAATTTAGCTTGTAATTCTTGTTTTTCTTTTTCTAGATCAGACTTCTCTTTTTCAGTACGTTTTAAGTCTATCTTAGCAACTTCTAAATCACTTTCTAGAACTCTTATTTTTTCATCATACTTAACTTGATTCTTTTGAAACCAGACTTTTTGTTTCTCTACAGTTTTTAAAGCCATTTTATAGGACTCTACTTCAACATAACACTCATTGTATTTTGGTTTCAATTCATCAAATTCTTGTTTAAGCTCATTGTATCTTACACTACATCCAAACACACAATTGTGTACCTGAGAAATTCCCATCAAGGAGACTTGCTCCTTCTTGTCCTCTGAAGGTGAGTAAGCCAGCAGATTCACATGTGAAGAAGTAGAAGCTTCCTCTCCAGCAGGTTCATGTTCAGCCCAATCAATTTGGTGATCCAGAGTCACCATAGCCTTTGAAGGTGCATCCTTAGTAGTCCTTGCTTCCACTGGATAAGAGCCATATCTAACTTCATCTCCAGACTTTCTCTCCTTTCATTCTCTTGAAAAATGTCCCACTTGACCACAAGTGTAGCATTTAACCTTCCTTCTATCAAACCTTGCTGCCTCTCTTCCATTAAAACCAAACTTCCTTCCAGACTTGGTTTCAAACCTCTTAATGTTCATGGAGATCATTGCAAGCTGCCATTTTAAGTGCATCTCCTCCATCTCCAGTGGATCCACTTGTTCAAAATCTTTATAAGCAAGAAACTGCTGATGTTCATATTCAGCAACAAATGAATGAACAATATCATCCAACACACTACTACATTTTGATTTAGGAGCAGATTGAGTATGGGTTTGAGAAGATGCTCCTGATGAATAAGAGCTTGAGGCTTGATGCACAGGTTTTGTAGAAGCACCAACAAATGCAGAATGAGTGGATGGACGAATGGGACTTCTAACATCAGGCTCAAGTGATTTAAGCCTGTTGTAGAGGTCATCAAAGGACATCATGTCCAATCTACCTTTGGTCTTGAGAGCAATACAGACTTGTAACCAAGAGGGCGACAAAGATCTCAGAAACTTAGCATTGCAGTCCTCATTTTCAGGTCTTGCCTTCAACTGATTAAGTTGACTTAAGATCCGATGAAACCTATCATAGCCTTTATGAATTCCCTCTTCTTCAGATATCTGAAACTCTTGGAACTTTTGCTTCAGCATAGACTTCTGCAACCTTCTTGATTCATCATTCCCACCAAATCTAGCTTTTATAGCCATCCAAATGTCCTTGGCATCTTCCATGAAGTGGAAGTCACCCATATGGACATCAGGTATAGCTTGGAGCAGAATTGTTCTTACCTTGCTCTCCCGTTGCACAGCCAGAATCTCTTCAGCAGTTCTGGGACCTACAATTGTAACAACTCCATCAGCATCTGTAACATGCTTCTTCAGGCTATTCCCCTTTTTGACAACCTCCCACAAATTCCAATCTATGTTTGTGATCTAGTTCTGCATCTTCATGGACCACAGATGATATTCTTCAGCATTCTTCAAGTATGGAAACTTAGCATTACTGTTGGGGAGGTTGAGTTGTTGAAGAGAAGTGGTGTTAAGGTTTTGGGTTGTATCAACCTCATCATCAGATCCAGGAATGTTTGTTGATTTGTTTGGATTCTTAAGGTGTAAGATTTGTGTTTCTTAGTATGACAGAGACTCTCTCGAGGCTCTGATACCACTTGTTGAACTATTAGACCTTGATAGATCTTCTTAAGCACTCTAGAATCGTTAGCAATGTTACTGTAATCAATAACACACTAATAGATAATCTCTGTATCTTGTATTTTAAAGCGGAAACAAATACAAGTGTAATACTAAGAACTCTTGATCCTCTATGGATCTTTTTAATAATAATAAAAGTGTTTTCTAAAACGTAATTCAATACATAATCGTGTGTTCCTTTTATACACAAGGAACCCTAAACTGTTTCACAAGAAAAGAATATTCTAAAACATCTAAAAGATATGCATTATCACTTCCTAAATAAACTCATGCATATCCAAACTATATTACATAAAATACGGAAATACTATATTCGCAGAAACTAATAAAGCTGAAACTAATCTTCAGCAGATACACTGCTTCAGCAGGAACCAGCTCTTCAGCAGTAACTTTAGCAGAAACAGTCAGCAGAATTCTTACATAACAGAATTCCCAACAAGAGTTGGCTAGTCCAGAAGCAAACGGCTTTTGGTAAAGACTAATCAAATCCGTTGACAGCTGGTGGTTTGCTCAAAATCACACGGTTATCAGGTGTGCCACAGTTCTTACATCTGGCTACTCCAGAAGTGATGGCTTTTGGTAAAGAGGTTTTCAAATCCATGAAGTTTTTCTCAAAAGATTGCTAGGGACTAGCAATGTTTTAGTGTGGGGGATTGATGAGTGTGTAAATACTCATCATTTTTACCTTTTCTGAGCTGCCAAAACATCTAAAAACACTCAATATTGCATCAAAATAGTGAAAATATCACAGGAATGTGTTTTATATGTTTCAAATGCAAAATAATCAAAACAGATGAAAAACGTACAAAGTTTGTAAAATTGGCAGTTTCAGTCCCTCAACTTTTAAAAGTTGTCAAATCTAGTCCTTGGTTGTTCTAAAAACTTGAAAAAGTCACCAAATGACCTTTTGCATCAAAAAGTTACATAATTAGTCCTTTGGTGCAAAGTTTCACAAAATGTCAAGTTTAGTCCCTGAAGTTTGGAAAATTGTTAAAAATGGTCCCTGGGATATTAAAACTTTGAGAAAAACAAATTTTTTCCTTATACTAATCTTCTATGGCAGGAATGGTCCTTGGTTAGAAATTTTGGTGAAATTACAAGATTGGTCCCTGAAGTTTCAAATTTGGCAATTTTAGTCCTCGGGGTTTGAAAAATGGAATTTATCATATTTTACCCTTGTACTACTCACCATTGGTATAATAGACCCTTTTGATTACTTTGGGTGAATGACAATTCAAGCCTCTCAATTTTCAGAAAATTGCACTTTTGGTCCCTATGGCTAAAAATACCAAACGGATCCTTAGTTCTTAAAACCAAAAACCAATCCAATAAAAACCCAAAACACAAACCACAGCCCACCCAAATAATCCCTTGTCCCAATCACCAACCAAGCCCAATCCACCCAACAAATACTCCCTCCCCGTTTTATAAGAAACCCCGGTCAACACCCCTTCGTTGACTCACCCCTTCCACCTCCACTTGCCCTGCTAAACCACTGCCATACTTCACCTCCCCCCTCCTCCAGCTCACTTACCCACTCCATATTCCCCCTCCAAATAGAACCAAACAAAAAAACCAATTAATACTTTTGAATCTCTCACAAGCAATCCCATAACCTGCCAAAAATCATTTTCCCGCCAAAAGGTTTTAAAGGGCCAAGATCAATTCAAGAGATCCAAGGGTGAGAAACAGATGTGGGAAAGTCTCAATAGACTCCAAGGAACCCAAAAAGTGAGATATAAAAAATAAAAGAAAGAGCAGAAGATAGTAGTAGATTTTAGCAGTAGATTAGGGCAGTCAATTAGTAGTTGTTAATGTAATTTAGCTTTCTAAACATTATTCTTAGTCTTCAAATTGTAATCTCAGTAGTAGTATTGTAATCTCATGTTTTCTTAATGAAAGTTTCAAGTTTAAAAGTTTCAATCTGAGTTTGCCTAAATTCCTCAAATTTTTATGATAACTCAATTGTTGTTAAAATAGCTATGTCACTGTTCCATTAAGCACATTTCAAGTTATTTACAAGTTTTTTATGAGTTAAGTTTGTTTTATAATCTGTTTTGGTTCAAAAACTTCAAAATCTCAAGAAATTCTCATAATTAGTGAAAAATCATAATTCAGTATTGAAGGAAGAAGGAGCATTGCAGGTGATGGACATGGGACTAGCAGGGTCTTAGAAACCTCAGGGGAGGTGTAGGTTGTGGTTTAGTTACCTTGGTACCTTTTTCTCAGTATGGAACACTTGTAAGATTTTCTTCCAAATTGTTGTATTTTCTGTTCATTATGCCATCATATGTGATCATTTGTGTTTTTATTCTTAATTTATTGTTATGGATATTGTTTGATGTCATTTGGTACACTTTGTTCATGGAAATTCATAGATGCTAACTTTTTTTCTATTAACTGTCAATTAAGTAAAATCATGGTCATTGAGTATTTGCTGTCATGACTGATATTGTTGTGCTAAGTTAAGTCCATTATATCATCCTGTGAGTTTATGCACCAGAATCATGGCTTCAATCACTTAATAGCTTTACAAATCCCTTGCAAGTAAAAAAACAGTTAAGTTATTAAGGGGTGTTTGGTTTAGTTGAGTGCTGAGGTTTCCTGTTGATGTGTGGCCTTAATCTTTGTTTCATTAGCTTGCATTAAGTCTAGTTAGGCTTTAGGAATCATGAAAATGGCACCTTAAACAACCAAAAGTCAAAATCTAAATTTTGAAACCCACAACAGTTACTGTTGGGTCTGTTGGGATCCATTCTCACCATTTGGGTTAAAAACTTGTTCCTTAATCTTAATTTGGTCTTACTTTAACTTATTACAACTTATTTGGCTTGTATGATTCAATCAAAGCTTATTTTGGTCAAAGTTTAAGTTTTTCCTGAAAAGTCAAAATAGCATTTACTCATATTTTCCAATTCTTGCATGAATTCTTGTAATTTTTAGGATAGGATTTAGGCCTTGTAACTTTTAGGTTTAGTAACCCCCCACCTCAACTCCATTGTCCCATCATCCATACATTTTTGTGATTTTTTCCCTGGGCCCCACAAGCCTCCAAAGTAGGCTGCATGGGGGAACCTTGCCCTGCTGCAGCAGCTCGACAGCCACCACCACCACTTTGGTGGTGGTTTCTGACCACCACAGTGGGCCCCAAAACCAAACCTTTGTTCCTTTCAACCCTCCCCCTGGTAGGCTTCTAGGATTGACCTTTAGTTTGACCTTAAACCCCCTGGGACCCACCTGAATCAGGCCCTATACATTGTCCCATTTTCTGAGTTGCAATAAGAAATCCATGTGCTTATTTGTGGCTTATTTGCTTAATCAATAGACCCCACTTGCTTATTCTGGCTTTTGCATGTTCACTTAACTCATTTGTATCAGAATCAACCATAGTGGGTCCCACTTAAGCTCATTTGAGCTCATTTCTTGTCTTGGTCAACTATAGTCAACTGTCAAAGCTTTTAAGCTCTTAAGTGTTTATTTTCAATTTACAAAAAAGTTGTTTTTACAAAAGTTGTTAGTTTTTAATGTAAAATAGTTTTCTAAAAGAAAAATCCAAAAAATCAATTATTAATTATAAGTGATAGTTTCTATTTAATGTAATTTAAATTTAATTTTTATTTTTAAATTTTTGTTAAGAACTTAGCATTTTTATATTTTTCTTAAATTCCTTTTATATTAAAGTATTTTTAGTAATTTTATCAGATTTTTATTTTGTCATTTAGTATTAATTAGAATTAATATTAGTTTTATTAGTAATTAATTAATAATTAAGTTTTAAATAGCATAATTAATTTTTATAAAGTGACACCTAGTTTTTATATTTTTCCTAGCTTTTATATTTTATAAAATAATTTTAGGAATTTTTCCATAATTTTCTAAGTCATTTAGGTATTATTAGTAATTTAAATTAGTTTAAATAGTTTAATTAAGATAATTAGTTTTTAATTACTAGAAAATCCATAAAAAGACAAAAATATTTATTTTTAATTTTTATACTTTCTTCAAGTTCATTTTAAGTTTTAGAAATTATTTTTGCAAGTTTTTAGTTTAATTTGTAGTGTTTATCATTTTTAGTTTATTTAAATTAGGTTTAATTTACTTTTTAAATAGTTTTAATTAATTAAATAGTATTTAAATATTAAAATAATCATTTTAATAATTTCATTTTCATTTTAAATTTTCTTTTTATTTTAAGTTTGTAAAAAGGTCATTTTCACCCCTAGGTGTTTTCAGATTTCAGTTTTCACGTTTTATTTTGTACGTTTACGTTATTTAAAACATGAACGTACGCGTTTTTAGGTTTTAAACGTTTCTGGTTTTTCCAAACTTACAGTCTTATTCATATAGCTTGTTTAAGCTATTTCCTTATAGATTCCTTAGCTTAATCACTCACAGACCCTTTTCTTATCCAAATTCACCCGATCACAGAACCGTTTGTTAACCATCCACACCTCGTCAGGACATAACGACCCGGGGAAACACTATATTCCGCGGAGCATTGACTCTAGGCAGTTCGACCTTGTTGACCATCACATGGTCAATTTAAGTTGACCGTTCTGAGCCAATCAAAATTTGGCGCCGCTGCCGGGGAGGTCGTGCGCGTATTCTAAACAGTTTTACAGATTAGTGAATCTGGATATACACTCACTGTATATTTACCATCCTTTGTTCATATTTTCTTATTATAAAAACAAAACTGTTCCTGAAAACTTTTTAAAATTAGTTTTCAACAAACACAAAAACACAAAAAGATTTTCTTTCTTACAAAATGTTTTCTAAAACCACAAAAAATATCCATCTTTACCCTCCTACCTTTTTGATTCTTCATCCCTTTACCCTCTATCCTTTTGATTCTCACTTCTTCCACTTGTCCTGTAATTGATTCTAATGGCATCTCTCGATGACGATTTCTTTGAACAATGGGCCTTTGAGAGCAAAATTGAAAAACTTATGGCCTTGTCAAAAATTTCGAGATGTCGTGTTGATCATGATGGACCATCGATTCATATTCCCTCTCCGGTGAGGGGAATGGAACAAGAAACCGAGGTGACAAAGGACCATGTACTTCCCTCTGACGATGGAAGTGCTAAATACGTCCAACCTACGATTGTCCAAAAACCTAAGCTCACAATTGCTCCTAAACCTTCAAGAATCAATCTTGACCTTTCACGATATAAGGTTATAAGGTCATCAAACAAACGTACAGAGCTTAGAGCCGTGACTGAAAAGAATGACTTACCCAATCTTCACGTTTATCAAGAACAAAAACCCGAGACCATAACGGAAGTGGTGGAAATTTCTAGCTCTAAGAGCACACCACTTGTCCCACCTCCAGATTTTATTCCTTGTGTTGGTTGTGGTGAGCCACTTTTTGGTTTACCATGTCGTTGGTGTACATGTGTACAATGTGGTAATGATATTCGAGACGGAAGTTGTTTGTTTTGTGGTTCGAGGAATTCATTTGCTTATGATCCTAATCAGAACTCATTCAACGACTCTCTAAATTTTTCCAATTACCCATCACATTCATACGAGCAAGAATCATATTATCCAAATCACAATGGTGCTTCGTATCAAAATACACCGAACTTTTCATGTGAATATTGTGGAGGTCCTCACCAAGGTTTTGATTGTCAAAATAATCAAAATTTTGGTTACAACCAATATCCATACAATTCACCAAACCAGACTCAACAGTTTAACTGTTGTGAGTACTGTGGTGGTCCACACTATAGTTCTGATTGTCAATCGGGCAACACGCTTGTCTATGAGCAGTTTCCTGATAACAATTATGACTCAAGCACATACGACTCACAGCCACATCAGTTTTACTGTTGTGAAAACTGTGGAGGTCCTCACTTTAGCTCGGATTGTCAAACAGGGAATCCATTTCCTTGTAACAATTATGACTATTCATCTCAAGACCAACCTCCACAGTACCAATTGACCCAAGCAACTCCTCAATTCCCGCAAGACCTTTGTCAGAGGTTCTTGAAGCATTTAAAAAATTTAAGGAGGGGTTGGCTACTACATCGTTTCAAGATTCTCGTGAGAAATCGATGGCAGAATTACTTGCTGAAGAACGAGATGCTAGAAACGAAATGAGCATGGAAGAATTACTTGCTGAGCAAAGAGCGGCTAAAATATGTGCCAATCTTCGCTATGCTGCTCTATATGATGACGATGATGACAGTGATGACGATGATGACAGTGATGACGATGAAGATAACATTGTCATTATTCAAAAAGATTCATCAGATTCGCCAGTTGTAATTCCTTCCCTGGATAATCAGGGAGAAAATAATGTGACGAAGTGACTAGCCGTTGATCAAATGGAACTTGAAAATTCCATAACTGCTAGTACTTCTAAACTCCCTCAGTCTGTTGATATCACACCCAAAGTTCACACTCACTCTCCAAGCATGGGGGACGAGCATCTTGACACTGTTCCTGATATGGAATCGGACGAATTCATAAAGTCTAGTGTTGAGAACCTTGTACCAATCCCAAGAGAGTCACAGGGGACTTTTGATCATGTGTGTGACTTACCTTATCACCCTGAAAATCCAAAAGATCATTTTGAGACTTTCTCCGATTTTAATGATGATTGTACATCTTATGGAGAAGTTGAGTATGAAGAGGCACCATTGCCTCATTCTGATGTTGACCCTCTTATTGAGGAGTTCACAGATGAACTTACTCACATCAATCCAATTCCATTGGGAAGTGATGATGGTCTCCTTGATTTTGAAGCCGATATGGGAGAAAATGAAAATCTTTTAAACTCTAATCCCAACATCGAGCTTAGTACTTCACATGCTGATGAAAATTCTTTATCTTCTGGAGACATCAGTCATGTGGAAGGATTACCTTCTGAGCTAGTTAGCTTAGAAGAAGAGAATGATAATCACTTTGTTCCCGAAGTGATGATGGTCTCCTTGATTTTGAAGCCGATATGGGAGAAAATGAAAATCTTTTAAACTCTAATCCCAACATCGAGCTTAGTACTTCACATGCTGATGAAAATTCTTTATCTTCTGGAGACATCAGTCATGTGGAAGGATTACCTTCTGAGCTAGTTAGCTTAGAAGAAGAGAATGATAATCACTTTGTTCCCGAAGTGATGATGGTCTCCTTGATTTTGAAGCCGATATGGGAGAAAATGAAAATCTTTTAAACTCTAATCCCAACATCGAGCTTAGTACTTCACATGCTGATGAAAATTCTTTATCTTCTGGAGACATCAGTCATGTGGAAGGATTACCTTCTGAGCTAGTTAGCTTAGAAGAAGAGAATGATAATCACTTTGTTCCCGAAGCATTCAAGACTACTCTCACCAACCCTCTATTTGAATTCGAATCTGAATTCACTGTGATCTCTAACAATCCAATCTTTGATGAGGAGAGTGATGAGTCCATAATGGAACATGAATTCACAGATTCAAATCTTGTGAATGATTCTCTTCATGAGGAGTTCTCCGGTGAACTCACTCATCATATCATGACTCCTCCGGAGTTTGATATCCCGGGGGGAGATGCACTCAATCATGAGGATTTGCAAATTCCCACCCACCCTCCCGGGATGTTTTTGAGTTTAACCCTTGAAATCCAAATTCAGGCTAATGAACCTGCTCTCGAAGAAGAAGATCAAATCATGATTTTCATCATGGTTTTCTTCCTTTTCTTCACCTATAAGGTGACTTCTTCTTTTCTTCACTCCTTCGGGAATGAAGATACCATCTTTGATCCCGGCATTTTCATGTATCATTATCTTGAGCCAGATACTTATCTCATCGGTGTGGAACTTTCATGTGTTTCAAATGTTTGTCTAAACATCTTGAATGAAAGTACGCTGGAGATTGTTTCTTCCACATCATGCTTCCCCAAGGACAAATGAATTCGGGGTCGAGTCAAGCTAGCGTCTCGGTACACAAAAACAATAGCATTTACTTAGGGTTTTCACCCTAAGTGTGGGGGAGTTACCCCCATGCTATGGTTATTTATAAAGTGAAAATACAAAATGGTGTTTTCCACATTTAGCTTGTAATGTTGCCCTTTTACGTTCAAAGAGTCGGCATAATAGCCGGGACTTTGAATATTGAGGACAATATTCATTCTAAGTGTGGGGGGTATTTCGCTATTCTAGTGAATTTTATCACATTTTACTATCTAGTACCCCCGTTTTTGACCAAAATTTTTAAATTTTTTTCACTAAAGTTCAAAATTTTTGTGGTAATCAGTCCGCCAAGTCTAAATGACAAAAGGATTGGCTAGTCCAGGAGCAAATGGCTCTTGGTAAAGACATCTCAAACCAGTTGATGGCTTGCAATTTGCCAAGAATTGTATGGTAAATCAATTCGCCATATCCCATAAAGCGAATGAGTTGGCTAGCCCACAAGATTATGGTTTGTGGTAAAGGCCGTGGAAAATCCATAATTGGTAATCAGCTCACCAAGATGTTGACTTAGTCCATCAAGAGTTGGCTAGTCCAGAAGCAAACAGCTTTTGGTAAAGACTAATCAAATTCGTTGACAGCTGGTGGTTTGCTCAAAATCACACGGTTATCAGGTATGCCACAGTTCTTACATCTGGCTACTCCAGAAGTGATGGCTTTTGGTAAAGAGGTTTTCAAATCCATGAAGTTTTTCTCAAAAGATTGCTAGGGACTAGCAATGTTTTAGTGTGGGGGATTGATGAGTGTGTAAATACTCATCATTTTTACCTTTTCTGAGCTGCCAAAACATCTAAAAACACTCAATATTGCATCAAAATAGTGAAAATATCCCAGGGATGTGTTTTATATGTTTCAAATGCAAAATAATCAAAACAGATGAAAAACGTATGTAGATTTTAGAAGTAGATTAGGGCAGTCAATTGTTCTTAATGTAATTTAGCTTTCTAAACATTATTCTTAGTCTTCAAATTGTAATCTCAGTAGTAGTATTGTAATCTCATGTTTTCTTAATGAAAGTTTCAAGTTTAAAAGTTTCAATCTGAGTTTGCCTAAATTCCTCAAATTTTTATGATAACTCAATTGTTGTTAAAATAGCTATGTCACTGTTCCATTAAGCACATTTCAAGTTATTTACAAGTTTTTTATGAGTTAAGTTTGTTTTATAATCTGTTTTAGTTCAAAAACTTCAAAATCTCAAGAAATTCTCATAATTAGTGAAAAATCATAATTCAGTATTGAAGGAAGAAGGAGCATTGCAGGTGATGGACATGGGACTAGCAGGGTCTTAGAAACCTCAGGGGAGGTGTAGGTTGTGGTTTAGTTACCTTGGTACCTTTTTCTCAGTATGGAACACTTGTAAGATTTTCTTCCAAATTGTTGTATTTTCTGTTCATTATGCCATCATATGTGATCATTTGTGTTTTTATTCTTAATTTATTGTTATGGATATTGTTTGATGTCATTTGGTACACTTTGTTCATGGAAATTCATAGATGCTAACTTTTTTTCTATTAACTGTCAATTAAGTAAAATCATGGTCATTGAGTATTTGCTGTCATGACTGATATTGTTGTGCTAAGTTAAGTCCATTATATCATCCTGTGAGTTTATGCAC
Source organism: Artemisia argyi (assembly GCA_030686995.1). Lineage (NCBI taxonomy): Eukaryota > Viridiplantae > Streptophyta > Magnoliopsida > Asterales > Asteraceae > Artemisia > Artemisia argyi. Next base: position 1,059,062 of record JARVZY010012386.1, on the reverse strand, counting down.
CAGAATCATGGCTTCAATCACTTAATAGCTTTACAAATCCCTTGCAAGTAAAAAAACAGTTAAGTTATTAAGGGGTGTTTGGTTTAGTTGAGTGTTGAGGTTTCCTGTTGATGTGTGGCCTTAATCTTTGTTTCATTAGCTTGCATTAAGTCTAGTTAGGCTTTAGGAATCATGAAAATGGCACCTTAAACAACCAAAAGTCAAAATCTAAATTTTGAAACCCACAACAGTTACTGTTGGGTCTGTTGGGATCCATTCTCACCATTTGGGTTAAAAACTTGTTCCTTAATCTTAATTTGGTCTTACTTTAACTTATTACAACTTATTTGGCTTGTATGATTCAATCAAAGCTTATTTTGGTCAAAGTTTAAGTTTTTCCTGAAAAGTCAAAATAGCATTTACTCATATTTTCCAATTCTTGCATGAATTCTTGTGATTTTTAGGATAGGATTTAGGCCTTGTAACTTTTAGGTTTAGTAACCCCCTACCTCAACTCCATTGTCCCATCATCCATACATTTTTGTGATTTTTCCCTGGGCCCCACATGCCTCCAAAGTAGGCTGCAGGGGGGAACCTTGCCCTGCTGCAGCAGCTCCACAGCCACCGCCACCACTTTGGTGGTGGTTTCTGACCACCACAGTGGGCCCCAAAACCAAACCTTTGTTCCTTTCAACCCTCCCCTGGTAGGCTTCTAGGATTGACCTTTAGTTTGACCTTAAACCCCCTGGGACCCACCTGAATCAGGCCCTATACATTGTCCCATTTTCTGAGTTGCAATAAGAAATCCATGTGCTTATTTGTGGCTTATTTGCTTAATCAGTAGACCCCACTTGCTTATTCTAGCTTTTACATGTTCACTTAACTCATTTGTATCAGAATCAATCATAGTGGGTCCCACTTAAGCTCATTTGAGCTCATTTCTTGTCTTGGTCAACTATAGTCAACTGTCAAAGCTTTTAAGCTCTCAAGTGTTTATTTTCAATTTACAAAAAAGTTGTTTTTACAAAAGTTGTTAGTTTTTAATGTAAAATAGTTTTCTAAAAGAAAAATCCAAAAAATCAATTATTAACTATAAGTGATAGTTTCTATTTAATGTAATTAAAATTTAATTTTCATTTTTAAATTTTTGTTAAGAACTTAGCATTTTTATATTTTTCTTAAATTCCTTTTATATTAAAGTATTTTTAGTAATTTTATCAGATTTTTATTTTATCATTTAGTATTAATTAGAATTAATATTAGTTTTATTAGTAATTAATTAATAATTAAGTTTTAAATAGCATAATTAATTTTTATAAAGTGACACCTAGTTTTTATATTTTTCCTAGCTTTTATATGTTATAAAATAATTTTAGGAATTTTTCCATAATTTTCTAAGTCATTTAGGTATTATTAGTAATTTAAATTAGTTTAAATAATTTAATTAAGATAATTAGTTTTTAATTACTAGAAAATCCATAAAAAGACAAAAATATTTATTTTTAATTTTTATACTTTCTTCAAGTTCATTTTAAGTTTTAGAAATTATTTTTGCAAGTTTTTAGTTTAATTTGTAGTGTTTATCATTTTTAGTTTATTTAAATTAGGTTTAATTTACTTTTTAAATAGTTTTAATTAATTAAATAGTATTTAAATATTAAAATAATCATTTTAATAATTTCATTTTCATTTTAAATTTTCTTTTTATTTTAAGTTTGTAAAAAAGTCATTTTCACCCCCTGGGTGTTTTCAGATTTCAGTTTTCACGTTTTATTTTGTACGTTTACGTTATTTAAAACGTGAACGTACGCGTTTTTAGGTTTTAAACGTTTCTGGTTTTCCAAACTTACAGTCTTATTCATATAGCTTGTTTAAGCTATTTCCTTGTAGATTCCTTAGCTTAATCACTCACAGACCCTTTTCTTGTCCAAATTCACCCGATCACAGAACCGTTTGTTAACCATCCACACCTCGTCGGGACATAACGACCCCGGGAAACACTATATTCCGTGGAGCATTGACTCTAGGTAGTTCGACCTTGTTGACCATCACCTGGTCAATTTAAGTTGACCGTTCTGAGCCAATCACACACCTTATACACTAAAGAATAAATGATTTACAAGATGAAATGAACAAACAACTTAAATAGCAAGATGATACTGAGTTGTACTACTTCTAGTCTTGATTGATAGAAGTATTCTTCTCTTTGCACTTGAGTGTTGAAGCTTAAATCACTTGGAAACAAAAGCTTATGATTATATGATCAAAGAATTGATTTAGGGAGATTTGGGTAGAAAGTTTTTGTGCAAAAAGGCAAGGAAAAAACCGTGGGAATGAACAAGTATTTATAGGCAAAGCTGGGGGAGTCAGGAGCGTGGCCGGTCCCCTTAATAATTAAGGGGGCCGCCTAGTTAATTAAGGGGGCCGCCCCTTCTGTACGTTGCCCAGCATTGACATTTTGTGGGGAAGGTTTTTCTGGAACATTTTTGCCATTTTTTGTTCAAAATTTGAATTTATATATTTATGGTTAATTAATCATTTTTATTAAATACCAAAATGATTTTCTAAAGGATATAAAATGTTTGTAACATTTTATAAAAAATCTAGAGATTAAGAGAATGTTCATTTGATCACATAATGCATTAGACACTTTGTTTATACACACCTTAAGTGATTAGATGGTAAAAGTGAATATTTACTACTATATTCTTGTTTACGTCATGATCTTTGGTTTGATGAGTTTTTATTTTTTGATTATCAAAACAAAGAGATATCGAAAGATATGAATAATGTTTTTAGACATTATTTATATCAACAATCTCCCCCTTTTTTATGATTACAAAACCTAAACTTATTAAATCTAACAATTAATTTTTAGACAAGTATTTAGTGAGTTTATATTCACTTCTCCTCCTTTTTGTTAAATCAAAAAGGTTTAAGCCAATAAGTTGAAAGCTCCCCCTTGATGTATGTTCCCCCTCATTTGAGGGCACCAAGGGTTCGAGCTATTGAATACTTGCAAGAAAAATATTAGAGGTACAAGCAAATGTATAGCATAATAACAACTAATGATAAGCATGGCAAAGGAATATTAGGAACACATATTAAAAATTCACTAATTCAAAATGATTATGCCAACCACATAATCATTGTTACATCAATTATAATACTAGAATTCTAAACCAAGTAGAACATCCTATTTTGCCAAGAGAGAGTGTAATCAAACTTGCTTGTATCCCAAAAGCTTGAAGTTTTTTATTTGAAAAACAAAATACATAAGTATATAGTATGCTTAGGCGAGGGTGGTTGAGTGGGGATCATGTTGATGGCTCAATGGAGGTATATTTTTTGTTTCATGGATATTGGTGAATTTGATGATGGAGAGCTTGGAGGTGGTGAGTTTGGAGTTGAGTTTGTTGGTTGAGGGTTAAGATGTTGTTCAAGTGATAATGTTTGTTGAGATCTAGTGAGAAGATACTCAATCCAAGTAAAGTGCTCATTCAATGCAATGGTTTGTTTTTGGAGGAAGATGCAACAAGGGCAATTGTTGACATGCTTCTCAATTTGATTTGGGTTATGTGGTGATGAGGGTGAGCTAGATGGAGGTGGATCCAAATTGAGTTGAGCAAGATGTAAGGCTAGAAGAGCACTAATCTCATGTGCTTATTTTAGCTCCTCAACGAACTTCAAGTGTTCGGAGAAAGGTGATGGTGGTAGAGTATGGTTGTTGTCTTGGGTGAAGGTTTGAACATGCAACATGGGAATGGCATGTGAAGTTGTAGGGTGTGGTGGTGGCACTCTTGGTGGTGGAGACATGTTTGAGCTAGGGTAATCATGAAAGCATGATATGGATGGAAGAGATGCTTCATGAGTGGAAGGTGTTTTTGTTGAATGAGCAACAAATGAAGTATTGGCAATGAGGTTTGGATTGTTGTTTTGTGATGGTGCATGCTCATCATGAGAAGAAGCATTGGTGGAACCAAGTATGGGTGTTTGACTTTGTTTGTGAGATGTGTTATTTGTATGAGTATAAGGTTTGGGTATGGGTTGATTTGGAACAACATCACTTGAGCGTTGACAATAGTCAATCTATCTCCTCTAAACGGGTTTTACGGAGATCTTAGCAACTCTTGAGAGTTTAGATCTTGGGTTGTTGGGAGATAACGTATTTGGTTGGATGATCATTAATGATGAAGGAGATGTATTTATAGTGTAAGAAAAGTGTGGTTTAGGATGGTAAATTTTGAGGGGTAGTTTAGGACAAAATATGTTAGTGAATTTTGGGAAGTATAGGGTGAGAATGGGTCAAAACTTGAAAAAGAAAACAGGAACCCTGACCATCAGATGGCCGGTCCCCTTAAATAGGAGCCGGTCCCCTTAATAATTTAGGGGGCCGCCTTGTAATTTAAGGGGGCCGCCCATCTGGTGTTTTCCAAATTACCAAAAGTAGTTTTTGACAGAAATTTGTAGAGAAGGTTATGCGTTTGGGTTTGGTTTTAAGCACGTTCACTCTTTGAGGCAATATAGGATATGCTAGTCATGTATATAAAACAATTTATTTGCAAAGATTAAGAAAACATCAATCTTTAATAAGCGTGCAACCTACTCATCAAACAAGTAAATTATATAAGTTAAGAGACAACAAATCATGTTAAACTAATGATTAACTAATAAGACTAATGAACTAGTTCATTGATACTAAGTAGTGCCTATGTGCAACAAAAAGGGAGATATGATTGTAATGACATTAAAACTTGTTGCAAACAAGATTCATATAGGCAAACCATGATTCTCTTGAAATGACTTGGTTTTATAATGAATGTCATGTTAATAAAAGTCTATGATAAATGTGAGATTATCATAGATGGCATAAGAAAACGTTTTTAGCATTATTCAACAATACTTTAAAGTAGACTCAAGTGTGTATCTAAGTAAAATAGATTGGGTTTTACTTCAAGAGATGTTGACAAAAGAGACAAGGAAATTTTCCCAATCTTGATTTTGATTAAAAGAAAGTTGTGATTGCTCATTGTCAAATATGTTGTTTGAAGAGAAATAAGATAGTTATTTGAAAGACTATTTTTCAAAATGTGAGGTTTTATGCATGATATTTGATTTTTGATAGAAAGAATCACTAGTTATGGATTTATAAATCATGTTTAAAGATTTCATGTTCAAGAGAGTCGGTTAAGCCCATTGTCACATATAACCATTTTGTATGTTAACTAAAAACATGGATGAGTGATGACATAATCTTATGGGCTTAGTACAACATAATTGAGAGGGATATAACCAATCATCTATGGTTGCAAAATTAAGACATATACTTACTTATCTCTTCATTGTATTTAACAATAGCTTATCTTAATCCTAGGTTATATTATTACGTATCTATTATTGCTACTAGATTGGTAATTTGTCCTAAATGATAAACATTCTACTAGTGGTCATAGATAATTTCCAAATTCAATGATGAATTAGAAAGTGGGCAATTAATCCAAAATCTAGAAGGTCAACTAAACTAATTTCTAGTATATATTTATAAGCAATCTTATTAATATATGAACAAGGCAACCTACAAACTTAAGCATATTTATAGACTAATTATGGCATAATTAGATATAGTGTGATATTAATAAGTTTTTGAAAAGAAAACTTACCTCATTTCCAGCTTTTCTTTATGAGTGTGTGCGTGAATGCTGGTTGACATCTTCAATGTTTAGCCAAAGCATAATATCGTAGCGAAGTGAATATTCAATGCCTTTAACAACCAAAGTGGCTTGATCCGAATCATGTCTTTCATGTGAATTAATTGTTGTAATATCCTTAATGCACAAAACCATCATGAGTAGTATTTTTCATATCTTCATATTTAATCATCCCAAGATACCACCATAAGAATTTGATTACTTGATAACTTGAACGTAGAGTGATGAGATGACTTGAATATCTTCAATGGAGGTTTTTCCATTTTCATGAGTCGTGTTTGTCAAGAATGTTTCCGTTTGATTCCTTCATCTTGAGGTAGTCTAACAATTCATCTTAATTAAGTGATGAAATTTTAGACACCCTTCTTGATTGTAACTTGTAGAAATTACTTTGAATATTTCTAAAAAACAACACTCCAATAGTGAAGATCTTATCATCAATTCTTAAAATGGCCGCAACAATGTCATTTGCTAATCGTGTGTATAATAGTCTTCATAAGTATGTTTTGAACATGAATGATCCATTTAAAAAAAACCGTCTCTTCGTTCTTTAATTACCCAATCATAAAAAATAAAAAAAAAAAACAACTTGGTACCCAGATTCTCATGGGTCCGAGATGGTTAGTTGAGGACATCCATTGCATTAGAATGCACATGGTGAGGATGTCACTAAGGAATACAAGAATTCATCAATAGTTTGTCTTAACAAACAAACAATGACTTTCTTGACTTATATAATTAGTAATGGATGTAAATAATATTAATTCTAAATTTCTCTACTAGATTTTTCAAATTTTATTTTCCTTAATTCACTTGCTGATTGATCATTTGCATTAAATCCTAAGCCGGTTTTATCATTAAATGACTTTTTAATATTAAGTAAGTATTTTAAAGATTTGAAACTATTTTCAAATTTAGCTAATATTTTTACTTTTTCATTCTCGTTTCTAATTTCTTGTTTGTAGTCTTGAAATTTTTTACATTCAAGATCAATTTCAATATTACTTTCAAGTCTAGACATTTTATCTTCTAGAATTATTTCTTTTTCAAAGTTACTTTCAACGAATGTTGAAGATTCATTTTCATGAGTGATTTTTGGGTCTATGTTGCAAAAATGTTTGAAGTTGTTTTCTAATTTTGAAAACTCTATTATAAATTGATCATAGCAAAAATATTTGGTTTCTGATTGTACCTTATTTGTAGCTTTATTTGCTTCACAATCTTCACATACCACATGATGATCCTTTTCATCGTCTATGTCGCTCCATGTTCCATTTATAGGTTCATTTAGGTCTTGGCACATGTAGTCTTCGCCATTAATACTTGTAGTTTCATCTATATGAATATCTTCACAAGCCATATTTTGATCATCTTCTTCATCCATGTTGCTCCATGATTCATTTAGAATCTTTCTTCGGATTTGGCTCGTGTATTCTTCGTTATTGATACCTTCAATGACCACATTTGAACTAGTAGCACTTGTATTTATTTCAACTAAGTATTTATCTATCAAATTTTCTAGAGCGACTAATTCTTGTGTAACATTAAGTTTATCATTTTTGGCTTTACATTTCCCTTGGTGAAAGTTTAAAAGACATTTCCAAATATCAGTTGCCGTTTTACAAAAGAATACTCTTTCGTATTCAACTCTTGGTAAGGTTTTATAAATCATTAATTTAGGTTTAGTATTTTTATTAATCTTTGTTTGAAGATGATTGCATTGCTTTTCAAAATCCGTTTTAGTTGTTTGAAGATCACCAACTGAAATGATATTCCAAAGATCAAGATCTATTGATTTCACATAACTTTCAAATTTATTTTTCCATTCACTAAAATTGGAGTTTTCGAATAATGGTAGTTGTTGCGTTAAATCCCCTTCAAAATATTTTTCAGATTCCATAGATTGTTGCAAGTTTTAAAATACAATATATTTTAAAAATCTTGCTTGACGTGGCTCCTGATACCAATTGTAGAAAACTAGAAGGGGGGGGGGGGGGGGGGTTGAATAGTTTTCCCTCTTTTTCAATTTATAAAAGTTTGCTTCTAAAGTATAGATTAAGTTTATAAAAGCTTTGATTCAAAAATGTAGATTTTAGTTTGTTCACAATAGTTAATTGAAAACCACTTAATTAGATTATTGAGTAAAAACAATAATGTTGTTTATCACACACACACACACACACACACACACACACACACACACATATATATATATATATATATATATATATATATATATATATATATATGAAATTTGTGTTGTGAATGTAACTTAGTTTGATCTTTATGTGAAATCAATGTATGCACAACACAAGCTAAATATGAAATGTAAATAAGTAAGTAAACAAAGAGTAAGAGATGGAAAGATTAAACCGAGAGACAAAGGATTTATAGTGGTTCGGCTACAAGGACACCTTCCTTGCCCTACTCCACTCTCCAAGCACCGAACTCGAGAGTTTTCTTCACTAAGTCAATATGCTCCCTTATGGCGGAGAAAACCATACACACCTTAGCTTACACCAATTTAACGACACAAAGCTAAATTTCGAGTTCTAATCGTAGCTAGAACTAATCTTACAACTTCTATCACACCACAACTTGTTCACACCATTTCACGTCTTCTACACTTCTTCACGACACTTGTTTCTTCACACCTTCACAACTTCTATCTAATTACTACTTCAACGCTTTTGCTTCTTCACAATTTTTGGGCTTCTATATCTTCACAACTTCAATACTTCTATGTCTCTACTTGAAGGCTTTTATCTATGTACTACTACAAGTCTTCTTCTACTTTAAAGGCTTCTATGTTTTCACTACTTCAATGCATCTACTTATTCACACCTTCTAGGCTTCTATGTCTTCACACCTTCTAGGCTTCAACTTCTTAACTACTTCAAGGCTTCTATACTACGATACGGCTTATATATCTTCACTACTAACCACTACTTCAATATACTACTACTTCTTATACTTCTTGTACCACTTCACACTTTCAACAAATCTAGATCCTATATCTAAATCTAACTAACCAATATACACACCTTATACACTGAAGAATAAATGATTTACAAAATGAAACGAACAAACAACTTAGATAGCAAGATGATACAAGTTGTAATACTTCTAGTCTTGATTGATAGAAGTATTCTTCTCTTTGCACTTGAGTGTTGAAGCATAAATCACTTGGAAACAAAAGTTTGTGATTATATGATCAAAGAATTGATTTAGGGAGATTTGGGCAGAAAGTTTTTGTGCAAAAAGGCAAGGAAAATCTGTGGGAATGAACCAGTATTTATAGGCAAAGCTGGGGGGTCAGGAGCGTGGCCGGTCCCCTTAATAATTAAGGGGGCCGCCCATTTTGAACGTTGCCCAGCTTTGTCATTTTGTGGTGAAGGTTTTTCTAGAACATTTTTCTCATTTTTGTTTGAAAATTTGAATTTATATATTTATGGTTAATTAATCATTTTTATTTAATACCAAAAATGATTTTCTAAAGGATATAAAATGTTTGTGACATTTTATAAAAAATCTAGAGATTAAGAGAATCTTCTTTTGATCATATAATGCATTAGACACTTTGTTTATATATACTTTAAGTGATTAAATGGTAAAAGTGAATATTTACTACTAAATTCTTGTTTACGTCATGATCTTTGGTTTGACGAGTTTTTATTTTGTGATTATCAAAACATAGGCATATCGAAAGATATGAATAACGTTTTTAGACATTATTTATATCAACAATATGTATCTTTCAGTACTCAACCTCCAGTTGAGCAACCGTCGATTGAGCACTTGTACTAGATTTTGTGGGCTAATAAAAATTAACAAAGTGGACACGCGTCAAAATTTTGACGGAATTACAGGGTTTAGCAGTTGACCATGACAATTTTAGGGAGAGCTTTCTAAAATGACCATGTTTAGAATAAAAAAAATATTGTCCCTTTTTTTACTTTTCTCTACAAAAATGCTATTTATATCGCAAATACTAGTCATTTCAATAAAAAAAAATTATATATTTGTTAAACTTTTCATGTTTAAATAAAAAAAAATAAAACTAATTTATAAAAACTACAGAGTATATGTTTATAAGTCTCTAATCGATACGATTACAATGATCATAATATTTATATATTATACAGCTATTTTTTTCAATATATTGTAACACCCCCAAAATACCGCAGCGGAAGACTGTGTCACAGGGGTGCTACTTCATAATACAAAGTACAAGTTATAGAAAACGAACTCTAAATGAGACGTTTTGAAAAGTTACCATTCGATTAATGAATTCAAAGTTACCAACATGAGATTTCAAAGTATGATACATAAATGTATACAAAATGTTTGAATGGTAAATGATAAAAGCGTAAGTCTTCAGAATATGCAGCTTGACTCTAAGTTCCACGCACTAGCTATCGCCTTATAGACCTGAGATAACATGCTAAAGTGTCAACACAATGGTTGGTGAGTTCATAGAGTTTGTCTTAAAAAAATTGAAAAAGCCTTAAAGAATGATCACACAGCAAAGGCATCGTGAATCCACTCAGTTACAAGTCCCGCCATAAGAGACTTGTAACCTGTGTGTTCACAACCCACTGCTACAATATATAGTATGATAAAGACATGTATAAGTTCATCAAGACAATTAAGCAATTAGTCGTGAGTCTCTACTTCATCTCCGAAGACCTCACTTTTATGATGTATCCAAACATTCGCAAATGTTAGGATGTATCAAAGACAACTGGGAGCCACTTCCCAAAGAAAACTGGGAGCCACTTCCCAAAGAAAACTGGGAGCCACTTCCCAAAGATAAAAGACAGTCATGTATGTATGAAATCAAGTATAACGCCATCAAGTATAAGACAATCAAGTATAACACAGTCACATATAAACGTTTTGAGTATTTGTACTAGTAAGCAAGTAGTTGAGCATGTATCCCCCCCAATAGTTAAAACAAGTACGAAAAGAGTAGGGGCTATGACTCACCTTAAGTCTATGTAATGAGAAATGATAGTGGTAGTCGAATCGCGAAAGTCTCTAAGAGCAGCCTATAATAGAACGTTGTGACTTAGGTTTGGAGTAACGTCTAAGAATACGACGAATTGCCAATATATGTCTTGCATAATGTTCATGATGTAGTACTTTAGTATATAGTGTAAGTCTTTGTATATAAATGGTCTATGAAACATGTATAGGTTGTAAATCTCTTACTACCGTTCGGGCCGACATAATTCAGAAGTCATGGAGTAAACGTTCGAGGAGCCAGGACACTTTAACTCGTAAATCCACAACTCGTCTCGACGGCTTAGTCAATGAACTCCTCACATGAGGCTCCCTACTATTGTAGTATTTGATAACATATATATATATATATATATATATATATATATATAAGCTTTGATCTTTAATAGTTATATGGTCTTTAGCCGTGGCTTTGCCGTGACCTTGGTCATTGTTACCATGGTCTTGAGACTCAACCTTGGCTTTAGCCATGGTTGTGCTCTTGGCTTTAGGTCATTTAGACCTCTTGGTCTCATCTAAATATAATCATTATATAGTAACTTTGGTCTAAAAATGGGCTGTTAAGAATTTGAAGAAATTTATCACTCAGAAAGCATTTTCAGGTCTCGAGCTTCTTTGTTCCTGAACGAAAACGTCGTTCCGGACAACTTTCGTGTTTTAATTTTTTGATGAATCGGACCAGAATTGGGACTTTCAAAATCATAATTTGATCAGAATGCAATTTAGGCAGATTTGCCGTTTTGGTTTCGCTAACTTCAAATGGTCATAACTTTTGACTCGTATACTCGTTTTGGGTGATTCAAATTGCTATGTTTTCCTTGTTAAGTCCTCTTTAACAGTAAGTAAGTGTCAAATATCAAATTTATACTATTGTGGTCGTGGTTTTCCATAAAAATCACTAGTTTGCTTGTTTACTTGTCATAAGTTAACATATGTATACCAATACTCGTTTTATCCATTTTTAAACATCATGAACACAATACAAAGACCATATATAGCATGAAAGAAACATAATAAGCATGAAATGATATTGAGCAAGAAAGTGTATAAGGGTTTGCTTACAACTTTTGGCTTTCTAAAGAAAGGAAGTCAAGTATAGAACTAGGACACTAAACTTAAGCTTGTAAACCCTTCACCATAACTCTTGTAACCATTGATAGACTTGATATAGACCTTGTGAAAACCCATTAACTTCAGCCCTAGTAACCTTGTGTAGCTCCTAATTCAACCATGGAATCACCAAACAAACTTAAGAACTAGGTAGAGAATACTAAGACCTTGAACTTTGTAGTGTAACTTGTATATTGAAGATCAAAGGATCATGGTGCTAGGATATATTAGTGTGGCGTTTTTATTGATGAAGAATGAAAGGAATGAGCTCTCTATTTATAGCAAGAATGAGGAGGTTAGGAAGGTGGCTAGGAAACTACATAAACTTGGAGACAAAGTTGTAAATAAAAATGATCCAATGGCTAAAGTCATGAGATGATGCCACAAGTGTGAATGCCCCCCCCCCCTAGTGGCGGTTTGGAATGGATAAGGAGGGATGACTTGGTCTTGGATGATATTATCCTAGATATAGAGCTAGTTTTGACTCCGTAAGTTGCTAACCGTAAGTTTTTAGGCCACGAAACGTAAAACCGGGTATCCTAAAAATATGAAACTTGAAAGTATGGTCAAACATGTCAATATAGTCCATAATAAAATATAAAATGAGTGGTAGGTTCTATCGGGTGCTAAAACCCTGCTAAAAACTGGAAACACGGGTCTAAAACGCGTAATACGTAAAACGTACGAAAGTTGCGTAAAATTAAGAAAAGTAAAATGTAACTTTTCTAATAGGATAATAATGACTTAAAATGACTTATAATGTCTAGGCTGGGCTCAGTCTAGTGTCGGTTGGTGTTAAATGTCTTTTAGACCTAAAACCGCAAGCCTAAAAATCAAGGAATGACTTATAAAATCAAAGAATGATTTTTGGTCAAAGGAGGAGGGAAAAATATGTTGACTTTTTCTAATAAGTTGAAAACTCAAATTGTCTTAGAAACGCGTTTTGTGGTCTAACGGTTAATCGCCCATACGGTTAAGCGTGCTCATGCGAGAATAGTACAGGCTTGGGTGACCTGCCGGGAATAGTAATTAATCTGAAAATGCGAATTGTTACAGTCTCTACCCCCTTCAGGAAACTTCGTCCCGAAGTTTAGTTGATGTTAACTACTTATGGTGTGTCTAATATAGTGGTGTTCACTCTGATTCGTCTAAGATTCTGGTTAAGGAGTTGTATCGGCTACAATTAAGCCCACTTATTTATAACACATTACTTACATAAAGAAGCGTCCAAATTTATGTAAGTAAGGTCTCATAAACTTATGGTTCGGTGATTTACAATTTCTTTATTTAACTGAAGAGGCGTCCCAATCCATTTAAATAAGGAGATTCTAAAACATCCTACTTAAGAATTTCCGACACAAAATCCGCCTTCTGAGGCCGATAGTAAGATAATCAAGTCATCAAATCCCTAAAGCTAAGCAATAATATTATTTAACTCAAATCTTGTGTCTAATCAAACAAGAACTGTCACAAGATCAAGTTAACTAATTAGTTATTACTGAGCTCCATATTTTTAATGACTCGGCTAATCTCTGGGGCTCCTTATAATACTAAAGTCACATCATCTAACAGCGTGAAACTAAGCAAACCTCTAACCAAAAAGCATATGTGTATGTATTGTGTGTAAGGCAAAAAAAGAGGAAGGTCCCAACGTATATAGCAGTTATAGTCTAGGCACTAAATGCAATCTAGTTCTCTATAACCAAGGCTCTGGTACCAATCTGTAACACCCCCAAAATACCGCAGCGGAAGACTGTGTCACAGGGGTGCTACTTCATAATACAAAGTACAAGTTATAGAAAACGAACTCTAAATGAGACGTTTTGAAAAGTTACCATTCGATTAATGAATTCAAAGTTACCAACATGAGATTTCAAAGTATGATACATAAATGTATACAAAATGTTTGAATGGTAAATGATAAAAGCGTAAGTCTTCAGAATATGCAGCTTGACTCTAAGTTCCACGCACTAGCTATCGCCTTATAGACCTGAGATAACATGCTAAAGTGTCAACACAATGGTTGGTGAGTTCATAGAGTTTGTCTTAAAAAAATTGAAAAAGCCTTAAAGAATGATCACACAGCAAAGGCATCGTGAATCCACTCAGTTACAAGTCCCGCCATAAGAGACTTGTAACCTGTGTGTTCACAACCCACTGCTACAATATATAGTATGATAAAGACATGTATAAGTTCATCAAGACAATTAAGCAATTAGTCGTGAGTCTCTACTTCATCTCCGAAGACCTCACTTTTATGATGTATCCAAACATTCGCAAATGTTAGGATGTATCAAAGACAACTGGGAGCCACTTCCCAAAGAAAACTGGGAGCCACTTCCCAAAGATAAAAGACAGTCATGTATGTATGAAATCAAGTATAACGCCATCAAGTATAAGACAATCAAGTATAACACAGTCACGTATAAACGTTTTGAGTATTTGTACTAGTAAGCAAGTAGTTGAGCATGTATCCCCCCAATAGTTAAAACAAGTACGAAAAGAGTAGGGGCTATGACTCACCTTAAGTCTATGTAATGAGAAATGATAGTGGTAGTCGAATCGCGAAAGTCTCTAAGAGCAGCCTATAATAGAACGTTGTGACTTAGGTTTGGAGTAACGTCTAAGAATACGAAGAATTGCCAATATATGTCTTGCATAATGTTCATGATGTAGTACTTTAGTATATAGTGTAAGTCTTTGTATATAAATGGTCTATGAAACATGTATAGGTTGTAAATCTCTTACTACCGTTCGGGCCGACATAATTCAGAAGTCATGGAGTAAATGTTCGAGGAGCCAGGACACTTTAACTCGTAAATCCACAACTCGTCTCGACGGCTTACTCAATGAACTCCTCACATGAGGCTCCCTACTATTGTAGTATTTGATAACATATATATATATATATATATAAGCTTTGATCTTTAATAGTTATATGGTCTTTAGCCGTGGCTTTGCCGTGACCTTGGTCATTGTTACCATGGTCTTGAGACTCAACCTTGGCTTTAGCCATGGTTGTGGTCTTGGCTTTAGGTCATTTAGACCTCTTGGTCTCATCTAAATATAATCATTATATAGTAACTTTGGTCTAAAAATGGGCTGTTAAGAATTTGAAGAAATTTATCACTCAGAAAGCATTTTCAGGTCTCGAGCTTCTTAATTACTGAACAAAAACGTCGTTCCGGACAACTTTCGTGTTTTAATTTTTTGATGAATCGGACCAGAAGTGGGACTTTCAAAATCATAATTTGATCAGAATGCAATTTAGGCAGATTTGCCGTTTTGGTTTCGCTAACTTCAAATGGTCATAACTTTTGACTCGTATACTCGTTTTGGGTGATCCAAATTGCTATGTTTTCCTTGTTAAGTCCTCTTTAACAGTAAGTAAGTGTCAAATATCAAAGTTATACTATTGTGGTCGTGGTTTTCCATAAAAATCACTAGTTTGCTTGTTTACTTGTCATAAGTTAACATATGTATACCAATACTCGTTTTATCCATTTTTAAACATCATGAACACAATACAAAGACCATATATAGCATGAAAGAAACATAATAAGCATGAAATGATATTGAGCAAGAAAGTGTATAAGGGTTTGCTTACAACTTTTGGCTTTCTAAAGAAAGGAAGTCAAGTATAGAACTAGGACACTAAACCTAAGCTTGTAAACCCTTCACCATAACTCTTGTAACCATTGATAGACTTGATATAGACCTTGTGAAAACCCATTAACTTCAGCCCTAGTAACCTTGTGTAGCTCCTAATTCAACCATGGAATCACCAAACAAACTTAAGAACTAGGTAGAGAATACTAAGACCTTGAACTTTGTAGTGTAACTTGTATATTGAAGATCAAAGGATCATGGTGCTAGGATATAGTAGTGTGGCGTTTTTATTGATGAAGAATGAAAGGAATGAGCTCTCTATTTATAGCAAGAATGAGGAGGTTAGGAAGGTGGCTAGGAAACTACATAAACTTGGAGACAAAGTTGTAAATAAAAATGATCCAATGGCTAAAGTCATGAGATGATGCCACAAGTGTGAATGCCCCCCCCCCTAGTGGCGGTTTGGAATGGATAAGGAGGGATGACTTGGTCTTGGATGATATTATCCTAGATATAGAGCTAGTTTTGACTCCGTAAGTTGCTAACCGTAAGTTTTTAGGCCACGAAACGTAAAACCGGGTATCCTAAAAATATGAAACTTGAAAGTATGGTCAAACATGTCAATATAGTCCATTATAAAATATAAAATGAGTGGTAGGTTCTATCGGGTGCTAAAACCCTGCTAAAAACTGGAAACGCGGGTCTAAAACGCGTAATACGTAAAACGTACGAAAGTTGCGTAAAATTGAGAAAAGTAAAATGTAACTTTTCTAATAGGATAATAATGACTTAAAATGACTTATAATGTCTAGGCTGGGCTCAGTCTAGTGTCGGTTGGTGTTAAATGTCTTTTAGACCTAAAACCGCAAGCCTAAAAATCAAGGAATGACTTATAAAATCAAAGAATGATTTTTGGTCAAAGGAGGAGGGAAAAATATGTTGACTTTTTCTAATAAGTTGAAAACTCAAATTGTCTTAGAAACGCGTTTTGTGGTCTAACGGTTAATCGCCCATACGGTTAAGCGTGCTCATGCGAGAGTAGTACAGGCTTGGGTGACCTGCCGGGAATAGTAATTAATCTGAAAATGCGAATTGTTACATATATTGTGTGTTAACAGACAATTTAAACTTGATAAAAGTGTTTAGTGCAAATATCTAGTGCTACACATTTTGTAGCACATTTTATTTAGGGTAAACTGCAAAAATGGTCATTAACATATCACGAAAATGCACAAAAGACACCGAGTCATAAAGGCATTCAAAAATGGCATTAACGTTACGTATAATTGCAAAAAAGCCACCGAGAGCTAATTTCCATTAGTTTCCTCGTTAAGTGCCACGTCACTGAGGGTATTGTTAATACAAATATCGTCTAAAAACAATATTTATATTTTACGATCTTTCTTAGTTTTGTTAACTACAAAAGGTAAAGTTTATTTTTGGCAAATCGTAAATATAGTTTAAAAGTCTTCTACTTAACTTAACTCAAACTACATTTACATGTTTTCATAAAGTGATTTCTAATCAAGTATACTTTAGTTTAAGTTCATGTGTTAAAAATGTCTTATAAGTATATTTAGCGAGTTTTTTAAATAGTACGTCTTATTGGAATATAAGCAAGAAAACTCCTTTTTGGTAAATCATTTACTTGCTGACATCTCAAACAAACATTTTTAAGACTATACATAAACTCTTTTACAAGTATACTTTCTTTTTTAAGAATATCCAAAATTAGAAATCATATGTATACTTACATCATTCTTTGCATCACACATGTCCCTTCAAGGAAACATGTGTGTAAGAAATATGTTTTATTTTGTATAGATTCATACTCAAGATCTCAAAGTTGACTTTGTGAGATCTTAAGAATATTGTGTTAGATTTTGTATATCTTGTGCAGGATTTTGTCAGGGCTTCTGGCGGAACCCTCAGGTACAACGGATGGAACCAAAGCATTGGTTCCGCCGTATCCGTGGGTTGATCTGGAAGTTGGCCTATAAATAGCAACCCACTATTTGAGTTTTTCTCATCACTCACTATCATAATATACTACATATACTTCATTTCTATCTCAGTACACTTTCATATTTGTGAGTCTTTCTTTGTAGCAAGAAGATCACGAACTTACAAGCTTCAATACAACGTTGCAAGACTTGTCAAGCATAGCATAGTGTAAACTAGTAAAGTTTATTGATGAGGTGAAAAGTGAACCGCTTTTAAGGGGTCATTTAAGCCCGGATTCATGATTATTTGATCAAATATTGCCCTAAATCGTTCCTTTTCTCATTTTAGGTACTTTTGGTGAGAAATCTGGAAAAGGAAGCCTTTTGGATGTTTTTGGAGCATAAAAGTGAAGAAAACGGCAAATTCTCAATTTTCCTTGCTGGAACAGTACCTGACGGCATCAAGTCTCTCCACATGACGGCGTCAAGAGTTACAAAAGAGGTGGATGTGGAAAATACACGTGACGATCCAGAGAGTTTTTTTGCATAGGAGATGACGGTGTCACCCAAAGCCGTCATGGTCCAAGTATTAGTGACGGCCCAAAAGAAAATCCTACATGACGGCGTCACAAGTAGATCTAGGCAATACGATTTCATTATGGTGGCAAGTTGACGGCGTCACAACTTAACACATGACGCCGTCACCCTGTAAAATCTATATATAGTTTTCCAAATTTCATTCATTGTGTGCAACTTTGAGGGAATAAACCCTAGGCTGAATTTTACAGCTTTTTCAAGGGTTCCAACCCCTTGAATCTTTCATGTTCGATTAAAGATAAGTATTCTTCCAAATCATTCAATATGTCTATGTGTTGTTTGATTATATATTACGCTTGTCTTCTATTTAACATGCTAGGCTAGATTTCTTTTGTGTTTGCTTAGATGTAGTGAAACCTAGATGTTAATTATGGGTTGATTGTTTGTTTATAATTGTTACAGATGATTGTATTCGATGTTAGGCTTAACAAAACTGGCAGACTTCCATTGGTAACTTGCTTTAACGTCTTAAGAAACATGATCGGAGGTGTACTACGATTTTTGGTTGTATTTAATGCGTAGGAAAATTCTAACGATCCCATGTTAGGAGCTTCTAACGGCTCGACATAGGAGTGAAGTAGGATCCTATAGAGTTAGGGAATATTGTACACGGCCCTACGACTAGTATTAAGGAATATGACCCGTTATCCATGCGATTGTAACAAACTATCAACCTGTAAAAGATATCTAGGGAGTAATGAAATCTAAGTAAACACAACTTTCCTTATCATTGTTTACACCACATTAGTATAATTTTCATTTCTGTTATTTTATTTTCATTGAATTAGTAGTTTATTGGGTTAGTTGACTAGCAACTAATTCCGCCCACTCTTCTAAAACCCGAGATTTCTACTTGCTTTCTATAAAATATAAAGATACAAAAAGAATCATCCCTCACCTCTAGACCTAGTTTAGTAGGCTTTCTAATCCTAGCGACACTATTTCTGAGTTGAACGATCAATCCCCCGGTACTTGTCACTATACTATACTACAACGATCAGGTACACTGCCTGGTGGGGGTTGTAAGCTTCCCGAGATCACTTGAGAGGTAGAATCTGTTGCGAGGGTGCGATCCCCAAGTATCAAGTTTTTGGCGCCGCAGCCTGGGGAATAGTTATTGTCTAGGTTAGGATTTCTTTTTATTAGGTCTACTTGCTAGATTCCTTTCTAGGAAGATTTTATTTTCATTTTTAGGTTTTCTTTAGTCTATCTTATTTCTTCGTGTCTTTGTTCGTAACCTTTACCATCCGACATCATGGAAGGTGGTAACATCTTTGAACCCATCAACCCACCACAACAAAACCACCCACAAAACCCACCACTAGCAAACCCACCTCCTAAGCCCCGAACCTTAGGAGAGTATTCCCGTCCTAGCCACCAAGGCTATCGAAACACTATTGAGCTCACTCAAGGAGCCAATGTGTCCCCCTTGCGATCTGACACCATCCGGTTGGTGCAAAGCGGATGTGCATTCCATGGACTTCGTTCCGAAGATCCTAATCAACATCTCGAGGATTTCCTTAAAATCGTAGATTCCATAGACCTTGATGTTGTAACTAGAGAGTCGACCCGATTATGCCTATTCTAATTCTCTCAACGTGATCAAGCTAGTCAATGGCTTGAACGTTTACCCGCGGGATCTATCACCTCATGGGATGATCTCACTACTCGTTTCCTTGCTCAATTTTTCCCACCGGGGAGAACTACCAAGCTTAGAAATGATATCTTTATGTTCCAACAACGTCAAGGTGAAACTCTATATGAAGCATGGACTCGTTTCAAGGACTTACTCCAAAAAGTCCCTCATCATGGCATAGATCTTTGGCTCCAAGTCCAAATATTCTATGACCATATCGATCTCTCCACAAGGCGAACCATTGACCAATCGGCCGGCGGCAAGCTGCGTGATCTAAGTGCGGAAGAATCATGGGAACTCATAGAAGATCTTGCTCTCTATGACAACGAAAGTTGGAATGATCCCCGTGATTTGAACAAAACGGTCAAGGCAATATCCTTGCCTTTGAACAATCCTAGCACTCCCGAACGTAGGATCATGGAACTTAAGGACCAAGTCAAGTTTCTCATGAAATCTTACGAAGCTCCTAAACCTTCAAGCCAAGTGAACAAAATCACTTTTTCGTGTAAGTTGTGTAATGGCCCTCATGAAACTCATAACTGCATGGAACTTCCAAAGCATGCTTTTAAGGAATTCACATCGTCACACGCTGATAAAACAATGAATAGAGAGCTCACAACTAATCGAGGTCCTCGAAACTTTGGCGAGGCCTATGATGCATGGAAAGATAAACCAAATTTCAGAGGATACCAAACTCGGAGCGTATCCTTCGATGATTCCCCTCCACTCAAATGGTCCGAGCATTTTCCACCTCAGAACGCTCCTAAGCAAAGCTATGAAGATGCCTTTCGAAAGTTCATTCTCTCTCAAGGATTACAGCTTTCCACGCTCGAGACCCGATTTAGACAACAGCAGGCCAACATGAATGACAAGATTTGTAATCTGTTAACCACTATTAAAGAGCACACTGTTAGTAAACCGATTCGGGCTGAAGAAGTCAAATATGTCACCATCAGGAATCAACCAACCTCTCATGTGAAAATAAAAAGTCCTAGTAAACTCTTTAAACATCTGTCACCCAAGGTGAAGGACACTAGGGACATTAATAGCAGAATCCAAATTAAGGACCCCTCATCATCCAAACACGTCCACTTTGTCAATGTTGTCACCATTAAGCCAATAGATAAGAATATAAAAGAGAGTGATAAGGATGAACTTGGAATAGAAACCGGGACTAAGGATGAGGTTAAGGAAGTTGAGGATAATAAGGGAGAAAAGTTAGAGGAAGTAGAAAACGTAGAAGAGTACTTTGATAAGTTACCCACCAAGGAAGAACGGGAATATCACAAGGATTTATTCGATGACCCCGAGACACCATACATCCTTGGTTCACCCCTTATTAAAGTAGGTGATCCCTCTAACATTAACATACCATGCAACATTAGGCATATGCATGTGTGGAAAGCTTTCATCGATCTTAGGTCTCCTATAAACATCATGACTAAGACCGATTATAATTGGGTAATGAAGAAGCAACTTGGGTATAGGATGATGACCGACACGATTAGGATGAGCAACTTTGTAGGAAAAGTGAAAGGATTGCATGTCTTTGTAGGAAACTTCACTTATGTCACCAACTTCGTGATAGTAGAGGATACTCGTCCGGCAATAAATGGTTGCCTAAGTCAAGTAGTGTTCAGAAAACTGTTTGTTGAGGCCTCTAAGATGAGTTATGACCCGTCCCTAGGGATAGTTTGATTCAAGGAAGAGAATGATGAGATTTCTTACCAAATGCCCTATAAGATTAAACAATACCGCCTTCTATCAAACATAGAAAAGGAACAGAAGCAAGCGGTTTATTATAGGAATAATGAGGATAGACGTAGAGGAGCATATTATGTCATGAGTAGAATACTTGGTTTCTACAAGAAATGTTTGCAACTAGGTCCGGAATACAAAACTAAGATTGGAGATGACCTAGAGAATGAGACCAATGATGAGGTCACGTAATAACCTATGACCTTGAGTCTAGCTACAAGACTCGTAAATAAAGAAAAGTGCTTCTTGGGAGGCAACCCATGTTTTGTGTGATTTTTATTTGTTTGATTTGTTTGGTTGTTATTTGCTTCCGTATGCATGCTTTATTTTTATTCTTGGTAGATCATGCATCAAACTAAATTGTGAAAATGCTTTATTTTGTGGTTTAACTTCATCTTAACTTAATATAAAGGTATTTTACAAAAGCTAAGTGTAAGGGGAAACCCCAAATTTGTTTATAAGAACGAAATTGATCATGATTCGCCACAATAATAAATGAACATGTGTATTAATAATTGTTAGAGTCAAATGCTTGTATCGAGTCATAATGATGTTTTGCACAGGAAGTAGGACATAAGTTTTTCTAGAAATTTTCCGGAAACTTAACGTAAAGATTTCTACAAGTCACTTCTGACGGTGTCAGGAATTAACACCTGACAGCGTAATGTGTAAAATTCTAGAAATTTTGTGAGTTTTGTTTTTCTAACGGAGTCTTAAGGTTTTTGCTAATACTCTAGTTTTATAAACTCCAGGAAATCTGCAAACATTCATTCCACAAGCATTATATCTTACATTGCTTTCTAGGACTTGTTAGTATATATAGATTGCCGCCGATTTTACGCGAGGTTGCCTTGATTGTTTTCTCAGGTTTAACAGGTTATATATGACAAGAAGATGATTTATATTTCTAGAAGGGAAGCTTTGAATGTTCATTTTCTTGGAGGAAGATCTAACCTTGTTGACACACTATCCACACCGAACGAATCAGGGGTGTATTTTTTTTCATTCTTTTACCTATTTTACTTTTACATCCTTTAATTGAACATTGGGGACAATGTTCATCCTAAGTGTAAGGGGATGGTAAATGATGATACCTTATAGGATACTATTGCACTTGAGTTTGTTTATTCGATAGTAGGTGTGTAATAAAACTAAGAGAAATACTTGTTAGTGTAATTTTAGCGCCAAATTTAAATATTTTTACAACATTTAGAAGTGAAACTTTAGCCTTAGCAAGCGTCTCATGGATAGGAGTTGTATGACTAGCACAAAACCGTACTATTTAGAAAAATTTTCCACCCAAATATGTGAGGTTCGCCTTTAGATTTGATAGGAAAATCATTCATTAATAGTGCTTATGAGTGTACCGGTAGCATTTAGATTCTAAAACTTGCGTTAGTGATGCATCCCGAGACCGCTAGTGAGACTACATTCGTGTAGTAGGATTTACTACATGATAAGAGGCATTAGGATCACCCTTGTGTTAAACCCGTATCATAATTACTTGACCATTTAAGTCATATTACTTGGCTAGTAAAGTCAATTAATTTTTCCCACACCTTAGCGTTGTACTCATTTTTAGTACACGAAACCCCTAGTACACCCCTCCGAGCCTATCTTTTCGTTTATAACTTTAAGCATTTTACTTAAAGGAAGAATTTGTTACAACCCACCCAAATGTGCAACCAAATCGCCTTAGCCTTCCATGTATGCACTCATCTTTAGTGCATTATTGTTATTTGTTTAAACCCTTAGTTAATTATCTAATTGATTACATGGTTGCTAAGTCGAGTCATATCTTGTACATATTGTTTTGGGACGATGGGGACTCATGGGTAAAGTACTTGTGTTGTGGAGTAATGGGGAAGAACATCATATATTACCCCCATATGTGTGTTAATCTTAAAAATTACTCCAAGTGTTTTGATTATCTTGATTCAAGTCATTAGATTAGTTTATTGTAAAGTATGTAAAAATTCAAGTGTAAGGGGAATGTACATTCCCTATGATGTATTATTTTGGATGGTAGGGTAAGAGTGTATGCACAAAAAAAAATAATAAAAAAAAATTATAATAATAATAATAAAAAAACAAAAAAAAAATCAAAAAATTAAGAAAAAAAATAGAAAAAGAAAAGAAAAAAACATACGGACTACCATCCCGTTTCATTCTATGTTTATTTTATGTTTTTGTTATTTTTGATATATTAGCTTAAGTCGAGTCTAGCCTTGGCTTAGCAACGCCATATTGTACATGTAATTAACCAAGATGATTAACTCGCCACCAGTAAATATTGCCTTTATCCAACAAAACCGTGTATTCCATATCCCTACACCTAACGTTATAACCCTTTAAAAGACCTGTTTGATAGTTTATCCTAGGTGCTTACGCAGTGGTGGAGGTTTGATCCTTTCCCAAGCATATGGTAATCTATTTTGCTATGACAGGTAGTGAGAGATGTTCTCCATTTCCTTATTGTGATATATACTTTATTACACCCGAGAGATGTGAGTATCTAAACACTATTTGTGAGGTGCTAGTGTATGACCTCCGTGCTTGTCTTTGGTTTTTAGTGGAACGATTATTTGTTGTAATTACTTTTATATTTGTGTTAAATGACCTCTAACTTGTATTTTGATTATAATAAAAGCGCATTTGCTTGAGGACAAGCAAATCTCAAGTGTAAGGGTATTTGATGAGGCGAAAAGTGAACCGCCTTTAAGGGGTCATTTAAGCCCATATTCGGGATTATTTGATCAAATATTGGCCTAAATCGTTCCTTTTGTCATTTTAGGTACTTTTGGAGAGAAATCTGGAAAAGGAAGCATTTTGGATGTTTTTGGAGCATAAAAGTGAAGAAAACGCAAAGTCTCAATTTTCCTTGCTGGAACAGTACCTGACGGCGTCAAGTCTCTCCACATCACGGCGTCAAGAGTTACAAAAGAGGTGGATGTGGAAAATACACGTGACTATCCAGAGAGTTTTTGTGCATAGGAGATGAAGGCGTCACCCAAGGCCGTCATGGTCCAAGTATTAGTGACGACCAAGAAGAAAATCCTACATGACGGCGTCACAAGTAGATCTAGGCAATACGATTTCAATATGGCGGCGAGTTGACGGCGTCACAACTTAACACATGTCACCCTATAAAATCTATATATAGTTTTCCAAATTTCATTCATTGTGTGCAACTTTTAGGGAATAAACCCTAGGCTGAATTTTACAGCTTTTTTAAGGGTTTCAACCCCTTGAATATTTCATGTTCAATTGAAGATAAGTATTCTTCCAAATCATTCAATATGTCTACGTGTTGTTTGATTATATCTTACGCTTGTCTTCTATTTAACACGCTAGGCTAGATTTCTTTTGTGTTTGCTTAGATGTAGTGAAACCTAGATGTTAATTATGGGTTGATTGTTTGTTTATAATTATTACGGATGATTGTATTCGATGTTAGGCCTAAGAAAACTGGCAGACTTCCATTGGTAACTTGCTTGAACGTCTTAAGAAATAGGATCGGAGGTGTACTACGATTTTTGGTTGTATTTAATATGTGGGAGAATTCTAATGATCCCATGTTAGGAGCTTCTAACGGCTCGACATAGGAGTGAAGTAGGATCCTATAGAATTAGGGAATATTGTACACGGCCCTACGACTAGTATTAAGGAATATGACCCGTCATCCATGCAATTGTAACAAGCTATCAACCTGTAAAAGATATCTAGGGAGTAATGAAATCTAAGTAAGCACAACTTTCCTCATCATTGTTTACATCACATTAGTATAATTTTCATTTCTGTTATTTTATTTTCATTGCATTAGTAGTTTATTGGGTTAGTTGACTAGAAACTAATTCCGCCCACTCTTCCAAAACCCGAGATTTTTACTTGCTTTCTGTAAAATATGAAAATACAAAAAGAATCATCCCTCACCTCTAGACCTAGTTTAGTAGGCTTTCTAATCTTAGCGACACTATTCCTAAGTTGAACGATCAATCCCCCGGTACTTGTCACTATACTATACTACAACGATCAGGTACACTGCCTGTTGGGGGTTGTAAGCTTCTCGAAAACCAGTTGCGAGGGTGCGATCCCCACGTATCATTTATGCATCATTCTATTGTATACATTTGTAGTGATCAGTTAGTATTTTAGTCCTCAAAATACTTAGAGTATCGGGAGTTGTTGTACCCTTGTAAAAGAACTATCGGGAGTGGTTTTACCCTTGTGAAAGAACTCGACATCTAGTTTAGTGTCAGAAATAGTGTGTAAGGTTTTCTCCGCCGGATAAAGGAGCTTGTTGACTTGTGCAAGAAAACTCTCGAGTTGGATACTCGGGGCGTGGAGTAGGGCAAGGAAAAAGAGTCCTTGTAGCCGAACCATGATAAACGATTGTGTTATGGTTTGATCGTTTCTTACTTTTATTCCTGCATATTATTTATTGTTTTGTAAGTCTTAATTGTCGATTACACATAAAAGTTTTCAAAGAAAATCAAGTTAAAACCGGTAAACTATTCAACCCCCTTCTAGTTTTCCACAATTGGCATCAAGAGCTACGTTACTCAAGATTTTAAAATATATTGTATCTTAAAACTTGGAACAATCCATGGATTTTGAAAACTTCAAAGAAGGGCAATCTATGTAGAGACCACCACTATTTGAACCAAATGGTTTTATATATTGGAAAAACCGTTTTGAAACTTACGTAAAATCAAAAGACATAGATCTATGGTATATTATTATTGAAGGTGATCATAAGGCTACCGGAAGTGGTCGGGATGAGGATAGTTCACTCACTAAACATAGTGATGATCAAAAGAAAATAATTGCCAAAAATAATGAAGCAAAAATGATGCTTTATAATGCCTTACTAAAGAAAGAGTATGAAAGAGTTTTTATTTGCAAAACCGCTAAAGAAATTTGACAATCTTTAATAACTACTTATCAAGGAAATTCACAAGTTAAGGATAACAAAATTGATCTTCTTGTCCAACAATATAAACAATTTTCTATTCCCGAAGATGAAACTATTGATAATGCATTTGCTAGATTTAACACTATTATTACTTCACTTAAAGCACTTGATGAATCTTTTTGTAGCAAGAATTTTGTCAGAAAATTCCTTAGAGCACTCCATCCTAAGTGGAGAGCAAAAGTAACGGCTATTGAAGAATCTAAGGATTTTTCAAGCATGGCATTTGACGAACTTATTGGAAACCTCAAAGTTCACGAAATGGTAATGGAAAAAGATTCGGAGATTGTTAGAGGCAAGAAAGAAAAAGTGAAATCTATTGCCTTAAAAGCTAGAATAGAATCAAGTGACGATGAGGAATCAAGTTCGGATAGTGAGATGAAGAATATGCCATGGCGGTTAGAGACTTGAAGAAGTTCTTTAGAAGACGAGGAAAGTTTGTAAGGCAACCTAAAGATGAAAAGAAGTCTTCAAGAAAAGATCGGGACATGAAGAAAGTCAAGAATGAAAGAAAGTGTTTTAGATGCAGAGATACAAGTCACTTAATAGGAGAATGTCTAAAACCACCCAAAAGCAAAACTCAAAGTGCTTTTGTGAGTGGTGCTTGGAGTGATAGTGAGAATGAGGATGAAGAGCCGACAAATGATGAAATAGCTCGTATGGCTCAAAGCTCAAATGAGGTTTGCTTAAAAGTGTGTTTGGAACCGGATTAATTGATCAAAGATAGCGGTTGCTTAAGACACATGACGGGGGACAAAAGTCTTTTCTCTACCTATCAAGTCTATGACAGAGGTAACGTTACTTTTGGTAGCAAGCTTAAAAGTAAAGTCATCGTAAAAGGTACTATCTCTCATGACTCTTTATCTATTGATGATGTTGCTCATGTTGACAACTTAGGATTTAATCTTCTTAGTATTATCCAACTTTTCCGTAAAAAGTATAAATTCCTCTTTAGTGAAAACAAAAGTAAGATACTAAAAGATGGTAAAACAATAGCTAAGGGAGTTCTTAAGAACAACGTATATGTCATGAAAATTGATAAAACACCTAGAGATAAACTTTGCCTTACCTCATTAGATGAGTCCTCAACTCTTTGGCATAGACGCTTAGGTCATTCTAATATGAGACTTATTCAATTCCTATCCTCTAAGTTAGAAACCAATCAAGTTGAAATACGACCAACACTTTTGTGATGCTTGCAAAATTGGTAAACAAGTTCATAGTAGCCATAAGGCTAAAAATATGGTGTCTACATCTAGGTGTCTAGAACTTTTGCATATGGATTTGTTCGGTCCATCCGCTATTCAAAGTTATGGAGGCAACTTCTACACTTTGGTCATAGTGAATGAGTATTCACGCTATACATGGACAAGATTTTTGAAAAGTAAAAATGAAGCTTTCGAACAATTTGAAATTCTTAGTAAGAAAATTCATAATCAAGTAGGAAATTGCATTGTGTCTATTAGAACGGATCATGGTCGAGAATTTGATAACGAAATACAATTTGGTGAATTTTGTGATAAAAATGGTATAACACATGATTTCTCGGCTCCTCGCACTCCTCAATCTAATGGTGTAGTAGAACGTAAAAACCGGACACTTCAAGAGATGAGTAGAATAATGCTTAACGAACAAAATATTCAACAAAAGTTTTGGTTTAATGTCGTCGACACAACAACTTATATTTTAAACCGAGTCCTAATTAGACCATTTTTAAATAAAACTCCATATGAATTATCTAGAGGTAAAAAGCCAACATTAGGATACTTTAAAGTATTTGGGAGTAAATGCTTTATACTAAACACCAAGGATTATCTCACTAAATTTGACCCAAAGTTTTATGAAGGTGTATTCCTTTGATATTCACAAAATAGCAAAGCTTATATTATTCTAAATAAAGAAACATTAAGAGTCGAGGAATCATTGAACGTAACATTCGGCAAAAGTCCACCTCCCTCTAAGATATCACCTTTGGTAGATGATGACTTAGTTGAAAGTCAAGTTGTTAATCAAATTGATTTAGAAAACGACAAGGAAGATGAACTATTAAATAGAGAAATAGTCAATATTAAAGAGTCTAAAAGTCATCCATTAGATAGTGTCATAGGTAAACTTAATGAAAGAACCTTAAGATCAAAAGCTCAAAATGAAAGTAACCATTTTTGTTTTATATCAACCACTGAACCTAAAAATATAAATGAAGCTATAAGTGATGAATCTTAGGTAATAGCTATGTAAGAAGAATTGAACCAATTTATTAGAAATGATGTTTGGACACTAGTTCCTCAACCAAAGAATCAAACTATAATTGGAACAAAATGGTCTTTCGAAATAAAATGGATGAAAACAGAATTGTGTCTAGAAACAAAGCTAGGCTAGTAGCACAAGGTTATAATCAATAAGAAGGCATTGACTACGATGAAACTTTTTCTCCGGTTGTTAGGCGTGAGTCAATTAGAATCTCACTTGCATATGCATGCGCACATGACTTTAAACTTTTTCAAATGGACGTCAAAAGTGCATTCTTAAATGGTTTTATTAATGAAGAAGTTAATGTTGCTCAACCACCGGGCTTTACCGACTTTGAAAAACCTAATCATGTTTACAAACGTAAAAAGGCTTTATACGGACTTAAGCAAGCTACAAAAGCATGGTATGATCGACTTAAAACCTTCCTAGTTGACCATAAGTACACCATGGTCCTAGTTGACAACACTCTCTTCACTAAGAAGAAAGAATCACAAATTATCATAGTTCAAATTTATGTTGATGACATAATATTCATATCAACTTGTCAAGAGCTATGCGATGATTTCTCTAAAATCATGCATGACGAGTTTGAGATGAGTATGATGGGAGAACTCAACTTTTTCTTAGGACTTCAAATTAAACAATTAGAAGATGAGATATTCTTTAACCAATCTAAATACATAAAAGACATGCTTAAGAAATTTGGTTTAGAAAATTCAAAACCTATCAAAATGCCTATGTCCTCGGAAACCAAACTCACAAAGGATGAGGAAAGTGAATCCGTAGATAACACTAAATATAGGGGTAGGATTGGTAGTCTACTTTATCTCACGGCTAGTAGACCCGACATTATGTTTAGCGTTTGTCTATGTGCTCGTTTTCAAGAAGATCCTAAAACAATCCATCTTGAAGCTGTAAAAAGGATTTTTAGGTACATCAAAGGCACTACACATCTAGGGTTGTGGTATCCCAATGGAAAGGGTGTATAAACCATAGTGTATGCTGACTCGGATCATGCCAGTGACTATGTTGATAGAAAAAGTACAATTGGTATTTGTACTTTTGTTGGACATTGTCTCACCTCATGGTTCTCCAAGAAGCAAACGGCCCTCGCAATCTCAACAACTGAAGCCAAATACGTATCGGCCGGAAAAGCATGTCAACAACATCTTTGGATGAAGTAAGCGCTCGTGGACTACGGAATTGTGATTAAAGACATATCTATCCTTTGCGACAACAAAGGAGCCATCGGCCTGAGTAAAAATGCAGTTCAACATGCTCGTACTAAACATATAGAAATCCATCATCATTTCCTTCATGACAATGTTAAAAAGGGAAACACCTCCATCGAGAAAGTATCCTCCGAAGACAACATTGCCGGCTAAAAAAGGAAACATCTCCATCGAGAAAGTATCCTCTGAAGACAACATTGCCGACATTCTTACAAAACCCCTTAAACGTAAACCATTTAATCTTCTTAGACTAGGACTAGGACTTATGGAACCTACTTCATAGTTTAAACGTTAAATAAAATCGTAGAAATTCAAAACAAAAAATCCTTGTTCTTATACCTGCAGGACTGGCGGAACCAAGAAAAATAAAGGGCGGATCTCTCTGTTTGGTTCCGACCAATCCGTCAGAAGCCTGCACAGGTTCCCTTTTTATATATTAAACCATAAAAGTCCCATACTCTATACCACTCACCAAAAATAGTTACTTTTCACTTCCATATCCACTTTCACATGAAAATTAGGGTTCTTGCTCAGCCACTCTTCATTCCTATCATAATTGTAAGTATTCTAAACACAATTACTCTCTTGATCTGTGTCTAGGAAATTCTATTTATGCACAAAAACTAAAAACTTGGGGTTATGCATCAACTTAGGAAATCATGAAGTACATATTTCATAAACAAAACTAATTATGTTTTTCATTAGTTAGGAATTGCATCTTGTAAGATCTTATCACATTATACCAAACACCCCATGTCAAAATTTTGAAAAATCTTCTCACATTTAGGAAAAGTATTTTTTCATTGATAATACAAAATAAAAACGTTATGTTTAAAACATTACTTGCATTATGTCTCTTGAATGCTAAAAGGGATACATAACTAATATGTATTTTTGGGTACATTCAACCGTACCTACATTGAATTAGGAGTATTTGGATTATCTCAAAATTTACACAAAATTTGCATAACTAAAACCATTTTAAGCATTAAAATGAGTCGAGATAATCACAACTTCGTATTGTTTTCATATAGGCACACACTAGAATTTTGACAAACCATTATTTACATAAACTAAAATGTAAAAATTATGTTTCTAGGTTCATCATGCCTCCCGCAACCTTCTATGACCACAATGACACCACCAAATACCTACCCAAATACCATAAGACCAAAGGGCTAACCACGACACAAGTAGAAATCTTTAAGAACCTTGAGAAGCGTTATGTCCATGAGGGTAAAACCATTGACCCTACTTTCCTTGCCAGAACCAACATTAGGGAAGAACTCTCTTTTATCAACGTTGATTGCTTCTTAGACATAGATTAGCCAATTTGTCCTCGTTTCATCCTAGAATTCTATGCTTCTGTGACCCTTAGCACGGATGATGAAGGTCTCATGTCATTAAACTTTTCTATCAACCAAAATGACTTTGAAATCACCTTAGATCAATTTGCTAAAGTGCTTCATATTCCTAATCGGGGCACATGTCTCTACACCGATAAATGGCCACTTTTAACTCTTGACCCAATCCATGACCGTATTCATCCTTATGATTCCCCTCTAGTGAGCAAAGAAGAAATTCGTGACCACCTTTTTGTTAGGACATCTCATACTAGGAGAACCCGAGGAGGAGAGGAAGTTGCAAAAGATCCATTTGGAATGGAGCTTAACGAGTTGAGACCACAATTCTTGAAATGGGAGGAGATCATTAGAGCCAATGTCATTAGTAATTTAGGAAATAGGGACCATATCAACACTTGTCTCTCCTACATGCTCTATAGTGTATCCACCCGCCAAACTTTCAACTTAGCTTACTACATTGCCAAAAGAATGGCAAACATCTCGGTCCAAGGTACCACCGCTCTTCCATACGGGATGCTTCTCACCCGTCTCTTTAGGTTTTGTAAACCCATTCCTCCGAGTCCTAAAGGTCGTTGCCTAGATTATCCTATCATTCCACACACCTTTATGCCCCTAAGTGATGAAAGAGTCTATAAAACCAAAGGTAAATGATAACGCTCAAAGTTAACATGTTTTTATAAGCGTTATTAGTGTTTTTGTGTATGTTATTTGGTTGTTTTTATATGCTTTTGCTACTAAATCGTATCAAAGTATGTTTTTGTAGCATATGTAGCCAAATGTAGGAAAAATGTAGAAAAAGTCAAGAAAATAAAGTATATGCGATTACACGAAGATTCCCAAGTTTAAAAGTCCAATATGTGACGCAATTCATAAGGAGAACCTAAGTTTTGTCATCTCAAAGTTCCAAGTTCAGAGTTAATCAAGTTTGGATAGTGCATAAAGAACTACACAAGGAAATCTCAAAGTCCAATGCAACCAGAACGTACCATCCGATCGGTTGGAGTATAACCGATCGGATAGCCACAATTACCACATCCATCCGATCGATATCAACCCGCAACCGATCGGATGGTCATATCTGCCTGTTTATACCAACTTTTTGTGCACGAATCTTGGTCTTTTGTCCCATTGTTCTGGGCCCTTCTTAGTGTCTTATTGTCCAAGCTCCAGCCCTTAAGTCCCTATTCATTACTAGGAGTATTTGACAAGCCTAATAAGGACCCCAAGAGTACACAAGAAAGGACACAATTCAAGAGATCATTTACACACATTACTACTCTCAATTATTATCATCATCTAGCTCTCAAAGAAGGAAAATTCGTGCAGAAAGAATCGGGAACTTTGGAGGACCAACGAAGCAACATTTGGAGGCCAAAAATCTTAAGAAATCATCATCAATACTTAGGTTATCAATACCTTGTCATTTGTTATCAATTCCAAAGCATTGTAAGACTTAAAACCATAGATTCTAATGTTAAATATTCTGAGTTTATTTGCATGTTTGCCATGAGCGGCTAGTAGTCTTTTTACACTTGTTTTGATGATGTTTTATGCTTAATGATAGTTATGATTGTGATAACATGTTTTAATTCAATTTCAAGTCAATCCTAAGAACCAATTGTACCTTAAGTTCATAGTGATATTTGTTGAGCCAATGTTAACTAATTGATAGTAGTTTCAAGGGTCGAAAGATTTGTTATTATTCAACTAGTTATAATCATTTGTCTATGAATGATTGTTTTTCACCATAATTATTCTTGACTAAACAAAGAAACAAGAAGTATGATTGTAATGAGAATGCTTTTATAACATCAAATCGGATTGTTTCTAAACCTTTAGTTGGACGAAAGTTTAGGTGTTTATAAACAATTGTAACCTTTTTGTCTATGAATGGGTTACCTTTTGTAATAAACATTTCCTAAGAGTATTTGATTTGTAATAAGAGTTTGTTCTTGTGTTTAAGATATTCACCATACCTTATGAACCTTGGATGGATCTTGAATTGATTGGTTTACACCTAAAGCTTGTTTTTATGAACTAAAATCTTGACGAAGGTTTAACTTGTAGAAACAATAGATTAGACCACCATCTAATTATCACAACCAACATGTTATCAAAAGTTATCACAATCATGTGCGTCATTAAGTAGAAAACTAGTCTAAACAAGTGTAGTTTTTTATATTATTGAATTTTCTTATTATCTTATTTGCGTGCATTAGATATTTACTTTTAGACTTATATTTTGATTCACTCACAAATCCCTGCGAACGATCACGACTTACCATCATATCTTGCTATAACGGATGAGTACACTTGCTCGTATGTGTTGTTTCTAGATTTGGTAATTCACCCTTATAAATTTAAAACTTGCATAATAAAAACGCACATCAGTAAACGTCGTCACCCTCCTACTTCACCATCATCATCATCCATGAGTGAAGACGGAAATTTACCAGACTCTAGGCTCCCACCTCTTGAAAACCTCTCACAACTTCCATCTATACCAAATGAGTCAGAGGAGTTCAAGCAAACCAAAGGGATATGGAAATGCTTTGGGAGATACCTTGGGAAGATCTACAAGAAAGTGAACAAGAAGTGAGGATGTTAAGAGGGTGCATTTGAACAATTTGGTTGTTAAAACAATGTTATTTTATGTTTATATGATGTTTTAGGATGATATTATGTTTATGGATTATGTGTGAACTAACAACATTTGCAGGGGATAACTATTTAGTATTATGTCATTCTCACTTTTCGGCTTAATACATGAATGCTAGAATCGCTCTTGCAAACTCTATAGGTAAGCATTTTTCTACCTGTAATTTTTGTATCTTCTAACTACAAAAAATTGATTACTTAAGTTTTAGGAAAAATTTTGGAATTCGGAAATATCACGTAGCCGTAAAACCTGCTCTGTCTCGATTCTAAGCCTCCACGGAAACGGTGGAACCCATTTTTTGGTTCCGTCCGTTCAGAAACTTGGTTCCACCAAGTTTTTCCAGCGGATACGGCGAAAACAAAAACTTGGTTCCGCCCGTGTTGTCGTTTGGTTCCTTTAGTCCTATAGCAAAATTTTCATCTTTGAATTTTTTGAATTTTTCTAGTAATCCTTAGGTTCCAAACTTGCTTCCTACATGCTATTTAGTATTTATCAATAATTCTAGAGCTCTCTTAGCACACATCAACCAGTAGGATCATCATTCCCGCCAAAATTTCAAATTTGCCTAAACTAACCCAAGGAACCTTTCTGATACAAGGAAGGAACCCTTCATTTGGTTCCCCCATATCTGTGGAACAACCTGACAACATGTATCCTTCATGACCACATAGCAATTACTTCTCCACTTAGTCTTTCACTCCATCCAACTCCATTGGATTGACTTTCAATGATTTGACAACTTCTTGGAACTCTTACAAATGATTAGGAACCTTCAAACATCTATGGATCAACATCAAATCCAAACACCAATTTTCATATCATGTTCTTCCTATAAATTGACCAACATTCACACATATAATTCACACCATCACCATCACTTCTCTCAACCTTATACTTCTAATCCTACCAAAGTCTTGCAATGACAAAATCCACCACCTCATCTGAATCATCAAGAACTATTAGGAGAACCGCTAGAATTAGCGTCAAACCACGTTGCTTCAACAAAACCATCCAACTAAGCTCATCATCATCAAGTGATTCATCCCTCAACATTTCATCACCCATCAATGATACCAACTTTCTAAACCTTGCTACTCCAACACCATCTCCAAAACCTTGCAATGCTAACATAATCATCACTCCTCCACCAACTATAACACCAAGTGATCCAACACCACCTTCGGCACCAAGTCAACCTTCAAAAACTCCATCACCTCAATCACCAAAATTAACACCTATGGAACTCTTCAAGACACCACCAACATCACCACATCCATTTATGGAAAGTTTAGAAGACCTACCACCTAGATCATCAAATCCACCACCATTGCCACTTTTTGACACTACTGATCAAATGAAAACTCAACAACAATCACTGTTTCAACAAAGTGAACGATTGGATGAAAAACCTCATCAACCATCATTAATAGAGCTTTTGGCTTACAAGCATGCTAGACCGTCCATCTTTCCTCAAGATCAAGATCATCCACAACCACAACCATTGTTGTTCCATCCCATTTACAAAGAGATCCATGGTCCTCTTTATGGAGAACCAATCTTTCATCATCATGATCAACAACAAGAACCACCTCAATACTTTTCCCATCACTTTGAGTCCATATTTCCTACCTATGAGGAAATAGAAGCATCTTTGTGGACCAAATCTCCAAACACTCATGAAAAACTCAACAATCGCTTGGAAAGTGTTAGAATCGTATTTTTATTTATAAAAAGTGTCGGTCATTAATGTGTAGTAATAGGTTGCTTTAGAATATCATTATGATGAAGTTTATGTTTAGTTTTCATGATTTTATAAAGTCTAAGGGCTAGTTATCTAATAAGGTCAAAGATATGTGAAGCCCTAGACTACAACTATAAATACTCTTGTAAACCTCATTTGAGAGGTTGGTTCTCTTAGTAATATCAAGGTTATTATTTTCACACACTAGGAGTTCCCTTCCACTCTCTCTCTCTACTTACTTTCTCTCTCTAAGATTTAGGCATGATTCACAAGTGATTTAGGTTGTTCTACGGTCCTACAAGTGGTATCATTCGCCAAGGGTTAATATAGGTTGATTTACGTTAGATTTGGTAGAAAAACTTGGTTTTTTAAAGTGATTTTTTTTAGAAATCCGCTTACTGTTCATCGCAAGTTTGCGAGTTTGAAACGGTTTCTATAGAGTTAGGAAATTTCCAAGTTTGCGAGTTTGAAACGGTTTCTATAGAGTTAGGAAATTTCCAAGTTATAGAGTTAGGATTCTTCAACTTAGCGAGTTTGGGGTTACTTTACAAGTTAGCGAGTTAGGATTTTTTAATCTTAGTGAGTTTGGGATAAAAAGTTAACGAGTTTTCTTTTGTTTTATCAAGTTTCAGTTATTATTGGCGAGTTAGCCTGTTTGCCTGTTTGCCTCTACGCTTTCAAGCACATGATTGATTCTCATCTCACCCAAGCCATGGATTTCCAAACCGCAATGTACTCATCAATTGTAGGAAACCAAAACACCTCTCAACCATCCACATTTGCTCCCGCTACAACCAATGTTTCATCCACCACCAATGACCCACCAACAACAAACCAAGTTCCACAATTACCACCTCTTCGCCATGATTGCATCATGTGCGAAAGAACCGCTCATATTAGTGAGAAATGCAACATCTTGGTACATGAGCTTCAAGATGAAATGCGGTTTATCCTTAACCACATTTTGGAGCGTCTTAGCCATCTCTCACTTGCCTCAAGCTTGGAGCCTTATTAGGAAGATCAAATAATGGTAGAATCTCACCTAGGACTCTTTCCTTTTATAGATGTAGTTGTCATTTTCATTCCACCTTGTATCAATAGTAGACCTTTTCAAGTCTTTAAGTTTGACTTTTTTAAGTCAAAGTTTAATTTTACTTGAAATATAATGGTTCTACTTTTAGATTTTGTTGGTCATTCTCTTTTGGTTGTTTATTACTTAATGATTGTTGTTATGAGATGAATACTTATTCTCTTATATAATATTTTGTATTATGTTCTCATACTTACTTCTACAACAAACTAACCTTTTCTTGTAGGACCAAAATCCATGTATCCTCTCTTGGCACTCTATTTAGGGAGAGTATTATCCAAGGGGGAGCATATAGCTTGACACATTTTCGCTTCGCCACTCTTCTTTTTGTTTCGACAAAAAGAGGGAGATAGGATATATTTCACCAAATACAACTTTATTACATCATTAAAATGACATACTCAAAAGTTGAAATAATCATGTTAAATATAAATTTTTAAAAGGCCCAAAATCTATAATTATCCATTTGCGTAAAAATAAAATTTATGTTTGTCGTCAACAAAAAGGGGGAGGTTGTTAATACAAATATCGCCTAAAAACGTTATTTATATTTTACGATCTTTTTTAGTTTTGTTAACTACAATAGGTAAAGTTTATTTTTGGCAAATCGTAAATATAGTTTAAAAGTCTTCTACTTAACTTCACTCAAACTACATTTACATGTTTTCATAAAGTGATTTCTAATCAAGTATACTTTAGTTTAAGTTCATGTGTAAAAAATGTCTTATAAGTATATTTAGCGAGTTTTCTAAGTAGTATGTCTTATTAGAATATAAGCAAGCAAACTCCTTTTTGGTAAATCATTTACTTGCTAACATCTGATTGAGGCAAAAGCAGTCAACTAAAGTCAACCACGGATGTGGTCAATATAGTCAAACTCCTTTGGCTCAATACTCCGCGAAATATAGTGTTTCCCCAGGTCGTTATGTCCCGACGAGGTGTGGATTGTATTCAAAACGGGTTTGTGATCGGGTGAATTTGGACAGGAAAGGGTATATGAGGGTTTGAATGATTACACTAAGGAAATACGAATGAGAACGATTTAAACAATCTATATTAACAATAACGTGAAACTTAGTTAACCTAAAACGTAATCTAAAAACTTGAAATCAGAGTTTGCTTATAAATAAGCAGAAAAATAAGCCAAAAGGGCTTAAATAGAAGCTATCACTTTTTTTTTATTTTTGGTTTTTCTTTATTTTACAAACTACTTTTACTGACGTAATCTAAATTTAAAATCGTAAAAGCTATTTAAATAAAACGCGAGTGCGCAAAATAAAACGTGAATTTTATGCTACGCTATCCCTACGGACATAAAAATTATATTTTTACGATCCTAAAGATAAAAGAAAATTTTGAGAAAAAGAAAAATATTTTTTTAGACTTTTTAATTATTTATTATTAATTATTTACTAAATAAACTAAATTAAATTATTAAAAATACTAAACTAATTTAGAAAATTATAAAAATTTTACTGAAATTACTTTGTACTAACAGAATACTAGGAAAAATAAAAAAGGTCCCTAATGCTTATTAAAAAGCAGTAAATAAGCTAGATAAGCTAAATTAGGCAAAAGTGACAATACTACTATATAAATAAAATTTGCAAAAACTTAACTGAAAAAGACCCTAGGGCGAATGGTGCTTGGTGTGTGTGTTGTGTATCTGAGCTAGAGGTCAGGGGTTCAACCCCTGGCTTTTAGTTTTTTTGCAAACATTTTTTTTTCAAACTTTTTCACACAAACTTATTAACAACATGAACATGAACTATTTTTGTAACTACAACTTTTTGTGAAAAGCTGTAAACAAGCAGATACATGGGGAAATCATAAGCAGATAGTAAAATGAGTAAAAATCAAAAACAACAACCACCACCTAAACTGTTTGAGCCTGAATAAGCTACTACTAATTCCTAAGAAGCTAATAGGGATACAATCAACTCAAATGGAACCTAAATAACTCAACTTATCATAAAATAAGCACTAAATCAAGCTGAGAATGCAAATAAGCAATTTGACCAAGACCAACACTAAGGCAGGCCAAAATGTCTATCTACAAGCTCATGTGGGGTCCACTAGGGTGACCCAGGGTCCAAGGTGATGGTGGAATTCAAAAGCCTACTAGGAGAGCATTCCAAAACACCCAAGATCACAAGCTCATGCCTACTGACAAGCTTACAAGGAGCTTTTGAAATTGACCCCCTGGGACATGTTCAGGGGAATATCAGTCCCCAAGGGGGTGCTTTAGGGCTAAAAAAAATGTAAGCAATAAGCAAGAGGTGCCAAAGAGCTCATATACCTAAATACCAACTACCAAAGAACTTGTAAACCAAACATGAGCTAGTGTGGAGCTTATGGAGCAGCTGATGTGTAAACTTATTGGGACAGGCAAAGTGCAGGCCTGCAAGGGCAGATTGTAGGCAAGGTTCAAGTTACCCAACACCACAACAAGCTCAGCAAAGAGGAATCTAAAAATGCAACTAATGAAACCTGATATAATCTAAAAGGAAACAAATAAGCATATGAGGAGGCAAAATATAAGCAGTATATAACTAAACGAAACTTAAGGCATGAAAATGAATACTAAATGTTATATAATCCTACTCACAAGCTGATACTAGAGGGGAAAACAAGTTAAGATACACTAATAGGGCTTTAAACAAGCTAATGAGATCAGATATAAGCAATTAACTAGCATTACTAGCTGACACTCACCTAAGGGGGGGGGGGGGGGGGGGGGGGGGGCTGCAAACAGATAAACAAAACAGGGCAACAGATGGCCAATGGGTTAACTTTGGACACAGAATCAAATGTCCAAATGGTTCTCAAATTCAAAATTTCTTTTTGAGCTTAATAAACCAGCAGCCAATGAACTCAAATCAACAATTCTTATTCATTTTTAAGCACTAATGAACCCTACAGATTAAATTGAAAACTGTCCCATTCCAATAAGTATGCAATTTGACTTTTGGAATTTTGAACCAACTTGACTTTTGTGAATTCTCACAGACCCTAGCTGATTAATTATGGTGAATCAAACCTAAATGAAGCTACTTTCAACAACCTAAACCATATTTGAACTAAATTAAAGGATTTGATGCTCGGTGTTGATAACAGCTTAGCTGTTGAGATGATTATGGTGCAGTCTTGACTTTCCTTATAAAATGAACAAAGTAGAGGTTGTACTGAACTAATAGTGACCTAAGAACAATGAACTAGCAAATCTTAACTCTTACTAACTATAGTAACTCAGCAGTTCAAGCAATGCCAAACACCCCCTTATGAGGGTGTTTGATGAGATTTTGGCCTAGAACTTAGTTTAAATACTAAAAATCTAAAAGGTGATCACAAACTAAGTATGCACAAGGTTGAATAAGCAAAGAGTTATGACTAACAAGCAGTAAAGAAAACAGAACAAGCAGTTTACATAAGCAATTCTCAAACCAAGGTTATCTGATCTATCAAGCACTAATAACTAGCACCACTAATCACTAAAAAGTTCAAACTGAGATAAGCACTAAATAATCTGAGATGATAAGCTAAATAAATAAACAGTTTACATAAGCAATTGAATAAGCAGAAGCAGCAACATAAGATTTAAAAGGTATTAAATTCTCATTGAACTTAAAGAAAAAAAGCATACAAGAGACTTAACTAAAATTAAAAACTACAATAAAAACCTACTACAAAACTAATTAACTATTGCCTTCCAAGGCTCACAAATTGACCTATTTATACAAAAATGAGAAAACTAGGGTTTCTACACTTCTTTGTCTGCTTGCTCTTGTGAAAACAGCTCAGGGTCCACCTATTGCCTTCATGTATCAAATCCCAGTCGTTGGATTGATTGTGGATAATCACCACCTTTAATTGGGATTTTGGTGGGAAAATTACTTTTGCAACTTGGGCTGTTTAACTTGTAGTAGGGAGGTGGGTTTGGAGTGTTGTGGTGGAAAGTATTATAGGGATGGGTAGATGTGATAATGGTGTTGGTGTGGCAGTGATAGTAGTAGGGTTTGCAGGGTTCACGTGAAGGGGGGAAAGGTGAGGTGGAGTTGAGTCAAACCAGGGTTTGACCTGGTATTGATATACGGGGTGGAGTATATATTATTTAGGGTTTGGGCTTGGTGAGGATTGGGCCAAGGTGGGTGGTGGATCAGGCCATGGGAGGTATAAAGTAGATTGGTTATTTTATTTTTGGGTTGTGTATAATAAAGGGTCCAATTGGTTTCGTAGTTAAGTAATCATAAGGACCAATGATGTAATTAGCTGAAAATGAGGGGTGTAAACTGCCAACCTGCCAAAGTTAATCACAAGGGCTAAACATGCAATATATTCAATTCCCAAAGGACTTTTGAAGTTTATTTTCCAAAATGAAACTATCCGGGGACCAAAATTGCCAAAATTGAAAGTGCAGGGACCAAATATGTAAATCTTCAAAACTTTTCACCCAAGGACTTGTTTTGACAACTTTTAAATTCCAAAGGACTTGGGTTGACTTTTCTTTCATTTTAAAACTTCAGGGACTAGTTTTGTCAATTTTTGAAACTTGAGGGACTAAAACTGCCAATTATGCAAACTTTGTTCGTTTTTCATTTGTTTTTAAACATTTTGCATCTAAAACATATAAAACACAGTTTTGGGATAATTTCTGTATTTTGATGCATTTCTGAGTGTTTTTTGATGTTTTGGCAGTTGAGATACGATAAAAATGATGAGTGTTTACACATTCATCAACATCTCTAACAAACATTTTTAAGACTATACATAAACTCTTTTACATGTATACTTTCTTTTTTAAGAATATCCAAAATTAGAAATCATATGTATACTTACGTCATTCCTTGCATCACACATGTCCCTTCAAGGAAACATGTGTGTAAGAAAATGTTGTATTTTGTATAGATTCATACTCAAGATCTCAAAGTTGACTTTGTGAGATCTTAAGAACATTGTGTTAGATTTTGTATATCTTGTGCAGGATTCTGTCAGGACTTCTGGCGGAACCCTCAGGTACAACGGACGGAACCAAAGCACTGGTTCCGCCGTATCCGTAGGTTGATCTGCAATTGGCCTATAAATAGCAACCCACTCTTTGAGTTTTTCTCATCACTCACTATCATAATATACTGCGTATACTTCATTTCTAACTCAGTACACTTTCATATTTATGAGTCTTTCTTTGTAGCAAGAAGATCATGAACTTACAAGCTTCAACACAACGTTGCAAGACTTGTCAAGCATAGCATAGTGTAAACTAGTAAAGTTTATACATCATTCTATTGTATCCATTTGTAGTGATCAGTTAGTATTTTAGTCCTCAAAATACTTAGAGTATCGGGAGTTGTTGTACCCTTGTAAAAGAACTATCGGGAGTGGTTGTACCCTTGTGAAAGAACTCGACATCTAGCTTAGTGTCGAAAATAGTGTGTAAGCGACGTGTAAGGTTTTCTCCGCCGGATAAAGGAGCTTGTTGACTAGTGCAAAAAAACTCTTGAGTTGGATACTCGGAGCGTGGAGTAGGGCAAGGAAAAAGAGTCCTTATAGCCGAACCACGATAAACAATCGTGTTATGGTTTGGTCGTTTCTTACTTTTATTCTTGCATATTATTTATTTTTTGGTAAGTCTTAATTGTCGATTACATGTAAAAGTTTTCAAAGAGAATCAAGTTAAAACCGGTAAACTATTCAACCCCCCTTCTAGTTTTCCACAGGTATTATAGTCATTTCGTAGCTTTAAGGATTAAAATGTCCACGTGTCATAACACTATTGCTTTAGGGACTAAATTTGCAAAGTAATTTTTATCTTTTATTTCATAGCCACCACCACCACCCTCTACCACCACCACCACCCTCTACCATCCCACTGCACCTGGCCTTACAGATTATTTGATTTTCTTACTCTATATTGCAACCATGTGAATTTACAACTTTTGAACATATATATTTTGAATCGATCTGTTGCTTATTTGTATATTTATTGAATTTACAACCATTCAAATTATCATATATTCATATACACATGCCATGTTTTTATATACACCAGCTGTTCATATTTCATTGACAACTTCTTTCTTTTCATTTTGTATTATTGTGGTTTTTATTTTAATAAACATACATAGTCCAAGTGTGATCTTGAAGAAGTTCACTGTACCATTAGATACAGACTGGGTTGTCTGGTATGCAGCAAAATGAGACAACCTTTAGAGCCAGAAGCAAATACCACAAATTTAATTACAAGTTTATAACCATGGAAATCATCTGAATCACACATCTTCTTAAAGAAAGTGAATGGTATATAGGTCATCCAATCAACTTCCAAAGGGACAAATACTTGGTCATTTTCAAATCTGAATCTTATAAAAGGTAAAACATGTCGCTTTGGCTGATTATATAAACCACATATTGCAAAACCAGTGATACGGGCATGCCATTTGGGAGGTAAATTCAGTGTTATTATGTGTCCTTGTTGTTGTTCTTTGAACCAGCTTGGAATCTTGCTTCCAGGAATACCACATATTGCAAAGACTCGAGTTAATCAACTGGAACAACTAAAATCCACCGCAATTAACCAAGAAACTTGGCAAGAAGCTGTTGACAAGGAAAGAAACCATTTCTTCAATAAAACAAGGTGACTTTTAGTCTTC
Source organism: Artemisia argyi (assembly GCA_030686995.1). NCBI lineage: Eukaryota > Viridiplantae > Streptophyta > Magnoliopsida > Asterales > Asteraceae > Artemisia > Artemisia argyi. The sequence continues at coordinate 1,015,742 of JARVZY010012386.1, read as the reverse complement.
GTTTTCCCTTATCTCGTTTTATACAAAATGTATGTTGTGATTGAGTTATTTGATAAGATATATCTTGCTGAATACTACACTTGTTCATTGTAGAGCACTTGTGACATTTGGATTGAATGCACTACATGGAAGACACCTGATTAAACGGGGAGTTTGGGGAGGAGATTGGAATTCCACCAATGCTCGTGATTTCATTAAGTATACAGTTTCCAAAGGGTATCAGATAGACTCATGGGAGTTTGGTATGTTATTGCAGACAGTTATTTGTTTACTTGGCAATAATATTATTTTTTGCTGCGCAAATTTTGTGAAACAATTGTTCATATGTTTTTTTTTTTTTGTTATCTATTGGCGCAGGCAATGAGTTAAGTGGCAAGGGGATTGGTGTAATGGTTAATGTTGATCAGTATGGGAGCTATGTAATTGAACTTAGGGAAATAATTGACAATTCATACAGGCGATTCTGGCCAAAGCCATTACTCGTTGCACCAGGAGGGTTCTTTGATAAACAGTGGTTTGCTAAGCTTCTTAAAGTTTCTGGCTCAGAAATAGTCAATGTCATGACTCACCATATGTACAATCTAGGCCCAGGTTTGTGATGATTAAGATACTTGGTTTAAGATCCAACAAGCACACTAATGTTAAATTGTTTTTGACTTTTAACTTTTGAGAGTTAACTGAGCTTTTAATAACTCGAAGATTGACAAGAATAATTTTATCTATTTATAATGGCCTATAACCAGATCTTACGACACAAATGTCGTAGAATATTGGCATGTTGGAGATTAAAATTACAAAAGAATATATGTTAATTTTTGTCACCTTGTTTTCTATGGGAAGATGATGAATAGTATTTAGATTAGGGTGGTGGTGGTGGCGGTAGAGAGTGGTGGTAGTGTTGGTGGCTGTGAAATAAAAGATAAAAATTACTTTGCAAATTTAGTTCCTAAAGCAATAGTGCTATAACACGTGTACATTTTAATCCTTAAAGCAATGAAATGACTATAACACCCTCAGTGATGTGGCACTTAACGAGGAAACTAATGGAAATTAGCTCTCGGTGGCTTTTTTGCACTTATACGTAACGTTAGTGGCATTTTTTAATTTTACCGTAGCATCCATCCGATCGGTTTGGTATCCAACCGATTCGGATAGAATTTTCTATTTTCGAAAATATTATTTTCTTGTTCTTTTGTTTAGGTAATTGACTCGATTCTCTTGATAGTTGTATGAACACTCGTTCTACTACTAAAAAGCTTAGTACACCTTTATCCGATCCTGAAAGTTTGTTTCGTAAGAAGAGATCTTCATCTATTCTTAATTGGTTTGATAATCTTTCCGAAGAACATCTGATTTCCGATCTTTTTAAACCAATACCCATGGCTGATGATCAACCCATGTGGGCCACCAATCGAACTGTAGCACCTACTCCTGGAGCTGCTATTGTTGTCACCGACATTGGTGAAAACTTTACAGTTAAAGGTCAGCACTTTTCTATGATCAAAGACCGTCAATTTGATGGTCGTTCACGGGCCGATCCGCATAAACACATTGCCAAATTCATTGAAATTTGTGGCATGTTTCTTTATGGAAATACCAATGTCGATGCTATTAAGCTAAAACTTTTTCCATCATCACTCGCCGGAGATGCCAAAGTATGGTATAACGAATTAACCCCAGGAACTATCAATACTTGGGAGGAGATGAGGCAAGCTTTTGTAAGCCGATTCTTTCCACCTGCCATGTATGATAGACTAATGGGAGAAATCTGTGCTTTTTCACAAAATCCTAATGAATCTCTTGTTGAAGCTTGGCTTCGCATGAAATATTTGCTTCGAAGTTGTCATGGTCATAAATTAGGACGAGGAACAATAATCCAAATCTTTTATCATGGTCTTGATGAAGCATCCCAAGCAATCCTTGATGCCGGAGGAATTTTTCCTTACAAAACACCTAACGAGGCATATCAACTTCTCGAAGATCGAGTACTCCTTAAACTCGATTGGTCAAAAGATTCCAAAACCAAACCCCTACGGAAAACCGTTGCTTTTGCCGAAAGTTCAGATAAGTCGAAACTCATGGAGAAAATAGAAGCCTTGACTTCTAAAATTGACTCGCAATACAAAGATATAAAAGGAGAAATGAAAGAAATGCGAGATGGCTATAATAATTGTAGAGGAAATCACACATCATCCGAGTGTGATGACCAACCTATGAATGGACCCAACGAAGGGGAAGCCAATTATGTCCAAGGAGGATATCGTGGAGGAGGTTTTCGTGGTAATTATTACGGAAGAAGTTCTGGAAATTGGCAAGACCGCAAACAAAGGGATAACAACCGTGATTTTCAACCCCGAACAGACAACCCAAACCCACCAAATTCCGATAAAAAGGAAGAATCTGATTTCGAAAAAATGATGCGAGATTTCGTAACTACTCAAAAAGCTACAAATGAGTTTGTAAAAACTCAATTTTTCAATCTCAAAACTAAAGTTGAGCAAGGTCAGAAAAATCATCAAGCTTCTATCCAGGATCTTGAACAAAAATTTGGTAGACTTTCTGATCAATTTTCTTCTCAAATTCCTGGTACATTACCAAGTAACGCCCAATCCAATCCAAAACCATCTGGATCAAATGATAAGAATTATCGTCCACCACAAAACAGAAATGAGCATATCAATGATGTATTCACTCGAAGTGGTCTCTCATATGATCCACCACCCGTTCCTACCGATAATACTATCATTCAAGATGAGGAGGAGGAAGAAGCTGAAGAAAAACCAACCCAAACACCAACCAAAGAAAATATAGTTTCACCAATAAAACCTTATACACCAAAAATACCATTTCCACAAGCCCTAAGAAAAGAGAAAAGAGAGGAGCGAAATAAGAAGTTTATAGAAATGATCAAAGAAGTTAGAATTAACGTACCCCTCGTTGATGTTCTAGCTGGAATGCCCAATTATGGGAAATTTTTTAAAGAACTTCTTAATAATAGAAACAAGTTGGAACAAATTTCCGCTACCGTTCTCATTGAAGAATGCTCTGCTATCATTCAAAACAAAATTCCACCTAAACTAGGAGATCCCGGAAGTTTTCTTATACCATGTACATTAGGAAACAACATCACATGTGAGGCTTTAGCCGATCTAGGTGCAAGTATCAATTTGATGCCCTATTCGTTGTATTCTAAACTTTCCATCAATACATTGAAACCTACTAAGATGAGTATAAGATTAGCCAACCATACATACCAATATCCTGTTGGGGTTGCTGAAAATATGTTTGTTCAAGTTGGTAAATTTGTTTTTCCTATGGATTTTGTCATCTTAGAAATGAAGGAAGATAGTCGAGTACCCTTAATCTTAGGAAGACCTTTCTTAAACACTGCTGACGCCATGATCAAAGTCAAAGGCAAAGAACTCAATCTTGGAGTAGGAGAAGATTGAATCACATTCTTAATCGATAAAGCAATGAAATATCCAAATTCCAGTGATGACACATGCTATAACATCGATGTAATTGATGAAGTCACTGAATAAGAATTGGATGCATTACTTGAGGATTCGAAACCATTCATGACAACTTTAGAAAAGATCAGTGAAACAGATTCTGATAAAGAATTTGAGGAATTCATGGAAGTAAAATTAGAAGAAGAGGAAGAAGAGAAATTTGAAGATATCACTGAAAAAGATCAAATGAAAATCAAATCATCTCTAGCAGAACCACCCACTGATTTGGAACTCAAAACCCTTCCCAATTATCTCGAATACGCCTACTTAGAAGAAAATTCACTTCTTCCAGTAGTCATATCGTTGATTGATGCTAAACTGTCAACCAAAGTCAACCACGGATGTGGTCAAGATGGTCAAACAGCCTAGAGTCAATGCTCCGTGGAAGTATAGTGTTTCCCCGGGTCGTTATGTCCCGACGAGGTGTGAATTGTTATCAAACGGATCTGTGATCGGGTGAATTTGGACAGAAAAGGGTTTGTGAATGGTTATACTAAGGAATCTACAAAGAAATAGCTTAAAGAAGCTATATGAATAAGAAGGGAAAATAGGAGAAACTAGAAACGTTTAAAACCTAAAAACGCGTACGTTACGTTTAAATAAAACGTAAACGTACGAAATAAAAAGTGAAAACTGAAATCTGAAAACACCCAGGGGGTGAAAATGACTTTTTTACAAACTAAAAGGTAAAAGAAAATTTTTAGAAAAAGAAAATTAATTTTAACCCTAATTAATTATTTAATATTAATTAAATACTAATTATTACTAATTATTAATATTTAAACAACTTAACTATAATACAATATTATTTAAACACTAGAAAAATGAAAATAAAATTTCTAAAATTATGAAATAACTAAAAATAAGTTTTAAAATTAAAAATAAGTGTTTTTGTCTTTTTGTGGTTTTTCTATTAATTAATTACTAATTACCTAATTAAACTATTTTAAATTAAGAAAAATAGAAAATGAACAGTAAAAATTCTAAGAAAATTTCTAAAATTATTTTACATTATATAAAAGCTAGAAAAAATATAAAAACTTGGTTTTGCTTTATAAAAATTAATTATGCTATTTAATACTTAATATTAATTAATTATTAATAAAACTAAGATTAATTCTAATAAATACTAAATGATAAAATAAAAATCTAAGAAAATTATTAAAAATACTTTAATATATGAGGAATTTAATAAAAATATAAAATAGCTAAGTACTTAATAAAAAATATAAAAATTAAAATTAAAATTAAATAAAATTAAATAGAAACTATCACTTGAAAATTAAATTTGATTTTCTTGATTTTCTTTTTGGAAACTTAACTTACACCAAAAAACATGAACTTTTTGTAAAAGCAAACTTTTTAGAACTCAGAAATAAGTTAGAATAAGCCAAAAAATTGAGACAGTTGACTTTGTTTGACCAAAGTGGAAATAAGCTTAAATGACCAAGAGTGGGACCCACTTTGGTTAAAACTGATACAAATAACTTATTTGAACTTGTATGAGCTGGAAAAAGCTAAATGTGAACACAGAATAAGCTATAAGCCCACAAATAAGCACATGGAATCTTATGTGAACACAGAAACTGGGACACACTTTTGTGCTTGATTCAAGTGGGGTCCACAAGTGGTGAGGTCAAACACTTGGTCAATCCTTCAACCCTACCGGGGGGTTGAAATGAACAAGGTTGGGGCCATGGGAACCACTGAGATGGCTGGAAAACCACCACCAAGTGGTGGTGGTAGTGGTGATGTCTGCTGGTGCAACAGGGGGTTTGCAGCCCTGCAGCCCACTTTGGAGGGCTGTGGGGCCCACCATAAAAATCTTAAAAATGAAAGGAGGGGGGAAATCAATAGTTGGGGTGGTAGATTACAATCTCTGAAAAGCACAAACTCTAATTCACACTACAAAATTCATAAATATTCCCACAACATTTGGAAAAATCTGATAACTAGCAATTTGACTTTTTATAAAAACTTGGAACTTTTGACTTTTGTGAACTTTGATCACAAGTTACTTACTTATTTTGATATATAATGATAAATTAAAACTAATTTGGGTTACCAGGACAAGTTTAAAGTAAATTTGGTGTGGTTTGATCATAACAGTCCCAACAGTGGACTGTTATGGGTCAATTTGGTGAGGTTTTAACATTTTTGCTTATGAAAGTTGGTTTTCATGCTTTTATTGTTCTAATATAACCTAATGTGTTATGAGTACACTGAAATAGACTCCTAATAGAAACAAGAACACTAAGCAACAAGTTGAACCAAACACCCTCTTATACTTGACTGTTTTGAAAATGAAGAAGCAAAGGATTGAATTAAACCATGAAATGACCAAATAAGCCTCCCTACTGATGTATTAAACTATTTTGAACTCAGAGACACAATCACTATCAGCAAAACAACCCTATATACACTTATGCATATTTAACAGTTAAATCAAGAAATAAGTAAAAATGAGATTTAGCTAAATAATTCAAACACCATAGCTATAATATGACTTAATAATACTGAATAAACCACAAGAACCTAGATAAGCACAAAATCAAGCACTGCTACAGTGAAATTCCAAAATGTAATAAAGATGCTTACTAATGGATCCAGGATGAGAACAGGAGAACTAATAACCCAAACTCAGCCTATTGTCTCCCCTGAGACTCTAACCAAGTTCCAAAGCTTTGTTCTTTCTTCTTTCTTCTTCCCTCTTTGCTTTTGAGTTTCTACTGATTATTCCACAATTTTTTTTTTTGTTTTTTTGATTTTTTGAGCTAAATTACATTTTAATACAAATGGAACATTTAAAACTGGTCTATGAATATTAATTTAGCTTATGGAACAGTAAATGACTACTCTTAACAAGCATAAGGCTAAAATGAAGATTTGAGTAATTTCTTGTAAAAACTGAGTTCAAATACAAAACTTGAAATTGGTGCTATCAAAGGTTTGTTTTTACATTACAATTACTGAATACAAACTTCTTAAACTGAATTTAACAACTGGGAATTGAAAGTACATTAATTCGACTTAAAAACTAGACTAAGAACTATTCTAAAACTAACTACTACATAACTCTGCTTCTTTCTTCCATTTTGTTGACTTCCTCAGCTCTGTGGGTCCCACTGATCATATCCCAGCAACTCAAATGACTTTCTCACCACTTTTGCACAATTTCCCATTTTGGCGGGAAATTCATTTTGGCAGGTTGTGGTTGCTTGGAGAGTTTTGAGGGTATTAATTGGGGTTTGGAGGGTAGTGGTGAGGTGGAGGGGGAAAGAATGGGATAAGTGAGCTGGAGGGATGGGGTGTGGAGTGTTGGCAGGGTAGTAGCAGACCAAGTGGAAGGGGTGAGGGAGATGGTCAAACTTGGGTTGACTGGAGGAGTAGTTATTTGAAACGGGGGAGTATATATTAGGGGGTGGGCTATTTGGGTGATTGGGCTAAGGGTAGGGTTATGGGCCTGGGAGGTATAAGGTTGGATTGGGCAGGTTTGGTTTTTGGTTTAAAAGGGTGGTTTGGTTTGTTTGTTTTAGTAATAATATTACAAGGACCATATATGTAAATATCCAAAACTTGTGGGCTGATTATGTCATTTTTCCAAACCTGTTTCAAGGGTGAATTATTGCCAAGTTTCAATAGTATAAGGTCCTTAAATGTTTATTTTTCATTTAAAATTCACAGGGACCAAAACTGTCATTTTTGAAAAGTCTAGGGACCAAACATGTAATTTCCTCAAAATTCACACCAAGGACTAAAAATGATTTTTGTAACTTCCCAAGGACCCAAAATGATTTTTCTTTCAAAATTATCCCACCAGGGACCATTTCTGCCAAAACCTGAAGCTCCAGGGACCAAACTGTAAATTCTCAAAACTTTTCCAATTTTTCACCAAAGGACTAAATATGACAACTTATGATTGTAAAAGGACCTTTGGTGATTTTTCTTTTGAAATATGTGCTCAGGGACTAATTTTGCCAATTTTTGAAAGTTGGGGGACTGAAACTGCCAATTTTGCAAACTTTGTACGTTTTTCATCTGTTTTTGCTCATTTTGCATCTAAAACATATAAAACACAATTTTGAAATATTTTCAGTATTTTGATGCATTTCTGAATGTTTTTGTATGTTTTGCAGTTCAGTTTTGACCAAAAATGATGAGTGTTTGAGCACTCATCAATCCCCCACACTAAACTATTGCTAGTCCCTAGCAATAACTGTTTTGAAAACTTGATGGATTTGAAAAACTCTTTACCAAAGCCATCACTTCTGGAGTAGCCAGGTGTAAGAACTGTGGCACACCTGATAACCGTGTGATTTTGAGCAAACCACCAGCTGTCAACGGATTTGATTAGTCTTTACCAAAAGCCGTTTGCTTCTGGACTAGCCAGCTCTTGATGGAATAGTCAACATCTTGGTGAGCTGATTACCAATTATGGATTTTCCACGACCTTTACCACAAGCCATAATCTTGTGGGCTAGCCAACTCATTTGTTTTTGGGGAGTTGAGGAACCATACAATTTTGGGCAAATTGCAAGCCGTAAACGGATTTGAGATGTCTTTACCAAGAGCCGTTTACTCCTGAACTAGCCAATCCTTTTTGTCACTTGGACAAGGCGGACTGATTACCACAAAAATTTTGAAGCACCAGTGAAAAAATTTTGAAAAATTTTTGAATTTTTGGCTAAAACGGGGGTATTATATAGTAAAATGTGATAAAATTCGCTAGAATAGCGAATACCCCCCCCCCCCCACACTTAGCATGAATATTGTCCTCAATATTCAAAATCCCGGCTATTATGCCGACATTTTGAACGTAAAAGGGCAACATTACAAGCTAAGCGTGGAAAATACCATTTTGTTTTTCACTCTTGTAACCATAGCATGGGGGACTCCCCCACACTTAGGGTGAAAACCCTATAAGCATGCTACTGTTTTTGTTTACCGGGTCGCTAGCTTGACTCGACCCCGAATTCATTTGTCCTTGGGGAAGCATGATGTGGAAGAAACAATCTCAATCGGACTTTCATTCAAAATGTTTGGACAAACATTTGAAGCACGTGAAAGTTCCACACCGATGAGATATAATCCCGGCTCAAGATAATGATACATGAAAATGCCGGGATCAAATATAGTGTCTTCATTCCTGAAGGAGTGAAGAAGAGAGGAAGGAACCTCGAGAACAGGCTCATTAGCCTGAGTTTGGATTTCAAGGGCTACGCTCAAAAACATCCCGGGAAGGTGGGTGGGAATTTGCAAATCCTCATGATTAAGGATATCTCCTCCCGGGCTATCATACTCCGGAGGAGTCATGATAAGGTGATCAATGATGGGCTCAGAAGGTATTTCATCAACGTCACTGATGTCTCCATAAGATAAAGAATTTTCATCAGTGGGTGAATCATTAAGCCCGGTATTGAGATAGGAATTGAGTGATGGATCATCATCATTCAATAAGCTTTCAAGGAAAAGAATATCCCCCTCAGAATCAAGATAGTTATCATCAACTTCATACGAAGTTGAACTATCTAGAGCAAGGAATGCTTCGACTTCCTCCATATCATCTTTGAAATCAAAGAGATCATCATCACTTCCCGATGGAAGTGGATTGGTGTGAGTGAGTTCATCGGTGAACTCCTCAAGAAGAAGGTCAACATTAGAGTGGGGAAGGGATGCATCAACATACTCAATGTCTCCATAAGATAAACAATCATCACTGGAATCAGAGACAATCTCAATTTGATCATTTGGATTATTAGGGTGAGAAGGAATATCACACACTTGATCAAAAGTCTCCTGTGACTCTCTCAGGATTTGGACAAGGATCTCAACACTAGACTTTATTAATTCGTCTGATTCCTTATTAGGAACAGTGCTAAGATGCTCATCCCCCATGTTTAGAGAGTGAGTGTGAACTTCGGGTGTGATAACAATAGACTGAGGGAGATGAGAGGAGCTAGCATTCATGGAATTTTCAAGTTCCATTTGTTCAACGGCTAGTAATTTCCCCGTCTCATTATTTTCTCCCTGATTTTCCGTGGGAGGAATCACAAATGATGAATCTGATGAACCCTTATAAAATTGAAGGATATCAAGGGTGTCTTCAATATCACTATCATCATCATAGTCTAGAAGAGCAGATTGACGAAATTTGGCACGTGTTATAGCTGCTTGCTCTAAGACAAGTAATTCTTCCATGCTCAATTCGTTTTTAGCCTCTCGTTCTTCAGCAAGTAATTCTGCCATAGATTTCTCACGAGAGTCTCGAAACGGTGTAGTAACCAACTCCTCCTTAAGTTCTTTTAATATATCAAGAGCCTTTAGTAAAAGGTCTTGCTCAGTTTCCTGAGGAGTTGTGTGAATCATTTGGTGTTGTAGAGGTGGGTCTGAAAATGAATAGTCGTAATTGTTACAAGGAAATGGATTCCTTGTTTGACAATCCGAGCTAGAGTGTGGACCTTCACAGTAATCACAACAGTAAAACTGATGTGGCTGTGGGTTGTATGTGCTAGAATTACAATTGCTATCAGGAGACTGCTCATAGACAAGCATGTTTCCCGATTGACAATCATAACTGTAGTGTGAACCACCACAGTACTCACAACAGTAAAACTGCTGAGAATCATGGTGTGGTAGCTGGTGGAATAAATCAATCGTGTCATGGTAGGAATAGGGATCTTGGTTATAGACAGACCCGTTTCCTAACTCTACTATGCCACAACCGGGGCAATTGCCACCATTGTAAGGATTACCACACCAATGGCAAACCAGAAGGTGTGGGTGAGACATAGAAAGAATCAAATGGTTTGGGAGGGGTAGGGATGAAGAATCAAAGATGTGAGAGGGTAAAGATGAATATTTTTGGGTTTATGGAAAGACATTTTGTACAAATGATAAAGAAAATCTTTTTGTGTTGTTTGTGTTCGTTGAAAACTGAGTTTAAAATGTTTTCGGGAACGGTTTTGTTTTGATAATAAGAAAATATGAACAAAGGATGAATAAATGTACAATGGAACGAATTCCAAAATCACTAATCAGAAAAACCGTTTAGAATAGCGCGCACACCTCCCCGGCAGCGGCGCCAACCAAAGTCAACCACGGATGTGGTCAAGATGGTCAAACATCCTAGAGTCAATGCTCCGTGGAAGTATAGTGTTTCCCCGGGTCGTTATGTCCCGACGAGGTGTGAATTGTTATCAAACGGATCTGTGATCGGGTGAATTTGGACAGAAAAGGGTTTGTGAATGGTTATACTAAGGAATCTATAAAGAAATAGCTTAAAGAAGCTATATGAATAAGACGGGAAAGTAGGAGAAACTAGAAACGTTTAAAACCTAAAAACGCGTACGTTACGTTTAAATAAAACGTAAACGTACAAAATAAAAAGTGAAAACTGAAATCTGAAAACACCCAGGGGGTGAAAATGACTTTTTTACAAACTAAAAGGTAAAAGAAAATTTTTAGAAAAAGAAAATTAATTTTAACCCTAATTAATTATTTAATATTAATAGTTATTACTAATTATTAATATTTAAACAACTTAAATATAATACAATATTATTTAAACACTAGAAAAATGAAAATAAAATTTCTAAAATTATGAAATAACCAAAAATAAGTTTTAAAATTAAAAATAAGTGTTTTTGTCTTTTTGTGGTTTTTCTATTAATTAATTACTAATTAATTACTAATTACCTAATTAAACTATTTTAAATTAAGAAAAATAGAAAATGAACAGTAAAAATTCTAAGAAAATTTCTAAAATTATTTTACATTATATAAAGGCTAGAAAAAATATAAAAACTAGGTTTTGCTTTAATTATGCTATTTAATACTTAATATTAATTAATTATTAATAAAACTAAGATTAATTCTAATAAATACTAAATGATAAAATAAAAATCTAAGAAAATTATTAAAAATACTTTAGTATATGAGGAATTTAATAAAAATATAAAATAGCTAAGTACTTAATAAAAATATAAAAATGAAAATTAAAATTAAATAGAAACTATCACTTGAAAATTAAATTTGATTTTCTTGATTTTCTTTTTGGAAACTTAACTTACACCTAAAAACATGAACTTTTTGTAAAAGCAAACTTTTTAGAACTAAGAAATAAGTTAGAATAAGCCAAAAAATTAAGACAGTTGACTTTGTTTGACCAAAGTGGAAAATAAGCTTAAATGACCAAGAATGGGACCCACTTTGGTTAAAACTGATACAAATAACTTATTTGAACTTGTATGAGCTGGAAAAAGCTAAATGTGAACACAGAATAAGCTATAAGCCCACAAATAAGCACATGGAATCTTATGTGAACACAGAAACTGGGACACACTTTTGTGCTTGATTCGAGTGGGGTCCACAAGTGGTGAGGTCAAACACTTGGTCAATCCTTTAACCCTACCAGGGGGGGTTGAAAAGAACAAGTTTGGGGCCATGGGACCCACTGAGATGGCTGGAAAACCACCACCAAGTGGTGGTGGTGGTGGTGATGTCTGCTGGTGCAGCAGGGGGTTTGCAGCCCTGCAGCCCACTTTGGAGGGCTGTGGGGCCCACCACAAAAATCTTAAAAATGAAAGGAGGGGGGAAATCAATAGTTGGGGTGGTAGATTACAATCTCTGAAAAGCACAAACTCTAATTCACACTACAAAATGTGGTATGAGTACACTGAAATAGACTCCTAACAGAAACAAGAACACTAAGCAACAAGCTGAACCAAACACCCTCTTATACTTGACTGTTTTGAAAATGAAGAAGCAAACGATTGAATTAAACCATGAAATGACCAAATAAGCCTCCCTACTGATGTATTAAACTATTTTGAACTCAGAGACACAATCACTATCAGCAAAACAACCCTATATACACTTATGCATATTTAACAGTTAAATCAAGAAATAAGTAAAAATGAGATTTAGCTAAATAATTCAAACACCATAGCTATAATATGACTTAATAATACTGAATAAACCACAAGAACCTAGATAAGCACAAAATCAAGCACTGCTACAGTGAAATTCCAAAATGTAATAAAGATGCTTACTAATGGATCCAGGATGAGAACAGGAGAACTAATAACCCAAACTCAGCCTATTGTCTCCCCTGAGACTCTAACCAAGTTCCAAAGCTTTGTTCTTTCTTCTTCCTTCTTTGCTTTTGAGTTTCTACTGATTATTCCACACTTTTTTTTTCTATTTCTGATTTTTTAAGCTAAATTACATTCTAATACAAATGGAACATTTAAAACTGGTCTATGAATATTAATTTTGCTAATGGAACAGTAAATGACTACTCTTAACAAGCATAAGGCTAAAATGAAGATTTGAGTAATTTCTTGTAAAAACTGAGTTCAAATACAAAACTTGAAATTGGTGCTATCAAAGGTTTGTTTTTACATTACAATTACTGAATACAAACTTCGTAAACTGAACAACTGGGAATTGAAAGTACATTAATTCGACTTAAAAACTAGACTAAGAACTATTCTAAAACTAACTACTACATAACTCTGCTTCTTTCTTCCATTTTATTGATTTCCTCAGCTCTGTGGGTCCCACTGATCATATCCCAGCAACTTGAATGACTTTCTCACCACTTTTGCACAATTTCCCATTTTGGCGGGAAATTCATTTTGGCAGGTTGTGGTTGCTTGGAGAGTTTTGAGGGTATTAATTGGGGTTTGGAGGGTAGTGGTGAGGTGGAGGGGGGAAAGAATGGGATAAGTGAGCTGGAGGGATGGGGTGTGGAGTGTTGGCAGGGTAGTAGCAGACCAAGTGGAAGGGGTGAGGGAGATGGTCATATCCAAAACTTGTGGGCTGATTATATCATTTTTCCAAACCTGTTTCAAGGGTGAATTATTGCCAAGTTTCAATAGTATAAGGTCCTTAAATGTTTATTTTTCATTTAAAATTCACAGGGACCAAAAATGTCATTTTTGAAAAGTCCAGGGACCAAACATGTAATTTCCTCAAAATTCACACCAAGGACTAAAAATGATTTTTGTAACTTCCCAAGGACCCAAAATGATTTTTCTTTCAAAATTATCCCACCAGGGACCATTTCTGCCAAAACCTGAAACTTCAGGGACCAAACTGTAAATTCTCAAACTTTTCCAAATTTTCACCAAAGGACTAAATATGACAACTTATGATTGTAAAAGGACCTTTTGTGATTTTTCTTTTGAAATATGTGCTCAGGGACTAATTTTGCCAATTTTTGAAAGTTGGGGGACTGAAATTGCCAATTTTGCAAACTTTGTACGTTTTTCATCTGTTTTTGCTAATTTTGCATCTAAAACATATAAAACACAATTTTGAAATATTTTCAGTATTTTGATGCATTTCTGAATGTTTTTGTATGTTTTGCAGTTCAGTTTTGACCAAAAATGATGAGTGTTTGAGCACTCATCAATCATCGTTGCTCAAAACAAATCAAAAAGAAATACTTGTTTTTGTTATTAAGAAGCATAAACACGCTTTTGCGTGGAAAACTTATGATATTCCAGGAATTAGCCCAGATTTTTGCAAACACATAATCAATTGTGAAGAAGGTACTAAACCCGTTGTAGAAAGACAACGTCGACTCAACCCCAATATGAAAGAAGTTGTTAAGAAGGAAATCATCAAACTTCTTGATGCAGGAATTATTTATCCTATCGAGGATAGCCTATGGGTGAGTCCAGTTCATTATGGATGGCGAGTATGTATTGATTACAGAAAACTTAATAAAGCCACCAGGAAAGATCATTTTCCTCTACCGTTCATGGATCATATGCTCGAAAGATTAGCAGGAAACAAATACTTTTGCTTCCTTGATGGTTTTTCGGGATATTTCCAAATTCCTATCGATCTAGCTGATCAAGAGAAAACCACATTTACATGTCCTTTTGGAACCTACGCTTACCGGCGTATGCCCTTTGGTCTATATAATGCACCTGCAACTTTTCAAAGGTGTATGATCGTAATATTTCAAGATATGCTTGAGACATCTATGGAAGTTTTCATGGATGACTTTTCAGTTTTTGGTGATTCTTTTGAAACTTGTCTTTCCAATCTCGATAAAATGCTTGAGAGATGTGAAGCTGCACATTTAGTTCTTAATTGGGAAAAATGTCATTTCATGGTAACTGAAGGAATTGTGTTAGGACACAAGATATCAAGTTCAGGAATGGAAGTAGACAAAGCTAAAATAGATGTTATCACCAAATTACCACCACCAACTAACGTTAAAGCCGTTAGAAGTTTTCTAGGACATGCTGGTTTTTACCGCCGATTTATCAAAGATTTTTCAAAAATTTCACGTCCTATGACTAAACTTTGAGAAAAGGATTCTGTATTTGATTTCAATGCTGACTGCATTAAAGCTTTCGAAACATTGAAAAGTCAATTGACTAGTGCCCCAATTATGGTTGCACCTAATTGGTCACTACCATTTGAACTCATGTGTGATGCAAGCGATTTTGCTGTTGGAGCTGTTTTAGGACAACGTGAAGGAAAACATTTTCGTCCTATATACTTCGCTAGTAAGACACTCAACAATGCTCAACAAAACTATACGGTTACGAAAAAGGAATTATTAGCCGTAGTTTTTGCATTTGACAAATTCAGATCTTATCTCGTGCTTTCAAAAATGATAGTTTTTACAGATCATTCCACACTCAAATATCTGTTTACCAAACAAGATGCAAAACCGCGTCTTATCAGATGGATTTTACTACTGCAAGAATTCGATATCGAAATAAAAGACAAGAAAGGAGCAGAAAATCTTGCAGCTGATCATTTGTCACGTCTCGAGAATCCGAATTTGGAAGAATTAAAAGAAAATGAAATTAACAATTATTTTCCAGATGAAACTCTCATGACGATAGATAAAGATGATGATGAGGAAGTACCATGGTTTGCAGATTACACAAATTATCTTGCAGGAGATATTCTTAAAAAGGGGATGAGTCACTACCAACGTAGTAAGTTCTTTTCAGAACTAAAACACTATTATTGGGAGAAACCTTACCTTTTCAAAATGTGCAAGGATGGAATGATACGAAGATGTGTTTCGGGTGCCGAAACAAGAAAAATTCTTAATGAATGTCATCATGGCCCAACTGGGGGACTTTATGGTCCTTCCACTACAGCTAGAAAAGTTTTTGATGCTGGATTCTGTTAATGCAAATATCGCCTAAAACGTTATTTATATTTTACGATCTTCGCTAAGTTTTGTTAACGACAAAATGTAAACTTTAGTTTCTAAGTAAAACATAATCTTAGTTTTAAAGACTTGCATAAACTAGACTTTTGCTACATTTTACATTTCATAAAACACAACACTTTTTATTTCTTAAAATAGAAATGTCACATCACATTTATGGCAAGTTTTGTCAATATACATTTATGGAAAGAAAATGTGTTTGACTAACTATGTGTTTGCTTGCAAGTTTTGTGTTTGACTAGGAGTAATGAGATGTGATATTCTTTGGTTTGCAAGGTGTAATGAGATGTGACATTGTTTGGTTTGCAAGATTTATTGCAAAACCAACTGCAAGCCCGGCGGAACCCTGGGGGTACACGGGCGGAACCCATATGAGGGTTCCGCCGTATCCGCCAGGCCTACAGAAGGCTTTGCTATAAATACTAAGCCACAAGTTGATTTTTGGCTTATCACTCTACATCATATTTACACACATTCATTCATTCTTTCATCTAACCCTTTAACATTTCATATGTGAAGTTTTTTTTTGTAGCAAAGAGATGCACGAGTTCATAAAAAGTAACAAGTATTCAACACAACGTTGCAAGACTTGTTAGCTTAGCATTGTGTAGACTTATGTAGTTTACACTTCCTTTGATTGTGTATATTCAGTAGTGATCGGTTAGTATTTTAGTCCTCAAAATACAAAGTGTATCGGGAGTAGTTGTACCCTTGTAAAAGAACTAACGGGAGTGGTTTTACCCTTGGTAAAGAACTCGACATCTAGCTTAGTGTCGGTAAAAGTATAGGCGACGTGTAAGGTTTTCTCCGCCGGTGAAAGGAGCTTGTTGACTAGTGAAAGAAACTCTCGAGTTGGATACTCGGGGCGTGGACGTAGGGCAAGGAAAAAGAGTCCTTGTAGCCGAACCACGATAAATACTCGTGTTGTGGTTTGATCGTTTCTTTCATTTACTTGCATGTTATATATTGTGTTTGTGTATATATCTTTGATCAAACGGAAAGTTTCAAAGCTAACTAAACAAGTTAAAAAGATTTTGAACGGTAAACTATTCAACCCCCTTCTAGTTTTCCACAATTGGCATCAAGAGCTACGTTACTCAAGCTTTTAAAATATATTGTGTTTTAAAACTTGAAACGATCCATGGATTTTGAAAATTACAAAGAAGGGCAATCTATGCAAAGACCACCACTTTTCGAAGCAAATGGTTTTATATATTGGAAAAACCGTTTTGAAACTTACGTGAAATCTAAAGATATAGATTTATGGTATATAATCATTGATGGTGATAACATAGTTACTAACATTAAAGATGATGATCAAAAGAAATTGATTGTTAAAATAATGAAGCTAAAATGATGCTTTACAATGCTTTGCCTAAGAAAGAATATGAAAGAGTCTTTATGTGTAAAACCGCCAAAGATATTTGGCAATCTTTAATTGTCACTCATCAAGGAAACTCACAAGTTAAAGATAACAAAATTGATCTTCTTGTTCAACAATATGAACAATTTGTTATTTCCGAAGATGAGAATATTGATAATGCTTTTGCTAGGTTTAACACTATTATTACTTCACTTAAAGCACTTGATGAATCTTTTTGTAGTAAGAACTTTGTCAGGAAATTTCTTAGAGCACTCCATCCGATGTGGAGAGCAAAAGTGACGGCAATTGAAGAATCCAAAGATCTTTCAAGCATGTCACTTGACGAGCTAATTGGAAACCTCAAAGTTCATGAAATGGTAATGGAAATAGATTCGGAACTAGTTAGAGGCAAGAAAGAAAAAGTTAAGTCCGTTGCCTTGAAAGCTAGAGTCCAATCAAGTGATGATGAAGAATCTACTTCGGATAGTGATGATGAGGAATATGCTATGGCTGTTAGAGACTTCAAGAAGTTCTTTCGTAGAAGAGGGAAGTTTTTAAGGCAACCTAAAGATGACAAGAAAACTTTCCGAAAAGATCGTGATGATAGGAAAGGAAAGGTAGAAAGGAAATGCTATAGGTGTGGAGACACGAGTCATCTTGTAGGAGAATGTCCTAAGCCACCCAAGAGCAAACCTCAACAAGCTTTTGTGGGTGGTGCTTGGAGTGACTATGAAGGAGATGACGATGAGCCAAAGAATGATGATATTGCTCTCATGGCTCACAACTCAAATGAGGTACTCTCCAACTCATCTTACTCCTCTATTAATGATGACACCTTACAAAAAGAATATAACAAACTTTTTGAATTGAGCTTAAAAATAATAAACAAAAATAAGTTTTTGAAAACTAAAAAGGAGTTTTTAGAAAATGAAGTTTTTGAATTAAAAGAAAAAGCTAAGAGATTAGAAAGGAGTAAAGGTATTGACACATCTTGCAAATCATGTGAAGAACTTAAACTCGAAGTTGAGAAACTTAAAATTACTCAAAATGATCTAATAAAACAAATCACAAAGTTTAAGAAGTTTGATAAGAGCATTTCTTGTGCGGATGAAATTATGAAAATTCAAAAGTCACCCTTTGATAAAACGGGACTAGGATTCATGAAAATAGAAACTTCAAAGGGTCAAACGATACAAGAAAAGATTGCACAAGAAACTAACAAAACTGCTACAGCAGCCCGCGGAACAGACGGAACCCAATCCAGGGTTCCGCCCGTTGGACCCGAAGATTCCGCCAGGTCTACTACAGCAGTAACACCATCCACATCGGATCGTTCAAAATTTGTTAAAGTCACATATAAAAATGGAACAAAACCTGCTTTTAAAACTGGAGTAGGACTTAGTAAAAACGAATATAGAGCTAAGACTACTCAACCAAGACCTAAGACTCCAACTCCCAAACGCCCCTTTCCAAAGAGCAACTTCAACGCTCGACCAAACTACCAACATGTTTGGAACCAAAACACTTATGGACATTACCAAACTCCAAATTACATGTCATGGAACCCTTATGTTCTATTTTCATACTTGGAACAAGTTAATGGTATGCTTAACCAAAATGCACCCATGAGAAATTGGGGACCAAATGTTTGAGTGTTTTTCATAAAATAGGTGTGCCTCAAAGTTTGTTTGGAACCGGATGAATGGATTAAAGATAGCGGTTGTTCAAGGCACATGACGGGTAACAAAAGCCTCTTCACTACTTATCACAAATGTGACGGAGGTAATGTTATGTTTGGTAGTAAAGCTAAGAGCAAAATCATCGGAAAATGTACAATCTCTCATGACTCCCTTTTTATAGATGATGTAGCTCATGTTGATAACTTAGGTTTTAATCTTCTTAGTATTAGTCAACTTTGTCGTAATAAGTATAATGTCCTTTTTAGTGAAAACGGAAGTAAAATACTTAAAGATGGTATAACCATAGCCAAAGGTGTCCTTAAGAACAACGTATATGTCAGGAAGATGGATCCAACATCTAGAGACAAACTTTGTCTTACCTCATTAGATGAATCTTCAACTTTATGGCATATACGTTTAGGACATGCTAACATGAGACTAATTCAAAACCTCTCCTCCAAAGACTTAGTTCGAAACCTACCTAAGTTGAAATACGACCAACACTTTTGTGATGCTTGCAAAGTCGGTAAACAAGTCCATAGTAGCCATAAGGCTAAAAACTTGGTTTCTACATCTAGATGTCTAGAAATTTTACATATGGATTTATTTGGTCCATCCGCTATACAAAGTTATGGAGGTAACTTCTACACTTTAGTCATAGGGGATGATTACTCAAGATATACTTGGACAAAATTTTTGAAAAGTAAAAATGAAGCTTTTGATAAATTTGAGATTCTAAGTAAGAAAATTCAAAATCAAGTAGGGTCTAATATTGTGTCTATCAGAACGGATCACAGTCGTGAATTTGATTATGAATTTCAATTTGAAAACTTTTGTGATATTAATGGTATTACTCATAACTTTTTGGCTCCACGTACTCCTCAATCTAATGGTGTAGTAGAACGTAAAAACCGGACATTGCAAGAGATGAGTAGAACAATGCTTAATGAACAAAATATTCAACAAAAGTTTTGGTGTAATGTCGTTGACACATCAACGTACATTTTAAATTGAGTCTTAATTAGACCATTTTTGAATAAAACTCCTTATGAACTATATAAAGGTAAAAAGCCTACATTAGGATACTTTAGAGTGTTTGGGAGTAAATGTTTCATTCTTAACACCAAGGATTATCTCACCAAATTTGACCCAAAGTCTTATGAAGGTGTATTTCTTGGATATTCACAAAATAGTAAAGCTTACATTGTTTTGAACAAATAAACCTTAAGAGTCGAGGAATCGTTGAACATAACATTTGACGAGAGTCCACCTCCCTCTAAGACATCACCTTTGGTAGATGATGACTTAGTTGAAAGCCAAGTAATAGAAAGTCAAGAGATTTTAGGTAATGACAAGGAAGATGAACTATTAAACAAAGAACTTGTCAATGTCAAAGAATCTAAAAGTCATCCATTAGATGGTGTCATAGGCAACATTAACGAAAGTATACTAAGGTCAAAAGTTCAAAATGAAAGCAACTACTTTTGTTTCGTGTCAACCATTGAACCTAAAAACATTAATGAAGCCATTAAAGATGAGTCTTGGGTAATTGCAATGCAAGAAGAGTTAAACCAATTTGTTAGGAATGATGTATGGACATTAGTTCCTCAACCAAAGAGTCAAACTATAATTGGAACAAAATGGGTATTTCGTAATAAAATGGATGAAAATGGAATTGTGTCTAGAAACAAAGCTGGGCTAGTTGCACAAGGATATAACCAACAAGAAGGCATTGACTACGATGAAACTTTTGCTCCGGTTGCTAGGCTCGATTCAATTAGAATCTTACTTGTATATGCATGTGCACACAATTTTAAACTCTTTCAAATGGACGTCAAAAGTGCATTTCTAAACGGAGTCATAAATGAAGAAGTGTATGTTGCTCAACCACCAGGCTTCATCGATTTTGAAAAACCAAATCATGTTTACAAACTTAAAAAGGCTCTTTACGGACTTAAGCAAGCTCCAAAAGCATGGTATGATGGACTTAAAACCTTCCTAGTTGACCATAAGTATACCATGGGCTTAGTTGATAATACTCTCTTCACTAAGAAGAAAGATTCACATATTATCATAGTCCAAATCTATGTTGATGACATTATATTCGAATCAACTTGTCAAGAATTATGTGTGGATTTCTCAAAAATCATGCATGACGAGTTTGAAATGAGTATGATGGGAGAACTCAACTTTTTCCTAGGACTCCAAATTAAACAACTAGAAGATGGCATCTTCTTTAATCAATCTAAATATATTAAGGACATGCTTAAGAAATTTGGATTAGAAGATTCAAAACCAATCAAAACTCCCATGTCCACGGAAACTAAACTCACCAAGGATGAGGAAAGTGAATCCGTAGATAGCACTAAATATAGAGGTATGATTGGTAGTCTACTTTACCTAACAGCTAGTAGACCCGACATTATGTTTAGTGTTTGTCTATGTGCTCGTTTTCAAGAAGATCCTAAGACTACTCATCTCGAAGCCGTTAAAAGAATTTTTAGGTATATTAAGGGCACTACACATTTAGGTTTATGGTATCCCAAAGGAACGGGAATAGACACCATAGTGTATGCCGACTCGGATCATGCCGGTGACTATGTCGATAGAAAAAGTACAAGTGGTATTTGTACTTTTGTTGGACATTGTCTCACCTCATGGTTCTCTAAGAAGCAAACGGCTCTTGCTATCTCAACAACGGAAGCCGAGTACGTTTCGGCCGGAAAGGCATGTCAACAAGCTCTTTGGATGAAGCAAGCTCTTGTCTACTACGAAATTCAACTTAACGACATCACAATTCTTTGTGACAACAAAGGTGCCATTGATCTTAGCAAAAACCCGGTTCAACATGCTCGTACCAAACATATTGAAATCCGTCATCATTTCCTTCGTGAAAATGTTCAAAAAGGAAATATCTCAATTGAGAAAGTTTCTTCCGAAGACAACATAGCCGACATACTCACAAAACCCCTTAAACGTGAACCTTTTAACCTTCTTAGGCTAGGCTTAGGACTCATGGAACCTACGTTGTAGTTCTGAACATTAGACAAAAATCACAAAAATCAAAACAAATCCATAACTCTTTTTCTCAGCAGGGTCGGCGGAACCCTCAGACACAACGGACGGAACCCATTTCAGGGGTCCGCCGTATCCGCCGACCTGCAGAATCAATATTTTTGTTTATATTAAACCAAACACTCATTATCTCATACCACCGCTTCCAAACTGTTACTATTCACTTTACCATCCATCCATACCTACGATTTCTTGGACTTCCTTTCACTCACATTGCAAATCAATAATCATTGTAAGTATTCTAAACTTGATTACAATCTTGATCTGAGTCTAGGAATTCTATTTTTGCACAAAAACAAAAACTTGGGGCTATGCATTAACTTGAGAAACTCATGCATGAAATTAGGTGTTTAACAAAACTAATCATGTTCCCCATAGTTAGGAATTGCATTCTTGCTTAGTGTAAACATGTTTGCTAAAACACCCCATGACAAATTTTTCCAAAAATTTCTCACAAATAGGACAAATATTTTTTCGTCTCACATTGAGAATACAAAATCAAAATGTTATGTTTAAAACACCACTTGCATAATGTCTCTTGAATGCTAAAGGGAATACATAACCAATATGTATTTTCGGGTACATTCAAACGAAGCTACATTGAACTAGGAGCGTTTGGGTTATCTTTTGTTTTATAACAAAACTTGCATTATAAAACGTTTTTGAAGCATTAAAATGAGTCAAGATAACCGCACCTCCACATTGTTTTCATATAGGCACACACTAGAACATCCACATTATAATAGTAGTTTACTTAAACTAAAATGTGAAATTTTGTTGTTCTAGGAATCATCATGCCTCCTCTAACCGACTACGACCACAAGGACACCATTAAGTACCTACCAAAACACCACAAAACCAAAGGTCTTACCCCAAACCAAGTCAATGTTTTCAAATCCTTAGAAAAACACTATGTCCATGAGGGTAGAACCATTGACCCGTCTTTCCTAGAAGGCACAAACCTTTACGCCGAATTTGCCACAATCAACTTTGAGTGTCTTTTAGAAATCAACGAGCCTATTTGCCCTAGGTTCATTTTGGAATTCTATGCATCCGCCGTCCTCTCCATGGATGATTGTGGTCAATTGTCTATCAACTTTAGGGCTAGTGGTCATCAATACTCCTTCACTCTTGAGGAGTTTGCTCAAATCCTAGGTGTCCCAAACCGTGGTACTTGCATCTATTCCGACTTGCACTCCCTCTCAACTCTTGACAACCTCCATGACCGCATCCATCCTTATGACACACCTCTTGTGTCAAAAGATGTACTCCGTGACCACCTCTTTGTTAGGACAACCAACACTAGGAGAACCCGTTCGGGAAATGAGATTGATAAGGACCCATATGGAATGGAAATGAATGAATTCAAGCCCCAATTCAAGACATGGGAGGAAGTCCTTAGAGCAAATGTCATTAGCACCATAGGAAACCGAGATCATATCAACCTTTGCCTTTGCTACATGCTATACTCTTTGTCCGTTAGGCAACCCTTCAATCTTGGCTACTACATGGCCAAGAGAATGGCCGACATTCCCGTGCATGGCACAATGGCTATGCCGTATGGAATGCTCTTGACCCGTCTCTTTAGGTTCATTTCACCCATTCCACCAACTCCAAATAGTCTTCGTCTTGACTACTCTCTCATTCCACACACCTTTGTTCCACTTAGTGATAAGAGAGTTTACAAAGCCCAAAGAAAACATCCTCATCCTCCCTCCTCATCATCATCTTTCTCAATGAGTGAAGATGACTCTTTGCCAAACTCTAGGCTCCCACCTCTCGAATACCTATCCCAACTTCCGAATATTCCAAATGAGTCGGCGGAGTTCAAGCAAACAAAGGGGATGTTTAAGAATCTTGGAAGATTCCTTGGTAAACTCAAGAACAAGATCGACCGTCGATGAGGGCGGGTGTGTAGGAGTGTTTGGCACTAGGTGCTATTTGAACAAATTTGGTTGTTTAAACAATGTTTGTGATGTACTTGTGTGTTGTTACAATGTTTGATACTATTTGGAACATGTATTATCTAACTTTGATGCAGGTAGACAACTTTTGGCAAGTTGTCAAATTTTCATGTTTATCCAATTTTCACTAACTATAGTGAAATTCTGGACCTCAAGGTCAAAGTCCTATGATATGTGTGTTTACGTGTCTATTTTTTACATTGCCTAACCAGAAATGCATTATCTTTTAGATTTTAGGAGTTTTCGAAAATTTTGAAAATCGTCTCGCGGGTCAAAATCGCGGACTGCCAAATTTTTCAGCCTTGGCGGATCTGGCGGTACTCAAAAATGGGTTCCGCTAGTGCATTTTCTGGGTAACCCAGAATTGGCCCAACGGATCGGGCGGAACCCTCAAACGGGTTCCGCCTGTGTATCCTGAAGGTTCCACCAGTTTCCTGCAGATTTTTTTTTTAGTTTTCAACATTTCAACATCCAAACACCAAAATACAATCCTTTTAGATACAAACCAATTTCCTGCAATTTGTTTAAACAAAATAGGGTACCTCTCATCCCTTATAACTCAAACAAAACCATTTCCCGCCAAATTTCAAAAATAGCCATAACCACCCCAAGGACCCTTCACACATAAAGGAAGGAACCCTCCCAAAGGTTCCTTGAAATCCCTGAGATTTATCCTTCAACAAATTTACCAAAACCACTAAGCATTTAGTGCAAATCTTGTCTTCTCACTTCACCATTTTCATTGGATTGACTTCCATGATATGACAACCCACAATTAGTTTTCCAAATCATTAGGAACCTCCATTTTTGTATGGCCTAACATCAAATCCAAACACTCCTTCCCACACTCATTCATCACTATAAATTAAACCATCTTAAACACTATCAAATCATACCTTCTTCATCACAATTTCTGAACTTCTAAACCATTTTTAACCATGACTAAGTCAACAATCACCTCTCAACCATCACGACCCATCCGGAGAACCTCCCGGATAAGTGTTAAACAACTTTGGTCTAACCAATCCATCAACCTAAGCTCCTCATCTTCGGATGAATTCACCTCACCTATCAAAAATGAACATTTTTTGAACCTTGCATCTCCATCTCCATCACCCAATGAACCCAATGAGCTCACTCCACCACCAACTAAATCACCCATTGACCCAACTCCACCAAGTGCTCCAACCCAACCATCCAAAACTCCATCACCATCACCATTACCCAAACTTGAACCTATAGAGTTATTTGGGTCTCCTCCAACATCACCACACCCTTTTGTCCAAGATCTCAATGATCTTCCACCAAGACCTACACAACTACCACCTTTTGCAAATGAATCACCAAGGTCAATTCTAGACCAAAATGAGCATTTTAACCACACCCAACCACCACAACAAGAGTACCATCAACCCAAACCATTGTTGTTTCACCCTATCTACCATGACATCCATGGTCCTCTTTATGGGGAACCAAACTTTGAAAATCATGATCACCCAACTCCACCACATTCTCAAGCCCAAACCTTTGAGTCTTTCTTTCCTTCATATGAGGAAATCCAAAGCATGGTTGAGAATCATCTCCATCAAGCAATGGAATTTCAAACCACCTTGCTTGACTCAATACCAAACCCATCCTCCACCCAAGAACCAAAAACCAACCAACCCTCAAACCAAGAAACCAAAACCAACCCATTTCCACCCACTCATACCCATGTTTGCTCAAATTGTGAGCAAATGGGTGCAAGCATCAAATTGTTGCTTCACCAATTCCAAGATGAAACCCGGTTTGCATTCCAACATGTCATAGAACGTTTGGATGCTCTTTCCCACCCAAACAAATCATAGACAACCTTTGGAGGCCTTTTGCCCCATTTAGGAAAGTAGGATTTGATTTTCCTTTATTTTCTTGGTTATTTTTTATTTTTAGTTTTTCTTTTAGAAGTAGAAGAATCTTTCCCATTTCTTGTCTTTGACTTTTAAAAGTCAAATTTTACATGGAATGCTATTTCTTTCTACTTACTTACTTGCATTGTTGGTTGATCATTTTTGTTGTCATTGTGGTTGCAATGTATGTGGTAACTACAAGCTTGACTATATATATATCACCAACTAACCATTTTTTTTGTAGGATCAAAATCCATGTTTCCCATCTTGGCACTCCTTTTAGGGGGAGTAACAACCAAGGGGGAGCAAGTGCATTATTCCGCTTCGCTACTCTACTTTTTGTTTCGACAAAAAGGGGGAGAAATATATTAATCTTTAAAACTTAATATGATTTTCATCACTTAAGTAAAACAAGTTTAATATAAAAAACTTTTTAAGTCTTAAAACACCAAGATTTTGTGAGTTACTTAAAAACAAAGTTTATGTTTTGTCATCAACAAAAGGGGGGAGATTGTTAATACAAATATCGCCTAAAAACGTTATTTATATTTTACGATCTTCGCTAAGTTTTGTTAATGACAAAATGTAAACTTTAGTTTCTAAGTAAAACATAATCTTAGTTTTAAAGACTTGCATAAACTAGACTTTTGCTACATTTTACATTTCATATGTGAAGTTTCTTTTTGTAGCAAATAGGTTCACGAGTTCATAAAAAGTAACAAGTATTCAACATAATGTTGCAAGACTTGTTAGCTTAGCATTGTGTAGACTTGTGTAGTTTACACTTCATTTGATTGTGTATACTTAGTAGTGATCAATTAGTATTTTAGTCCTCAAAATACAAAGTGTATCGGGAGTAGTTGTACCCTTGTAAAAGAACTAACGGGAGTGGTTGTACCCTTGGTAAAGAACTCGACATCTAGCTTAGTATCGGTAAAAGTAAAAGCGACGTGTAAGGTTTTCTCCGCCGATGAAAGGAGCTTGTTGACTAGTGAAAGAAACTCTCGAGTTGGATACTCGGGGCGTGGACGTAGGGCAAGGAAAAAGAGTCCTTGTAGCTGAACCACGATAAATACTCGTGTTGTGGTTTGATCGTTTCTTTCATTTACTTGCATGTTATATATTAGGTTTGTGTATATATCTTTGATCAAACGGAAAGTTTCAAAGCTAACTAAACAAGTTAAAAAGATTTTAAACGGTAAACTATTCAACCCCCCTTCTAGTTTTCCACAGATTCTATTGGCCTACAATTTTCAAAGAAGCATATACTCTCGTTTAAAACTGTGATGCGTGCCAAAAATCTGGTAACCTTTCTCGAAGAGACGAAATGCCTCAAAAGAGCATTCAAGTCTGTGAAATATTCGACATTTGGGGAATTGATTTTATGGGACCTTTCCCTAAATCACACAAATACGAATATATCCTCGTTGCAATCGATTATGTTTCCAAATGGGTTGAAGCTGAAGCTCTTCCTACTAACGATGCACGAGTTGTTGTCAACTTTCTCAAAAATCTTTTTGCTCGCTATGGAATTCCTAAAGCTTTAATAAGTGATAGAGGATCCCATTTCTGTAATAAACAAATGGAGAAAGTAATGAAACGATATGGAGTTCATCATTGTTTTGCTACAGCTTATCATCCACAAACTAGTGGTCAAGTCGAAAAATCCAATAGAGCTATAAAAAGAATACTTGAAAAATGGTTAAGGACAATCCTTCCGTTTGGTCAAGGAAATTAGACGATGCTCTATGGGTATTTCGTACGGCATATAAGACACCAAAGTGTACAACACCATACAGACTCTTGTATGGGAAAACATGTCATCTACCGTTCGAACTTGAGCACCGTGCTTACTGGGCGCTAAGAAGTTGTAATCCTGATCTAAAAATAGCTGGAGAAAAGAGATTTTTGCAATTGCATGAACTCGATGAGTTAAGACTTCAAGCTTATGAGAACTCCCAGCTATACAAAGAAAGAACCAAAGCTTACCACGATAGAAAGCTGAGAATTCGAAAACAAATCAAAGCTGGAGATAAAGTTCTGCTCTTCAATATGAAATACTAGTTTAAAGCTCCGAAACTCAAGCCAAAATGGTTTGGACCATATGTAGTGAAACATGGATTTCCATCAGGATATGTTGAACTTTATGACAAACATGGTGGAAGTTTCATTGTAAATGGGCACCGAATTAAACTCTATTAGGATAAAGAGCAATTAAACGTAATTTCTAATGAAGAAATTCCATCCGAATTTGAATATGAAGCTATCACATTTATGGCTCCACACAAGGGAATGGTCCCTTGGGCACACAATAATGGTTTTATCTATGATGCTCTTCCTAGAGCATGGGAAACAGTTACATTGGAAAACATAGATGAAATAGGGGAGGGAATTGTGATAGGAAATGTGGTGTGGATCCCTAAAAAGAAATGTAACACTACAACTACATAATCTATTCGAAGTTTGAGTCCGGCTGAGGACTCGTTAATAAAATAAGCGCTTCTCGGGAGGCAACCCGTGTGTTTCTTTTTAATTTATTTTCAGCGTCTACACCCCAAAGTTTTACCACTTGGTCAAACTTAAGTGTGGGGGTGTGCCACTAATTTGAATAAAATTGCAATGCTTTTTGTTTATTTGTTTTTGTTTCTAATAATGCAGGTGTTGATTGCAAGAAACAGAAGATTAGATAGAAACATAAAACCGGATATCATGGTTTAATTTCTCATTTTCCCTACTTTCATACTTTTAAGTTCGTTTATCACATTGAGGACAATGCTTAACTTAAGTGTGGGGGGGGGGGGGGGGGGGGTGAGTAGGTAAAATAAGAAATTAAGTCTAATATCGATTTAATTTTTAAATTTTGTTTGTCCTTATAATCTAGTTGTTTTCACACTTTTAGGAGTAATTTATTAGAATAACTGGATCTATCCACTGGAAAAATATGTAATTATTGAAAGAATTGAGATGTGTCCCGATTAATATTGCAATCCACTTTTGGATCGATAACATTTGCTAGCACACATTATAACCCTTTACTCTAAATTGTGAGGATTTTAGCCTGTTCATATTTAACATACATCTTATATGCTCGAATCTTTTGTTATGAGTGTCCGGGGATTTCATTTATTCTAGAACTTGTACTTGTAAATCATTATGAGACCGTTGTGAGATTACATTTTTGTAATATAGGTATACATACGTGATAAGAGGCAACCTTAGGATTTTAACCAAACAGCCTTCCTTATTGATTTTTAGCTAGTCACATTGATTAGTTAATTTCCATTTTTAACTCTTTTGTTAGCGTTCATCTTTAACGCTAGATACCCCTAGTTTCACCCTTTGAGCCATCCTTTTCATTTTTGTTACATCCAGAAAAATTTAAAAAAAAAAAAAAAAAAAAAAAAAAAAAAAAAAAAAAAGATTTTACACTTTAAACCTTAGCCTAAACCCTTGTCAAAGTCTAAACGGTGGGTTGCTAGTTGCTTGGTATGTTGGATTGTTTTTGACGATTATTAGTTAGCCACACTTCACCAATCATGTGTGTGCCATTCCGACAAAGACGGAGACTGCAGCTTCTTATTTGTATTTTTGTGGTGATGTTTATGTAAAGTGTGGGGGAGATGTGAGTGCAAAAAAAAAAAAAAAAAAAAAAAAAAAAAAAAAAAAAGTCATCGCAACTATAAGGTGACAATTATAGCAAATGTGCTATATGTGAAGATGAATTTATGTGATATGTTGTTAGCCGATGTGCTATGTATGAAGAATATTGTTATGGTGAATCGATGTATCTATATGAGGTATTTGAAGAAGAAAGATTGTAACTATAATCATTTTTGGGTTTGTGGTTTGTTCGGTGACTAGCAATAATGGGACTACTTGACGTTATTTTTCTTTTAAAACCAATTTCATAAATATTCCCATGCCTTATCCCTACCCTTACCAAATTACTTTATTCGTTGTTCTTTCGAGTCTCCGGATATAGTAATAGCTTTGTGAGAATATCAAGTGCAAGAATATTGTAGTGACCATCTGGTTTTTGAGTAATCAAGAATTCGCGCCAGCAATCTATTATGTTTTTGTATGAGATGTTTGAACATAAGTCTGGTACAACCCGAAGCCTAAACATTACAACCCGAATAAAAGACCTCTTTGATATGTAGACTTGGTGCTTACGCCATTGCGGTGTAGTTTTGTTTCTTGTACAAGCCTATAGTAATAATTGGATCATGACTGAGCAATGAGTGTGATTTATCATATACGCTACCCCATATATGAGTGTTATGAGTGAATTGTATCTTATTCTTCTTTCGTGAGGTGTTTTAGAAATGTTAATCAAGCAAGAAAATCATTGGGTATTATCAAACATCTCGGTTTTTCACCACTAAAAGCTTAAAAATGATGAATCTTATCTTGTACTTGTACTTGGTGGATTTGCATCACATTTTTCTAATCATTCTCGGTTACCATGTGGATATTTAATTTTCTTCTAGATTTGCTTGAGGACAAGCAAAGTTTAAGTGTGGGGGATTTGATAACGCTCAAAGTTAACATGTTATTATAAGCGTTATTAGTGTTTTTGTGTATGTTATTTGGTTGTTTTTATATGCTTTTGCCACTAAATCGTATCAAAGTATGTTTTTGTAGCATATGTAGCCAAATGTAGGAAAAATGGAGAAAAAGTGAAGAAAATGTAGTATATGCGATTACACGAAGATTCCTAAGTTCAAAAGTTCAATCTGTGACGCAATTCATAAGGAGAACCTAAGTTTTGTCATCTCAAAGTTCCAAGTTCAGAGTTAATCAAGTTTGGATAGTGCATAAAGAACTACACAAGGAAATGTCAAAGTCCAATGCAACCAGAACGTACCATCCGATCGGTTGGAGTATAACCGATCGGATAGCCACAATTACCACATCCATCCGATCGGTATCAACCCGCAACCGATCGGATGGTCATATCTGCCTGTTTATACCAACTTTTTGTGCACGAATCTTGCTCTTTTGTCCCATTGTTCTAGGCCCTTCTTAGTGTCTTATTGTCCAAGCTCCAGCATTTAAGTCCCTATTCATTACTAGGAGTATTTGACAAGCCTAATAAAGACCCCAAGAGTACACAATAAAGGACACAATTCAAGAGATCATTTACACACATTACTACTCTCAATTATTATCATCATCTACCTCTCAAAGAAGGAAAATTCTTGCAGAAAGAACCAGGAACTTTGGAGGACCAAGGAAGCAACATTTGGAGGCCAAAAATCTCAAGAAATCATCACCAATACTTAGTTTATCAATACCTTGTCATTTTTTATCAATTCCAAAGCATTGTAAGACTTAAAACCATGGATTCTAATGTTAAATATTATGAGTTTATTTGCATGTTTGCCATGAGCGGCTAGTAGTCTTTTTACACTTGTTTTGATGATGTTTTATGCTTAGTGATAGTTATGATTGTGATAACATGTTTTAATTCAATTTCAAGTCAATCCTAAGAACCAATTGTACCTTAAGTTTCATAGTGACATTTGTTGAGCCAAGGTTAACTAATTGATAATAGTTTCAAGGGTCGAAAGATTTGTTATTATTCAACTAGTTATAATCATTTGTCTATGAATGATTGTTTTTCACCATAATTATTCTTGACTAAACAAAGAAACAAGAAGTATGATTGTAATGAGAATGCTTTTATAACATCAAATCGGATTGTTTGTAAACCTTTAGTTGGACGAAAGTTTAGGTGTTTATAAACAATTGTAACCTTTTTGTCTATGAATAGGTTACCTTTTGTAATGACTATTTCCTAAGAGTATTTGATTTGTAATAAGAGTTTGTTCTTGTGTTTAAGATATTCACCATATCTTATGAACCTTGGATGGATCTTGAATTGATTGGTTTACACCTAAAGCTTGTTTTTATGAACTAAAATCTTGACGAAGGTTTAACTTGTAGAAACAATAGATTAGACCACCATCTAATTATCACAACCAACATGTTATCAAAAGTTATCACAATCATGTGCGTCATTAAGTAGAAAACTAGTCTAAACAAGTGTAGTTTTTTATATTATTAAATTTGCTTATTATCTTATTTTCGTGCATTAGAGATTTACTTTTTGACTTATAATTTTGATTCACTCACAAATCCCTGCGAACGATCCCGACTTACCATCATATCTTGCTATAACGGACGAGTACACTTGCTCATATGTGTTGTTTCTAGATTTGGTAATTTACCCTTATAAATTTAAAACTTGCATAACAAAAACGCACATCAGTAAACGTCCACACCCTCCTACTTCACCATCATCATCATCCATGAGTGAAGACGGCAATTTACCAAACTCTAGGCTCCCACCTCTTGAAAACCTCTCACAACTTCCATTTATATCGAATGAGTCAGAGGAGTTCAAGCAAACCAAAGGGATATGGAAATGCTTTGGGAGATACCTTGGGAAGATCTACAAGAAAGTGAACAAGAAGTGAGGATGTTAAGAGGGTGTTTGGCACAAGGGTGCATTTGAACAATTTGGTTGTTAAAACAATGTTATTTTATGCTTATATGATGTTTTAGGATGATATTATGTCTATGGATTATGTGTGAACTAACAACATTTGCAGGGGATAACTACTTAGTATTATGCCATTTTCACTTTTCGGCTTAATAGAATCGCTCTTGCAAACTCTATAGGTAAGCATTTTTCTACATGTAATTTTTGTATCTTCTAACTACAAAAAATTGATTACTTAAGTTTTAGGAAAAATTTTGGAATTCAGAAATACCACGTAGCCGTAAAACCTGCTCTGTCTCGATTCTAAGCCTCCACGGAAACGGCGGAACCCATTTTTTGGTTCCGTCCGTTCAGAAACTTGGTTCTACCAAGTTTTTCCAGCGGATACGGCGAAACCGAAAACTTGGTTCCGTCCGTGTTGTCGTTTGGTTCCTCTAGTCCTACAGCAAAATTTTCATCTTTGAATTTTTTGAATTCTTCTAGTAATCCTTAGGTTCCAAACTTGCTTCCTACATGCTAGTTAGTATTTATCAATAATTCTAGAGCTCTCTTAGCACACATCAACCAATAGGATCATCATTCGTGCCAAAATTTCAAATTTGCCTAAACTGACCTAAGGAACCTTTCTGATACAAGGAATGAACCCTTCATTTGGTTCCCCCAAATCTGTGGAACAACCTAACAACATGTATCCTTCATGATCACATAGCATTTGCTTCTCTACTTAGTCTTTCACTCCATCCAACTCCATTGGATTGACTTCCAATGATTTGACAACTTCTTGGAACTCTTCCAAATGATTAGGAACCTTCAAAAATGTATGGATCAACATCAAATCCAAACACCAATTTCCATATCATGTTCTTCCTATAAATTGACCAACATTCACACATCTAATTCACACCATCACCATCACTTCTCTCAACCTTATACTTCTAATCCTACCAAGTCTTGCAATGACAAAATCCACCACCTCATCTGAATCATCAAGACCTATTAGGAGAACCGCTAGTATTAGCGTCAAACCACGTTGCTTCAACAAAACCATCCAACTAAGCTCATCATCATCAAGTGATTCATCCCTCAACATTTCATCTCCCATCAATGATACCAACTTTCTAAACCTTGTTACTCCAACACCATCTCCAAAACCTTGCAATGCTAACATAATCATTACTCCTCCACCAACTATAACACCAAGTGATCTAACACCACCTTCGGCACCAAGTCAACCTTCAAATACTCCATCACCTCAATCACCAAAATTAACACCTATGGAACTCTTCAAGACACCACAAACATCACCACATCCATTTATGGAAAGTTTAGAAGACCTACCACCTAGATCATCAAATCCACCACCATTGCCACTTTTTGACACTACTGATCAAATGAAAACTCAACAACAATCACTGTTTCAACCAAGTGAACGATTGGATGAAAAACCTCATCAACCATCATTAATAGAGCGTTTGGCTTACAAGCATGCTAGACCTTCCATCTTTCCTCAAGATCAAGATCATCCACAACCACAACCATTGTTGTTCCATCCCATTTACAAAGAGATCCATGGTCCCCTTTATGGAGAACCAAGCTTTCATCATCATGATCAACAACAAGAACCACCTCAAGACTTTTCCCACAACTTTGAGTCCATATTTCCTACCTATGAAGAAATAGAAGCATCTTTTTGGACCAAATCTCCAAACACTCATGAAGAACTCAACAATCGATTAGAAAGCCTCTACGCTTTCAAGCACATGATTGATTCTCATCTCACCCAAGCCATGGATTTCCAAACCGCAATGTACACATCAATTGTAGGAAACCAAAACACCTTTCAACCATCCACCTTTGCTCCCGCTACAACCAATGTTTCATCCACCACCAATGACCCACCAACAACAAACCAAGTTCCACAATTACCACCTCTTCTCCATGATTGCATCATGTGCGAAAGAGCCTCTCATATTAGTGAGAGATGCAACATCTTGGTACATGAGCTTCAAGATGAAATGCGGTTTATCCTTAACCACATTTTGGAGCGTCTTAACGCCATCTCTCACTTGCCTCAAGCTTGGAGCCTTATTAGGAAGATCAAATAATGGTAGAATCTCACCTAGGACTCTTTCCTTTTATAGATGTAGTTGTCATTTTCATTCCACCTTGTATCCATAGTAGACCTTTTCAAGTCTTTAGGTTTGACTTTTTTAAGTCAAAGTTTAATTTTACTTGAAATATAATGGTTCTACTTCTAGATTTTGTTGGTCATTCTCTTTTGGTTGTTTATTACTTAATGATTGTTGTTATGAGATGAATGCTTATTCTCTTATATAATAATTAGTATTATGTTCTCATACTTACTTCTACAACAAACTAACCTTTTCTTGTAGGACCAAAATCCATGTATCCTCTCTTGGCACTCTATTTAGGGGGAGTATTTTCCAAGGGAGAGCATATGGCTTGACACATTTCCGCTTCGCCACTCTTCTTTTTGTTTCGAAAAAAAGGGGGAGATAGGATATATTTTACCAAATACAACTTTATTACATCATTAAAATGACATACTCAAAAGTTGAGATAATCATGTTAAATATAAATTTTTAAAAGGCTCAAAATCTATAATTATCCATTTGCGTAAAAATAAAATTTATGTTTGTCGTCAACAAAAAGGGGGAGATTGTTAATACAAATATTGCCTAAAAACGTTATTTATATTTTACGATTTTTTTAGTTTTGTTAACTACAAAAGGTAAAGTTTATTTTTGGCAAATCGTAAATATAGTTTAAAAGTCTTCTACTTAACTTCACTCAAACTACATTTACATGTTTTCATAAAGTGATTTCTAATCAAGTATACTTTAGTTTAAGTTCATGTGTTAAAAATGTCTTATACGTATATTTAGCAAGTTTTCAAAGTAGTATGTCTTATTAGAATATAAGCAAGCAAACTCCTTTTTGGTAAATCATTTACTTGCTAACATCTCAAACAAACATTTTTAAGACTATACATAAACTCTTTTACATGTATACTTTCTTTTTTAAGAATATCCAAAATTAGAAATCATATGTATACTTACATCATTCCTTGCATCACACATGTCCCTTCAAGGAAACATGTGTGTAAGAAACATGTTAAATTTTGTATAGATTCATACTTAAGATCTCAAAGTTAACTTTGTGAGATCTTAAGAACATTGTGTTAGATTTTGTATATCTTGTGCAGGATTCTGTCAGGGCTTCTGGTGGAACCCTCAGGTACAACGGACGGAACCAAAGAACTGGTTCTGTCGTATCCGTAGGTTGATCTGGAAGTTGGCCTATAAATAGCAACCCACTCTTTGAGTTTTTCTCATCACTCACTATCATAATATACTGCATATACTTCATTTCTAACTCAGTACACTTTCATATTTGTGAGTCTTTCTTTGTAGCAAGAAGATCACGAACTTACAAGCTTTAACACAACGTTGCAAGACTTGTCAAGCATAGCATAGTGTAAACTTGTAAAGTTTATACATCATTCTATTGTATCCATTTGTAGTGATTAGTTAGTATTTTAGTCCTCAAAATACTTAGAGTATCGGGAGTTGTTGTACCCTTGTAAAAGAACTATCGGGAGTGGTTGTACCCTTGTGAAAGAACTTGACATCTAGCTTAGTGTCGAAAATAGTGTGTAAGCAACGTGTAAGGTTTTCTCCGCCGGATAAAGGAGCTTGTTGACTAGTGCAAAAAAACTCTCGAGTTAGATACTCGGGGCGTGGAGTAGGACAAGGAAAAAGAGTCCTTGTAGCCGAACCACGATAAACAATCGTGTTATGGTTTGATTGTTTCTTACTTTTATTCTTGCATATTATTTATTTTTTGGTAAGTCTTAATTGTCGATTACACGTAAAAGTTTTCAAAGAAAATCAAGTTAAAACCGGTAAACTATTCAACCCCCTTCTAGTTTTCGACAGGTATTATAGTCATTTCGTTGCTTTAAGGATTAAAATGTCCACGTGTCATAACACTATTGCTTTAGGGACTAAATTTGCAAAGTAATTTTTATCTTTTATTTCATAGCCACCACCACCACCACTCTTCTCTACCGCCGCCACCACCACCACCACCCTCTACCACCCCACTACACCTGGCCTTACAGATTATTTGATTTTCTTACTCTATATTGCAACCATGTGAATTTACAACTTTTGAACATATATATTTTGAATCGATCTGTTGCTTATTTGTATATTTATTGAATTTACAACCATTCAAATTATCATATATTCATATACATATGCCATGTTTTTATATACA
This sequence comes from Artemisia argyi, assembly GCA_030686995.1. Lineage (NCBI taxonomy): Eukaryota > Viridiplantae > Streptophyta > Magnoliopsida > Asterales > Asteraceae > Artemisia > Artemisia argyi. The sequence continues at coordinate 979,242 of JARVZY010012386.1, read as the reverse complement.
CCAGCTGTTCATATTTCATTGACAACTTCTTTCTTTTCATTTTGTGTTATTGTGGTTTTTATTTTAATAAACATACATAGTCCAAGTGTGATCTTGAAGAAGTTCACTGTAACATTAGATACAGACTGGGTTGTCTGGTATACGGCAAAATAAGACAACCTTTAGAGCCAAAAGCAAATATCACAAATTTAATTACGAGTTTATAACCATGGAAATCATCTGAATCACACATCTTCTTAAAGAAAGTGAATGGTATATAGGTCATCCAATCAACTTCCAAAGGGACAAATACTTGGTCATTTTCAAATTTGAATCTTATAAAAGGTAAAACATGTCGCTTCGGTTGATTATATAAACCACATATTGCAAAACCAGTGATACGAGCATGCCATTTGGGAGGTAAATTCAGTGCTATTATGTGTCCTTGTTGTTGTTCTTTGAACCAGCTTGGAATCTTGCTTCCAGGAATACCACATATTGCAAAGACTCGAGTTAATCAACTGGAACAACTAAAATCCACCGCAATTAACCAAGAAACTTGGCAAGAAGCTGTTGACAAGGAAAGAAACCATTTCTTCAATAAAACAAGGTGACTTTTAGTCTTAGTTTTCCCTTATCTCGTTTTATACAAAATGTATGTTGTGATTGAGTTATTTGATAAGATATATCTTGCTGAATACTGCACTTGTTCATTGTAGAGCACTTGTGACATTTGGATTGAATGTACTACATGGAAGACACTTGATTAAACGGGGAGTTTGGGGAGGAGATTGGAATTCCACCAATGCTCGTGATTTCATTAAGTATACAGTTTCCAAAGGGTATCAGATAGACTCATGGGAGTTTGGTATGTTATTGCAGACAGTTATTTGTTTACTTGGCAATAATATTATTTTTTGCTGCGCAAATTTTTTGAAACAATTGTTCATATGTTTTTTTTCGTTATCTATTGGCGCAGGCAATGAGTTAAGTGGCAAGGGGATTGGTGCAATGGTTAATGTTGATCAGTATGGGAGCGATGTAATTGAACTTAGGGAAATAATTGACAATTCATACAGGCGATTCTGGCCAAAGCCATTACTCGTTGCACCGAGAGGGTTCTTTGATAAACAGTGGTTTGCTAAGCTTCTTAAAGTTTCTGGCTCAGAAATAGTCAATGTCATGACTCACCATATGTACAATCTAGGCCCAGGTTTGTGATGATTAAAATACTTGGTTTAAGAGCCAACAAGCACACTAATGTTAAATTGTTTTTGACTTTTAACTTTGAGAGTTAACTGAGCTTTTAATAACTCGAAGATTGACAAGAATAATTTTATCTATGTATAATGGCCTATAACCAGATCTTACGACACAAATGTCGTAGAATATTGGCATGTTGGAGATTAAAATTCCAAAAGAATATATGTTAATTTTGGTCACCTTGTTTTCTATGGGAAGATGATGAATAGTATTTAGAGTAGGGTGGTGGTGGTGGCGGTAGAGAGTGGTGGTAGTGTTGGTGGATGTGAAATAAAATATAAAAATTACTTTGCAAATTTAGTCCCTAAAGCAATAGTGCTATAACACGTGGACATTTTAATCCTTAAAGCAATGAAATGACTATAATACCCTCAGTGATGTGGCACTTAACGAGGAAACTAACGGAAATTAGCTATCGGTGGCTTTTTTTACACTTATACGTAACGTTAGTGGCATTTTTGCACGCCTTTATGACTCAGTGTCTTTTTTGCATTTTCGTGATACATTAGTGACCATTTTTGCAATTTTACCCTTTAATTTATTACAAAAATATCTTATAAAGTGATTTACTGGGTTATTCAAGTGTTGCTTATTTGCTTTGTGGCATGTCACAAGCGATTTAGTTGGTTGTCCAAGCGTTGTTTGAGGTTAATGTAGTACTTCTGTCACATTCTATTATACTTTTTTGATTTTGTGATTAATATATTTTGCCAGGATAAATATCTTTTACCCAAAACCCAAAAATAATAATAAATAAATAAATAAAAATTAAAAAAAAAAATCATTTTATAAAGTTATTACATCTAACACTATTTTAGTGTAAAAGTTTAGGGTCAAAATTTGAGATGCTTTCATTGGTACCCTTTGGCCTACCGTTACCCCTATTAAAGAACAATTTTTTTTTTATCGTCCTGTTATATTTCGTATTTTCTATTTTCTAATTTTTGTTGTCTTATCAAACTTTATTTTTTTTTGTTCCGTACTATTTCAGTTTGTCATTTTATAATAAAATTAAAATTTTAAATGTTAAAAAAAAATGCTAGGAACGGTATTAGAATCATTCGAAGAGGGTACGTATAACTTGTTCCTTATTTTTTACATTTTCCTCTTTAATATACGGAGTATCTTCAAACTAGTCGGTAAAGTTATTTTCGATGTAAGGTAGAGTGGCATATGTAATTTGAATTTAGATATAACAAATAGAAATGTTATGCCTCGTGCCCGATTTGACCAAAAAATTTGTCCTTTGATTTGACAATAACGGACTTTCATTTACTCTTTTAACAACTGATAAAAATGTATAACAAACTGGCCTTTGAAAGTATATTTAAATGAAACTAGGCTCAGTTACCTTCGAAATGACGGGTGGCACAACACGTAACAACTTACGATTTAAAATCATACAATTTTTTGAAAATTGACAAAAGCTGCCAAGATCCATCTAGCCAATCGGCTGGCCATTCCAGCTGATCGGCTAGAGACTTTTGGCCATCCAGCCGATCGACTGGCCATCCAGCCGGTCGGCTGACCATCCAGCCGATCGACAAGAGTAACCTATCCAGCCCGAATCGCTTCATAAACTATTTCCATAAATCCCATTTCCCGAATTTGATAATTCCCGAAACTTTTCAAAATTCATTAATACATTATAAACGTCATTCTCATGCAATAACTTGGCCATAATGACCCGCATAAACGTGCTTTACAATTTGAGGGGTGTTGTGCCAAACACCAGTTTTGACCTGTTTGCACATAAAACCTTAATTTGACCTTACAACACACCTTAAACATGTAAATAAACTCTTAACCATTACAAAGAATTTCCTGTAAATAAATTCTCGGGGGACAACCTTGTTATGAGCTCGGTATCTATACTAAGCTCTAATATAATATAAGCCTTCTAACCCGTGCTTCAAAGTCCCATACCATAATCCAAGCATAGTAATTCCAAGAGAACCTACAAAACATCATAACACTATGCCGTAAGCTTTTGCTTAGTAAGTAAAAGACATAACAATTCATTATATATCATAAATCATATTTTGCATCAAAAGCTTCACTTTATCCATTAATCATTCAACTATACATAAATTCCACATACCTTGCTAGTTTCACACTAGTTTATCCACATCCTTGCTATGGACACATCGACTCATTTCATTCAACTCATAAGCTCCACATAACTTGGCTATAACGACCCACAAAAACGTGCTTTACAATTTGATGAGTGTTGTGCCAAACACCCATTTTGACCCGTTTACACATAAAACCTTAATTTAACCTTACAACACACCTTAAACTTGTAAATTAACTCTTAACCATTACAAAGACTTTACATTACAAACGTTTAACCCATTGAGACTCTCGGGGGACAATCTTGTTACAAGCGTGGTATCTACACTAAGCTCTAATATAATATAAGCCTTCTAACCCGTGCTTTCTAGTCGTGGCAATCGAGTCGTGTTCGTGTTGACCTATTCGGGTTGGTGAGTTGAAATAACCTCTACCCAAACACGACCCATTTATTAATCACACGCGTAACCCATTTGTGACCCATTTAACCTCTTTCAATAAATAGCTCAAGCAGTGAATAAGGTTGGTGGTTTGTTGATTTAACTAGTTTAAATGCAAAAATTATATAAGGATCTAAAATATGATAAAAATAACATACAAATAACTATACGACAATTTCAATAATGTCTGAGTTATAAGCATCAATTTCAATATATAATATCTGAGTTATAATCATAATTCACTCATATTAAGTATATAACAAAATACATTTAATCTATATCCAATATTAAAACAAAGATATATATATATATATATATATATATATATATATATATATATATATATATATATATATATATATATATATATATATATATATATTATTTTTAGAAGCTTATATATTTAAACGGATTCATGTGTTGACCTGTTTAACACTTACTCAACCCAAACACGGCCCGTTTAATAAACGGGTTAGACGGGTTGATTTGTTTTTTTACCCAAACCTGTTTAACTTTGTTTCGGGTTGGTGTCGTTTATCGAGTCGTGTCGAGAATTGCCACCCCTAGTGCTTCCAAGTCCCAAACCATAATCCAAGCATAGTACATCCAAGAGAGCCTACAAAACATCAAACATTATGACGTAAGCTTTCGCTTAGTAAGTAAAATACATAACAAGTCATTATACATCATAAATTATAATTTGCATCAAAAGCTTCACTTAATCCATTAATCATTCAATTACACATAAAGTTCACATACCATGCTAGTTTCACAACTAGTTTATCCACATACTTGCTAGGTACACATCAACTAATTTCGTTCAACTCATAAGCTCTACATATCTTGCTATGAGATATCGACTATGTGAAACACCACTAGCTAGTTTAATCAACTAGCCTCATCTTAATCTTAGACCTTTATATCCTTGACCACAAATAATCATCTAACATATAATACATAATACAAACATAAAGAAGTCCATATAACATCTTATTATAGTCAATTTACTTACCTTAAATCCAAGCTATAATTACCAAGAACATCATCGTCTTCTTCCTTGTTCCCTAAACCATAATCATCACAATAACTATTAACACATTAAAGCAATAACAATAATAAGGATTTATACAACTCATAACCTCTCCCAACTTCTATCTTTTATCATCATATGATCATACGATGAATTCCCATTTTACTCGTCATGAACCCTAATTCAATTGATCAAGGATAAGAGTCACTTACTTTCAAGAGAGCTCATTTAGGGTTTATTTTCATAATTGGAACTTTAATTCATCTTTAGTTGATCATCCAAGAATCATGGTTTTTCCCTCGTTTCTTTCGTGTGTCGACATACGCATACATGTATTTTTGGATAATGATGAAATGTGTAGAACCTGGAGATTTCTAGTCAACCCTTTCCTCTTAACAAAGTTATTTCCTTATTGAAACTTTTGGTCTTGTAGAAAACTAGAAGGGGGGGTTGAATATTTGTTTTAAAACTTATAGATCGACTTATGTCAATCTAGTTTTGACGTGTTGGATATTGATAGTAGAAAAGCATATAAAACTAAACTACGAGATAAAGATAGAGAGACACAACCACAACAGAAGTATTTATAGTTGTTCAACTACAAGGACACCTTCCTTACCCAACTCTACTCCCCGAGAACCCAACTTAAGAGTTCCGTAAATACTACATAAGTGATTGATGTTAAACCACCAACTTATATTGACCAAGGAATGGTCAACAAAGTCAAATAGCCTAGATCAATGCTCCGGGTAATATAAGGTATCACCAGGTCGTTAAGTCCCGTTGAAGTGTGAATTGTAACTTTAGCGTATTCGTGATCGGGTGATTATTCACAGAAAAGGGTTATGATCAGAATTATTTGGAAATTATTAACAAATATAGCTTAGGAAAGCTACGTGATTGATTACGGGAATTTAGATTACAAAGATTTGAGCTAAAACCTAAAAACGTACGTTTTAATTAAAAACGTACTCAGACGAACGAAACAAAAAGTACAACTGATGGACGGGAAGGGTTACAAGTGTAAAATTAATATTTTTACAATCCTAATAAATAAAGAAAGTTTTAAGAAAAATAAAAACTATTTTTACACTATTTTATTATTAATTATTAATTAATTACTAATTATCTATTTATTACTAATTAAACTAATTAGAATTATTAAAAATACTAAAAAGACTTAGAAAATTAAGAAAAAATTTACAAATCTAATTAACCATCATGGGAATCCTAAAAAATTATAAAAAGTTTATTTTATGTATTTTTAAACTAATTAACTAATTATTAATCTAATTACTTATTAATTTCTAATTAAACTAATTATATTATAAAAAATGGAAAATGAGTAATATAAATTCTAGAAAAATTTGTAATTTAACTTAAATAAAAGCTAGAAAAATTATAAAAACTATGTTATACTTTATAAAATCTAATTATGCTATTTAATTACTTAATATTAATTAAAACTAAATTAAACTAAAATTAATTATAAAAACCACTAAAAGACAAAATAAAAATCTGGAAAAATTTATAAAATTACTTTAACCTAAAGTAGAATTTCTAAAAATATAAAAATGATATATTGCTTATAAATAAGCTAAAAAGAAAATTAAAATGATAAATCCTATTAAATAGAAGCTATCACTATAATTAAAGTTCATTTTGTTTGGTTTTTTCTTTTTCCAAACTGATTAACTACTAAAAACAAAAACTTTTAATAAAAACACTTTTAATATAACCCAAGAAATAAGCACTTGGAGTGCTTATTGATCCCACAGTTGACTTTTGTTGACTGTGGAAGATTTTTAGCTCAAATGGGATGATGTGGGGTCCACAATGATAAATATGGTTTCTCTGAGATGGTTGAGCAAGAATAAGCAAGTTTTAAGCAATTAAGTGGCTGGGGTAAGCCAATAATCACAAATAAGCTTGTTGCTTATTAGATTCTGAGACAGGTTTTGGGACAGACTTTAGGAGCCAATCTAGGTGGGACCCAGTGGTCAAAAGGTCAAACAAAGGGTCAACAGGTCAACTATGGTAGGAGGGGGTTGTAAGGACCAACTTATGGGGTGTGGGACCCACTGGGTTAACCACAATGGACCACCAAAGTTAGGTGGGTTGACTGAGCTGCTGAGACAGGGCAATAGCCTTGCCCTGCAGCCTATTTCCAAGGGCAATTTAGTCCAAGTGGAAAATCACAAAATTATAAACATTGTGGAAATCTAAAGTTCAGTTAATAGAGATTACACAAAACAAGTTTCAGAACCCAAATCTCAGCACAAAAATCTTGAAAATTCACTCTACTTTGGCAAAAATCTGAAATAGCATTTTTGACTTTTTAAGGAAAACTATGAACTTTGACTTATATGAACTTTTGGTGTTTCTAAGTTACTAGAAATGATGTTATACACTAATTATGGACTGAATTATGCTATGAAACTTACTTATGCAAAGATTTGAATGATCATGGATCATAAAATCCTAACAGTTAACACAATATTTGAGATGAAACATGATTTTGACTTTCTCCTTTAAAACTGACCAAACCAATTGTCAAACTGACTCTATTTGGACCTAAGTGAGATTCTTGAACAAATTAATACCACAATAAGCAACAGATACATACCAAATCAGCTTGAACCAAACACCCTCTAATGTAAACTGTTTTCAAGTTTTCAAAGATTTTGGGTGAATTAAACCATTAGACTGATTCATAAGGTTGTAAAATGATATAATGGTCTTGGATAAACACAGAAACAACCTCAATAACAACAGCAGGCAAGGATTCAACGTAATCCACAATGGCAGTTAATTATTCAAATTTGAGGTCAAGTAATACAAGTGAACAAGCCACTACCTAAAAGCTACAAACTACTAGCTATTACATAAGAAGCATATAACCACAGATAATCACAAGAGAAACAGTTTTACAACATTAAACTAAGAATCAAAAGTATGTAATTTTATGAAGAAACATGAACCAATTTTACCAAATTTTTCACTCCAGCATGAACAGGAGTGACTCACTAGGCTTGCCTATCTTTAGGATAGGCAGAGGTCTTCCATTAGCTACCTCAACTTATCCAGAGCTCCATGAATGCCCCTCCTTTGACCTGCATTGACCTGTTAGAAGTTGATACAATTTTTTGTACTATTATGATTTTATGGTCTCTAAAAGCTATAACAAGCTTATGGGAGCTTAAGTGATCCTAAATAAGTCCAAGTGTTAGCTTATTCAAGCATTTGAGCTTTGTTGAAAAATAAAAACTTGCACAGACTGAGATAAGAAGATGAACTGAATTTGATTACTTGAAAATGATTCAATTACATTAAAAGAAATACTACAATGCTTAGAAGCTTTTTGATTACACTGGAACTACTCAAATTAAAAATGACATGAAAATTTATCTAAAAAATCTAACTAGACTTCAATGCTCCATGTCTTCCCTTTTATAGCCTTCAACTAGGGTTTTGGGAACCCTCTGGTCATTTCCCACCACCAATTTGAGCCAATGGATGATGCACTTTTAATCTTGGTCGTAGGAGGGTTTTGGCGCCAAAATTATTTTTGGACTCTAGCTTCTGATTTCTTGCTTAAGTGGGTATAATTATGGAGTGGGGTGATTAGTAGGGGGCTGCAGTGTTTAGGGGTTGATGATGAGGAGGGGGAGGTGGAGTTGCAGGGTGATGATGGAGGTGCAGGGGAGTCACGGGGTAATGTTTGGGTGATTGGGTGAGGTCAAAGGTCAAACCTGAGGGATGATTATTTAAAACGGATAAGGGGGTTGGGCTGGTATCTTTGGGCCTGGGGTGTTTGCTTGGGCTTGGGAGATGGGTATTAGGATTAGGTTTAGTGGATTTGTGAATTTTGGATATTAAAGGAGTGTTTAATGGATCCGGTTGCATTGTGAGCCCAAGGACCATTTTTGCCATTCCTGAAACCTTGAGGGTGAAACCTGCCATTTTTCCAAAATTATGCAAAAGGACTATTCATGCCATTTTTTAATTTTATAAGTCCCATATTTAATAATTTTCCACTTTTAAAAACCCAGGGACTAATTTTGACATTTTTTGAATTTTAGGGACCTAAGTTGTCAATTTGCAAAATTGATTTCTAAAAACTAATTTTGACAACTTTTGAATCCCTAAGGACCTTTGATGATAATTTTCCATATTTTAACAACCAGGGACTAGTTTTGCCAAATTTTGAAAGTTGAGGGACTGAAACTGCCAATTGTGCAAACTTTGTTCATTTTTCATTTGTTTTTAAACATTTTGCATCTAAAACATATAAAACACACTTTTGGGATAAATTGTGTATTTTGATGCGTTTTTGGGTATTTTTGGATGTTTTGCCAGTCCAGATACGATAAAAATGATGAATGTTTGAGCACTCATCAATCCCCTACACTAAACTATTGCTAGTCCCTAGCAATCTTTTGAGAAAAACTTGATGGATTTGAAACTCTTTACCAAAAGCCATCACTTCTGGAGTAGCCAGGTGTAAGAACTGTGGCACACCTGATAACCGTGTGATTTTGAGCAAACCACCAGCTGTCAACGGATTTGATTAGTCTTTACCAAAAGCCGTTTGCTTCTGGACTAGCCAGCTCTTGATGGAATAGTCAACATCTTGGTGAGCTGATTACCAATTATGGATTTTCCACGGCCTTTACCACAAGCCATAATCTTGCGGGCTAGCCAACTCATTTGTTTTCGGGGAGTTGAGGAACCATACAATTTTGGACAAATTGCAAGCCGTAAACGGATTTGAGTTATCTTTACCAAGAGTCGTTTACTCCTGGATTAGCCAATCTCTTTTGTCGTTTAGACACGGCGGACTGATTACCACAAAAATTTTGAAATAAAGTGAAAAAATTATAAAAAAAATTTGGGCCAAAATGGGGGTACTTGAAAGTATTTTGCGATAAAATTCACTAGAATCCCCCCCCCCCCCCCCACACACACTTAGAAATGAATATTGTCCTCAATATTCAAAGTCCCGGCTATTATGCCGAATCTATGAACGTAAAAAGATAATATTCGAAGCTAACTGTGGAATTTTGTTTTGTATTTTTCACGTTATTTATCTGTACATACAATCACATTTTTTTTTGAACTTATATACATATATACATTTTCAAATTAGCGGGGGGTTGGCCATTCCCCCACACTAGGGTGGTAGAAAGTAAAAAGAAATCAGAGATACGGGTGAAAACCCATATATGTTGCTAATTTTTGTTCACCTAGTCGCTAGCTTGACTCGATCCCCGAATTTAATTGTCCTTGGAGAAAGTTTGGAGATCCGGGACAACCATGGATGGTATGTCCTCTCCAAAGTAGTGCTTCAAACGATGTCCATTCACTTTGAAATTGGGTCCGTCATTTTGAGATAACTCGACAGTGCCATAAGGATAAACCTTAGCGATATTGAATGGACCAGTCCATCGGGTTTTTTGCTTTCCCGAGAAGATCTTGAGTCTAGAGTTGAAAAGAAGGACTCGATCACCAACGTTGAAAACGCGGTTTTTGATTTTTGAGTCATGAATCTTCTTTGTCTTTTCCTTATAGATCAAAGAGTTCTCGTAAGCTTGATCACGAAGTTCATTTAATTCATTCAGTTGAACTTTCCTATGATCACCCGCAGTTTTGAGGTCGAAATTGGCATGCTTAAGAGCCCAATAGGCTTTATGCTCAAGCTCGATCGGTAGATGGCACGCTTTCCCGTACACAAGCTTGTATGGCGTACACCCGATGGGTGTTTTATACGCCGTACGGAAAGCCCAAAGTGCATCATCTAATTTATCCGACCAAGATGCACGATTTTCCCCAACGGTTCTTTCCAATATTCTCTTAATGCCTCGATTGGAAACTTCTACTTGTCCACTTGTTTGAGGGTGGTACGCAGTAGAAAGTCGGTGAGTTACACCATACTTTTGCATGACTTTATCGAATTTGTCATTGCAAAAATGCGTACCACGATCACTAATTATAGCACGTGGAGTTCCAAATCGAGCAAAGAGAGTTTTCAAAAATTTCACGACTACTCGGGCATCATTTATGGGTAAAGCTTTCGCTTCAACCCATTTTGACAAGTAGTCAACTGCCACAAGTATGTATTTGTTTCCGTGAGAGGATGGAAATGGCCCCATAAAGTCGATGCCCCAAACGTCAAAGATTTCACAAACTTGAATTGCATTTTGAGGCATTTCATTCTTTTGTGAAATATTCCCGTGACGTTGACAAGCGTCACAGGATTTGACCAATTCTTGGGCGTCCTTGTAAATCGTGGGCCAAAAGAAACCGGAATCAAACACCTTTTTGGCGGTGTAATTTGGATTGTGGTGGCCCCCCGTGGGACCAGCATGGCAAGCCTTAAGAATTTCAGTGGCTTCTTGACCATATACACACCGCCAGATGACTTGATCCGCACAGATTTTAAAGAGGTAGGGGTCGTCCCAGAAATAATGTTTCACATCTTTAAAGAATTTATTTTTCTGTTGGGACGACATCCCTTTCACAATGAAGTTACCCGCAAGGTAATTTGCAAAATCGGCAAACCAAGGGGTAACAGAATCTCCATGAAAGGTAACCGCATTGAGTGTCTCGAGAGGGAACGTTTCATTGATTTCTTTCCTCTCGAAGACATCTTGATGGGGGTTTTCCAATCGGGAGAGATGATCAGCAACTAGGTTCTCAGCTCCTTTTTTATCACGAATAATGATATCAAATTCCTGTAGGAGGAGAACCCAACGAAGAAGTCTCGGCTTTGCATCTTGTTTTGCAAAAAGGTACTTAAAATCCGAGTGATCCGTATACACTATGCTTTTAGTTAGTATCAAGTATGGCCGGAATTTTTCAAAAGCATACACCACAGCTAATAATTCTTTTTCGGTAGTGGTGTAATGGCTTTGAGCCTCTGTCATAGTTTTGCTGGCATAGTGTATAGGCTGAAAATGTTTTGTTTTTCGTTGCCCCAAGACTGCCCATATCGCATAATCACTAGCATCACACATGAGCTCGAAGGGCAAGTCCCAATCGGGGGCAACAAGAATCGGTGCCTCGGTAAGCCTTTTCTTTAATGTTTCAAAGGCTTCGATGCACTCAGGGGAGAAGATAAAAGGAGCATCCTTTTCGAGGAGATGGGTCATAGGCCGGGCGATTTTAGAGAAATCTTGAATGAACCTACGATAGAAACCGGCGTGACCCAAAAAGCACCTAACACCTTTCACGGTTGTGAGATGAGGTAATTTTGCAATGACATCCACTTTGGCTCTGTCAACCTCAATCCCGTTCTTTGAAATTTTATGGCCGAGGACAATGCCCTCTTTGACCATAAAGTGACTTTTCTCCCAATTTAGACATAACTTTGTGTCTTCACAACGTTTTAACATGTCGTCTAAATGGGAGAGGCATGATTGAAACGAATCCCCAATGACCGAAAAATCATCCATAAAGACCTCCATAGTTTTTCCGATCATGTCGGAAAAAATGGCCATCATACATCTTTGAAACGTGCCTGGAGCATTACATAAGCCAAATGGCATACGTTTATATGCGAAAGTTCCATAGGGGCACGTAAAAGTGGTCTTTTCTTGGTCTTGCGGGTCAATGGGAATCTGAAAGTAACCCGAGAAACCATCGAGGAAGCAATAATACTCATTCCCCGCTAATCTCTCGAGCATCTGATCCATAAAGGGCAGAGGAAAATGATCCTTACGGGTGGCGTCATTTAACTTACGATAATCAATACAGACACGCCACCCCGTAACCAAACGAGTTGGAATTAACTCATTCTCCTCATTTGTGACAACAGTAATGCCACCCTTTTTTGGAACATAATGAATTGGGCTGACCCAAGGACTGTCCGAGATAGGGTAAATCAATCCGGCATCAAGAAGTTTTAAAACCTCTTGTTTGATAACCTCGTGAATTTTTGGATTCACCCTTCTTTGTTGTTGGACTGCCGGTTTGAAGTCGTCCTCCATTAAAATTTTATGAGTACAGAATTCAGGGTCAATGCCCTTGATGTCGGAGAGACGCCAAGCAATTGCTTGTTTATGAGACTTCAAAACCTTTATGAGAGCAGCCTTTTCCTCATCACTTAAGTTTTTGGCAATTATAACGGGTAATTTATCATCACCCTCCAGAAATGCATATTCAAGATGAGGCGGCAAGTCCTTAAGTTCAACCTCGGGAAAGTCATCAGTTTTCTCAACATTTTTGACTTCCTCTTTATGAAGTTGGTGTGATAGAACAGGAAGAGGAGAGGGATCTTCGTTTAACAATTTTTCAAGTATGAGAATATCCCTCTCGAGGTCGATCTCTTGGTTATCGACTCCATCGGGAATCGAATCACTTTTGAGAAACGCCTCCATTTCTTCTAAAATGAAGTCACTTCCCTCAAACGGAGTGAGGGAAGGAGAAGAATTGGAAATGATGGGGTGAGAAGACTGAGTGAGGTTTTTACTCGAAGAATCATCAATGAAACCTAAAATCTCTTGAGCATACTCCTCAGCAGCAACATCGATGACATCAATTTGATTCACCGATTCACAGTCATAATTGGAGGAGTATCTCGAAGTTTGATTTAGGTTGAAGGTTATGGCTTCCGTTCCAACACGTAATGTGATCTCATGCTCAAATACATCGATAAGAGCTCGCCCAGTTCTAAGGAATCCCCGCCCAAGAATGAGAGGGACCCTAGAATCGGCATCAAAGTCAACAATCACAAAATCTGCCGGAAAATGGAACTTCCCCACTTTAACGAATACGTCCTCGGCTATGCCAATGGGACGAGAAATCGAACGATCGGCAAGCTCTAAAGTCATGCACGTGGGGGTAAGTTCGGGAAGAGAGAGTTTCTTCCACACAGAATATGGCATCAGGTTAATGCTAGCACCTAGATCGGCCAAGGCGAAGCAATCAACCATACCCGGGAAAGTACAAGGAATTAGAAATTTCCAGGGATCTCCAAGCTTTTCAGGAAGCTTTTTCAAAAGAACTGCTGAGCAGTTCTCATTCAAAGGAGTTCTTGCCATCTCAAAGAGTTTCTCTTTATTACTTAACAGATTTTTGATTGTCGATGCAAACTTGGGCATCAAGAGAATAGCATCCGCGAAGCTAATATCAAAGTGCAAATCTTGGAAGATTTGGAAAAACTTATCCATTTGGTGATTAGCCTTTTCGCGGAGCTTTTGTTCACTGAGACGTGATGGATAGGGAATAGAAGTTTTAGATTTAGGGTTGTCCACTGGAGTTTCTGGTGGTTCAAAGACAACTCCAGGCTTACATCTGGTTTCAGGAATAACCTGAGGTTGGACGTGTGCTATACTTCGTGAGCTAGGATTTTGCACTTTGTCCTTTGTCACCTCAGGTTCACGATTCACTACCTTACGAGGAGAGGAAGAAGAGGTAGTAGGAATCGCGGGTTCATCATATGAAGCACCACTTCGTGTTGTGATCGCCTTAGCATCGCCCCTCGGGTTAGCGATCGTGTTGCTCGGTAAAGTAGTACCTGAGCCCGAGGGTCGATCATTTAAAGACTTCTTGATGTCAGAAATCTGGCTGACCAGCAACTTGTTCAACTCTTCTTGGGACTTCATGAATTGTTTCAACAACTCGTCAGATGAAGGCCCGGTTGGAACAATGGCTTGATTCGGATTAGGAATATTTGGAGCTCGATTGTTCGGATTGGGACCTTGATTTTGAAAATTACCCTGATTAGGGTTGTTGTTTCCATGAAAATATCCCTGATTGAAATTACCCTAACCTTGGTTCCGATTAAAGTTTCCTTGATTTTGTTGTTGGAAACCTTGATTTTGGAACCCTTGGTTTTGATTGTGAAAACCGTGACCCTGATTGAAGTTACCTTGGTTTTGATAACCTTTGTTCGCTCTATTTTGATTTTGGCCACGGTTTTGGACATTTTGGTTTTGATTAAAACCAGGAGGTCCAGGATAATGATGTTGAGGACGATAGATAGGGTCCATAGGAGGGCGATATTGATTGCCTCCTTGATTTTGGGACCCGGCTACAGCATGAGCTTCGTATGGAGTACCATCAGTAGCTGTGCAATTTTAGTAGGCATGCGGCCAACCACAAGTCACACAGACTTCCACTTTTTTAACCTCAGCAGGTGGAGGATGTTGTGGAAATGAAACTTTCTTTGTTTGGGCGAGAACCAAAGCTTGGATCGCTTCAGTGAGCTTGTCAATCTTAGCATCCGTGCTAGATTGACCCACAGAAGATGAAGTGGAAGGACCCGCATTAATTTGGGAAACAATCGGTTTGCTTCGTGTAGAGCAGACCTTAGACTTGTTTTCCATGATTTGCAAAGCTTCTTTTGTGGTTCTACTCAAGAAATTACCTCCCGCGGAGGCATTGAGAGAATCCTGATTAGCTTGGCTCACGCCATTGTAAAAAGTATCGAGTTGCATCAACTCAGAGAAACCATGATGTGGACACTTGCGAAGTAATTCTTTGAAACGATCCCACGCTTCACCAAAAGATTCATCATATTTTTTAGTGAACTTGGTGATTTCGTTCTTAAGACTCGTGGTCTTGGAAGGTGGGAAGAATTCATTCACAAACTTTTTGACAAGATCTTCCCAAGTCTCAATAGATCGTGGAGGTTGTTTTTCAAGCCAAATCCGGGCTTGTCCCTCCAAGGAGAATGGGAAGAGAAGAAGTTTTATTGCTTCACACGGGACATTTTTGTACTTGATGGTTGATGTGATTTTATTGAACCATCGAATATGAGCATGAGGATCGTCCCTCTCAAAACCGTAAAATTGACTCGAGGTTACAAGATTGAGTAACCCGGTTTTGAGCTCAAAACTATCAGCCACGATGGCTGGGACAATAATGGCATCTCCGTAACCCTCGATGGGTGCTTGGAGAAGCTCACACATGGGGCGGTCTTTCGCCATGGTGACAGTGGGTGTGGGAACAGTACGGATCTCAGATCCGACTGTTGGTGCTGAACGTCTACGAGGTCTTCTAGGTTTTCGTACAAGCTCACGTAATGGGCTAGTAGACCTAGAAGAACGAGTGCGCATGCACTAGGAACAAAAACCAATCAAAACAAAATCGAGGCAAATCAACAGTGAACTTAAACCAATAATCACGAGTGAATGGCTTCTTTAAGAAAGGTACACCACTCACAAGGATACAAGGGCAAGTTTTTATCTTTTGTTTGGGAACTTATTATGTTCACACCCCAGTTGGTAGGTGTTCTGTCTTGGTTTGCGACGGTTGGTTTTTATGTAATTATTATTATTCACAAGAAAAGACGGATGTTTTTGTGTTTTGTGTATGGGTTTAAAAACTTTTGGAAAATATTTTTGGTATCGTTTCGTTTACCAAAATCGTTTCTCTCTAAGAATCACCTTAAAAGAAAACTGATTCAGAAAACGTTACGATCTGTTTTGTTGTTTTTAATTTTTTTGGTGTTTTAACACTTTAGGAAAAGTGTTAATGACTTTTTTGTATTTTGATTTAAAATTTACAAAAGTGGTGGTATTTGTACAGTGAATGAGGTGAGATAACACTAATCTCAAATAACGCTATAGAAACGCGCACACTTCCCCGGCAGCGGCGCCAAAAATTGATTGATGTTAAACCATCAACTTATATTGACCAAGGAATGGTCAACAAAGTCAAATAGCCTAGATCAATGCTCCGGGTAATATAAGGTATCACCAGGTCGTTAAGTCCCGTTGAAGTGTGAATTGTAACTTTAGCGTATTCGTGATCGGGTGATTATTCACAGAAAAGGGTTATGATCAGAATTATTTGGAAATTATTAACAAATATAGCTTAGGAAAGCTACGTGATTGATTACGGGAATTTAGATTACAAAGATTTGAGCTAAAACCTAAAAACGTACGTTTTAATTAAAAACGTACTCAGACGAACGAAACGAAAAGTACAACTGATGGACGGGAAGGGTTACAAGTGTAAAATTAATATTTTTACAATCCTAATAAATAAAGAAAGTTTTAAGAAAAATAAAAACTATTTTTACACTATTTAATTATTAATTATTAATTAATTACTAATTATCTATTTATTACTAATTAAACTAATTAGAATTATTAAAAAATACTAAAAAGACTTAGAAAATTAAGAAAAATTTTACAAATCTAATTAACCATCATGGGAATCCTAAAAAATTATAAAAAGTTTATTTTATGTATTTTTAAACTAATTAACTAATTATTAATCTAATTACTTATTAATTTCTAATTAAACTAATTATATTATAAAAAATGGAAAATGAGCAATATAAATTCTAGAAAAATTTGTAATTTAACTTAAATAAAAGCTAGAAAAATTATAAAAACTATGTTATACTTTATAAAATCTAATTATGCTATTTAATTACTTAATATTAATTAAAACTAAATTAAACTAAAATTAATTATAAAAACCACTAAAAGACAAAATAAAAATCTGGAAAAATTTATAAAATTACTTTAACCTAAAGTAGAATTTCTAAAAATATAAAAATGATATATTGCTTATAAATAAGCTAAAAAGAAAATTAAAATGATAAATCCTATTAAATAGAAGCTATCACTATAATTAAAGTTGATTTTGTTTGGTTTTTTCTTTTTCCAAACTGATTAACTACTAAAAACAAAAACTTTTAATAAAAACACTTTTAATATAACCCAAGAAATAAGCACTTGGAGTGCTTATTGATCCCACAGTTGACTTTTGTTGACTGTGGAAGATTTTTAGCTCAAATGGGATGATGTGGGGTCCACAATGATAAATATGGTTTCTCTGAGATGGTTGAGCAAGAATAAGCAAGTTTTAAGCAATTAAGTGGCTGGGGTAAGCCAATAATCACAAATAAGCTTGTTACTTATTAGATTCTGAGACAGGTTTTGGGACAGACTTTAGGAGCCAATCTAGGTGGGACCCAGTGGTCAAAAGGTCAAACAAAGGGTCAACAGGTCAACTATGGTAGGAGGGGGGTTGTAAGGACCAACTTATGGGGTGTGGGACCCACTGGGTTAACCACAATGGACCACCAAAGTTAGGTGGGTTGACTGAGCTGCTGAGACAGGGCAATAGCCTTGCCCTGCAGCCTATTTCCAAGGGCAATTTAGTCCAAGTGGAAAATCACAAAATTATAAACATTGTGGAAATCTAAAGTTCAGCTAATAGAGATTACACAAAACAAGTTTCAGAACCCAAATCTCAGCACAAAAATCTTGAAAATTCACTCAACTTTGGCAAAAATCTGAAATAGCATTTTTGACTTTTTAAGGAAAACTATGAACTTTGACTTATATGAACTTTTGGTGCTTCTAAGTTACTAGAAATGATGTTATACACTAATTATGGACTGAATTATGCTATGAAACTTACTTATGCAAAGATTTGAATGATCATGGATCATAAAATCCTAACAGTTAACACAATATTTGAGATGAAACATGATTTTGACTTTCTCCTTTAAAACTGACCAAACCAATTGTCAAACTGACTCTATTTGGACCTAAGTGAGATTCTTGAACAAATTAATACCACAATAAGCAACAGATACATACCAAATCAGCTTGAACCAAACACCCTCTAATGTAAACTGTTTTCAAGTTTTCAAAGATTTTGGGTGAATTAAACCATTAGACTGATTCATAAGGTTGTAAAATGATATAATGGTCTTGGATAAACACAGAAACAACCTCAATAACAACAGCAGGCAAGGATTCAACCTAATCCACAATGGCAGTTAATTATTCAAATTTGAGATCAAGTAATACAAGTGAACAAGCCACTACCTAAAAGCTACAAACTACTAGCTATCACATAAGAAGCATATAACCACAGATAATCACAAGAGAAACAGTTTTACAACATTAAACTAAGAATCAAAAGTATGCAATTTTATGAAGAAACATGAACCAATTTTACCAAATTTTTCACTCCAGCATGAACAGGAGTGACTCACTAGGCTTGCCTATCTTTAGGATAGGTAGAGGTCTTCCATTAGCTACCTCAACTTATCCAGAGCTCCATGAATGCCCCTCCTTTGACCTGCATTGACCTGTTAGAAGTTGATACAATTTTTTGTACTATTCTGATTTTATGGTCTCTAAAAGCTATAACAAGCTTATGGGAGCTTAAGTGATCCTAAATAAGTCCAAGTGTTAGCTTATTCAAGCATTTGAGCTTTGTTGAAAAATAAAAACTTGCACAGACTGAGATAAGAAGATGAACTGAATTTGATTACTTGAAAATGATTCAATTACATTAAAAGAAATACTACAATGCTTAGAAGCTTTTTGATTACACTGGAACTACTCAAATTAAAAATGACATGAAAATTTATCTAAAAAATCTAACTAGACTTCAATGCTCCATGTCTTCCCTTTTATAGCCTTCAACTAGGGTTTTGGGAACCCTCTGGTCATTTCCCACCACCAATTTGAGCCAATGGATGATGCACTTTTAATCTTGGCCGTAGGAGGGTTTTGGTGCCAAAATTATTTTTGGACTCTAGCTTCTGATTTCTTGCATAAGTGGGTATAATTATGGAGTGGGGTGATTAGTAGGGGGCTGCAGTGTTTAGGGGTTGATGATGAGGAGGGGGAGGGGGAGGTGGAGTTGCAGGGTGATGATGGAGGTGCAGGGGAGTCACGGGGTAATGTTTGGGTGATTGGGTGAGGTCAAAGGTCAAACCTGAGGGATGATTATTTAAAACGGATAAGGGGTTGGGCTGGTATCTTTGGGCCTGGGGTGTTTGCTTGGGCTTGGGAGATGGGTATTAGGATTAGGTTTAGTGGATTTGTGAATTTTGGATATTAAAGGAGTGTTTAATGGATCCGGTTGCATTGTGAGCCCAAGGACCATTTTTGCCATTCCTGAAACCTTGAGGGTGAAACCTGCCATTTTTCCAAAATTATGCAAAAGGACTATTCATGCCATTTTTTAATTTTATAAGTCCCATATTTAATAATTTTCCACTTTTAAAAACCCGAGGACTAATTTTGACATTTTTTGAATTTTAGGGACCTAAGTTGTCAATTTGCAAAATTGATTTCTAAAAACTAATTTTGACAACTTTTGAATCCCTAAGGACCTTTGATGATAATTTTCCATATTTTAACAACCAGGGACTAGTTTTGCCAAATTTTGAAAGTTGAGGGACTGAAACTGCCAATTGTGCAAACTTTGTTCATTTTTCATTTGTTTTTAAACATTTTGCATCTAAAACATATAAAACACACTTTTGGGATAAATTGTGTATTTTGATGCGTTTTTGGGTGTTTTTGGATGTTTTGCCAGTCCAGATACGATAAAAATGATGAGTGTTTGAGCACTCATCAATAAGACTAACTCCTTTCACCAGCGGAGAAGCCTTCACAACGTCACTTACATTTTATCCAGTTCAAAGCTAAATACCGAGCTCTTCTACGAGGTAAAACCAAACCTTTGTCGCCTACACTTTATCCGGTACAAGGCTAGATACCGGGTTCCATTACAAAGGAGGAACCACTACCCGATCAACACAACTAGCATAACACAACTAAAGGAACCAACGTCCTTTTTACACCTAACGACTCAACACATCCCCAAAAACCTTATAAATACCCCAAATTATTTTATACTCCACACACACTTCCAATATAATTCTAAACTCTATTTCTATTATTTTTTTCCATCCAAAATGAATCCCAACCAAAAATGGGTTAACAACATGCTAAACGACCCGACGAAGCAAATGCCGGGCTCGTCTTCGAATCCCGTTAACAATCCGGGATCGTCTTCAAATCAACACTCTCAATCGGATTACTTTCCCTCCTTCCAAAACCCATATATGAATCCCGAAGAACTAGCACTATTTAGTCAATGGAAATTACAACAACAACAATATAATCAATTTACTCAAACTCAACAAACAAACCAAACCACCCCTTCCCAACCAAATTCGGACCATACATCCTTCCATCTAGTGGACGAAGACATCAATGAAGATGAAACAGAATCCGATGAAGCAGTAGCGGTCCTGACCCCGACCTAAAAAAAATCGAGGTCATGACGATGGCGAAGAAGCCAAAGACAAAGACGAAGAAAAACAACAAAGAGAAAGACGTGGATGAAGATTTCGTTCTGTCCCGACAACCTCGAACTTTTTGGAGCCAAGACGAGGAGTATCTTTTGGCTGAGTGTTTCATTCAAGTTTCCAAGGATCCAAGAACGGGTGCGGATCAACAAAGGGATATGTTTTGGTACAAAGTGCTTGACGCATACAACAAGGAAGCCAAGAGGCTCAACTATACTATTCGTACCAAAAATATGTTGACGGGAAAGTGGACTCCAATGAATAAAGATGTCAAGAAGTGGAATATGGTGGTGGATGAAACGGCCATTATGAGTGGGGAGAATGATAGAGATTTTATGACCCGTTGTCACATATTATTTAAAAAAACAACGGGTTATGACTTTAGACACATGAGCGCTTGGGAGTTTTTAAAAGACAAGCACAAGTGGAAAAATCCCGACTCGACTTTGGCAAGGCGTAATCGTCTTCGACCTACGAACGAGGAGCCCGAGCATTTTGGACCCGACGAGTTGCCACGGCCAGACGACATGTACCAGGTTTCTAAGAGTCAACGTTTGTCAAACTCGACCGCTAGTTCCGGTTCAAACTCGGCAATGTTTCATGAAATGTTTCAACAACAATACGAGTTAGACTGCAAGGCAAGGATGGATGTTCTCCAACGAGAGTCACTCACGAGAGTTACTTTATATGAATCTGAAAAGATTGTCGAGAAGATGCGAGTGCTACAAATGGATACAAGCAAGATGGATCCGATCAACACGGCGGTCGTGAAAGCACAACAAGCTCGAATCCGGGCACAATATCCTACCAATAAGGAGTAGGCTTTTATTTTTATGTTTATGTAGTAGGTTTTTATTTTTATGCATCTTTTTTATGTAATGTTTTTTGTTATTATTATTTTTAATGTAATGTGTGTTTTATTTTATGTAAAAGAAAAAAAGGCCGACGGCACCAGAATTTCTGGTACCAAAGGTTACGGGCAGAATGTGGTGCCGTGAAAATTCTTGCTGACGTGGTCGCATTTTTTGGCCACGACACGAGGCCCACGGCTCATGCGTACCCAATATTCTTATTGGGTGTTATAATTACTAAGTGTTTTTTTATATTATATTATTTAGTGTTCAAATAGTGTGACACTACGTGACACAAATAGTACCGTATTAATATGTTATCACTCCCAAGCCTCTAAGGCCAAGCCCAGCCCAGCCCAAACCCCAGCTCCAGACAATTACCCCAAACGTAAATATTTTAACCCAATGAAGAGGCAAAAAGTAGGGGTGTTCACGGTTCGGGTAATTAACCGAGCAAACCGAAAACTGAACCGAACCGAACTGAAAAAAATTGAACCGAACATATAACCGAACCGAACTTGTTAAAACCGAACCGAACCGAATTTAAAATTCGGTTTTCGGTTTGGATATGGGTTTGGCTCTCTGAACCGAAAACCGAATTTATATAAATATATATATTTTTTGATATATTTATATTATTTTAAATATAAAAAATGTCCATTAAAATTTTATACTAATATAAAAAACACTTTTTTATGCTTGAAATATTTTTTTTGCCAAAAATATATATCATTAAATTAAAAAAAATATAAATAGTGTAATTCAATTATAAAATTCGGTTTTGGGTTTTGACCCATAACCGAACCGAACTTCTGTTCGGTTCGGTTATAGATATTTTCGGTTCGGTTCGGTTTTCGGTTATGACCCAATTTTTTTTTTTAACTGAACAACCCGAACCGAATAAACCGATTAACCGATAACCGAACCGATGAACACCCCTAACAAAAAGCGTCTATATAAATAACCAATATCTTTTCCGTTTAAATTTGAATTTATTATGCTAGGTAACAAACGTAAAGATGAAATAATTTGTTATGCTTTTATTGCCTAAACCAAAATTACAATAATACCCATGTCACACTCACCACAATATAAGTACAGCCATCACACCTTACCAATTCGCTCATCCCACACATTAACTTCTCACTCTCACACTACTTTTCCACTAACACTAGAAAAATGACTATCATCTCTGGCATTGTTCTCATCATTCTCACGGCGCTTTCACACGCCGACGCTAGAATTGCCGGAAATTACGCAGGCGGCGCGTGGGAAGGTGCTCATGCTACTTTTTATGGTGGTAGTGATGCTTCTGGTACCATGGGTAAGACACATTTCTCTATCGTTTGCTACAAGTACATTTTATAAAAATGTAGTTAGCAAACACTAGTGTAACTTTTTTTTTTTTTTTTTTTTTTTTTTTTTTTTTTTTTTTTTTTAAATAAAGAAACTAAGACCATATGCTAGTAAGTTGTACAGTAACATTTTATATAATTTATTATGCTTACAAAATTATCACTCAACTAGCTCATTTTATTTTCAACCCTGACTAATGACCAATATACCCTAAATTTTGTAAAATATAAGGAGTAGTAATAATAAACCAAGCATACATTAGGTGCTAACCATAAATAGTAAACCAAACAAAAATATAATCACCAAAAATATATAAAGCATATCTTAAAGGTATTAATCATAATTCATGCTAAACGTAAGTTAGTTATGAACTTACTTAAAAAAAATGTAAATAAGCAAACATAACTTTAATGATTATTTAACGTTGTTGTAACATGTAACAGGAGGCGCGTGTGGATACGGAAACTTATACAGTCAAGGATACGGTGTAAACACGGCCGCACTCAGCACAGCGTTGTTCAACAATGGGCTGAGTTGCGGCGCGTGTTTTGAACTAAAATGCGCGGATGACCCGCGTTGGTGTCATCCGGGCAGCCCTTCTATTATGGTAACCGCCACTAACTTCTGCCCACCGAATTTTGCACAACCTAGTGACAATGGTGGTTGGTGTAACCCACCTCGTACACACTTTGACCTTGCTATGCCTATGTTTCTTAAGATTGCTGAGTATCGTGCTGGAATTGTCCCTGTTTCGTACCGTAGGTAATGTGTTTTTTTAAAGGATTTTGATATGTGTACAAGTTTTATTGCGTAACGTACTAGTTGCTTTTTGTTTCTAAAGAGGTTAATCTAGAAACTGCCATGTTTACCCTTAGAATTTTTGAAATTAGCGAAAATGACACTGAACACAAACTATACTACGGAGTATTTTTATTTATTTTTATTATTTTTTCGAAGGCTGTGTTTGGCAACCGCATATTAGAAGCTTACAGGGGTTTGGCCTTTTAAAATAATTCCGCTAATAAAATAAGTTTCGTTTGTCATGGTCCTTATAGAAGGGCTTATAAAATAAGCCGACTAAAAACTTTAGCCTCATAAAAAGGGCTAAAAACTTTATCCCGGTGCTTTTGAAAAATAACTTACTTATTTACCCATAAAAAAATCTACCGGATACAAAAATGCATTTAATTTTGTCATTTTAGTAATTATGCAATTACAAGCCCCATTTCTAGCCCATTTGCCAAACAAATTTATAAAATACAAATTTTAATTTTCGCTTATAATATAAGCCGCATCTCCGGCCATAGCCCATTTCGCCAAACATACCCTAAAAGTTTTACTAATGTTAGCGTACTTAAACGTTTTTATTAGATGGGTTGACTTGTAAAATATTTATTTTAGAGGGTCGATATACACATTATTGAAATTCTTGTATTAAAAATGACAAACTAAAAATAAAGTGGTATTAATTGTACATATGGTCAATTTTTTTGAGAAGAGCACAACCCGCTTCCGTCCCTGAATGTTTCGTAACCCTTAAGTACTGAGTTAAAAGAGAAGATTTTCGTTATAATAGTTGGATGATAAACCCGAAAATAGAGATAAATCTAAAAAATAATTGATAATTCACACCTATCCTAATTAGATAGAAATATATATGCTACATTATAATGCATTTGGTATTATTTTATAATTAAAAAGTTTTAAAATTCAGATTTTTTTTGCTTATTATGGAAGTATTTAAAAATTAGTTTGTTATTAATCAAGTTGGTTAGTAAGATTGTTAGTAAATGGTTCGTTGTTCAAACTAAAATTATTTGAGTTAACCATCTCTAATATATCTACTTATAAATCATGAAAACAACTAAAAGTGTAACCAAAAACTCAAAATATAATCACACACGGTATCTGCGTTCGAATTGCGCGAGTACTGTTCTAGTCTTTTTACAACCAGTAAAGCACTCTCCTTAGCAAAACCTAAAGAATAATTGATAATGTACTTTTTCGTTATGAAAGCCAATTTTACCCTTCTAGTAATACATCTAAACATGATGAATATATAGTACACTTTGTAATTAGTGTTACTCCGTAGTATAGAAATGCCCCTGTAGTTTTATTGAGATATTATTATCATTTTTAATGACCTTGAGACTAGGGATATGCGTCTGTAATTTTATATACATTTTGTTCGTTACAAACCTTATTGTTTTCGGGACTCAAGGTCAGCTTACCCGAAATCCGGACTTCTGTAAATATTTTATTAAAGGTTGTAACAAACTGTATATGCTTCAAACGTGCGACTATAATAATACTCCGTAAAACGTAACATTATGTTTCCTAAGTACAACCACATATGCACAAGGTACAAGACAAACATGCACATTTAAAGCATGACGAACATAAAGGGGTGTGTTTCAACTGTTTTTTTGCAAGGGTAGTTATTTCACATGGGCAAGGTTTAAATGTCGAATTTAATGAGTACGGTGTCGTTTGGTTGACTGCATGTGGGATGTTGTTAGCCACGTTATTGATGTTACTAGTTTTAGGTCCCTACCATTTATACCTTTAGATATATTAACGCTTATTAGTATAGTCGGGTCAAGTCAATGTCAAGTTTTAAAAATTACTCGGTTTTTTTAATTGAACTGATCGA
The DNA here is from genome assembly GCA_030686995.1 of Artemisia argyi. Classification (NCBI taxonomy): domain Eukaryota; kingdom Viridiplantae; phylum Streptophyta; class Magnoliopsida; order Asterales; family Asteraceae; genus Artemisia; species Artemisia argyi. Next base: position 953,516 of record JARVZY010012386.1, on the reverse strand, counting down.
GTTATCGGGTCATGGTTCAACTGGCTGTTCAGTCAGGTTTTCGTTCAAAACCGGCTTCTAATCATCTCATCATATTACAGTTCAACCGTCGGGTCAACTCAAGTTTCAAAACATTTTTCTTTTTTTAAATGTATTGATTTGTTGGTTTATGTCTACCGTTGATGGTTTTAGGTCCCTACCAAAATTACCGTAGATATACAAAACGCGTGATTTGTGGTTATATTTCGATTGATGAAATCTCGGCCATTGGTTTTGCTAAAGTTGGGTTTTGTGGGGGCATGATGTGATACCAAGATTGCCGTACTTGAGTCCCTACCTTAAATCCGCTGTTCCTTGTCACATGCTAACATGTCTGCCTAAAATATGTTACAGAACTTTTGATGACAAGTCAATATGAATTGAAATTTGTGCTTGACTAGTTTTTAGCTAGCAGTAAATTAGTTAAACTGAAATTTGGTCACTAGAATGTTAATTATGGATATGGTTTCTAATAGTATTGTTTTTACTTCCATGTGACTGAATTCGGTGTTATGTTTGTTTTGTAATTTGCAGGGTACCATGTAGGAAAGCGGGCGGGATAAGGTTCACAATTAACGGATTCCGCTACTTTAACTTGGTTTTGATCAGCAATGTGGCGGGTGCAGGCGATATCCAAAAAGTGTGGATCAAGGGCACAAAGACCAATTGGATGAGCATGAGCCGTAACTGGGGGCAAAACTGGCAATCTAACTCGGTACTCACCGGTCAAGCACTTTCCTTCAGAGTTACTGCCAGTGACCGTCGTACCACTACCTCGTGGAACATAGCGCCGGCTCACTGGCAATTCGGTCAAACCTATACCGGAAAGAATTTCCGTGTCTAAGGATCTGAATTACCAAATTTACCATATTATTAGGATGAAATGTTTTAGGTTCTTTTTTTTGTTGTTTGATTGTTATGTTGTGTGGGGGATTAATGCTTTTATCGGGGGTGGTGAAAGTTAATAGTAGGAAAGATGGAGGGGTAAAATAGACATGTTTGGAAACTTTTTTTTCCGGACATTTTAGGGCTTGTGTGCTGAAGTGGCTGCAAAAAAAGAAAAGTGCAGCCCACAGCAAAATGCTGCTAAAGGTTTTTTAAGTCAAAAAGTGGTGTTTCTGGTTTTTGTATTTTGGTCTTTGAAAGTGAATTGTAACTAGGGTTTGTGTTACTACTAATTTAGTAACTTACAACTTGTAAGTCATGGAAAAGAACCGCTACTTTTAAGCTAGGTTTGGTTTGTATTGATCTTATGTGTTGATTTTGAAGTTGTCTTTGTGTTTCTTTTTATTTGTTGATTTTTTATGAGTTACGAGTAGATAAACAAAAAGACACATATTTAGAACGATGAGCATAGTGAAATTGTTAAGTTACATTTATGTAGATGTGCTTTTTTTGTGATATTAAGAACGTATAAATGAACACATCAATTTCTGTCGGGTGGTAAGTGGCAAATGTGGGAAGTTAGGCATATCGAGTTAAAACCAGTTAGGAGTTGTTAATCCGTCAACACTTAGTTCTCTAATGGTAATCGTAAACTTATAAACGTGCTTTACCTGAGTTTTGCCTATTTCGCATTCAATTAACTAGTTAGAATTTGGTTATTCAAACTTATTAGAACTAAATGGATATGTCTGCGCACTGCGCTAATATAAACCAAGGGATTTTAACTGAATTATTAACAAAATGACCTAATTTGTAGTCAACTAACTAGTCAAGTAAATTAAAGTTATCACTATAAAGCATACCTAAATATAACACTTTATTTGATGTATAAAGGATGAATCAAATTCAATTTTTTCTTTTGAAGAATATTTAAATATTAGGCGGCAAAAATGAAATAAAAGGGAGGGAAATTGTTGAAATTTTGTCATTAAAGTTACTAGGGAATACTGAATAGTGATGTTGATTTTTGCTTTTGAAACTAGCTATAGGATATTTTTGAATTAAAGTGTAATCTCGTATGAGGAAAAATGTTGACAAGTAGCCCCATGTGGGGAGCAAAATCATTCTCATTTTGGAATTCTACAAAAGGAAACATACAATTATGAAATATTTCTCTAACTCATCTCAAGAAATTCTAACAAGTAACCACATTCACACTCAGTAAACTACAGCCTACAAGATAGATTTCTACAATTCACAACTATATTCATTATCTCTAACTTATGTAAACTGAAATTCTCAAGTAGGTCAAATAAAACATGCATACCAAGAAATGGCAAGCACCACTTGGTTTGATTTATTTAACACTTTTTGTAAACTCGATGTATATATGAAATATGATATACTAATAAAATATAATATAATTCTATAAATCTATAAATATTTTTTGCCGCCTTAATTCACGCCTTAAAAACGCCATGCCGTCACGCCTCACGCTAAGGCTTGACCTTGCCGCCACGCCATGCCTCACGCTATTTATAACCTTGATTTTAACTACATATATCCATCTTACGACCTAAAGAATTACTACATCCGTCTCAAATTATAACTCAAACTTTCAAATTGCACACAATGTACGAAATTCCACCAATTACGATTTCATCAATCAATATCATTTCTACCTATTAAAGTCTATTTTAATTGGTTAAAATATAAAAGTGAACAAATATTTTAGAACAATATAAAATAAATAGATGGTGTAATAAAGTGAGACGGAGGAAGTATTTCCAAAAACGTGCTTTTTGATTGTCGGCTGACTTTTTCTAAAAGATTTATCTATGGTCAATACGCACCTAAGAGGATTATCAAATCTTTTATATAATAAAACAAAATTTTTATTGGGAATTTTACATTTCAAAAAAATGCATTCATACCTTATTTAGTAATAATTTTATTTTAAAAAAAGATTATTTTCTTATTAGATAACATTTAATATTTATCCATAACACAAGTAGAAGATAAATATAAAAAATATAGATAAGATGCAATTAATAATATGATTAAAATTTTTAAATAATTATCTTTAATAATAAAAAACTATAATTAAACATTATAAATCAAACAAAACAAAGATTAAATTATTTTTTTAATAAATAAAAATATATGATTCAAAAAATTTTAAAAAACCCGCGCGCGTGAGGGAATTATAACTAGTGAAACTAAATAGATCTATATTTATTGAAAATGTCATCAAATAAACAAAATTTGTTTGTCGCCACTCTTTTATACTTACGGAATTAAACAAAAGTTGAATTAACTTCAACTCTTGAGCATGACTATTGAGACCACAGAAAATTGATTGTAATTCAAAATAAACTGTAGGGTAAAATACACCGTTAGTCTTCAAGCGTTTTCAGGTTTCAGATATAGTTAAATCGGACAAAAATTACACCATTCCTCCCCAACGTTTGAAATCTTGCACGCCATTAGTCCAATTTATTGCATATAATTTGTTAATAACAGAAACATGGGAAACATGAATATGATGAATTTTTTGCCACATGGTAAGAGTCAAACCTTCATTCTATAGGTCCCGAGTTCGAGCCTGTTTAATGGCATTTTTAGTTTGTAACTAATCATGCATTCATGCAACGCCTATGTTTATCAACCAAAATGTTAGCCCACTGGCCACAAGATTGTGTCAATACAAGTTTTACAAATTACATCCTTTTTGTTAGTTATGTCAGTTTGTTTTCTAAGATTTCTAATAACGTTTTAGTTAGCATAGCAGGGTACCCGCGCGTTACGGTGGCGGGTATCCTGAAACAATATTTTCCGGTGAATCATGTATTTTAGTTTGTTATGTTCTTTTTGACAAAAAATTTACGGATATCAAGAATTTCATGTTACGTATTTCAACTCCTTAACTAATAAATTTATTTATTTCGTCTTTTTGGGTCTTTTTTAAATCCATTTGTATAACATGAGCCCATTTGGCCCGTTGTCCTTTCGGGCTTGAATATCATACTATCTTATAAACCACAAAGACACTTTTAGGCACTAAATGCCTTAAAATCCAACATTACTCATTTTATTGCTAAAGGTACAAGTGAATTAAACACAATTAAGTGTCGTTTGTTTTTTCAGAGCTTTTACCTCTTCATCTGTGAACCATGTCTGCAGAAGAAGATGTACACCTAAGCTCTTCATATATAAGAAAAAGACCGTTTGTTTTTTTTTTTTGCTATTTAAGTACTTCTTCATTTCTTTTCTTTTTTTCACTAGTATTTTTTGTGCTGTTGAAGTACTTTTTTTTCCTTTCCTTTTTCTTTTTCACTAGTTTTTTTTATTATTTCGTCCGTTTTTTGCGTTTTGGTACGTTTTTTATTTATTTATTTTTTACGTTTTTGATCCTTTTTTTTACGTTTTTGTCTTTTTTTTTTTTTTTTTTACGTTTTCGTCTGTTTTAATTATGTTTTCTTCAATTCTTTTATTTTTTCGTCTTTTTTTTTTTATGTTTTCTTTAATTTTTTTAACGTTTTCGTATGTTTTTTTACTTTTTTGTATGCTTTTTACGTTTTCGTCCGTTTTCATACGATTTCGTAATATTTTTATGTTTTTTTACGTTATTGTACGTTTTCTTACATAAGAAAACGTAAGAAAAAGGACAAAAACCTAAGAAAATAGATGAAAACGTAAAAACATAGACGAAGACGTAAAAAAAGAAATGAATGTAAAAAATAGACGAAAACGTAAAAAAACGGTCGAAAACGTAAAAAAAAACAAACGAAAAAGTAAAAAAATGGTCGAAAACGTAAAAAACAGACAAAAATGGATGAAAGCGTAAAAAATGGAAGAAAACGGACTAAAATGTAAAAAAAACGAACGAAAACGTAAAAAAAAAACTACAAAAACTGATGTGATGCATGTGTCATTGCGGTTTAGCAGTGTTAATGCCTACTCAAGTTTTAAATTTATATTTAGCCGACTTATCAATAACACACACACACACACACACTTAACGAGCAGTGTACCCGGTCAGTATAAATATAATGGTAAGTAGAGTGTCGATCACTAAGAGTGGAACGTATTATCTAGTTAACCTAATCAATATTTTAATATCCTAAGTTAGTTTTACAGTCTAATCTAACGAAAGGGGGTTCAGCCTGAGAGACTGGCACGGTTTGGTTATTATTAAACAGTAAATTAAACTAATGAGCACGAATCAACGAATAGCAAACACGTACACAGATAGATAGTTAGAAGCAGAAGAAGGCCTGTCCTGATAGTTAAGTAGCTTGTCACTTGTTTTATTGCTAGTTCTATATGAAGTGTATCGTAATCTATTATGTCTCGTTGGATCTCATTATATCGGCGAGTAAACTCTTAATGATCACTTATGTCTATCCTATTTATCTAAAGACATCTGCTAAATAGGCGAGGAAGGGGTATGGCAGCCCAAGCAAGACTCAGCTAAACACAGAGGTTATTAATGCACTAATATAAGTCATCAAAAACATCATCATATAGACTTTAATTGATGGGAAATCAATTTTAAGGGGTGCGGTATGGTAGCCAATAACAGCCCATCAATCCTGATGAATTAAAGCGTACTATTACAATAAAACAAAACTACTTAATGAATTAAATACACGCAGGACCTTCTTACAACTCTAATATATTCGATTTGAGTGTGTCTTGTTATGCTTCTTCGATTAAGTTCGTCTCTTTAGGGTTATGTTGCACAAAAAATTTGTATATGTCTTGGGGTATTTATAGTTTCTGTCTGAGGGCTCGATGCGGCGCATTGAATAAGTAAATGCAGCGCATAGACTTAACTTCTCGCGAGGTCCAAGATTAATATATTCTGGAATATTCGTACATCGTCTTTAGATGCGGCGTATCTTGATCTTGTATCCGGCGCATGTCCTTCAGTATCTTGGATTGTATCTGGTGAAGTCTTGATAGTGATACGCCGTATGTCAGAAGCATAATGCGGCGTATCTGGAGTAGAAAAAGCTTGATCTTCTTCGTTGACCAAAGTTTCATATGCGGCGCATGATAGAATTACATGCGGCGCATTCTTCAAAGTCAGGAAATGGTCTTCGAATTCATCTAAGTATGATGATGCAAGTTTTACTGATCAGGTTTTAATATTTATAGTTCTCATTTTACCTATGGTCTGCCCTTATGCACTAACGGACAGAGAATCCGGTCGTGTGTAGGTTAGTAATTAGGATCTTAATTCAACTTAAGCTCGCATAACAGATACAACCGCATCTCAAAACTACCGAAATTAGATGTTCTCAAGATAAACTAAGCATGCACACACGTAAAAGCATTTAAGAAAAGTAGGGAAACATGATTAAAACAATATAGGAATCATAACTAGGCTAGCACCAGAGGTGCTTAGCCAATCATATTGAATTGAACACTCGAAATAATGTTAATACAAGACATGAGTTCGAAATGTAAAATAAAATATGAAATGCTAAAACTTATGGAATGAAGCGTAATTTCTCCTTTGGAAAGCCTCCGTATGCTGCAGTAGAAGGGCCTCCTAAAAGCTCCCAACGATCTCTAACTTTGTTTGTGAGAAAGAGGTATGACAAAATGCAGAAATTAAGGTTGTATTTATAGGCCCGATTGGAGCTACGACGTAGCTGAGAAATGTGTTATGCCGTAGCTAATGAAATCTTATCCAGATCTGGTGGTTACGGCATAGTTGATGAATTGCTACGCTGTAACTTCAATATTAGGGTTTCTTCTATGTCGTAGTCTTCAAAAGCTCTACGCTGTAGATATATTCTCGGATCTGAGATTTCTTTCGTAGTCCTGGTTACGCCGTAGTCACGAAATATCTCTACGCCGTAAGTTGAGAAATGAGCTTAGACTATTCTCGTACACGTTGCTACGCCGTAACTCCATAGTTATGTTACGGCGTAGTCTTTCATACTGAAGATTCTTCAAGTCTTGAATAGTTTACGGCGTAAACCACATATTTGGTTACGCTGTAACTCTTGGTCCGCATTGACTTTGGTCTTCATAGTTAAACTCCATGCTACGACGTAATTGAGAGATGATGTTACGCCGTATCTTCCTTCAGTATACTTAAATTTGTTTGTCTTGGCACATTCTTTCCATTTTCCTCATCTCTTTAGCTCGTATGCTCACTTATAAACTGGATACAAAATATAAAGGAATCAAAGTATTTATCCACATAATCAGTAATATAAATGAGCATAATAGGGGAAATTGACACTTAAATATCAGGATTATTTGATGTCATCAAATATCCCCCCACTTGAACTCTACTTGCCCTCAAGTAGACCTTATTAGATGTATTCTCAAAAAGATATCCTCCAATATTACTCAGGAAATATGAATATAAAAATATCCTATGCTAGAATTTCACAAAGCCGAACACCTCACGAAAAGGGGATCAAACACTCACTCTCTCTATATTCTAAGTGTCAATTTTCGGGGTGATCACTCATTGCACAGTCATAGTATGTATTCTATCATAGGCTTGGCAGTTACACAAAACTCCCCTACTAGAGCTAAGGTCGGGACAACCCTCGAAGGCAATATTGGGTGAACACATATAAGGTTAAGGGTGTAGTGTCGTTACTAACATGCTATGGCGAAAGCGACAAAGGTAATGGTACATGACCGGAACGACGGGCAAGACACCAAGACCTGCTCTCACCTAAGCATGATTCATGACTAAAGGGTAGGAATAGACATGGGATTTCACATAATTGGTGTAAAATGAAAAATAACAAGCAAATAGTCTAAGCCTACAACTAAGTCATCACCATTTACCGTTCGCCCAAGGTCTAAACTTCGAAATGCAAGAACTAGATCATGTCAAGTAGATGTGCCATTAGAGGACGTCATTATGGGCACATAACTTGGTCTTCATGTTGGTGTAGAAGTATTCACTAACTAATGTCTTCAAATGTGACCAAAGTGGCCTCTTCGATACTAAGTCTTGATAAGCTCATAATCATGGTGCTATACAAGGGTGCACCTGTTTATTTCAAATATCTACATACGGAATTTCACATTTTTTTTTCAGAATCTTAACTATACAAACTATACACTCCCCACTTGAGATGAACAAAACATGAGAATTTGGGGGGGGGGGGGGTATTCAAATGATCTTCATTGATAATCTTTGATGTAGGCGTGATTCCTGAATTCTTCACTTAGACCTCGAACTAGGGCAAACAATGACTTTCCAATCATAGACTAGACTACACGGTAGGCTAAGGTGTAATGGTGTATCAAAACAATATATATTGGGTATGAAACGAAAGGAAAGGCTCAAAGGGGTGTACTAGGGGTATCTTGCACTAAAAATGAGTGCAACAAAGGGTTTACACAGGGTCGAGAAGTCGATGTGACTAATCGATAAACACACACATATAAGGCAATTTCGGTGATAATCCTAAAACATTGCCTTCTAAAATGGTCCCTTCCAAATGTGTCTAGCACATTACTCGTCTATGGTCTCGAAATGATGTAAAATCCAAGTTCTAAAGTCTACAAAACTACTGGCACACTCAATATTTAGGTGGATTTGGGTAAACAGGGTGAGACTGAATAGGCTAAACCTCACCATATTAATTAAAGGGTTAAATGTGTCCGGCTAAGGTCTATTCTAGTTCGGTTAAGAAAAACATGTCAAAAGTTTAAAAATGGCAAAAATTTTCAAAATAAACGAGAAAAATGAGGACAAAATAAAGTTCAAGATAATTCTACTCCCGCCCCCCCCCCCCCCACTTGAAATGTACAAAGTCCCTTTTGTACTAAGAATTAAGAAGATGTGAAGAGAAGGTAGAATTAGAGCGAGAACTTCCCTGAAATTTGCTCCATAAATGAAAGAAGGATCACGAGAAATCTTCGTGCCTTCGGCCTGCTTCCATGAGCAAACTCCATGTCCCTGAAATCATGACACTACCACAAGCATAAATCTATAAAAATAAAAATGAAAAACAAGAAGAAAAACCAACTCACTTTCGTAGGAATCACGGTTGCATTTAGCGTATGCAACAAGCCTTTTAAACCACTTGGTGTCCCAAGTGGATGAGTTTAGTCTCGTGAGGGCTTATAGGGAACATGCCCACAAAGTTCATTTAGTTACTAATACAAGTTTAGTATGTTTAAAAATAATTGAGGAATACACCTCAGAAAGGTGTTACGGCGTAGTCATGGAATTGAACTACGCCTTAGTTAGTGCAAAACCTGGAGTTATCAGCTATGTAAGGGTGGTTACGGCTTAGTCGTAAGACTGGGTTACGCCATCACTGCTGATCCGAAAGTATCAGTTTCTGCAGTAAACAGATTATCACGCTTCTCCATGCTCTAATTCCTGCAAAATTACAAAACAAACATACCAACCAACGAAAATAAAGAAAAGGATAGTACGGGTTGTCTCCTGTAAGAGCACTTTTGTTTATTAATGAGTCTTTAAGTTAGACTCACTCCCATGGTTATTACGTGGGTGGTCGGCGAACTTGTCCAAGTTCGTCCATCTCCTTCATCAAATTCGGGCGGATCCATGCTACATTCGCGGATGTTCGCGAGAACTCCTTTTTCTTTTGGCTGACAATCTTAGTGAACTTCTCATCTGGACTGATTAAATATCTAGTAACCTCGAATGTCTCAGCATGAATGGGTGGAGGTTTCTTGTACGGGATCCCGAGCAACTTACACCGGCGTTGCTCATAAGCTTCATCATCCAAATTGGTGAATTCGTCGTATCCTTGGAGATTAAGGTATTCTACCATTCCGTCAAGATCATCATCATCCGATTCCGTTCCCTTATACCATTTGTCATCCAGTTTGTCTCATGCTCTTCCTCGTCCATGCTTCTTGTATGTTCCTGCCAAATCTTCTCCTTAGTCAAGTAGCCAATTTTACCATATTTGATTTTTACCCAATCGTTAAAAGTTAATCTGTCGACCCATGGTAACTTGCATCTCTTGCTATTATTGGTGGACCTCCAGTGATAAGACATATCTCCAATCCGTTCTTTACTGCTTCCACCGTTGCACTCATCCCCATAAGGGTCACATGATGCCCAAAAAGATTCTCCATCATCATTACTAATTCTGATTCTTTCGCACCAATGTTCCATGCCTAACTCGTTTTCACTCCCTTCTTTATTCAGTGGACTGTTGGTTTTCTTAACGGGGAGTGGATCATCATTGGTGACATGATTTACTTCTCTACCTTTTTTACTTGGGTATCCATTTCCATCGATTGGTAAGTCATCATCGTCGATGCGGTTTACTTCAGCCCATATTTCAAACTTTTTGTCTATATCAACGTTCCCATAAACTATCTGTACCCATGCGTCGAAAGATATTGTTCCCTTCCATTTTAAATTCTTCTGAAACTGATCGAGAGGCGATGTCCACAAATGTTTGTTTCCTTTCAATCTTTCTTTATTACCACCTCCATCACAAAGCTCATTATTTGGGTTGCATGAAGGCCATAGGTCATAAGACCACTGGTTATCAACTGGAATAGCAACGCACCAATGGTATCTATTTTCAAGATTACATGGAACCTTAGTTGGGTTCCTATGCTGTACGTGGGTTTTGCTAGTAACAATTTTTAATTCTTCTTTTTTTCTCGCAGTACTTTCCCTGGAACTGCCAACTGTTTCTTCGTCTGATCCTTCGTTACGCCGTAACTTCTGGCTAATGTTACGGCGTAACTCCACAGATTTTTTGGGGATAGTCTCAATATGTTCTTTGATCGAGGGTATAGCAACACAAACTTTAGCTTTCTCGATCACCATTTGTTCCTGCACATCTTTTGATAGCAATTCGATCTTAGCTTCAAGGTTCTTTAAAGTCTCGTCATGAGATTTTAAATTAGCTTCCATTCCCTCTTGAAAACTTTTTAGCCAAAGCCCTCTTTCGGTTTCTCTTTTAGCTGACTCTTTCAAGAATTTGCTGATGGTTTCTTCTAGGGAGGGTCTTCTCTCACCATATATTGGCCTATTGTTGAATCGGGAATTGAATCCTTGTGTTCCCATTCGGTATCCGTTACCATTACCCTGAAAAGGTCTTCCATCCCCATATTTGACTTCCTCTACCTTTTTATCTTCTTCGCTTAATGGGTAATCCTTTGCGAACTGGGCCCCTTCGCAAATATCGCATCCAACTTGGATGGCACGAACGTTTTCCTTGAGTTTCTTCATTTCCATGCCTATATTCTCAAGTTTGTTAGTAAGAGCGTTCATACCTTCCAATTCTACCCCATTACTTCTGGTGCTACCTCTATCGTGCCATTTTTGAGAGTAGTCGGCTATGTCTTGAATTACATCAAGGGCTTGAGCAGGGGTCATTCCTGGAATAGGTCCTTGGGAATCAATCATCTGTCTTGTTGCGATGTTAATGCCTTTGTAAAATATGTTTACCTTCTGTTGATTGTTCAAGTCATGTGTCGGGCACCTATATAAGAGATTAATGTATCTGTCCCAAGCTTGGTACAATGTCTCGTCAGCTTCTTGTCTGAAATTATAAATCTCCTCTAACTGTTTTGCTGTCCGAGAGGGAGGGCAAAAACGTTGAATGAAACTCTTTTTAAGGAGATTCCTAGTGTTGATGGTTCCGGAAGGCAACCTATCAACCCATCTTCTTGCGGCTCCAGAAAGTGTCATAGGGAATACCCGAAGCATGATTGCATCGTGAGAAACACCTGGAATGTTGAAGAGGCTAGTGATGTAGAGCACATTCTCCACATGCTCATAAGTATCTTACGACTTGAGTCCAGCAAATGGTTTCTCTCTTAACTCTCTCATAAACTGCGGCTTGATCTCAAATTGGTCTTACAAGGCCCGGTCCTTGCTCGTCCCTAGTCATAGCAAGGTACTCTTCCAAAGTCAACGTATCAATGTCGATTACTTCCATGATTCCTGAAATTTAAAAAAAAATATTAGAAAAACAAAATTGAAAATTTAAATAAAACTTAAACAAAAATCCTATTACAGCACCCTGGCAACGGCGCCAAAAACTTGATACATGTTTTACTGACTAGGTTTTAATATTTATAGTTCTCGTTTTACCTATGGTCTACCCTTATGCACTAACGGGCAGAGAATACTGTCGTAGGTAGATTAGTCGTGGTAACTCCAAGGTCGTCCCAAGAGCTATGTGGTGCGGACTATGTCTAAGTCTAATGTCACTAATTAAATTAACAGAAATGATTGATTGATTGTTTGTATTAGAATGAAACTAAAAACAGAAAGTAAATAAAAGTAGAGTCGTGAGCAGTAAGAAAGAAGTGTGCTAACCTAATTACTCATCCTATATCGCTTATGGTCATGTTCCCTATTAAACTAATCTCATGCTTTAGGTAGGGCGGACATATATCATTAGGTGTATATGTTCAAGTTCCCTAGCCTATCTCTCCCGAATCCTACCAGGAACCACATGCACTACCCCATGCTAGTAAGCTGACATACGGTAGACGGGTTTGAATCATTAAGTGCCACTACATGCTAGACTTATCTTTAATGGCTCGTTGTCATGATCATAGGCCATTTCTCTAACTTCTTAAGTTCATCAAACATCGGAAGGTGATCCTATGGTCAATTCGAACACAAAGAAGTATGGTTAGTTGTCATCCCTCCCATTCCCTCGCAATCCGTCAGGCTAGTGTCCTATGGTCAATTCTTCTAGCCTACTAACTAAATTGGGGTCTTAATTCAATTTAAGCTAGCGTAACGGATACAACCGCATCTCAAAACTACCGAAATTAGAGGTTCTCAAGATAAACTAAGCATGCACACACGTTAAAGCATTTAAGAAAAGTACGAAAACATGATTAAAACAATATAGGAATCATAACTAGGCTAGTACCAGAGGTGCTTAGCCAATCATAATGAATTGAACACTCAAAATAATGTTAATACAAGACATGAGTTCGAAATGTAAAATAAAATATGAAATGCTAAAACTTATGGAATGAAGTGTGATTTCTCCCTTGGAAAGCCTCCGTATGCTGCTGTAGAAGGGTCTCCTAAAAGCTCCCAACGATCTCTGACTTTATATGTAAGAAAGTGGTATGACAAAATGCAAAAATTAGGGTTGTATTTATAGGCCCGATTGGAGCTACGGCGTAGCTGAGAAATGTGTTACACCGTAGCTAATGAAATCTTATCCAGATCTGGTGGTTACGGCGTACTTAATGAATTGCTACGTCTTAACTTCAATATTAGGGTTTCTTCTATGTCGTAGTCTTTAAAAGCTCTACGCCATAGATATATTCTCGGATCTGAGATTTCTTTCGTAGTCCTGGTTACGCCGTAATCACGAAATATCTCTACGATGTAAGTTGAGAAATGAGCCTGGACTACTCTCGTACACGTTGCTACGCTGTAACTCCAGAGTTATGTTACGGCGTAGTCTTTCATATAGAAGATTCTTCAAGTCTTGAATAGTTTACGGCGTAAACCACATATTTGGTTACGTTGTAACTCTTGATCCGCATTGACTTTGGTCTTCATAGTTAAACTCCATGCTACGGCGTAATTGAGAGATGATGTTACGCCGTAGCTTCCTTCAGCATACTTAAATTTGTTTGTCTTGGCACATTCTTTCTATTTTCCTCGTCTCTTTAGCTCCTATGCTCACTTGTAACCTGGATACAAAATATAAAGGAATCAAAGTATATATCCACATAATCAGTAATATAAATGAGCATAATAGGGGGAAATTGACACTTAAATATCAGGATTATTTGATGTCATCATATGATATTGCGGCGTATCTGTTGAGAGTGATACGGCGCATCTTCTGGATTTCAATAGACTTTTGACATCTTGCTAGTTTTGCTCCATAATTAGTCCTGTGGAAAACTAGAAGGGGGGGTTGAATAGTTTTCCCGTCGTTTTGAAATTAATAAAAACTTTGTTTACAAAATCTTCGATTCTAGTTTTATGTGAGATCAATATTTAAACACTTAAGTATACTAATATCTACGTGAATAAATGACAATATAAGTAAGTAAATAAGTAAAGAGATAGAGATGGAGAGATCGCACCACAAGACAAAGGATTTATAGTGGTTCGGCTACGAAGCACCTCTTCGCCCTACTCCACTCCCCGAGCACCTAACTCGAGAGTTTTCTTCACTATGTCAACAAGCTCCCTTATGGCGGAGAAAACCTTACACAACTTTTTCTTACACCAATTAACGACACTAAGCTAGATGTCGAGTCCTAATAGTAGCTAGAACCAATCTCACACCACTAATCACTACACACCTTCTTCACAACTTATACACACCACAACTACTCACAAGTTCACTACTTCAATTTCACAACACTACTACTTCTTTACTTCTTCTATTCACAACTACTAACACACCTAGATCTACCTATTACACACCTTCTACACCTTTACAAATAATATACACAACAACTAACAATATTTACAAATCTACAATACTTCTTAACAAGATGTTGGAGGAGTATTCTTCTCTTGCACTTTGAATGATGAGGGATTGGATCACTTGAAACAAGAACTAATAAGTATATGATCAAAGGTTTTAGGAAGATGATTTGAGAGGATTTGGACAGAAAGTTTTAGTGCAAAAGGTTAGGAAAAATTACAGATTTGAACCAGTATTTATAGGCAAAAGATTCTAACACAGGAGCGTGTGCCGCCCCCTTTAAATCATGGCCGACCCCCTTAAAATTAAGGGGGCCGCCCACCTGTAACGGCCATAATCTTTTGTCTTTTTTGGGGAAAGTTTATTTGGTGTAGGTTTAACTGATTTTGGTTAAACATTTGAATTCATATATTTATTATGAATTAAACATTTTTCTTTAATTACCAAAAGTGTTTTTCAAAATATATAAAATGTTTATACCATTTTATATAATTTGTAATTAGTAAATAAACCTTCCTTTGATCATAAAATGTATTAGACAATTGTTTATTCATACCTTAAGTGATTTAGTTGGATGTAATGATATTTTGTCACTAAATACTTGTTTACGTAATGATTTTACGTTTAATGATTTTATATTTTGTGATCGTCAAAACATAGGGATATCGAGAAATATTAATAACGTTTTTACGCTTTATTTATATCAACAATCTCCCCCTTTTTGATGATTACAAAATCTAAACTCATTAAATCAAAGTTTATTATATATGCAAATATTTAGTGAGTTTATATCACTTCTCCCCCTTTTTGTGAACATCAAAAAGGTTATCCCGATGTCGTATGAGCTCCCCCTTGATGTGTACTCCCCCTCGTTTTAAGGTTATAAGACAAATCGAGATATGAAATGCTTGCAAAAATATTTAGAACACACAATATATACGATGCATGAAACAAATATAAATAAAGCAAGAAGACTCATAAAAGTGCAAAAATAAATCTCAACAAGCATTCATTATTTATTAGAATAGATTATGTTAAGAACATAATCATTGTTACATAAGCATACAAATATGCTTTTCTTAGCAAACTACATTAGATAATACTAGGTTGCCAACTAGAGGTCTCTAGGACTTGCTTGGAGATTGGAAGCATGGAGCATGGATTTAGTGGAGGTAGACTTTTGTGGGAATTTTGTTTGGAGAGTTTGGAGTGGTTGATGGGGGTGAGCTTGGAGCGGAAGAGTTGGATTGTTGTGTTTGTGATGGTGGTGGAGAAGTCCTTGTGAGGAGATACTCAATCCAAGTGAAGTGCTCATTGAGAGCAATGGTTTGTTTTTGGAGAAAGATGCAACAAGGACAATTGTTAACATGATTCTCAAGTTGGACAATGTTGTTGGATGGTGAGGATGGAGTGGTAGAGGGTTGTTGAACCAAATTGCGTTGAGCAAGATGTAAGGCAAGGAGAGCATTAAGCTCATGGGTTTCTTTGAGCTCCTCAACGAACTTTTTATGTTCGGAGGAAGGTGATGATGGTGGAGTTGGATTATTGTTGGGGATTGAGGCTTGAACATGTAACATATGATTCATGTCTTGATGAGAGGGATGGATGTGGTTTTGGGATTGAGTATGTTCCTCAAAAGGATCATTTGGAAGAATTGAGTGAGATGGATGTGGAGTATTGTTGGTGAGTGAGATAGTGAGGTTGTCATGTGGAGGTAAAATGAAGGTTTCATTTGGGTGAAGTGGATGTTTAATTGTTAGTTGGTTGGAGACAACATCATTAATAGATGAGAATTTTTGACATGTATCAAGTTTTCTTCTCCACACGGGTTTGACGGTGATCCTTGCACCTCTTGTGGGCTTGGATCTTGGGTGATTGGTGGATGACATGATGGATTGAGTGATGATTAATGATGAATGAGGGTATTTATAGTGTGATGATTTAGTGTTTATGGAAAGATAATATGTGGTGGATTTGATAGACAAAATATATTTGTGAATTTAGGGAAGTGGGAATAAAAAAAGGGTGGAATGGGCTAAAAAGCAGAAAGCAAACAGGAAGTCTCGACCATCAGGTGGCCGGCCCCCTTAATTAATGGCCGGCCCCTTTAATTTTAAGGGGGCCGCCCTTGATAATTATGGGGGCCGCCCAGTGCCTGGTTCCCAAATTGCCAGAAATGGTTTTTTGGCAGAGATTTTTCCAGAAAGATGTTTGTTTTGAGGTTTGGTTTTGGGCAAGTCTATCTCTTTAGGCAACTAAACAAATATTATCTTAATGAAGTATACATAGAAAGTATATATGTAGGCAACCAAGCATATGATATAATTTCATACAAAGACAATGATGTAAATGAACAAATAAGCAAGTCATGTATCCTAAGGCAACTAACTTAGTGTAAGGCAACTTAGTGAGTGAGAAACTAATGATGGAACAAATGTGACTAAGTGATTCTTGACATTGTTCTAGTGTGTGCATACATGCAACAAATGTGGAGATGCGATTGCTTCGACTCCTAATGCAAAGAGATAAATATATCCTAAGAAGCAATTCAAAATCTCCTTGATTCAATTTGCTTAATCCATGATTGCCAAGGATATATATTGGATTATATATTTTGACAATTCATGTGAAATTTTTATGCATGATTTTAAAGAAGGTTTTTAGCATTATTCAACAATGCAGGAGAGAAAAGAAATGATTTTCATGTGTTTCCTAGAGGTGAGAATTTTTTTGAAGTGAATTGAGGTTTTCCTTTGAAAGTATATTTATGCAAAAACAAAATATCTCAATTCTTGATTTTGTGCAAAATAGAATCCTAGACTCAGAATAATGGAGAAAATAAGAGATGAATGAAAGACAGATTGCTCAGATGGCCGACCCCTTTAAAGTGAGGTCGGTCCCCTTAATTTTAAGGGGGCCGCCCTTATAACTTTAAGGGGTCCGCCCATCTGACAAGATTTTTTTTCCAGAACATTTAAATTTCAGAAAGTTTCAAACGTTTAAGAAATTTCAATCAATTTACTCCATCATTCCTAATCCTAGATGCAAGTGGTTAAATAATTCACGCTTAAGGGGTTTAGTAAATATGTCGGCAACATTATCTTCCGAAGTTACCTTTTCTATTGTTATGTTTCCTTTTTGTACGTTATCCCTAAGAAAGTGGTGACGTATTTCTATATGTTTAGTCCTAGAGTGTTGAACGGGATTCTTACTTAAATCTATGGCTCCTTTATTATCGTACATTATAGGAATGTTTTCTAACCTAACGCCATAGTCTACGAGATCTTGTTTCATCCATAGTGCTTGTTGACATGCCTTTCCAGCGCTTACATATTTAGCCTCGGTGGTCAAAATAGCAAGAGCAGTTTGCTTCTTGGAAAACCAAGACGTTAGGCAACATCCCATAAATGTGCAAATACCACTAGTGCTTTTTCGATCCACGTAGTCTCCCGCATGATCCGAATCCGCTTAGACAATAGTTTCTACGCCGGATCCCTTAGGATACCATAATCCTAAGTGTATAGTGCCTTTAATGTATCGAAAGATACGCTTAACCGCTTCTAGGTGAGAGGTTTTGGGATCCTATTAAAAGCGGGCACAAAGGCAAACACTAAACATGATATCGGGTCTACTTGCCGTTAAGTATAGTAAACTACCTATCATTCCTCTATACTTAGTGTTATCTACGGACTCACCTTCTTCATCTCTTGTGAGTTTCACTTCCGTAAACATAGGTGTCTTAAGGGGTTTTGTGTCTTCTAGGCCAAATTTCTTAAGCATTTCCTTAATATATTTAGATTGGTTAAAAAATATTCCGTCTTTTAGTTGTTTTATTTGTAATCCTAGGAAGAAGTTTAATTCACCCATCATGCTCATCTCAAACTCATCATGCATGATTTTGGCAAATTCATCACACATATCCTGACAAGTCGATCCAAATATAATGTCATCGACATATATTTGAACAATGATGATATTTGGGTCACTTCTTTTAGTGAAGAGAGTGTTATCTACCATTCCCATGGAATAATTATGCTTAACTAGGAAAGCTTTTAGTCTATCGTACCAAGCCTTTGGAGCTTGTTTAAGACCGTATAAAGCTTTCTTTAGTTTGTAAACATAATCAGGTTTTGCGAAGTCAATGAATCCCGGAGGTTGTGCCACATAAACCTCCTCATTGATAAAACCGTTGAGGAATGCACTCTTCACATCCATTTGGTATAACTTAAAGTCTAGGGCGCAGACATAAGCTAAAAGGATTCTAATGGATTCTAATATAGCTATAGGGACATACATTTCGTCATAATCAATTCCTTCTTGTTGATTATAACCTTGGGCGACTAACCTAGCTTTATTCCTAGTTACTATTCCATTTTCATCTAGTTTATTCCTAAATACACACTTAGTTCCTATTATGGTCACATTCTTAGGATTTGAGACTAGTTCCCAAACATCATTTGATTTAAATTGATTTAATTCTTCTTGCATAGCCATAATCCAACTATCATCCTTTAAGGCTTCATTTATATTCTTAGGCTCTATTGTTGGCACAAAACAAAAGAAGTTATTTATATCTTGAGCTTGTGACCTAAGTGTTCTTTGATTAAGATTGCCTAAAATGTTATCTAATGGATGTGACTTTTATTCCTTAACATTTACAATTTCATTTTCTTCTAAAGTTTCTACTTCAAGATCATTGCCTAAGGGTTTAGTTTTACTAACCTCAATAGCTTCTTCCTGAATTATATCATCACTTTCTAAGGGCAATGTTTTAGGTAGTGGAGGAGTTTCATCAAAAGTTACATTTAGGGATTCTTCTACTTTCATACTATGTTTATTTAGAATTATATATGCTTTACTATTTTGTGAATATCTGATACGTGAGAATCGCACCAGGCTTTACCTCTCGAGGGATCTCGAGAAGCTTACAACCCCCACCAGGCAGTGTACCTGATCATTGTAGTATAGTATAGTGACAAGTACCGGGGGATTGATCGTTCAACTCAGGAATAGTGTCGCTAGGATTAGAAAGCCTAAAAACTAGGTCTAGAAGTGAGGGATGATTCTTTTTGTATTTTTTATATTTTTATGAAAGCAATTAAAATCTCGGTTTTTGGAAGAGTGGGCGGAATTAGTTGCTAGTCAACTAACCCAAATACTAAGATGCAATCAAAATAAAATAACATAAATGAAAATAAATCTAATTAAATTAGTGGTGTGAACAATAATAGGGAGAGTTGTGTTTACTTAGGTTTCATTACTCCCTAGATATATTTTACAGGTTGATAGTTTGTTACAATTGCGTGGATGACAGGTTATATTCCTTAATACCATTCGTGGGGTGGCGTACGTACTTCCCCAACTCTATAAACTCCTACTTCACTCCTATGTCGAACCGTTAAAAGCTCCTAACATGGGATCATTAGAATTCACTCATGCATTAAATACAACCATAATAACCTAGTACGCATTGGTTCATGTTTCTTAAGACGTTCAAGCATGTCACCATTGGAAGTCTGCCAGTTTTCTTAAGCCTAACATCAAATACAATCATCCGTAACAACTATAAACAAACAATCAACCTATAATTAACATCTAGGTTTCACTACATCTAAGCAAACACACAAGAGATATAGCCTAGCATGTTAAATTCAAGACAAGCGTAAGATATATTCAAGCAACACATAGACATATTGATTGAATTGAAAGAGTACTTATCTCAAATTGACATGAAAGGTTTCAAAGGGTAAAAACCCTTGAAAAAGCAGTAAAATTTGTGTTAGGGTTTCTCCAAAGTTACACCCTACTTGTCCCCCTTAATGAATGAAAATTGCAAAACTATATATAGATTTTACAGGGTGACGGCGTCAAGAAGGAATTTCTGACGCCGTCAACTCGCCACCCATAATGAGATCGGATTGCCGAGATCCAGATTTGACGCCGTCATATGTAATTTAGTTCTGGGCTATCACCATATCTTGAACCATGACGGCCATACGTGACGCCGTCACGTTTTCTATGGACTGTCACCACTTCCACCTCTTGTTTTAGTCTTGATGCCGTCACATGAAGACTCTTGACGCCGTCAGGTACTGTTCCAGCAAGGAAAATTATGACTTTGCCGTTTTCTTCACTTTTATGCTCCAAAAACGTCCAAAATGCTTCCTTTTCCAGAATTCACTCTAAAAGTACCTAAAATGACAAAATGAACAATTTAGGGTAATATTTGATCAAATAAATTCAAATTCGGGCTTAAATGACCCCCTAAAAATGGTTCATTTTTCGCCTCATCATATACCCTTACGCTTGAGATTTGCTTGTCCTCAAGCGAATGCGCCTTTATTCTAATCAAAATACAAGTTAGGGGTCATTTAACACTAATATAAAAGTAATTACAACAAATAATCGTTCCACTAAAGACCAAAGACAAGCACGGAGGTCATATACTAGCACCTCACAAATAGTGTTTAGATACTCACATCTCTCAGGTGTAATAAAGTATATATCACAATATGGAAATGGAAAACATCTCTCACTACCTGTCATAGCAAAATAGATTACCATAGGCTTGGGAAAGGATCAAACCTCCACCACTTGGCGTAAGCACCTAGGATAAATTATCAAAGAGGTCTTTTAAAGGGTTATAACATTAGGTGTAGGGATATGGAATACACGGTTTTGTTGGATAAAGGCAATCTTTACTGGTAGCGAGTTAATCATCTTGGTTAATTACATGTACAATATGGCGTTGCTAAGCCAAGACTAGACTCGACTTAAGCTAATGAATGAAAAATAACAAAAACATAAATAAACATAGAATGAAACGGGATGGTAGTCCGTATGTTTTTCTCTTTTCTCTCTCTCTCTCTCTCTCTCTCTCTCTCTCTCTCTCTCTATATATATATATATATATATATATATATATATATATATATTTTTTTTTTTTTTGATTTTCTTTTGCATACACTCTTACCCTACCATCCAAAATAATACATCATAGGAATGTAAATTCCCCTTACACTTGAATTTTTACATACTTTACAATAAACTAATATAATGACTCGAATCAAGCTAATCACAACACTTGGAGTACTTTTTAGATTAACGTACATATGGGGGTAATATAAGATGTTCTTCCCCATTACTCCATAACATTAGTACTTTACCCATGAGTCCCAATCGTCCCAAAACAATATGTACAAGATATGACTCGACTTAGCAACCATGTAATCAATTAGATAATTAACTAAGGGTTTAACAAATAACAATAATGAACTAAAGATGAGTGCATACACGGAAGGCTAAGGCGATTTGGGTGTACATTTAAGTGGGTTGTAACAAATTCTTCCTTTAAGTAAGATGCTTAAAGTTAGAAACGAAAAGATAGGCTCGGAGGGGTGTACTAGGGGTTTCGTGTACTAAAAATGAGTACAACGCTAAGGTGTGGGGTAAAATTATTTGACTTTACTAGCCAAGTAATATGACTTAAATGGTCAAGTAATTATGATACGGGTTTAACACAAGGGTGATCCTAATGCCTCTTATCATGTAGTAAATCATACTACACGAATGTAGTCTCACTAGCGGTCTCGGGATGCATCACTAACGCAAGTTCTAGAATCTAAATACTACCGGTACCCTCATAAGCACTAATAATAAATGCTTTTCCTATCAAATCTAAAGGCAAACCTCACATATTTGGGTGGAAAATTTTTCTGAATGGTACGGTTTTGTGCTAGTCATACTACTCCTATCCATGAGACGCTTGCTATGGCTAAAGTTTCACTCCTAAATGTTGTAAAAAAATTTAAATTTGGCGCTAAAATTACACTAACAAGTATTTCTCTTAGTTTTATTACACACCTACCATCAAACAAACAAACTCAAGTGCAAGTGTATCCTATAAGGTATCATCATTTACCCTCCCCTTACACTTAGGATGAACATTGTCCCCAATGTTCAATTAAAGAATGTAAAAGTGAAATAGGTAAAAGAATGTAATCAAATACTCCCCTGATTCGTTCGGTGTGGATAGTGCGTCAACAAGGTTAGATCTTCCTCCAAGAAAATGAACAATCAAAGCTTCCCTTCCAGAAATATAAATCATCTTCTTGTCATATATAACCTGTTAAACCTGAGAAAACAAACAAGGCAACCTCGCGTAAAATCGGCGGTAATCTATATATACTAACAAGTCCTAGAAAGCAAATTAAGATATAATGCTTGTGGAATGAATGTTTGCAGATTTCCTGGAGTTTATAAAACTAAAGAATTAACAAAAACTTTAAGACTCCGTTAGAAAAACAAAACTTGCAAAATTTCCAGAATTTTACACATGACGCCGTC
Source organism: Artemisia argyi (assembly GCA_030686995.1). Classification (NCBI taxonomy): domain Eukaryota; kingdom Viridiplantae; phylum Streptophyta; class Magnoliopsida; order Asterales; family Asteraceae; genus Artemisia; species Artemisia argyi. The sequence goes on along the minus strand of JARVZY010012386.1, from coordinate 930,852 downwards.
AGGAGTTAACTCATGACACCGTCAGAAGTGACCTGCAGAAATCTTTACGTTAAGTTTCCGGAAAATTTCTGGAAAAACTTATGTCCTACTTCCTGGAAAATCCTGCAAAATATCATTATGACTCGATACAAGCATTTGACTCTAATAAATACTAATACACATGTTCATTTAATATTGTGGAGAATCATGATCAATTTCGTTTCTTAAAAACAAATTTGGGGTTTTCCCCTTACACTTATCTTTTGCGAAATACCTTTGTATGAAGTTAAGACGAAGTCAAACGACAAAATGAAGTATTTTCACAATTTTAATTTTGAAACATGATCTACCAACAATAAAAATAAAGCATGCATACGGAAGCAAATAACAATCAAACAAATAAACTTACGCAATTTAAAAACTGAATATTTAAACAACCCACAAAATTAAAATCCTACATGAAGATAAATAAAAAATTATCCAGGGCCAACAGAGGCCATACCCTAAATTATTACAAGCCAAATTGTTTCAAATCATACAACCATGAATAAATTGTTCAGAAATCACAAATATCATGACAAATCACTGGGGAGGGGGACCATAGCGATTATCATAGCCAGGAGGGAGGTGCCCGGTGTACCCGTAGGGAGGGTAGTCCATTTCGCGACCAGGGAATGGGTAGATCTGTAGCGGGGGATCAATGTGATCACGGGTGGAAAGATGCTGCATCTGGCGGGTGGTGTGATCATACATCCAGTCAAACCTCTTGTCAGTGGTGGTTCACCATGCGTCCACCTGATGCATCCAAGCCCCCTGATGCGCCTGCCAATCTCCCCGACCCATGTGTCGGTAATAGTCTGCAGACCCAACCTCATAATCCCCGTAATGCGGCTGCTGAGGCACACCCTCATCATCATCCTCATCATCGTCAACACCCGCCGGTCCTCCCACAACATACCAAGTAAAGGACCCATCCCCTAGCTCCATCACAATACTCATCTGCTTGAGGGACTTGGCCCTCACCACCCTACATGTCCCACAGTCGCTCAGGTACCCCATAATCTCAGGAACAAGGATCCCATAGGAACGAGCCAAACGGGTCACAAACATCCCTCCATACACCTTGTCGGTATCCCTCTACCCCACACTAGTCTTCAAATAACTAGCTACCCAGAATGGGATGTTACAGTATACATCCGCTGAAAACATGGTGTACAGGTAGAAAAGATCTGAAGTAGTGACACGGTGAGTAGTGCCATGACGCCCCGAAATACTGTAGGTGATGCATCTGTGGGCTAACCTGATCATAGGGTCCCTGATTGAGGCCGCCCCAGTGGTTGAGGTATATACCCCATTCCCAATACTCGGCCAGAACATGGAACACCTCAATTCATTCCTCATAGTCTCCCCATTCAACAACCTCTGCATAAAAACACCCTAAACAGCCTCCTCCTGAGTATATAAGCCTAATCTCCACCCAAACTTAGTAACCGAGCACGATCTAAGCTCTCCCCCCAGTCTAAAGTAAATGGTGGTACCTCCCATGTCTGTCCTAGCCTCAGCCAAATCAAAGCGAAAAGTAGCAAAGAACTCCCTTACCAACTTACTGTAAACCGTTTCCCTCATCCTAATAGCCTTTCCCATTGAGGACCCGTAAATGCATCAGTTTAGATCCTCCCAAGGAAGTTACCCTCAAGACCTTGGGACCTCAAAAATTCCCAATCGATCACTGCCCCTGCATCAATATGGTGATAGAGTAGTTCCGCGTATTTGGTTGTAGAAGCGTCATTATCAAACTCACTCCAACTATGGACTAAGTCACCATAGTTCACACGTTGGGACCTTGATGAACTCCCTCGGTGTTGTCGGGATTGCTTGCTCATTTTTCTGGAAAAAGATGGAATGGAACATAAATGGTTAGAATGAGAGTTTTATGAAGTCATGTTATCAGACACATCTGACACCGTCAGGAAATAAGACCTGACGCCGTCAGACCCAACAAAAGTCCATCCATGCAATTACGAGGGAAAAATCAATTTTCAAACTCTAAATCCATGACCCAAACACCCTTTTTGTAGAAAACATGGGTGGGAGATCAAAAAATCCGTGGTATGAAAGATTTTTTCCGCAATTGACTCATGATCCAAATCAACCACTACTACCTAATGCTAAACTCATGATTACAAAACACCTAAGGAAGGGCATTATGATTTCTAAAGATGGGTCAATGATAGAATTTCGGATGATGGGGGTTTTCAAAATTGGTAGGTTCTAAGGATAATTGAACGAATAAAGATGAAGAAAAGTTACTTACCATATGGAAATTTGTCACGGAAGATGTTGGATTTGACCTTAGAGATTTGGAGGTGGAGCAGCACTTGGGTATAGTTTGTGAGGTATGAGATGAAAGTGATGGAAATGGGGTTATTATTGCTGAGAATGTGAGGTGACGACGTTAAGAGTAAAATCTGACGCCGTCAGATGCCCGTTTTATGAATACTTAGTGGCAATTTCAAATTCAGTCCCTGCACTAATGTAGATAGCTAATCAAAAGTAAGAACTATGAGTATCCATCCCGTTAGTAAAGTCCACCAGGGTCAAACAATTTGTTACTGTCACGAAGTGAGGCGTGGTTATTAAAAAGGCTGGGCAGAGTTCCATTTAGGTTGTGATCTTCATATTGGTCAATGGTGGGTACGAGAAGGAGTCGTTCCATAGAAGTTTCCAAAGCTGCGGTGTTTTCGAGGTGCAACCTCTTCACACCAGGTTTAAAACCAAAGGAACATCTCTTGTGCAAATTGGGGAGTGTTGACATAAATAATGCCTAAAAATATTGTTAACATGTTATCAATATCTCTATGTTTTAATTATCACATAATATAAACTCATAGAACTAAAACTTGTGACATAAACAAGTATTTAGTGTTTAATATTTCTCTTTACATCCAAATCACTTAAGGTATGCATAAACAAAGTGTTTAGTGCAATTTATGATCAAAGGGGTATTTAATTAACTAATGCAAAGTTTATTTAATTATATAAACATATTATATATTTTTGAAAAACACTTTTGGTAATAAAGAAAAATGTTTTATTAATACTAAATATATGAATTCAAATTTTTAACCAAAATCAGTTAGTTTTTCACCAAATAAACTTTCCCCACTAAAAGACAAAGTTTCTGGCCGTTTCAGCTGGGCGGCCCCCTTAATTATAAAGGGCGGTCCCCTTAAAATTAAGGGGACCGGCCATGATTTAAGGGGACCGGCCACGCTCCTCTGTCAGAATCTGTTGCCTATAAATACCACCTTAAACCTGGATTTTTTCCTCACCTTTTGCACTTCAGAACTTTCTGTTCTAGATCTCCATTTCCAATCTATAAATCCTTTGATCATACATTCTTAAATCTTTGTTTCAAAGTGATCCAAACATCATCCCATCAAGTGCAAGAGAAGAATACTTCTATCCCTCAAGACAAGAAGTATTACAACTTGTTGTGATCTCCACATCTAAGTTGTTAGTGTATCATCATTGTTATTATTTCATTGTGTGATTAGTTGTGAATATTTGTTAGAAGATAGTGTAGTTTGATATATATAGTGTGATTTTAGAAGAATAGTTGTGAAGAAGATAAGTTAGGAAGAAGATTGGTGTGTAGAAGAATAGTTGTGAAGAAGATAAGTTAGGAAGAAGATTGGTGTGTAGAAGAATAGGTGTGAAAAATATTGGTGTGTAAAATAATAGATGTGAAGAAGATTGGTGTGTAGAAGATTGGTGTGAAGAAGTGGTGTGATTAAGTAGTGAATAGGTGTGAACTAGTTGTGTAGAAGTTGTGATCAAGTTGTGAAGTTATTGTGGTGTGTAAATTGGTGTGTAAGGTTTTCTCCGCCATAAGGGAGCTTGTTGATATAGTGAAGAAAACTCTCGAGTTAGGTGCTCGGGGAGTGGATTAGGGCAAGGAAGGTGACCTTGTAGCCGAACCACTATAAATCTCCTGTCTCTCGGTTAGATCTTTCCAACCGTTATCTATTTCTTTACTTACGTTATTATTGCTTTATCGTACATACTTAGTGTTGTTCATATTGTGCACGACTTGATTTCATATAGCATCGAATCTATATTTTATAAAACAAAGAAAACTTTTAAACAAAATTTTATAACATTTTAAAAACGACGTAAAACTATTCAACCCCCCCTTCTAGTTTTCCACAGGGAGAGTGGTTTGCAAGCTTCCAACGAAGATGTTATGAAATTGCAAGTTCTTTTCCTCCTGAGGATGCTCATAAAAGTAAGGGGTAATTGAGGGTGAAGCGCTTGAAAAGGATTTTTCATTATCCTCTTCGTCACACACCAAAGGGGTTGGGAGTTCAAAGATTTTTTTGATTTTTCTTGGTGTGGATTTTTCCCTAATCTTTTCCTTAATTCTTGATATGAATTTGTCTGATAAGTCCATAAAAGCATTACGAGTGCTTTCCATGCGGGCTTCTAAGTGCCGAATTTGTTTTCCTGGTTATTCATGAAGGTTATCATTATCCCTTCGAACTCCTCTTGTCGTGAACGTTCAGGAAAATTGTATTTGCTAATCGCACTCACACGTATATCAGGACTCCTTGTGGTTTCAACTGCAGGCATTTCAGCACTCATCAAATCCTTAACCTGCTTCTCGATATTCCCCATAACTGTTCTTGGGTAGCGTTCACGTAATCAAGACTTCCCTCTCTTGAAAATATCGGGTCCTCCCATCCTTCTATTTCGTATTGTGCTAACCCCTCAAGAACTTCCCAGCATTTATCGATGCTAAGTCTGTTTAGTCTACCATTGGCTTTGTAATCTATGGCCCTTCTCATTTGATAATTAACTTTATCGTAACAGATTTGAATTTGGAGCCATGGTTCGATGCCATGATGAGGGACTTTTTGGAGTAAGTCCTTGTATCGAGTCCATGCTTCATAGAAGGTTTCACCTTGACGTTGTTGGAACATCAAGATATCATTTCTAAGCTTGGTAGTTCTCCCCGGTGGGAAAAATTGAGCAAGGAAACGAGTGGTGAGATCATCCCATGAGGTGATGGATCCCGCGGGTAAACGTTCAAGCCATTGACTAGCTTGATCACGTAGAGAGAATTGGAATAGGCGTAATCAGGTCGACTCTCTAGTTGTAACATCAAGGTCTATAGAATCTACAATTTTATGGAAGTCCTTGAGATGTTGATTAGGATCTTCGGAACGAAGTCCATGGAATGCACATCCGCCTTGCACCAACCGGATGGTGTCAGATCGCAAGGGGGACACATTGGCTCCTTGGGTGAGCTCAATAGTGTTTTGATAGCCTTGGTGGCTAGGACGGGAATACTCTCCTAGGGTTCGGGGCCTAAGAGGTTGGTTTGCTAGTGGTGGGTTTTGTGGGTGGTTTTGTTGTGGTGGGTTGATGGGTTCAAAGATGTTACCACCTTTCATGATGTCGGATGGTAAAGGTTACGAACAAAGACACAAAGAAATAAGATAGACTAAAGAAGACCTAAAAATAAAAATAAAATCTTACTAGAAAGGAATATAGCAAGTAGACCTAATAAAAAAAATCCTAACCTAGACAATAACTATTCCCCGGAAACGACGCCAAAAACTTGATACGTGTGAATCGCACCAGGCTTTACCTCTCGAGGGATCTCAAGAAGCTTACAACCCCCACTAGGCAGTATACCTGATCGTTGTAGTATAGTATAGTAACAAGTACCAGGGGATTGATCGTTCAACTCAGGAATAGTGTCGCCAGGATTAGAAAGCCTAAAAACTAGGTCTAGAGGTGAGGGATGATTCTTTTTGTATTTTTTATATTTTTATGAAAGCAGTTAAAATCTCGGTTTTTGGAAGAGTGGGCGGAATTAGTTGCTGGTCAACTAACCCAAATACTAAGATGCAATCAAAATAAAATAACAGAAATGAAAATAAATCTAATTAAACTAGTGGTGTGAACAATAATAGGGAGAGTTGTGTTTACTTAGGTTTCATTACTCCCTAGATATCTTTTACAGGTTGATAGTTTGTTACAATTGTGTGGATGACGGGTTATATTCCTTAATACCATTCGTAAGGTGGCGTACGTACTTCCCCAACTCTATAAGCGCCTACTTCACTCCTATGTCGAGCCGTTAAAAGCTCCTAACATGGGATCATTAGAATTCGCTCATGCATTAAATACAACCATAATAACCTAGTACGCATTGGTTCATGTTTCTTAAGACGTTCAAGCATGTCACCATTGGAAGTCTGCCAGTTTTCTTAAGCCTAACATCGAATACAATCATCCGTAACAACTATAAACAAACAATCAACCCATAATTAACATCTAGGTTTCACTACATCTAAGGAAATACACAAGAGATCTAGCCTAGCATGTTAAATTCAAGACAAGCGTAAGATATATTCAAGCAACACATAGACATATTGATTGAATTAAAAGAGTACTTATCTCAAATTGACATGAAAGGTTTCAAAGGGTAAAAACCCTTGAAAAAGTAGTAAAATTCGTGCTAGGGTTTCTCCAAAGTTACACCTTACTTGTCCTCCTTAATGAATGAAAATCGCAAAACTATATTTAGATTTTACAGGGTGATGGCGTCAAGAAGGAGTTTCTGACGCCGTTAACTCGCCGCTCATAAAGAGATCGGATTGCCTAGATCCAGATTTGACGCCGTTATGTGTAATTTAGTTCTGGGCCATCACCATATCTTGAACCATGACGGCCATACGTGACGCCGTCACGTTTTCTCTGGACCGTCACCACTTCCACCTCTTGTTTTAATCTTGACGCCGTCACATGAAGACTCTTGACGCCGTCAGGTACTGTTCCCAGCAAGGAAAATTAAGACTTTGCCGTTTTCTTCACTTTTATGCTCCAAAAACGTCCAAAATGCTTCCTTTTCCAGAATTCACTCCAAAAGTACCTAAAATGACAAAAGGAACGATTTAGGGTAATATTTGTTCAAATAAATTCAAATCCGGGCTTAAATGAACCCCTAAAAACGGTTCATTTTTCGCCTCATCAATATCCTAGAAAAACTCCTTCATAAGCTTTGGGGTCGAATTTAGTGAGATAGTCTTTTGTATTAAGGATGAAACATTTACTTCCGAAAACTCTAAAGTAACCTATATTAGGTTTTCTACCTCTTAATAACTCATATGGAGTTTTTCCTAAGATTCGTCTAATAGAAACTCTATTAAGTATATATGTTGATGTATCTACGGCGTGACACCAAAATTTTTGTGGGATAGATTGTTCATTTAACATAGTTCTACTCATTTCTTGTAGAGACCTATTTTTTGTATCATTTTACTTCGTTATCAAATTTTAATCATTTCTTGTAGAGACCTATTTAACATAGATTGTTCATTTAACATAGTTCTACTCATTTCTTGTAGACACCAAAATTGTACTTCGTTATCAAATTCCCTACCATGGTCCATCCTAATTGAAACTATGGAGCATCCTAACTTATTTTGTATCATTTTACTAAATATCTTAAATTTTTCAAAGGCTTCGGTTTTATCACTTAAGAATCTAGTCCACGTGTATCGTGAATAATCATCTACTATAACTAAGGTGTAACGATTGCCACCGCAGCTCCGCACAGCAGATGAACCAAAACGGTCCATGTGAAGTAATTCTAAGCATCTAGTAGTGGATAGCATATTTTTAGCTTTGTGAATAGCATGTGCTTGTTTTCCAATTTTACATGCATCACAAAAGTGTTGATCATATCTTAAACTAGGCAAGTTTCTAACTAGTTCCTTAGAGGCTAAAGATTGTATTTGTTGCATGTTTGCGTGACCTAATCTCCTATGCCACAAAGTGGAGTTTTCATCTATAGTAGCTAGGCATGTCCTATCTTCCGGTTTGTCTCCTAATTTCATAACATATATACCTCCTTTCCTAATTCCTCTACCTATAACTTTCTCATCTTTAATTATTTCGCTATCTTTATCGGTAAATGTAACCCTACACTTATTATCACAAATTTGACCTATACTAAGCAAGTTATAAGTTAGATTATCTACAAGTTCAACATTTTCAATAGTTAGAGAGTCTTGAGAGATCGTACCTTTGCCTATGATTTTCCCATGACGATCACTACCAAAAACAACGTTACCTCCATTATATGCCTTATATGTAGAAAATAGCTTACGATTTCCCGTCATGTGTCTTGAGCATCTACTATCCTTTATCCATTCATCGGGCTCCGAATCTACTCCTAGACATACTTCATTAGGTGCTTGAGCTACGAAACATTTGTGCTTCATTGTTTCGTCTTTGTCACTATATTTTCTTCTCCGGGTGGTTTTCCTTTTATCTTGTGCTTTTAGTTGCTTTTTAATAATTTTCTTGAATTCTTTAACGACCTTTGCATATTCTTCATCTTCACTTTCGGAACTATAATAATCATCATCATTATGTTCCTTTTCGATCGTTGACATTATGCACTCTTCTTGTTTGCTCTTGGTATGAATCATGGGGTTTTCGCCATTATTACATTCACACACAAAATTTGAACTAGTAGCACTTGTACTCATTTCAACTAAATACTTATCTACTATACTTTCATTTTCAACTATTTTGTATACAAAATTTTCTTTGGCTTGACATTTCTCTTGATGAGAATTTAAAAGACTCTTCCACATATCATTTGCCGTTTGACAAAAAAATATTCTTTCATATTCAATTCTTGGTAAAACTTTGTATATAATCATTTTAGCTATATTGTTTTTATCAAGCACTACTTTGAAATAGTTATCTTGTTTTTCAAAAACGGTTTTTGTTGGTTGAAAATCACCAATTGAAATGACATGCCAAAGATCATAATCTATTAACTTCACATAACTTTCGAATCGATTTTTCCATTCAAGAAAACTTGTATTTTCAAAATATGGTGGTTTAAATGTTATGTTCCCTTCTAAATATTTTTCCGATTCCATAGATCGATTGCAAGTTTTAAAATACAATTTATTTTAAAAATCTTGTTTAACGTAGCTCTGATGCCAATTGTGGAAAACTAGAACGGGGGTTAAATAGTTTTCCCGTCATTTTGAAATTTATAAAAACTTTGTTTACAAAATCTTCGATTCTAGTTTTATGTGAGATCAATATTTAAACGCTTAAGTATACTAATATCTACGTGAATAAATGACAATATAAGTAAGTAAATAAGTAAAGAGATAGAGATGGAGAGATCGCACCACAAGACAAAGGATTTATAGTGGTTCGGCTACGAAGCACCTCTTCGCCATTCTCCACTCCCCGAGCACCTAACTCGAGAGTTTTCTTCACTATGTCAACAAGCTCCCTTATGGCGGAGAAAACCTTACACAACTTTTTCTTACACCAATTAACGACACTAAGCTAGATGTTGAGTCCTAATAGTAGCTAAAACCAATCTCATACCACCAATCACTACACAACTTATACACACCACACCTACTACACAACTACTCACAACTTCACTACAACTTCACAACACTACTACTTCTTCACTACTTCTATTCACAACTACTAACACACCTAGATCTACCTATTACACACCTTCTGCACCTTTACAAATAATATACACAACAACTAACAATATTCACAAATCTACAATACTTCTTAACAAGATGTTGGAGGAATATTCTTCTCTTGCACTTTGAATGATGAGGGATTGGATCACTTGAAACAAGAACTAATAAGTATATGATCAAAGGTTTTAGGAAGATGATTTGAGAGGATTTGGACAGAAAGTTTTAGTGCAGAAGGTTAGGAAAAATTACAGATTTGAACCAGTATTTATAGGCAAAAGATTCTGACACAGGAGCGTGTGCCGGCCCCCTTAAATCATGGCCGGCCCCCTTAAAATTAAAGGGGTCATCCCTTATAATTAAGGGTGCCGCCCACCTGTAACGGCCATAATCTTTTGTCTTTTCTGGGGAAAGTTTATTTGGTGTAGGTTTAACTGATTTTGGTTAAAAATTTGAATTCATATATTTATTATGAATTAAACATTTTCCTTTAATTACAAAAAGTGTTTTTCTAAATATATAAAATGTTTATACCATTTTATATAATTTGTAATTAGTAAATAAACCTTCCTTTGATCATAAAATATATTAGGCAATTGTTTATTCATACCTTAAGTGATTTAGTTGGATGTAATGATATTTTGTCACTAAATACTTGTTTACGTAACGATTTTACGTTTAATGATTTTATATATTGTGATCGTGAAAACATAGGGATATCGAGAAATATTAATAACGTTTTTACGCCTTGTTTATATCAACAAGTCCAAAATCGCCAAGTTTCACAAATTACTTGTTTTTACCTGAGAATTACTAAAGTAAACAATTAAGGATCGATTCTCATAGATAATATAGTAAAACAAGTCAAATAAATAGGATAAATTATGATAATAATATGTACTTATTTGATATCATCAAATATCCCCCCACTTGAACTTTACTTGTCCCCAAGTAAACCTTAGATTTAATCTTATGAAAATGTATCCTAAAAGGTATTAGGATTATTTGTATCATTAAGCACGTATTCGTTCTATCATAATCACACAACCAAACACTTAACGAATTAGAAAAAAAATAATTTTTCAATATAAAAACAATTCTAAATCGTTTAGTTGCATAGTCGTGACGAATATTCTATTATAAGCTTGGCAAGTATATGCATCTCCCCCACTAAAGCCAAGGAGTAACAAGTCTAAAGCGGTAAAAAGGGTTTTGAGGCTTAAGGGTTGAACCTAGCTTTGTTCAAACATCTCCTGCACAAACTTAGTAGATCGCTAGCGCGAGTCTTCGACGCTTAAACTAACGGATGGTCACTAGTGCACTTCTTGAATCGCTGGCGCGTTATTTGCATAACGGATGGTCACCAAGTTACACACTAGATCGCTAGCGCATTAGTCAATTAATCTAATACTCGGATGGTCACTACTTTATTCATACATTTAACATTCTTACTTAGCCATCATCATATCCAGATGCTCGAAAGCTAACAACGAATATAACAATACGGTTGGGTAGGGATAACATTTAGGATATAAATTGGTGTAAAATGAAAAATAAACAAAACAAATAGATTAGAATCCTAAGTGTGGTTAATTACTTTCCCAACCATCCCATGAATAAGACTCATGTCATTGAATAACTCACGCTTTTGACTCATGTAACTCACGCTTTAGGTAGACACAAATTATACTCAACAAAATCTTAAACAAAGAATAGACCTTAGTTTGCGTTCCCATAAAGGCCAACTCTCATTCAATCCATAAATATAATATAACAACAAATAGTGGTGATATCTCCCACTTAATACAAAACTTTACATAAGTTGGTTATTAAACTTCCAACATCTTCTCTTTCTTTTTCTTTTCTATTTTTTTTCAATTTTTTTTTCTTTTCTTTTTTTACTAACATAGATGTGTAAAATTTCACAACTTTTTTTTATCACGGTTTTTCCGGATAATTTTTCCATACTTTTCATAACTTTCAGAAATAATTGTAATAGTGAAAGTAGTAAACACACGAAAATAAACTAAAAATTATACAATATGTACTTTCACTCCTATTGCATTGTGCAATTTCCCGACCTAACCAAAGATAATGAATTACGCATGCGAACACATGTAATGTAAGGAAACACACTTTGTCTAAAGTAACTAACCACAGATTTTAATCTATAGGCTAGGCTAAGGTGTAAGGGTGTAACGAAACATTTTAACAAAGGTATAAGAAACGAAAGGAATGTCTCTGAGGGTTTTTCTAGGGGTATCTTACTCTAAAAGTGAGAGTAAACAAAAGGGTTTATACGGGGGTTAACTACCAGTGTAGTTAGTTAATATCACATAACATATAAAGGCTTTTTTTTGGTTGTAATCCTAGAAATTTATCAAGTTAGACAAGTCACTCGAATTATATCGATAATACTCATTATGGTGGTCTCGAATAGTATACAAGCCAAGTTCTAAAGTTTACAAGTCACCGACACACTAAAGTTTTTAATATTTTTGAAGAAATAAGGTTATGTGTGCGCCTATGTAATTTAGACTTAAACAAAAACATGCTAAAATTTTTTAAAGTTTGATATATTAAGCGCATTTTAAGCATATTTTGAAAAGTTTGGGACAAGTAAGCGTTTTAATTCTCCATCCCCCCACTTAAGTTAAACAACGTCCTCGTTGTTTGTATTAAAGGTTAAAAAGTGGAAAATAAAAGAATTAGAACGTAGAAACTCCCCTGAGATTTGCTCAGAATGATTCTCCATTATGCGTTTATGAGCAAAAATCTACTTTCTTGTGGATGAGAAACGTTTAAGCTTTATGAATGATGTTTCCACAGAAAGTATAGGAATCTAATATACCACCAAGACTTTAACATATCTGAGTTAAGAAGGTTCACACTTGCATAATTCGTTAGTAGATAGTAAAAATAATACCTAAAAAATAAAACTGTAAATCATCAGGTCAGTCGATATGCCGCATCCTATGGAAGAGGATGCGCTGTATCGAGCCTGGAAATAATATGAATCAGAATAAAAGATGCCCTGTATCGAGCCTGGAATTAATATGAATCAGAATAAAAGATGCGCCGCATCCTTAACCAGGGATGCGCCGCATTAAATAAACTGACAGAAAGTTTTAAAGTCTAAATAAAAACGCAGAAAAAATTAAAAAGGATATGACGAGTGCAGATTATACGCCGCATCCTATGATGGGGATGCGCCGCATCTTCTGCAAGTCTGACAGACTCGATACAAAACAGAAAAATAATATAAAAATCCGGGTTGTCTCCCGGTAAGCACTTGTCTTTTTTCCAGAGTCTTCAAGTTAGACTCACGTTCAGCTCATATTACCTATCATTGAAAGAATCAGAAGCGTCACACTCCCTCATCACCAATCCTATAATGTCGAACACATCTTGCCTGTTCTTAATTTCCACGCCATGACTTTTCAATATCTGTATGAACAAAGTCCTGCCCCCTTCGGGCAGAGATGTTAAAATGTTAGGCGGGAAATTCTTATTATCATATAAGCACAAATATTCAAGATGTGATGGCAGCTCAATAAACAAGTCTTTATTAGTTTTCTCAACAACTCTCCTACGTGTGTTAATAACCTCACAATCATACAATTCATTGTCAGAATCATTGATTACATTACGCCTTAGTTCAGTAGGTACATTAAGATCAATAAATTCCTCGAATTCCTCATGTTTGGGATTAGTTGAGTTGTTTTGGATCAATGTTTCTCCCATTAGCCTAGCTTCTAGATCAAGGTCCATACGTTCTCTTAATCCTAGCACATAAACACCTCTAATTATGCTCTTAACCGGATTTTCACATTTATAGACTAGTTTGTCGTTTCCTACTTTTAATGATATTTTTCTTTTAAACACATTAATTTTAGCATGAGCAGTAGACAAGAAAGGTCGTCCAAGGATTAAGGGAATCTTAACATCCTCAGGCATATCTAGTATTATAAAGTCTACAGGGAACACAAACTTCTCGATCCTAACTAGAACGTTTTCAGCAATCCTCTCAGGTCATTTTACAGTTTTATCAGCCAATTCAATAGGCAACTTAGTTGGTGCTAATTTTCCTAAGCCTAGGGTAGTGAATGTCTTAAAGGGCATAACACTAATATTAGCTCCTAACTCAGCTAATGCATTATTGAAAGACATGTTATTAATTAAACAAGGTAAAGTAAAACTTCTTGGGTCTTTTTCTTTATGAGGCAAGGCATGTAGATCAGTTGCAGAGCTCTCTTCTTTCATAGCAGCCTTGATCTCCTCTTCAATCCTTGATTTTTCCTTGAGTATTCTCCTTACACTGATTGAAGAGTTAAAGAAATATTGGGGTTTCAAAACATCACCATTCTTCAACCGTCTAGGAAAAGGTATGTTAGGCATGACTTCTTCGGTAGTGGTTATGGCTTTGACATGATCTCTTGGATTAGTTTTAGCTAAGCTAGGTAGACCTCCAATTCCTTTCTTGAAGAACCTTGCCCAACTGACCTATTTGTTGCTCTAATGCTTTGATCGAAGCACCTTGGTTTCTTGTGATAGTTTATGTTAAAGCTCGGATTTCTTTGATCATAGCAGTGTTCTCTTCATGTCTTTTAGCAGCATCATCCATAATTTTCTTTAAAGTCTCATCCAAAGTCTGCCTTCTCTCTTGATATGTCAGATTTCCATTGTACTTTTGATAGTATCCCGGAATAGCTTCCCTAAACTTTCCTGAAGGTTGGAATGGTTGGCCAAATTATGTGCAGAATGCTTCTTCAAAAGTCTCACTTTCATTCTTTGTAGGGCAATCTTTGGTGTAGTCAGGTCCTTCACATTTCTCACATCCAACTTGGGCAGCATATAATTTTTCATCTTTTTTCTTCATCTCTCTACTAATTTTGTCCAATTGAGCTTGAATTGCAGCAAACCCGTCAAAATTAGTGCTGCTCCTAGATCTAGTAGAGGTCCCATCGTGCCACTTTTGAGAATGATCAGTAGCTTCTTGGATAGCTTTCCTAGCATTGACTGCACTCATTTGTGGTACAGCTCCCTTAGCATCCAAGATCTATCTAGTAGGCACGTCCAATCCTTGATAAAATAATATTATCTCCTGCATTGCGGTTAAATAGAGTTGAGGACATTTCACCAATAAATCTTTAAAACGCTCCCAAGCCTGATAGAGAGTTTCATCGGGCTCTTGCTTGAAGTTGTTGATAGCCTCCATCTTTTTAGCAGTCTTAGTAGGTGGGCAATATCTCTCGAGGAATTTGCTCTTTAGATCATCCCATGTTGTCATTGAACCTGCTGGTTCATTCCTTAGCCACTTATTAGCAGCTCCTTTATGCGAAATTGGGAAGATTCGAAGCATAAGGTGGTCATCAGAAACTCCTTCTATGGTAAACAAATCTGCAATCTCGAGGACTTTTTCCACATGTTCATTAGCATCTTCATTTTCTGTCCCACTGAAAGCATTTCTCTTAGCTCCTTGAGAAACTGACCCTTCAATTCAAACTTTGACTTGTCGTCAAACTTTGGCCTAACAATTCCTAAACTGTAGTCTGCACGGGTTTTGTTCATGTATTCCTCCATAGTTGTGTTTTCCGTCATTGTTTATGTTTCTTCTTCCTCTTATTGTTCAGTAAAATAATCAAGCTCTAATGAACTTGAAAGATCAAAGCTTTTTGTATTGAAAAGCCTCCTAAGTGAATGTAAAGCTCGTTCAGGATCTTCGAAAGGTGTAATTAAGTTCTTAGTTGAACTTCTGGTCATGGACTTCCTGAAATCATCAAAAAAGCATCAGTAGGGTATGTTCAAGAAAGTGGAATATCATAAAATTAACAACGAAAATGGAATAAGAAAAATGAAAGTTGCTGATATCTGCAGATGATGCGCCGTATCCTGGAAAAGGGATACACCATATCTAGTTACGTTAAAATTAAATCAGACTTTTATTCAGAAAATAGATACGCCGCTTTTAAATTAGAATCCTCCGTATCTAGTTAAATATCAAAAATCAGTTATATTTATAAAAATTAAATGCGTCGCATAAACAGAAGCTAATGCACCGTATTTTCGTTACGCTTCAAAATACAAGATTTTTTATTTAGTAAATGCGCCGTATCGATAAAAATCGATGTGTCGCTTCTGTTTAATTAATCTGAAAACTGTTTTTAATTTAAATATATAATACGCCGTATCTGTGAAAACAGATGCGTCGCATGGCGTTAGGGTTTCGAAAAATTTTCTTATTAAAAACAGAATACGCCGTATCTTGGGGAAAGATGCGCCGTACTCGAATTAATAAATGCGTTGTATTTATAAAAAGTTAAAATGCAATACGCCGCATTTGAGAAATGGATGCACCGTATCGTTTGTATCAGCACAATACAACAACAGCAGTTATGCAGAAAAACAAAGAAAAATAAAAAATAAAAGTTACAGAAAATAAAAACAAACAAAAACAGTAAATATGCAAATTATACAATGAATGTAATCTATCTAATATACAACAAAGTTAGTGGTTAGAATCTAAAAACCTAATAAAAAAGAAAATCTAATTAAATTACTAATCAGATAAACAGATAATAACAATTCACTCCTCAGCAGCGGTGCCAAAAACTTGATGTGCTGCGTGTGTCGTTGCGGTTTAGCAGTGTTAATGCCTACTCAAGTTTTAAATTTATATTTAGCCGACTTATAAATAATACACACACTTAACGAGCAATGTACCCGGTCAGTATGAATATAATGGTAAGTAGAGTGTCGATAACTAAGAGTGGAACGTATTATCTAGTTAACCTAATCAGTATTTTAATATCATAAGTTAGTTTTACATTCTAATCTAACGAAAGGGGGTTCAGACTGAGAGACTGGCATGGTTTGGTTATTATTAAACAGTAAATTAAACAAATGAACATGAATCAGCGAATAGCAAACACGTACACAGATAGATAGTTAGAAGCAAAAGAAGGCCTGTCCTGATAGTTAAGTAGCTTGTCACTTGTTTTATTGCTAGTTCTATATAAAGTGTATCGTAATCTAATCTGTCTCGTTGGATCTCATTATATCGGTGAGTAAACTCTTAATGATCACTTATGTCTATCCTATTTATCTAAAGACATAAGCTAAATAGGTGAGGATGGGATATGGCAGCCCAAGCAAGACTCAGCTAGACACAGAGGTTATCAATGCACTAATATAAGTCACCAAAAACATCATCATATAGAATTTAATTGATGGGAAAGTAATTTTAAGGGGTGCGGTATGGTAGCCGATAACAGCCCATCAATCCTGATGAATTAAAGCGTACTATTACAATAAAACAAAACTACTTAATGAATTAAATACATGCAGGACCTTCTTACAGCTCTAATATCTTTGATTTGGGTGTGTCTTGTGATGCTTCTTCGACTGAGTTCGTCTCTTTAGGGTTATGTTGCACACAAAATTCGTATATGTCTTGGGGTATTTATAGTTTCTGTCTGAGGGCTCGATGCGGCGTATTGAATAAGTAGATGCGACGCATTGACTTAACTTCACGTGGGGTCTAAGATTAATATATTCTGGCATATTCGTAAACCGTCTTCAGATGCGGCGTATCTTGATCTTGTATCCGGCGCATGTCCTTCAGTATCTTGGATTGTATCTGGTTAAGTCTTGATAGTGATACACCATATGTCAGAAGCATAATGCGGCGTATCTGGAGTAGAACGAGCTTGATCTTCTTCGTTGACCAAAGTTCATATGCGGCGCATAATAGAATTACATGCAGTGCATTCTTTAAAGTCAGGAAATGGTCTTCGAATTCATCTAAGTATGATATTGCGGCGTATCTGTTGAGAGAGATACGGCGCATCTTCTGGATTTCAGTTGACTTTTGAAATCTTGCTAGTTTTGCTCCATAATTAGTCCAAAATCGCCAAGTTTCAGCAATTGCTTGTTTTTACCTGAGAATTACTAAAGTAAACAATTAAGTATCGATTCTCATAGATAATATAATAAAACAAGTCAAATAAATAGGATAAATGATGATAATAGTATGTACTTAATTGATATCATTCAAAACGTAAAAAAAATAGATGAAAACGTAACAAACGGGCGAAAACGTAAAAAACAGACGAAAACATAAAAATTCGGACGAAAAAGTAAAAAAAAAATGAGAACGTAAAAAAGGTCAAATACGTAAAAAACAGGAGAAAACTTAAAAAAATTGTCGAAAACGTAAAAAAACGGGCGAAAAGGTAAAAAAACGGATGAAAATGTAAAAAACGGACGAAAACATAAAAAAAAAGAAACCGAAAAACAGGGACAAAACGTAAAAAACGGGCGAAAACGTAAAAAAAACGGACGAAAATGTCTAAAAATACGATCGAAAACGTAAAAATACGATAAAAAACGTAAAACACGGTCGAACACGTTAAAAAACACACGAAACAAAAAAATGGATGCTAGCATAAAAAACAGAAAAAATTGTAAAAAAAAACAAACGAAAACGTATAAAAACAAATATTGAGAAAGAGATGTAAGGTTTGTGAAAGAAGAGGTAAGAAGTGAAAGATAATGTCTGAAATTTAGAAGTAAAAATAAGCACTATTGTCTGCAAAAAAATAAACAGAAACC
Organism: Artemisia argyi; assembly: GCA_030686995.1. Classification (NCBI taxonomy): domain Eukaryota; kingdom Viridiplantae; phylum Streptophyta; class Magnoliopsida; order Asterales; family Asteraceae; genus Artemisia; species Artemisia argyi. The sequence continues at coordinate 912,715 of JARVZY010012386.1, read as the reverse complement.
TCTGCCCTCCTGCAGACAAAATAAGTGAAAAGAGGGAAAAAGTGCTTATTGTAAAAAAACAAACGACACGTTAGACATTCAATGCATTAAAATTCAGCATTACAAATATCTATTCATAGTGTACAACTTTTTAATGCACTAAGACATTACAATTTTGAAAATTAAAACATATAAACAAAGAAACATAATGTACAACTGTTAATGCACTAAGACATTAAATTAACAAATAATTAATACTCTTATCAAAACACTCATTACTTAAAAGTACGATGATTTATTCACAATGTACCACCAATTAAATGCATATTTATCAAATTAAATACAACCAACTAAAACACTCCCTTACTAAAAAGTATAATAAAATTCTCACACTGTACAATCTATACAGGCTACAACATAATCCAAAATAATAATTACACACTAATTAATGTTATTTTTAAAACACCCTAAAATAAAAAGTAAATTGAAAAATACATGTTATTATACACATTGTACAAACTAATAAAACACACAAATCTTTATACAACTAACAAGTTATGGTACATATAGTTTTGGAAACCGGACCGGACTAACGGTTCAACCGGGAACCGGTGTCGCCACCCCGGTTCGTCTAGCCAATAAAAGCCATTCGAAAATGAACCAGAGAGGACCCGTTGGAATCGATACAAACCAGGTGAATTAGGCCTTATCGGGATCTATTTCTCTAGTTAATCGTCACAGGATACCCGCACTGCAACGCGCGGATACCTTACTAGTTTGTATAATGTGCTTTATTATTTGTGTAGCACCCCCAACTCAAAATACGGCAGCCGACATGCTGGGGGCGCTACGCGAACCGAAACTAGGCACCTTTATAGCTAACGACCACAACACGGGACGTTTAAAAGTACCTCAAAACACATCATTCGATTTACAAACCATTTTAGAACACATAGGCTCTTTAACAAATAGCAGCGGAATATAAATAAAAGTTTGCAGCGGAAAATGACAAAGTTTAGCAGCGGAAATATCAAGTTTTAGTAGTAGAAATACAAAGTTTAGCAGCGGAAAATATTAAAAACACACCAAAGTTTTACGAATGACATGAGAAATAAAAATAGTAAAAGTGATAAAGCTGCCTTGACAGAAAACTTCCTTCCTCCAACCACTCCACCACGCCCAAGACCATGATATTCCAAAACTTAATTTGTAGCAGTACCTGAGAAACACATGCTTAAGTCAACACGAAGTTTGAGTGTAATCCATAGGTTTAAAGTAATAAAGTTGAGCACACGGGTTTATAATCATATGATATAAGCAACAAATGCAAATACCATGGTAATCAAGGTAACACCCAATATGTAGAGGCAACACATACATACATACGGTTTATGATACTAAGCTCATGACACACAAAATGTTAACCAAACCAATCAACAATACGCTGTACTGACATAAATAATAACCGCAGAATTTCAAAATAATAAATGCCCCCAAGGCCAGACACTTGCCAATACCCGGCAAAAACGACAAATAGTACACCCGCATGTCAAGCCCTTGACAACTACGAGTAGGATGGTCAGTTCTATAGGCCTATAAACTAAGTTCGCGCTCACCGCGCTCACCCACAGGTGACTAATGGCTCATGATCGGAGGGTCTTTCGGCAAGATAAGCTACTTAGTACATCGTCAGGAATATATATATCATCATCAGGAAAAGCATACCAAAATAATACTTGTGCTCAGAAAACATTTAAAGCATGTGTCTCACCCCAAGGGTTTGAAAACAATTAAAATATAAAAAGCGGGGCTATGAATCACACCTTAACAATAGCAGCAGGAAACGAGATATAACAATCAATCAATAATGCGTCACAGCAAAAGGGACCTCAGCACAACCTAATCAATATAAATGGCATAACTCAGAACTATACTCGAACATCTCAATAAACAATGCTTGAATAAAAGATTTTGTAAAAATATTACAATGGCATTTGAAAGAAAAAGGATTTTAAAAATCTTGCGTGGGTGACGAGAAAGGAAGAGAAAATAGGTCGTCGAGAGCGTACGTCAATCCGAGAAAGTCAAAAGTAAACGAAAGAATAACTTGAAGAAAAGAAATCAAAATGAAATTAAATACTTATATAAATAAACAATTAATATGATAAAAGAAACTAGTTTCGGCTATTTTACCCATTTTTCTCAAAACGAAACGTTGAAAGCAATATAGTTAAAAAGGTTTTCAAATATAATACAATCCTTTAATATTAAAAGTTTATAAAAGATTTTACGAAATTTCGGCATGACCTGCTCGTTTATACAACATTTCCCGAGTCAACGACTCTTTGTTTTTAAACAATATTACTATATATATAAGTAAATATGATTGGATATATCATTCGCGTAGTCCGTTAGTTGTTTAGGTTTATCGACCATTTTGTATTGTTCGGGTTCCAGGTACGTTAAGATCTTTACGGGCCTAACGTACCCTACCGTCTCGTGTACCAAAGGGTCCATAACATCTAAATAACCAAGGCCGTAAATCCAATACGTCCAATACAAGCTCACAATACAACAACACGGAAACAATGTCCGATATCTAAATCCCTTAACTATATCAAACTTATTTTATAGTTTCATATTTATTAATCCGTTTTATTTAAATTTTAGCCGAAACAAGTTCCAAAATATATAATCATAACAAATAATCACGAGAATCAATGTATAATATAAAAATTAACCGAGTCACACCGGGTCGACCCCATGTTGACCAGTCAACTGTCGGTCAAAGAAGGGCCCACACGAGTCAAAACATCATTTATACTTATATAAAATAAAATTTAATATATATATATATATATATATATATATATATATATATATATATATATATATATATATATATATATATATATATATATATATATATATATATATATATATATATATATAGGCATTTGAAGAATATGCCATCTCATTGCCCAGTAATTCATTATCAGCCATGTCATCACAAATTGATGCCACCTAAGCAGTTTTTTTATTAAAATTCGTTTTTAATTTTTTGGCCGAATTTTTGTTTCTAAAAAATTTAATATGTAGTTTGGCCTTTACAAGATTCGAACTTGGGTCTATTAGTTCACAAATAAGTGCTTCAACCAATGGAGCAAACCAGAAGTTGTGATAGATAATTCAAAATCAAAATGTAATATCATAATCACACCACATTATTTACTTATTAAAACCCTAGAAAATAAATCTAATATTTATCTTCTCTTACGATTTGTTACAAACACAAAAAAAGGTACGCCTTTTTTCTTTCCCTCAAAACCCTAATGATTTGAAGGTTTTTGCATGTTAGACATCTTCTTTGAAGGTTAGTCATTTACCAATTGGTTGATTCACCCTAATATTATCGTCCTTTTGTATTTGTTGATTCACTTAAACTAATTTTATTGTTTGTAATGCTTGCAGCCATACCAACTATTGTTATGAAGGTTGCTGTTTATTGTTTTAGGTCGTTGGCGTATTAGTTGGATGGTGATGATCGACTATAAGCATGATAAGTATCGAAAGATGGAGGTGCAATATATAATGGTAATTCAGATATACTGTTTAATTTATGCTTTGATTTTATCATATTGTTGTGTCAACTTATGTATATACATTGTTAATGAAAAATTATAAAACACATCTGTATAGTAACCATTACCCTACTTCAACCCTAAAACAAATCCATTCTATGAGATTTCAATTTTTCCGTCATCAGTTATCTACCAAAGGTAAAACAAGAAACCCTAATATCATTCATTCAATAAGCATAGCAACTTATTGATAAATTGTGGCCAAGCAAGCTAACGAATTTCTTAGAAAAAGTATGAAGAAACTTTTCTTTTTTGTTTTTAATTGTGCCAATACTGATATGTGTTTAGTTGATATATCATGTGCTAACCTCTTTATTTACATCGTGCATCATAAAAGGTAATCTTTGAAACATTGTTGTTTGCAGCTAATTAACGTGGTGATCAACCAATGTTGAATATTCAAGTGATGTTTCAACCCTGTGGACATTAAACCACATTAAACATAAAACTAAAGTTTGTTTATTGAATTGCGATGTAGGGTTACATTCTTTGCAGCCCAATCACCCACAAGTTCATGTACTTCAATTCAAGAGTTGAGTTGAGTTCATGTACTTAGCATTTGCATCCAGTTAGTTAAAATGGTGAATATGGTCTTAAATTACTTATTGCAATATTACGTTCATTATTTTATCGGTTATTAAGCTGATAAGTATTGTGTTTGTTTATGTAGATCAAGAATGCTATCTACTCTCAACTGAGTAATAAGGCAAATGTGGCCCAAATAAACTGAAAGAACTTTTATGCATGAGAGGTATATTCTTTGGTCCTTTGAATGTGTTCAAATATGACCAAATAGTTCTAATTATGTTTCTTAGTACTTAAGAAGATATTCGCTCCCAAACACTCCCTCAAAATAAGGTAATTCAAACAATATCTAATTGTTCCATTTTCATTGTGTTTTAGCGCAAGCTACTTATTACTGTACATGTTGTTTAAATGAAGAATTCCTTACTTAATTTGTGGTTTTGTGTCTAATAGTTGGAGCAACATTGACACGACAAGTTTTGGCTTCTTAACCTTTGGAGCATATTCTGAAATTTCACGGGTTTGCTTCTATCACCCTTTATGTGACAAATGAAGGCATTAGAATCGTAACCTTGAATTTTGTCTGCAAGTTAGCCTGCAAATCTGCAATTAAATAATTGACAAGCAACCCACATCACTGATTTACTATTATTTTTGTTACCAACAGTGCCCTCAATGCAAGACCTTATGTACAGTGAAGGATGTTAGACTTCTTTATGCAACTCACCTTTGCATTCCTGATGCTACTGCCATGGCTCATCAGATTGTTTTGGATGAAAAGGTAATCAATCTTTTTGTTATACTTCTTTCTTAAATATGCGCGTGCATATAAAATTTCCTTTGTTAGTATGAATAATTATTTGTTCCTTGGTGTTTTTATGCCCCTGCAAGAATTGGCAAGTACCAATGTTCTGACTCACATGATCTGTAAGTGTATAAGTGTAGGAGTTTTGTTTATTATTAATCTATAATTGTAAGAGTTTGGTTTGGCATTGATAGATTTGTAATTAAGCCATAGTTGATTTGTTTTCTTTAAGATTTGTTTTGTATCAGAAGGTCAGATGTTATATATGATTGAACACATGATGACACTGATTTTATATTATAGGAACGTAGGGAAACAATCTCATTTTGGATATTCATGTTTGAAAGTGAATTAGGATGATTGATAAACTAACCCTAATATCAGTTTTAATTGTGTTAATAGTATATGTAGTTTCTAACCTCGATTAGAAGCATTGCTTTTGAGTGTTTGATCAATTAAAAATTGATTAAAAATCATAAACTTTCATGATTAAATTGCTTTTGATGAAGTCATGTCCGTTGATCACACGGAGGCTGTAACGATTGACCACATGAAGCAACACGTGAAGAAATACTGTAAGATGTCGACTCTTTATTAAGCAAGTCTAAATGTTTTAACCAAAAAAAAAAAATTATATAGAATATAGATAAACAAATAACCAATCAGTAACATTTGGATGTGAATTTTATCAGATCGTTCAAGTGCAGCTGTTAGCACTCCGAGTAAATCATATAATTATTACATTCAAAGGAAAAATAACAAAGCATACCCGCTATGCAACATACAAAGGTGAGTGAGTCAAATGTTCAATAGGTTAAACATGTCAAAATTTGCTTAAGAAAATTGTAGGACTATTTGTTTTGTTTCATCGCTCACCAGCCACATGTTAACAAAGTAAAATGCCATGAATCCCATAATGGTTGTAGGGTGGAAACTAACTGGACAAGCTGCTGAAGAAGTGATCTTTGGTGATACTGAGGTAACTACAGGTGCAGCTGATGATTTACAGCAGATCACGGGTCTGGCCAAACAGGTAATTATTTACGTTTTTTTTTCAGGATTTCTCTTTTTTATAAGAAGTTTTATTATGCCTTGCATATAATGACTTTCTGATAATAGAAAGTGAAAGTGACGAAGCAAAAAGGTTGGCCAGAGAAACCGATTTACGTGGCTGTTGGTGATGAAAAGGTGAACGATGCTGAAAATCAGGTTGATCACTTGATGTGGATACTGTTGGTGTTTGAATTGATCAGAACAAGGAAGTTGAAAACCCAAACTTCAATCTGATAAGGGTGGTGACCGTTAGTGAAGTAGAAGTTGTGAAATGTGTAAAAGGAATTAATGGTTAGGTAGAAATACAACATGACAGAGGCGAGCATGATGAGAAGAACAGGTAATTGTTTTTTTTAAATAGTAATGCTCAAAGTACCAATGGCGGAACTAGAACATTTTTCTTGGGGGGGCCGAATTTATTTTTGGAGGGCCGAATAAGAGATTTGTTTGTAACCTCAACTAAATTACCCCTAAAACCTATAATATTTACACTAGGTGCCGCAAATTTTGGGGGGGGGGGACCCTCCCCTGCCCCTACATAGTTCCGCTAATGGCTCAAACCTAAGCTACCGAGACATGCATTTTAAACTATGTTCAGGATGCTAGGATCTATATAGATTCATTGTATGTTGTAGTATACTTTGTTTGAGGTGTTTTATGCTACTTTGAATTATTAGTTTGGGTACTCTCAATATCAACGCACCATTGAGATCGATCTGATTAAAGACGTCTCTATTCTTATTCATATTTTGAGACAGCCATAAAAGTTGCAATCTGCAGTTTGCCTTTGTGAAATAGTATTTGTTTGTTTTGAAAGCATAGAGTCCCGGGTTCATGACTTGCAAACATTTAGATCCCGACTAAACATCAGGCAATACTTAAGTGAACGGAGTCGCGTTTTCCCATTTTATACCAGGAATAACAAAAGAAATATTAATGGTCTATCAAAAAGTGACAATTTAGCTGGTTAGGTGTTTGGTTCTTATAATTTTCCATTTAGTACTCTTTCAACCTTCTTAGTAGTTTTGTTCTGATTATTTTATTGTGGTTCAAAATATGAAATCTTGATAGAAAATATGTACAACTGAATGCAAAAGTGCTAAATTTTTAGGGTCAAGGTACGAGAATGCTGAATTCTATAACAGTCGCCAAACTATCATGGATGTTGGTACGTCTCCCACCCTGATATGTGGCAGTCAGTCATCATCTCAGCCAACTAATTTCAACGAAAATATAGAAGAGCCCCTATTACAGGAGGCTACTCTAAGAACCTCTAATTTCTATGTAGCATTGTCTTTTTGGTTGTCCAAAGAGTATGGAAACTTGGATAGAAGTCTGCAACTGGTGGAAGTCGGGTGAAAGGAATTTTTTAAGTGCTGAACATTGAGGAAGTGCTTAATTTTTGGAGCTTCAAAACTGATAGCGCAATTTACCTATGACATTATCTTGGCCAGGCAACCAATCCAAATTGTGGTTGCAACCCATTGTTAGTATTCGGTTTTTCCGACTACATTTTTAGACCTATATCTTGGCTGGGCAATCACATTGAGAGTGTAATTGCAGCCATGTCGGGTGTTTGGCACCGCTCAAAATGTGGTTGCAACCATGCCTGGTGTTTGGTGCAGCTTCCATATTCACATATTCAAGCCTAATCATAACGTAAAACTAATAGTTGTTCAAAAATTGTTTCTTTTTACGCCGATTGTTGTTGCTGCTGCTGACACAAATCTTTGCTGCTGCAGACTCAGGTTGCTGCTGCAGTTGACACATTTGGTAGCTGCAGTTAGGGGTGTGCATTGGTAATTTGTGCTATGTGCGAATAATAGGTTACTAGATGCATGTTCCAATGGTACTGTACATCGTTACTTGCCTCACATTTTGAATGTTGTTTGTTGTGAGTTATTAAATTATTGTTTTCTTTTTTGTATTAGGATGAGTTGATATTAATGTGTAGTTGGTATAAGCAAATTTCAAAAATTTTCTTCTCATGGACCAGTATGAGATCATTTTAGTAGAAAAGTTTGTTTGGTACTGTTGGTTAAATTACGTTCTAGAAATTGTTACGACAAGTTTTAGTTGCTGTTTGAACTTCATAGAGAGATTATAAGTAAACGTCTGTGTGCTTTTGGATGTTGCAGTTTACTATTAGTGTGTGAGTATGAAGATCTAATTCGTATTGTCACTTTCTTTTCAGGCCTCTTTGTGTATCAGTGTGGACTGACAGTGTGCACGCCAGTGGTGCGTTGCCCTTGGGTGAGCAAAACTTATTTTAGTTGCTTATTAACATTTTTTTTCCAATCACTTTACACATGATAACAATAGTTCACATGGTTCCCGTGTTACTGGAGATGTTTGCTATGCTGCTGGTATGTTATTTGGTTGGTAAACTATGGTTTATCATAAAGGATTTATGGTTCATGCATGATAATATGACTCCAATGCTGCTGATATGTTATTTGGTCAACATGGTAATCTATGGTTTCTTGATTATCGTTTCAGGTTTGGGAGGTTAAAGCCGCGTATTTCACCATCAACCCTGTTTATTGTGCGGCAATCGGTGATGTTGGTCCTAATAAGGTTTTCCTTTACATAAAAATTTGTATTATATTCGTAAAATGAAGTTTCTTGAAAGGATTAAACGTGTTTTAATTGCAAAGTATATATAAACAAGGGATGCTTAATCATTTAGGCAAATTTTTTGTTAGATCTGATAGAAATATAGTATAGTTTCTTAGAATGCAGTTGTGTGACTATGCACTCATTCACAATGTGTGTACTATTAGTTATCTTAATGTAGTTGGAGAAAAGCTTTATATGCTAACAAAAGACTGAAAATTGTCATATATATTTGACATGTTTGTGACAAACAAAAGGCCATTATGTTGGCAGATTTGGCACGTGTCAATGGGTTGGTTGCAACTGGTGTCATTCCATCCCCAATTGACTTGCGGATGTCGTGACAACCACAACCCATAAGCATGGTTTAAAAAAGCGGTCTGAGGCGGCGCCTCGAGGCGAAACGGCCATAAAACGCATATGAGGCGGCGCCTCAGGGGGGTGTTTTGGAACGTACGCCTCATGTACCTGAGGCGGTGGTGAAGCGTATGAGGCGGCGCCTCAAGGCCGAGGCGGATTTTCTTTTTTTTTTTAGCCAAATCAGTCAATAGTATTGATTTTGTACCTTGAATCCAAAGTTTAAAAGTACGGAAACGAGTTTCGAGGCGTTTTCCCTCCGCCTCAAGAGGCGTAAGCCTCGAGGCGGACCGAGGCGTAAGGTCGAGGCGGAATTAAAAAAAATATAGATTATATATATATATATATATATATATATATATATATATATATATATATATATATATATATATATATATATATATATATATATATATAAGTTTTAATAAATATTTATATATTTTATATACATACTTTATAAACTTTTATATATAAGTTTAAGACTTAAATGTAAACTATTAAAGATAGAGGGGGTCAAATGTTTAAATACACAAACTTATTTTAAACTTTTTGAGACTAAATGTAAAATAGTGAAAGATAGAGGGGTTAAATGTTAAAAAGTCTAAACTTATTAAAACCCTAAAAGAGTAAAACAAAGTTCCAGCCATTATATCTTTCTTCCCTCTTTCCTCTCTTCCTCCTTGGGTTTCTGGCAGATGTTGCACCGCCGCCGACGAAATTCGTCGCCGGAAATCACGAATCCGGCGCTATATGGGGTTAAAAACCCTAAAAGTAAATCGATTCAAGGTACAAAATCAATACTATTGACTGATTTGGCTAAAAAAAAAAGAAAATCTGCCTCGGCCCTAAGGCGCCGCCTCATACGCTTCACCACCGCCTCAGGTACATGAGGCGTACGTTCCAAAACACCCCCCTGAGGCGCCGCCTCATATGCGTTTTATGGCCGTTTCGCCTCGAGGCGCGCCTCGAGGCGCCGCCTCAGACCGCTTTTTTAAACCATGCTTGAATCGATTTACCTTTAGGGTTTTTAACCCTATATAGCGCTGGATTCGTGATTTCCGGCGACGAATTCCGGCGGCGGCGGTGCAACATCTGCCAGAAACCCAAGGAGGAAGAGATGAAAGAGGGAAGAAAGATATAATGGCTGGAACTTTGTTTTACTCTTTTAGGGTTTTAATAAGTTTAGACTTTTTAACATTTAACCCCTCTATCTTTCACTATTTTACATTTAGTCTCAAAAAGTTTAAAATAAGTTTGTGTATCTAAACATTTGACCCCCTCTATCTTTAATAGTTTACATTTAAGTCTTAAACTTATATATAAAAGTTTATAAAGTATGTATATAAAATATATAAATATTTATTAAAACTTATATATATATAATTTCTATATTTTTTTTAATTCCGCCTCGACCTTACGCCTCGGTCCGCCTCGAGGCTTATGCCTCTTGAGGCGGAGGGAAAACGCCTCGAAACTCGTTTCCGTACTTTTAAACTTTGCCCATAAGTGTGCTTATCAATGGACTAAATAGCCATTTTTTACGTGCCTTCTTTCGCTATAAAAAAATGTCGACAATAACCAACAGAGGTAATTTATGTCTCATACATACTATCTAATAGCATTCACACGTGCATTGAGTTTAACGATTAATATTTTTGATGTATATTAGATTGTAGAGTAACCTGAAACGACGATGACAGATCAAATGAACAGAAATCATGATACTGAATTCGAATCATTTAGGGCTCTAGCTGGTGATGCTGACTCTATCAAGTAATTTATAGATAAAATATATTTAGATATAGAAGATGTATAACATTTTGGAAAGTTTCTCAGTTAATGGGCTTACTATATTCTTCTTGATTTATATATCTAATTTCGAGCTTAGTCCAGTTTGCTTGAACATGGACAACTGATATAAACCTGATACTTGATTAGCGGCTCTGCATTTTTTCAATCCTCAATAGATCATAAGAAACAATGGAAACATTGTCTTATAGTACCAATCTTTATGTGAAGGGTAGTTTTTTACTTTGGTCTTCACATTTTAGTGAGTAATTCTTTTGTGTTTCTACTTGGTGTCTACTGAAGTAGTCATCTCAGCTGGATATGACGATTTATCAGAAGTAATATAGTACAACAATTCCATTATATTTTCAGTTGGCTGCATTTTTATGGATATTAATTTGTGAGAGCCTTTGGTTTCTGGTGAAAAAACTTGTCAAGCAGTGGGTGCTTATTATTGAGGTACCAGCATTCCCTTCTCAATTTCTATTGAGTTGCTCAAAATTATTTAATGTTATATCTTTGTAAGCCTTTTCACATTCACATAGACATGGATGTGTATATTTGTACTCTTTCTAATCATATGTTTGTATGCAGCAACAACATTAACCGGATTGCATTTTGCCACAACCACCTTCATGACCGTTGTTCTTAGGTGGTTGGGTTTACATCCAACCATCTCATCTACCCGCTTCAGAACTTTCAAGTTTGTCCTGGTGGCTAACTTCTTGATTGTTGGGATGAATGCCAGCCTAATGTGGAACTCGGTGGGATTCTACCAGGTAATTTCAGCCGCTCCTTAGTTTCTGATCTCCCATTACATTTTTTAGATATCATTGCTGAACTCTGTGCGGTTGGATGAAAGCATGATTTTTTCCAACTGTTAATGTCAGCCAGCAAAGCTGTGTATTATCCCTATATCATGCTTGCTTGAAGTTGCGTTTGATAATATTCAATATTCAAGAGACACAAAGCTCAGCATTTTGGTTGTTCTTGTGGGTGTTGCCATCTGCATTGTTACTAACGTCAGTGTTAATGGTTTTGTTGCTGCTTCAATCGCAATATGGACAACGTCCCTCCACCAATATGTAAAGTTTCTATCGCATAACTTAAATGTTATTTCAAGTATAAGTACTTTGATAATAATTGAGTGATAACTTTCTCGTCATTATACTTGGATTCTTGCAAAAAGTGTAAAAGAGAAACACAAAATTATGTAAGAATAAGCTCTGCTACTTTGGACAAATTACACGAATGTTATGCAAATACGACCTGGTACTTATAAAATGTAAGATGTGTTTGTCTTTTACCTTTATGGATACGATGGGTAGTTTGAATAAACATAAAGTCAAGTATGTATTAGTGGATAAATAGGCCCAAGCCCGGTTTATTTTTCATTTATTCAAGGTGGATACATAGAAGATCCTGATTTGCAAGGTAATTTATCATTTCTTTAACTTCATTTCTTGCATTAACAATCTCAATCACAATAACATAATGATACCAGTAATTCGAATAATGCTTGCATTTGAGGTGTTTGGTTTGGTTTTGATATGGAAAAAATTTATTAGGACCAATGCCATTGTTGGAAAAACCAGCAATACATCACTGGAAGACGAAAAACTAAGAAACCGGATGCCTAACAACATTATTGGAAATAAACCCGAATACTCAGAAAGTAAAATTACTGTGTACGCAAATACTTATCAATAAATAAATGCCAAATTACATGAATATGAAACCATATATGAATGATACTATGAATATACACATTAGAGTTTCATATTACTAACTCAACCTTTAACGTCGTGGCAATTCCTTACAAGCCGAAAGTGGACCTAATATTAAATATTATGTGACATCGCAGTGGTTGGAAAATAGTGATGAAACGAAGGATAATTTTGAAAAAAAAATATTTTACAAAATACTCCTCTAAACAACACCATAAAAAGTAATATTTTAACAAATCAATTACATATTTATAATATCAGACATTTTTGTTTCACTCGCTTAGCAGAAATTCAAGGTTCTTATGTGGCTAAAAAACAACCACTTACTTGGTATAAGGTACGTGATCACACTAGCAATAATCACTTTTTAGTGTTTGAATAAGCCGATAATGTTTCTGATATGCTGTTCATTTTTTATTTTGATTGAGCCTTTTTAACTACAAGCCAAAAGGTAAATTACCCGGTATCTTGGTTACATTTTAGTTAGCCTCATTCATTACTTATGATATTTTACTTCTCTAATAACGTTGAATGTTTTATTTGCCATGCTAGATTAAATAAAGATTATTTGTGTCCGATAAACTGTCTCACTAATTGAATAGTTGCTTCTATAATTGTAAATTTTATACAATACCATTGTTTGAGCTTTATTGATAGTAGTTAAACTTTGAATTATCTTAAATATATTACTTTTATTTTGGTGGCTCATGCATGGTTAACACAAAAAATACATAATAGAAGAAACACAAGATACGTTACAATGTAAAGTTAGAAAATATACTACTATATCATTACAAATCATCATTTTTTATTAATTCAATTACCTAAGATTAGTTTAAATTCATGTTTTGTTGTTGAAACTATATATAAAAAAAAACTATGAACACATTAATTATTTTTAGGATGTTATTTTTTCATTCATTGATTTGCTTTAAAATTACAACCCATGCTGCTTCTGCATATTAGAGATATTTTGGGGAAAAAAATTCTGTTAGTAACAAGTAAAACCTCTCAATATATTCCGGTACCAATGTTGTTGATAACAGTAAATATGAAAAGGACCATGTATGAAAAACTTGGATTTAACACATTTGGTTTACAACTCAGGAGTGCTTCGCTGTGCAAACAAAGCAAGAATAGTAAGTTTTTTAAAGACAACGGGTCAAAGTCAGGTGCTTCAATGAAATGTGCCGGCTGTCAAGGTTCTAGCAAATGCAACATTCATGTAAATAGTTTGTAAACAACAAAGTTGTCAAACTTTGTATTTTCTCTCATATTCGATAAACTTATATTTTATTTGTAAAGTAGTACATTCAAATAATAATCACAAGTCATGCCTTATGTCCAAACCTTCTGTAACAATTCGCATTTTCAGATTAATTACTATTCCCGGAAAATTTTACTATTCACTTTTTACTATTCACTTTTCACTATTCAACTCAGAAATTTTTATTTCATATTCTCGTAAGTTAAACTATTTTAACGATAATCCGAGAGTTTGACGCTCGTCGGATCATTTCTGCAAAACTCACAAAGCCGTGTCCGAGATTTACTTTTAGGTTTAAATGTCCTTCCAGCATCCCGATATATCCATAAAACATTATAAACAATAGAAATATGATTTTCTTTCATTTTATGACAATTCCAAAAGTTTTGGAATTTTACGTTTTTCAGTTCAGCGTTTTACGCGAATTACGCGTTTTAGACCCGTGTTTCCAGTTTTTAGCAGGGTTTTCGCACCCGATAGAACCTACCACTCATTTTATATTTTATTATGGACTATATTGACATGTTTCACAAAACTTTCAAGTTTCATATTTTTACGATACCCGGTTTTATGTTTTAAGGCTTAATCATTTACGGTTAGCATTTTACGGAGTCAAAATGCACAAACTAAGCAAGATAGCACCAAGACTCATCATCTAGTCATCTTATCCACCTTGAACCGCCATTTAGGGGGGGAGTCACCATTTTTGTGACTTGATCTTGACCATTGATCTCTAGGATGTTTACAAGTGTCTAAACTAACCATGGTTAAATTCTAACCCAATATATGGTTAACTATTTTTCCTACCCTATAAATACCAAGCTAAAACACATATAAATCTTGCACCACACCTTCTTATAACCTTCAAGTCCTAAAACCTAAGGCACTTTTCTTATATTTTGTAAGAAAGTTAACTAGTTTTTGAAAGAAAACTAGTGTTTGATCTTCAATCTTGGAAATTTTCTAAGAAAAGTTGTTATAACTTTAAAAGTCTCCAAAAAGACGTCGTTATAATCTTCAAATAGCTTTGGACTTCAAGAAGGCGTCGTTATAATCTTCAAATAACCTCGGTTTATCATAGATTGCAAAGGGTGAAGCTTAAGTCTATCAAAGTCCGTACCTTACTAGTTACTTACCTTTCTTTTAGAAAGCCTCAAGTTTTAAGCAAACCCTAACATACTTTCTTGCTTAATTAGCATTTACATGCTCTTTATGTTCCTTTCATGCTATATATGTTCTTGTTATTGTGTTCATGATGTTTAAAAATGGATAAAACAAGTATTGGTATACATATGTTAACTTATGACAAGTAAACAAGCAAACTAGTGATTTTTATGGAGAACCACGACCAAAATAGTATAACTTTGATATTTGACACTTACTTACTATTAAAGAGGACTTAACAAGGAAAACATAGCAATTTGAATCACCCAAAACGAGTACCCGAGTCAAAAGTTATGACCATTTGAAGCTAGCGAAACCAAAATGGCAAAACTGCCCAAATAGCATTCTGATCAAATTTTGATTTTTAAAGTCCCTCTTCTGATCCGATTCATCAAAAAGTTAAAACACGAAAGTTGTCCGGAACGACGTTTTCCGAGTGATAAATTTCTTCAAAATCTTAACAGCCCATTTTAGACCAAAGTCACTATATTATAGTTATCATTTACTAAGACCAAGAGGTCTAATGACCTAAAGCCAAGACCACAACCATGGCTAAAGCCAAGGTTGAGTCTCAAGACCATGGAAAAATGACCAAGGTCACGGCGAAGCCATGACTAAATGACCATATAAGCTTACTTAGGCGTAAACATGAAACAAGGAATTAGGCGATAACTTGAACAAACAATTTGGATCTACTTCACTTCAAAAGGAACCATGAGATATTACAAAGAGAAAATGGTCATATAAGACTTATGAAACTACCCCTAATAACAATCTTCATGTACTAATAAACTTTCCTAAGTTTATTCAAATATTGGACATGTAACTTTTCGGATTAAAACTTATACATTTGTTATCAAATACTACAATAGTAGGGAGCCTCATGTGAGGAGTTCATTAAGTAAGCCGTCGAGATGAGTTGTGGATTTACGAGTTAAAGTGTCCTGGCTCCTCGAACGTTTACTCTATGACTTCTGAATTATGTCGGCCCGAACGGTAGTAAGAGATATACAACCTATACATGTTCCATAAACCATTTATATTAAAAGACTTACACTATATACTAAGTACTACATCATGAACATTATGCAAGACATATATAGGCAATTCTTCGTATTCTTAGACGTTACTCCAAACCTAAGTCGCAACGTTCTATTATAGGCTGCTCTTAGAGACTTTCACGATTCGACTACCACTTTGATTTCACATCACTTAAACTTAAGGTGAGTCATAGCCCCTACTCTTTTCATACTTGTCTTAACTCTTTGGGGGAGACACATGCTCGACTACTTGTTTACTTGTACAAATACTCAAAACGTTTATACGTGACTGTGTTATACTTGATTGCATACATACATGACTGCGTTATACTTAATTGCGTTATTCTATTTATTGGCTAGTAGTTATCTTTGGGAAGTGGCTCCCAGTTGTCTTTGGGAATTGGCTCCCAGTTGTCTTTGGGAATTGACTCCCAGTTGTCTTTGGGAATTGGCTCCCAAAGTGAGGTCTTCGGAGATGAAGTAGAGACTCACTTCTAATTGCTTAAATTGTCTTGATGAACTTATACATGTCTTATTCATACTATATATGTTAGCAGTGGGTTGTGAACACACAGGTTGCAAGTCTCTTATGGCGGGAATTGCAACTGAGTGGATTCACGATGCCTTTGCTGTGCGAATATTCTTTAAAGACTTTTCAACTGTTTTAAAACAAACTCTATGAACTCACCAACCATTGTGTTGACACTTTAGCATGTTTGTCTCAGGTCTGTAAGATGATAAGCTGTTGCATGGAGCATAGAGTCGCTTGGCATGTTTTGAAGACTTATGCTTTTATCTTTACCATTCGATATGTCTTAAAACTTTTATGTGTTGTATTATGGAACTCAAGTTTGTATCTCGGAATTTATTAATCGAATGGTAACTTTTCAAAAACGTCTCATTTAGAGTTCGTTTTCTATAACTTGTACTTTGTATTATGAAGTAGCACCCCTATGACACAGTCTTCCGCTGCGGTATTTTGGGGGTGTTACAGATTGGTACCAGAGCCTTGGTTATAGAGAACTAGGTTGCATTTAGTGCCTAGACTATAACTGATATGAACATTAAGACTCTTCTCTTTATTTTGCCTTACACACACTTCATGCGCATATGCTTATTGCTAATTGTTTGTTTAGGAGAAACCCCAGACATTAGTCAAGTCATCAAAAATTTAGAGCTAGGTAATAATTATTTATTTAACTTAATCTTGTGACAGTTCTTGTTTGATAAGACATAAGATTAAGTTAAATAAAGGTTATTAGTTTCCTATAGAGATTTGATGATTTGCCTTATACTTACTTTATATGACTCTAATACCTGGAAGTGGTTCATATGTCCTAGTACGACACTCAAACCTTTCTACAAGCGCGACTAGTCCATTTCGTCATATCACCTTCTCCAGATACCCAGACTATGTTACCCTTTCACAACTTAAGTGCAGATGATAGAAAGTCTACCCAATTATGTAGTACCAATTGTTGAGTTATGTGTGCCTGGTAAATATGTATACGTGTGAAAGGAAGCAATTATAATTATGGTGGCCAACATAATTATAAATGCGTCACGACTCACGTAGACATATGTGACCATGCTTACATTAATCGACGATTGACTCAAAATTGACAAGATTTAAGACTAAGTAGTCTAGGAATATCACCTCATATCTGACGTCGACAAAAATGTCCCTCCTTGTAGATATCATGGCACCAAAGAGAGTAACTCGTAGCACTAGCCGAGGTGGTGCAACACCAAGAGGTGGAAGAACTGGTGGTCCTGGAGGTAGAGGAGCTGCTCACGACACTAGTAACCCTAGTAATGACAGTGGAAGAACTGGTGGACGTGGAGGTAGAGGAGATGCTCACGACACTAGTAACCCTAGTAACACTGGTGGAAATCCAGATGTCTCCACCATTATTGCCCAACAACTATAAAACCTACTTCCCACTATAGTCACACAAGTTGGCAATCAAATGAACAATTCGGGAAACCACGGAAGCATAAATGACGCTACAAATGATGGAGGAAGGAATGGTAACAACAACAACAACAACAACAACAACAACAACAACAACAACAACAACAACAACCATAGGACTGGATGTACGTATAAGGAATTTACGTCATGTAAACCAATTGAGTTTAATGGCAAAGGAGGTGCATTGGCATATACACGATGGGTCGAGAAGATGGAGTCAGTGATTGACATCAGTAACTGTGCAATCCACCAAAGAGTGAAATATTCTGCATGCTTGCTATCAGAAAAGGCATTGACATGGTGGAACATGCAGATTCAAGCAAGGACTAGAGAAGCAGCTGTAGGCATGACATGGGACGACTTTAAAGGACTACTGAAGGAAGAATACTGCCCAGTTAATGAAATGCAAAAACTAGAAGACGAGTTTTGGCATCACTCTATGGTAGGGGCTGGTCATGCAACCTACACAGATCGGTTTCATGAACTAGCAAAACTAGTTCCTCATCTGGTTACCCCTGAATCCAAAAGGATTGAGAGGTACATCTATGGCCTTGTTCCTGAGATTCGTGGGACAGTGAAAACAACCGAACCTCCCACAATTCAAAGTGCAATATTAAGAGCAGGAACCCTAACAGATGAGTTGGTTAGGAATGGAACTTTGAAAACTAGTGATAAAAGGAAGGGAGCAGGTGAATTGAGCGAGCAAAAGGGTACAATGGTTGATAATAAGAGAGCAAGAGGATTTGCAGCAACAGTTTATGATCAGAAAAAGTATGAGGGTCCACATCCTAAGTGTACTAAATGCGCTTATCATCATCAGAGGTCTGAACCATGCCCTGTGTGTTATAATTGCAAGAAGTCTGGCCACTTTGCAAGTCAGTGTAAATCAATTACAAGGCAGGCGAATGCGGACAATATAGGAAACAACCAAAAGACATGCCATGAGTGCAACAGCCCAAACCACTTCCGAAATACTTGTCCTAAGTTGAATAGGGCACAGGGACAAGTACTGGATAACCCGACTCTAGCAGTAATGCTTGAAGAAAATAACCCAAACCGTGGATACAATGTTAGTCCACCTCGGGGTCGAGCATACTATTTGGGTGCTAAGGAAGCCCGCAATGCTTAACGGGTACGTACCTTTTCCTACCATATTATTCTATTCTAAACCTAGCTTTATTATGCCGCTATTAAGATAAGAGACCTAGACACACTAAACTTCGGGACGAAGTTTCCTGAAGGGGTAGAGACTGTAACAATTCGCATTTTCAGATTAATTACTATTCCCGGAAAATTTTACTATTCACTTTTTACTATTCACTTTTCACTATTCATCTCAGAAATTTTTATTTCATATTCTCGTAAGTTAAACTATTTTAACGATAATCCGAGAGTTTGACGCTCGTCGGATCATTTCTGCAAAAATCACAAAGCCGTGTCCGAGATTTACTTTTAGGTTTAAACGTCCTTCCAGCATCCCGATATATCCATAAAACATTATAAACAATAGAAATATGATTTTCTTTCATTTTATGACAATTCAAAAAGTTTTGGAATTTTACGTTTTTCAGTTCAGCGTTTTACGCGAATTACGCGTTTTAGACCCGTGTTTCCAGTTTTTAGCAGGGTTTTCGCACCCGATAGAACCTACCACTCATTTTATATTTTATTATGGACTATATTGACATGTTTCACAATACTTTCAAGTTTCATATTTTTACGATACCCGGTTTTATGTTTTAAGGCTTAATCATTTACGGTTAGCATTTTACGGAGTCAAAATGCACAAACTAAGCAAGATAGCACCAAGACTCATCATCTAGTCATCTTATCCACCTTGAACCGCCATTTAGGGGGGGAGTCACCATTTTTGTGACTTGATCTTGACCATTGATCTCTAGGATGTTTACAAGTGTCTAAACTAACCATGGTTAAATTCTAACCCAATATATGGTTAACTATTTTTCCTACCCTATAAATACCAAGCTAAAACACATATAAATCTTGCACCACACCTTCTTATAACCTTCAAGTCCTAAAACCTAAGGCACTTTTCTTATATTTTGTAAGAAAGTTAACTAGTTTTTGAAAGAAAACTAGTGTTTGATCTTCAATCTTGGAAATTTTCTAAGAAAAGTTGTTATAACTTTAAAAGTCTCCAAAAAGACGTCGTTATAATCTTCAAATAGCTTTGGACTTCAAGAAGGCGTCGTTATAATCTTCAAATAACCTCGGTTTATCATAGATTGCAAAGGGTGAAGCTTAAGTCTATCAAAGTCCGTACCTTACTAGTTACTCACCTTTCTTTTAGAAAGCCTCAAGTTGTAAGCAAACCCTAACATACTTTCTTGCTTAATTATCATTTACATGCTCTTTATGTTCCTTTCATGCTATATATGTTCTTGTTATTGTGTTCATGATGTTTAAAAATGGATAAAACAAGTATTGGTATACATATGTTAACTTATGACAAGTAAACAAGCAAACTAGTGATTTTTATGGAGAACCACGACCAAAATAGTATAACTTTGATATTTGACACTTACTTACTATTAAAGAGGACTTAACAAGGAAAACATAGCAATTTGAATCACCCAAAATGAGTACCCGAGTCAAAAGTTATGACCATTTGAAGCTAGCGAAACCAAAACGGCAAAACTGCCCAAATAGCATTCTGATCAAATTTTGATTTTTAAAGTCCCTCTTCTGGTCTGATTCATCAAAAAGTTAAAACACAAAAGTTGTCCGGAACGACATTTTCGTTCAGGAACAAAGAAGCTCGAGCCCTGAAAACGCTTTCCGAGTGATAAATTTCTTCAAAATCTTAAAAGCCCATTTTAGACCAAAGTCACTATATTATAGTTATCATTTACTAAGACCAAGAGGTCTAATGACCTAAAGCCAAGACCACAACCATGGCTAAAGCCAAGGTTGAGTCTCAAGACCATGGAAAAATGACCAAGGTCACGGCGAAGCCATGACTAAATGACCATATAAGCTTACTTAGGCGTAAACATGAAACAAGGAATTAGGCGATAACTTGAACAAACAATTTGGATCTACTTCACTTCAAAAGGAACGATGAGATATTACAAAGAGAAAATGGTCATATAAGACTTATGAAACTACCCCTAATAACAATCTTCATGTACTAATAAACTTTCCTAAGTTTATTCAAATATTGGACATGTAACTTTTCGGATTAAAACTTATACATTTGTTATCAAATACTACAATAGTAGGGAGCCTCATGTGAGGAGTTCATTAAGTAAGCCGTCGAGATGAGTTGTGGATTTACGAGTTAAAGTGTCCTGGCTCCTCGAACGTTTACTCTATGACTTCTGAATTATGTCGGCCCGAACGGTAGTAAGAGATATACAACCTATACATGTTCCATAAACCATTTATATTAAAAGACTTACACTATATACTAAGTACTACATCATGAACATTATGCAAGACATATATAGGCAATTCTTCGTATTCTTAGACGTTACTCCAAACCTAAGTCGCAACGTTCTATTATAGGCTGCTCTTAGAGACTTTCACGATTCGACTACCACTTTGATTTCACATCACTTAAACTTAAGGTGAGTCATAGCCCCTACTCTTTTCATACTTGTCTTAACTCTTTGGGGGAGACACATGCTCGACTACTTGTTTACTTGTACAAATACTCAAAACGTTTATACGTGACTGTGTTATACTTGATTGCATACATACATGACTGCGTTATACTTAATTGCATTATTCTATTTATTGGCTAGTAGTTATCTTTGGGAAGTGGCTCCCAGTTGTCTTTGGGAATTGGCTCCCAGTTGTCTTTGGGAATTGACTCCCAGTTGTCTTTGGGAATTGGCTCCCAAAGTGAGGTCTTCGGAGATGAAGTAGAGACTCACTTCTAATTGCTTAAATTGTCTTGATGAACTTATACATGTCTTATTCATACTATATATGTTAGCAGTGGGTTGTGAACACACAGGTTGCAAGTCTCTTATGGCGGGAATTGCAACTGAGTGGATTCACGATGCCTTTGCTGTGCGAATATTCTTTAAAGACTTTTCAACTGTTTTAAAACAAACTCTATGAACTCACCAACCATTGTGTTGACACTTTAGCATGTTTGTCTCAGGTCTGTAAGATGATAAGCTGTTGCATGGAGCATAGAGTCGCTTGGCATGTTTTGAAGACTTATGCTTTTATCTTTACCATTCGATATGTCTTAAAACTTGTGGAAAACTAGAAGGGGGGGGGGGGTTGAATAGTTTTACGTCGTTTTAATTGTTATAAAACAAATTGTTTAAAAGTTTTCGTTGATTTATAAAATATAGATTCGATGGTATATGAAATCTAGTTATACACAATATGAACAACACTAAGTATATATACTATGAAGCAATAATTATGTAAGTAATGAAATAAGTAAAAGATGGAAAGATCAAACCGAGAGACAAGCGATTTATAGTGGTTCGGCTACAAGGCACCTTCCTTGCCCTACTCCACTCCCCGAGCACCTAACTCGAGAGTTTTCTTCACTATATCAACAAGCTCCCTTATGGCGGAGAAAACCGTACACACCAATATACACACCAATATACACACCAATCTACACACCAATCTACACACCAATCTTCACACCAATCTTTTTCACACCTAGCTTTTACACACCAATCTTTTACACACCTTCTTCTACACACCAATCTTCACAACTATCCTACTTCACTACTAATCAACTTCTACTATCTACACAACTATTCTCTAACAAATATTCACAACTAATCACACTATGAAATAATAATCAATGATGATGCACAAACAACTTAGATGTGGAGATCACAACTAGTTGTAATACTTCTTGTCTTGAGGGATAGAAGTATTCTTCTCTTGCACTTGAATGGATTATGTATGGATCACTTTGAAACAAAGATTTAAGAATGTATGATCAAAGGATTTATAGATTGGAAATGGAGACCTAGAACAGAAAGTTCTGGAGTGCAAAAGGTGGAGAAAAATTCAGGTTTAAGGTGGTATTTATAGGCAAACGTTTCTGACAGAGGAGCGTGGCCGGTCCCCTTAAAGCATGGCCGGCCCCCTTAAAATTAAGGGGGCCGCCCCTTATAATTAAGGGGGCCGCCCAACTGTAACGGCCAGAAACTTTGTCTTTTAGTGGGGAAAGTTTATTTGGTGAAAAACTAACTGATTTTGATTAAATATTTGAAATCATATATTTAGTATGATTAAAACATTTTTCCTTATTACCAAAAGTGTTTTTCAAAAGTATATAATAAGATTATATAATTAAATAAACTTTGTATTAGTTAATTAAATACCCCTTTGATCATACATTGCACTAAACACTTTGTTTATTCATACCTTAAGTGATTTGGATGTAAAGAGAAATATTAATCACCAAATACTTGTTTATGTCATAAGTTTTAGTTCTTTGAGGTTATATTTTGTAATGATCAAAACATAGAGATATTGATAAAAACTTAATAATGTTTTTAAGGCATTATTTATGTCAACAATCTCCCCCTTTTTGATTATTACAAAACCTTAAACTCAAAAGATTTAAAACTTGTTATTAGACAAGTATTATAGAGTTTACCATTTCTCTTCTCCCCCTTTTTGTAAAATCAAAAAGGTTAGGCCGAATAATCTTCGTGAAAGAAGTTTAAACGGGTAGAGAACTCCCCCTTGATGTATGCTCCCCCTCGTTTGAGAGCACAAAGGGAACGAGCAATTGGAATCTTGGCTACAAAAATATTTTGAAGAGAGCAACACACATATATATGCAAAAGCAACAATTATGCAAATAAAAATAGATTCATTCAAGCATGATAGAAATAATTAGCATAACAACATTCAATATGCTTGTAGCATATTGATTACACTAAAACAAAAGAAAAGATATAGTCCTATATTGCCTAAGAGAGCACTTGGACTTGCTTGCAACCCATGGTTGATTTGTTTTATTTGCTTGAAGGAAAACAAAAGCATGGAGCTTAGATATTTGATTGAGGTGGATATGGGGTGTTGCATGGAGCGGAAGAAGTGGATCTCACGATGTTGTATCGTGTTAAGGGTGGTATTGGATGATTACGAGTGAGAAGATATTCAATCCAAGAAATATCTTCACTCAAGTAGAGGATTTGTTTTTGAAGGAATATGCAACAAGGGCAAAAGTGAGTGTGATTTGTAACTTGATCCAAGTTAAGAGAGTGGGGAAGGCAATTTGCATAGGGTGATGATGGAGGTAGCCCTTTGTTGCGTTGTGTAAGATGCATAGCAAGGAGATCACTAAGATCATGGATTTGGTTTATTTCATCACGGAACCTTTGTTTTTCCGTGGCAATGTGGAGGGGATCATAGGTTTGGTATGGATGAGTTGGGTTTGAGTAGTTGGAATTGTAGTTTGATGGTTCATCAAACTTGCATGGATCATTATAAGTTGTTGGAGGTTGAGAGGTGTAGTTTGGCTTGAAGGAAGATGTTTGGCCAATGTTGTATGGTTTGTAAAGTGGATCAAATGAATGCCTTTGTTGGTTTGATGCAAAGTTTGGGAAATAAGAGGTTGGTGGTGAGGAATGATTTCCAACTACATTTGTGATGATAGATTTGTTTCGAGGACTTTTTCGTCGCCAAACGGGTTTTTCCGTCATCCTTGCTAGCCTTGAGGCTTTTGATTTTGGTTTGTTTGGAGAGTTCATGATGGGATGAATGGAGAGCTTTGAGGATTAGGGATATTTATAGTGTAAGATTTGTGTGTTTAAGGATGGATAAAGTTTGTTTGGAGGATTAGGACAAAATGTGTTGGTGAAAAATGGGAAATGTAGGTTGAAATGGGCTAAAAAGCAGAAAAGATTCTGTAAACCCGACCATCAGATGGCCGGTCCCCTTAATTAGGGGGCGGTCCCCTTAAAATTAAGGGGGCCGCCTTACATAATTAAGGGGGCCGCCCATCTGGTGATTTCCAGATTGCCAGAATTGGGTTTTTGGCAGAAAATTTGCAGAAAGGTTGTGTTTTTGGACTTGGATTCAAGCAAGTTCAATTCCTTTAGGCAATATAGCATCTAATCTAATCAAGATATAGCATACATGCAAAAACACATAAGCAAAGGAGCAAATAATCAACACATAATAAGCAATAGGAGGTAAACAAAGGCAAGCACACTTAATCTTCCTAAGGCACCTATCTTAGATTGAAGGCAAGGATCTTAGTGAGTGGAAAAACTAGTGATGGATCAAGATGACACCATTATTAGTGAATTTGTTCTAGTGAGTGTCTATATGCAACAAATGTGGAGTTGTGATTGTTTCGACTCCTAGAAGCAAAAAGAAATAGCGATCCTAAGAAACAATCCAAATAATCTCCTTGATTCAATTTTTGCTCGATCATGAGTGTCAAAGACATATATTAGATTATATACCTTGACAATTTATGTGAGAGTTTATGCATGATTTTGAAATATAATGTTTTTTTTAGAATTAGTCAACAATGCAAGGAAAATGGTTTTCATGGGGTTCCTAGATTGTGAGAATAATTTTTAGAGAAAATTGATTGAGTTTTAAAAAAAAATTTATGCAAAGAAAATAAATTTTCCCAATCTTTAGTTTTGTGCGAAATAGATTCCTAGACTCAGAAAAGATGAAATGGGAGAAAAATAAATTTCATGCAAGTATTAATTTGAAATATTTCAATATAATTTAGTCAACTTGTTCCATCATTCCTAATCCTAAACGCAAGTGGTTGAATAATTCACGCTTAAGGGGTTTTGTGAATATATCCGCAATGTTATCTTCCGATGCAACCTTTTCTATAGATATATTTCCTTTTTGTACATTATCCCTAAGAAAATGGTGACGTATTTCTATGTGTTTAGTCCTAGAGTGTTGCACCGGATTTTTACTTAAATCTATCGCACCTTTGTTATCGCACATAATGGGGACATTTTCTAACCTAATGCCATAGTCTATGAGAGCTTGTTTCATCCATAGTGCTTGTTGACATGCCTTTCCGGCGCTTACATATTCGGCTTCGGTGGTAGAAATAGCAAGAGCGGTTTGCTTCTTCGAAAACCAAGACGTTAGACAACATCCCATAAACGTGCAAATACCGCTAGTGCTCTTTCTATCTACGTAGTCTCCCGCATGATCCGAATCCGCATATACAATGGTTTCTATGCCGGATTCCTTAGGATACCATAATCCTAAGTGTATAGTGCCTTTAATGTATCGGAAGATACGCTTAACCGCTTCTAGGTGAGAGGTTTTGGGATCCTCTTGAAAACGGGCACAAAGGCAGACACTAAACATGATATCGGGTCTACTTGCCGTCAAGTATAGTAAACTACCTATCATTCCTCTATACTTGGAGTTATCTACGGACTCACCTTCATCGTCCTTTGTGAGCTTTACCTCCGTAGACATGGGTGTTTTTATGGGTTTTGAGTCTTCTAGGCCAAATTTCTTAAGCATTTCCTTAATGTACTTAGATTGGTTAAAGAATATTCCATCTTCTAATTGTTTTATTTGTAATCCTAGGAAGAAGTTAAGTTCACCCATCATACTCATCTCAAACTCATCATGCATGATTTTGGCAAATTCATCACACATGTCTTGACAAGTCGATCCAAATATAATGTCATCAACATATATTTGAACAATGATGCGATTAGGGTCTTTCCTTTTAGTGAAAAGAGTGTTATCTACCATTCCCATGGAATAATCATGTTTAATAAGAAAAGCTTTTAATCGATCATACCAAGCTTTGGGAGCTTGTTTGAGTCCATACAAAGCTTTCTTTAACTTATAAACATAATCAGGTTTTGCGAAGTCAATGAATCCTGGAGGTTGTGCCACATATACCTCCTCATTGATAAAACCGTTAAGGAATGCACTTTTCACATCCATTTGGAATAACTTAAAATCTAGGGCGCAAGCATAGGCAAGTAATATCCTAATTGATTCTAGTCTAGCTACGGGGGCATAAGTTTCATCATAATCAATTCCTTCTTGTTGATTATAACCTTGGGCAACTAACCTAGCTTTATTCCTAGTAACTATTCCATTCTCGTCTAACTTATTTCTATATACCCATTTGGTTCCTATGATGGTCATATCCTTTGGATTTGGGACTAGTTCCCAAACATCATTTGCCTTAAATTGATTTAATTCTTCTTGCATAGCTATAATCCAACTTTCATCCTTTAAAGCCTCACTAATATTCTTAGGTTCTATTGCTGAGAGGAAACAAAAGAAGTTGTTTTTATCTTGGGCTTGTGACCTAAGGGTTCTTTGGTTAAGATGTCCTATTATATTATCTAAAGGATGTGATCTAGATTCTTTAATATTAACGATTTCGTTATTTTCTAAGTGAGTTTCTTCATTGTCATTTCCTATGGGTTTTGTTTTACTAACCTCAATAGCTTCTTCTTCGACTAAATTATCATCTTCTAAAGGTAGCGTTTTAGAAGGTGGTGGTGTTTCATCAAATGTTACATTTAGTGATTCCTCTGCTTTCATTGAGTGTTTGTTAAGTATTATATATGCTTTACTATTTTGTGAGTATCCTAAAAATATTCCTTCATATGACTTTGGATCAAACTTAGTGAGGTAGTCCTTAGTGTTTAAGATATAGCATTTACTTCCAAATACTCTAAAGTAGCTTAAGTTAGGTTTTCTATTTCTCAATAACTCATAAGGAGTTTTTCCTAGAATTCTTCTAATTGATACCCTATTTAGAATATAAGTCGATGTATCTACGGCGTGACACCAAAATTTTTGTGGAATGGATTGTTCATTTAACATAGTTCTACTCATTTCTTGTAGTGACCTATTTTTTCTTTCTACTACCCCATTTGATTGAGGAGTACGAGGAGCGGAGAAATTATGAGATATTCCATTTAACTCACAATATTTTCCGAATTGTACTTCGTTATCAAATTCCCTTCCATGGTCCGTCCTAATGGCAACTATTGAGCATCCTAACTTATTTTGAATCATTTTGCTAAATATTTCGAATTTTTCAAAGGCTTGG
Organism: Artemisia argyi; assembly: GCA_030686995.1. Taxonomy (NCBI): domain Eukaryota; kingdom Viridiplantae; phylum Streptophyta; class Magnoliopsida; order Asterales; family Asteraceae; genus Artemisia; species Artemisia argyi. Next base: position 884,739 of record JARVZY010012386.1, on the reverse strand, counting down.
GTTTTGTCACTTAAAAACCTAGTCCACGTGTATCGTGAGTAGTCATCTACTATTACTAAGGTATACTTGTTTCCTCCATAGCTCCGCACAGCGGATGGACCAAAAAGATCCATATGTAATAATTCTAGGCTCCTAGTAGTGGATACTATATTCTTAGCTTTGTGGCTAGCATGAGCTTGTTTTCCAACTTTACATGCATCACAAAAATGTTTGTCATATTTTAGATTAGGCAAGTTTCTAACTAATTCCTTAGAGGCCAAGGATTGTATTTGTTGCATGTTAGCATGTCCTAATCTCCTATGCCACAATGTGGAGTTTTCGTCTAGGGTCGTTAGGCATATCCTATCTTCAGGTTTGTTTCCTAGTTTCATAACATATACACCTCCTTTCCTAATACCTCTACCTATAATTTTTCCATTCTTAATTATTTCGCTATCTTCTTCGGAAAAGATAACTTTACATTTATTATCGCATATTTGGCCTACACTAAGTAAGTTATATGTTAAATTATTAACATGTTCAACATTTTCAATAGTAAGTGAGTCTTGAGAAATCGTACCTTTGCCAATAATTTTTCCACGCAAGTCACTACCAAAGATAACGTTACCTCCGTTGTATGCCTTATATGTAGAGAATAGCTTTCGGTTCCCTGTCATGTGCCTTGAGCATCCACTATCCTTGATCCATTCATCAGGCTCCAAGTCAATTCCAAGGCATATTTCGTCGGTTGCTTTTGCCATGAAACACTTTTCTTCTCTTGGTTTTTCCACTTCTTCTTTGTCACTATCACTCCATGTTCTACTAACAAATGCACCTTGATTATCATAACTCGGCGGCTTTAGACATTCACCAACGAGATGATTTGGACTTCCACATCTAAAGCATTTTCTTTTCACGTAATTGTCACTTCTATTTCTTTGGAACGATTTTCTATCGTCATGTGATGATCTAGTGAATCTTCCTCGTCTCTTGAAGAATTTCTTGAATTCTCTTACGGCCATTGCATATTCTTCGTCTTCACTTTCGTCACTTGAATCATCATCATCACTAGGTTCCTTTTTGGCTTTTAGAGCAATGGATTTGATTTGTTCTTTCTTGACTTTGACCGTTTCCGAATCTCTTCTTATGATTTCTTCATGAACCTTCAAGTTGCCAATTAGTTCATCTAGTGATAACGTCATCAAGTTCTTTGATTCTTCAATTGCCGTGACCTTAGCTCGCCATTTTGGATGCAATGCCCTAAGAAATTTCCTAACACAATTTTTACTAGAAAATGTCTCATCAAGTGCTTTTAAACTTGTGATGATAGTGTTAAACTTAGTAAAAGCATTATCAATTGATTCCTCTTCCGGAATCGTAAATTGTTCATATTATTGTACAAGAAGATCTATTTTATTGTCTTTGACTTGGCTATTACCTTGGTGAGTGATTAGTAAAGAATCCCAAATTTCTTTTGCGGTTTTACACATAAAAATTCTTTCATATTCTTTGCGTGGTAACGCATTATAAATAACCATTTTAGCCTCATTATTTTTTGCTAGTTTCTTTTTCAAATCATCATTTTGTTTTTCAAAAGCTACAATTTCATCCATTTTAGTTTCAACATTATATTGAATAGGGGGAAAATCACCAAAGGTAATAATATGCCAAAGATCAAGATCTTTTGATTTCACATACGTTTCGAATCTATTTTTCCAATATAAAAATCCATCACTTTCAAATAGTGGTGGTCTTTGCATAGATTGCCCTTCTAAATATTTTAAAGATTCCATAGATCGTTACAAGTTTTAAAATACAATATATTTTAAAATTCTTGCTAGACGTGGCTCTTGATACCAATTGTGGAAAACTAGAAGGGGGGGTTGAATAGTTTTACGTCGTTTTAATTGTTATAAAACAAATTGTTTAAAAGTTTTCGTTGATTTATAAAATATAGATTCGATGGTATATGAAATCTAGTTATACACAATATGAACAACACTAAGTATATATACTATGAAGCAATAATTATGTAAGTAATGAAATAAGTAAAAGATGGAAAGATCAAACCGAGAGACAAGCGATTTATAGTGGTTCGGCTACAAGGCACCTTCCTTGCCCTACTCCACTCCCCGAGCACCTAACTCGAGAGTTTTCTTCACTATATCAACAAGCTCCCTTATGGCGGAGAAAACCGTACACACCAATATACACACCAATATACACACCAATCTACACACACATCTACACACCAATCTTCACACCAATCTTCACACCAATCTTCTTCACACCTAGCTTTTACACACCAATCTTCTACACACCTTCTTCTACACACCAATCTTCACAACTATCCTACTTCACTACTAATCAACTTCTACTATCTACACAACTATTCTCTAACAAATATTCACAACTAATCACACTATGAAATAATAATCAATGATGATGCACAAACAACTTAGATGTGGAGATCACAACTAGTTGTAATACTTCTTGTCTTGAGGGATAGAAGTATTCTTCTCTTGCACTTGAATGGATTATGTATGGATCACTTTGAAACAAAGATTTAAGAATGTATGATCAAAGGATTTATAGATTGGAAATGGAGATCTAGAACAGAAAGTTCTGGAGTGCAAAAGGTGGAGAAAAATTCAGGTTTAAGGTGGTATTTATAGGCAAACGTTTCTGACAGAGGAGCGTGGCCGGTCCCCTTAAAGCATGGCCGGCCCCCTTAAAATTAAGGGGGCCGCCCCTTACAATTAAGGGGGCCGCCCAACTGTAACGGCCAGAAACTTTGTCTTTTAGTGGGGAAAGTTTATTTGGTGAAAAACTAACTGATTTTGGTTAAATATTTGAAATCATATATTTAGTATGATTAAAACATTTTTCCTTATTACCAAAAGTGTTTTTCAAAAGTATATAATAAGATTATAAAATTAAATAAACTTTGTATTAGTTAATTAAATACCCCTTTGATCATACATTGCACTAAACACTTTGTTTATTCATACCTTAAGTGATTTGGATGTAAAGAGAAATATTAATCACCAAATACTTGTTTATGTCATAAGTTTTAGTTCTTTGAGGTTATATTTTGTAATGATCAAAACATAGAGATATTGATAAAAACTTAATAATGTTTTTAAGGCATTATTTATGTCAACAAAACTCTTATGTGTTGTATTATGGAACTCAAGTTTGTATCTCGAAATTTATTAATCGAATGGTAACTTTTCAAAAACGTCTCATTTAGAGTTCGTTTTCTATAACTTGTACTTTGTATTATGAAGTAGCACCCCTATGACACAGTCTTCCGCTGCGGTATTTTGGGGGTGTTACAGATTGGTACCAGAGCCTTGGTTATAGAGAACTAGGTTGCATTTAGTGCCTAGACTATAACTGATATGAACATTAAGACTCTTCTCTTTATTTTGCCTTACACACACTTCATGTGCATATGCTTATTGCTAATTGTTTGTTTAGGAGAAACCCCAGACATTAGTCAAGTCATCAAAAATTTAGAGCTAGGTAATAATTATTTATTTAACTTAATCTTGTGACAGTTCTTGTTTGATAAGACATAAGATTAAGTTAAATAAAGGTTATTAGTTTCCTATAGAGATTTGATGATTTGCCTTATACTTACTTTATATGATTCTAATACCTGGAAGTGGTTCATATGTCCTAGTACGACACTCAAACCTTTCTACAAGCGCGACTAGTCCATTTCGTCATATCACCTTCTCCAGATACCCAGACTATGTTACCCTTTCACAACTTAAGAGCAGATGATAGAAAGTCTACCCAATTATGTAGTACCAATTGTTGAGTTATGTGTGCCTGGTAAATATGTATACGTGTGAAAGGAAGCAATTATAATTATGGTGGCCAACATAATTATAAATGCGTCACGACTCACGTAGACATATGTGACCATGCTTACATTAATTGACGATTGACTCAAAATTGACAAGATTTAAGACTAAGTAGTCTAGGAATATCACCTCATATCTGACGTCGACAAAAATGTCCCTCCTTGTAGATATCATGGCACCAAAGAGAGTAACTCGTAGCACTAGCCGAGGTGGTGCAACACCAAGAGGTGGAAGAACTGGTGGTCGTGGAGGTAGAGGAGCTGCTCACGACACTAGTAACCCTAGTAATGACAGTGGAAGAACTGGTGGACGTGGAGGTAGAGGAGATGCTCACGACACTAGTAACCCTAGTAACGCTGGTGGAAATCCAGATGTCTCCACCATTATTGCCCAACAACTACAAAACCTACTTCCCACTATAGTCACACAAGTTGGCAATCACATGAACAATTCGGGAAACCACGGAAGCATAAATGACGCTACAAATGATGGAGGAAGGAATGGTAATAACAACAACAACAACAACAACAACAACAACAACAACCATAGGACTGGATGTACGTATAAGGAATTTACGTCATGCAAACCAATTGAGTTTAATGGCAAAGGAGGTGCATTGGCATATACACGATGGGTCGAGAAGATGGAGTCGGTGATTGACATCAGTAACTGTGCAATCCACCAAAGAGTGAAATATTCTGCATGCTTGCTATCAGAAAAGGCATTGACATGGTGGAACAAGGCAGATTCAAGCAAGGACTAGAGAAGCAGCTGTAGGCATGACATGGGACGACTTTAAAGGACTACTGAAGGAAGAATACTGCCCAGTTAATGAAATGCAAAAACTAGAAGACGAGTTTTGGCATCACTCTATGGTAGGGGCTGGTCATGCAACCTACACAGATCGGTTTCATGAACTAGCAAAACTAGTTCCTCATCTGGTTACCCCTGAATCCAAAAGGATTGAGAGGTACATCTATGGCCTTGTTCCTGAGATTCGTGGGACAGTGAAAACAACTGAACCTCCCACAATTCAAAGTGCAATATTAAGAGCAGGAACCCTAACAGATGAGATGGTTAGGAATGGAACTTTGAAAACTAGTGATAAAAGGAAGGGAGCAGGTGAATTGAGCGAGCAAAAGGGTACAATGGTTGATAATAAGAGAGCAAGAGGATTTGCAGCAACAGTTTATGATCAGAAAAAGTATGAGGGTCCACATACTAAGTGTACTAAATGCGCTTATCATCATCAGAGGTCTGAACCATGCCCTGTGTGTTATAATTGCAAGAAGTCTGGCCACTTTGCAAGTCAGTGTAAATCAATTACAAGGCAGGCGAATGCGGACAATATAGGAAACAACCAAAAGACATGCCATGAGTGCAACAGCCCAAACCACTTCCGAAATACTTGTCCTAAGTTGAATAGGGCACAGGGACAAGTACTGGATAACCCGACTCTAGCAGTAATGCTTGAAGAAAATAACCCAAACCGTGGATACAATGTTAGTCCACCTCGGGGTCGAGCATACTATTTGGGTGCTAAGGAAGCCCGCAATGCTTAACGGGTACGTACCTTTTCCTACCATATTATTCTATTCTAAACCTAGCTTTATTATGCCGCTATTAAGATAAGAGACCTAGACACACTAAACTTCGGGACGAAGTTTCGTGAAGGGGTAGAGACTGTAACAATTCGCATTTTCAGATTAATTACTATTCTCGGAAAATTTTACTATTCACTTTTTACTATTCACTTTTCACTATTCATCTCAGAAATTTTTATTTCATATTCTCGTAAGTTAAACTATTTTAACGATAATCCGAGAGTTTGACGCTCGTCGGATCATTTCTGCAAAAATCACAAAGCCGTGTCCGAGATTTACTTTTAGGTTTAAACGTCCTTCCAGCATCCCGATATATCCATAAAACATTATAAACAATAGAAATATGATTTTCTTTCATTTTATGACAATTCAAAAAGTTTTGGAATTTTACGTTTTTCAGTTCAGCGTTTTACGCGAATTACGCGTTTTAGACCCGTGTTTCCAGTTTTTAGCAGGGTTTTCGCACCCGATAGAACCTACCACTCATTTTATATTTTATTATGGACTATATTGACATGTTTCACAATACTTTCAAGTTTCATATTTTTACGATACCCGGTTTTATGTTTTAAGGCTTAATCATTTACGGTTAGCATTTTACGGAGTCAAAATGCACAAACTAAGCAAGATAGCACCAAGACTCATCATCTAGTCATCTTATCCACCTTGAACCGCCATTTAGGGGGGGAGTCACCATTTTTGTGACTTGATCTTGACCATTGATCTCTAGGATGTTTACAAGTGTCTAAACTAACCATGGTTAAATTCTAACCCAATATATGGTTAACTATTTTTCCTACCCTATAAATACCAAGCTAAAACACATATAAATCTTGCACCACACCTTCTTATAACCTTCAAGTCCTAAAACCTAAGGCACTTTTCTTATATTTTGTAAGAAAGTTAACTAGTTTTTGAAAGAAAACTAGTGTTTGATCTTCAATCTTGAAAATTTTCTAAGAAAAGTTGTTATAACTTTAAAATTCTCCAAAAAGACGTCGTTATAATCTTCAAATAGCTTTGGACTTCAAGAAGGCGTCGTTATAATCTTCAAATAACCTCGGTTTATCATAGATTGCAAAGGGTGAAGCTTAAGTCTATCAAAGTCCGTACCTTACTAGTTACTTACCTTTCTTTTAGAAAGCCTCAAGTTTTAAGCAAACCCTAACATACTTTCTTGCTTAATTAGCATTTACATGCTCTTTATGTTCCTTTCATGCTATATATGTTCTTGTTATTGCGTTCATGATGTTTAAAAATGGATAAAACAAGTATTGGTATACATATGTTAACTTATGACAAGTAAACAAGCAAACTAGTGATTTTTATGGAGAACCACGACCAAAATAGTATAACTTTGATATTTGACACTTACTTACTATTAAAGAGGACTTAACAAGGAAAACATAGCAATTTGAATCACCCAAAACGAGTACCCGAGTCAAAAGTTATGACCATTTGAAGCTAGCGAAACCAAAATGGCAAAACTGCCCAAATAGCATTCTGATCAAATTTTGATTTTTAAAGTCCCTCTTCTGGTCCGATTCATCAAAAAGTTAAAACACGAAAGTTGTCCAGAACGACATTTTCGTTAAGGAACAAAGAAGCTCGAGCCCTGAAAACGCTTTCCGAGTGATAAATTTCTTCAAAATCTTAACAGCCCATTTTAGACCAAAGTCACTATATTATAGTTATCATTTACTAAGACCAAGAGGTCTAATGACCTAAAGCCAAGACCACAACCATGGCTAAAGCCAAGGTTGAGTCTCAAGACCATGGAAAAATGACCAAGGTCACGGCGAAGCCATGACTAAATGACCATATAAGCTTACTTAGGCGTAAACATGAAACAAGGAATTAGGCGATAACTTGAACAAACAATTTGGATCTACTTCACTTCAAAAGGAACGATGAGATATTACAAAGAGAAAATGGTCATATAAGACTTATGAAACTACCCCTAATAACAATCTTCATGTACTAATAAACTTTCCTAAGTTTATTCAAATATTGGACATGTAACTTTTCGGATTAAAACTTATACATTTGTTATCAAATACTACAATAGTAGGGAGCCTCATGTGAGGAGTTCATTAAGTAAGCCGTCGAGATGAGTTGTGGATTTACGAGTTAAAGTGTCCTGGCTCCTCGAACGTTTACTCTATGACTTCTGAATTATGTCGGCCCGAACGGTAGTAAGAGATATACAACCTATACATGTTCCATAAACCATTTATATTAAAAGACTTACACTATATACTAAGTACTACATCATGAACATTATGCAAGACATATATAGGCAATTCTTCGTATTCTTAGACGTTACTCCAAACCTAAGTCGCAACGTTCTATTATAGGCTGCTCTTAGAGACTTTCACGATTCGACTACCACTTTGATTTCACATCACTTAAACTTAAGGTGAGTCATAGCCCCTACTCTTTTCATACTTGTCTTAACTCTTTGGGGGAGACACATGCTCGACTACTTGTTTACTTGTACAAATACTCAAAACGTTTATACGTGACTGTGTTATACTTGATTGCATACATACATGACTGCGTTATACTTAATTGCGTTATTCTATTTATTGGCTAGTAGTTATCTTTGGGAAGTGGCTCCCAGTTGTCTTTGGGAATTGGCTCCCAGTTGTCTTTGGGAATTGACTCCCAGTTGTCTTTGGGAATTGGCTCCCAAAGTGAGGTCTTCGGAGATGAAGTAGAGACTCACTTCTAATTGCTTAAATTGTCTTGATGAACTTATACATGTCTTATTCATACTATATATGTTAGCAGTGGGTTGTGAACACACAGGTTGCAAGTCTCTTATGGCGGGAATTGCAACTGAGTGGATTCACGATGCCTTTGCTGTGCGAATATTCTTTAAAGACTTTTCAACTGTTTTAAAACAAACTCTATGAACTCACCAACCATTGTGTTGACACTTTAGCATGTTTGTCTCAGGTCTGTAAGATGATAAGCTGTTGCATGGAGCATAGAGTCGCTTGGCATGTTTTGAAGACTTATGCTTTTATCTTTACCATTCGATATGTCTTAAAACTCTTATGTGTTGTATTATGGAACTCAAGTTTGTATCTCGGAATTTATTAATCGAATGGTAACTTTTCAAAAACGTCTCATTTAGAGTTCGTTTTCTATAACTTGTACTTTGTATTATGAAGTAGCACCCCTATGACACAGTCTTCCGCTGCGGTATTTTGGGGGTGTTACACCTTCCTTTCAACATGTACACTTTTCAACCATTTTTTTCACCCTTCTTTCGCTATAGTAAAATATGCCAACGATATATAGAATTGTTATATGAGTTTTCAAAATTGTAAAATATGCCAACGATACATTCAAATAGAATTAAGCAAAGAATTTCCATTGTATGAGCCAATATTGAAGCAATTGAGAAGACGGAAAAAGAGCTAAGTGGTTAGTTTTATGCATATGACATGGCTGCCATGTGATGACTTTGTCTACCAAGGTCTTCAATTGTTTGAGGTTGTTTGTTTATCTAAATTTATGTTGTCCAAACATTGGTTGTTGATTTTGTGTACTTACAACAACATTCATTTGAGTTTAAAAAATATAATATGTTGTTAAAATATATAACGTTCTTTTTGTTCTTAGTATTCATGCCCGCCATCAGCGATTTAAAATATAAACATAAAAAAAAAAAAAAAAAAAAAAAAAAAAACTCAATATTGCAAATGTTTCCACTAAAATAACCAAGAATCTTTGCATTTAAAAACAAATTAAACAAAATACGAGAATCATAAAACATGCCCGCCCATCAAATTGGTAACCACATAAAATACAGTAGCTAAAAACAATAATTATTTGTTGAGGATCAGGTCCTCATCATGGCAATTACATACCACATGCATCTCAAATTCAAATTATTTAAGAGTAATTTGAGATGCTCCCCTGGTGGCCTCCCCACATATATGGATGAGGTGGTGGCGAAGCAACAATTGAGGCAAAGAAAGGGGGAGCATGACTTATATACAAAGACCATAATCACTCAAATGTTATGTAAATCAATAAATCACTAAACTAATATTCACAATACCACTAAAACTACATATCAAATAAATTGCAACTAAACGCCTTAATAATTTTTCCAAGTATATGAAGAGGCATATACAATAGTGTTTTGGTTTATAAAAAGGCAAAGATTTTAGCTTTTATCAAACCGGATCTTATTTTGCTATAACAAGGAAGCATTATAACGATCTGACCATAAATTATGTCGAACTTTATAGATTAGAATATAAGAATCACTAAAACCTCTACTTATGAAATTTACATATTGTGAATATTTGGTTTAAGGAATGTTAAATCAAGAAAAGAGTTAATTGGTATCACAAAGATAGGAAAAACATTTGGTTTGGTCGAGTTTCTTGGGTAAGAGTGGTTTTTGATGGATTCTTTATCCTACTCAATGGCCTTTACACGGTGAAAATTATTTTGATGTGAAATTTTTTCATCTGCATTTTTAAATTACATTTATGTGATTGAGATAATAGTTAGTTGATAAAACTAGCTAATGTGACAAACATTTTGTATGTATGTTATAGTAATAAATATATATAAGTTAAAAATGTATAATAAAAATATTGTATGTTTATATCTTATTTTTCATTATCTTAATTTCTTCAACGCTACTCAAAAGGCTCACCCGTTCACTAGGTGGGCTATGCAACTACCCGATCTTGCCGACTTACTTAATAGCATTTGAGTTTTATTTCACAATACAATATTCAAACAAATAACTTCGTAAATTATATGAACGGCCTTATCTTCCATTAACACTTCTTTCGCTAAAGTAAAATATGCCAACAATATTCATAAGTCATGCCCGATTTTGCTACTATATATTGTACTTGGATTTGCGCCTACACGACATACCGAGCAAAATTGTTTGCTCTCCATCTAATTTGCTTACTTAAACTGGATATTTATATGCCAACGATGTTTATAAGTCATGGGCGGGCTTCGAAATCTAGTGTATATATATATATATATATATATATATATATATCGATATACGTAAATAAATAAATAAAAATATGAAATTTTTATAAAAATATTTTAGGATGAAAACTAAAAATATATATTATTTTTAAAATTATTTTTGGAATATTAATAAATAATTAAAAATTTACAAAATAAATTTTATAAAAATAATTTCGGTAATAAATAAAAATATATAAAAATTTATAATATTTTTGGATTTAAATAAAATATTTTCGGTAAAATATTACTTTTAATATAAAAATACGAAAAATTATTTTATTAATATTTCTAGTGTTTTTAATTAAATAAAAATGAAGTAAACTTAAAATAAATAAAAACAAATAAATAAGGTGCGTTTGGGTTGTTACCGAGCAAGAAAAACAAGGAAAAAGAGGTGGGAAAGTGGTGGTGGCTCGTGGTGTTGTTGGTGGTGGTAATGGTGCGGCGGTGATGGTTGTTCTGGGGTGTTCAGGATGGTTTTAAATTAAACGACTTGTACTTTTGGTACGAGCACGTCCCGATCTACAAGATGGTGAAAGAAAATATATTTGGCCGGAAAAATATTCCGGTGGCCGGAAAAGTACGCCGTCGCCGCCGGCGGTGGTGGTTGATGGCCGGCCGGAAAAAGAGAGGGGAGGAGAGAAGGGAGAGAAAATATTTTAGAGAGAAAGAGTGTGTGTGTGTTTTATTTGTGAGGAAATGAGAGAAATGGGGGTGGTTTAGGGTATTTATATGATGGAATAAGTATGGGGTTTGTTTTGTAATTAGTTAAAGTGTAGGGAAAGAGTAAGGTGATACTTCAAGGGCCAAAGTTGTCAACGCAAATAAACTTCTTACGATAAACGCTTCGGGGCTCGAACGACATAGCAAACGGACTCGAAAAATTACGAAATTTGCGCCATTGTTCACGAAATAATTTTTCCAATAAAATCAAGCATAAACTTAAGAGTTTTTCCAAAACTCAAAATAATTCAAATAATTTGGCAAATGCAATAAGTTCGCGTGTTCTAGGTTGTGCTGAGTCAACCAGGGAATAAAGTTCTCGTTTCCAATATATCTCACGTTTCTCAAGCCCAAATAATCACAAAATAAAAGTTTTAATGTGTCTCAGGTACGAAAATAAATATTTTGGCTAGAGGTAAGTTTAGAAAAAGTACCGGGGGTTACATCACATACATCTTATTTAGAAATCCATCCCGGATTTAGTTTTTGAGTTGTCAGTCCCGGCTTTGAAAAGACTTGGGTACTTGCGTTTAAACTCGTCCTCGCTTTCCCAAGTATACTCCGGTCCTCTCTTGGAGTTACAACGAACCTTCACAAGAGGAATACGACTCTTCTTCAATCGCTTAACCTCGCGATCCATAATCTCAACAGGCTCCTCAACAAAATGCAATTGCTCATCAATCTCAATCTCCTCAAGCGGAATTACAGTGGTCTCATCGGTCAAACACTTCTTCAAATTCGACACGTGGAAAGTAGGGTGAACTCTACTGAGCTCTGGTGGCAATTCTAGCTTATATGCCACGGGACCAATCCTCTTCTCAATCTTAAATGGTCCTATGTAACGGGGATTCAACTTTCCACTCTTACCAAACCTGATCACACCTTTCCAAGGCGACACCTTCAACATAACCCTATCTCCTACCTGAAATTCTAGGGGTTTATGTCTCACATCTGCGTAACTCTTCTGACGGTCACGAGCAACTTTCAATCGGTCTTTAATCTGAGCAATCTTCTCGGTCGTTTCACGAACTAAATCTGGTACAATAAGTTGTTCTTCTCCTACTTCATCCCGACATATAGGTGATTGGCACTTCCGACCATAGAGTGCTTCAAACGGTGCGGCCTTAATACTCGCATGGTAACTATTGTTGTAGGAAAACTCAATCAAGGGCAAATGCATATCCCATCCATTCCGAAATCAATCACACATGCTCGTAACATATCTTCCAAAGTCTGGATGGTTCTCTCGCTTTGACCATCGGTCTGTGGATGGTAAGCGGTACTCATGTCAAGGTTCGTGCCAAATGAATCTTGAAGTGATTTCCAAAAGTTAGAAGTAAACTTTCCGTCTCGATCTGAGATAATAGACACTGGCGCTCCATGTCGAGATACTATCTCCTTTACGTAGAGCCTGGTCAACTTATCCATGCTGTAGTTCTCTTTGATTGGCAAAAAGTGTGCGGATTTAGTCAATCGATCGACTATTACCAAAATAGCATCGAATCCTGTCGAAGTCTTTGGTAGCTTGGTGACAAAATCCATTGTTATTCTTTCCCATTTCCATTCTGGGATCTCAGGTTGTTCTAGTAAACCAGACGGTTTCTGATGTTCAGCCTTAACCTTGGCGCACATAAGACACTTACGGACATAATCTGCAATCTCAGCTTTCATATTGGGCCACCAATATAGCTTCTTCACATCCTGATACATCTTGTCAGATCCTGGGTGAATAGAATACTTTGACTTATGAGACTCGAGCATAATCAAGTCTCTCAGTCCTCCGAACAAAGGTACCCAACTTCTTCCTTTGTAACACATAGTTCCATCTGAACGTTTCTCAAGTTTCTCCTTCCTAATCATCCCATCAAATTTCTTCTTCTTGTGCTTGCAGAATCTGAGCGGGTAAATTCGAGTTAATCGTCAAAACTAAAGCTCGAACGCGTAACGGTTTCAAACGTTCCTTGCGACTCAAAGCATCAGCCACAACATTGGCCTTTCCCGGGTGGTATCGTATCTCGCAATCGTAATCGCTCAACGTCTCCAACCATCGTCGTTGTCGCATATTCAACTCCTTCTGATCCAAAATATACTGCAAACTCTTGTGATCGGTAAAGACAACACACTTAATACCATAAAGGTAATGTCTCCACAACTTAAGGGCAAAAACCACGGCTCCTAACTCCAAATCATGAGTGGTATACTTCTCTTCATGAGTCTTAAGCTGTCGGGAAGCATATGCCATAACCTTCCCTCGTTGCATCAAAACTGCTCCTAACCCTTGATACGAAGCATCACAATAAACCACAAAATCTTCTACTCCATCTGGCAAAGCCAATATCGGTGCACTACAAAGCTTCTACTTCAAAGTTTGAAATGCCTTTTCTTCTTCTTCTCCCCATTCATACTTCTTATCCTTATGAGTCAATGCGGTTAACGGTTTAGATATCTTGGAGAATCCCTCGATGAATCTCTTGTAATACCCAGACAATCCTAGAAATTGACGAATTTCTGTGGCGTTAACCGGCGTTGACCATTTCTCAATCGCCTCAATCTTAGCGGGATCCACATGTAATCCTTCACTATCGATCACATGACCCAAAAATTGAACCTTCTGAATCCAAAATTCACACTTAGAGAACTTTGCGTACAACTGCTCGTCCTTGAGCAACTTAAGAATCATAGCCAAATGTTGTTTATGCTCTTCCTCGCTCTTTGAGTAGATTAAAATATCATCGATCAAGACTATCACTAACTTATCTAGATAAGGCTTGCACACTTGGTTCATGAGGTCTATGAACACTGCAGGCGCATTGGTCAAACCAAAAGGCATAACTTGAAACTCATAATGACCATAATGGGTCCTAAATGCCGTCTTGGGAATATCCTCTTCCCGAACCCTAAGTTGGTGATAACCAGATCTCAAGTCAATCTTAGAGTAGTAACTCGATCCTTGCAACTGATCAAACAAATCATCAATCCTCGGTAACGGGTAGCGGTTCTTCACAGTTAACTTATTCAATCCTCGGTAGTTGATGCACATCCTAAACGATCCATCCTTCTTCTTCACAAATAGCACTGGAGCTCCCTAGGACGAAGAACTCGATCGAATAAATCCTTTATCCAACAATTCTTGCAATTGCTTAGACAACTCCTCCATTTCCGATGGCGCTAAACGATATGGTGCACGCGCAACCGGTGCCGCTCCTGGAACTAAGTCGATGCGAAACTCCACTTGTTGGGCTGGCGGAAGTCCCGGCAAATCTTCAAGAAATACTTCAGGAAAATCACGCACTACAGGAACATCCTCAAGTCGCTTCTCTCCCGACTTCTTCTTAGCCACGTGAGCTAGGAATGCGTGACATACTTTCTCAAGATATTTCATGGTCTTGATGCATGATATGATATTCAGGCGAGTTCCACTCCTATCGCCTCGAACAATCAAAATCTCATCATTGAGAGGGATATGAACAACTCGTTCTCCACAAACAATGCTCGCTCAATTCTTGGATAACCAATCCATTCCAACTATCACATCAAAGCTTCCGAGCTCGATTGGCATCAAATCAATACTAAACGGGTGATCTAAAAGATTAAGGGTACAACCACGGATCACGGTGCGGGTATCTACTAGGTTACCATCAGCTAACTCAATACTATAGCTAACGTCTAATAGAGTAGGGGTAAGTCAAAGTAACGGCGCAATCTTAGAAGACACAAAACTCATATCGGCACTCGAATCAAATAAAACTTTAACTCGAAGGTTGTTGAGAAGAAACGTACCAGTGACAACGTTCGGATCTTGCTGTGGCTCTCCATTTCCCATCACATACACTCTTCCTCGAGCACCTACATTTCCTTGTCCAGCATTCTTCGGGCAGTGATTCATATAGTGTCCACGCTCTCCACATCCGTAAAACGTAACCACTGGCTTGGCACCTCCTCCTGTCGCCACAACCCTGTTCTTACAAAACCTTGCAATATTACCAACCTTCTGACACTTCGTACATCTCACAGTACACGGTCCAGTATGATGCTGGTGACACTTCTCACAGTGAGCTTGCTGTCCAACATTGACTCCTCCTTGTGTAGCCGTAAATGCCTTAACAGTCTCCTGTCTCCTATTCTGTTGGTGATGGTGATTATTTTTACGATACTGATTGTTGTTGTAGCGGTTGTTGGGGTTGTTATAGTTGTTGTTCCTTCGATTATCCTCCCATTTTCTCTTGTTGTCAAAGTGATTACTTTTCTGAACAGCACCATGCTTAGTCACTTGATCCATAAGGCGTTCAGCCATGCTAATAGTATCATCTAAAGTCTCAGCATTGTATGACGTCACATTTCCTTGAATACTCACAGGCAACCCACCAATAAACTTCTCTAGCAACTTCTCATTATCGGGCACCATGTGAGCACAAAACACCTTCAACTCTTGGAATCGTCGCACATAAGTAGCAAGATCAAAACCCTTCACAGCCAAATAATAGAACTCAGTATCCAACTTCCTCAAATCACTACGCGAACAGTACTTCTTAACCATAGCTTTCTTGAAATCTTCCCATGAAGTACTATAAGCTTCCTCCATTCCCTTTTCCTGAACATAAGCATTCCACCAAGACAAGGCATGCTCCAATAATGTGCCTGTCGCATACTTCACCCTATTGTTCTCAGTACAATTACTCCTATGAAACACCGATTCCACTTTCTCAAACCATTGAGTCAATCCAACAGCTCCTTCAGTTCCCTTGAAGGTAATGGGCTTACAATCCATGAACTCCTTAA
Organism: Artemisia argyi; assembly: GCA_030686995.1. NCBI lineage: Eukaryota > Viridiplantae > Streptophyta > Magnoliopsida > Asterales > Asteraceae > Artemisia > Artemisia argyi. Next base: position 868,757 of record JARVZY010012386.1, on the reverse strand, counting down.
AAGTGCAGAAATGGTTGTTGGGAACCGCTTGAGCTCTAGCCGGTTCAACATTCTGAGGAACACCTGCTTGCCTAGCAAGCGCTGCTGCAACACCCTCATCAATCATCTGCTGAATAGCAGCAGGGGTCATCTTCCTAGGAGGCATAATTCTATCAATCAATACAAAGCACAACAGTTGTAAGTATTGGATTAACATGTCAAAATTATAGCACAATAGAAAGCATCATCACATGAATAAAATCATAATATAGCATAAGTCAACATCAATAATAGTACATCACCATAATACATCATAGATTTCATACTTGACATTGGTCTTACAAGATTTGCAAAACAAGTACAAGTTTCGAATAAAATCTACCAACTGAAGAATTCAGTTTAGCATATACTAGGTAAACTACTATTAAGATACCAACTACTATAAATGATCCAATCACTGATCTCCTGAACGATCTCCATAGATAGCCATCACATCAATGCTGTCGTAAGACCTAAGGCGGGTCATCCTCTCTGCATAGGCCTGTCTCTGCATCTCATGCAACTCACTCCATAATTCGCTGATACTAGTACGATAGTGCCGACTATCAATGTCCAAGAACACCTCCTTCATGGTCAACTTGTCAACCATCTTCTCCAACTCGACCATCTTCCTATCTAGCGAATCCATACGCCCCTGAAACGTAACACTCATCCGCTCCAACCAACTCGACCTCTCTACTTGCCTCTGAAGCTCCATATACATCTCTCCTGCAGCTCTCCTATCATCCTGAACCTCTCTCCTCAAACCTGCAACCTCAGACTACCTATCACTCATACGCCTAGTGATACTCTTATGACTATTCCTACACCACTCTACATCCTACCTCAAACGACTCATAGCAGCTCTAAGCTCTGACGGAGTAACACGGGCTACTGCCGATGACTCACCAATCTCGTGCGTAGAAGTAACCTCAGCCTCAAGCGCGTATCCGAATGCCTCAGACGTATCCGACTCATACGTCACATCCGACACAACAGGTGAAGGCGGCGGGGGAACATCCTGATCCTCCTCCATAAACTCCTCATCATTATCCTCCTCATCATCATCATCGTCATCCATCTCATCTCCATCATCCTCAATATCAACATCATCCTCTAAACCTAACTCATCATCTAAACCAACGTCAACATCCAACTCAACATCAACATCCAACTCAACATCATCTCCTAAAGGCAATGGGACACAACGGGTGGGACTGGAACCTGATCACGGGGAATTGGGACAGACATGATACTCTACAAGAGTATAAGAAAACATAAAAATACTAGCCAAATTTTTTTCGGAAAACCATTTTATAAGCCAAAGAATGATAGTGGAAAAAGTCCAAACCAATCTCAATATAAAACATATACATATAAAGTTTAAAAGAAATACCTGGGCGCGAAGTGGCATGGAAGGCTGTCGGTTTTCTGTCTCAAAACATTTTGACTCCAGGAAAAAGTTTATAGTCGAGTGCGAGCTCGTTCTCTATAAACGATGGCTCTGACACCATTCTGGAGCACCCCCAACTCAAAATACGGTAGCCGACATGCTGGGGGCGCTACGCGAACCGAAACCAGGCACCTTTATAGCTAACGACCACAACACGGGACGTTTAAAAGTACGTCAAAATACATCATTCGTTTTACAAACCATTTTAGAACACACAGGCTCTTTAACAAATAGCAGCGGAATATAAATAAAAGTTTGCAGCGGAAATATCAAGTTTTAGTAGTAGAAATACAAAGTTTAGCAGCGGAAAGTAAATAAGTTTAGCAGCGGAAAATATTAAAAACACACCAAGGTTTTACGAATGACATGAGAAATAAAGATAGTAAAAGTGATAAAGCTGCCTTGACAGAAAACTTCCTTCCTCCAGCCACTCCACCACGCCCAAGACCATGATATTCCAAAACTTAATTTGTAGCAGTACCTGAGAAACACATGCTTAAAAGTCAACGCAAAGGTTGAGTGTAATCCATAGGTTTAAAGTAATAAAGTTGAGCACAAGGGTTTATAATCATATGATATAAGCAACAAATGCAAATACCAGGGTAATCAAGGTAACACCCAATATGTAGAGGCAACACGTGCATACATACGGTTGATGATACTAAACTCATGACACACAAAATGTTAACCAAACCAATCAACAGTACGCTGTACTGACATAAATAATAACCGCGGAATTTCATAATAATAAATGCCCCCAAGGTCGGGCACTTGCCAATACCCGGCAAAAACGACAAATAGTAAACCCGCATATCAAGCCCTTGACAACTACGAGTGGGATGGTCAGTCCTATAGGCCTATAAACTAAGTTCGCGCTCACCCGCAGGTGACTAATGGCTCATGATCGGAGGGTCTTTCGGCAAGATAAGCTACTTAGTACATCGTCAGGAATATATATCATCATCTGGAAAAGCATACCAAAATAATACTTGTGCTCAGAAAACATTTAAAGCATGTGTCTCACCCCAAGGGTTTGAAAACAATTAAAATATAAAAAGCGGGGCTATGAATCACACCTTAACAATAGCAGCAGGAAACGAGATATAGCAATCAATCAATAATGCGTCACAGCAAAAGGGACCTCAGCACAACCTAATCAATATAAATGGCATAACTTAGAACTATACTCGAACATCTCAATAAACAATGCTTGAATAAAAGATTTTGTAAAAATATTACAATGGCATTTGAAAGAAAAAGGATTTTAAAAGTCTCGCGTGGGTGACGAGAAAGGAAGAGAAAATAGGTCGTCGAGAGCGTACGTCAATCCGAGAAAGTCAAAAATAAACGGAAGATCAACTTGAAGAAAAGAAATCAAAATGAAATTAAATACTTATATAAATAAACAATTAATATGATAAAAGAAACTAGTTTCGGCTATTTTACCCATTTTTTCCAAAACGAAACGTTGAAAGCAATATAGTTAAAAAGGTTTTCAAATATAATACAATCCTTTAATATTAAAAGTTTATAAAAGATTTTATGAAATTTCGGCATGACCTGCCCGTTTATACAACATTTCCCGAGTCAACGACTCTTTGTTTTTAAACAATATTACTATATATATAAGTAAATATGATTGGATATATCATTCGCGTAGTTCGTTAGTTGTTTAGGTTTATCGACCATTTTGTATTGTTCGGGTTCCAGGTACGTTAAGATCTTTACGGGCCTAACGTACCCTACCGTCTCGTGTACCAAAGGATCCATAACATCCAAATAACCAAGGCCGTAAATCCAATACGTCCAATACAAGCTCACAATACAACAACACGGAAACAATGTCCGATATCCAAATCCCTTAACTATATCCAACTTATTTTATAGTTTCATATTTATTAATCTGTTTTATTTAAATTTTAGCCGAAACAAGTTCCAAAATATATAATCATAACAAATAATCACGAGAATCAACGTATAATACAAAAATTAACCGAGTCACACCGGGTCGACCCGGTGTTGACCAGTCAACTGTTGGTCAAAGGAGGGCCCACACGAGTCAAAACATCATTTATATTTATATAAAATAAAATTATATATATATATATATATATATATATATATATATATATATATATATATATATATATATATATATATGTATGTATGTATCGATATACATAAATAAATAAATAAAAATATGAAATTTTTATAAAAATTTTTAGGATGAAAACTAAAAAAATATATTATTTTTAAAAATATTTTCGGAATATTAATAAATAATTAAAAATTTACAAAATAAATTTTATAAAAATAATTTCGGTAATAAATAAAAATATTTAAAAATTTATAATATTTTCGGTAAAATATTATTTTTAATATAAAAATACAAAAAATTATTTTATTAATATTTCTAGTGTTTTTAATTAAATCAAAACGAAATAAACTTAAAATAAATAAAAAACAAATAAATAAGGTGCGTTTGGGTTGTTACCGAGCAAGAAAAACAAGGAAAAAGAGGTGGGAAAGTGGTGGAGGCTCGTGGTGTTGTTGGTGGTGGTAATGGTGCGGCGGTGATGGTTGTTCTGGGGTGTTCGGGATGGTTTTAAATTAAACGACTTGTAATTTTTGAACGAGCACGTCCCGATCTACAAGATGGTGAAAGAAAATATTTTTGGCCGGAAAAATATTCTGGTGGCCGGAAAAGTACGGCGGCGGTGGTGGTTGATGGCCGGCCGGAAAAAGAGAGGGGAGGAGAGAAGGGAGAGAAAATATTTTTGAGAGAGAGAGTGTGTGTTTTATTTGTGGGAAATGAGAGAAATGGGGGTGGTTTGGGGTATTTATATGATTGAATAAGTATGGGGTTTGTTTTGTAATTAGTTAAAGTGTAGGGAAAGAGTAAGGTGATATTTCAAGGGCCAAAGTTGCCAACGCAAATAAACTTCTTACGATAAACGCTTCGGGGCTCGAACGACATAGCAAACGGACTCGAAAAATTACGAAATTTGCGCCATTGTTCACGAAATAATTTTTTCAATAAAATCAAGCATAAACTTAAGAGTTTTTCCAAAACTCAAAATAATTCAAATAATTTGGCAAATGCAATAAGTTCGAGTGTTCTAGGTTGTGCTGAGTCAATCAGGGAATAAAGTTCTCGTTTCCAATATATCTCACGTTTCTCAAGCCCAAATAATCACAAAATAAAAGTTTTAATGTGTCTCATGTACGAAAATAAATATTTTGGCTAGAAGTAAGTTTAGAAAAAGTACCGGGGGTTACAATTTGTATTAGTATCATTTCATGCATGAATTGTGTTTAAGTTAGTTGTGCAATATGTTTGATAATTTGTATTTCTTATTTAAGGGTTATTTTAATAACTACATTAATTGTGTTATTGACCAGTTAATTAATTGACAACATTAAATATCTTGACCACATTAATAGCGTTTTGCATTGTATTTAATGTTAGAAAATGTGTTTTAATTAGTTGTACTTTTAGCTTAAGAACTTGTAATGCTCAATTTCTATAATTAGCAAGCTGAATTTTTAAGTATTACTATTTGTAGAAGGTCTTCCTCCATTGTAAGATAGTAAGATAAGATATACTCGTAATTGTTATAGCATAAAAAAATATCGTAAATTTTTACATGCTCATTTTGTATCCTATATGGGTGCATATTTATGTTTAGTTGCTCAAACAAGTTTCAAATATCTCTAGTAAATACGGGAGTTTATATAGGTACCATACATATATCTGTTAATTATATATTAAGATGTGATATTTAAATGAAACAAAAGAAAATAATTAAAATTTCTTATGAATAATCCCGCTTTTAACTATATACATCAAGTATTTTTAATCACAAGTTTGAATTGTTGTAGCTTCTAAACATTTAAAACACATATTAGCTCATAAGATCTACTTCGATATCTTAAGTTTATGTTGATCAATTCTAGATGCATATTTTATTAAATCATGGCCGCTGCGAACCGTGAGTATCATATTCCTCGTTCAACTGGAAACCACATAGTTTTGACTATAAAAAGTCAAAATGCAATAAATAAAAGGGTTTGTTGTATATTGTGAGGCAAAGGCGCAAAATAAAAAGAAAAAGGAGAAAGCGCCTAAAACCAACTTTAGAGCTTTATAAAGCTTTAAGAGAGAATAGGGAGTAAGGGGGACCTTCGCTTCATTAGAAATTGGACCCAGTCCTTCTTTCTTCTCCTGCGGAGCCCTGATAAAGTAACCGGCGGCAGGTTAGTACAGTTCTCCTGCTTGCGGATTTTTCCCTGCACTGATTCAGGAGCCTTCTTCTTTAGTCTAGGATTCTCAAAAAAAAAGAAGCGACTGGGCGAGAACAAGAAGGGGTCGTCGTCCGGCGGCCGTCTACTAAGCGGCTGATTCTCTAATTAAGATATAGTAGTCAACCATCAAGAAATCATCAACTATTTAATCGGGGATGAGCTCTATGGCTAATTCGTTTGGAAGACTCTTGTATGTACGGTAACCCTATCTTCCGCTACTGGTGGACTGTTGCACATAAAGGCCGACAGAAGCAACCTTTCTTAGCGCGCTTTTCAAGCGCTTAGCTTCTGCTAGAAAAAGGCGGCAAGGCCATAAAGTAAGTGAAGTTGCAAGCCTAAGCCAAGAAGGTATGAACGAAGTGACGGGCCCTTTTAGAGATAGGGGGCGGCTTTCTTGTGGTAGTCATTGCGAACATCTCTCCTCTTCTCTTAGCGTGCACAGTTTGCTTACGCCTTAGGCACATCTATCTTTCTTAGTTTCACGCTGGCCTAATGAATTGAATATGAATTTTTGCAGTACCGTTATCAAAATAGAAAATGAAAAGGGGAAAGAAAATGACATTTAAACAACATTTGCTTCATTTTCATAGGTACATAAACTCATTATACTTGCTAAAATCTTCTGAAATCAGTCATGCTAACATAAATGCATAACACAAAATATTAGTTTCAACTTAGCATATTTGGACAAAAAGGCCATAATCATTCAACATTCTTCTAACAGAAGGTGGACAAAATAAGCATCCGTAACAATGCAAAGTGAATTGCTAGTTCATTACATGCTTCTTTTCAGTCTTCCATTGTTTTATGATGTACTGTACACCTTCTTACAAACTCGCTATCCTATTCTCCTTGTTATGTCATAGTTCTTTCACATTGAGCTCACCCTTTCCGTGTGGCAGTGTCGTGACGCCAATGCGAGAACGCTTAGAATTTGCCTTCAAGCCCTATTCAGACAGTTATAAAAGTCAGGCTCAGGAAAGACATGTAAAAATGTAAAACAGGAAATGCATATCTATAGCGAACTGACAATGAATTAATTACCTAATAAGTAACAAACTATATTTGATATCTATATTCTATGATAGACTCAAACTTGATTTCATCCATAATAGCCACAAACATTTTAAAATTTATTTTTTATTTTTCACCTTTGTTCTGAAAGTATTATTGTTAGGCAGTGGAGCACAAAATGGAGTTAATCAAATTAAGCTATCACACAATCTAATACTTACATCGACGTGTTCTCATGTAGCATCTTGTGACTCATCATTTTTCACACTGAAATCCAAAGTTAAATTCTTTTGCAACTTTTTCAACTCCTGAAGTTGATCTCCCTTGTCTTTTAGTTCACTCTGTAGATTCTCCAATGTTTCCTCCGGGTCCATACCTTCAACGTATTCTGTAACCTGTAAAGCGATTTCAAGTTCCATGCTCTTACTATGTAGACTTTCAGTCTTAGCTTTGAGTTGCTTCTCTAATTCAGATGTCTGTTTATAAATCGCGACCAATTCCTTCTGCAGAAATTGATATGGTGTATATATTATTTTTTAACATTCATAGAAACACAAGTTTACTAAATGGTTGACCTTTTCCCATTTTCAAAATTTGTAATTAGTAAATTCTTGGGAGATAGTAAGTAGAAAATTATGTTTTGACAAAGGTTAAATTGCAATAAACACTTCAATACTCTGTATATTTATCACTCGGTCTATCTTTTACCAGTTTATGTTACATAATATTGTAAGAACCTACATATATAGTTCCACGAAAATGTAGTCACATTAAATGGTAAAAATGGTTATGGAAGTATGTTACACAAAATGGAAATAAAGATTGAAAAAGTATGTTGTATGTGGTTCAGTATTCGGGCGACTTTCAACCTTTTTCATATGTTTTCCCTTCTAGTAAAATCGTTTAATCTGTTACGGATAAATCAGAAACAACTCCAATCCATTTACAAATCATTAAAAACTTACCTTTAGATCCTCTGATTCTTTTCTAGAAGGGTTACAATCTTTGAACAACTGTTTGCAGTAAGAAAACTGATTGTACAATAAATTGCACGACCAGGCCTTCGTTGGTGATCAAAGGGTATAAGGGGTGTTGCGATTACGCCAAGATTGAATATAACCTGAAATAAGAAATACTAAAACACTACGTTAAGTGATTGCACAGGGGTTGGACCCTGCGAACCACCTCCGGCGTGTGAATAAGTACTTGGTATGAGAATTTAGGTGAAAAATGTAGTAAAGTAAAGTAGGATAGATTGCATACCAGATTCCTAACTCGTTTAAGGCTATTTATAGCGACGAAACAACCTTGGAGAGTGTTTGCACAAATTTCGGAGATCATGGGGGCGTCCCATGATGTGTGGTGACCACTAGGGCTTAATGTCCCACTCCTCCTAGTTTAGCGGGGGAGCTAAAGAGAAAGAGGGGACGTGGGTAAGACTCGGTCTTAGCGATATTTTGTCTTGGCACATGCTCCGTCCTAATGACTTATGGAAGGATACCCCGAAGGGCTTAATCCTTCGATTGGCGAATTCCCATTTGGTAACTAGATCATAGGTGACTAGTTTTACGCCAAAGAAAGTTTTAGGTGGCTAGCCAGAGCCTTCGATTATGTAGGTTACGATCATACTCGAAGGGGGGGGGGGGGTCCTTCGACCTGATCGGAGGGTACATCATCAAGCCCCCCAGTTGAAAGTTAGATATGCATATGAGGATATATGGCTTTCAACTCTATTGCCAACTAAACTAACCACGTTTGCTCATAGGGCCATACGGAAATAAAAGAAAAGAAATCTACGTCACTTAAAACATGCATTAAATGCACTTAAATATTACCTAACAACTTGCATTATGGCTACAGTAGCGATATCCTCGGTAAACAAAAATCCATTCGAATTTTAAAAACCCATTGGAGTCCGGATAGATAAGCAAGACACGTGTATAGTTATGATCAAAAAGAGGAGCGGTATAAATGTTTATCACCTTTAACCCTAAATCATTTTTACCTCTGCACCCAAAATCCACTCTCACTTACTGTGTGCAAATTTGATCAAATTCCATCCATAGCAGTGCGCGTGATTAATCTTTGCGAGTAAAAAAGGTAAATTCCCTATTGCTAAACTCAAGTTTTCCCATAGCAGTTTTCGTTGTTAGTCAAGTATGTAAAAAATTCCAAATTTATATTTAAAGAACGAAAATGTACCCTATCTAAAAAGGAATTACAAGACTTTCTTGATGATTACCCTATTCCCTCAAAGTATAAAATCATGTTACCCACTAAAAATCAAGCTATATTTGATGCTCCAAAGGGATATGTAGGTCTCTATACCCATGCGTTTAGGCTATCAAACCTTAGGATACAACTTCACCCCTTGATTCTTGAGTTTATGCAATATTACAAAGTACACATCTCTAGGTTCAACCCGTTTGGCTTTGCTAAACTCACAACCTTTATTGTAATGTGTAAAGCTTATGGGTATGAGCCTACATTGACCGTGCTTAGGGGTTTTATTAACCTATGCCCTGGTGGGGATTGGTTGACTTTAGCAAAAAGGGGTGAAGCAGACGTTTCAACCATATTGTTAAAACCATTTTCAAACATTACAGATTGGAAAGGGAGTTTCTTTTATATTCAAGACACAATAATACCTCCAGAATACCCTGCTTTATTGGATGAAGCGTACAAGTTTGATAAAAAACGCTTCAATGATGAGAGCCCTTTTACTGTTCGGAGGAATCCACTGTACCAACGTCTTGTCCGTAATCCAGTGAATGTTCAAACATTCCACGAGCCCATCCTTTATATGGCTGATATTGTTAACCACTGGGAGGGTTCCCCGTTGAAGCCTGAAATAAAATGTGATGGACAAAGTATGTACACTCGTATTTAAACAAATTTAAATAACTTATCTGATGATATTTATCTGTTTCCTTTCGTTTTGTAGAAATGTCATTCCAAAACTTTGTTGTTGCTAGTGGTGCCAAAGAGGCGAGCTTCCTTCCGAAGGAACCCAATGAAGTCAACTATGGTGTTGGCTCACCCTCCGTTTCAGTCAACAACCGGGAGGGTGATGCGCAAATGATTGAGCCCATAGCTTCTCTCCAGCCTACCAAGCCTTCGAAAGCATCGAAGCTGGTAAATGTAGAGGAGACTTCTCAGTTGGTAGAGAACGTTGCTGAATCCGATGACCCTCCCTCCGAGGATGATCTGGTAACCATCATTGGTTCGTCATCTGGCATCGCGGACAGGGTGCGAAACAGAAAATGTACAAGTGCCAAAGCAGTGAAGGCTACTCCAAAGAGAAAGTTGATGCTACCAACCCCCTACCAGGAATACTAGGCAGAAGGGTCAGCTTACCACCCAAAAAGCTGTTGAAGTGTTGTCTGAGAATGAAGACATCCATGGTAAGCACATATGCGATTAATTTAGCGGGAGTACATTTATGCACCTTCTAATTCATTCTAACTGTACAGGTCTTTCCAATACCAAAGAGCTTCCCAACGCTTCAGCCTGCCATCGTCTTGTTGAGCACATCACTCCTACTAGTTAGAGGAGCACCTTAACTAGTATGCCCATTGAGGAGTTGTGTGATTTGCACGATAAAAGCTATACAAGACAAGCTGTGCTGGAAAATCATCTAAATGCTCGTACAATGGAGGTGGTGCAGACCCTTGCAACTGCTAGGGAAAAGATGGATGCCATTCTGGCAAGAGAAAAGAAGAAGTATTAAGAGTTTTCGGAGATTCAAGCCAAGTGTGAGGAGGCTATGAGGGATCTTGAGAAGAATCCGCTGGTTCAAGACCTCAGTGCTGACATCAAAAAATTGGAGAAAGAATTAAAGAAAGCTCAATCAGAATGTAAGAAGCTACGAAAGGAAGAGGCGAAGGTGGTAGGGTACAAAGAGGAGATTGCTGAGTTAGAGACCAAATGTTAGGGTTTCGAGGAAGAGAGGTCAAGGATGGTTGAACCAGAGACCAAGTTACGCGAAGAACTGGATGGCTTCAAGCATAAGTATAAGGCGCTCAAAAAAGACAGGGCTGCTGTGGTCTCGAAGGTCATTCCTTATATGGAAATGGAGTTATATCACAGTGATGAGGTAGGGAAAGTGATTGGTGATGTTATCAATGCCGCCATCTATCACGGGAAATGCACTACATTGGAGGAGGTTGCTACAACTGGTAAGCATGTGGATTTATCGAAGGTACCTTATTACAATTCCACTCATGAAGCAGAGTATGATCAAGCCAGCAACATCCTTGAAACTGCAGAGTACCCCTTCCTTGTCGAAGTGACCAAAGATCCGATGGCTTCTGTTGAGACACTCTTTTCCAAGAAGCCCCGCAGGGTGAAGCCATCATCTGTGAGTAAGAAAGATACCCATGTGAAACCTTCATCAATGAAGACAACTCCTGAGAAGCCCTCATCTCCGAAGGTAGCCTCGGAGAAGCCCCAATCTCCAAGTAACAAGTGTTCTGCCATGCAACCTCCTTCTCCTCAAACTGATTTGGAGAAGGCATTCTCCCCCAGCAAAGCAAATCCTGAGGCATCCCCTGTTCAACAAGAAAGCCCCAAGTCTCTAGGTAAGTGAAGGCTGCAGTGTTTGCAGTAATTTAGCCCCAAGGGTGGCATGTATCCTTAAGACAGTATTAACTTATCCTGCGTAGGCTATGACCTACACTTTGAAAAATTTATGTTTCTTGTTTATGTTGCTTTAGACAATATCTATCATCTTTTGAGCAGCTAACTTATGTGCTGCATTTAGTAGTATTTGAATGCGAAAGGTGGGTGTATTCCCATCCTTGTTTATATCTTTATCGTTTATTAGTAAACGTTAATGTACATCCTAAGGCTTAAAATAGAGAGCCTTATTGTGTTTACTTTGAACCAAGATTTTATAGCAATCGTATAATTTAATTACTGACGGAGGGTTGCGACCCGCTCTGTCTTCATACTTTAAGTGCGAATGGCTTCAAATACCCTAAGACTATTTAGGAAAGTTAATGTGAATTATATTGGATGCTTAATGACATACAAGACATGAGAATCTCGTACCATCCTTCGAACATTGAAACTTGTGATTACTTGGCTGGGCAAATCTTTGTTGTCAAATAAAACAAGAGATTCGAGGAAAACATGTAGTATTATTAAGTGGGTAGGGAGGATTACATCATTTGAAGAAATGAACACTAAGACGCCTACCATTAATGCTTCTTTCCCGAAAGAGAAGAATTTAATACATAAATAGAAAACAAAAGTCCTATTTAAAATTGCAAGTCTTGCATGTAGGACTTACAAAGGTTATCACTGCTTTGCGTCGTTTGAAGCTGCTCTCGTGAGAGGAGTTATGCGGACCCAATTACTATAAGCGTTAGATATAGCCTTCGGATCTTATACTTCTTCTATGAACAGATAAGAGGAGAAAACTTCATTTGTTTGGTTTTACTCAGTTAGGGGGTAGGCTCCGTCAAGGCTGTGTTACCAGGAACCTTTATGTTTCAATGTGCCGGGGGTTTCGAGTCCTCTGAAACAAAAAAATTTGGAGCCTCTACCCTTTCGTCTGATCGAAGGCTCTTTGTTGAAGATTGATCCGCAACTATTCCAACCACCTTCGAACCACAAGAGAGTATTTTATTCATCCTTTTTGCTCCAAGGAACTCTTTTTTAGTAGACGTACTAAATTGATTCGGCGCTGACAGTACACTTGTTGGCGTTTGGCCATCGGCAGAGTCTTCTTTCTGATACTCGATATTATGCTCTTCTAATTCAAGTGCCCATTTGACTATTCTTCTTGACCTATTGGGATGAGAGAGCATCCGTCTTATTGGTTTGTCCGTGAGTACTCGTATAGTGTGTTCTTGGAAATACTTTCGAAGATACCTCACAGCGTTCACTAGGGCCAGAATTAGTCTTTCTGTCTTTGTGTAGTTTTGCTCGATTTCCTGTAGGGTTCTGTTAGAAAAATAAATAGGAATGTATATCCTTCTTCTTTCTGCTAATAGTATTGCGCTGATGCCACCGGGGGGTGTCGCAAGGTGCAAAAACAACGCTTCAGTATGATCTGGAATTATGAAAGTTGGCAGGATTTCCATGCATTCCTTCCATCTTTGAAAAGCTATTTCAGCTTCCTTACTCCATCGGAAGGTTGTTTTACGGGTACCCATGATATAATTCTTGAAGAATGATGAAGGTCCTTAGGCTCCCTTCGAAAGGAACTTAATTAGTGCTTCTAGCCTAACTTCCAGGCTATAGGCTCCTTCTGATCCATTCTGAGCCTGTTTAGCCGTTAACCCTGGGGGACTGTTCCGAGCCCTTCGGTTTGTGGTATGCTTTTCCTTGGGTTGAGTTTTCTCGATACCGAAGGTACACATTTTTGGATTCATCTTCATGTTGATTCTTCTTAACTTAGCAAACGTCTCTTCGATGTCGGAGAGTAGGTCCTCCTCCATCTTACTTTTGATCACCATGTAGCGAGCATAAACTTCCAAATTCCTTCCCATTTGTTTATCGAAGGCTTTTTCTATCAGCTGTCGATATGTAGCCTCAGCATTCTTTAGACCAACAGGTACCCTCTTATAATAGTATATGGCTTTCCCTACGTGAAAGGCTGTCTTTTCTTCGTCGTCCTCCGCCATTTGTATTTGATGATACCTTTTATCAGTGTTGAGGAAGCATTTTAGCCGATAATCCGATGAAGATATGGATCTTTCATCTGTCTCCGTTGGAAGCCAAACGTGTTTAGCACAGGCTTTGTTGATGTCTGTGAAATCTACACATATGTGCCATCCTCGGTCCCTTCGTTGGATTATTATGGGGTTAGCGACCCAGGATGGATTTTTCACTTCTCTAAGTATCCCAGCTTTCACTAGCTCGCTTACTTCTCTGATGATGGCTGAATACTTCTCAGGAGTCATACTTTGGCGTGGCTGTTTAGATGGTTTAATGTTTCTTGACTCATGGAGCCTATGCTCCGTGTTGAAAGGCTCCCCATCAATCATGAGCATTCTCGGAATCCCCGTCATGTCTGAGTATGACCAGGCGAACACATCTTTGTAAGCCTCAGGTAACTTCCCTAATCTCTTCTTGAAGGTGGTAGGGAGTTGCTTTCCCACTATTACCTTGTGTTCAGGATGGGATTCGTTTATTGCTACGTACTCCTTTGACCCTTCGACTTCTTTTGTGGATATGCAAGGACCCTCTTCGACACCCCTTTTTGAACTTTTCATAGCCTTTTCGTTGTGACTTGAGAGTATAGTTCCGATACCATGTTCTGTTTGGAACTTAACTGCTGAGTGCACGGTGGAGACTACCATTCCCATCCTTTGCATAGCTGTTCTTCCAGTCAACAAATTGTAAGGGGACTTTGACCTTACAATAACAAAGTTAAGGGTTTCAGTCCTCGTAAAGCTTCCCTCTCCGAATGTTACTTCTAAAGGCACTTCTCTTAGAGGCCACGAGCGTTCACCCGATAACCCTACCAAAGGAATCCTAGGTTCTACCCGTTTTGACCTGATCGAGGGCTGCAGTTTCATGAAACAATGTTCGTATATTACTTCGCAAGAGCTTCCACAATCCATATAAACTTTGTTGACCTCTAGGTTGGAGATTATGACTTTGATGACTACTGGATCATTTGAAGGGTATCTTCCTACCTCGGAGGGAAATGTTACTTCACCTACTTCATGTAGCTCCCTTTCGGTAGCCTTCCTCTTTAGATTAGGCTCTCCCTGACGAACCATGAGGATAGGAGCTTCTTGAGGGGTAGTGTCCTTCCCTAGCTGTGTGTCAGATATTTTTTCCTTACCCTTCTTTATACCTTTCACTAGATGCGCTAGTTGCCCCGTCTTTACCGCCTCTTCTATCTGCTTCTTCAACTCTCTAGAACTATTTGTTTCGTGGACAAAGTCTTCATGGAAGTGGCAGTACTTAGTCATGTCTCTGTTTCTGCCTTTGCTTGTCATGCGAGGTGGTGGCTCAAAAGCCTTAGCAGCCCTCTCCATCTCCAATATCTCTCTTGGCGACTTAGACAGGCTTCCTAGTAGGCCATGATTGAGGCTTTTGTGGTAAGGGGTGAATCTGCCGTGGTTCTTATTTTTCTTCGACCCTTCCCACGAAGGGTGTTTCAAGATTTTACTACCGTGTTCCCTGCTTTCAATAGGAGTTCCATTGGTGGATACCTCCTTGGCTTCGATCCAGGTGTATGTCTTCTCCATGAGGCCTTTATACGCGGCTGGGAGATTGGTGGATAAGAATTCCACCAAAGTTCGGTTTCGGAGACCATGTACCAAGCCGGAGATACGCTAATCTTCATGTAACCCCAGAATCTGAAGAGTTTCGTCTGTGTATCTTGTGACAAAAGCTCTTGTACTTTCGCTATCCCTCTATTTGATGTTGTGTACCTTCAGGCGAGTTCTCATGAATTTCTTCTGTTAACTGAAATGTGACCGGAACTTGGCCTTCAGATCATCGAGATTCACAATGCTATCTGGTTTCTGCCCATTCCACCAAATCCGGCAGAGTCTTTCAAGGTGTACGTAAACATATGACAGGCCATGGGCATGACCCATTTCTGCATCCTAATCACCCCTTCAAACAAATGCCAATGTGGGAAGGCATCTTCAGGCCATCGGGTAATGGATAGTCTTCAATCCATCTAACAAAAGGCGTTGAGGAGCCCGTAGGCTCCGAGTATAAGTAATTGTAAGGGGCTGCATCCCGAGGGATGCCAGGATACGGATTATGGTTGGGGGGAATTCCGAATGGATTTTTGTTAGGGTACTGATGGTAAGGTGTGCTCATACTAAAGGGATAATTATTATTCATAGCATAAGGAGAATAAGCTATGGGGTGACCGAAGGATACCATAGTTTGTGGGGAACTCTGGTTACTTGGTTGTCCATTTATCGGAGGGTAAAGGTTTGGAGGATAAGTTTGAGTGTGGAATTGGGGATACGTACTATTGGGAGGAAGGTTTCCCCCCATACTGAATAGAGACGGATCGCCTTCTATGCCATATGTGTGGGAAGGCTTTAGTGGAACCCCTACTTCGTTTCCCCCCAGATGAGCGGCCAATAGGGGAGGGAGATTAACCTGTGTGTTTTCCCTTTGCTGGCTCCTTCCATTGGAGCCCTCAGCCATTGTTCCCTCTCTTCTTGTGGGAACCCTTTCAGGGATCCCTTCAAAACTAACAGGCCTTCCATTGGTTCTTCGGCTAGAAGGGGATCCTATTCTCATAACTGAGTATGTGACCCCCTGCGATTGAGGCCTTGGTTCCATTTCCATCTCTTCATCGTAATCGTTGCTAGAGTATTCCAACTCCCTGCGCATTTCCGAATTCCGAGCCTGCCTCCTACAGGCCCTTAGTAATGATTCCAACTCCTAGAAATTGGATTCAACGAAGGCAGGGCTAATAACAGGCTTAGGGTTAGTAGATGTCGAAGCATGGTGATTGGGCGTTATTTTTGGGTTAGATCGTCTAGTGAATGTGGAGGCCGTAATTGGCGGAAGGTTGTTAGGGTCAGTTGATGGTATTGGTGTTAAAGTCGAGAAACCCGGTGGGGGTGTAACTTCCTTCTCTTTCTGGATTCATGCCGGAATAGTAGCGGGAATATTTGACTGGTTATTTTCTTGGAAATAACGGGACTAATTGTAGTGGGTCCCACGGATGGCGCCACTGATTGTACAATAAATTGCATGACCAGGCCTTCGATGGTGATCAAAGGGTATATGGGGTGTTGTGATTACGCCAAGCTTGAATATAACCTGAAATAAGAAATACTAAAACACTACGTTAAGTGATTGCACAGGGGTTGGACCCTGCGAACCACCTCCGGCGTGTGAATAAGTACTTGATATGAGAATTTAGGTGAAAAATGTAGTAAAGTAAAGTAGGATAGATTGCATACCAGATTCCCAACTCGTCCAAGGCTATTTATAGCGACGAAACAACCTTGGAGAGTGTTTGCACAAATTTCGAAGATCATGGGGGTGTCCCATGACGTGTGGTGACCACTAGGGCTTAATGTCCCACTCCTCCTAGTTTAGCGGGGAGCTAAAGAGAAAGAGGGGACGTGGGTAAGACTTGGTCTTAGCGATATTTTGTCTTGGCACATGCTCCGTCCTAAGGACTTATCGAAGGATACCCCGAAGGGCTTAATCCTTCGATTGGCGAATTCCCATTTGGTAACTAGATCATAGGTGACTAGTTTTACGCCAAAAAAAGTTTTAGGAGGCTAGCCAGAGCCTTCGATTATGTAGGTTGCGATCATACTCGAAGGGGGGTCCTTCGACCTGATTGGAGGGTACATCAATAACAACCTCTCAAACTAACATGGAAAACAAAAGAGCATTCAATTAAAGATAGTTTGATGGTTATGATACGTTATTTCCATCCTGTTTTAAATTTATAAACTTAGAAATGTAGGGACTAACACATACTCACGGGCAGTGTACCCGGTCATGTGAAGTATAGCCTAGATAAATCCGAGTGTCCTATCAAGAGTTGTTGTTCTAGCGAAATAAGGTAAAGGCTTCAAAGAGATATGATATAGTGAAAATTTTAGAATAACAATAAAACATAATTAAAATAAAAGAAAAGAAAATAGAAGGGATAACATATTAAGATATTAGGGTTTAATAAATCCCATGTTCCTTTGATCTATACAGTGGGTAAAAGTTGACTAGACTCAGATGATCAAATCGTTAGGTCCTATCTACCAATACGCCCTATTCTTTAACCAAATGATTACAAGAGTTCGCTGGCAATACGAATTAGTAGAGTCAATAAGTGCCATGTTTAATAGACTTTTTTACGTGAAACCCGGCCGATCGGAACTTAGGTTCCTCTAACTTCTTAAGCTTCTCTACCTGATAAGTGCTCATTCGTTGAAATTTGCATACAAGGAATTAAAGTACTGTGGCCAATTCCTCTCAATCCTCACAACCTATTCGGCCAATGTCCTATGGTCAAGTCTCTCGGCATCCTAGAAACTATCAGTCTTTAAAACTATCGAAACAATAGAGTCTACAAACAAGCAAAGAAAACTTCTATACAAAGAAACATAGATGATAAGCAAAATGAAATCTTAATTAACAAAATGAATTCATCAAAGTATTAAATGAAAAATATAAGAGAATTCAAACTTGAATTAGACTAGAATTGCTCCTAGCTAATGAAACGTTATTCATTCGGTCTTCTAGATCTTTATTCTTCTTATAGGTCGTTGATGAGACAAAAAGTGTTACGCTTTTAAGGGGTCATTTAAGCCCTAAGTCGTGATGATATGATCAAATATTACCTTAAATTGTTCCTTTTGTCATTTTTGGTACTTTGGAGAGGAATTCTGGAAAACATAGCATTTTGGACGTTTTTGGAGTATAAAAGTGAAGAAAACGACAAAGTCAAGAATCCAAGCTGGAAATAGCACTTGACGGCATCAAGCACCAAAGGTGACACCGTCACTCATTGACGAAGAGGTGGATATCTACTTTACACTTGACAGGCCAGAAAGATTTTGAAGCATTTACACGTGACGGCGTCACGTGTTATTTCACCAAGGCCATCACGTTTTAAGCCAAAGAGAGACGCCTTAGAAGACAATTACACATGACGGCGTCAAGAGTGGATCTAGGCAATCAAGAAACCCTAATCACGGCGAGATGACAACATCACAACCTAAAAGGTGACGCCGTCACCCTTGTAAATCTATATATACTTTTTGATTTTTCATTCATAAAGGGAGGACTTTTGGTAGGAACTTAGGGTACGGACCTTAGTCGAATTTTATAGCTATTTTGAGGTTTCAAACCCTCTTTTCTTCCATGTTCAATTAAATATAAGTTATCCTTTGATCATTCAATATGTCTATGTGTTGTTTGATTATATCGTATGCTTTTCTTTCCTTTAACATGCTAGGATAGGTTTGTTTGTGTTTGCTTAGGTCTAATGAAACCTAGTTATTGATTATTTATTGATTGGTTTGTTATTAATTGTTGTGGGTGGATGTTTATCGATGTTAGGCTGAAGAAAACTGGCTAATCTCCTATATGGTAACTTGCTTGAATGTCTTAAGAAACATGAATCGGATGTGTATGATGAGTGCTCAAACACTCATCATTTTTTGTCAAATCTGAACTGCAAAACATCCAAAAACACTCAGAAATGCATCAAAATACTGAAAATATCCCAAGATTGTGTTTTATATGCTTCAGATGCAAAATGAGCAAAAACAGATAAAAAACGAACAAAGTTTGCAAAATTGGCAGTTTCAGTCCCCCAACTTTCATAAAATGTCAAAACTAGTCCCTGGTTATTCAAAATATGGAAAATTATTATCAATGGTCCTTAGGGATTCAAAAGTTGTCAAAATAAGCCCTTTAAAGTTCAAAATTGCAAAATTACAACTTTGGTCCCCCAAGTTTCAAAAATGTCAAAATGGCCCCTGGGATATTTATTTATGGAAAACTCATTCATGGTCCTTTTAACATTGGAACTTGGTAACTTTGGTCCTTGTAACAACTTTGGGAATTTGACATAACATGTCCCTAAAAAATTCAGATGTTACAATTTTGGTCCTTGTGATAAATACCAAACCATACGGATCCTAACTACTAAAACCCAACACCCTTTTGTTTTAACCCAACATCCAATTCATAACACCCCACTTAAACAACCCAATCCACCCTAATCCACCCAAGCCCAGTCCATCCAAACCCCCTGGCCCAATTTTCACCCCGTTTAATATTAACACTCTATGGTCAACGAAAGTCAAGCCAGGTCAAACGACCTTTGACCCTCTCCCTCCTTCATCCCCACTTGGCCTGATACACCCTGCCAACACTCCATCCTCCATCCTTCCACCTCACCTCTCCCACTACTTGTCCCCTCCACCAACACTACAAACCAAAGACCAATTAATGATCCCAAAGTCCTCCAAGCAACCTGCAAGCTGCCAAAACAAGTTTCCCGCCAAAATTAAATAAGCGGCCAGGATGAATTCTAGTAATCCAATGGTTAAAAACACAAGTGGGAAAGATAAAGGAACCCACCTCAGTGCTTATAAATGAAGAAGAAAGATAGAGGACAGAGCACTAATTTTTAGTTTAAATTTTTAAGTCGACTTGTAATTTTCTACCAATTCTAGTTGTAATTTTAGTCTCAAAGTACTTTTCTCAGTTCTTAGTGTATTTCTTACTAAATTCAGGCAAGTAATTCCAGTTTATCTCACTAATTCAAGTTTTCATTATTTTTCACCAATTTTCTCATATTGATGAAATATTGCTTGAAACTGTTTGTTAATGTTCCATTAGGTTAAGTTAAGCTAAAATTCTATAAGTTCTCAGGCTTTCTAGTCACTTTAAAGCAGTTTACTAAAAAAAACAAAAATTACAAAAAAAAAAAAAAAAAAAAAAAAAATCAAAGAAGAATAAAAAAAAAGAACAAAAGAAAGAGAAGAAGATGGAAGCAGAGCTGAAAGGATTGGAGTTAGGTATTAGTGAGCCTGTGGAGGCTCAATAGGTTGGTCCTGGTTCTAGTTTCTCTTGTTCATATTTTAGCTTGGAAGGCATGAAGTAAGAATTTTTCTCATTTTTCTAGTTCTAGTATCCCTCAGCTTATTGTATGTTAAATTATGCTTGTGTATGTGTGTTAGATCATATTAGATTGCTACAATTCTGTTTCATGTCCAAATTTCTTGTCTTGCTTTGAAAATCTCACACACTGTCAAGTATGGGTGTGTTTGGTATTGCTAGTATCTGAGGCCCCTAGGTCATTTTTTGCTGTCACTTTGGTTTTAACACAGTCACATCAGCTTATACTAGCTTCACTAAGTCAAGAAAACAAAGTATTTTACACAGGAAGTCAAAATCACCCCTTAAACACCCTTGACAGTCCATTGTTGGGGACTGTGGGGTCAAAACTCACCCATTTGGCTCTAAATTTGTTCTAGTAGCCTAATTTAGGTCTATAATAACATAACTTATCATAATTAGTGGTTACATCAAGTTCAAAACTCAGATAAGTCAAACATCATTCAAGTTTTCAAATGTTAAATTGTGCTCTTTGACAGAAATCAAAAAGTTGTGGAAATTTTTATGATTTTTGTGCTTAAAGTTAGACCTTGTGCTTTTTACCAATTGAAGCCCCCCACCCCAACTTTGAAATCTCACAGTCATTATATTTTTCTGATTTTTCTAGTGGGCCCCACATCCCCTCAAACACAGCTACAGGGGGTATCACCTCCCCTGCTGCAACAGCACCACCCCCACCGCTACCACTTTGGTGGGTCCCACATGCCACCTCAGTGGGCCCCAGTGGGTGTTCTTTGATCCATTGTGTTCATAAGCTTGCTGTCTCACCATTTCATCCAAAGTTTTAAGCTTAAGCTCTGTGGACCCCACCCTAGATCAGCTCAAAGATTGTCCCATTTTCTGTGTGAAATCCAGGAATCCAAGAGCTTATTCTAGCTTATTGCCTTATTCATTGGATCACTTGTGTTGTTTCTAACTTATATCAGTCCAAGAAACTTATTTGAACCATTTTCCACCTCTGTAGGCCCCACAGAGGTTCATTTCCTTCAAAAGTCAACAAAAGTCAACTATATAAGCATTCTGGTGTCCATTTGGCTTATTTTTAAGCTAGAAAAAGTTGTCTTCACAAAAGTTTCATATTTTTAGTAGTTAAATAGATTTCCAAAAGAAAAACCAGAAAAATCCAATTTAAAATTAAGTGATAGTTTCTATTTAATATTAATTATCTTTTTAATTTTCCTTTTTAGCTTTTTTTAAGTAATTTGCATTTTTATATTTTTCTTAATTTTCTTTTGTATCAAAGTATTTTTAGAAATTTTGCTAGATTTTTCTCTTGTCATTTAATATTTATTAGAATTAAATATAGTTTAAGTAATAATTAATTAATATTCAAGTATTAAATAGCAAAATTAGTTTTTATCAAATAATACCTAGTTTTTATATTTTTCCTAGCTTTTATATAATATAATATAATTTTAGAAATTTTGCTCATAATTTTTACTATTCATTTTCTATTTTTTAGAATTTAATTAGTTTAATTAGTAATTAATTAATATTTAGTTTAATAATTAGTAAAATAGTTTAAAAACATATAAAAAAAACTTTTTATATTTTTCTTGGATTCCTGTGTTGGTTGATTAGCTTTATAAAATTTTTCTAAATTTTCTAAGTCTTTTTGGTATTTTTAATAATTTTGTTTAGTTTAATTAGGTAATTAATATTAAATTAGTAATTAATTAATATAAAATCCACAAAAGACAAAAAATTATATTTTTAAGTTTAAAATTAATTTTTAGTTATTTTATAATTTTAGAACTTTAATTTTCGCTTTTCTAGTATTCAAATAATATTATATTGTATTTAAGTTATTTAAATATTAATAATTGGTATTAAATAGTATTTAATTAATATTAAATAGTTAAATAGTGTAAAAATTCATTTTCTTTTTCTAAAAATTTTCTTTCATCCTTAGGTTTGTAAAAAAGTCATTTTCACCCCCTAAGGGTTTCCAGATTTCAGTTCTCACTTTTTATTTGGTATGTTGACGTTTATTTAAACGTAAACGTACCTTTTAAGTTTTAAAACGTTTTCACTTATCTGGTTTTTCAGTTTTTGTCCATATTACGTATTTGTATCATTGTCAGCTAAAAATCAGTAGTATAATCATCCTACCCCTTTCCTGTAAAAATCACCCGATCACAAGCACGCTTTAGTACCATTCACACCTCGCTGGGACATAACGACCCGGGGAAACACTGTATTCCGCGGAGATTGAGCATAAGGAGTTTGAGTATATTGACCACATCCGTGGTTGACTTTAGTTGAATTTTTAGCACCAATCAAATTTTGGCGTCGCTGCCGGGGAGGTTGTGCGCCCGTTTCTGCAGCGTCTTAGAGATTAGTGTTATTTCACCATCGTCATCATTTTGTAAATTTTAAATCAAAACACAAAAAATTCATTAACACTTTTCCTAAAGTGTTAAAACACCAAAAAAATAAAAAAAAAACAAACAAAACAAATCGTAACGTTTTCTATATCGGATTTCTTTTAAGGTGATTCTTAAAGAGATACGATTTTGGATAACGGGACGATACCAAAAAAATAATTCCAAAAGTTTTTTCACATATACACAAAAACCCAAAAACATCCGTCTTTTTCTTGTGAATAATAATACATAAAAATAAACCGTCGCAAACCAAGACAGAACACCTACCAACTGGGGGTGTGAACATTAATAAGTTCCCAAACAAAAGATTAAAACTTGCCATTGTATCCTTGTGAGTGGTGTACCTTTCTTAAAGAAGCCATTCGCTTGTGATTATTGGTTTAAGTTCACTGTGGTTTTGCCTCAACTTTGTTTTGATTGATTTTGCTCATAGTGCATGCGCACTCGCTCTTCTAGGTCTACTAGCCCATTACGTGAGCTTGTAAGGATTCCTAGAAGACATTGTAGACGTTCAACACCAACAGTTAGATCTGAGATCCGTAATGTTTCTACCTCTGCTGTCACCATGGCGGAAGACTGCCCCGTGTATGAGCTTCTCCAGGCCCCCATTGAGAGTTATGGAGATGCTATTGTAGTTCCAGCCATCGTGGCTGATAATTTTGAGCTCAAAACCGGGTTACTCAATCTCGTAGCCTCAAGTCAATTCTACGGTTTTGAGAGGGACGATCCTCATGATCACATTTGATGGTTTAACAAAATCACGTCAACCATCAAATACAAGAATGTCCCGTGTGAAGCAATAAAACTTCTTCTCTTCCCATTCTCCCTCGAGGGGCAAGCCCGGATTTGGCTTGAAAAATAGCCTCCTCGATCCATTGAGACATGGGAAGATCTTGTCAAGAAATTTGTGAATGAATTCTTCCCACCTTCCAAGACCACGAGTCTTAAAAACGAAATCACCAAGTTCACTCAGAAATATGATGAATCAGTCGGTGAAGCGTGGGATCGTTTCAAAGAATTACTTCGCAAGTGTCCACATCATGGTTTCTCTGAGTTGATGCAACTCGATACTTTCTACAATGGTGTGAGCCAAGCTGATCAGGATTCACTCAATGCCTCCGCGGGAGGTAATTTCTTGAGTAGAACCACCAAAGAAGCTTTAGCTATCATCGAGAACAAGTCCAAGGTCCGCTCTACATGAAGCAAGCCGGTTGTTTCCCAAATTAGTGCGGGTCCTTCTACTTCATCTTCTATGAGTCAGTCTAGCACCGATGCTAAGATTGACAAGCTCACTGAAGCCATTCAAGCTTTGGTTCTGTCACAATAAAAGAAAGTCTCATTTCCACACACACCTCCACCTGCTGAGGTTAAGAAAGTGGAAGTCTGTGTGACTTGTGGTGGTCCGCATGCCTACTACAATTGCACAGCTACTGATGGTACTCCATATGAAGCTCATGCTGTTGCCGGATCCTCAAATCAAGGAGGCAATCAATACCGCCCTCCCATGGACCCGAACTACCGTCCTAACCACTACCCTGGACCTCCAGGTTTTAATCAAAACCAATATGTCCAAAACCGTAATCAAAATCAAAATAGAAATAACCAACGTTATCAAAACCATGATAATTTTAATCAAGGTCACGGTTTTCAAAATAAAAAACAAGGTTTCCAAAATCAAGGAAACTTTAATCGAAACCAAGGTCAGGGTAATTTCAATCCCAGATATTTTCATGGAAACAACAACCCTAATCAGGGTAATTTTCAAAATCAAGGTCCCAATCAGAACAACCGAGCTCCAAATTTTCCTAATCAGAATCAAGCCATTGTTCCAACTGGGCGTTCATCTGATGTGTTGTTAAAACAATTCATGAAATCCGAGGAAGAAATGAACAAGTTGTTGGTCAGCTAGATTTCTGAAATCAAGAAGTCTTTAAATGATCGAGCCTCGGGCTCTGGTACTACTTTACCTAGCAATATGATCGCTAATCCAAGGGGCGATGCAAAAGCGATCACAACCCGTAGTGGTGCTTCATATAAGGAACCCGCGATTCCTACTACCTCTTCTTCGTCTCCTCCAAAGGTAGTGGAATGAGAACCTGAGGTGACAAAGGACAAGGTGCAATCTACTAGTCCACGAAGTACCGCACATGTCTATCCTCAGGGTGACCCAGAAACCATGCCAAAACCTGGAGTTGTCTTTGATCCACCTGAAACTCCAGTTGAGAACCCTAAATCCAAAACTTCTATTCCCTACCCATCACACTTGAATGAACAAAAGCTCCGCGAAAAGGCTAGTCACCAAATGCATAAATTTTTCCAAATCTTTCAAGATTTGCACTTTGACATAAGCTTCGCGGATGCTATCATCTTGATGCCCAAATTCGCATCAACAATCAAAAATCTGTTAAGTAATAAGGAGAAGCACTTCGAAATGGCTAGAACTCCATTAAATGAGAACTGCTCAGCAGTTCTTTTGAAAAAGCTTCCCGAGAAGCTTGGAGACCCCAGAAAATTCGTCATTCCATGTGTTTTACCAGGGATGGTTGAATGATTCACCTTGGCCGATCTTGGTGCTAGCATTAAACTTATGCTATATTCTGTGTGGAAGAAACTATCTCTTCCCGAACTTACTCCCACGTGCATGACTCTAGAGCTTGCCGATCGTTCAATATCTCGTCCTCTTGGCATTGCTGAGGACGTGTTCGTTAAAGTGGGAAAGTTCCATTTTTCGGCCGATTTTGTGATTATTGACTTTGATGCCGATTCAAGGGTCCCTCTAATTCTTGGAAGGGGATTCCTTAGAACTGGGCGTGCTCTTATCGATGTATTTGAGCAAGAGATCACATTGCGTGTTGGAACTGAAGCAGTCACCTTCAACCTCAATCAAACTTCGAGGTACTCCTCCAATTATGACTCTGAATCGGTTAACCGAATAGATGTCATCGATGTTGCTGCTGAGGAGTATGCTCAAGAGGTTTTAGGTTTCATTGATAATTCTCCGAGTGAAAACCTCATAACATCCTCTCATCCCATCATTGCCAATTCTTCTCCTTCCCTCACTCCGTTTGAGGGAAGTGATTTCGTCTTAGAAGAAATTGAGGCCTTTCTCAAGAGTGACTCGTTTTCTGATGGAATCGATAACCAAGAGATTGACCCCGAGAGGGATATTCTCTAACTATAGAAATTATTAACCAAAGATCCCTCTCCTCTTCCTGTTCTACCACAAACACTTCATAAAGAGGAAGTCAAAAATGTTGAAAAAACTGATGACTTTCCTGAGGTCGAACTTAAGGACTTACCGCCTTATCTTGAATACGCATTTCTGGAGGGTGATGATAAATTACCCGTCATAATTGCTAAGGATTTAAGTGTTGAGGAAAAGAATACTCTAATAAAGGTTTTGAAGTCACATAAACAAGCAATTGCTTGGAGACTCTCCGACATCAAGGGCGTTGACCCAGAATTTTGTACTCACAAAATTATAATGGAGGATGACTTCAAACCAGCAGTCCAACATCAAAGAAGGGTGAATCCAAAAATTCATGAGGTCATCAAACAAGAATTTTTAAAACTTCTTGATGCCGGTTTGATTTACCCTATCTCGGACAGTCCTTGGGTTAGCCCCATACATTGCGTTCCAAAAAAGGGTGGCATTACTGTTGTCACAAACGAAGAAAACGAGTTGATTTCAACTCGGCTGGTTACGGGTTGGCATGTCTGCATTGACTATCGTAAGTTAAATGACGCCACCCGCAAAGACCATTTTCCTCTACCCTTTATGGATCAGATGCTCGAGAGATTAGCGGGGAATGAGTACTATTGCTTCCTTGATGGTTTCTCGGGTTACTTTCAGATTCCCATTGATCCGCAGGATCAAGAAAAGACCACTTTCACGTGCCCCTATGGAACTTTTGCCTATAAACGTATGCCATTTGGTTTATGTAATACTCTAGGCACGTTCCAAAGGTGCATGATGTCCATACTTTCTGACATGATCGGGAAGACCATGGAGGTCTTTATGGATGATTTTTCGGTCATTGAGGAATCATTTCAATCATGTCTCTCCCATTTAGACAACATGCTCAAACGTTCTGAAGATACAAAGTTATGTCTAAACTGGGAGAAGAGTCACTTTATGGTCAAAGACGGCATTGTCCTCGGCCATAAAATTTCAAAAAACGGGATTGAGGCTGACAAAGTGATGCGTGGGAATCGCAACAGGCTTTACCTCTCAAGGGATCTCGAGAAGCTTACAACCCCCACCAGGCAGTGTACCTGATCGTTGTAGTATAGTATAGTGACAAGTACCGGGGGATTGATCGTTCAGCTTAGGAATAGTGTCGCTAGGATTAGAAATCCTAAATACTAGTTCTAAAGGTGAGGGATGATTATTTTTGTATTTTTATATTTTTTTAGAAAGCAAGTAAAAATCTCGGGTTTGAAGGATTTGGGCGGAATTAGTTGCTAATCAACTAACCCAATACAAAAGATGCAATTAAAATAAAATACTAGAAATGAAAATAAACTAAATTATACTAAAGTTGTGAGCAGTAAGTGGAGAAAATGTGTTTACTTAGATTTCACTACTCCCTAGACATCTTTTACACGTTAATTACTTGTTATAATTGCATGGATGACGGATCGTATTCCTTAATACCATTCATGGGGTGGCACACTTAACTCCCTAATTCTATGAGCTCTTATCTCCTCCTACACCATGCCCAGCACAACTATAGGGATTGTAAACAGTGGCTCATGCATTAAATACAACCAATAAAGACCTAGTGCGCATCAGTTCATGTTTCTTAAGACGTTCAAGCATGTTACCAATTGAAGATCTGCCAGTTTTCTTAAGCCTAACACATAAATCATTCATCCAAGACAAGAATAAACAAGTAATCAACACATAATTAACATCTAGGTTTCATTAGATCCAAGCAAACACAAGATAGATCTAGCCTAGCATGATGGAATTAAGACAAGAACAAGATATAGACAACCAACACATAGACATATTGATTGAATTGAAAGAACACTTATCTCAATTACACATGCAAGGTATTAAGGGTTTGGAACCCTTGAAAAACCTGTAAAATTTGCACCAAAATCGTACTTAGGGTTTCTCCAAAACTTCTCTCTCTTAATGTGAAAATTAGAAAACTATATATAGGAAAAGGGGTCTGACGGAGTCAAGACCAACATTGTGACGCCGTCACCTCGCCGCCAAAACTCTTCTCGGACTGCCTTGATCTACATTTGACGCCGTCAAGACTTAATCATTTCCAGGCCGTCATGACTTTTACTCTTGACGCCCTACCTTCGTGACGCCGTCAAATCTGTACTGGGTCGTCATGGAATTCTGCTCTTGACACCGTCAGGGAGTTACTCTTGACGCCGTCACCTACGGTTCCCAGCATGGAAAATTAAGACTTTGGCATTTTCTTCACTTTTATGCTCCAAAAACGTCCGAATTGCTTCCTTTTCCAGATTTCTCTCCCAAAGTACCTAAAATCACAAAAGGAACGATTTAGGGCAATATTTGATCAAATAAATTCGAATTCGGGCTTAAATGACCCCCTAAAAACGGATCATTTTTCGCCTCATCATATACCCTTACACTTGAGATTTGCTTGTCCTCAAGCAAATGCGCTTTTATTCTAGTCAAAATACAAGTTAGGGGTCATTTAACACTAATATAAAAGTAATTACAACAAATAATCGTTCCACTAAAGACCAATAGACAAGCACGGAGGTCATACACTAGCACCTCACAAATAGTGTTTAGATACTCACATCTCTCGGGTGTAATAAAGTGTAAATTACAATATGGAAACGGAAGATATCTCTCACTACCTGTCATAGCAAAATAGATTACCATAGGCTTGGGAAAGGATCAAACCTCCACCACATGGCGTAAACACCTAGGATAAACTATCAAAGAGGTCTTTTAAAGGGTTGTAACGTTAGGTGTAGGGATATGAAATACACGGTTTTGTTGGATAAAGGAAGTTTTACTGGTGGCGAGTTAACAATCTTGGTTAATTACATGTACAATATGGCGTTGCTAAGCCAAGACTAGATTCGACTTAAGCTAATAAATGAAAAATAACAAAAACATAAAATGAACATAGAATAAAAAGGGATGGTAGTCCGTATGTTTTTTTTTTCTCTTTTTCCTTTTCCTATTTTTTTTTTTCTTTTTCTTGATTTTTCGAGTTTTTTTTTTTTTTTTTTTTTTTTTTTTTTTTTTTTTTTTTTTTTGTGCATACACTCTTACCCTACCATCCAAAATAATACATCATAGGGAATGAACATTCCCCTTACACTTGAATCTTTACATACTTTACATTAAACTAATCTAATGACTCGAATTAAGAAAATCAAAACACTTGGAGCACTTTTAAGATTAACGTACATATGGGGGTAATAAATGATGTTCTTCCCCATTACTCCATAAAATAAGTACTTTACCCATGAGTCCCAATCGTCCCAAAACAATATGTACAAGGATATGACTCGACTTAGCAACCATGTAATCAATTAGATAGTTAACTTAGGGTTTAACAAATAACAATAATGCACTAAAAGTGAGTGCATATACGGAAGGCCAAGGCGATTTGGTTGTACATTTAAGTGGGGTGTAACAAATTCTTCCTTTAAGTAAGATTCTTAAAGTTAGAAACGATAAGATAGGCTCGGAGGGGTGTACTAGGGGTATCGTGTACTAAAAATGAGTACAACGCTAAGGGTGTGGGAAAAATTAGTTGACTTAACTAGCCAAGTAATATGACTTAAATGGTCAAGTAATCATGATACGGGTTTAACACAAGGGTAATCCTAATGCCTCTTATCATGTAGTAAATCCTACTACACGAATGTAGTCTCACTAGCGGTCTCGGGATGCATCACTAACGCAAGTTCTAGAATCTAAATACTACCGGTACACTCATAAGCACTAATAGTAAATGCTTTTCCTATCAAATCTAAAGGCGAACCTCACATATTTGGGTGGAAAATTTTTCTGAATATACGGTTATGTGCTAGTCATACAATCTCCTATCCATGAGATGCTTGCTATGGCTAAAGTTTCACTCCTAAATGTTGTAAAAAATTTTAAATTTGGCGCTAAAATTGCACTAACAAGTATTTCTCATAGTTTTATTACACATCTACCATTAGACAAAGCAAACTCAAGCGAAAGTGCATATGTAAGGTATCATCTTTTTATCCTCCCCTTACACTTAAGATGAACATTGTCCCCAATGTTCAAGTAAAGAATGTAAAAGTGAAATAAGTAAAAAGAATGAAATCAAATACTCCCCTGATTCGCTCGGTATGGATAATGAGGTGGCCAGGTTAAATCTTCCTCCAAGAAAATGAACAATCAAAGCTTCCCTTCCAGAATGTAAATCATCTTCTTGTCATACATAACCTGTAAAACCTGATAAAATAGACAAGACAACCTCGCGTAAAATCGGCGGCATCCTATATAAGTTACTAAATCCTAGAAAACAAGATAAGATATAATGCTTGTGGAATGACGTTTTCAGATCTCCTGGAGATTATAAAACTTAATAATTCACAAAAACCATAAGACTCCATTAGAAAAAAAAAACCGGTAAAATTTCCAGATTTTTTTACACTTGACGCCGTCAAGAGTAAACTCTTGACGCCATCAGAAGTGACCTGCAGAAATTCTTATGTTAAGTTTCCGGAAAATTTCTGGAAAAACTTGGTTCTACTTCCTGGAAAATCCTGCAAAACTTCATTATGACTCAATACAAGCATTTGACTCTAACAAATACGAATACACATGTTCATTTAATATTGTGGAGAATTATGATCGGTTTGTTTCTTAAAAACATATTTGGGGTTTTCCCTTACACTTATCTTTTGCAAAAATACCTTTAGGTGGAGTTAAGACTAGGCCAAAACAACAAAGTAAAGTATTTCCACTATTTAATTGAGAAACATGATCTACCAACAATAAAAATTAAGCATGCATACGGAAGCAAATAACAAACAAACTATCCAACAAACAAACAAATAAAAACACACAAAACATGGGTTGCCTCCCAAGAAGCGCTTTTCTTTATTTACGAGTCTTGTAGCTAGACTCAAGGTCATGGGTTACTACGTGACCTCATCATCAAACGTCACATCCTCCTCACTAATCATTTCATTGCTATTCTCTTGGTAGTGTTTCACACGTTGTATGTTAACAGTAAATTCCCTACCTTCATTATCTAGTAACACCACGGCTCCAATTTTAGAGGAATTCTTTACTGTGAACGGCCCATACCATCTAGACTTAAGTTTTCCCGGAAATAATCTCAACCGAGAATTGTATAATAGGACCTTGTCTCCCTCTGAAAATTCTTTGGGTTTCTTAATTCTCTGGTCATGCCATCTTTTAGCTCTCTCTTTATATGTGATGGAGGATTCGTAGGCTTCTAGCCTAAGCTCATCAAGCTCATGTAATTGCAAGAACCTATTATTTCCAGCAATTGTGTAATCTAAGTTGCATGTCTTAAGCGCCCAATAAGCCTTATGTTCTAATTCCACTGGTAAGTGACATGCCTTACCATACACCATGCGGAACGGGGTCGTTCCAATAGGTGTTTTGTAGGCGGTTCAGAATGCCCATAAGGCTTCATCGAGTTTAAATGACCAGTCCTTTCTGTTTTGACTACCATTTTTTCAAGTATTCTTTTAATAGCCCTATTGGTGTTTTCGACTTGGCCATTGGTTTGTGGATGATAGGCGGTGGAGAACCGATGGGGTACTCCATACCTCTTCTTGACCTTTTCCATTTGTGCATTGCAAAAATGGGTTCCCCTATCACTGATGAGAGCTTTAGGAATCCCGAATCTCGCGAAAAGCTTTTTCAGGAAATGAATAACTACTCTGGCGTCATTGGTCCTAAGGGCTTGTGCCTTAACCCATTTTGAAACATAGTCAATGGCGACTAATATGTACTCGTTCCCCCTAAAGATGGAAAGGGTCCCATGAAGTCAATCCCCCAAACATCGAAGACCTCATAAACTTGTATAAAGTTCTGAGGTGCTTCATCCCTATGTGATATATTTCCGGCTCGTTGACATGCATCGCACGCCTGCACCATTTCTTTTACATCACGGAAAATTGTGGGCCAATAGAATCCCGCATCGAGAATCTTTCGGGCGGTAATGTTTATCCCATGATGCCCGCCAGAGGGACCAGAGTGACATTCCCTCATAATTTTCACTGCCTCATTTTCCGAAACACAACGCCTTATAATTTGGTCAGGACACCTTCGGAATAAAAAGGGTTCATCCCAAAAGTAGTATTTTAGCTGAGAAAAGAACCTCTTCCTTTCGTACTTAGTCAGGTGTTCAGGAACGAGTCTACTTGCGAGGTAGTTAGCAAAATCGGCGTACCACGGCTCTGAGTCACTCATTAACATGAGTTGTTCGTCAGGAAATGAATCCCTAATCTCACTTCTATCGTGCTCATCCAAGGGGTTTTCGAGACGAGATAGATGATCTGCAGCCAGATTTTCTGCCCCTCTCTTATCACGAATCTCAACATCGAATTCCTGTAGCAACAGGATCCACCGAATTAGTCATGGATTAGCATCCTGCTTCGCAAAAAGATATCGAAGAGCCGAGTGATCAGTGAAGACGACTGTTTTTGAAAGGACAAGATATTTTCGGAATTTGTTGAACGCGAACATCACGGCTAATAATTCTTTCTCAGTGGTGGAGTAATTCTCTTGAGCGGGATTCATGGTTTTGCTCGCATAGTAGATGGGTTGAAAAAGCTTATCACACCGTTGGCCTAATACAGCCCCGACAACGAAGTCGCTAGCGTCACACATGATTTCAAATGGTAACTCCCAGTTGGGTGTGATCATGATTGGAGCTTGTGTGAGTTCCTTTTTTAAGAGATCGAATGCATCCTTGCATTCTTGGGAAAAATCAAACGGAGCATCCTTCACAAGTAGTTGGGTCATTGGCCGAGCGATTTTGGAGAAGTCTTTGATGAACCGTCGATAAAACCCGGCATGCCCCAAGAAACTGCGT
The DNA here is from genome assembly GCA_030686995.1 of Artemisia argyi. Classification (NCBI taxonomy): domain Eukaryota; kingdom Viridiplantae; phylum Streptophyta; class Magnoliopsida; order Asterales; family Asteraceae; genus Artemisia; species Artemisia argyi. The sequence goes on along the minus strand of JARVZY010012386.1, from coordinate 835,932 downwards.
ATTGCTTTAACAGTTGTGGGGTATGGTAACTTAGATATAGCTTCAACTTTAGCTTGGTCCACCTCTATTCTGTTCCCTGAGATCTTATGTCCTAACACAATCCCTTCCTTCACCATAAAATGACATTTTTCCCAGTTTAGCACCAAGTTGGTTTCCTCCCATCGTTTAAGCATCTTTTCTAGATTAGCAAGACAGCGGTCGAAGGAGTTCCCGAAGACCGAAAAGTCATCCATGAACACTTCCATGCTGTCTTCCATGAGTTCGTGAAAGATTGCGGTCATGCACCGCTGGAAAGTGGCGGGGGCATTACATAGCCCAAAAGGCATCCTTTTGTAGGCAAATGTTCCATAAGGGCAGGTAAACGTGGTCTTTTCTTGGTCCTCAGGTGCTATGGGAATCTGAAAATATCCAGAGAATCCATCCAAGAAGCAATAGTACTCGTGTCTAGATAATCTCTCTAACATCTGATCAATGAATGGTAAGGGAAAGTGATCTTTCCTCGTGGCATCATTGAGCTTTCGATAGTCGATGCATACCCGCCATCCAGTGACTGTTCTCTGGGGCACCATCTCACCCTTGTCATTCTTAACTACAGTCATTCCACCCTTTTTTGGTACAACCTGCACAGGACTGACCCATAGGCTATCCGAGATCGGGTAAATCAATCCCGCATCTAAAAGTTTTATGACTTCTTTCTTCACTACTTCCTTAATGTTAGGGTTCACGCGCCTCTGGGGTTGCACGGTAGGTTTATAATCTTCTTCCATGAGAATCTTATGTGTGCAAAAAGTTGAGTCAATCCCCTTAATGTCGGCCACACTCCATGCGAGTACCCACTTGTATTTTTTTAGGACCTCTAAGAGTTTACCTTTTTGTTCATGTTCCAAGGAAGAGTTTATGATTACCGGGAGTTGATCCTCTCCCTGAAGGAAGGCATACTCCAAATGGTTAGGAAGCTCTTTAAGATCTACATCAGGAGGTTCGATAATAGAAGGTTTGAGCTTGTTTTTGGGCTTTCGGAGCTCGAGATGCTCCGTTGCCTCTTGTCTGGGGTAGAAGGAGACTGCACTAACATCCTCCATCTTTTCTACCTCTAGCAAAGGCAGAAAACTCTCGTCCCGTAACCAGCCTTCATCGATCTGTTCATCGACACAACTATCAATGACATCTGTGAGTTCATCTACTTCCCCGATAAAATAGAGCCGGTTGGCTGCTTCGAGGGAGAGGTCCATAGAATCCTTAATGTCGAAGGTTGTGCTATCGTCTCCCACTCGTAAGGTTAATTTGCCATCGTAGACGTCGATGACTGCACGAGCGGTAGCAAGAAATGGTCTACCTAAGATGATGGGTACCAAGTCATCCTCCTCCATATCCAGGATTACGAAGTCGACCGGGAATTTGAATTTCCCAACTTTGACTAGCACATTCTCGCATATCCCTACGGGGTACTTGACCGACCTATCGGCTAGTTGGATGTTCATACGGGTAGGCTTCAATCCATAGTATCCTAGTCTACGGAACATAGAGTGAGGCATGAGATTGATACTTGCTCCCAAATCGGCAAGAGCATTCTTGATTGATAGAGGTCCTATGGAGCAAGGCAGGGTGAAGCTGCCCGGATCGTCTACCTTCTTTGGTTGCCCTCGGTGGGTCACCACTGAGCATTCTTCCCCCAGGGTCACAAGACCCTCGAGTTTCTTCCGGTTAGCAAGTAGTTTTTTAAAGTATGTGCTATACTTTGGCATGTGATAGCAAGCATCAAGGAGAGGTATGGTGACAACCGAGTCTTTTAGGTAAGACAGGAATATCTTGTTATCATTCTCAGTTTTCTGGTTCCTTAATCGGGATAGAAACGGGATTCTCACAGGTTGGTTAGGCAGGGTTGATGGGGAAGGGGTCGTCAAGGGCGGTTGGTCGGGGGTATTACCGCCGACATCCTCCTCCTCCTCCCCAAGTTTGTTTGGATCGGGGGTGATGGGGGACGAGTTTGGGTAAGGAGGGTCCTTGGTTGTTGTTCCAGCTCGAGTGGTTATCGCGAGCATGGGGTCTTTTTTGCTTACAGATGGCGTTTCAAGATTATCTAGGGCTGAGTTATGCTTGTTGAAAAATTCTCCAATATCCTCCTGCTGCTCGTTGAAAAGCTCATTAAGACCTTTCATTTGCAAGCCTTTTTCTTGAGTGAAGTGACCAAGGTCATCTTCAAAAGTGCTCCTGATTTTGAATTCAGGGCCTTCCTCCCCTTCTCTTCTCTTTACCAGATTTCCCCAAAGGGTGTAATCGTCATTTTGGTAAAAAGGCAAAAGGGAGGGATCATCATAAATGTCCCCTCCTGACAAGCATGTATGTTCAGTTGTGGCTGCTCCTCCGCATTCCTCTACCTCATGCGGGCCCCTACAGTAATCGCAGATCAAGTAAGGATTCGACAGCTGTTTAGGTAATTGCGATCCAGCTAGGTATTCCACTCTTTTGTGAATTTTTCTCAACCGATCCGAGGTGATTTTAGAAATGCTAACAGTCGACTCAGGTTCATCCCAAGTGTCATCCTGGTCTTGAGCATATTCTTCAATCCTATCCCATCCTTCCTCGGCACTAAGATTGGCCAATCTTCCTTTTCTAGATTGGTTAATTCCGTTTCGGTCATTAGAGGAGATATTATCGTAGAAGATTTGGACCAAGAGCCAAAGCTCAATGCCATGATGGGGAACTTGCCTTATTAAATCTTTGAATCTAGTCCACGATTTATGGAAGGGTTCATCCTTCCCCTTCCGGAAACGGAGGACCCTATCTCTAAATGCTGAGGTTTTTCCAGGTGGAAAGAACTTCTCATAGAACTTGGATATGAGTTGCTCCCATGTGAAAATAGATTCAGAAGGGAGTTTGTCATACCATTCTTGGGCTTTTTCATATAAGGTGAAAGGAAAGAATCGCAATCGGGATGTGTCTCTAGTAGCCCCATCCGTATGGAGGGTGTCTACTATTTTCAGGAAGTCCTTGATGTGTTGGATTGGATCTTCCTCATCTATTCTGCGAAACTTACACACATTTTTGACAAGCCAAACATCGTTCGCATGCAAGACCTCACTGGTGTGTTCGTTTGGGTAGACAATGGCGTTTGAGAAGCCACGAGAGGTTGGGGAGGAGTAGTCCTTAAGGCGCTTAGGAATGGGGGTTGCGGGGGTACTCATCTCGTCGTTGGGTTGGGAGCTAGGGGTTGTGACATGATTTTCTGAATTTTCTTCAGAAAGAGGTGCATCAAAATCGATGGCAACGCTAGATGGTTCAGAAGTTGAGTGATATTGTCTCAATCTATGCATTTCTCTTTCGGGTTCCGCATAAGGCAAGACCAGGTTTCTAGTGGAACTACGACTCCTAGTGATCCTAAGGTTAAAGGATTCATCGTTTGCCATTATGGCAGGTGGTGAAGAGTTACGAACAAAAACACAAAGAAATAAGATAGACTAAAGAGAATCTAAATATAAAAATAAAATCTTACTAGAAAGGAATCTAGCAAGTAGACCTAATAAAAAGAAATTCTAACCTAGACAATAACTATTCCCCGGGCTGCGACGCCAAAAACTTGATGCATGGGAATCGCAACAGGCTTTACCTCTCAAGGGATCTCGAGAAGCTTACAACCCCCACCAGGCAGTGTACCTGATCGTTGTAGTATAGTATAGTGACAAGTACCGGGGGATTGATCGTTCAGCTTAGGAATAGTGTCGCTAGGATTAGAAAGCCTAAATACTAGTTCTAAAGGTGAGGGATGATTATTTTTGTATTTTTATATTTTTTTAGAAAGCAAGTAAAAATCTCGGGTTTGAAGGATTTGGGCGGAATTAGTTGCTAATCAACTAACCTAATACTAAAGATGCAATCAAAATAAAATACTAGAAATGAAAATAAACTAAATTATACTAAAGTTGTGAGCAGTAAGTGGAGAAAATGTGGTTACTTAGATTTCACTACTCCCTAGACATCTTTTACACGTTAATTACTTGTTATAATTGCATGGATGATGGATCGTATTCCTTAATACCATTCATGGGGTGACACACTTAACTCCCCAATTCTATGAGCTCTTATCTCCTCCTACACCATGCCCAACACAACTATAGGGATTGTAAACAGTGGTTCATGCATTAAATACAACCAATAAAGACCTAGTGCGCATCGGTTCATGTTTCTTAAGACGTTCAAGCATGTTACCAATTGGAGATCTGCCAGTTTTCTTAAGCCTAACACATAAATCATTCATCCAAGACAAGAATAAACAAGTAATAAACACATAATTAACATCTAGGTTTCATTAGATCCAAGCAAACACAAGATAGATCTAGCCTAGCATGATGGAATTAAGACAAGAACAAGATATAGACAACCAACACATAGACATATTGATTGAATTGAAAGAACACTTATCTCAATTACACATGCAAGGTATCAAGGGTTTGGAACCCTTGAAAAACCTGTAAAATTCGCACCAAAATCGTACTTAGGGTTTCTCCAAAACTTCTCTCTCATAATGTGAAAATTAAAAAACTATATATAGGAAAAGGGGTCTGACGGCGTCAAGACCAACATTGTGACGCCGTCACCTCGCCGCCAAAACTCTTCTCGGACTGCCTTGATCTACATTTGACGCCATCAAGACTTAATCATTTCCAGGCCGTCATGACTTTTACTCTTGACGCCCTACCTTCGTGACTCCGTCAAATCTGTACTGGGTCGTCATGGAATTCTGCTCTTGACGCCGTCAGGGAGTTACTCTTGACGCCGTCACCTACTGTTCCCAGCATGGAAAATTAAGACTTTGGGGTTTTCTTCACTTTTATGCTCCAAAAACGTCCGAATTTCTTCCTTTTCCAGATTTCTCTCCCAAAGTACCTAAAATCACAAAAGGAACAATTTAGGGCAATATTTGATCAAATAAATTCGAATTCGGGCTTAAATGACCCCCTAAAAACGGATCATTTTTCGCCTCATCACAAAGCCAAAGTTGATGTCATCGCGAAATTACCTCATCCCACTACCGTCAAGGGTATTAGGAGCTTTTTGGGACATGCCGGTTTTTATCGTAGGTTTATTCAAGATTTTTCTAAGATCGCCCGGCCTATGACCCATCTCCTCGAAAAGGATGCTCCTTTTATCTTCTCCCCCGAGTGCATTGAAGCTTTTGAAACATTGAAGAAAAAGCTTACTGAGGCACCGATTCTTGTTGCCCCGATTGGGACTTGCCCTTTGAACTCATGTGTGATCCTAGTGATTATGCAATAGGGGCAGTCTTGGGGCAACGCAAATTAAAACACTTTTAGCCAATCCACTATGCAAGCAAAACAATGACCGATGCTCAAGCTCATTACACCACAACAGAAAAAGAATTGTTGGTTGTAGTGTATGCATTTGAAAAGTTTTGGCCGTAGTTGACTTAACCAAATGCATACTGTATACGGATCACTCGACTCTCAAATATCTCTTTGCAAAACAAGATGCAAAGCCGAGATTGCTTCGTTGGGTTCTCCTCTTGCAAGAATTTGATATCATTATACGTGATAAAAAGGGAGCTGAGAACCTAGCTGCTGATCATCTGTCCCGTCTTGAAAACCCTCATCAGGATGTTTATGAGAAAAAGGAAATAAATGAAACATTTCCTCTCGAAACCCTCAATGCGGTTTCTTTTTGTGGAGATTCTTGCCGATTTTGCAAATTACCATGTGGGTAACTTTGTTGTGAAAGGGATGTCATCCCAACAAAAAAATAAGTTCTTTAAAGATGTAAAACATTATTTCTGGGACGACCCCTACCTTTTCAAAATCTGTGCGGATCAAGTCATCCGGAGGTGTGTTTATGGTCAGGAAGCTACTGAAATTCTAAAGGCTTGCCATGCTGGTCCCACGGGGGGCCACCACAATCCAAACTACACCGCCAAAAAGGTGTTTGACTCCGGTTTCTACTGGCCTACGATTTACAAGGATGCATAGGAATTAGTCAAATCCTGTGACGCTTGTCAATATCACGGGAACATTTCACAAAAGAACGAAATGCCTCAAAATGCAATTTAAGTTTGTGAAATCTTTGACGTTTGGGGCATCGACTTTATGGGGCCATTTCCGTCATCTCATGGAAATAAATAGATACTCGTGGCTGTTGACTATTTGTCAAAATGGGTTGAAGCGAAAGCTTTACCCACTAATGATGCCCGAGTTGTTGTGAAATTCTTGAAAACTCTTTTTGCTCGATTTGGAACTCCACGTGCTATTATCAGTGATCGTGGTACGCATTTTTGCAATGACAAATTTGATAAAGTCATGCAAAAGTATGGTGTAACTCACCGTCTTTCTACTGCGTACCACCCACAAACAAGTGGACAAGTAGAAGTTTCCAATCGGGGCATTAAAAGAATCTTGGATAGAACCGTTGGTGAAAATCGTGCATCATGGTCGGATAAATTAGATGATGCACTCTGGGTTTTCCGTACAGCTTACAAAACATCCATCGGGTGTACGCCTTACAAGCTTGTGTACGGGAAAGCGTGCCATCTACCGATCGAGCTTGAGCATAAAGCCTATTGGACCCTCAAGCATGCAAATTTTGACCTCAAAACTGCGGGTGATCATCGGAAAGTTCAAACGAATGAATTGAATGAACTTCGTGATCAAGCTTACGATAACTCTTTGATCTACAAGGAAAAGACAAAGAAGATTCATGACTCAAAAATCAAGAACCGCATTTTTAACGTTTGTGACCGAGTCCTTCTTTTTAACTCTAGACTCAAGATCTTCTCGGGAAAACTAAAAACCCGTTGGACTGGCCCATTCACTATCGCAAAGGTTTATCCTTATGGCCCCGTCAAATTATCTCAAAATGACGGACCAAATTTCAAAGTGAATGGGCATCGTTTGAAACATCACTTTGGAGAGGACATACCATCCATGGTTGTCCCTGATCTCCAAACTTTCCCCAAGAACCAATGAATTCGAGGATCGAGTCAAGCTAACGACTCGATGAACAAAAACAGTAGCATAACATGGGTTTTCACCCATGTCTCTGACTTCTTTCTACTTTCTAACACCCAAGTGTGGGGGAGTGGCCGTCCCCTACTATTTGCAATGTATATATGTATATAAGTTTCAAAGAAAATGTGTGTTTGTATGTATATATAAATAAAGTGAAAAATGATGTTCCCGCAGTTAGCTTATAATATTGCCTTTTTACGTTCAGAGAGTTGGCATAATAGCCGGGACTTTGAATATTGAGGACAATATTCAATTCTAAGTGTGTGGGGGGGGGGGGGGGGATTCTAGCGAATTTTATCACATTATACCTTCTAGTACCCCCGTTTTTGGCCAAAAATTTTAATTTTTTTTCACTTTATTTCAAAAAATTTTTGTGGTTATCAGTCAACCATGTCTAAACGACAAAAGAACTGGCTAATCCAGGAGCAAACGGCTCTTGGTAAAGATAACTCAAATCTGTTGATGGCTGACAATTTGCCAAAAATTGTATGGTATTCAACTCACCATATCTTAAAAAGTAAAGAGTTGGCTAGCCCACAAGGTTATGGCTTGTGGTAAAGGCAGTGGAAAACCATAATTGGTAATCAACTCACCAAGATGATGACTGTATTCCATCAAGAGTTGGCTAGTCCAGAAGTAAACGGATTCTGGTAAAGACAAATCAAAACCGTTGACAGCTAGTGGTTTGCTCAAAATCACATGGTTATCAGTGTACCAAAGTTCTTACTTGAACTGAAACACTTGGCTACTCCATAAGTAATGGCTTTTGGTAAAGAGATTCAAATCCATTAAGTTTTCTCAAAAGATTGCTAGGGACTAGCAATAGTTTAGTGTGGGGGATTGATGAGTGCTCAAACACTCATCATTTTTTGTCAAATCTGAACTGCAAAACATCAAAAAACACTCAGAAATGCATCAAATTACTGAAAATATCCCAGGATTGTGTTTTATACGTTTCAGATGCAAAATGAGCAAAAAAAGATAAAAAAATGAACAAAGTTTGCAAAATTGGCAGTTTCAGTCCCCCACTTTCATAAAATTTCAAAACTAGTCCCTGGTTATTCAAAATACGGGAAATTATCATCAAAGCTCCTTAGGGATTCAAAAGTTTTCAAAATAAGCCCTTTAAATTTAAAATTGCAAAATTACAACTTTGGACCCGCAAGTTTCAAAAATGTCAAAAATGGCCCCTGGGATATTTATTTGTGGAAAACTCATTCATGGTCCTTTTAATATTGGAACTTGGTAACTTTGGTCCTTGTAACAACTTTGGGAATTTGACATAACAGGTCCCTCAAAAATTCAGATGTTACAATTTTGGTCCTTGTGATTAATACCAAACCATACGGATCCTAACTACTAAAACCCAACACCCTTTTGTTTTAACCCAACATCCAATTCATAACACCCCACTTAAACAACCCAATCCACCCTAATCCACCCAAGCCCAGTCCATCTAAACCCCCTGGCCCAACTTATACCCCGTTTAATATTAACACTCCACGGTCAACGAAAGTCAAGCCAGGTCAAACGACCTTAGACCCTTTCCCTCCTTCATCCCCACTTGGCCTGATACACCCTACCAATACTCCATCCTCCATCCTTCCACCTCACCTCTCCCACTACTTGTCCCCTCCACCAACACTACAAACCAAAGACCAATTAATGATCCCAAAGTCCTCCAAGCAACCTGCAAGCTGCCAAAACAAGTTTCCCGCCAAAATTGAACAAGCGGCCAGGATGAATTCTAGTAATCCAATGGTTAAAAACAGAAGTGGGAATGAGAAAGGAACCCACCTCAGTGCTTATAAGTGAAGAAGAAAGACAGAGGACAGAGCACTAATTTTTAGTTTAAAGTTTTAAGTCGACTTGTAATTTTCTACCAATTCTAGTTGTAATTTTAGTCTCAAAGTACTTTTCTCAGTTCCTTAGTATATTTCTTAATAAATTTAGGCAAGTAATTCCAGTTTATCTCACTAATTCAAGTTTTCATTATTTTTCACCAATTTTCTCATATTGATGAAATATTGCTTGAAACTGTTTGTTAATGTTCCATTAGGTTAAGTTAAGCTAAAATTCTATAAGTTCTCAGGCTTTCTAGTCACTTTAAAGCAGTTTACAAAAAAACCAAAAATTACAAAAAAAATAAACAAAAAATCAAAGAAAAATAAAAAAAATAACAAAAGAAAGAGAAGAAGATGGAAGCAGAGCTGAAAGGATTGGAGTTGGGTATTAGTGAGCTTGTGGAGGCTCAATAGGTTGGTCCTGGTTCTAGTTTCTCTTGTTCATATTTTAGCTTGGAAGGCATGAAGTAAGAATTTTCTCATTTTTCTAGTTCTAGTATTCCTCAGCTTATTTTTTTGTTAAATTATGCTTATGTATGTGTGTTAGATCATATTAGATTGCTATAATTCTGTTTCAAGTCCAAATTTCTTGTCTTGCTTTGAAAATCTCACAAACTGTCAAGTATGGGTGTGTTTGGTATTGCTAGTATATGAGGCCCCTAGGTCATTTTTTTCTGTCACTTTGGTTCTAACACAGTCACATTAGTTTATAGTAGCTTCACAAAGTCAAGACAACAAAGTCTTTTACACAGGAAGTCAAAATCACCCCTTAAACACCCTTGACAGTCCACTGTTGGGGACTGTGGGTTTAAAACTCACTCATTTGGCTCTAAATTTGTTCTAGTAGCCTAATTTAGGTTTATAATAACATAACTTATCATAATCAGTGGTTACATCAAGCTCAAAACTCAAATAAGTCAAACATCATTCAAGTTTTCAAAAGTCAAATTGTGCTCTTTGACAGAAATCCAAAAGTTGTGGAAATTTTTATGATTTTTGTGTTTAAAGTTAGACCTTGTGCTTTTTACCAATTGAAGCCCCCCCACCTCAACTTTGAAATCCCAAAGTCATTATATTTTTGTGATTTTTTTAGTGGGCCCCACATCCCCTCAAACACAGCTGCAGGGGGTATCACCTCCCCTGCTGCAGCAGCACCACCCCCACTGCCACCACTTTGGTAGGTCCCACAGGCCACCTCAGTGGGCCCCAATGGGTGTTCTTAGATCCATTATGTTTCCAAGCTTGCTGTCTCACCATTCCATCCAAAGTTTTGAGCTTAAGCTATGTGGACCCCACCTTAGATCAGCTCAAAGATTGTCCCATTTTCTGTTTGAAATCAAGGAATCCAAGAGCTTATTCTAGCTTACTTGCTTATTCATTGGATCACTTGTGTTGTTTCTAACTTATATCAGTCCAAGCAACTTATTTGAACCATCTTCCACCTCTGTGGGCACCACAGAGGTTCATTTCCTTCAAAAGTCAACAAAAGTCAACTATATAAGCATTTTGGTGTCCATTTGGCTTATTTTTAAGCTCGAAAAAAGTTGTCTTCACAAAAGTTTCCTATTTTTAGTAGTTAAATAGATTTCCAAAAGAAAAACCAGAAAAATCCAATTTAAAATTAAGTGATAGTTTCTATTTAATATTAATTATCTTTTTAATTTTCCTTTTTAGCTTTTTATTAAGTAATTTGCATTTTTATATTTTTATTAATTTTCTTTTTTACCAAAGTATTTTTAGGAATTTTTCTAGATTTTTCTCTTGTCATTTAGTATTTATTAGAATTAAATATAGTTTAAGTAATAATTAATTGATATTCAAGTATTAAATAGCAAAATTAGTTTTTATCAAATAATACCTAGTTTTTATATTTTTCTGAGCTTTTATATAATATAATATAATTTTAGGAATTTGTTCATAATTTTTACTGTTCATTTTCTATTTTTTAGAATTTAATTAGTAATTAATTAATATTTAGTTTAATAATTAGTAAAACAACCTAAAAACATATAAAACAAACTTTTTATATTTTTTTAGGATTCCTGTGATGGTTAATTAGTTTTACAAAAATTTTCTTAATTTTTTAAGTCTTTTTGGTATTTTTAATAATTTTGTTTAGTTTAATTAGGTAATTAATATTAAATTAGTAATTAATTAATAAAAAATCCACAAAAAGACGAAAAAGTATATTTTTAAGTTTAAAATTATTTTTTATTTATTTTATAATTTTAGAAATTTAATTTTCACTTTTCTAGTATTCAAATAATATTATATTGTATTTAAGTTATTTAAATATTAATAATTAGTATTAAATAGTATTTTATTAATATTAAATAGTTAAATAGAGTAAAAATTCATTTTATTTTTCTAAAAATTTTCTTTTATCCTTAGGTTTGTAAAAAAGTCATTTTCACCCCTGAGGGTTTCCAGATTTCAGTTCTCACTTTTTATTTGGTACGTTGACGTTTATTTAAACTTAAACGTACCTTTTAAGTTTTAAAACGTTTTCACTTATCTGGTTTTTCAGTTTTTGTCCATATTAAGTATTTGTATAATTGTTAGCTAAAAATCTATAGTATAATCATCCTACCCCTTTCTTGTGAAACTCACCCGATCACAAGCACGCTTTAGTACCATTCACACTTTGCTGGGACATAACGACCCGGGGAAACACTGTATTTCGTGGAGATTGAGCCTAAGGAGTTTGACTATATTGACCACATCCGTGGTTGACTTTAGTTGACTGTTTAGCACCAATCAGTGTACTACGATTTTAGTGGTTGTATTTAATGCATAAGTGACTATTAAGGAGGCCATGGTTAGGATACTAAACGTGTCGCCATAGGAAGAGATAAAAGCTTATAGAGTTGGGGAAGATCGTACACGGCCACACAAATGGTATTAAGGAATACAACCCGGCATCCACACAATTGTAACAAACTTATCAATCTATAAAAGATAACTAGGGAGTAATGAAATCTAAGTAAATACGTCTTTCTACATAATAGAAGTCTCTCACATTTATTTTCAGTTATTTTATTTTTATTTGCCTTTGTAGTTATTTGGGTTAGTCGATTAGCAACTAATTCCGCCCACTCTTCCAATACCCGAGATTTTACTTGCTTTCCATAAAATATAAAAATACAAAAAGAATCATCCCTCACCCCTAGACCTAATTAGACTACTTTCAATCCTAACGAACACTATTCCCTGAGAGAATGATGAATCCCCCGGTACTTGCCACTACACTATACTGCATCGGTCAGGTACACTGCCTGGTGGGGATTGCAAGCTTCTCAAGATCCCTTGAGAGGTAAAATCTTTTGCGTAGACTGCAACCCACGCATCAAGTTTTTGGCTCCGCTGCCAGGGAATAGTTATTGTTTAGGTTGAAATTTATTTTTATTAGGTCTACTCACTAGATTCCTTTCTAGTGAGATTTTTTATTTTATTTTTTATAGGTTTTGTTTAGTCTATCTTTTTCTTCGTGCTTTTGTTCGTAGTTTCTTCTAACCACTTCAGGAGTAGTATTGATCGTTTGATCCCTGTTATTCGTGTTTTTCGCCGTAGGAATTTCTCACTACCCATTCCTGTTCCCATTATAGAAAACAACAACCTTTCGCCCTACCACCTCTTTGGTAATAATTCTGAGATGGATGAATCTGACCATGAGAATGACTATGCAAATAGTACTTTTTATTATTCAGATTCTGATGAGGACCTAGGCGAAGGAGAAGTGATTGATGATGTTAGGAGAGAAGTAGAGGTTGATCCCCTTAAGTATGTTGACCCTAGAACAAAAATTGAAAAAGACAACCTCTTTAACATGCAATTCCCTTGTAAGATTGGATTTAGGAGCTTTGATGCTTACCTTAACTGATCTTTACCATTGAAAATAATTTCGCGTGCTGAATATAATAAAATTATGGTAAATGAGTTAGAATACCAAGGAGACAACATTGTTGCTAAGACGAAAACATTGCATGTGTTTGTTGGAAGCTTTTTTTTATTTAGTTGACTTTATGATTATGGAGAATCTAGGAGAGTTTATTGATAGTAACTTAACCCAAGTTGTGTTTGGGAAGCCCTTTAAAAGGCTAACCAAATTAGATGAAAAACTAACGGAAGGGTTAATTACGTTCTCAGACGGGGACTAGGATTTTGTCTACCAAATGCCCCGTGCACACCCTAGATTTAAGGATTTCTCTATTGAGAGATGTAATAGGCTTCCCCCTCGCGATATTTTAAGTGAGAACGATAAGAGAAAAGGGTTTAAATATCCCCATGAAAAGAATAAGAGGTATTATCGCGAATGTTTAGAGCTAAATGATGACTATAAGAGAGATGAGGTAACAATTAGATGGCTCACACTTGGGTACGTGAGCATTAGTGACACTGGGTGAGAGTGACTTTGAGTCTAGCTACAAGACTCGTTAATAAAGAAAAGCGCTTCTTGGAAGGCAACCCAAGCTTTTATTTGTTTGCTTGTTTGTTTATTTGCTTCCGTATGTATACTTTATTTTTATTGTTCATGGTTCATGTTTCAAAATAAATTGTGAAAATGCTTTATTTTATTTTTAACTTCGTCTTAACTACATATAAAGGTATTTTGCAAAAGATAAGTGTAAGAGAAATCCAAATTTGTTTAAAAGAACGAATTGAAAATGAACGATAACAATGAGATATAAACATACATATTAGTTTTTGTTTGAGTCAAATGCTTGTATCGAGTCATAACGATTGCTTTGCAGGAATTCCAGGAATTAAGGTACATGTTTTTCTAGAAATTTTCCGGAAACTAAACATAAGAATTTTTTCAGATCAGTTCTGACGGCGTCAGGGGTTCAACCTGACGACGTCAGGTATTGTTTTCTGAAAATTTTGCAAGTTTTGTTTTTCTGCCGGAATTGTAAAGTTTTGTTAAATCTTTAACTTATAAACTTCAGGAATCTGCAAACATTCATTCTACAAGCATTATATCCTTTTAATTCTAGGATTTAATTTTATATAGATTTTACCGCTGATTTTACACTAGGTTTTTGTGATTGTTTTCTCAGGTATAACAGGTTATATTGGACAAGAAGATGTACATGGATAGTCAAGTTTGTGACATCAAGTTTCAAGTTTTTGGCGCTACTCTAATCTTGAAGTTTTTACATTCTCTTGGAGGAGGATTTAACCATGTTACCACATCATCCACACCGAGCGAATCAGGGGAGTATTTGTTTCATTCTTTCATTTTCTTTACTTTTACATCTTTTAATTGAACATTTGGGACAATGTTCGGCTTAAGTGTAAGGGGGTAAATGAAGATACCATAGAGATTACAATTGCACTTGATTTTTGTCTTGTTTAGTAGTAGATGTGTAATAAAACTGAGAGAAACACTTGTTAGGGTAATTTTAGCACTAAATTTAAATTTTTGTACAACATATAGGAGTGAAACTTTAGTCTTAATAAGCGTCTCATGGATAGGAGTTACATGACTAGCACAAAAAACCGTATCATTCAAAAATTTCCACTCCAAATATGTGAGGTTCGCCCCTAGATTTGTTAGGAAAAGCATTTATGCTAGTGAGTGTACCGGTAGTTCTTAGATTCTAGAACTTGCGTTAGTGATTCATCCTGAGACCACAAGCGAGACTACATTCGTATATTTAGATTTACTACATGATAAGAGGCATTAGGATAACCCATGTTTTTAAGCCTGTTATTATAATTACATTGGCTTCATTGGTCAAGTAATTCTCCCACACCTTTGCAATGTACTCATTTTTAGTATACGATACCCCTAGTACACCCCTCAGAGCCTATCTTTTTCATTTCTAACTTTAAGTCATTGGAAAGACCGAAAGGAAGAAATTATGAATAGCGCATCCTGGTTACTTAAAGAAGGAATTTGTTTACAATCCACCCCCAAATGTACACCCAAATTGCCTTAGCCTACCTTGTATGCACTCTCCTTTAGTGCATTATTGTTATTTGTTTAAACCCTTAGTTAATTGTCTAATTGATTACATGGTTGCTAAGTAGAGTCATATCTTGTACATATTGTTTTGGGATGATTGGGACTCATGGGTAAAGTACTATTGTTATGAAGTAACGGGGAAGAAGTCAATTATTACCCCCACATGTGCGTTAATGTTTTAAAGTACTCCAAATGTTTCGATTATCTTAATTCGAGTCAATAGAATAGTTATTTGTAAAGTATGTAAAAGTTCAAGTGTAAGGGGAGAACCGAGGCCCCCATGATGTATTACTTTAGATGGTAGGGCAAGAGTGTATACAAAAAAAAAAAAAAAAAAAAAAAAAAAAAAAAAAAAAAAAATCGAAAAATCAAAAAAAAAAAAAAAAAAAATAGAAAAGAAAAGAGAAAAGCATTCGGACTACCATCCCGTTTCCTTTTATGTATGTTTTATGATTTTGTTATTTAATTTTTGTTAGCTTAAGTTGAGTCGAGTCTTGGCTTAGCAACGCCGCATTGTACATGTAATTGACCTAGATGATTAACTTGCCACTAGTAAAATATCCCTTATCCAACAAATCGTGTTTATCATATCCCTACACCTAACATTACAACCCTTGAAAAGCCCTCTTTGATAGTTTATCTTAGGTGCTTACGCCTAGTGGAGGAGGTTTTTGATCCTTTCCCAAGCCTATGGTAATCTATGTGCTATGGTAGGTAGTGAGAGATATTTTTCATTTTCATTTGTGATATATACTTTTATAACACCCGAGAGATGAGAGTATCCAAATACTATTTGTGAGGTGCTAGTGTATGATTTCCGTGCTTATTTTGATTAAGGTGAAACGATCATTTGTTGTAATTACTTTTATATTATTGTTAAATGACCCCAAACTTGTATTTTGATTATAATAAAAGCTCATTTGCTTGAGGACAAGCAAATCTCAAGTGTAAGAGTATTTGATGAGATGAAAAGTGTTATGCTTTTAGGGGGTCATTTAAGCCCTAAGTCATGATGATATGATCAAATATTACCTTAAATCGTTCCTTTTGTCATTTTAGGTACTTTGGAGAGGAATTCTGGAAAACATAGCATTTTGGACGTTTTTGAAGCATAAAAGTGAAGAAAACGACAAAGCCCAGAATCCAAGATGGAAACAGTACCTGACGGCGTCAAGCACCAAAGGTGACGCCGTCACTCATTGACGAAAAGGTAGATATCTACTTTACACTTGACGGGCCAGAAAGATTTTGAAGCATTTACATGTGACGGCGTCACATGTTATTTCACCAAGGCCATCACGTTTTAAGCCAAAGAGAGACGCATCAGAAGACAATTACACATGACGGCGTCAAGAGTGGATCTAGGCAATCAAGAAACCCTAATCACGGCAAGATGACAACATCACAACCTAAAAGGTGACGTCGTCACCCTTGTAAATCTATATATACTTTTCAATTTTTCATTCATAAAGGGAGGACTTTTGGTAGGAACTTAGGGTACGGACCTTAGTCGACTTTTGCAGCTATTTTGAGGTTTCAAACCCTCTTTTCTTCCATGTTCAATTAAAGATAAGTTATCATTTGATCATTCAATATGTCTATGTGTTGTTTGATTATATCGTATGCTTTTCTTTCCTTTAACATGCTAGGCTAGGTTTGTTTGTGTTTGCTTAGGTTTAATGAAACCTAGTTATTGATTATTTATTGATTGCTTTGTTATTAACTGTTGTGGGTGGATGTTTATCGATGTTAGGCTTAAGAAAACTGGATAATCTCCTATATGGTAACTTGCTTGAACGTCTTAAGAAACATGAATCAGATGTGTACTACGATTTTAATGGTTGTATTTAATGCATAAGTGACTATTAAGGAGGCCATGGTTAGGATACTAAACATGTCGCCATAGGAAGAGATAGAAGCTTAAAGAGTTGTGGAAGATCGTACACGGCCCCACAAATGGTATTAAGGAATATAACCCGGCATCCACGCAATTGTAACAAACGTATTGTTAGGTCACCATTTCTACAACATAATCACTTAAGAATTCTAGAGAGAGAAAGAGAGTTTAGAGAGAGAGTGGAAGGAACACCTAATAACAATATGAGACTAATAACCTTACTAGTGAACCAACCAACCTTAAAATGAGGTTATACATAGCTATTTATAGGTAAGGATTAGGGCTTCTCTAAACTTAGACAATATGACATACTTAGCCCTTAGACTTTATCCAAACCTATAAATCAAGCATAAAACTTACAAAATACATAAAATAACTAACGTTATAACTAAGTAATGCAACCTATACCAAAACTCAATGGTCGACACTTGAAATAATAAAGTCTATTCCCAACAATCTCCCCCTAAGGGTCGGTCATCAAGGTTGCTTGACGTCTTTGTCTTAATCTTTGAATTTCAATGCTTTAGACGTCTTCTAAATCATTCATCGTTCTTTGTTCTTAGTTGATGTAGTTGTGATCATATTATTACGAAATGTAATGACCGAGACTTGAATAAATATAAAAGTACGTTCCCAACAATCTCCCCTAAGGGTCGGTCATCACGGTTGCTTGACGTCTTCTTATTTGTCTTTGACTTTTGACTCGTATAACTTAAGACGTCTTCAAAAGAGAGTGGGTGTTCTTTTGCTTCATTGTTCATTGTTCGTAATAGATGTGGTAGTGATCATCTTATGAAGTTATCTGCCATGTGTCACTTCTGCGTCTGTGGTGGTCGTCATCCATTCCAACATGCTCATACACCTTTGAACTTAGACATTTACATGCACGTTGTTCCCTTTCATTCACATAGATCTTTAGTCCTTAAACTTTGTAGATTCTTCTTTTTGGCGTAGAATCTAATTTTGAACATTGTGTTGCTCAGATCTTTGAGGGAGCTTTTGTTGACTTCAAGATGTATGTATGAGCATGCGGAATCAGTCTCCATGGAGATGATATGTCCCTGAAAGTAAACAGTTAGCAATAAATAACCGGTACTTACAAATAAGAAATTAGAGATCGTCAACAGCATAGTGTGAATACTCCTTCTAACCCTTATCAAGGCCGTTCCCATATCAGATACTCCCGAAGGAGCTTACGAGACCTACTAGGTAGCTCAATGACTGGGTGAGTCGCTGGGGATCACTCCACGACTATAGACCGTTAGAAACCACCGCAAACACTAAGCGTAACTCACGAGGAGTTACCGAAGTGACCTCTCAAGGCTGTTTGATGATGACCCTGACAGGAGTTTCCGTTCAATCATTGAGAAATACTTATGCAATTCTCTCATAAACGTTCTAGGCAGATTGCTAAGATCTGCGAAGGACTCGATAATTTACAGCTAGTGCCCATTGATGTAGAACACCAGTTGTAGAAATACTAAGTGTTCCTAAGAGATCTTTGATGAATCTCATGGCTCTAGACTCGATAAGTGCTCACTTAGGTTTCCTATACGGAGACTATGGAGGGGTCTCCTGCTTCAATATCAACTATCTCAAAGAGATAAGTCGATAGATTACACTGGTTCCCCATGAGAATGAAACAAGCGCTTTTAAGAGAACTTGAGTGGTTAAGAAGGTTTAGTGCATTGCGTCACTGGGTCCATGACGACTTAATCTTCAATACTGGTGTTGCCTTTGCAATAACCAGTAGCATGTGAATTGAACCCGGTGTCTGCCCCAAGGTTGAACATATGGAGGGCTATTTCTTTTCACCCTTTTCTTTACTTTTCTTTTTAATTCTTCAACCCCTTCTTTCTCCTTTCATTCTTTACTCCTTTTTTTTCGTATCATACCTAAGGACTTCTAGTTCTAACTATTGGTGATGTCCTTGGGTAGATCCCTCCGGCTTAGGCGGATCATAGGACGGTTATTTCCTAACCTTAGTCACCTTATAACTCCATGACTATCCTATAATTGCCATTGAAACCTTTGACAATCTCTCAAAGTGTTTGTGCTAATCAAACATGTTGTTTAACACTTTGAGAGTTTTATGTTTTACTTATGAAGGGCTCCCCCTTCACATGTGCTCATATGTATTTAATAAATTTGCACATGCGGGAGGAGCGAACACTTTTGAATTGATCCACTTTCAGTGAACAAGACCGATTCGAGACACGCTTACATCACTAGTTAGACTAGCTTGAAGTTATTACCCGGCCTGGTCAAGTCCACAGAAAGTTTCTCGAAACGGTACATTTCTACTAAGACTAATCCTTTTCGAGACACGCTTACGTGGCTAGTTAAAGAGTTTCATTGTCAGCTTTTAGGTGACAACTAGCTCTAGTAACTAACTGGATGTTATTACCCGTCGAGGAAAAATCTTTTCGAATTTACTAACTTTTATGTTTCGTCAATTCCTGGGTGAATCTGAGTCTAGCTCGCATGAGATTTGACTTTTCAGCAACTTTTAACTTTCATATTTTAATCACTTTCCTTTTCTCCCCCTCAAAAATAGCATATAAGATGTTGTTTTTGATAAACATTTGATTAAAATATGCTTTTTGAGTCTTATGGGGAGATATCAACAAGAACTTTTGTTTTTCCAAAACGATGAGTTTTCAAGTGCTCCCCCTCAACAAGTGAATACTCATTGAGGTGAAATACTTGTCTTTTGAGCAGAATTATGAAAATCAGAAAATGTTTGATTAATTCTACTCAAAAGTAAGAAGCCTTTGCTCCTTATATAAGGATTGAGGCACTGAAGCGTACCTCAGGGTCCTTTCAATACAAGTGCGGGTTGTACACTGTTATGTGTGCACAAACCATAAAACATGATTTTGACAAATCATTTTGATTTCAAAATACTCCCCCTCAAAACGAGCATGTGTTTTGACATTTTTAAACTTTGGAGCGAATTGGGGAGTAAAGGTTTGAAAAATCTTGAGCAAATTTTTGAAAAGTTTTGAAAAACCTTTTGAAAAATTTTGAATAAATTTTGCTCAAGATTAAGAAGTTTTAGATAAGCTTCGCATGAAAACTTCTTCTTGTTTTTAAGGAAAAGTGCGCGTTTGGTTTTAAAGAACGGTTTAGCAAGACACTTTCCTTTCTCTGAAACCCGAGTTTTACACTGAAATGAGTGCACAAGTCGTTGTTTTTATACAAAATTAGTTTTCTATTAAACAAAACACTCCCCCTCAAATAATGAACATTATTCGAGAGATAGTCTTCTTGAGCAGAATTTAGAATCGTATTAAAGAAATACTTTTTGAAAAATTCGAGAGATGATTCTACTCAAGTTTTTAGAAAACATAATCAAGTATTATACAACAAAGAATGCTTGAAATTCAAAACTCTTTTACTGTTGAAAGTTGTTTGAGACTCGGAGTCTCTCTTTTGAGTTTTTAAAATCTGAAAAAGATTTCCATCTAAAGTTGAACCTCATGGGTTCTTTTTGAAGATTTGTTTTTGTGATGAATGGAAAACTTCTGTTATTTGGGATGTTCAGATCAGAGACATTCTTTTATTGAAGCCAAAGCATTCCAGATTTTGAAAATATGAAAGGTTTTGAATTACTTTGCTTTGGTCTCCGCACTTGCTTTACCGGTGTAAAACGAGAGTGTAGAGTTAGGAAAAAATTTGTTTCTCACCATTTTGGATCCATTTACCATTTTAGCCTTTAAACACATTTTGCCCTTTGACCTCAAAATATGTTCCATAAGAAACATTTTGTCGAATGCTGAAATTTTGACTTTCAATGGGATGACATGTACTTGCACACAGAGAAAATGCATCAGGCACAAACAAGTATAAGATGAATCAAAAATCTCATTCTAAATCAACCTAAGTGCTCAGAATTCTCAGATTAGCACACAAAATCACAGATTAATTCATTCTTTCACTCGAAATTTTCCAATTATGATTATGGTTTGGGGTTATGATTTGAGTCTAAGCACACTTGTTAGCAACATAATGCCTGAATATTAAACAAACAAACGTCCTAGTAATAGCAAAGACATCGAAATCTTAAACCCTAAATCATATGATTCTAAACCTATGTTGTTCCTAATCAAGCAAGTACACCAATCGAGCATTCTTTAGTGTTCTCTAAAGTTATATAAACTAGTTAATTTAGACTAAACACATAGGAAATGAAAGCCCTGATTGATAATTACATAAACCCTAGTTACTGATTATGCGTTTTTGACCGTTGAAAACACTAGAAGCATTTAGGGAACGTTTAGATAACAACCATGAAGAAATTAGAAACACACAATCGGGAACATTCGAGGATAAAAAATCGTTAGTCTGAATCGATGAGGTTTATCGATTATGTGTGATACTTTTGAGAATATTTAACGAAACATTGATTAGAGCCCGTTTTATTTTCCATGCAAGATCCTTTTTCCTAAGTTTAAGACATTTGTGAGTCTTAACTCATTAAAAGGTTAATTACCTTTCCATTTGAAGTCCAAACTAGATTAATTTGGGATCGTTGCAGAAAAAATTCCTTTTCTCCCCCTCGAATTAGCATATATTTTGTGAAACCTTTTTGTACATTTCAATTCGAGAGATCATAGAAATTTTTGAAAATGACATTTTAATCCGAATGATGAAGAAACATTTTATCCTTGAAGAATAAAAAATGAGGTGTCCAAACTTCATGATATTGTGAAAAGTTTTCTCCCCCTCAAAACATGTTCCATTTTGACAGAGTAAAGCAAAATTTGTTTTAATGAAGGAACATAGTTTTGAAGTTACGAAGTTTGTACACAGAGAAAGAAGATTTTTTTTTTTTTTTTTTTTTTAATATTTAAAGAAAAAAAGTTAGATGTTTGACTCACTTGGTTTTAAAGAAAATTTTGCAAATCATCTGGAGTCAAACACTGCATACCAATATGGTGAACTAAATCAATAAACCTTGATGGAGGTAATTATCTCGCATGTGAGCAGGATCCAAATAGCGTGTAGACGACTCAGTAATGTCAGGAATGAGTTGAGCCGGTGCAAACGGATTAAAGAACGCCTCAGGGTCATGCTCTGCGGTTTGTGGAACTGATTTAGGTATGGAGTCTTCAGCTGATTGTTGTGAGTTGGAAACGGTTTGTTTTGCCGTTGTTGGAGATGCAATTGAAGGACCGTCTCTCTTCAACAGTTGTTGTTGTTTGTTGAGGTGAATCAGGTACTTGATAGTGATCAAGATGTGCAGCGGAAATTGGTGAGACCTCAGAAAGACGGTTTTCAATCGTATCATCAAACAATGGAGCAAACAAGGTTTCCACTTCTTTACGAGTGAGACGATGGTTCAGCCGAAGAATCCGGAAAGTTCAGACGGTTGGATGCGGGTCCTAAGTTGTTGTGCTCAGAAGCCATTGCTGAAGTGCTTTTAAACGGTTCATTACGGGTCCTAAGTTGTTGTGCTCAGAAGCCATTACATTAAGCTCGGGTCCGAAACTGAGTTGTTCTGAAGCCATTCCTGTTATATCTGCAAAGAAAGAAAGAAGAGACAAGATACCAGAGAGCAAGGATCCCCAAGAGAAACTGGGTTCCAGATGTTAGAAGCATAAAGATGTAGTGTCAATTATCTTATTGACACTCGAACACACAATTCCGATGGTTTTCCTTCTTTTCTCAGGGGTAGATATAGTGGAGTTCACATTAGTTTTGGTGCAAATGTCTAAAATCTTTCCTGTAGGAATCCACCTAAGACCAATTGATTTGAAAATTCTACCCGTGGGTACCCACCTAGTGTTAGATCTAGGAGAAGTTTTCCTTTTAGATGCAGTTGAATGAATTGTGGGAGCATCACTTCTTTGAGAAAACCTACGTCCTATGTTGATCCACTTCTTAGGTTTCTGACTTATGACTTTTGGTTCAACGGGTTTGTTTGTCTTAGTCGATTGAGCCTTTTCAAGTGAAATTCCCTTTTGAAGATAATTTAAAGCACAGACATCATGAGTATTTCCGCAACTACTCTTAGATGCTAGCCAATTCCTATTAGTTTGTTGAGAACTCCTAGGTTTTGGTTTGCTACTACTAGCAGTGTTTTACACTACATTGAAAGGCTTCACATGAGGTTTTGAACCTAGAATTCCATCCTTTTGAAGTAGCGCCTTTTTCCTAGCCTTTTCTAGATCATAGTTCTTGTACATGTCATATTTGCCATAAAACTCTTTACTTTTAATGCTCGTTTTAGACACTGTTTTCGAACTAATCCTAGAAGAGCCAGGTATAATCACGTGTTGAGATTTAGCAGACACAGATGCATTTTCCTTAGGCCAAGAATGTGGAGTGACTGGTTTTGTCAAATTGTTTTTCTCAACAACTTGGGAGGCAAACCGAGGTTTTGAAAATTTAGGTCGTTCAGATTTAAATGCAGTTGGTTGTCGAACCACTGATTGATTTCTGTTTGTTTGAGAAGGTTGTTTCCCCAAGATTGATGGTTTTGCAAACTTAGTATCCACACTCTGGCCAGTCAGTCTTCTTAATTTGTTTTGTAATGCAGCATGTGCAAACACCTTTTCTTGAATTTGACCTTTTAAAAGCTCATTTTCTTTAACTAATGTATCCACACGTTTTCTTTGTTCATTCAAAAATTGACCATTGTTGCCCGAATTTATAGATTCATTTTGCATTTGAAGTTCAAGTGAGATGCAATGTGCCTCTAGTTTTGAAAAATCTTTATGACACTGGGCAATGGTCTTTTTGAGAAGAAGGTTTTCAGACTCAAGAGTTTGGTATGATGTTTCAGTAATTGGATTATCAGGTAAGGACTCAGACTCAGAATGTATTACTAGACATTGAACAACATCCTGGTCAACCTCTCCTTCATTACTGAAGTTAGGTTGCTCAGATTGTTATTTCTCATATGCAGGCATAATATGATCAACAGTAGATTGTACCTCAGCCATTTGCTCTTTGTCAAAGTTTGGTTCTTTGTCATAGATGGGTATGACATCTTCCTCATCCATCTGTCCTTTGTCAAAGTTGGGCTCTGAGTCACAGAAGGGTCTGATCTCTGCACAATCTGCATCTTTATCATTCCCCAATCTGCTGTTGTCATCCTGCACTTCTGATTCTATCCCTTTGCATTTCATGGCAACCAAATTATCTTCCAATGTATCAGCTTTATGAACTTGCTCTTCTTGAATTTGCAACTTTTGTTCTTTGATAGCACTCAGATGAAGTGATCTTTCATTAAGCATAAATTCTAAGCGGTTTAGGCGTGAAACAAGTTGATCTCTAAAATCTTCAACCTCCATACTTGTGATGTTCTCTCTCCATACAGTGCTTTTATATTTATAGTGTATGAGAGCTTTAAAATGCAATGCCATGAACACTTTGAACTGAGCCTTGAGCGCTCTAAATCCTGCCATGCAATCGTCAGAGAGTGAGGTTGAATCATAATCTTGAGCTTCCTCATCTGCAATATTTTCTGTATATGCCAAGAATGCCATGCTTGGTTCGATAAGATCTTCTTCATCATCAGTATCTTTCATTGTATTTAGGCATTCAGAAGTTGAAGTTATATCGCCATTGCCTTTCTTAGAAGATACTTGACTAAGCTTCACTAGATTTTGCAGAAGAGATTGCACATTATTATGTAGTGTTGCAGGATGGTACTGTGGAATGAAGAAAGGCTCAGGTGCATTCGGAGGATTGAAGAAGAGACCATTTGGAGTGTAAATTAAGGATCCATGGTCAACAGCTGGAGTTGGTGGAGCAGGGAGAATGGTCTTCAGTGGATTCATGCTTAAGCAAGATTCAAGAATTTGCTTCATTCTGAAGTGATGAAGTTCTTCTGTACGATGCATAGCTTCAAGATATTTCCACATTTCATAAGCACTAGCTTGAAAGTCCATATACATGTAAATTGAGTTGGGAAGTGCCACTGTTATGAACCATACAGCCTGTTGGTCAGCATCGTACTGAGCAAGTTCAGTTGCATTCAAATCTTCATCAGTTTGTATTCTGATAATCCCTGTTGAGTCAGCAAGAAATATCATTTTGTATGGACCATCTTGAATGGATTTAAGCATGAGATCTGCAGCAGGACGATTTGTGAGCCATTGTAAAAATCTCCGTTTCCAAACAGTATACGTTCCTGGTAGCAACATCGGAGGCCTTGATTCATTGCCAAAGAGCAGAACATGGCGAATGAGGGAGCTGTGACTTTGTTGTTGATGATACTGTTGCTGATGAGAATATTGGTGAGGAAGGTAGTTGGAAGAAGGTACTGTTGCTGATGAGAATATTGGTGAGGAAGGTAGTTGGAAAGCAAAATGTCACACGGAAGGTCGAAATAGTGAATTCAAATTTCCCCTCCAAAAATTATTTGAAAAAATTTTGTTTCCCAAAATTTGAAAATCACTATGAAATGCAATTATAAGGTTGCAAGAAAAATTTGAGTATCAAAAATTTTGTCGCCAAATTTCACCAAAAAAAATTTGAATTTTGGCCTAAAATTTGAATTTTGGGCCAAAATTTTCAACGTTATACCAAAATTTAAATTTCGCGTAAAAATTGAACGTTTAATCTACTGTAGAAAATAAAATTTACTCAAAATTTCCCGCCAAAAAACTTTTTTTTTATTTTTTTTGAAATCAAGAAGAGAAAGATAAGAAGGAAAAAACTTTGTAAAGATGAGATGATGTGATTATGTTAGATTTAGATCTTTTAAGGATAAATAAAGGTTTAAATTTTAATTTGATTTGAAAACTTGAAAAAAAGTTTGTGTTCTAACTTGGTATGTCAATTTGTCTTCAAACACGATATGTCAATTTAGGGTTTCTAACTCGATAAGTAAGGTTGGTATCTAACTCGATAAGTTCTTAGGGTTTCAAACTCGATAAGTTAGGTTGGTATCTAACTCGATAAGTTCTTAGGGTTTCAAACTCGATAAGTTAATGAAGTTTGGGCAGAGTCTCCCCTTAGAAGGTTGCCACACTGATCCTAACTCGATAAACGATTAGGTAAACAAGGCTAACTCGCCAAAATCCAAACTCCAAACTCGATAGATAACACTTAACTCGAAAAGAGAAACCAATTACCCCTAACTCGATAGTATTGAAACACCTAACTCGATAGTTTTAAGACACCTAACTCGATAAGTTGAAATTAACCCCTAACTCGATAGTATTGAAACACCTAACTCGATAGTTTTAAGACACCTAACTCGATAAGTTGAAATTAACCCCTAACTCGATAGTATTGAAACACCTAACTCGATAGTTTTAAGACACCAAACTCGATAAGTTGAAATTAACCCCTAACTCGATAGGTGTGACACCTAACTCGATAGTATTTTAGCACCTAACTCGATAGAACCAAAGTGAACCCCTAACTCGAAAATAACTCGATGAACAGTACCAGTATAGTAGGAAAATCACTTTAAAACCAAGTTTTTCAACCAAATCAAACCTACATCAACCTATATTAACCCTTGGCGAATGATACCACTTGTTAGGTCACCATTTCTACAACATAATCACTTAAGAATTCTAAAGAGAGAAAGAGAGTTTAGAGAGAGAGTGGAAGGAACACCTAATAACAATATGAGACTAATAACCTTACTAGTGAACCAATCAACCTCAAAATGAGGTTATACATAGCTATTTATAGGTAAGGATTAGGGCTTCTCTAAACTTAAACAATATGACATACTTAGCCCTTAGACTTTATCCAAACCTATAAATCAAGCATAAAACTTACAAAATACATAAAATAACTAACGTTATAACTAAGTAATGCAACCTATACCAAAACTCAATGGCCGACACTTGAAATAATAAAGTCTATTCCCAACAATCTCCCCCTAAGGGTCGGTCATCAAGGTTGCTTGACGTCTTCGTCTTAATCTTTGAATTTCAATGCTTTAGACATCTTCTAAATCATTCATCGTTCTTTGTTCTTAGTTGATGTAGTTGTGATCATCTTATTACGAAATGTAATGACCGAGACTTGAATAAATATAAAAGTACGTTCCCAACACGTATCAATCAATAAAAGATAAATAGGGAGTAATGAAATCTAAGTAAACACGTCTTTCAACATATTAGAAGTCACTTACATTTATTTTCAGTTATTTATTTTTATTTGCATTTTTAGTTATTTGGGTTAGTTGACTAGCAACTAATTCCGCCCACTCTTCCAATACCCGAGATTTTACTTGCTTTCCATAAAATATAAAAATACAAAAAGAATCATCCCTCACCCCTAGACCTAATTAGACTACTTTCAATCCTAAGGAACACTATTCCCTGAGAGAACGATCAATCTCCCGGTACTTGCCACTACATTATACTACATCAGTCAGGTACACTGCCTGGTGGGGATTGCAAGCTTCTCAAGATCCCTTGAGAGGTAAAACCTTTTGCGTAGACTACAACCCACGCATCAGTCGTTCTCCCCAAACCCTAGTAAAGGTTTGGGAAAGGGGGGTTATCAAAAAGTGTTAAATTCGGCTGGTATTTACGGCGTAGCCGTAATGTTGGCTACACCGTAGCATGTCTTCTTGGTCAACACGTCACTTAAACTACAGCGTAGCATCAAAGTCATATACGAATGTAGAACTCTCGTTAACACATCTACGCCCTAGCCCATTTGCATGCTACGTCGTAGTTTTCTTCAAGTGAAATATCTTCAAAGCTCATCAACAATCTATGGCGTAACTCTAATGCCCGGTTAGGCCGTAGTCGTGTATCTTCAACATGTCATTAATCTTTTAAGCAAAATAACTCCAAATAATCATCAAAACCGTTCATTTTCTCTTCTTTGTCCTGAAACGAAATATAAAGAAATAAGAGCATAAATGAAGGTAATTTAGCATAATATAGTGTTATAATGGGGGAAATTGACACTAAGAATATCAGGACTATTTGATGTTATCAAATATCCCCCCACTTAAACTCTACTTGTCCTCAAGTTGAACATATTAATTGCAAAAAGGTATCTTCCTTATTACTTAGAAGGTAACAAATTTAAATAGTTACAAATGCTAGAACAAATTTTAGCAAAAACCTCTCTAAATGATGTGTAAAAACACTCTCGTTCTCTCCGTATTCTAAGTGTTCAATTTCGGGGTGCTCTCTCATACGTACAGTCATAGCATGTATTCTATCATAATCTTGGCGTTTACACAAAACTCCACCACTAGGGCTAAGGTTAAGACAATTTTCGAAGGCAATATTGGGTGAATAAGTTAAAGGCTCAGGGTGTAATGTTGTTACTATCATACTACGGCGAATGCGACAAAGGCATTAATACATGACCGGAACGCCGGGCAGGACATAATTGACTGCTCAAATCCCTCACCTAAGTATGATTCACGACTAGAGGGTAGGATAAGACATGGGATAATTCAAAAGGTGAAAAAGAAAAAATCAAAACAAACAATCTTAGCTTTCAACCGAGTCGTCTCACCAATTGCCGTTTGTCCAAAACTCCAAGCTACGAACATCGAACCCTAATTAGTGTGCCAATAATATGTTGTTGAGGTGCACACACTTCTTCCACAAATTTTGTGTTACCAACGTCTTCATTAATCTTAAACACGAGGAATTGTGCTTTCTTCATAAGCTCAATTATTGTGCTATACAATTTTGCACGATTATTTCTACTATTTATATACTGAAATTCACTTTTTTTTAATAAACTTCATCCCCCATATTTAAGATGAGCTAAAATGATGAATGTTGGGGGGGGGGGGGTCTTTGACGATAATAATTTGTCTTCAAGATTCTAGAACTTAGGCAAAAAGGAAACTCCTTGATTAAAATACAAGATTACACAGTAGGGTAAGGTGTAAATGTGTAACAAAACAATGAATATGAGGGTATGAAATGAAAAGAAAGGCTTGGATGGGTTTATCTAGGCGTATCTTGTACTAAAAGTGAGTGCAACAAATGGGTTTAAACACGGGGATTGAAGAGTCAATGAGACTAATCGATAAACGCAATCATATAGGCTATTTGGGTGTTAATCCTAAAATATTTCATTCTCAAAAAGTTTCTTCCAAATGTATCAAGTAAACTCAATGCACTACTCATCTATGGTCTCGAAATGATGTAAAGGCCAAGTTCTAAAGTCTACAAACTACCGGCAAACTCAATATTTGGTGGATTTGAGTAAAATTGGGAAAACGGAAAGGTTGAATCTCACCAAGGAATTAAGGGTTATAATGTGCTCGGTTATCATTAATTCTAGTTTTGTAAAAAGATGTGTCAATTTTTTTTCAAAATGGAACGAATTTTCGAAATTTTTCAAAACTAGATAAAATTAGGACAAGTAAACATTTAAGTGAACCATGACTTCATTTTCTATTCCTAACCCCCCCCCCCCCCCCTTAATTTGTGCAAAGTCCCTTTTGCACAAAATAAAAAAGAAAAATCGAATAGAAATGAAAAATTAAAAGAAAACCCCCCTCTCAAATACGAAAAAGGAAATCCATCAAATGGGTACTAGTTACGGTGTAGGGCAAAAGACCCTGTTACGCCATAACTCCCAAAATTGGTCAGAACCATTCTTATCTCATGACACATGTTACGCCGTAGGTCTATTGACAAGCTACGCCGTAACATGTTTCTGTAATAAGTCCCTCAGCAAAAACCTACAAATTAGAAAAGCGACTACCATAGATTGTAAAGTAGATCAGAGTTGTAATGTTGGCTACGCCGTAGCATGTCTTCTTGGTCAACATGTCACTTAAACTATGGCGTAGCATCAAAGTCATATACGAACGTAGAACTCTCGTTAACACATATACGCCATAGCCCATTTCCATGCTACGACGTAGTTTTCTTCAAGTGAAATATCTTCAAAGTTCATCAACAATCTACGGAGTAACTCCAATGCCCGGTTAGGCCGTAGTCATGTATCTTCACGATGTCATTAATCTTTTAAGCAAAATAACTCCAAATAATCATCAAAACCGTTCATTTGATCTTCTTTGTCCTGAAATGAAATATAAAGAAATAAGATCACAAATGAAGGTAATTTAGCATAATATAATGTTATAACGGGGGAAATTGACACTAAGAAAATCAGACTATTTGATGTTAGCAGGTCCTGTGACTGATATGAAATCTTGCATCAAAGGGAAACAAAAAAATATTTTTAAGGTGAACAACCAGCAGTACTGCTCTCTTCTTGGGTTCTAGTTTGTCCTTGTCCTTAAGAATTTTTATATTGCTGTTTCTTTAATTCATCCTTTTTATTCTTCACTTCATTTTCTCGCTGCTGCAGAATTTTGTTCGCAACTTCAAACTTATCACATTCCTGCTTGTAGTCTCGCATAAGCTCCTAAAGCTCGACAGTTATTTGCTCGTCGACTTTTGCGATACCTAAACATGACAATATATAGTTAATATACACGGAGGTTACTCAACTTTGTGTTTGTGTTCAATTAGGTTGATGAACAAAAACTCACAAAGTCGAGTTACCTCCGTATATTAACAAACATATTTTGACTTTAAACAATCAATAATTATGAATATTCAAATTTATCAAAAATATATGTGAAGATATGTAACCTCCAAACCAAATGGTAACTTGAGATTTATAGTTTTTAAATTTTATACGTATAGTGTTTCTTGAATGCCATTAAAGGGGGAAGATTTTGCAATTTTGTTTTACTTGTTCAAAAAAATGTATTGTATTTATTTGTTTATTTAAAGTATTGTAAGTTGGTTGTAACTGAAAAACCAACTATTTAGTAGTTTATTATTCGAAGGTTGGGTTAGTGTGATATCTAATTTACCTATGTACCTAAGTTAAGTAAAATTTGAAGGGAAAATTGAAGATTAATGTTGTTACACACGAACCCCACTATTTTTTTTTCTTTTTTCTTAGTTATTTTATGTCAGTAAGAGTTGGCTATGCTATTAAACCAATTAATTAATTTAGTTTGAAGGATGAGTTAGTGTACTTATTCATTTGCATTTATCATTTGATTATGCCATATTGGAAGGCAATTTCAAACTCATCACTATGACACACCTAACTCATTATTTGATAAACATCGATTCTTGAAGTCATCTCTACTTGGTTCATGATTTGATAATGGCTAGCAATAAGGGGGTTATGGACTTAGGACTATTTGTTTGTGTTAATACAAATATCGCCTAAAAACGTTATTTATATTTTACGATCTTTGCTAAGTTTTGTTAATGGCAAAGTATAAACTTTGGCTAATAGTAAATCATCACTTTAGTGTTTAAGTCTTGTTTAACTAAGGTTTACATTTCCTTTTAAACAAAACATTGTTTTTATTTCTTTAATTAGAAAGTGTCTTGTCACATCATACATTTATGGCAAGCTTGTGTGTTTGACTTGCCATAACATCTTACACATTTTTTGAAGCTTTACAAAGTGGATTCAATGTGTTTGACTAGTTATTGTTGATGTGACTTTGGTTGGTTTGGATTATTTATTGTAAAACCTACTGCAAGCCTGGCGGAACCCTGGGGGTACACGGGCGGAACCCATCTGAGGGTTCCGCCGTATCCGCCAGACCTTGTGTTTGTTTTGCTATAAATACCAAGCCACTTGTTTGTTTTGAGTTATCACTTTAGGACATATATTTTCATATACTCTCTCTACTAACTTAGTAACATTTGACTTGTGTGATCCTCTTATGTAGCAAGGGACTTCACAAGCTCATCTAAGAAGTTACAAGTTTCAACTCTAAAGTTGCAAGACTTGTTAGCTTTGTTATGTATAAGCTTTGGTAGTTTATACTTCATTTGTATAGTGTATGTAGAAGTGATCGGTTAGTATTTTAGGCCTCAAAATACATAGTGTGTCGGGAGTTGTTGTACCCTTGTAAAACAACTAACGGGAGTGGTTGTACCCTTGGTAAAGAACTCGACATCTAGCTTAGTGTCGGTAATAGTGTAAGCGACGATGGGAGTGGTTGTACCCTTGTAAAAGAACTCGACATCTAGCTTAGTGTCGGTAAAAGTGTAAGCGACGTTGTAAAGGTTTCTCCACCGGGAAAGGAGCTAGTTGATTAGTGCTTATAACTCTCGAGTTGGAAACTCGGGGCATGGATGTAGGGCAAGGAAAAAGAGTCCTTGTAGCCGAACCACGATAAACAATCGTGTTGTGGTTTGATCATTTATTTCTTTGTCTTTGCTTATCACATATTGTCTTTAGTTAGAATTGTTATTCACACGTAAAGCTTTTCAAAGAATTAAACATATAAAGATGTGCTTATATCTTTGAACAAACGTAAAGTTTTAAAAAGATAATCAAGTTAAAAAGCTGTAAACTATTCAACCCCCTTCTAGTTTTCCACAATTGGCATCAAGAGCTACGTTACTCAAGATCTTTAAAATATAGTGTATTTTAAAACTTGGATTGATCCATGGATTTTGAAAATCTCAAAGAAGGGCAACCTATTCAAAACCCACCGCTATTTGAAAAATAAAACTTCCTTGAATGGAAAAGTAAATTTGAAAACTATGTGAAATCAATTGATCAAGATCTTTGGCATATTATTTCTATTGGTGATTTCAAACCAATGAAAACAAGTTTTGAAAACCAAGATGACTATTCTAAACTTGATAAAAATACTAAAGCTAAGATAATGATTTATAAAGCTTTATCAAGTACCGAATATGAAAGAGTGTATTTTTGTCAAACAGCTAATGATATTTGGAAAAATATGTTAAACTTTCATCAAGAAATATGTCAAGTCAAAGATGATCTACTTGATCTCACATATGAATTAGAAGTCTTTGAAAAATTAATAGATAGACATGTAGTTGAGATAAATACATGTGCTACTAGTTTAAATGTTTTAAATGAAGGTGTAAGTGAAGATGATTACTCTTGTCGTGCTCTTAGTGGACTTGCTTACGATTCATGGAATAACACGGATGAAGATGTAGTCAACCATCTGGCTTGTGATTCTCAATTAGATAAAACATCAAGCAAGGTACATTTTGAAACCAAACACTTCTGCTTTGACACATTTATCCTAGTGTTTTCTAAACTAGAAAATAAGTCTAGACTTTTATGCAACGTGGACCTAAAAACTATCTTTAACAATGAACCTTCAAAATCTTGTGTGAATAATTTTGCAAATGAAATCATGTTAGAAGATAAGATGTCTAGACTTGAGAGTCATGTTGAAATTGATTTAGAATGCAAATTATGTCTAGATTACAAACATGAAATTCAAAGACAAAATGAAAAAGGAAAATTGCTTTCAAAATTTGAAGAAAGTTCAAAAGCTCTTGAATATTGTTTGAAGAGTCAAAAGTCATTTAGAGATAGAAACGGATTGGGATTTAACTCTAATGAACCATCAACAAGTAAAACAAAGCAAGTTGTGTTTGTGAAACCTAGGAGAGAATTGTAGGAGTAATTCTATCTCTAGTAGGAGCTCATGATAAAAGGATAAAGATATCATGTTCAAATATTTTTATGTGTTTGTCTAACCTCCTTGGATTCATAAGTATTTGAGTTTAGCTTTTCCACAAGTCAAGATTATTTGCTTAATGATTATCTTCTTGATGGCTAATCTATGGAGCTTAAAAGGTACACGTCTCTTCAACTTACCTTTCAGTGTTTCATGTTGATTAGTATTAAGTTCTGTCATGGGTGATACTAGTAGTGTTTACTCTAAGATGGTTATGTTGTGTTAGTAACAACAAGGATTAGATCCTTTGTGATTAAAGGATTTAGACACTACTTTTAGTAGGAGATATAAGGTGTTTTACTTCTTTTAACCTTCGGGAAAAGACACGAGTAACTCTTGAGTGAGTCTTACTTAATACTTGTCTACAAGTGAGCTAACTAAGAATCTCCTAAGTGATGAGATAACCAACACTTTTGTGATGCTTGCAAATCTAGCAAAACCACAACATTTCATAGATCTTGTAGTACAACATCTTTTGACATTATACCTTACATTTTCAATTGTGTCTTAAATTCAACCATTCTTTTGTTAAAAAGTTTCATATAAGACACACAAAGATAAATAAATCATTTGAATTCATTAGGATGAGTGGAAGAAAATGATTTATAAACATCTAGGACTTGCACATCAAATTCGACCCATAGTCTTATGATGTTGCATCTCTTAGACACTTACACTCATAGTGTTTTAAGTAAATAAACCCAAAGAGTCGAGGGATTATTGAATTTAACATTTAATGAAAGATCTCCTCCTTCTAAAACATCATCTTTGGTAGATGATGACTTAGTCGAAAGTCCAACATTGATAAGACAAGTAAGTCAAGATCTATAACAAGGAAGATGAACTATTAAAATTGGAAAACAACATCCTTTCGTCTTGTGTCAAACATTGAGTCAAGCAATATTGACAAGGTCATAAAAAGTTGATTTATAAGTCATAGTTGTGATTAAAACAAATTTGATAAAGAGTATTTCTGGACATTAGAGTAAAGCAACCATTAAAATAAAATAGATGTTTCAAAATAGAAATCTATGAAAGATTTCTTTTAGCAAGCTCCAAAAGCAAGAGATAATCACTCAAAGACATTCCTAGTTATTCACATGTTCACAATGATTAAGTCCTTTATGACTTATCAAGAATGAGATTAGTAAATCCATAGGTAAAACTAAACATAGAGAAATGTTTGGAAGTATACTTGTTCTTACAACAAATAAATCCAACATTATGTTTAGTGCTTGTCTATGTGCCCGTTCTTTTTAGAAAAGATCCTAAAACAACTCTCTCGAAAGAGCTTGTTTGGATTCATCATAAGGTACTACACAACTAGGATTATGGTATCCCAAAGGAACGGGAATAGAAACCATAGTGTATGCCAAATGGAATTATGTCGGTAATAAGTTGATAAGAAAAGCCCAAGTGGTACTTGCACTTTTATACTTACTTACCCAATGATTCTCCAAAACGCTTAAGGTTCTCAAATTAGTATCAGATGAAGAAGCACATCAACAAGCTCTGCTTGAACAAGAAAATTAGTGTCAACAACGGAATTCATTTTATCAACATTGTTATCCCTTCAACAAAGGAAGCATCGACTTCAACGACAATTCAATCCATTATGTTCTTAATTGACATATTGTGATCGATCATCATAGCCTTGGTAAAAATGTTCATTGAGGAACATCTTAACTAAGAAAGTCTTATACGTTAACCATTCTGTCAACGTTTTCACAAAACCTCTTGAATGAGAAGCATTCATCATCCCTAGGCTCAGTCAAAGACTCACAAGACCTAAAACCTTAGTTTTGAACATTAGGATAAAACCACAAAAATCAAGACAATTCCTTTTAATTTTATCCTCTGCAGCACCCACGGAACCTTGAGACCATACGGGCGGAACCCTCCCTTTGGTTCCGCCTGGTCCGCCAAATCTGCAGCATGTTTTATTTTAAATTTCAAAACCAAACACCTCTTTACTCACAACTCCAACTTACCAACAACCATTCCTCACTCACAAATACCTTACCACACAAAAATTAGGGCTCTCACTTACATCTCTTCCAATCCAATCAACTTTGTTAGTATTCTTATCATAATTGCATTTTCAATCAAAATATATCACTCTCATCTACATACATTAACTAGAATCTTAGGGTTTATGCATAAAATTGTTGATTCATGAAAAACCTTGGGTGTGAACTAATCAAAACTTTTCATTTATTTGGAATTGTATCCTTTTTGTTATTATCTTGATTTACCAAACACACCAAGTTCATTGTCTTTTAAAAGTCACTAGAACACCATCTTTCACCACATTGTTAAAACAAATGAACAACGTCATTGAAACATCACTTGCATAATGTCTCTTGAATGCTAAAGGAAATACATAACTAATATGTGTTTTCGGGTACATTCAAACGAAGCTATATTAAATTAGGAGCGTTTGGGTTATCTTTTGTTATGTAACAAAACTTGCATTACAAAACGTTTTAAGCATCAAAATGAGTCAAGATAACCGCACCTCTACAATGTTTTCATATAGGCACACATTAGAACATTCACATTATAAAAGTCATTAATTTGAACTTAAACTTTGTGTTTTCTAGGAATCAACATGCCTCCCGCAACATTCTCCGATCACAAAGAAACTCGTAATTACTTACCCAAACACCATAGGACCAAATGTCTTACTAAAGATCAAGTTGAAACCTTTAAGAGTCTAGAAAAACGCTATGTTCATGAAGGAAGAACCATTGATCCATCCTTCCTAGAGGGAACATCCATCCGTCAAAACTTTGCCACAATCAACTTTGATTGTCTCCTAGACATCGATGAGCAAATTTGCCCTAGGTTCATCTTAGAATTCTATGAAACCTTAAGCCTTTTCTTCGATGACGATGGTGAATTCTCACTAACCTTTAAAACCAATCAAATTCCAAACATCATATCCTTGAAAGATTTTGCAACAATTCTTGGTGTCCCTAATGTTGGTACATGTCTCTTTACGGATAAGTGGCCTCTTTCTAGTCTTGACTCCATCGAGCATTTTCATCCATACGACACTCCTCGTTTGAATAAGGAAGCAATTCGTGAGCATCTATTTGTTAGAACCTCAACAACTAGGAAGAATCGTTTGGGTAATGAGGTAGATGACTCTTTTGGTATGGAATTCAATGAGCTCAAACCATAATTTAAGGAATGGGAAGAAATTCTTAGAGCCAATGTGATAAGTTCCATAGGAAATAGAGATCATGTCAACACATGTCTTAGCTACATGCTCTATAGCATTTCCACCGGTCAAACTTTTAACTTAGCCTATTACCTCGCCAAAAGAATGGCCGACATACCCTTGGTAGGAACAACCGCTCTTCCTTATGGAATGCTTCTCACCCGCATCTTTAGAGCAATCTCACCCATTCCTCTTAACGATAAGGGAATGTGACTTGACTATTCTCTCGTTCCTCACATCTTCGTTCCTCTAAGTGATAAACGAGTTTTCAAAGCTAAGGGCAAACGTACTCGCTCACCTTCACCATCATCATCCGACATGAGCGAGGAC
The DNA here is from genome assembly GCA_030686995.1 of Artemisia argyi. Taxonomy (NCBI): domain Eukaryota; kingdom Viridiplantae; phylum Streptophyta; class Magnoliopsida; order Asterales; family Asteraceae; genus Artemisia; species Artemisia argyi. Next base: position 799,192 of record JARVZY010012386.1, on the reverse strand, counting down.
GATAAACTTCCTAACTCCAAGTTACCCCCTTTAGACTACCTTCAAGAACTCCCCGTCATTGACAATGCATCTGAAGAATTCAAGCAAACCAAAGGAATCTTCAAGTGCTTTAGAAGGTACCTAAGTAAGCTCAATAAGAAGATAGACCGGTTGTGAGATGCGTGATTAAGGAGTGTTTGGCTTATGAAGGTTTTAGAACTTTGTATGTGTTAAACTATGTGATATGTATTGTTTTTCACGTTCATGCTTTATTACGTTTGTTGGATTATGTTTTATATGAGCCTTTATGCATAATGACAATATTTGAGGTGTTTGTCAATTTTTATGCTTATGGTAAATTTCACTAAGTTTAGTGAAAATCGCTAGCCCCCGGTCAAAGTCCTATGATATGAATGTCTACATGCCCAATTTTTGCATTTCCTAATCAGACATATAATAAATTTTCATTTTTAAGAGTTTTCGAAAAATTTGAATATCGTCCCGCGGGTCAAATTAGTGGACTGTCTCGTTTTTCAGACCTGGCGGATCTGGCGGCACCCTCAAATGGGTTCCGCCAGTGAAATTTCTGGGCAACCCAGAAATGGCCCAACGGATCAGACGGGACCCAAAACAGGGTTCCGCCTGTGTTTCACGAGGGTTGCGCCAGTCACCTGCAGAAAGTTTTTTGTCATTTTTCTTAAATTCAAAACTTGTAAAATGTCAAACCATTATCTTTAGTGAGAAACATCTTCCCTTAACTCCAATAACCATATTAGGACAACTCTCACTCACTAAAACAATTAGGAAGTCACTTCCCACCAAAAATTCAAATTCAAACATAACTAACCTAAGGAACCCTTTTAATGGATCCTTCAAACCATTGGAACATTTTCAACCAAATCACTTCCCATGATCACAAAGCATTGGGTGCATATGTTGGTCTTTCACTCCAGCCAATTCCATTGGATTGACATCCAATGATTTGACATGTTAATGAAAATTTTCTAAATCATTTGAAACCTCAATCTTTGTATGGTAGAACATCAAATCCAAACACCAATTCCAACATCTCTTCCACCCTATAAATTTGAAAGTTTTCAACAATTCAAATCACACCATCACCATCAAAAGTTCTTCTCTCAAACCACACCTTTGAAATGACTAAATCCAACACCTCATCCGAGTTATCAAAATCCTTGGCAAAAACCACTAGGATTAGTGTTAAACCTTGTTGCTTCAACAAAACCGTCAAGTCAAGCTCATCATCTTCAAGTGATGCTTCACTTAACATTTCTTCACCTATCCAAGATTTCCTTAACCTTACTACCTCAACACCATCCTCAACACCTTGCAATACAAATGTGATCACTATTCAAGATTTGCTTAATCTTGCTGCTCCAACACCCTCTCCAACACATTGCAACACCAACATAGCCACTATTCCTCCACCAACTAGACCTTCGAGTGATTCAACATCACCTTCTCAACAAACTCAACCATCAAAAACTACTTCACCTCAATCACCAACACTTACACCAATGGAACTTTTCCATACACAACCAACATCACCACTACCCTATTTGGAAACATTAGAAGATCTATCACCTAAATCATCAAGCCCACCGTCCTTGTCAGTGTTTGACACCATTGCTCAAATGGAAACCCAACAACAACCTAATGAGCAATTAGATGATGAACCCCATCAACCATCATTGGTAGAACGGTTGGCTTACCGTTATGCTAGACCATCAATTTTTCCAAATGATCAAGGTCATACACACCTACAATCATTTGTATTTCACTCCATTTACAAAGACCTTCATGGTAATCCGCCCGGAGAACCAAGCTTCTGCTACTTTGTTCAACAACAACAACCACCACAACAACAACAACAACCACCACAAGAGCATTCCCAACACTTTGAATCTCTATTTCCTTCGTATAAGAAAATAGAAGCATCCATATGGGAAAAATCCCCAAACCTTAATGATGAGATTGTCACTCATTTAAACCACCTTCATGAGTTCAAACACATGGTTGACTCTCAAATCAACCATATTATGGTTTTACAAACAACCCTACACTCATCTAGTGAAGGAATAAAAAACACCTCTCAACCATCCACATTTGCTCCTTCAAGTTCAAACCATCCACCACCAACAAATCAAACCTCTCTTCCACCAAACTTTCCCCGCCATGATTGCGGACATTGTGAAAGAACCACTGACATTAGTGAAAGGTGTCGAACGAAAATTCGCGAGCTATCCGAAGAAATGAGGTTTATACTAAACCACATTTTGGACCGTCTACAATCCTTGTCTCACCCACCTCAACTTTAGAGTCTCCAAAAATGAAACAAAACCGTTTCTTTTGGAAAATGTTTCCCATTTAAACCAACAAACCAAAACCATGTCACCTTCTCAACCTTCAAAATAAAGCCCGCTACAACCTCAAACACACATTTTCATCCTTAAACAACCTTAGCCTTATTTTTGGAAAATGTTTCTCATTAAGGAAAATGATGATTTCCTTGTAGCATTTTATGTTCTTAGTTTATTTTTAGTTTTTCTTTATTTTTAAGAAGTAGGATGATGTCGTCCTAATTTCTTGTTGACTTTCTAAGAGTCAAAATTTTACATGAAATGAATTTCATTCTACTACAAGGTTTGCATTGTTTGTTGACCATTTAGGTATAATGAGTTTACTATACCTCGCTATGGTAGCATACATATATCTTGTGTTTTAGACACTAACCTTTCTTTTTGTAGGATCATTATCCACATTTTCTTTCCTTGATACTCCATTTAGGGGAGTAAAATTCAAGGGGGAGCATGAGTATTGCATTATTCCGCTTCGCAACTCTTAGTTGTGTTTTAGACATGAAATGCTTTCATGATTTGGATTGTGCGGCAACTAACAATTTTTGCTTGTAGGTTCAAAATCCATGTCTCCTCTCTTGGCACTCCATTTAGGGGGAGTATCGTCCAAGGGGGAGCAAGTGCATACTTCCGCTTCGCTACTCTTCTTTTTGTTTCGATAAAAAGGGGGAGAATTTAGATATAAACTTGTTCTCATTTTTTTTCCTAACTCTTGCATATCACAACATCTTCGCAAAAACAAGTTTTAATACTAACTTTATAAGACTTAACACTAAAACTAGCGGCTTACTTATAAATAAAGATTAAGTTTTGTCATCAACAAAAAGGGGGAGATTATTAATACAAGTATCGCCTAAAAACGTTATTTATATTTTACGATCTTTGCTAAGTTTTGTTAATGACAAAGTATGAACTTTGTCTAATAGTAAATCATCACTTTAGTGTTTAAGTCTTGTTTAACTAAGGTTTACATTTCCTTTTAAACAATACATTGTTTTTATTTCTTTAATTAGAAAGTGTCTTGTCACATCATACATTTATGGCAAGCTTGTGTGTTTGACTTGCCATAACATCTTACACATTTTTGGAAGCTTTCCAAAGTGGATTCAATGTGTTTGACTAGTTGTTGTTGATGTGGCTTTGGTTGGTTTGGATTATTTATTGTAAAACCTACTGCAAGCCTGGCGGAACCCTGGGGGTACACGGGTGGAACCCATCTGAGGGTTCCGCCGTATCCGCCAGACCTGCTGTTTGTTTTGCTATAAATACCAAGCGACTTGTTTGTTTTGAGTTATCACTTTAGGACATATATTTTCATATACTCTCTCTACTAACTTAGTAACATTTGACTTGTGTGATCATCTTATGTAGCAAGGGACTTCACAAGCTCATCCAAGAAGTTACAAGTTTCAATTCTAAAGTTGCAAGACTTGTTAGGTTTGTTGTGTATAAGCTTTGGTAGTTTATACTTCATTTGTATAGTGTGTGTAGAAGTGATCGGTTAGTATTTTAGGCCTCAAAATACATAGTGTGTCGGGAGTTGTTGTACCCTTGTAAAAAAACTAACGGGAGTGGTTGTACCCTTGGTAAAGAACTCGACATCTAGCTTAGTGTCGGTAATAGTGTAAGCAACGATGGGAGTGGTTGTACCCTTGTAAAAGAACTCGACATCTAGCTTAGTGTCGGTAAAAGTGTAAGCGACGTTGTAAAGGTTTCTCCACCAGGAAAGGATCTTGTTGATTAGTGCTTATAACTCTTAAGTTGGAAACTCGGGGCGCGGATGTAGGGCAAGGAAAAAGAGTCCTTGTAGCCGAACCACGATAAACAATCTTTTTCTGGTTTGATCGTTTCTTTCTTTGTCTTTGCTTATCACATATTGTCTTTAGTTAGAATTGTTATTCACATGTAAAGCTTTTCAAAGAATTAAACATATAAAGATGTGCTTATATCTTTGAACAAACGTAAAGTTTTAAAAAGATAATCAAGTTAAAAAGCGGTAAACTATTCAACCCCCTTCTAGTTTTCCACAGTTTGTTTTAGTTTTATATTATTTTTAGACCTTTATAAAGTGAATCCCATGTATTAGTCATACCTTGTTTAACCCTTATGCCTTTTCAAATTGTTTACCCAATATTTCTTTTAAGAATTATTTAGACCTAGACTCTAGTGGTGGAGATTTGTATCATTACCAAGCCTATGCTAGAATACTCGCTACGACTGAGCAATTGAGTGATCACCTAAAGAAAATGAAACACATAGATTAGCGAGAGTATGAGTGTATTCGTTCCCTTATCATGAATTGCTTGGTTTTTAAATTTCTATCTTAGGTATTTGTGAACTTATATCTTCCAGTTTTTACTTAGGAGATATCTTTTTAGAAATCATTAAATGGTCACAAGATCGTTGAATTCTTACCTTCTCGTTTATTCTTAATAAAAAATGTTGGTCTTTTGAAAAAGGACAAGCTTATACTATTAACTTCTTCTTTTTCGATGAGTTTGTGAACATGTATGTTTTGAAGTCCATTTGGAAAATGAGAAATGATAAATATTTTGTTTGAGTTGTGTAGATATTGAGAAAGATGATATTTGAAGTTGGATAACAATGATGGGGTATGGGGTTATTTATGATAAATTAATAAAATTTAAATAGAGTGTTGTTTTTCATTTAAAGCCAAAGGGTTTGCCAAACCACAAAAAATCCAGGGTGATTCGGTTCGGTGGTGATCACAACCAAACAACGTCCAAAGACAGACCATCGCACGCGGTGGTTGGTGGCCTCGATAGAGTTCGCACGTGGTGGAGGCCACCAGCTGGTGGTGCTTCATGACTAGCCTAATTCAAAAGTGCGCGTGTATTAAAACCCCTTAATTATTTTGTTTCAAGCCCACAAATGTTTGGTCATATACTGATAGAAATTTCAAAAAGTAAAAAGTAAAAATACAAGTCTCAACATAGAAAAACATTATCTCTCATGCAATCGACAAATTGGGACCATGCGTTTGACAAGAGTAATGGGTCTCATGTTTACACATTCGAAGATATAACCAAATCACGTCATTTTGTCCACTTTGATGGAGATCCTAAGAGCATAGCACCGAGTGCAGTTTCGTACGGAGTGGACATCATGTCGTCTCCACCAATGAGTATGTCCCCAACCGTAGGCTCCTTAAAAAATATATCGGGCTCTGTGTGTGCGATGTCATAAAGTTGTTTACTTAACTGCTCCATAGGTGTCATAACAAACTTCTCAAGACCTGATCGTCTACGCTTGGGAATGTTTTCAAATATTTGATCCAAGTGCCCTACAAAACCAAAAAAATTGTATTCATAAATTCTAAAAGTAAAAAATGAATAATTAATAAGGATCGAATTTTAAAGATGAAAAAAATATAACAATATCACAAATACGTTGCTTAATTACTTCTAAAAGTAACCCATAAATGACCACAACATTTAAATATATTTATCCATACATGTAGTGTACCAAATTTTGAAAGGTGCTGCAAAGGCATCTATTATCTCTAACCATCATAATTTTACGTATAAATTCTTTCTTGTAAATTATTCATTGGCTTTTAAATATGTGTATAGACACAGGTTGTTAAATGTGAATATTTTATATATCATATGCTTAAAAACTAAAATTGCATACTTTGACATATTTATATCGTTGATGACTTTTCGTTTAATATATACTTATTGTATCATCTATTATACAATAAAAGAAATCTCAAATTTGAAAATGGTCACTTTAGTTTAAACAATAAGAGATCATGTATTTAAAATGAAGCCTTTGATTAGCTATAATATTAGTCAAAATTGAATATAATTTTGTAATCATTAAAATAAAGGGTTTTTATTTTCCTAACATGTACCATCGGATACATGTTAAGATATAATTATTAAACGAAATCTTATCATATAAATGAAAGTTTGCAACTATTACACATTAATTAACCTAAAAATTTGTTATATTTATATAAAATCTTCAATTAAATAAACTAAAACTTGTCTTCTTCATTCAAGAACGAGCCCTCGGAGTTAGAAAAAAAATCCATATAAAATATGATTTATGTGTGTAATAGGCATAAAATATAAGATTGTATCCATTGCACTTGAATTGATTAAAGTTAGGAGTTATGCTTACACAAAAAGAGATTGATTATATTGCCCATACAGTATATTTTTTTATAATATATATATATATATATATATATATATATATATATATATATATATATATATATATATATATATATATATATTAATTACCACTATAAGGTACTATGTAAAGTAGTAGTAAGTAACTTATTTGTATTTCTATTCAATTTACTTTTATTACTAATGGTTGCGACCATCCCAAATTGCTCTCAATTTGATAGGAAAAAAGAAATTACATTGAGAGAGAAAAAAGTTAATAAAACAAGTGTTGTCTTTATGTTTTGATAGTGGGTATAGTTTTTATTGCATTTTGTTGCGAGTTTATATAACTTTATACTATTTGTACATAGCAAGTACCAATTATGTATTCGGTTAAGTAAGCCTTTAAACCTATAATCCTTAAATAATCTATACATTGTTGTATTAGAAAACAAAAGTTATTATTTGCTTAAAGTTGCTGAAAGATACAAAGGTATATTTAAAATCCATATTAAATTAAGTTTTATTCTTCCTATTCAGATTTGAAGTATTCTTTATTAGAAATCGCTCGTACGTTGCGGCGGGGTTTGAAATTAGAATTTTTTTTTGGTAATAAATAAAAAATTGCAAATTTATCAAACCTTACGATGTTGTCAAAAAACTATACAGTTTAGTGTAATTTATTTATTGTATTTGTAGACGAATGTTGAAAAAACAATATTTTCTTATAAAACCGTGAAAAATTTAAAAGCATTTCAGTATTGAGCTAATTCAAGCGAAATTCAAAGACCTTTCTATTGGTATTATTTATAAGAAAAAATATTAAATTTATGTATTTATAAAATTTGTATTGATATGTTATTATTAATGAATTAATCTTGTTACTATAGCTACTAAACCCAAAAAACAATATATCACAATATGAATGTATATAAAAAGGTACCAAATGTTTTCCGCCCTTAAAATTTGTACCGTTTCAAATCCAACTTTCATAAAATCGTGTTTATGCTTACATATTTTATAAATTTTCGTACTAAACCCAGAGTGGGTTTAGTTGTATAAAATGAGGGTTATGTTTTAAGTTCTTTTATTAATACTTAGAAAATTGTAAACGTGTTGATTGAATGTTTTCTAAAAAATATGTAACTGACTTTTTAATTTATAACTAAGCTTTAAAATAATGGAGTTTATATGATTCGCAAAATCTTTCTTGCACTTTTCACTTTTTCTAATTGGTTTAATTTCATATATACCCAATATAAATCTTAAAATGTCATATTTACTCAACTAAAATTAGAATATCCTATATACCCAATTTAAGCATAATTGTGATATCTATCTTTTTTATCATTTAAATCATTTGAAAATAGTTATACATCACTAAAACTATCATTCTACCATTGATAATGTAACTAATATATTTTTCATCTTTACTTACATATTTATCATTGATGCAATCCTAATTAACTAATTTCATCAAAGGTAATTTATTTTGTGAAGCATAATACACCACCCGATGTTTGAAACATAAATAATCAGGTGGTGTATACCACTATAAGAGGCTATGCTTCAGAAAGGTATCATGTTTTTTGTTTATGTAAGATTCATTAAAAATATTAACCATTAACATACCCAACTGGTATACTTACTACCGATTATAGCAAATAATGTAACTTTACAGTTTGGTTTCGTAGTGTTACATAACCCTAATTGTAAATAAAAATAGAGAGTGCTACTGGAATTACCTTTTGTGTGAGGCCCATCATATAAGTTATCATTTTCTTGATTCTTGACACTGTTTCGTTTGTGTTTTGCAACATAGAAATCTAAAGTCCCTCTAGTAATCCAACGTAATCCACACGCATTGCACAACACTGGCTTGGATGGTGGTCCGTCTCTCCACATTGGTGTATCTGTACGACATGAAAATTGCCTTTAGATAATATAAAGGTACACCTCATATATCAAGCATTCATGCATCAAAGCTTCGAGAAGTTCTTGTATCAATATGGTGAACTATTAGCCTATTTTTTTTGTCATTTATTGTTTAAATCCATCACTAAATACAAGTTTCACTATGTGTATAGGGAGATTTAGAATCTAGATAACCAACCCCTCATTAACTTTTTTTTTTTGGAACAACAACCCTCATTATTGATATGATCATATTTGATAAACTTGCATACTATGTAAACAGAGATGATGAAATAGTGTTTACCATTTAAACTCATAGATCATGTGTTCCTATAACGAGAATCTAAGTATACTCCGTTCATTTATTTTGTAATCATCGCAAAATTTTTAAATTTGATTTACTCTTGTTCATTTAGTAAAAACAAAAGATTAGACAAATTTAAGTGATACAACGTGAGTTAATGAAATAAAATACAAAACGGAAAATGGTTAATTGCCGATGGTAACTATGTTGTGTGAGAAACTCCCCACAAGTCATGCTTAGAACATATGAGATAGATTTGTGGTATATATATTATGCGAGAGTTAATTGTCATCCAAAAGAAAAGGGAATCATGAACACGAAAGAATAGCCAAAATTGGTTTTATAGACACATGTGTTCTTGATCCTTGATTGCCCTATCTCACTAGATAGGGAAATTTTATTCGATTATTGTGCGATTCTACCAAGAGGACTTATGATGCATGAGCTTTAAGACAAGGAATTAACAAAATTTAGGATTAACCCGCTAACATTCCGACAAAACATTTAGGTGCTACTGTTAAAATTTCTTCTCTAAATTACTTTTAACTATTAACATTTATAATGCATAGTTGCATGACTTCGAAACTTAACTATTGCATTGTCAAAAAGGTGTCATCCAAGTATTTGTTTATTAATACTACCATTATATCGTAATGGTATCTAAAAGTATTTATGACCATCTTTCATGTGGCTTATTCGTAAAGGGTTATCAAGAGATCATGGTTCAAACCTTGATTGGTGAACATCTTGAGAAAACGGGTAAACAACGTTCATCAGAGCAAAAAATGATTGACTTCTCAGTGAACATGCATTATTGTCCGTTTGTGATTTTAATTAGATAAAGTATTTGATCAATTACAACAATAGTTAATATATATATGTGATAATGCTAGTCAACTTGATAGAAATAATTCGAATTTGTTTTGTCCTTAAATATAGATTTTTCTTAGAAATTCATTGTTTAAGGGGTTTTCTATTATATTAATAAAATTATAAAAAAAAATTCGAAAATGATAATATTACACTTAACTTTATAAAACTGAGTTGAACATATCTTAATCGTTCTTATAGAATTTTAGACGTAATTGTAAATCACATTAAAATAAAAGCATAACTTAAATTTTACACTTAAACTTCAACATATAAAAGACTAGCCTAACAATCCTCGAATATTTTTAGTTTTAGTCATTTAAGTTTATCTAGGGACTAAAAATGCAATTCAAAATTTAAAATGGGGACTACCGTTGCCCTTTCAAAGTGTTGGGAACCAAACCTGAAATTTGACTAAACTACAGGAACCAAAAATGCAATTAACTCCCTAAAATATAAAAAAACGTAAAACCCCTACTGAATGTCGTCCACCACCTGCTGCTCCGGCGACCTCCTCTCCAGTATTAGGTTATCATCTATACTTTATAATTCTATGTGTTATATATTTATATAAATTCATCTGAAATGAAATTAGGTTTTACTTAATTCGCCCTTTTTCATCTTATTTTGTTACTTTTTATTTATTGTTGTTAGATTAATTTTTTTACTTAATTCGCGGGCTGATATTATTTTCTATTTTGGTGTATTACGAAATAATTGTTCTGCATTTAAAATGTACATATATCATATATGATTGTATTAACTACTGAAATTATTGAATAGTGAAAGTGAACATAAAAAAAGTTAAGAGCGTAATTCGATAACAAATTGTATTATGTCATTGATACTATTTATTTCAACGTAAAACAAAATCAGCCTTAAATTCATTCCTAAGACGGGTTAGAAGGGTCTAAGTGTCTGCTGCTGCATTGGTTTACATTTAGATTTTTTAAAGGTGTAGAAAATGTAGTGGTTTCTTGGTGAGAATGTGAGATTTTATTCATTAGTTGTTTGTATGTCTAGGAAATGAGTAGTACACTGGCTAGTATGCAACTTGTAAATCTTTAAGGAAGTTTGGTAATAATATATTTCACATTTTCACAAAAAAAAAAAAAAAAAAAAAAAAAAAAGTTTAAAACGGTCATTTATTGCTCTTTTCAGTCATCTATATCCATGTAAGACTTGATAAGAAATTAATTGAACATGTTCGGGATGGCGGCGGTATGTATTTGAAACACTAGTCAATGCGTTTTTTTTTTTTTCCCTCTAAGTGTTTAAATATTTTAATCAAATTACTTGATTCGGTATACTCGGGTTCGAGTCAACCCGAATAAGAACTATATAGCAAAAAAAAAAAATAACCAAAGAGGGCAAATTTCATAAAATGAAAACTAGGAAATATATGATAATAAAAATTTAAAATCCCTTGTTTGGGTCAACCTGAAACTACGCCCGAATAAGGTTTCAGCATGTACCAACCCGACCCGAATAAGTTTCTTTTTGGGTTCGGGCCGGGTTATTCGGGTTCGGCTATCTTTGACAGCCCTATTTCTGGCATAGATGTCAAAACATGTTTTAAGTTCCTGTCTAAACGTTAATGAGCCATATAGTTTACTCTTTATTGACCGTTCTTGTGTTATATAGGTTAGATACACGCGCACGCAGGCACGCATGCACGCACACACGCTCACATGTATACGATTTTATGTAATTTATACACATTACTATGATTTACACACGTCATCTGGCTAAAGACATACAAGTATTCGTGAAAAGAGTGGTTCAATTATTTACATTTAATTTAAGCATCTTTAGTAGTGTACGACTCAGATTCGCTAATAACGGACATACGACAAGTACCAAAAAGTAAATATCATATAAATAATAATGAATCGCCTGTAGGAAATAAAAAGAGTAGCCTTACGTTTGACTTGGCAATGATCACAAGGCCCCTTTTTCACCATTCTGACTCTTTCCATGCCGACTCCTTGGGTAACTTTTGACACTATAACAATGAAGTACACACAAAAATCTTAGTTAATCTCACCAACATAACTATTAAGGAAAACAGAAGTAACCAAAAAAAAATTTACAGAAAGAACAAGGGTAAAACTTAGAAGTTCGAACTACCTTGGGTTACCTGTAAGCCTTGATGTGCTTTCTTGAAAATGTTTTCTTTTGTCTTTGCAAGTGTTCAATTTCTAGATGGAATGATAGGTATATATATAACTATAAATGACGAATATGATTAAATTTAGGAAAAGTTGAAAGTATAATGAATGCTAGTTTTTGGAACAACATTAATTTGTTTTGCAATATCTTTCATAAACTCATATCTTAGTCATATACATTCACTTTTCAAGGATTTTAAATGAATCTCCATTTAAAGTCTAATTATGTTTTATATCTTTGAACAAAATTTACTTGTTTTCCTTACGAGGATATAAAAAATAAAGTAACATGGAAGTACCTAGCCTGAAATTAATTAAATTTCTATACATGATCGATAGACTTTGACTTACAAATTTTTTTCTATACATGAGCAATAGTTTATGGAACAACACTAATTTGTTTTGCAGTACCTAGTTTTAGTCATGGTAGATACTGATATATTTTTGTGAGATTTTTTAACAAACTATATGGGTAGTTAAGTACGAGCGTGGCTAGGTTAAAGCATTATATGTTTTCCTTTTGTTAATTTGTAATGTGACTGCATTATCTATTACCGTTGCTCGTGTTCAAAATAATTCTACCACATTTTCCTGAAAGTTTGTAACATTTTATTAGACAGCTTCCACTGGTAGAATAAATGTGAACATAATACATGCAGATGAATATATTTGTAATTTTATCCATTTATTACAGCTATCTAATTTTTTAACTTTATAAATGTAAATTATATTGCCCACTATCTTTTATTCATAATGACATTCTGATTACATTTATAAAGTTAAAATTAGATAGCTGTAATAACTGGATAAAATTACAAATATATTCATCTGCATGTATTATGTTCACATTTATTCTACCACTGGAAGCATATTATGATGATTATATTACAATGACTTTCTCGAATATTACCCACATCTTGTTTAGCTAATGACGTTTTGATTCTATAAAGGCTTTAGGCTATTAAATAGAAACAAACTTTTTTCAAAGTCCCCTTTTGGTACGTGAACTATAAAATGTCTAATAAAATGTTACAAACTTTCAGAGAGTGTTCCAATATGCACATTTTGGTGACTTATCATACCACAAATCTGACACGTGTCTCTATAATGAAACACTTTTTTTAAAATTTTGTAACATTTATGGGAGATTTTGTAGTTCACGTACTAAAATGTTACTTTCAAAAAAGTCCGTTGGTATCTAATGGCCTAAACCCATCTAAAAAGCAGAAACTCAAGATTCATGATTTCAAATAACTAGAATAAATTATTTTCCAATATGCGTAACAATACTTCACAAAGGTCGAGTTTTAGTAATTTGAAATCGGATATCCAATTATGTATAGTAAATGATGGTGTTTTTGCAGTGGTTCAATTATAACTGCAACTCTTAATTCAGTGAAAAGATAACACATAGCCACATAGGTTAAAATGAGTACTATCTTAGTGTGCCTTGGATTGTCTGAATAAAGACTTCATCTAGAGTTAAAATCATGGATGTTCCTTTTGGAGCTTAAGAGAGTAGTCCGTGATATAGAAAAATTACATATCTCTCACCCAGTTAGAAAGGAATATTAATTGATGGACAAGACTCGATGCCAATAAATGATATTTGATAAGTATTAGGTCAAAAATAACGTAAGGTTTTGACGGTTCGTTTCTGTTTTACGTCCCTTTACGGCTTTACATCAAAATCCCAATATAATCTCTATACTTTTTTTGGGGTTATTTCTTTGTATCCCATCTGTGTACAACACTTTTTTTTTCTCCGATATGGGAGACGTGAGAGTTACATTTAATTTAACTCATCGTGAATAGAAATAATTCATACAGTAAAGACTTGCGTTAACCGCATACCTAGCTTTAACTTATTCGTAGTATGCAGACACATTTTTTTTTTCAACTGGAAGGTTGGAATGTGGATTTAAGCTAGTGATCTCCAAGGATTACCGCGCAGGTGCATGCTGAATACTAATTAGGTTAAGAAGACTTGAGACTATATTATATGCTGGTATAATTAGGAATCCTTGGTTCTTGTTTGGTTAGAAGTCATGTCCTGTTACATTTGTAATGTAAAAAAACTTGTTATACTTAACATTGAAATCAAAACAAATTCGGTGAGATTGTTTCTTTCTATTAATGAAACACAAGATGAAAGCTTAATTAACTTTAAACATTATGTTTAATCGAGTTCAAGAAGACAAGAACTCAAACTCATTATAGTAAGCAGTAGCACACATGTTTTATCTTGAAAACCATGAAACATCAAAATTATGTCTGGAATATATATTTCTATAATTTCGATTTATTTGGAGATGTTAACATTTCTGAAACACTGTTTTCGTGATTTGTTTTCATTAAATGTGAGCATAAAAAAAAGGTTTGCCAAACAAGGCTTGGCTGTTGTTGGTAGGTCAACTTCTAAATGCCGGGTTTACATTTAATGGGGTTGATTCATCTATAAATACAATTATTACATTTTATTTAAGCAGGATTTTTCTAACATTCATATATGATTATGATGTGCTTTTTAAGCAGTTACATGTTCTCTGGTGAGAAATCTTATAATTTGCTAAAGATATTTGGCAATCGATAAATGTTTTAGAATGTAGATGTCATGTAAAACATCAGCTTTCTTGCTCACACTTTTGAAGCTGTAAATCTGTAATTGCAATTGTGGGCTATTCGAATAAAGTCATGCAAGTTTTCAATTTACTAACACTTGCTACCACGGAACTAAACGAATACATAAGTTCCATCGCAGGTATATGTTAGGGTAGAACACATCTAAAATAAAGTACAGTCGTTATATATATATATATATATATATATATATATATATATATATATATATATATATATATATATATATATATATATATATATATATATATATATATATTATAAGCTAATACATAATTTATCTAATTTATAAATTCCTACTGACCTGTTTATTAGTGGCTGTTTCTCAGTTATATTGATCAATCGGAAGGATTGAAGGTGAGGAGATGGTTTCCATGAGAAGGCAACCTAAGGCTGTTTTCATGGCTTTTGGGACGAAAGGGACGTGTATCCGATAGCTGTAATTCTCTCTGTCTTCTGCATATTTTATCTCCTCCATTCCAAATTTTATGCCAATTTAATTTATCCTTTTATTCCTCATTGAATGAATGACTGAACGTTTTAGCAAAACACTTTCGAAATATTCCTAGAAAGATACATGCTATTCTCTGCAATTAAAGTTGATGGAAACTAGTTTAAGTTATCCGACAATCAATGCTTTTTAAAAAAGATGAAATTTATTATGTTCCAGTACGATGTGGTTTGTTATGATGAGTGTATCAGGATATTATATTGGTTAGAGCACCATATACTTTATGTTTATGTCTACCTCTGCAGTTCAACTTCTATATAGAAGTGGAACATATGATGAAAATCTGCTAGAAAACGTTATTAATAATTTGGTTGAAGAGGTGATTGGCCTGAAACTAGTCAGACGATTATTAGTCAACCACTTGTGAATGGTCAACCGTAATAGTCAAACAGCTTAGGCCAATGCTTCCGTGGAATACAGTGTTTCCCCGGGTCGTAATGTCCCAACGAGGTGTGCGATGTTTTATTAAAAACGAATCTGTGATCGAGTGAATATGAACAGGGATATGAATAAAGTGTGAGTGAGTGATTACACTAGGGTTTTATAAAACAAAACAACTTAGATAAACTATTTTAACGATTACGTGAAAGCTAGATAATTAAAAACGTTTAATAACTAAAAACGCGTACGTTTAATTCAAATCTACGTAAACGTACGAAACAAAAACTATTTTAACTAAAGTAGTAATTTGCATGCCTTAGGGGCTTAAATGCAAATTAAATAAACTTAAAATATTTATTTTATAATTACTAATTATTTAATTAATTATTATTATTTAATAACTTATTATTAATTATCTAATAATACACTAATAATTAAGAAAATGTAAAATAAGTCTTAGAAAAATGAAATTAAACTTTGTAAAAGTCTAAAATAATATAAAAATTATTTTAAAAATAAAATTATATTTTTCTTACTATTTATCTAATTATTATTAATTAATTACTATTTAATTATTATTTAACTATTTATATGATTTAAATTATTATAAATACTAAAAAGACTTAGATAATTAAGAAGATTTTTATAAATCTAATTAACCATCACAGGAATCCTAAAAAAGTTATAAAAACTTTATTTTATATATTTATAAACTAGTTTACTAATTATTATTCTATTTATTAATTAATTACTAATTAAACTATTTAAATTATAAAAACTAGTAAATGAACAGTAAAAATTCTAGAAAAATTACTAAAATTATATTATGACTTATAAAAGCTAGGAAAAATATAAAATCTAGGTGTTAATCTATAAAAACTAATTATGCTATTTATAACTTAATTATTGATTAATTATTAATAAAACTAATTTAAATTCTAATAAGTACCAAATGATAATATAAAAATCTAATAAAATTATTAAAAATACTTTAATATAAAAGGGAATTAAGAAAAATATAAAAATACAACTTACTTAATAAAAATCTAAAAATGAAAATTAAAATTAAATTATATTAAATAGAAACTATCACTTATTATTATATTGTCTTTTCTGGATTTTTCTTTTACCAACCTATATTATACCTAAAAATAGACAACTTTTATAAAAACAACTATTTTATAAGCTAATAATAAGCACTGTGGGGGCTTATTACCTCCACAGTTGACTTTGGTTGACCAAAGTAGCAAATAAGCACAAATGAGCTTGTGTGGGGCCCACTATGGATTATTCTGGTCTAACTGAGTATGTTGGATATGTCTAAGCTAAAATTTGCCAAATAAGCTCAGTAGATAAGCTGATAAGCAAGATTAAGCAATTCCAAATCTCAAATACTACACAGAATTGGGACAGAGTTCATGAGCAATTTCAAGTGGGGTCCACTGGGTTAGAGGTCAAACAATTGGTCAAAAAATGATCCCTGGTAGGAGGGGGGTTCTAAGGAACTAAATTGAAGGTGTGGGGCCCACTGAGGTGGCCAGAAATCACCACCAAAGTGGTGGTGATGGGTGGTGACCTGCTGGTGCAGGGGAAGTATCTTCCCTGCAAGTGACTTTGAGGGCGAGTGGGGTCCAGGGAAAAATTGCTAAAAAATAAGCTAAATGGGATCTTAAAATAGAGCTAGTAGATTACAAGTCCACAAAAGCTCAAAGCTTGAATCACAATACACAAATCTATAAAAATCCCACTAGTTTCGTGAAAATCTGAAATGACAATTTGACTTTTTATGAAACTTGAACTAGTTTGACTAATTTGGATTTCTAACACTCACTACTGATTTAATAAGTTGAATTAAGCTAAGATAAAGCTAAATTAATCTAAACCTACAACTAATAACCTATTTTGAGGTTTGTGGGACTAAAATCCTTGACAGTTAACTGTCAAGGGGTTTGGAAATAGATTTTGACTTTTCTTGCTATAACCTCTAATTTTTATGACTATTTTGTGGTACTAGAACCTAATCAAACATGTCAAAGTTAGACTTGGCCACTAAATACCACAATTGCACAGGTTACTCCCTTGTGCCAAACACCCCTATAACTATGACTGTTTTATGTTTTACACCACAAAACACTAATTCAATCCAAACTATTTGTTTCTAACTAATTATTAGCCTATTATAAACTCAATTAAACATAAAACTTCAATACCACAAGCAATAAAAACAGATTTGTCAAATATGCTATATTGACTTAGAAAATGAAATTTTAAACAACTAAGAAAACTATCAAACAAGTAAATAAGGTTAAGCTATATTATGAATCTAATATACTAATTCAACACAGAAACACAGATAATATCTATAATAACCAACTAACTCAGTTAAAGAAAAAATTATTGAACAAAGACTTACAATGTGATTCACTGAGAAACACGGTACACAAGTTTTTTCCACAGTCCTAATACCTCCCGTAAGGTCCTATTACCAAGATCATCCTTGCTTTACCCTGCTCCAATGCTCCTTCTTCCTTGAGCATATATTTTTTATTTTCTAGTTATTTTCTTGATTTTTTGAATATTATAGATTTATTAAACTCAACTGATTTTAATGCTTACAATTCTTACTAAAACATCTAAGTGAACTGATTTAGAGCTAATGGAACATGAAATAATAACTTTCAACAATAATAAGTGAGATTGTCAATTTCACTTAAAATGTCAAAACAAGATTTTAACAAACAAGACTGGAATTAAAGGTTAAATAAGGTTTTCTTAACATTAATTAAACTGAGTACAATAAGATTTAACTTAAAATTGCAACTAAAAATGAAATTCTACTACTACGATTAAGTTACACTAAGACTACACTAAATAATCCTTACTCCCTGCTTCATTCTTTCTTTATAGAGACTTATGTGACTCCCCTCTTGCATCTGAAACTATCCCACCATAATTTGGCCATTGGATTGGTCAGAACAATCTCAGCCATTTAAAACTGCTTTTCGCGCCAAAAAAGTCTTGGGTGTCAGTATTTGTGTAGAGAGGTTTTCAAGGGTTTGGAAGGTTGTGTGAGGTGGAGAGACAGGTGGAAGATATCTTGGAGGCCAAGTTGGGGTGAAACAGATGAGGTGGAGGGGTGGTTTTGGTTGCAGAGGTGGTGGTAGTTTTGGGAGGGAAGGGGTATTGTGAGTGGTGGTGTTTGACCGGGTGTTGACCCGGTATTATTTATTTAAGGGATTGGGCCTGGTGTAGCTTGGGCCAGAAATAAAAAGGGTTGAAGGGGTGGGCTTGGGTAGTTGGTATTTGTATTTGGATTGGGTTTTTTTGTTTTAGAAATAATAAGGATCCGTTTGGTTTAGAAATTACACAAGGACCAATTTTGTAATTTGGTAAATATTGAGGGCTGAGTTTGTGATTTTTCCAAAGTTGTCATAAGTACCAAACTTGACAAGGATGAATAGTACAAGGTAATATTTTGATATTTTCCAATTTTTTAATTCCAGGGACTAAACTTGCCAAATGTGAAACTTCAGGGACCAATCTTGTAATTTTACCAAACTTTCCAACCAAGGACCATTCCTGCCATAGAAGATTAGTATCACAAGGACCAAAATTGATTTTTTCTCAAAGTTTTTACATCCCAGGGACCATTTATGTCAATTTCCAAAGTATAGGGACTAAACTTGTAATTTTGTGAAACTTTGCACCAAAGGACTAACTATGTAACTTTATGATTAAAAAAGGACCTTTGGTGACATTTTCATGTTTTTAGAATAACCAGGGACTAGTTTTGACAACATTTGAAACTTGAGGGACTGAAACTGCCAATTATGCAAACTTTGTACGTTTTTCATCTATTTTTGCATATTTTGCATTTGAAACATATAAAACACACTTCTAAGATATTTTAAGTATTTTGATGCATATTTGAGTGTTTTTGGATGTTTTGGCAGCTCAGATTGGTATAAAATGATGAGTATTAGACACTCATCAATCCCCCACACTAAACTATTGCTAGTCCCTAGCAATCTTTTGAGAAAAACTTAATGGATTTGAAAAACTCTTTACCAAAAGCCATCACTTCTGGAGTAGCCAGATGTAAGAACTGTGGTACATCTGATAACCGTGTGATTTTGAGCAAACCACCAGCTGTCAACAGATTTGATTTGTCTTTACCAAAAGCCGTTTGCTTCTGGACTAGCCAACTCTTGATGGAATAGTCAACATCTTGGTGAGCTGATTACCAATTATGATTTTTTCACTGCCTTTACCACAAGCCATAATCTTGATGGAATAGTCAACATTTTTTTTATTTTATTTTATTTATTTTTTTATTTTAGAGATATATAAATATATACAACATGTGGGTTAGTAACTCCCCCACACTTAGGGTGAAAACCCTAAGTACATGCTACTGTTTTTTATTACCGAGTCGCTAGCTTGACTCGACCCCGAATTCATTTGTCCATGGGGAAGCATGATGTGGAAGAGACAATCTGCATCGGACTTTCATTCAAGATGTTTGGATAAACATTTGAAGCACGTGAAAGTTCCACACCGATGAGATAAGTACCCGGCTCATAATTTATAAATGAGAATGCCGGGGTCAAAGATAATGTCCTCACTCCCGAAAGAGTGAAGAACAGGAGAAGCCACGGGATATATGAAGAAAAGAAAGAAAGTCATGATGAAAATCATGATTAACTCCTCATCTTCAATAGGAGAATTCATTGTTTCATGAATCTCCTCTTTTAAGCTCGTTTGATCAAGACATATTATGGGTATGTCTAGACCAATCTTGTAATTTCACCAAACTTTCCAACCAAGGACCATTCCTGCCATAGAAGATTAGTATCACAAGGACCAAAATTGATTTTTCTCAAAGTTTTTACATCTCAGGGACCATTTATGTCAATTTCCAAAGTATAGGGACTAAACTTGTAATTTTTTGAAACCTTGCACCAAAGGACTAAATATGTAACTTTATGATTAAAAAAGGACCTTTGGTGATATTTTCATGTTTTTAGAATAACCAGGGACTAGTTTTGACAACATTTGAAACTTGAGGGACTGAAACTGCCAATTATGCAAACTTTGTACGTTTTTCATCTGTTTTTGCATATTTTGCATTTGAAACATATAAAACACACTTCTAAGATATTTTAAGTATTTTGATGCATATTTGAGTGTTTTTGGATGTTTTGGCAGCTCAGATTGGTATAAAATGATGAGTATTTAGACACTCATCAAGAGGCAACTGAGAAAATAGCAGAACACTATAAAATAATGATTATTTACTAATAAGATGCATCAATATCAAAAGAAGCAATGGCCTCTAATAGAGTGATCCGGTGTTGGAGCTAAGTGATTTTCCTTCACGATATCAGGTATGACATAAAGATGCAGTAAGGAAATAATGTTAACATTTCTTAGCATGCCATTGATGGGATATTATGTCATACTGGTTTAGTATTTCTTTAGGCTAATAGAATGCTCATTGTTGGACCTCTAGGGTTTTCACCATAAAAAAAGTCACTGTAAACAAAATTAACCTGACTGGTATGTGATTTTGCTAAATTAATGTTGCTCAATGATTTCCTATTTTACTTTCATTTTATTTCTTTTTTTTTTTGCTCTATTTTCTATTGATTACTTCTGATTGTTATATACATGTTAACATTTCTGTAGGCAATTGCTGCAGCTTTTGCTTGTGACCAGGTGCAGTACCATGGATTTTATATCTCATTCTGCACATCAGGTTTGTTCAATTCTTTCTCACAGTAGCAGTACTTCTTTTTCATATAGCTAATTAATGTCACTCTGTTCTGTACCTTTTTCTTGAGGTGGTATGGTTAGATCAAGGAAAGAAAGTTTAAACACCAATAATATATTCAACTTATTTGACCTAGTTTAAGGCATTTCTGTTCCTCCAAAATGGTATACAATTGAACCATTTTAAACCAACTTAACTATTAAAAATTCAAAAGTTTGAACAGCAAGAATATAATTGTAAAGAATGATAAGAATCTGAAATGTTTAAGAAAAAAATAATATAAAGGTTTGTGTACGGAGAAATATAAGGGACAAAATAGAAATTAAGACATTTATGGAAGGAGTTTTAGTTCTCATACTAGGACATGCATGGTGTATACTATTGCTACTTCTGCCCAAAATGGGTCTAAAGAGAGATTCTTACAAATGGAAAATGAAACATATAATTGATGCTCGACTTGGTGGGTGTTCAGGGATTGCTTATTTTCCCTGCTTATCTGCTGATTTTTTTGGGTGGAAAAGCAAGCGATTTTTCATAAGCAGTTAAGGAGATGCTTATTTCGTATTGGTTCTTTGAAATTTAATTGAATTTATTATTTACTCTCATATATAACCTAGAGCTTTTATAAATGAATTTGATTGAAAATTTCTATTATATTATCAATTTTATAAGTATTACTATTGCATAAGCAAATCTAAACACTATCTCCAGAAGTACTTATTTCAAGCAGCTTAATTAGTATTTATTTTGAGCAGGAGCATAAGCAGAAAAAATAAGCAATCCCATAATACCCACGTTGTAATTGAAGTCAAGAAATGATGGCTTTTGAAAAAATCATGTTTTTTTTGAAAGAATTCTCCAGCAAACAATATGTCCTAAAATGAATCATAATTCTAGCTAGGAACCTGAGATTGTTGATCACGAAAAGTTTGAAGACCCCCTTGAAATAAGAAATAAATTTAATGGATGCTAAAGTTATATAGCACTCTGCACTTCCAAAACCATACTGAGGTCACACAATTGTAAAGTCAAGTACACAATCAAAGCTATACATGTAAATATTGTAGAACCATAGTGGGGGGGGGGGGGGGGGTGAATACGGTTACTTAGGCCTTTTAGATGTTTAAAAACTTTAAGCCAAAGAGAACACCAAGTGGTTGTAAAATAATCCAACAACCACTATCACAACCAAAGTATATAAAGCAAGTAAAGAACACAACGATATATACTGGTTCGGGATGGGGGGGTTTATACGATCCGTATGTCCAGTTGCGAATCCGCGACTCCAATACTATTCACTAGTATAATCCTTTCAGTGGACTACAAACCGTTACAATTCACTCCACCGATATTCACCAATATCGATGCTCACAAAGAAGGAGTTACTCACCAACGGTATTCCGCCCTCAGAAACCACCCAAAGAATCTCACGATTCGACTTTACCTAAGGATCACAAAGATCACTACCAAGACTTCCACCCAGAAGTATCAAACCCCAACTAGATCCCCAATGATCTAGGCTTGGTCACCAAGACACAAGACTTCCCTTACAAACAAGTGAAAGAATAAATCTTTGTTTATCAACCAAGTCCTAACCTAATCTAGAGACTCGATTGTAATAGAAAGGGTATAAGAAAGAAGACCCTCAACACAATCACAAGAGTGGATTAGGTTCTTGTGATTCTTCATTTGCAAAGATATGTGTTCTTCCAAAGATGTTAGTGTGAAGATCAAGAACACAAGATTAGAGATAGAGAGATTGAGAGATTTGAGAGTGTTTAGAGAGAAAGAATAATGGCAAGGCGAGGAATACAAGAGGCAAGGCATGGTATTTATAGGCAAAACCCAAACTTGGGAATATTTTACCGAGGCCGGCACGTCACCCACGCATTGACGCGTGGGAGGCGCGCCAGAAACCCAGGAAAAATATTCCCGAGGCTTTGGGTGTTTGGCATTATAAATGCCTTACCTTGCTAAACCCCCAATTGTACTTCACACTAAACCTTAACATTAATCATTCTAAGGTTTACCAACTTAAATAGCCAATTTGGAAAATCATTTGTAAAGTGTGTAAAGAGAAACCAAATTACCAAGGGTTTAAAGTGTAGATACGGGAATTTGGAAGGGGTAGAAGTGTATATCTTTACATGGCATAGAAAAGCGAGAAATAATATGCCAAGGAATATTCCAATGCTTTGGGGGGAAGAATGAGATGGAGGGTTGAGATGAAATGGTTTGAATTGGATGGCTAGGATCATAGGGAGCCTCCCTTGGTTTTCAAATAATTTGGCATGTGTGGAATATGGATGGATGAGATGATCTCATTTGAAATGAATGGTTAAGATCAAACAT
Organism: Artemisia argyi; assembly: GCA_030686995.1. Taxonomy (NCBI): domain Eukaryota; kingdom Viridiplantae; phylum Streptophyta; class Magnoliopsida; order Asterales; family Asteraceae; genus Artemisia; species Artemisia argyi. The sequence continues at coordinate 775,777 of JARVZY010012386.1, read as the reverse complement.
GCTTAGGTTTGGGTTGAGGAGGATATTCCAAGGAATATGCTTTGCTTGGGGGGAAAGGAGAAATGAAGGGTTGAGATGGTTTCATTTGAATTGAATGGTGGAGATCAAAACCATGTGGTGGTATAGATAGGAGAGATTGGATGGATGGTTGAGATGTGTTTGATTTGAATTCAATGGTTAGGATCAAGCCCATGTGGTGATATAGAGATGAGATTGGATGGATGGTTGAGATGAGTTTAGTTTGAATTCAATGGCTAGGATGAGAGGAGCCATATTAGGGTTTCCAACAATTGGCATGTGTTTAATATGAAGGGTTGAGATGTGTTGTAAGGGATTGGATGGTTGAGATGTAGTGTGTAAGGGAATATGTAAGGGTGTAAGAGATTGTGTAAGAGAATATTTAATTTGGATATGATAGGATATGATTGGTTTTGTCTTTTTTATAAATGGGATTAAGAGAAGATTAAGGCATAATCTAATTGTCATTAAGAAGAAAAGGTTTAGACAATTAAGATTATGGGTTGAGAAAATCATAGGTTACTTATAAGTTCAAGTAACACAATGTCGAGAATCCATAGTTCCATATCTCGTGACTTTCCACGACTCGACGTTCTCAACTAATACCTTTGTTCAAACAAGTTAAGTGCTTTGCCTTGATGTAAAGCATAACCCAAGTGGGAAAGGATGCGTTTACGCAAAGTGACCTTTGACTTAGTTTGACCAATAAGGGAGTAAACCCGTTACGTAATTAGAGAAGACGTAAGCACAGGATATGAGCATATGGATGCTACAACACGATGTTACGTGAAATATATAAGCTCCCTAAGTTTAGAAAAACCTTGGCTAGAGGCGATAGCTAGAAAACATGAGTTGGTGTTTTCCCGTAAATGGGTGCTTTAAAAGTTGGATCTCTCAAATCTCAAAACTCGTTTCGAGTGTTCTCAATTAAGCACATAACATATTCATACCTGTATTGAAAGATCTACATTTGTCGGGTAAGGGGAAAGCCGACTTTCAAAATTCGCCCGGAACCATACAGAATCCTGGCGCATCACCTGCGCGTTGACGCGCGAGCAGCGCGTCAGGAGCAGACATTGGCTCCGGCAATTTTGAGCTAACGTTTGTTATTTTATGTGTTTCGATGTAAATATATCCAGCTTAACTGTTACACAAAAACCATTGATATTAGCTAGATATCTCCTGGTTTGGTGTTGGTCCCACTTAAGCAATATGGTCATCTGTATGAAATTGTTGCAAGTGAAATTGCTGTATGCAGTTTTTTTAACACCCCCTACTCTCCGTGCATACATAAGAACTACTTTAAGAACGATCTTTTTAAGGTTAAATTTCCATCTATTAACCGCAATTTAAATTTGCTTGCTCTTGGCAGGACGTAAGGGAGCATTTAAGCAGAAAAAAGGTTTCATATATTCCTGTTTCAGCTCCGCCTGTTCTTTCTCCCATTGAAGATAACAATACTTCACGTTTGGCAGAAAAATTTTTGTTGTCACTGTAGCTCATTTAGTTTAATTTACTGATCAGCTGTCTTTGCTGGAGAAAATAAGCACAAACTTAGCAGCTCTGTGCTTTGACCAGATTTTTGTGTCTGAGTGCCTGTTTTGGAGTTTTTCAGTTTCTGTGCCGTTTACCTTTGGTGAAGAGAAAAGGAGAATAACAAGAGAACATAGAAAAGAATGTGTAGTCATATTTGAAGATATCTTTGGTGATCTCCCGGTCATGGAGGCTGATCTAGTCATTATAAACTTTTTTGCATTGGTAATGTCTACCTGACACCTAAAACACGAATTGGCATGTATTCATTAAAATGATGCCATACTTGTTTATGTGTTTGAACTGATACGTCTTTGAATATTAGCATATTTTGTAATGCTTCCCATTTTTCAAATGTTAGCAGTGTACCCTAATTGTCTAGAAGGGGACAATATCTAAATACTTCCATCACATAAAGTTATGAAATATAGGTATTTGTGTTAGTCATCTAAAGTGGAAGGAAGTGAAGGGATAATGTTAATGAATCGGAGAGGAAAAAGGGGGTAATCTGACTTTGTCACATAAAGTAAAGAGTCTTCATTTTGTTTAATTGCTATATCATTTTGCGTTACTATTGTAATAGCATCATGTTCGGTAATCTCTAAGTTACTTTTTGATGTATGCACAATGATGATTTTACTGAGAAACCTTCTTTCTATTTCTGCAGGAAGGTTGGAGCCTTGATGAGCTTTTTAATGTTCGCTGTGTAGTAGCAGCTCCTTACGTTGTTCCTTATAGGTAGAGTTGATGTTTATTCATCAATACAATTTTGTGTAACTTTTATTACAATTTATTTAGCCACCTGGTTCAGTCCTCCTTCTTCATTTGAAGAAAAATTTACTGAAGAGCTTCCAGTTTTGTACGACTTTCTTCAAGAAGCTTCAAGTGATAAGGTAAATCTCATTTCATTCACTTTATGCATGTCTTTTTTACTTAAAATAGTTTGCTTGTCTCTTTATTTTGTTTGTCTTAAAGTGTGACGTCCAACTCATTTGCAGTTTTGCTTTATATACAGTTTAATTGATCTTAAACTGGTATCGTTAGTATCTATCAACAGTTAATTTCCTTAAATACGCAGTTTAACTTTTCTTTTTAAGAAAAACTGACTCTAAAAACATGACCTATGACCTAAATTAATTTATTCAATGTAGATCCTTAATAAGATCATGCAAACATTTTGTATCACTTGTGTAGGATATTTTCACAGGCTAGGCATTAAAGTTTTTGAACCGATTAATCATTCGTTTATGTCCCGGTTTTATAATTTAGTTGAAGCATAGATCTTCATTAACAGAATTATGATGTTTGAATTTGGCTTAATAGATTTGTTGGAAAGATGTTATGCATTGGATGTGGCCTCTTTTTACTGAGGACTGGGGAACATGGAGAGCTACTGAGTTACAGCAGAGTCCCTTGCCTTACACCGTATGACCTAATCTCCAGTGATTTCCTTCCTTTGCAGTGTTAAAAAAAGCTAGTATCACAAAATCTAAACCAAGTTTTTAGTTCCTTGTCATTTACTAAAATATAAATATTGCCTATAGCTTTATCTAAAGGTGGCAATTTCAGTTCATTTACTTATGATTGGCATGTTTTGTTTTGTGCATTATCTCAAATAGGTTTAATAGAGAAAAAGGTATCTAAAAGGGAAACGGGGAAAATGGGGTCAAATCGGTTGAACTTTCCCCAAAGTGGTAACTTATCTTGTTATTTTAATTATAATTAACACATTAGATCCATAATGAATGGTCAAATTAGTGTTGTAATTAACTCGATCTGACCCCAGCCTATTTCAATCCGAACTGAAAAGGACCTGTTACCCAACCCGGCCATCTTGCCACCTATAGCTTTATCATTTGCAATGTATGCTACCTGTAATTTGGCTATTGACTAAAGTCATCCTATTGACTCTTCATGCTTCCAGGATCCAGTCACAAGTAATCCAGTGTGGCACAGTAGGCCTTCATCTCCTTTGTTACTGTAAGATCAATACCAGTGTGCCAGTTTATATAAGGTCAACTTCATGTACATTCTATGTAGAATTCTTAAAATGTGAGATGGTTTACAGTAACTGATATTACGTAAAAAAAAAAAAAAAAAAGTTAACACTGCATAAATCGAACCTGTCATCTTAAGGTATCATGGTAAAGGTACCTACTACCTAGTATTTTATCATGGTCAGTTTTTGACGTGGGAAAATAAGAAAATTTGTATACTGTTACTACCACATTTCATAACTTCGTGCTCAAGACGTATGGTTTCTTATGCTATTTTTCATCAATTGACATTCACAGGTATTGTTTCAGCAAAGAAGTTGTAGAATGCCATGGTATGGTACACTCTCTAGATGAAACTTGTTACAAAATTACAATGTGTTATGACTCACATCATGCCAGAGTTTCAATATTAATTAAAATGTACATATTAGACTATGAAATTATACACCTTTCTCAATTGAGATTATAACTACAATACTGTAAATTTCTTTTTTGGAAAACTTTTATTGTAATGACAGAACACTAGTTACATGTTAAGAAAATAAGTGTTTTAGTGTTCTACTTTTCATTGTTTTTGTAATGTCTACTGTGCCAAGTTATTGGCCGTCAAATGTTCATGTTTGCGGCTTCTGGAGTCTTCCTATGGAGTGGCAGTTCCCTTGCAAACAATGTGCAGAAGTTATAGTCTTGACCTCTTCAGAGAATTGGAATATGAAAGCTGTGCTCAGCTCACACTGAACTGCAAAATTTTTTAAATGCTCCAGCATCACTGCCACCTATATTCATTAGTTTGAACTCTATTGGAAGGTAAGTTTTTAATTCGCACATCAGGATTTAGACTTCAGAGTTTTGCAAATCGTGCATCCTTATATAGCATAGTTTGTCATCCACTAGTAGAGGTAGCAATTTCTACCATTTACCCGTAAATGTGTTGATTTATGTTATATGTTATCTCTAATGGGTCAAAAGGGGCACTTTAAGGATTTGACTATAAAGAAATGGGTTTAAAAGATTTAAACTCACAGTCACCTGAGGTGCATTTTGAATGCATGAAATCTCAACAAACTGCTTCATTAGAAAACTGATTTTAACCAACACTTTATATTAAATTGTTTTGACCTGAACATTTTGCCACCTGTATTAGTTAGTCTTTACTGGATCAGCCATTTCCCTATGAGTAATGATTTGCACACTCTATAAATTTATTTGCACACTCCAATTTATGTTGTTTTGACATTTATACCCTTGTATTACTTTTACTCATTGTCATACTTGTAAGGGTATAAATGTCTAGATATCATTAATTAGAGTGAGCAAATAAATTTATTGAGTGTGCAAATCATCACTAGATGTATTTTGGTCAAGAGGCTCATCGTCATGCTTACTGTTTTGTTTGAGACCATATTGCCAATTGCTTTAAATCAAATTTCTTAGATAGCCAATATTGTACACACCCCTTTTTGAGCTATACGTGGCCAACTGGACTGGTCAGTCGGGTTGGTTAACTAGTCATATTTGGTCTGGGTTAATAAACATGCCTTTTTAGTATTGGTTAGACCCAGCAACCCACAAACATTTTTTTATCCACGTTGATTTTTGTGTAGAAATTTTTTGCGTTAATTATGATTATAAAAATCGAAATAAGTTGCAATAATCTAAAATTGAAAATTAATAATTTAAGAGGTTATATACTTATAATTAAAAAGTATACTTTAGGTGACATTCTACATGCATAACTCGCTCTCCATTGAGTGTTTTTTTTTTTTTTTTTTTTTTTTTTTTTTTTTTTTTTTTTTTTTTTTTTTAATATCTGACCAACCCAAATCTACTACCTGTTCAAAACTGAATGGGTCAAAATTGCCATATCTCTTCAAAAGCCCTTGCATAATCTGTTCAATTTTGGTTTTCATTAGAGGTGTCAAATTTGACCCATTTAGTTATTAATGGGTCGATTTAGGTTGTACTTTATTACAAATAGTTCAAATCAATAAACTTAGCTAAAAGGGAGACCAGCCAAATCCACAATTTCCAGAGTTGTTTTATTCAAAGATTTCGATTATTATCGTAATTACATTTTATTACTCATCTCATCTGCAGCATGGGCTTTATTAGAAAGCCACAGTTGCTTCTTCGTGTTTTTAAAAGTGTTATAGAGCTAAGCAGTTACCGTGTTTTATCCTTTTCTCATCGGGATATGGACCTCTGGATGCTGCAACAAGAATACTTGCCACAGAAACATCATTATGCTCAGAAAAAGGAGAACCTGTTATGAATGGAATTTCTCTTTTTAGTGATCGGCTTTTCAGTTTTTCAGGGTAAACACTTTTATGTTCATTATCTTCCGGAATCTTATGTTTAAGTGTAATATTAATTCTTAAATTGAGTAAACTGGAGTGTGCCCAAGCTGTTGATAAGCTTCCTGTGCAATAAAATATAAGATTTCACAGAGTAGTCAGTTTTTTTAGATGTACAATTTGCACATCTATCTCTGAAAATTAATATAAATGAGCCAATTTAACATATTTATCCCTAATCATGACCGAGGCTGGACCAAGTTTATCATTTTATCGGTACCGAAGCATAAAATATCTGACCATAAGTTGTCTTATAAGGTTCTTAATATACTAATAATTTTAAAATTGTTCTATAGAACCATATACTTTATCAGATGCCTAATGCATTGTCATTTTGTAATTAGTTCTGTACCTTACAAGTAGCTTTTTTCAAAATTTGCTGCCGCTATCCATCACGTGGGTAGGTGAGCCCGCTGATACTTTTTTCCAACCTTTTTTTTCTTTTGCTTTTCCTTCGTTTTCTTTCTTCTATCCTCATTTTTAAACTTCTCTGTACTAATATGTCGTATGTCATATGATCTGTTGCTCAACTAGTGGATCTACTGCAGCAGCTTTGCATGCCGGAATTCCACAGCTTTGTTTGTTCTAGCGGTTCTTTTCTGTTGACCATCAACTAATATTTAATGGCCACAATATAAAGATGTGCGTACATTTTAAATTAAGATATAAGATAGACAACTTATAGTTATCATCACTATATATAAAAAAACAGGTTTTCATCCAGTTCAAAAGAAACTGAGACAATTCGTTTCTACTTTACCAATTAGTCAATTACCATTGATTATCTACATTGACAGAATGACTATTTGTCCTATATCTAGTAAAAAGAAAGGGCAACTTATAAATCTTAGTTTTTTTTATGACCTAAAGCTGTTTCTAGGGAGAAATTACATATGTTTGGAGGTGGCAATTTCGACGAATTTAATTCAATTAGTTTGAGTTTTGTCATCATTGATGATAGTGTTAATCTTGTCACACTTTGATATATACTACGGGGTTTGGATCCATAGGAGTAAAACAGGTCAATCTGGAGGTGGCAATTTTGACCAATTTACTTATGAAATGTTTTTTTTTTTTTTTTTTTTTTTTTTAATTAAAATAATTGATATTTTTATTACAAAATATGACGCTTGAAATAATTCTTGACACTAATAATCTTAATATATCATAGATTCAGACAAAAACTCAATAAGTTGTCAGGACCAACCCCATAGCAACATTACCATGTGGTCTGTTAAATAAGAGCCTGCATTATTAATCCATTACCCAACCTGCCCATTTTATCTCAAATAAATGATCACATATGCAGGTATTGTGCCTGTTTCTGCTAGATGAATTTTATTGGGCAGAAAGGATGTTTTGGCTTGGAGTTTCTCCAGAGCCTCTAAAGAGAAACCAATTACTTCCTGATGAAGATGATGTTGTATGTATAAAAGAAGCTGCAAATTCTCTTACTAATGCAATTGACTGTGCTTTATCCTCTCAAATCAGAGCAAATGCCTATAAAATTGCTCAAAGATTGTCTTCCGAGGTAACGCTTTTCCTATTGGAAATTATTTATATAAGTTATCAACTGGCCATATATTTCTATTCTCACGTTGTCGTAACATACGCAAAAAAGTTATTTTGTGTGTTGTCCCAAGTTACATTTTTGCCCCTCAATGATTGTTACAAAATGTTAGTAATATATTGATTTGCTCACAAGATTTACTCTATTTTATTATTCTTGAATGTTATTTTAGATATTTTACCGGTAGTCGAACACTTACATTAGAGGGAGTTGATTTTCACATCAGAACTTTTGCTATTTGTTTTGTTATAGTCTGCCACACGCAATGTTGATTGCTGTGCATAACGTAGCTTTGACGGTGAACAAATAACCTCTCTCATTATCGAAGTACATGTCTGGTACAATCTTGCGTTAGCATTACTTTTAATGGAGTAATCTTTGCTCCTTCTATTAGACCTAATTCAACATAAGACAATCTGAATAAATAACTTAGCAGTTAGCAAACCTTAGTATTAAAATAATAATTGAAATATTCAATAATGACTTTGAAGGTTGTATGCTCGAGTATATACATTTGACGACATTTCAACTCTGATCCTTTTTCTTTTAGGCTATATTTTTTTATCGTATCCATTTGGAACAAAACCTAAGTAAATGGGTCGTCCACCTTTTTTTATCTTATATATTCTTGTTTCATTCTTCCACATTAATGTTCACATCAAGCAAAAGCTTGACATTATGAGTAAAAAGGCTACAAGATTGACTACTCTATACATTGCCCATTTTAGGATGGCGTGTTGGAAGTAGTGCAGATGTTAAAAGCTAGTATCCGGAGGTAATTTCAGTAGATGATGTACATGAAGCTTAAAAAGTTGAATTCAACTATATACATCAAGTATTTTTAATCATATGTTTGAATTGTTGTAGCTTCTTAACATTTAAAACACATAATAGTTCATAAGATCTGCTTCCATATCTTAAGTTTATTTTGATCAATTTTTCTAGATACAGGTTTTATTAAATCATGGCCACTGCAAAGTGTGAGTATTACATTCCTCGTTCATCTGGAAACTACATAGTTTTGACTATAAAAGGTCAAAATGCAGTTTTTGCAGTACCGTTATCAAAACAAAAAATGAAAAGGGAAAAAATGACATTTAAACAACATTTGCTTCATTTTCATAGGTACATAAACTCGTCATACTTGCTAAAAATCTTCTAAAATCAGTCATGCTAACGTGAGTGCCTAACACAAAATATTTGTTTCAACTTAGCATATTTGGACAAAAAGGCCATAATTATTCAACATTCTTCTAACAGAAGGTGGACAAAATAAGAATCCGCAACAATGCACAGTGAATCGCTAGTCCATTACAAGCTTCTTTTCAGTCTTCCATTGTTTTATGATGTACTGTACACCTTCTTTCAAACTCGCCATCCTATTCTCATTGTTATGCCATAGTTCTTGCACAGCGAGCTCACCCTTTCCATGCGGTAGTGTCTTGATGCCAATGCGAGAACGCTTAGAATTTTCCTTTAAGCCCTGTTCAGAGAGTTATAAAAGTCAGACTCAGGAAAGACATGTAAAAATGTAAAACTGGAAATGCATATCTATAGCGAACTGACAATGAATTAATTGCATAATAAGTAACAAACTTTATGTAATATCTATATTCTATGATAGAATCAAGCTTGATTTCATCCATAATAGCCACAAACTTTTTAAAAATTCGTTTTTTATTTTTCAACTTTGTTCTGAAAGTATTATTGTCAGGCAGTGCAACACAAAATGGAGTTAATCAAATTAAGGTGTCACACAATCTGATACTTACGTCGATGAGCTCTTGTGTAGCATCTTGCAACTCATCATTTTTCACATTAAAATCCAAAATTAAATTCTTTTGCAAGTTTTTCAACTCCTGAAGTCGATCTCCCTTGTCTTTTAGTTCACTCTGTAGATTCTCCAATGTTTCCTCTGGGTCCATACCTTCCACATCTTCTGTGACCTTTAAAGCGATTTCAAGTTGCTCCTCCAATAAATCACGACCAATTCCTTCTTATGGTGTATATATTATTTTCTAACGTTCATAGAAACATAAGTTTACTAATTGGTTGACCTTTTCTCATTTTTAAAATTTGTAATTAGTAAATTCTTTTGATATAGTAAGATAGAAAATTATGTTATGACAAATGTTAAATTGCACTAAACACTTCAATCCTCTGTATATATATCACTCGGTTTATCTTTTACCACTTTATGTTACTTAATATTTTGACAACATACATATACAGTTCCACTAAAATGTAGTCACTTTAAATGGTAAAATTGGTTATGGAAGTATGTTACACAAAATGAAAATAAAGGGTGAAAAAAATATGTTGTATGTGGATCAGTATTTGGGAGACTTTAAACCTTTTTCATATGTTTTCCCTTCTAGTAAAATCGTTTAATCTATTGCGGATAAATCAGAAACAACTCCGATCCATTTACAAATCATTACAAACTTACCTTTAGATCCTCTGATTCTTTTCTGGAAGGTTTACAATCTTTGACCAACTGTTTGCAGTAAGACAACCTCTCAAACTAACATGGAAAACAAAAGAGCATTCATGTAAGACAGTTTGATGGTCCTGTGACAGATATGAAAACTTACGTCAAAGGGAAACAACATAAGATTTTTAAGGTGTACAACTAGCAGTACTGCTCTCTTCTTGAGTTCTAGTTTGTCCTTGTCCTTAAGAATTTTACTTCGTTGTTTCTTCAATTCAACCTCTTTACCCTTCACTTCATTTTCTTGCTGCAGAATTTTGTTCGCAGCTTCAAACTTATCACATTCTTGCTTGTAGTCTCGCATAAGCTCCTCAAGCTCAGTAGTTATCTGCTCGTCAACCTTTGCGATACCTAAACATGACAATATAGAGTTAATATACACAGAGGTTACTCAACTTTGTGTTTGTGCTCACTTAGGTTACTGAACAAAAACAGTTGAGTTGCCTCCGTATATTAACCAACATATTTTGACTTTAAATAGTCAATAATCATGAATATTCAAATTTATTAAAAATATATGTGAAGATATGTAACCTCCCAACCAAATGGTAACTTGAGATTTATAGTTTTTAATTTTTATACCGTATAGTGGTTTCTTGAATGCCATTAAAGGGGGATGATTTTGCAATTGTATTTTTACTTGTTCAAAAACAAAAGTATTTTATTTATTTGTTTATTTAAAGTATTATAAGTTGGGTGTAATTAAAAAAATCAACAATTTGGTAGTTTATTATTCGAAGGTTGGGTTAGTGTGATATTTAATTTACCTATGTAACTAAGTTAAGTAAAATTTGAAGGGAAAATTGAAGGTTAATGTTGTTACACACTAACCCATTATTATTTTCTTTTTTCTTAGTTATTTTATGTCAGTAAGAGTTGGCTATGTTATTAAACCAACTAGTTAGTTTCCTTTGAAGGATGAGTTAGTGTGCTTATTCATTTGAATTTATCATCTAATTATGCCATATTGGAAAGCAATTTGAAATTCATCACTATTACACACTAACTCATTATTTGATGAACATCGATTCTTGAAGACATCTCTACTTGGTTCGTGATTTGATAGTGGCTAGCAATAAGGGGATTATGGACTTAGGACAATTTGTTTGTTTTAATTTTATTTTCATTTTTAGACCTTTATAAAGTGAATCCCATGTATTAATTATACCTTGTTAACCCTTATGCCTTTTTAAATTGTTTACCCAATATTTCTTTTAAGAATTATTTAGACCTAGACTCTAGTGGTCGAGATTTGTATTATACCAAGCCTATGCTAGAATACTCGCTACGACTAAGCAATTGAGTGATCACCTCAAAAAAAATGAAACACATAGATTACCGAGAGTATGAGTGTATTCGTTCCCTTCTCGTGAAGTGCTTGATTTTTAAATTTCTATCTTAGCTATTTGTCGAATTATATCTTCCAATTTTTAGTTAGGAGATATCCTTTTAGAAATTATTAAACGGTCACAAGATCGTTGAACTCTCACCTTCTCGTTTATTCGTAATAAAAAAATGTTGCTCTTTCTAAAAAGGACAAGCTTATACTATTAACTTCTTATTTTTCAATGAGTCTGTGAACATGTATGTTTCGAAGTCCATTTGGAAAATAAGAAATGATAAATATTTTGTTTGAGTTGTGTAGATATCGAGAAAGATGATATTTGAAGTTTTGATAAAAATGATGGGGGTATGGGTTATTTATAATAAATTAATAAAATTTAAATAAAGTGTTAATTTTCATTTAAAGCCAGGGGGTGCCAAAACACAAAAATTCAAGGGTGATTCGGTTCGGTGGTGATCACAACCAAACAACATCCAAAGACAGACCATTGCACGCGGTGGTTAGTGGTCTTGATAGAATTCACGCGTGGTGGAGGCCACCACCTGGTGGTGCTTCATGACTAGCCTAATTTAAAAGTGCGCATGTATTAAAACCCTTTAATTATTTTGTTTCAAGCCCACACATGTTTGGTCATATACCTATAGAAATTTCAAGAAGTGATATTGCAATTATAGTATTTAGAGAGAAAAAGTAAAAATACAAGTCTCAACATAGAAAAACATTATCTCTCATGTAATCTACAAATTGAGACCATGCATTTGAAAAGAGTAATGGGTCTCATGTTTACACATTCGGAATATAACCAAATCACGTCATTTTGTCCACTTTGATGGAGATCCTAAGAGCACAGCACCGAGTGCAGTTTCGTACGGACTACGGAGTGAACATCACGTCGTCTCTTTTACCAATTAGTATGTCCCCAACCGTAGGCTCCTTAAAAAATAGATTGGGTTATGTGTGTGCGATGTCATAAAGTTGCTTACTTAACTGCTCCATAGGTGTCATAACAAACTTCTCAAGACATGATCGTCTAAGCTTGGGAATGTTTTTAAATGCTTCATCCAAGGGCCCTACAAAACCAAAAAAATTATATTCATAAATTCTAAAAGTAATAAGTGAATAATTAATAAGGATAGAATTTTAAAGTTGAAAAAATATAACAATATCACAAATACGTTGCTTAATTACTTGTAAAAGTAAGCCATTAACAACCACGACACCTAAATATTTTTATCCATACATGTAATGTACCAAATTTTGTAAGGTGCAGAAAAGGCAAGTATTATCTCTAACCATCATAATTTTACGTACAAATTCTTTCTTATAAAATTTTCATTGGCTTTTAAATATGTGTATAAACAATGGTTGTTAAATGTGAGTATTTTATATATCATATGCTTAAAAACTAAAATTGCATACTTTGACATATTTATATTGTTGATGACTTTTCGTTCAGTATATATTTATTGTATCATCTATTATACAATAAGAGAAATCACAAATTTGAAAATAGTCACTTTAGTTTGAACCAAGGTTTTCAAGATCGGGATCCTACTTAGGATCGATTTTCAAGATCGGGATATTAAGATCCTACCATAATGCATTTTTTAAGTATCCTTTGTAATATTATACAAATTTATAAATTATTATATACATAAACACGAAATTATATAAATGTTTCATAGAAATGTTGTCCTAAATTCTGGTTATGAAATGTATAAGAAGATTATAACATGTTATTTTTTCAATTTTACAAAACATAATTCATAAATTTGTAGTTTTTTAGTTTGCTAGTTCGAGAAAAGTAAGATCGAATCGGATTAGATCCTAAGATCCTATGGTCAGGATCGGGTTCCTATACGATCTTAAGCTTTCAAAGATCCTACATAAGATCCAGATCGTTTTTGCTTTGCAGTATCGTAAAATCGTAAGATCCTAAGATCAGGATCAGGATCTTGATTTTAAAATGAAGCCTTTGATTAGTTAATATTAGTCAAAATTGAATATGATTTGGTAAACATTTAAATAATTTTTTTTCCTAACAAGTACCATACGACATATGTTAAGATATAATTATTAAACGAAACCTTATCATACAAATCAAAGTTTGCAACCATTACACATTAATTAAACTAAAAATTTGTTATGTTTATATAAAGTCTTCAATTAAATAAACTAAAACTTGACTTCTTCACTCAAGCACGTGCCCTCAGAGTTAGAAAAAATCCATATAAAATATGATTTATGTGTGTAATAGGCATAAAATGTAAGATTGTATCCATTACACTTGAATTATTTAAAGTTATGAGTTATGCTTACACAAAAAGAGATTGATATTTTTTATAGCAATATTTTATTTTTCATTGCCACTATAAGACACTGTGTAAAGTAATAATAAGTAATTTAATTGTATTTTTATTCCATGTACTTTTATTACTAATGGTTGCGACCATCTTAAATTGTTCTCAAATTGACAGGAAAAATAGAAATCACATTGAGAGAGAAAAAAGTTACTAAAGTTGATAATAAAACAAGTGTTTTCTTTATGTTTTGATAGTGGGTATAGTTTTATATTAGTGTTAAATGACCACTAGCTTGTACTTTGATTAAAATAAAAGCGCATTTGTTTGAGGACAAGCAAATCTCAAGTGTAAGGGTATTTGATGAGACGAAAAGTGTATCGCTTTTAGGGGGTCATTTAAGCCCTAAGTCAAGATTATTTGATCAAATATTGCCCTAAATCATTCCTTTTGTCAATTTAAGTACTTTGGAGAAGAAATCTGGAAAAGGAAGCATTTTGGATGTTTTTGAAGCGAAAAGTGAATAAAACTACAAAGTCTCCAAATCAAGCTAGAAATAGTACTTGACGGCGTCACGTTATGGCAAAGAGGTGGATAAAAAGTTAAACGAGACACGCCAGAATGTTTTTGGGAAATAACACATGACGGCGTCACCAAGGCCGTCAAGAGCAAAAACACACGTGATGGCCAAGAGTTGATTAATATGAGACGGCGTCAAATCTGGATCTAGGCAATCCGAAGATACCTTTGGCCGCAAGTTGACGGTGTTAGGATTACAACGTGACGCTGTCAGACCTCAAAATCTATATATAGTTTTCTAATTTTCGTTTATTAGGAGGAGAATTTTAGAGAGACTTTTGGGAGAACTTGTAGAGAAACCCTAGGTCGAATTTTATAGGGTTTTTCACCCTTTTATCATCCATGTTTTAATAAAGATAAGTCTTCTAATAATCATTCAATATGTCTATGTGTTGTTTGATTCTATCTTATGCTTGTCTTTACTTTAAAATGCTAGGCTAGGTTTTCTTTGTGTTTGCTTAGATGTAATGAAACCTAGCTATTGATTATTGGTTGGTTATTTGTTATTAATTGTATTGGATGAATAATATCGATGTTAGGCTTAAGAAAACTGGCAGACTTCCAATTGGTAACATGCTTGAACGTCTTAAGAAACATGAATTGGATGTGTACTACAATTTTTATGGTTGTATTTAATGCATGAGTGACTACTAAGGAGGCCAAGTTAGGAGCTAGTTGCCGGCTCAACATAGGAAGAGGTAGAAACTTATATAGTTGGGGAAGATCGTACATGGCCCCATGAATGGTATTAAGGAATATAACCCGTCATCCACGCAATTGTAACAAACTAATCAACTAGTAAAAGATAGCTAGGGAGTAGTGAATTCTAAGTAAACATGTTTCGCTCATTATTGTTTTTCTCAACATTTACTTTCTTGTTATTTTATTTTTATTGCATTCGTAGTTAATTGGGCTAGTTGACTAGCAACTAATTCCGCCCACTCTTCCAAAACTTGTGATTTTTACTTGCTTTCTAAAAAACCATAAAAATACAAAAAGAATCATCCCTCACCTCTAGACCTAGTCTAATTAAGTTTTAATCCTAACGACACTATTCCCTGTGGAGAACGATCAATCCCCCGTACTTGCCACTACACTATACTACATCGGTCAGGTACACTGCCTGGTGGGGATTGCAAGCCTCTTGAGATCCCTTGAGAGGTAAAACCTTTTGCGAGGGCGCAATCCCATGCATCACATCCCGACATCCCAGACTTGGGAGTCCAACACGGTGTTAGCTTCATGCATCCAGACACTTCATCTTCAACTCCTCATGGACCCTTTGGTATCCCCACTCAGTTCGACACCCCTATGGACCATGACCACAGCCAGGAGTGAAATCTCCATCTTATGAACAATCTTACGATTCTGATACTTTGACTTTGATACAATTTCCTACTATTTTCTAACCTTGGTACATTAGTAATGGTAATATGTAGGTTAGGCTTTTGGAATGATTGTTGCAGACTGTGGCTACGGCGTAGCTGGTCATGGACCTACGCCGTAGCAGACCTGGTGAGGAATGAGAGCTTCTGTCCAATTTTGGGAGCTACGGCGTTGCTAGGTACACTGACCTACGCCGTAGTTATATACCCAGTTGGTGACCTAGTTGATATTATTATGGACTTCCATGAGCGCGAGCGTGAGGGAAGTTTTTCTTTTTCATTTCTATTCTATTTTCTTTTTATTTTGTGATAGGAATAGAATACAAAATGATACCTTTAAATTATTACTTGTCCTCGTTTTCAACTAGTGTTGTAAACCTTCTATAATATATATCATTTTGAAAATTTTTGACACATCCTTTTTACAAAAACTAGAACTAATGCTAGTCGAGCACACTATAACCCTAATTACATGGTGCGATTCAACCTTTCCATTTCCCAAATTTTACCCCAATCCTACAAATATTGAGTGTGCCGGTAGTATCGTAGACTTTAGAACTTGGTTTTTACATCATTTCAAGACCATAAACGAGTAATGTATTTTTTGTAATACATTTTGAAGAAACTTTTGGAGAAAACGATATTTTTAGGATTATCACCCATGAGAGCCTTTTACGTTTGAATCCATCGATTAATCACATTGACTTTTAGACCACCATATTTAACCTTTTGTTTGCATTCATTTTTAGTGCAAGATACCCCTAGATACACCCTGCTGAGCCTATCCTTTCATTTCTTACCCTATTTATGATTTCATTACACCATTACACCTTAGCCTACCGTGTGATCTTATTATTTTTTATCGAGAACCCCCTGATTGCCTAAATTGCCTCATGTTCAAGAATCAAGAGAACAGGTTGTTGTTTGTTATGATTGAAGGCCCCCAATATTCTTCACCTAAGCCTATCTCAAGTGGGGGGATGATGTTATCAGTTCATAGTTTGAAAAAAAAAAGTGTGTGAATTTCAATATGAATATAGTAGAAATAAATTGTGGAGCTTATCTAGAAAACACAGCTCCTTATGTTTAAAATTCATGAAGGAATATTCACTAAAGAAGTATGTAGCAACGCATGATCGACGTTCGTAACATGGAGAGTTGGCATTTTTCGGAAAAAAGGGTAATTGGTGACTACTCGGTTGAAAACTAAGATTATTTGTTTTGATTTTTCTTTTCACCATCTATTATTCAATATCATATCGGTCATGTAACATTGCCTTTGTCGCCCTTGCTTTGGTATATTAGTAACAACTGTACAACCCATAACCTTAAACCCAGTATTGTTTTCAAAAATTGTTTTGACCTTAGCTTTAGTGGTGGAGTTTTGTGTAATTTTCAAGCTTATGATTGGATACATATTATGACTATGCATATGAGAGAGCACCCGAAAATTATACACTTAGCACAGGGAGAGTATGAGGGAATTTATTTCCTTCTTTTCGTGAGGTGTTCGACTTAATTTTTTTTCTTGGATTTGTAATCATTAAAATTTGTATCTTCTACGTGATTAGGAGGATACCTTTTGATAATTAATTCAGTCTACTGGAGGACAAGTAGAGTTTAAGTGGGGGATATTTGCTAACATCAAATTGTCCCTATATTCTTAGTATCATTTTTCCCCGTTATGACATCATTTTATGCTCATTTACCTTCAATTATGTTCTTATTTCTTTATATTTCATTTCAGGACAAGAAAGGAGCAAACAAACGTTTTTGATGTTTATTTGGCATTATTCTATGGAAGATTTGAAGAAGACAAGAAGACTATGTCGTAGCATGCAATAGACTACGGCGTAGTAGTGCCAGCTAGGATGCTACGCCATAGTATTTATACGACTATTGTGACAACTAGAAAATTAGGGAGCTATTATGAAACCTGCATTACGTAAAATTTCATTTATAATTTATTGTTTAAAATTTTATTCGTAACGAACTTGTGAAATTTAAATTGTGGTTGACAATTTTTAAGTTTATGTGGAATCAAATTTGAATTATCATTTTGATTTGGAATGTATATTGAGATTTATTGATCTAAATATTCGTGGCACTACGTTGACTCCGGCACTAGGAATAACCTAACAAAATTAAATGTTTTGAATTTACGGTTCGGCTATATATTTATTTTTACTGTATCGTGGAATTTTAAATATTAGGATCGAGCTCGGTTCGAGAGAGTCGGAATGTTTTGAAAAGTTTACGGGTTTGGCTCTTGCGTTTTACACACTAGCCGCCCCCTCTTCATTATTCTTATTATTACTATTATTACTTTTATAAAAAATAAATAAATAAAAAGAGTGATTACAAATTGGTCTTTGTGGTATCCTGGTTCTCACACAAAGCACAAACACCAACACACCATCACTTTCACTCTCATCTCTCTCTCTTGGAAACCTAGCCGCCGCCGCCCTCTTTTCCGGCAACCACCACCACACCGCCACCCCTACAACCAAAATAACACCACCATATTAACCCTCTCATCAAGATCTTTCTTTTGGTATAACTCACACGCGAAATAAACACCTCTAGCACCTCGATCTCATCACCACCGCCACCTAAACACCAATATTTTCGTCATTTCTTGTTGGGTTTTTGAAGAAAAGCATATTTGGAGTCGTATTAAAGGTGAGTGGCTACGAGTTTCAACTCGTGTGCCTCGATGTACTACCCAAACCGTGGGTATATGATTTTTCTTGAATGGGTTTTGTAAAATACGAATGGGAAAGGGTATTTTGATGATGAAAAACTTGTTTGGTATCCGGATTCTTGGGTTTGGATTGATGTCGACTTGTTTACCGCGAGCCGTGGCTCACGGCCTTGCGTGGTTCGAGCCCTATGGCTTGATTTTGATGTTCGGTTTTGACCTAGTAATCTTAGCGAGAGTATTGATATATTGGTTTAATTTGTGGCTCGATTTGGATCGAGATTTGGCCTTGGTTGTTGTTGTTGGTGTGCCGCGACCCTACGGGCCCATTTAGCAGTTTTTGGAGTGCTCGGGCGAGCCTAATCCGAGACCAAATTGTCTTTGGTTTAAGTCCTTGTGACTCGTGGTCTAGCCGAGACCCAAATGGGTCTCTTGGCTCGGGTTTTGGCTTGGTAAACCAACCCGGATTACGTGTTTCTTGATGGCTACTTGTGGTGTTTTCTTTGTTGTTGATATTATTGTTGTTATGGTGCTTGTTGTGGCCGAATGCATTGGTTGGGTCGAGACCCTTTGTGGTCCTGACAATGGTTCACTTATGAAGTTGCGGAGTTGTTGTCGAAGGGTATTTGAAAGCGATTATGAGACGGTTAACTAGTATAACGGAGATAGGTTAGTCGGGTGCCATAGTCGGACCCTATTGTTGTAGCATGTGAAATGGGACTTGTTGACGGAGTTGTGATGTTGGTTATTATTACTTTGGACTTACAATTGTGCGAGTCGAGGTCACATTGACTTTCTAGTCAATGATTGACTTCGGAAAAACGCCTTAATGCTTGGACTTGGACAATGAGCCGAGAGTGATGTCTCGGACATGTGACGATCTTTTATAACTCAATATAAATTATAAACAAACTTAATAATAAAAACACGTAATACTATTATTAATAATATAAACGTATATATAAATATATAAACGTGAAAACGTATATATATTTATACAAGTGCGTATATTAGAAATAAAACGATCACGAGTAATATGATAATAACGTAACGATATATATTATGATATAAAAGTAGTATAATAAATGTCGGGAACGTCATTATGAATAAATAATTATGAATGCCGATATAATTATAACGTTGGATGTTATACGAAATGAAATGCTTTTTGGAAAATAAAACGGGAAACTTACGAGTTATACGGGATTGTAGTCACTTGAGTCCTATTGGGCCATATTATTCATTTTATGACTTTTGTGCTTGTCGCGGATATGTGACGTTAATACATCCATTTTCTATAACTACGTAACTTATTTGATCGACGGATTAAATAGGATCTATTTAGTTATATAAAATGAGTATATTAATGGGTATTGTATCCTACGACGCACATAGATTGTGGTATGTGTACGGGATTTATGAGTTACTAAGTATCTCGTGAGGTTTATCAAATTGACGAATTTGGTAAGTTTGCCGATATATTTAGGGAACTTATTAAATTTAGAAACTTACCATATAGTATCCTACGTGCTATGTGATTTAGGTTTTGGGTATGATCTTGGAATAATATATTAGGTAAATAAATTGTGGAAGGATACCAAGTCGACGGATTTGATAAACTTCGATGATTTATTTAAATGATATATTGGACTAATATTAGACCCGTAGATTGTTACTATTATATCTTTTGGTTGTGATTTCTTGGTTTGAGTTGTGTCGACCCTCTACCCACATGGATACCAAACGCCAAACTAATACGAGAATAATACGAGAAACGGATTTTTGGAAAGTAAAAAGCAATACGTTCAGGATTGGGAATATTTAATTTTGAGGAAATAATCCTGAAACGAGTTTATATTGTTAGGAAGTGCCGAGTCCGTAGTTGTTGTCTTTTGAGCTGTGATACATCTTACTTCTACCGATTTCTTTCTGCTGATATCTGGACTTGAGGTGAGTCATAGCCCCACTTTTACTCTTGAACTTTGTTTTCAATACTTGGGGTGAGAAACGTGCAAATTATTTTATGTGGACTTTTATCGCTTTTATTTAAAACTTGCTATGCCTATAGAACTAGGTAGGCTATATCAACCTTAGTCACACAACGAATTTGGTTATCGCATGGGGACTAGATATGGTTAGATAATATTAGAAGTTATATCAACCTTAGTCACACATCGAATCTGGTTATCGCGTGGGGACTAGATATGGTTAGATAATATGAATGGTTATGGTTTGAGGTTATGTGATTGGACTATAGTGTGCACCTATAGGATTATGCTTAGTGGATTGAGGCCTAGTCTAGCTAGCAAGCGTTTTACGTATATGTCCACTTGATTGAATTATGAATATAAACCTATGATCTTACTAGCGAAAGCTGACTTTTAGCGCGTTTTCTTAGGTAATTAAGTAATGATTTTGGATGCTTGGATTGGAGGCTTGGCATGGCAATGCGGTTTAAGGATCTATTTTCTAAAACTCTGATATGTATTTGTGGACCTACGTTTATTTCTTTTGGGCCTTACTTTGGATAAATTTGGGATGAATTTAAACTTTAAAACCCCATTTGGTTGTCTTTTACTTAGGTTTACTTTATCTCGTTCTTTTTTGACTTGTGTTGGATACCAATCCCCGTAGCACCCCAAAAGCTTGTTGAGTCTTCCGCTGCACCAAATTTTGGGGGGGGGGGTTACAGATTGGTATCCGAGCCAAGGTTATAGAGAACTAGGTAATAAACACCTAAACTATAACCAATTTTCATAGAAAACGATCCTCGACCAATGCCCGCCAGCCCGCCAAGCCGAAGCATCTTCGATTATATTGAGGTATTATGAGATAATGATTAGATATGAGATTTTGAGATGATTTGAGAATCTTGGATATATTGATTATGTGTTATGATGGCGTTTTGAGGAATTATATGGCTTAATTGTTTTATAAATGTATTAGTAATGCGGTATTTGAAATCTTTCTTGAAATTATATGATTGGGATCTTATGATGATTTTGATACGATATTTTGAGTTTCGCGGTTTAGTTGTTTTGAAACACTTACACCCACCCTACGCCGTTGTCACAAACCATGGCCTCCTTTGCACGTGATGTTACTGAGAATGTTCTTGCTGGTACGCGTTGCCCAGTACATATCATTATGGCCCCTGATGACCCATACACGATGGTCATGCATTCAGCTAGTACTACTTTGTCTTCCCATTGTTGCCCTCAGTCACCGAATTTATCGCCTCGTGGTTCATCTGCTCAGAGATGACGATTGATGGAGTACCCCTCCGATGTGGAGTACGAGAGTGAGGAGGAGAATGATGACCCTCAGGATGATGAGGAGGATGATGATCCTCAGGAGGAGGATATGCCTGATGATGACGGTTTGCCAGCTCACAGCCCGGCACATTCAGCTCATTCTGCAGAGCCCGATTCTCCGATACAACCGTTAGAGCCGGTTTCCCCTGATCACCCATTTTTGTTTGATTCACCACCTGGCAGTCCCATGGCGTCGGACGCGTCATCGGAGATATCTGCTGAGTCTACAGATTTGGGTGAGACTAGCAGGATTTGGGGTCAGATTACCACACAGGACGAGAGGATCTCGCAGATGGCTGATCGACTTGAGATGGTTATTAGAGGGTTTATTGCTAAGTTGATAATTGATTTGACTACTGTAGTGGGCAGGACGACAGCGATTAGGAGAGGTATGATGGAGATACATGAGCAGATAGAGAGTCTGCAGAGAGGTTTCATCACGGCTCGCGAGGCAGATCGCAAGTTGTAGCAGAGGAACACAGAGTTGGAGAAGGAGGTAGCAGACCTCAAGAGGGATAGTGATACTCACAGTGTTGAGTTGGGATCATTATAGAGAGAGTTGGATGGTTTGAGATCGGAGATGAGGAGTCTACGCCAGCATAGTGGCTAGATAGTTGGATTATGTTGCACTGTTGCTTTCTGAACCAAGGAGTGCTTGGTTAGAAAAGCTCGTTATCTTGTCTTTGATGTATTTCAGTTGTATGGTTGTCTCGTTTGGAATGATTAGTATCCTTTATGTCTTTTGTAGTTGGAATGATGTCTTGATCGCTATTTGTACGGATGATGGTTATTATATATGATGTTTTGTGGTTTTGGATGTCATGGAAATTGTGTTCCTATTTGTTTGATTGATGTGTGTATTGTTGATACTCTACCGATGTCTTGGATTTACCTATTCAGTTCTTGTTGAGCGTATGATAAATACTATCGGAGACTTATGAACCTTGTATTGTGACTTCGATCAAATGCCGCCTCGACGAAACCCACCTAGGCATACCCGAAGAGGGCCTGTCGTGGTCCACACTGGTCGATGTAGGCAACACACTCACCAGAATGTTGACAACCAAGATACCAACGCTCACACTGGTGAAAACCAAAATGTTGACCCATTGAGTTATGTGGTACTGAAGGAGTGGTCTGCTTGGTCAGGTGGACAGAGAAAACGGTGTCAGTGTTCAATGCCAGCAATTTTGCGGGGAATGCAAAGGTAAAGTTTGCTCCTTTTACTTTCAAGGATGAAGCATTAACTTGGTGGAACAATTACCGAAATTCGGTTAGGAGTGAATTGGCCTATGCCATGACTTGGGAGCAGTTCAAGTCCTTGCTGATTCAGACTTACTGCCCAAGGAATGAGGTTAAGAAATTGGAGCTTGAGTTTTGGAATCACAAAGTGAAGGGCACTGTTCAAGTCGTTACCAGGAGTTGGCCTTGCTTTGCCCAGATATGATTCAAACTGAGACTCAAAAGATTGAGCGGTATACCGATGGGTTGCGTGTGGCTACAAGGAACGATGTGATTGCTGCTAGGCCTGCAAATGTTCATGAGGCTATCACGATCACTCAACAATTGATTGACTCATTGGTATTGAAAGAAGCTGAGAAGGATAAGAATGGAAAGAGGAAGAAAGACCATCACTATAAGGGTAATGATCATCGAAACAAGCGACAAGCTGTTGCTAAGGTTTATGCTATTGGGGATGGAGATAAGAGGAACCAAAATGGAGATGCACCCAAGTGTGGTCGTTGTTACAAGAATCATTCGGGACGATGTACTGTGATGTGCAAGAACTGCTCAAAGATGGGACACATAGCTAAGGATTGTAGAGCTTGACCACTTACTATGGTTCAAGTTACTCCCGAAACTATGAGTGATGAGTGTGTAAATACTCATCATTTTTACCGTATTTTAACTGCCAAAACGCGTGAAAACATTCAAGAGTGCACCAAAATAATGAAAATATCCCAAAGATCGTGTTTTATATGTTTTAGATGCAAAATGATTGAAAACGGATGAAAACCGAACAAAGTTTGCATAATTGGCAGTTTCAGTCCCCCAACTTTCAAAAGTTTCAAAACTAGCCCCTAAGCATTTATTTTGAAAGAAAATTCAAACCAAGTTCTTAAAAATCAAAAACTACCAAATAATGATCTTTGGGTAAAAATTTTGGAAAAGTTACAATGTTGGTTCCTCAAGTTTGCTAAGTTGTCAATTTTGGTCCTCGGGAATCACATTTTGAAGAAATCTGATTTTATAAGCCTTTTGGAATCATAACTTATCAAGATTGGTCCTTTGGAGAAGCTTGTAATGTTTGCAGAAAAGGTCCCTTAAAATTCAGTGAATTACAACATTGGTCCTTGTGATAATTTCTACTTAAACCAAACGGACCTAATGTACTATAAATCCAAATCAAACATAACACTAACCAAAACCCACCCCACCCTTTCTTGGCCCATCTCAAGCCCACCTTAACATCTCCTAGCCCAATTACCCTACAAACCCTATTTTATGTTTTAATAAAACGCATGGCCTCCTATTCTGACCAGTCAATACAACCCCCATCTTCACCTCTTTTACCCAGAAAGTATTATCACCTCCTCCCTTTTTCCAGCTACACGCCAAGAAATCACCGTCCACCCTCTCCCCAATACCTCAAACCCCCCTCCTTCACATGATACCACCCCTTCACGGGTACCCCCTTGCCACGATAGCAATCCAAGTGCCAAAATATTCATCCAACAGCTGAGATTGAAAGCAGTGGACACCAAGCAAGATTGATGGGTCAGATTGACTCAAAGAAAGCACAAGTCGATATTGAAAACTGTGTCCACTCAAAAAAAGAAACACAAGGCAGAAAATGACAAAGAGAAAAAGGGTGAAACCCTAGTATAGTCTAGTATAAATTGAATGAATTGTAAGCCAAAAGGCAGTTAGTTTTTTTAGTCATTAGTTATTAGGATTTTAGGGTAGCGGTTTTCAACTTTAATTTTTAGTTTTCTTTTATTTAAATCCTTTTGTAATCTTAAATTTTTAGTTTTAATGAAAATTCACTTTGGCAGACCTTGAATTTTTGTCTTTAACTTCAGTTTTAAAGCCTTTACTTCTTACTTAGACTAACTGCTTATTAGTTATTGTTTATGGTTTCTATGGATTTAATATAGTTAGCCTAAACCTGTCACAGAAGTGGTGTTTGGGAGTAGAGTAATTTTGAGCTTTTGATTGCTTATGGTCATTTTCTAGTTTTCTATAAGCTGTAAATTGCATTGTTTGTCTCCCGTTAGTTTATTAGGACTGTAGTAGGTAGTAAGAGTTTGTTAGGTTTGGCTTATATTCCCTTTTGAATTGTTTCATTGAATTAGTTAGGATTTAGGACGATTTGGTAGTTGAAACTTTTGCTTACTCAGTTCTGGTTGTTTTGATTGTTTGCCCATTCAATTAGCTGTTGCTTGTTTAGGATTGCTTATCATCTGTTTCCCATTTAGGACCCCATCAGGTCTGCACAACAGCAGCCAAACAGCCCCCAATCAGGTCCTTATACTAGCTTCTTTTAAAGACTTTTACAAGTTTATTTTAGTCTAAAAATTGGTAGAATTAATCACTGGTTGCTTTAGTCGGTTGGTCTCAGTTTTTTATGCTTTTGCCTATAAGCTTTCTTGCTTACTTTTAAGCCCCAATATGCCCCCATAGGCTGCAGATTGATTGAAGCAGTAGGGATGCATTTTCTTGTTTCTTAAATAGCAATTGGTAGTGTAGCACTTAGTTTTGGTGGCTTCAAGTTCATTTTCAACAGATTTGGTGGATGGAATGTACGCGGCATATTGCATCAGTAGCATGCGAGTTCGTTAAATTTGTGTTCCTGTTTGATCCTCTTGTTGTGTGATTGATTGCCATGGTTGAGATTGTGATTGTGCTTGCTATCCTAGTTTCCTTTTTTTATGACTTAGCTAGCTGCTACTCATTTTTTTTTTATCTCACCTTGTTTTTGGAATCTGAGTTTCTTTAAAGCTTACTCCAAACTGATATAAGGTTTTTCATGAATGAAAGTTGTTTATGTTTGTTGGTGAAAGGCTTGGCAAATTAATAATTGAAAGGAAAGAAAAAAAAATTGTTTGTAAAAAAATTGGTTTGGTGGGGGTCGAACCTGGGTCTGCTACCACACAACACACAAACAACCCATCCATCTGTGCTACACCTTGTTTCTGGTTTGTAATTACTTAATTTTATTTATAACCATTAGTTAATTAGTTTGCTTATTTGCTTATCAGTTCTTACATAGCTTATTTTCTGCTTATTTTATACTGTTCCCACCTTTTTTATATTTTTCCTAGGTTAAGATTATCTTTTAGTATTTTACAAAAAAGTTTCAGAATTTTCAGTTTAATTTTAATATTTATTAGACTTTAATTAGTGTTTAATAGTATTAAATCATAATAAATAGACTTTTTATTGAAAAATTAAATTTCTTTTTTCTAAAATTTTCTTTTGTTATCTAGCTCGTAAGAAAATTATTTGGAAACCCGTAGGACTAGCGTAGCTCTAATTTCACGTTTTAATTTGCGCACTCGCGTTTTTTATTAAAGTAACTTTCGCGTTTTTAAAATTAGTTTACGTTTAGGGTTCCCTAGCTTCCTAATTCTGATTCCCGTAGCATCTTAAGTTGTTTTTAAATTTTAACTTTCATTCCTTGTTTGAATTCATGTTTTAGTTGCATTTATTTTATTTTTCGTACGTTATTTGCAATTTATCGTAATCTCACAATACCAAATAATCATACCATTCCTTACAAGCATTTTAATCTCGAATCTCACACGATATTGCCCATTCACACCTCGTTGGGACACGACCCGGGTAATCACTTATCCAGTATCACATATATATATTGTATTCACGAGTCTTTACAAGTCTTCCTTTTCCTAAAGGTTGATTGGTAAATTCCACTCACGTCTACCTTGAATATAAATTTGATACGCGCAAAAACGCAACTATCAATGAGTAAGACAAATGTTACATGCTTTGGATGTGGGAAGAAGGGACACTATAGGAATGAGTGCAGGGAATCGTGGAACCGAGGAAATCAAGGATCGGGTGGTAATGGGTACAATCATGGAAACCGTGGAGCTGGAGGAAACCGTGGACGTCATGACAATTAGAACCAACATGCGGAAGCAGGAGCTGCTCATAGGAGAGTGTATGCAATTGGGAACGAGAGAGGAGAAGACCTGAACGTCGTTACTGGTACGTTCCTTCTCAATAATCGTTATGCTTCCATACTATTTGATACTGGTGCAGATAGAAGTTTTGTGTCCACTACATTTGCACCCTTACTAGAAAAACCCCCGATCGCCTTAGGAATTGGTTATGATGTAGAGTTAGCTAATGGAAATGTAGAAAGGATTAAGACTATCATTCGCGGTTGCACATTAAATTTCTTGAATCACCCTTTCAACATAGATCTTCTACCCCGTCACGTTAGGAAGTTTCGATGTCATCATTGGTTTGGATTGGTTGTCGAAGTATCATGCTCACATACTTTGCGATGAGAAGATCGTACGTGTGCCTTACGGTAGGGAGACCTTGAATATACAAGGAGATCGAAAAGGTTTGAGGAGCCCATCCAGATTAGCGGTCATTTCTTGCACTAAGCTACCGAAGCTAATGGAAAAAGGATATTGCCTTTTCTTAGCTCAAATTTCTGAGAAAGGAAGGAAGGAGAAGAAATAAAGATGCATTGGAGACGTGTCGATAGTTCGTGACTTTCCGGATGTATTCGCCGATGACTTGCCGGGAATCCCGCCCACTAGACAAGTGGAGTTTCAGATTGAGTTGATACCTGGTGCTGCACCCGTGGCACGGGCACCTTATTGACTTGCACCGACTGAACTAGAAGAGTTGTCGAAACGATTGGCGGAGTTAGTAGAAAAGGGATTTATACGACTAAGTTCTTCACCTTGGGGAGCCCCAGTTTTATTCGTGAAGAAGAAGGATGGATCTTTTCGTATGTGCATCGATTACCAAGAGTTGAATAAGTTAACCGTGAAGAATAGATACCCGTTACCGAGGATCAACGACTTGTTCGATCAGCTTCAAGGCTCAAGCGTTTACTTGAAGATTGATCTACGATCGGGCTACCATCAACTTAGAGTGCGCGAGGAAGATATTCCGAAAACGGCTTTTAGAGCCCATTACGGGCATTACGAATTCCAAGTGATGCCGTTTGGGTTGACTAATGCACCGGCGGTATTTATGGATCTCATGAATCGGGTGTGTAAGCCTTACTTGGACAAATTTGTGATCGTGTTCATCGACGATATTGTGATCTACTCGAAGAGTGAGAAAGAGCATGAGGAACATCTAAGACTTATCTTAGAATTGCTCAGGCAGGAGAAGCTGTATGCCAAGTTCTCCAAATGTGAATTTTGGATTCCGACGTTACAATTTTTGGGTCATGTGATTGATAGTCAAGGAGTTCATGTAGACCCCGCTATGATTGAAGCTATTAAAGATTGGGCCGCACCGACGACCCCAATGGAAGTTCATCAATTTTTAGGTTTAGCCGGTTACTATCGAAGGTTCATTGAGGGATTTTCAAAGATAGCAAATCCGTTGACCAAATTGACTCAAAAGAATGTTAAATACGAATTGGGAGATAAGGAAGAGGAAGCATTTCAATTACTTAAGGAGATGTTGTGTAGTGCTCCTATCTTGGCATTGTCTGAAGGTAGCGAAGATTTTGTTGTCTACTGTGACGCTTCTCATAAAGGTTTGGGAGCTGTGTTAATGCAACGAGAGAAAGTGATAGCTTATGCTTCTCGACAGCTCAAGAAGCACGAGAAGAACTACACCACCCATGATTTGGAGTTAGGTGTTGTGGTTTTCGCCTTGAGGATATGGAGACATTATTTGTACGGAACCAAGTGTGTTGTATACACTGATCACAAAAGTCTACAACACATCTTGAATAAAAAAGAGCTCAACATGAGACAGCGACGTTGGATTGAGCTGCTAAGCGATTATGATTGTGAAATTCGCTATCATCCTGGTAAAGCAAACGTTGTTGCTGATGCTCTTAGTCGAAAGGAGAGAATACCACCGTTACGAGTTAGGTCATTAGGAATGACTATCGTATCGCCGTTACCATCTCAGATATTAGAAGCTCAAACGGAACCGTTGAAAGTAGAAAACCAACCTGCTGAAAAAATATTTGGAATGGCAGAAAATGAGAAGGGAATTGTTAAGCGTTCCGATGGAATATTGTGTTTTGGAGACCGAAGTTGGGTACCATTGTATAGAGGAATTCGCGAGTTGATTATGCACGAGTCGCATAAGTCAAGGTATTCTATTCATCCTGGGACTGACAAGATGTACCAAGATCTGAAGAAATTATATTGGTGGCCAAACATGAAGGCAGATATAACGTTATATGTTCGCAAGTGCTTGACATATTAGAAGGTTAAAGCAGAACACCAGAGACTGTCAGGATTATTGACGCAGCCAGAACTCCCAGTTTAGAAGTGGGAGCGGATTACGATGGACTTCATTACCAAATTACCGAAGTAAGCTAGCGGTTGTGACGCTATCTGGGTAATTGTGGATCGATTGACTAAGTCTACTCATTTCCTGGTGATTAGTGAAGATGATAGTGTCGAAAAACTTGCGAGGTTGTATGTGAAAGAAATTATTTCTCGTCATGGTGTTCCAATATCGATTATTTCTGATCACGACAGTCATTTCACGTCAGCTTTGTGGTGATCACTTCAAACCACTTTGGGGACGAGACTTGATATGAGTACTGCATATCATCCCCAAACCGAAGGTCAAAGTGATAGTTGTTTATATTGTGCAAGACTTGAGATCACATATTATCGAATCTAAGTTTTTAAAAGCTAAGAAAACACTAAAACTATCTTTTATAACAAATTAAAAAGACGTAAAACTATTCAACCCCTCTTTTAGTTTTCCACAATTGGTATCAGAGAGCCACGTCTAGCAAAATTTTTAAAATATATTGTATTTTAAAACTTGTAACGATCTATAAAATCTGAAAAATATTTAGAAGGGCAATCTATGCAAAGACCACCACTATTTGAAAGTGATGGATTTTTATATTGGAAAAATAGATTCGAAACGTATGTGAAATCAAAAGATCTTGATCTTTGGCATATTATTACCTTTGGTGATTTTCCTCCTATTCAATATAATGTTGAAACTAAAATGGATGAAATTGTATCTTTCGAAAAACAAAATGATGATTTGAAAAAGAAACTAGCAAAAAATAATGAGGCTAAATGGTCATTTATAATGTGTTACCACGTAAAGAATATGAAAGAATTTTTATGTGCAAAAACCGCCAAGGAAATTTGGGATTCTTTACTAATTACTCACCAAGGTAATAGCCAAGTCAAAGTTAATAAAATAGATCTTCTTGTACAACAATATGAACAATTTACGATTCCGAAAGAGGAATCAATTGATAATGCTTTTGCTAAATTTAACACTATTATCACAAGTTTAAAAGCACTTGATGAGACATTTTCTAGTAAAAATTGTGTTAGGAAATTTCTTAGGGCATTGCATCCGAAATGGCGAGCTAAGGTCACGACAATTGAAGAATCAAAGAACTTGATGACGTTATCAATAGATGAACTAATTGGCAACTTGAAGGTTCATGAAGAAATCATAAGAAGAGATTCGGAAACAGTCAAAGTCAAGAAAGAACAAACCAAATCCATTGCTCTAAAAGCCAAAAAGGAACCTAGTGATGATGATGATTCAAGTGACGAAAGTGAAGACGAAGAATATGCAATGGCCGTAAGAGAATTCAAGAAATTCTTCAAGAGACGAGGAAGATTCACTAGATCATCACGAGATGAAAGAAAAGCATTCCAAAGAAATAGAAGTGAAAACTACGGGAAAAGAAAGTGCTTTAGATGTGGAAGTCCAAATCATCTCATTGGCGAATGTCTAAAGCCACCAGGTTATGAAAATCAAGGCGCTTTTGTTATTGGAACATGGAGTGATAGTGACAAAGAAGAAGTTGAAAAGCCAAGAGATGAAAAGTATTTTATGGCAAAAGAAACCGACGAAATATGTTTAGGAATTGACTTGGAACCTGACGAATGGATCAAAGATAGCGGATGTTCGAGGCACATGACGGGGAACCGCAAGCTATTCTCTACATACAAGGCATACAATGGAGGTAACGTTATTTTTGGTAGTGACTTACATGGAAAAATCATTGGCAAAGGTACGATTTCTCAAGACTCATTTACTATTGAAAATGTAGAGCATGTAGATAATTTAACATATAACTTGCTTAGTGTAGGACAAATATGTGATAATAAATGTAGAGTCACATTTACCGAAGAGGATAGCAAAATAGTTAAGAATGGAAAAATTATAGGTAGAGGAATTAGGAAAGGTGGCATATATGTTATGAAATTAGGAAACAAGCCAGAGGATAGGATATGCCTAACGAACCTAGATGAAAACTCTACATTGTGGCATAGGAGATTAGGACATGCTAACATGCAACAAATACAATCTTTGGCCTCTAAGGAATTAGTTAGAAATTTGCCTAATCTAAAATATGACAAACATTTTTGTGATGCATGTAAAATTGGAAAACAAGCTCATGCTAGTCACAAAGCTAAGAATATAGTATCCACTACTAGGTGCCTAGAATTATTACATATGGATCTTTTCGGTCCATCCGCTGTGCGGAGCTATGGAGGAAACAAATATACCTTAGTAATAGTAGATGACTACTCACGATACACGTGGACTAGGTTTTTAAGTGACAAAAACCAAGCCTTTGAGAAATTCGAAATATTTAGTAAAATGATTCAAAATAAATTAGGATGCTCAATAGTTGCCATTAGGACGGACCATGGTAGGGAATTTGATAACGAAGTACAATTCGGAAAATATTGTGAGTTAAATGGAATATCTCACAATTTCTCTGCTCCTCGTACTCCTCAATCAAATGGCGTAGTAGAAAGAAAAAATAGGTCACTACAAGAAATGAGTAGAACTATGTTAAATGAACAATCCATCCCACAAAAATTTTGGTGTCACACCGTAGATACATCGACTTATATTTTAAATAGGGTATCAATTAGGAGAATTCTAGGAAAAACTCCTTATGAGTTATTAAGAGGTAGAAAACCAAACTTAAGCTACTTTAGGGTATTTGGAAGTAAATGTTATATTCTAAACACTAAGGATTACCTCACTAAGTTTGATCCAAAGTCACATGAAGGAATATTTTTAGGATACTCACAAAATAGCAAAGCATATATAATACTTAACAAACACTCCATGAAAGTAGAGGAATTACTAAATGTAACATTTGATGAAACACCACCACCTCCTAAAACATTACCTTTAGAAGATGATGATTTAGTCGAAGATGAAGCTATTGAGGTTAGTAAAACAAAACCCATAGGAAATGATAATGAAGACATTCACTTAGAAAATAACAAAACTGTTAATATTAAAGAATCTTGATCACATCCATTAGATAATATAATAGGACATCTTAACCAAAGAACCCTTAGGTCACAAGCCCAAGATAAAAACAATTTCTTTTGTTTCCTCTCAGCAATAGAACCTAAGAATATTAACGAGGCTTTAAAAGATGAAAGTTGGGTTATAGCCATGCAAGAAGAGTTAAATCAATTTAAGGCAAATGATGTTTGGGAATTAGTCCCAAATCCAAAGAATATGACCATCATAGGAACTAAATGGGTATATAGGAATAAGTTAGATGAGAATGGAATAGTTACTAGGAACAAAGCTAGGTTAGTTGCCCAAGGTTATAATCAACAAGAATGAATTGATTATGACGAAACTTATGTCCCCGTAGCTAGACTAGAATCGATTAGGATATTACTTGCCTATGCTTGTGCCCTAGACTTTAAGTTATTCCAAATGGATGTGAAAAGTGCATTCCTTAACGGTTTTATCAATGAGGAGGTATATGTGGCACAACCTCCAGTATTCATTGACTTCGCAAAACCTGATTATGTTTATAAGTTAAAGAAAGCTTTGTATGGACTCAAACAAGCTCCCAAAGCTTGGTATGATCGATTAAAAGCTTTCCTTATTAAACATGATTATTCCATGGGAATGGTAGATAACACTCTTTTCACTAAAAGGAAAGACCCAAATCTCATCATTGTCCAAATATATGTTGATGACATTATATTTGGATCGACTTGTCAAGACATGTGTGATGAATTTGCCAAAATGATGCATGATGAGTTTGAGATGAGTATGATGGGTGAACTTAACTTCTTCCTAGGATTACAAATAAAACAATTATAAGATGGAATATTTTTTAACCAATCTAAGTACATTAAGGAAATGCTTAAGAAATTTGGCCTAGAAGACTCAAAACCCATGAAAACTCCCATGTCTACGGAAGTAAAGCTCTCAAAGGATGATGAAGGTGAGTCCGTAGATAATACCAAGTATAGAGGAATGATAGGTAGTTTACTATACTTGACGGCAAGTAGACCTGATATCATGTTTAGTGTCTGCCTTTGTGCCCGTTTTCAAGAGGATCCCAAAACCTCACACCTAGAAGCGGTTAAGCGTATCTTCCGATACATTAAAGGCACTATACACTTAGGATTATGGTATCCTAAGAGATCCGACATAGAAACCATCGTCTATGTGGATTCGGATCATGCGGGAGACTACATAGATAGAAAAATCACTAGCGGTATTTGCACGTTTATGGGATGTTGTCTAACATCTTGGTTTTCGAAGAAGCAAACCGCTCTTGCTATTTCTACCACCGAAGCCGAATATGTAAGCGCTGGAAAGGCATGTCAACAAGCACTATGGATGAAACAAGCTCTTGTAGACTATGGCATTAGGTTAGAAAATGTCCCCATTACGTGCGATAACAAAGGTGCGATAGATTTAAGTAAAAATCAGGTGCAACACTCTAGGACTAAACATATAGAAATACGCCACTATTTTCTTAGGGATAATGTTCAAAAAGGAAATATATCTATAGAAAAGGTTGCATCGGAAGACAACATTGCAGATATATTCACAAAACCCCTTAAGCGTGAATTATTCAACCACTTGCGTTTAGGATTAGGAATGATGGAACAAGTTGACTAAATTATATTGAATTAATACAAATTTATACTTACATAAAATTTACTTTTCTACCACTTCTTTATTTCTGAGTCTAGGAATCTATTTCGCACAAAATTAAAGATTGGGAAAGTTTATTTTCTGTGCGTAAACTCTTTTGTAAAACCCAATCAATTTTCTTTATAAATTGTTCTCACATCTAGGAATCACATGAACATCATTTTTCTTGCATTGTTGACTAATGCTAAAAACATTGTCTTTCAAAAATCATGCATAAACTCTCACATAAATTGTCAAGGTATATAATCTAATATGTACCTTTGACATTCATGATCGAGCAAAAAGTGAATCAAGGAGATCTTTTGGATTGTTTCTTAGGATCGTGATCTCTCTTTGCATTTAGGAGTCAAAACAATCACAACTCCACATTTGTTGCATATAGACACACACTAGGACAAATTCACTAATAATGTTGTCATCTTGCTCCATCACTAGTTTTCCACTCACTAGTTGCCTTTGCCTTTTATCTAAGATAGGTGCCTTAGGAAGTTTATGTGCTCTTGCCTTTACTTATCTCCTCTTGCTTATTATGTGTTGCTTAATTGCTCTTTTGCTTATGTGTTCTTGCATGCATGCTATATCTTGAATAGATTAGATTCTATATTGTCTAAAAGGATTGAACTTGCTTGAATTCTAATCCAAACACACAACCTTTATCTGATGAGGCAAAAAATGATTCGTTTTTAGGGGGTCATTTAAGCCCGAATTCGAATTTATTTGATCAAATATTTCCCTGAATCGTTCCTTTTGTGATTTTAGGTACTTTGGGAGAGAAATCTGGAAAAGGAAGCAATTCGGACGTTTTTGGAGCATGAAAGTGAAGAAAACGCCAAAGTCTTAATTTTCCATGCTGGGAACAGTAGGTGACGGCGTCAAGAGCAATTCTTTGACGGCGTCAAGAGCAGAAGTCCATGACGACCCAGTACAGATTTGACGGCGTCACGAAGGTAGGGCGTCAAGAGTAAAAAGTCATGACGGCCTGGAAATGATTAAGTCTTGACGGCGACAAATGTAGATCAAGGCAGTCCGAGAATAGTTTTGGCGGCGAGGTGACGGCGTCACAATGTTTGTCTTGACGCCGTCAGACCTATTTTTCTATATAAAATTTTCACATTAAGAGGAGAGAAGTTTTGGAGAAACCCTAAGTACGATTTTGGTGCAACTTTTACAGGTTTTTCAAGGGTTCCAAACCCTTGATACCTTTCATTGTAATTGAGATAAGTGTTCTTTTAATTCAATCAATATGTCTATGTGTTGGTTGTTTATATCTTGTTCTTGTCTCAATTCCATTATGCTAGGCTAGATCTATCTTGTGTTTGCTTAGATCTAATGAAACCTAGATGTTAATTATGTGTTGATTACTTGTTTATTCTTGTCTTGGATGAATGATTTATATGTTAGGCTTAAGAAAACTGGCAGATCTCCACTTGGTAACATGCTTGAACGTCTTAAGAAACATGAACCGAGGTGCACTAGGTCTTTATTGGTTGTATTTAATGCATGAGCCACTGTTTACAATCCCTATAGTTGTGCTGGGCATGGTGTAGGAGGAGATAAGAGCTCATAGAATTGGGGAGTTATGTGTGCCACCCCATGAATGGTATTAAGGAATACGATCCGTCATCCATGCAATTATAACAAGTAATTAACGTGTAAAAGATGTCTAGGGAGTAATGAAATCTAAGTAAACACATTTTCTCCATTTACTACTCACAACCTTAGTATAATTAAAAGTATATATTAAAACAGCAAGGAAACGACACCGTTTTGCCATCTCTTTTCCCGCCATTTTTTGGCCCAATTTGCCAGCCTAGTGACATTCTGAGTGTCTGCGGCCCGCTATGGCCTGCTATGGCCTGTTTTCATACATACATAAATCCAGAGCATTCTCTCACACCAGATCGAGAGTCAGGGTTCCAATTTTAGGGTTATTGGTTGCCGGTTATGCAAAGGTGAGTACAAAATTATAATTATAATTATAATTATTTAGTTAGATTTGTTGTCCATTGATCCATCTCTGGTAGGGTTAATTATTCATCCCATTGTTGCACTTCCAGAACCCTCCACACCATAACCATCTCTTTTTCCAGCTTAAAATCCCCATCTTGCAATTGCAGCGGCGGCCATGGTTAGGACTGATAATCGATGGCCGTCGTGAAGTGGTGCCGTGGACCCGCATGCTAAAAAATATGGGTTTTGTTAATCCGAGTTATTAACACAAGTTTGGGTGTAGTTTGTTGTCACTTACCTCAGTCAAACGAGAAGAAGAAACTGAATTTAGGTTTGTCATTTATTCTGTTAAATGAACTCCTGGATTGTGTAGAATATGTTTTGGGGGTTTTTAAATTTTGGTTATGGGTGCTGTTTTTGAAGGTTAGGGTTACTTGGATTTTGGTTTATAACATTACAGTTGTAGATGTTGTTGAATGCTACATGGAATTGATTGTTATAATAAATTACGGTTGCTGCTTATGCCTCAAATAGTAAATAATTAGGTTGCTTATTTAGGGGGTGTTCGGATTAGTAGCTTATTTATCCCGCTTTGGCCTTATTTGCTTTTAGAAAAAAACTTACCAGCTCACTTCTCGACTTAGAATATGAATTTTTAAGGTAGGTAGCCATTAGATACCATGATTAAAATGCTCAAATATAAGTAGCGCATAATAATCTTTCAGGTGGTAACTTTGGAAAATCTAAATAGACGAAAGAAAGTTGAAGCAGGAGAACTATGTGACAGAAGAAATGGCCCTGCTTTATAACTGTAAGCTTGGTTATTTATGTTGCTCGCGTAGACACATTCTTAGATTCTAATATCTTTTTTCATGAACTTGCAGCATGTAAAGATGTGGTGTCTATACGATCATTTCAGTTGACTCAAGGAGCCTTCGAAGATGGATTATAAGCCGATTGATTTCGTGTTACAGACTACTAATCCTCTCACCAGAATGGTACTAAAAATGGTTTCTTAACACCAAGAATTATAGATATGCATATTTGTAGCCATTTTCAGATTCTTATACGCTTTTATTATAAATGTATGCCTCTTCTTTGTTTGATCATACTCTTGACCGTCGAATTATGGACAGGTGATACCTAGGTGTTTTAAAAATTGCATTTAGAAAGAACCTGTCAATGTCTTCAAGGTAAATATGCAATTTATTGTAGTACTAAATTACTGCTTATTGCTTTTTTACTTGAATTTTATGTTTGTTTTTCTATCTTCTGTAGCTTTTTGTACGCAGTGACCTGATGCTGCAATATTCATATTGAAACGTTTATATCGAGTCACATGGGTGGTAGAATATCCAAGAGGAAAAGAATGCCTTTTGTTTCGGTTGGATTTTGCAGCCCAGGTATGAAATTAAATATCTGATTTATATAAGAAAAACCAAGGGTTTTAGGTTTTATGTTTTGATTATTTGGAATTTAAGTTTATTGTTAGGATTTTGATGTTGGTATTTAGGAAAAGAGAAGTGTTATAAGATTTGAATGCCGGGACTACCGTAGCTCAGCAGCAGGTAATAAGTATGGAATATCGATTGCAAATGTAGGTACCTGCTGATTGCAACAACCGTTTACTTTTTGTTATTTATGTATGCAGCTTTGTCAGATGTCGGTGTACTCAGCTCAAGATCACGTAAACACAAAAGGGAAGCAGAAGGCTGGACAAAAGGAACCTTGCTGTTACACTTCTTGCGACGTGGGCTTACACCTACACTGTGGCTCTGTTTCTTTAGCCCAAGGTGAATGTTAAAGTTTGTTTCACAACGTTGTTGCATGCCTCCATTTGCCACATTGCTTACTGTGTGCAGACGTTTGTCATGGACCGGTGGTGTTGGACTTTCTAAAATGGGGTGTGCGGTGACAAACATTTGATGAGCCTTCTAGAAGTGACCATGTTGGAGGTGCCGCTCACAACTTTGAACGCATTCTAAATAGTAAATAGTCACCATCCCGTGCATCAGGTGACCACAACAAGCCGTAAGCAACCAATGGAAGGTACTATTATGCTGTAATTTATAGTCATGTTCTTCGATTTAATGTGAGAATTCACATGGTATACCGATGGCTTACGTGTAAGGTTTGTTTTGTCACATGCTTTTTCAGGCGTGCGGTGTTTGAAGGGCAAGGCAGTCCCGTGTCTTGATAAAACCGGTACTTGGCCATTACCTCTGGGTAAGTAAACATTTGCAGGAGTTTGCATTAAATATTTTACATCCACTTACATTTGTGATTATTGTGTTTGTCAAAGTTATCCAAAAAGGAATTGGGTTTAATGCATAAAACCTCCATACATTATTTTTTGTAAACTCAACCTAGACCTGTACAAAAACTACCCATTCTGCCACTTCTGGTAAATTTTTGAGATTTCAATAGTTGACACTACATTGTTTTGAGCAGCTCATCAGGAAGCGTTTGAAGAAATCCGGAATATTTGTGCCATCAAACCTTATAGAACATTCAAAACAAAAATACATTTTGTTGCTGGACCCGTTCAAATCGAACCAACAAGGGTCACCCATTCAATTCCTGATTGTTCTGAATTGGTTCTTCGGTGTTCGGATGGTGTTATAGTTCATACAGGGGACTAGACGGTACATCTGTTCTTTATTTATTCATGTGTATGGTACTTTTTAATTATTCTGAAAGATTTTTAAAAGATTACATTTAATAGATAGTAGCTTATTAAAGTATATTAGTAATGAGGAGCATCCAAACAGGTCAAGAAACTGCTCGAAGTGGAGAACAGCTTCTGAAGACGGCCCATTGGTATGTTTAATGCAACATTTTCTATCATAATTGATGGACCAAATGCCATTAATGAAAAGAAATTTTATTCAAATATTTTTTTTAAAAGTGCTTTATGTTAGTAAATGAATCTTCATTTCTGAAGGTAAATAAAACGAAAATGCCGGTATGTCTGTAAGTTCAATATTTTGGATAGTGCTTCTCATTAGACATTTATACCTACATATTGTATTGGCTTGAATAGATTTTATTGATGTCAGCGAAGCATAACGAAAACTTTTTTTGCCCCTGTTTGCAGGCTAGAACTGATAGCATAGGAGCAGCTTGCGGAAGTACTGAAACAATCATTGCTGATAAGATTGTGGCATGGTACTACTTCTGAAAGTTAAGACAATGGTTGCACACTTTTGATACGTGGTACGGGTTGCATATACGCATTTTTTTTTATCTGTTTGGATGAAAGTAGTTATATGCTCATTTTACGCAGGAAAAACTATTCAAACATAAGCATGGCTGACATTAACTAACGAGTCCACCATTCACAATTGTTCCTATCTGAGCACAATTGTTCCACTTTAACATAATGAAGGTAATGATGCCGCCTCCATGCTTATATAATTTGATTTTGTACATCGATACCATACCTTAAAACATACATCATTGTTAATTAACATTTTTTACAGGAAAACCCAGAAAGGCAGTAGGTTAATTTGTAGATGTGTTGACTGAACCGGCAACGACCAGAATGAATGAAGCATCGAACGGCAAAACATAAGAGTATATTACTGGTACCTCAAAAAAAAATTGATTGTTTTACACATGGTCCTTGCTGTGAAAAATTTGAATGTATTGAGGTCCTCATACCCTATTACCCTCAATAAAATAATTCTCGAATTGTATTTGATATTTGAGTGTTGAAATTGAATGATCACACTAAATTTTGTAGACAAATATTGTTACTGAATCCCTACAGTCGGTTTCTTTTCACATGTTAGTTTTCTTTTCTTTTCTTTTTGGCTAAAATTTTTATTTTGTGTATAGCATGTACCGTAATTCTGCTCAACAGTTGCTCATAGGATATTAACTTTCAGCGTAGTTTCGGCTTACGAACATATTTGTTGAACTATAGTGTGACGCTTAAATATTCTACTTTATTTATGCAAAATAACCTTCGCCAAAAAACAGGCCCGCCGGCAACACGGTGGACCGCTGCCAACCTTGTTTAGCTTATTTTCATTTCTAGTATTTTATTTTAATTGCATCTTAGTATTGGGTTAGTTGACTAGCAACTAATTCCGCCTAAATCCTTCAAACCCGAGATATTTACTTGCTTTCATAAAAATATAAAAATACAAAAATAATCATCCCTCACCTTTAGCACTAGTAATTAGGTTTTCTAATCCTAGCGACACTATTCCTAGCTGAACGATCAATCCCCCGGTACTTGTCACTATACTATACTACAACGATCAGGTACACTGCCTGGTGGGGGTTGTAATCTTCTCAAGATCCCTTGAGAGGTAAAGCCTGGTGCGATTCCCACGTATCAAGTTTTTGGCGCCGCAGCCCGGGGAATAGTTATTGTCTAGGTTAGAATTTCTTTTTATTAGGTCTACTTGCTAGATTCCTTTCTAGTAAGATTTTATTTTTATTTTTAGGTTTCTTTAGTTTATCTATTTCTTTGTGCCTTTGTTCGTAACCACCCGACATCATGGACAACAGGAACATCTTTGAACCCGTCATCCCACCACAACAAAACCCACCATTAGAACCCCTTAGGCCCCGAACCTTAGGAGAGTATTCCCGACCTAGCCACCAAGGCTACTGAAACACCATTGAGCTCACCGGAGCCAATGTGACCCCCTTGCGATCTGACACCATCCGGTTGGTGCAAAGCGGATGTGCATTCCATGGACTTCGTTTCGAAGATCCAAACCAACATCTTAAGGACTTCCTTAAAATCGTAGATTCCATAGACCTAGATGTTGCAACTAGAGAGACAACCCGATTACGCCTATTCCAATTCTTTCTACGGGATCAAGCTAGTCAATGGCTTGAGCGTTTACCCGCGGGATCCATCACCACATGAGATAATCTCGCCAATCGTTTCCTTACCCAATTCTTCCCGCCGGAAAAGACTGCAATGCTTAGAAGGGACATTTTGATGTTTGAACAACAGCAGGGTGAAACTTTCTACGAGGCTTGGGCCCGTTTTAAGGATCTCCTCCACAAGATCCCTCATCATGGTATAAACCTTTGGTTATTAGTCAAGATTTTTTACGACCATTTTGACTATCACACTAAGCACACCATCGACAGGGCCGCGGGAGGTAAATTGCGTGATAAGAATGTCGAGGAGTCTTGGGCAATTATCGAAGAGCTCGCTGTTGATAATCATGAGATGTGGGAATTTAATCATACGATAGAAGCGACCATCAATGCAGTCTCGACATCTGGAGGAACCACCGAAATCCCCGATGAACTCCTATGCAAACTCGAGGCAAAAGTTGACTATTTTGAGGAAAGGCAAAGGAGACCTTTAAGTCCTAGACGGGCTACTGTCAATTCTGTCTCAAAACCAACTTCGGCACCATTATCTGAGTCACCCTCTAGAGAAAACGCCGAGACTTTTCAGAACTATGCCCCACCTTGTCCCCCTCCCAGGGAGCTTAGTTCGGAGTTTGAAGCTAGGATGAGAGAATATATGGCAACTCACTCAGATCGGCTTGCTAGATTCGAGGAAGCAGTTTATAAGCAAAAAGAGGAGATGCAGGAGAAAATGAATGAGATGATGAGTCTATTAGAGGAGTATGCCAACCAGAGAACCCCCGAAAGAATACTACTAAGGAAAGAGAGCGCCGCTCCCACCACACAATTTGTTAACTCCATCACCATTGTCCAAAAGGATAACGATAAGGTAGAAACTCCTGCTAAACAGACCTTAGAAAAACAACCAGAATCCCAACCTTTGAGTTACTACCTGAAACATGATATAAACAAAAACACCATAACAAATTGGATTAAGGGTGATGGGCGTAACCAACCCTCCGGACAGGTTTCTGAGAAAGAGGAAGAAGTGAAAGATGAGTATGACACACTTCTTGGAGGATCAGTATTCGAGAGGCTAATGGTACAAAAAGTGGCTACTAAGCAGATAGCATGTGGGAACTTTGAGATACCAACAAGCATCGGGGACTTGAAACATCTTAGTGCTTTCGCCGACCAAGGATTGGAAGTAAATCTTATGCCCCTAACTATTTACATCCAACTAACGTCAAAAATGCCAACACCTACTCGTGTTAGGTTATCTCTCATTGGGCACTCGTACGTATACCCCCTTGGAATCGCAGAAGATGTATTAGTTAATGTCGCAGGATTCATGTACCTCGTTGATTTTATGATCATCGATGATAAAGGGGATGGATGCATGCCAATAATCCTTGGGGCACCATTCCTCGCCACCACTAGGGCTGTCATTAAGTATGAAGGTAGGAAGATTGAGCTTAAATCTGGAAAAAGAAAGATTAGCTTCCCCATGACCCCGCGAAGTGGGCATGAGAATTTGAGTTGGAGAAAGATCAAAAACAACATTGGCACGACACCCATTCGTGTTCAGAATAAAATTCTTGCATGGGAGGCAAGAATCAAAAGCTATAAGAAAGCCAAAAATGAAAGACGAAAAATCAATAAGTTTCAGGTCGAACTCGAACATACTCAACCCGCAGAAAATCATATACCATTTGAGGAAGGAAACTTGGTACTCTTGAGACACTTGGAAACAACAATACCACCCGATAAACCAAGTCCTTGGTGGTATGGGCCATTCACAATCGAAGGTTTGAGCCAAGATGGGGTAGCTAACTTGCGAAGTAAATTAGGTGGAATGGTGATTGCGAGTATCGATAGATTGAGGCACTACCACCATAACAGTCATGATCGCAACTACGTGGGGTATATCATTTCAAATGATGAGATCACGTAGTAACCCATGACCTTGAGTCTAGCTATAAGACTCGTAAATAAAGAAAAGCGCTTCTTGGGAGGCAACCCATGTTTTGTGTAATTTTATTTTGTTTGTTTGTTATTTGCTTCCGTATGCATGCTTAATTTTTATTGTTGGTTGATCATGTTTCTAAACTAAATAGTGGAAATACTTTACTTTGTTGTTTTGGCTTAGTCTTAACTCCACCTAAAAGTACTTTTGCAAAAGATAAGTGTAAGGGGAAACCCCAAATGTGTTTTTAAGAAACAAACCGATCATGATTCTCCACAATATTAAATGAACATGTGTATTCGTATTTGTTAGAGTCAAATGCTTGTATTGAGTCATAATGAAGTTTTGCAGGATTTTCCAGGAAGTAGGACCAAGTTTTTCCAGAAATTTTCCGGAAACTTAACATAAGAATTTCTGCAGGTCAATTCTGATGGCGTCAGCGGTTTGCTCTTGACGGCGTCAGGTGTAAAAATCTGGAAATTTTACCGGTTTTGTTTTTCTAACGGAGTCTTATGGTTTTTGTGAATTATTAAGTTTTATAATCTCTAGGAGATCTGCAAACTTCATTCCACAAGCATTATATCTTATCTTGTTTTCTAGGATTTAGTAATTTATATAGTGATGCCACCGATTTTACGCGAGGTTGTCTTGTCTATTTTCTCAGGATTTACAGGTTATGTATGACAAGAAGATGATTTATATTCTGGAAGGGAAGCTTTGATCGTTCATTTTCTTGGAGGAAGATTTAACCTGGCCACCCTATTATCCATACCGAGCGAATCAGGGGAGTATTTGATTTCATTCT
Organism: Artemisia argyi; assembly: GCA_030686995.1. Taxonomy (NCBI): domain Eukaryota; kingdom Viridiplantae; phylum Streptophyta; class Magnoliopsida; order Asterales; family Asteraceae; genus Artemisia; species Artemisia argyi. The sequence goes on along the minus strand of JARVZY010012386.1, from coordinate 732,474 downwards.
CTTTACTTTTTCACTTTTACATTCTTTACTTGAACATTGGGGACAATGTTCATCTTAAGTGTAAGGGGAGGGTAAAAAGATGATACCTTACATATGCACTTTCGCTTGAGTTTGTTTTGTTTAATGGTAGATGTGTAATAAAACTATGAGAAATACTTGTTAGTGCAATTTTAGCGCCAAATTTAAAATTTTTTACAACATTTAGGAGTGAAACTTTAGCCATAGCAAGCGTCTCATGGATAGGAGATTGTATGACTAGCACATAACCGTATATTCAGAAAAATTTTCCACCCAAATATGTGATGTTCGCCTTTAGATTTGATAGGAAAAGCATTTACTATTAGTGCTTATGAGTGTACCGGTAGCATTTAGATTCTAGAACTTGCGTTAGTGATGCATCCCGAGACCGCTAGTGAGACTACATTCGTGTAGTAGGATTTACTACATGATAAGAGGCATTAGGATCACCCTTGTGTTAAACCCGTATTATAATTACTTGACCATTTAAGTCATATTACTTGGCTAGTTAAGTCAACTAATTTTTTCCACACCCTTAGCGTTGTACTCATTTTTAGTACATGAAACCCCTAGTACACCCCTCCGAGCCTATCTTTTCGTTTCTAACTTTAAGCATTTTACTTAAAGGAAGAATTTGTTACACCCCACTTAAATGTACACCCAAATCGCCTTAGCCTTCCGTGTATGCACTCATCTTTAGTGCATTATTGTTATTTGTTAAACCCTAAGTTAACTTTCTAATTGATTACATGGTTGCTAAGTCGAGTCATATCCTTGTACATATTGTTTTGGACGATTGGGACTCATGGGTAAGTACTTATTTTATGGAGTAATGGGGAAGAACATCATTTATTACCCCCATATGTACGTTAATCTTAAAAGTGCTCCAAGTGTTTTGATTTTCTTAATTCGAGTCATTAGATTAGTTTATTGTAAAGTATGTAAAGATTCAAGTGTAAAGGAAATGTTCATTCCCTATAATGTATTATTTTGGATGGTAGGGTAAGAGTGTATGCAAAAAAAAAAAAAAAAAAAAAAAAAAAAAAAATCAAGAAAAAGAAAAAAAAATAGAAAAAGAAAAAGAGAAAAAACATACGGACTACCATCCCTTTTCATTCTATGTTAATTTTATGTTTTTGTTATTTTTCATTTATTAGCTTAAGTCGAGTCTAGTCTTGGCTTAGCAACGCCACATTGTACATGTAATTAACCAAGATTGTTAACTCGCCACCAGTAAAACTTCCTTTATCCAACAAAACCGTGTATTTCATATCCCTACACCTAACGTTACAACCCTTTAAAAGACCTCTTTGATAGTTTATCCTAGGTGCTTACGCCATGTGGTGGAGGTTTGATCCTTTCCTAAGCCTATGGTAATTTATTTTGCTATGACAGGTAGTGAGAGATATCTTCCGTTTCCATATTGTAATTTACACTTTATTACACCCGAGAGATGTGAGTATCTAAACACTATTAGTGAGGTGCTAGTATATGACCTCCGTGCTTGTCTATTGGTCTTTAGTGGAACGATTATTTGTTGTTATTACTTTTATATTAGTGTTAAATGACCCCTAACTTGTATTTTGACTAGAATAAAAGCGCATTTGCTTGAGGACAAGCAAATCTCAAGTGTAAGGGTATATGATGAGGCGAAAAATGATCCGTTTTTAGGGGGTCATTTAAGCCCGAATTCGAATTTATTTGATCAAATATTGCACTGAATCGTTCCTTTTGTGATTTTAGGTACTTTGGGAGAGAAATCTGGAAAAGGAAGCAATTCGGACGTTTTTGGAGCATAAAAGTGAAGAAAATGCCAAAGTCTTAATTTTCCATGCTGGAAACAGTAGGTGACGGCGTCAAGAGCAATTCTTTGACAGCGTCAAGAGCAGAAGTCCATGACGACCCAGTACAGATTTGACGGCGTCACGAAGGTAGGGCGTCAAGAGTAAAAAGTCATGACGGCCTGGAAATGATTAAGTCTTGACGGCGTCAAATGTAGATCAAGGCAGTCCGAGAATAGTTTTGGCGGCGAGGTGACGGCGTCACAATGTTTGTCTTGATGCCGTCAGACCTATTTTTCTATATATAGTTTTCTTATTTTCACATTAAGAGGAGAGAAGTTTTGGAGAAACCCTAAGTACGATTTTGGTGCAACTTTTACAGGTTTTTCAAGGGTTCCAAACCCTTGATACCTTTCATTGTAATTGAGATAAGTGTTCCTTTAATTTAATCAATATGTCTATGTGTTGGTTGTTTATATCTTGTTCTTGTCTCAATTCCATTATGCTAGGCTAGATCTATCTTGTGTTTGCTTAGATCTAATGAAACCTAGATGTTAATTATGTGTTGATTACTTGTTTATTCTTGTCTTGGATGAATGATTTATACATTAGGCTTAAGAAAACTGGCAGATCTCCACTTTGTAACATGCTTGAACGTCTTAAGAAACATGAACTGAGGTGTACTAGCTCTTTATTGGTTGTATTTAATGAATGGGCCACTGTTTACAATCCCTATAGTTGTGCTGGGCATGGTGTAGGAGGAGATAAGAGCTCATAGAATTGGGGAGTTATGTGTGCCACCCCATGAATGGTATTAAGGAATATGATTCGTCATCCATGCAATGATAACAAGTAATTAACGTGTAAAAGATGTCTAGGGAGTAATGAAATCTAAGTAAACACATTTTCTCCATTTACTGCTCACAACCTTAGTATAATTTAGTTTATTTTCATTTCTAGTATTTTATTTTAATTGCATCTTAGTACTGGGTTAGTTGACTAGCAACTAATTCCGCCCAAATCCTTCAAACCCGAGATATTTACTTGCTTTCATAAAAATATAAAAAATACAAAAATAATCATCCCTCACCTTTAGCACTAGTAATTAGGTTTTCTAATCCTAGCGACACTATTCCTAGCTGAACGATCAATCCCCCAGTACTTGTCACTATACTATACTACAACGATCAGGTACACTGCCTGGTGGGGGTTGTAAGCTTCTCAAGATCCCTTGAGAGGTAAAGCCTGGTGCGATTCCCACATATCATTATGCAAATTTTCTGCCAAAAACCCAATTCTGGCAACCTGGAAATCACCAGATGGGCGGCCCCCTTAATTTTGTAAGGCGGCCACCTTAATCATTAAGGGGACCGCCCCCTTATTAAGGGGACCGGCCATCTGATGGTCGGGTTTACAGAATCTTTTCTGCTTTTTAGCCCATTTCAACCTACGTTTCCCATTTTTCACCAACATATTTTGTCCTAGTCTCCCAAACAAACCTTATCCATCCTTAAACACACAAATCTTACACTATAAATACCCCAAATCTTCCACACTCTCCATTCATCCCTTCATGACTTCTCCAAACAAACCAAAACCAAAAGCCTCAAGGCTTGCAAGAATGACAGAAAAACCCGTTTGGCGAAGAAAAAGCCCTCGAAACAAATCCATCATAACCAATGAAGTTGGAAATCACTCAACACCTCCAACTACTTACTTCCCAAACTTTACACCAAATTCACAAGGACATTCATTTGATCCTCTCTACAAACCATACAACATTGGCCAAACATCTTCCTTCATGCCAAACCACTCATCTCATCCTCCAACCATTTGTAATCATCCATACAAGTTTGATCAACCATCCCACTACAATTCCAACTACACAAACCCAATTCATCCATATCAATACAATGACTTTCTCCGCATTGCCACGGAAAAGCAAAAGTTCCGTGATGAAAAATCACAAATCCATGATCTTTGTGATCTCAATGCCATGCATCTTGCATAAAGCAACAAAGGGCAACCTCCATCATCACCCTACAACAATTGCCTTCCTCACTCTCTCAACTTGGATCAAGTTACAAACCACACTCACTATTGCCCTTGTTGCATCTTCCTTAAAAAACAAATCCTATACTTGAGTGAAGATATTTCTTGGATTGAATATCTCCTCACTCGACCTCATCCCATACCACCCTTAACACGATACAATATCGTAAGGTCCACCTCTTCCGCTCCATACCCCACTCCATATCCTTCTCCATCTAACAACTAAGCTTTATGCTTATGTGATCCTTCAAGCAAATAAAACAATCAACCAGGGGTTACAAGCAAGTCATTGTATTGCTTTCTATGATGCTTTGTTGTAATGCTTTCTATGTTTTTTCTTTTGTTTTATTATGATCAATATGCCTTAAGCATATTCAATGTTGTAATGCTTTCTATGATGCTTGAATGAATCTATTTTTATTTGCATAATTATTGCTTTGCATGTATATGTGCCTTGTTCTCTTTTAATATTTTGTATAGCCAAGATTTCCATAGCTCATTCCCTTGGTGCTCTCAAATGAGGGGGAGCATACATCAAGGGGGAGCATTAACCTTTTTGATTTTACAAAATGGGGGAGAAGAGAATGTTAAACTCTAATAATACTTGTCTAAAAATTATTTTTTAGACCTAACGAGTTTAAGGTTTTGTAATCATCAAAAAGGGGGAGATTGTTGACATAAATAATGTCTTAAAACATTGTTAGCATATTAACAATGTCCCTATGTTTTGATAATTACAAAGCATAAACTCATTAATCTAAAACTTATGACGTAAACAAGTTTTTAGTGCTTAATATTTGTCTTTGCTTCCATATCACTTAAGGTATGAATAAACAAAGGGTTGATTGCATTTCATGATCAAAGGAAATTTTTCTAATCACTAGAATTTTTATAAAATGTATTAAACATCTTATATCTTTTACAAAATTACATTTGCAATTAAAAGAATATGTTTAATTCATTATAAATATATGATTTCAAATTTCCAACCAAAAATGGCAAATTTTATCCAGAAAAATATTCCTCACTAAAAGACAAGAAAAACCAACGTTCTGAAGGGGCGGCCCCCTTAATTCCTTAGGCGGACCCCTTAATCATTAAGGGGACCGGCCACGCTCCAGAATAGTATTTTTCTCCCCTATAAATACTGGTTCATCCCTCAGAATTTTCTCACCTTTTGCACTCCTAAACTTTTTGTTCTAGATCCACATTTCCTTTCTCTTAATCCTTTGATCATAAGTACATAATTCTTTGTTTCAAAGTGATTCAAACATCATCCTCTCAAGTGCAAGAGAAGAATACTTCTATCCCCCAAGACAAGAAGTATTACAACTTGTTGTGACCTCCATATACAAGTTCTTGGTACATCATCAAGATTATTTACATCATTCTTTGTGAAGATTGTTGTGAATATTTGATTGTAGATAGTTGTGCTAGATATATAGATTGTGTGATTAGTTAGTTGCTTGGTGTGAAGAAGAAAAGTTAGGAATTAGATTGTAGTGAAAAAGCTAGGTGTGTAGTAGTTAGTTGTGAAGTGAATTGGTGTGAAGAAGATAGGCGTGAAGTAGTTAGTTGTGAAGTAGATTGATTTGAAGAAGTTGTGTAGAAGTTGTGACTTTGTTGTGAAGAAGTTGTGGTGTGTTAATTAGTGTGTAAGGTTTTCTCCGCCATAAGGGAGCTTGTTGATATAATGAAGAAAATTCTCGAGTTAGGTGCTCGGGGAGTGGAGTAGGGCAAGGAAGGTGTCCTTGTAGCCGAACCACTATAAATCTCTTGTCTCGCGGTTCGATCTTTCCATCTCTTATTTATTTCATTACTTATCATTGTTATATCTTATTGATTGATAGTTGTTTATATTGTGCAAGACTTGAGATCACAGATTATCGAATCTAAGTTTTTAAAAGCTAAGAAAACACTAAAACTACCTTTTATAACAAATTAAAAAGACGTAAAACTATTCAACCCCCCTTCTAGTTTTCCACATTCACTATTTTAGTTTGAAACATGATCTACCAACAATAAAAATAAAGCATACATACGGAAGCAAATAACAAACAAACAAAATAAAAATCACACAAAACATGGGTTGCCTCCCAAGAAGCGCTTTTCTTTATTTACGAGTCTTGTAGCTAGACTCAAGGTCATGGGTTACTACGTGACCTCATTGTTGGTTTCACTCTCTAGGTCATCTCCTATACCAGTTTTGTATTCTGAACCTAGTTGTAAGCATTCTTTGTAGAAACCAAGCATCCTATTCATCACATACTCTACTCCTCTACGTCTATCCTCATCATTCCTATAATAAGCTGCTTGTTTATGTTCCTTTTCTATATTTGACAAGAGGCGGTACTGCTCAATCTTATAGGGCATTTGGTAGGCAATCTCATCATTCTCCTCCTTGAACCTAACTATCCCTAAAGTCGGATCATAACTCATCTTAGTGGCCTCAACAAATGGTTTTCCGAACACTACTTGGCTTAGGCAAGCATCTATCACCGGACGAGTATCCTCTACTATCATAAAATCAATCTCATAAGTGAAATTTCCCACAATCACATGCAATCCTTTCACTCTTCCTACAAAATTACTTATCAAATTCTTATTGGGCATCATCCTATAACCAAGTTGTTTCTTCATTACCCAATTGTAATAAGTCCTAGTCATGATGTTTATAGGAGATCTAAGATCGATTTAAGCTTTCCATATATGCATATGCCCGATGTTGCATGGTATGTTGATGTTAGAGGGATCTCCCACTTTGATAAGGGGTGTGCCAAGGATATATGGTGTCTCGGGGCCATCGAATAAATCCTTATGATATTCCCGTTCTTCCTTGGTGGGTAACTTATCAAAGTACTCTTCTACAGTCTCTACTTCCTCTAACTCTTCTCCTTTATTAACCTCAACTTCCATAATTTCATCCCTAGTCTCGGTTTCTACTTCAACTTCATCTTTATCACTTTCTTCTATCTCCTTATCTATTGGCTTAATGGTGACAACATTGACAAAGTGGACATGTTTGGATGACGAGGGGTCTTTAGTTTGGATCCCGTTATTAGCGTCCCAAGTGTCCTTCCTAGGTGTAGTTAATGCTTGGTTGTTGAGGGCTTTCAACAAGTTGTCAATCTTGTTGGTCATCTCCATTTGTTGTTGGTTGAATTCGGTTTCAAACCTAGCTACGCGAGCCTCTTGAGATGCCATAAACTTGGACATCAATCCTTCAAGATTGTTGGTACTACCATAGTTGTTAGAAGGATTGTTGTTGAAAGTACGGTTGGAGGGTGGACCGTTTGGTTGGTAACGATTAGGCGGATTGGAAGAATTGGCTTGGTTTGGTTTCCACCTAAGGTTTGGATGATTTTTCCAAGAGGGGTTGTAGGAATCACCATAAGGGTTTGGCTCGGGTTTGAAAGTGTACCACTTATCTCCCGCTTCGTCAGTACGCGAGGATGCGTAGTCCGCAAAAGCTGTTCCGGGGAGTTCCACACAATCACGAGTGTCATGGGGACCACTACATAATTCGCATGAAGAAGTGATTTTGTTCACTTGGCTTGAAGGCTTAGGAGCTTCGTAAGATTTCATGAGAAACTTGACTTGGTCCTCAAGTTCCATGATCCTACGGTCGGGAGTGCTAGAATTGTTTGAAGGCAAAGATATTGCCTTGACCGTTTTGTTCAAATCACAGGGATCATTCCAACTTTCGTTGTCATAGAGAGCAAGATCTTCTATGAGTTCCCATGATTGTTCCGCACTTAGATCACGTAGCTTACCACCGGCCGATTGGTCAATGGCTCGCCTTGTGGATAGATCGATATGGTCATAAAAAATTTGGACTTAGAGCCAAAGATCTATGCCATGATGAGGGACTTTTTGGAGTAAGTCCTTGAATCGAGTCCATGCTTCATATAGAGTTTCACCTTGACGTTGTTGGAACATCAAGATATCATTTCTAAGCTTGCTAGTTCTCCCCGGTGGGAAAAATTGAGCAAGGAAACAAGTGGTGAGATCATCCCATGAGGTGATGGATCCCGCGGGTAAACGCTCAAGCCATTGACTAGCTTGGTCACGTAGAGAGAATTGGAATAGGCGTAATCAGGTTCGGGGCCAAAGAGGTTGGTTAGCTAGTGGTGGGTTTTGTGGGTGGTCTTGTTGTGGTGGGTTGATGGGTTCAAAGATGTTACCATCGTCCATGATGTCAGATGGTGAAGAGTTACGAACAAAAGCACGAAGAAATAAGATAGACTAAAGAGAACCTAAAAATAAAAATAAAATCTTACTAGAAAGGAATCTAGCAAGTAAACCTAATAATAAGAGATTCTAACCTAGACAATAACTATTCCCCGGGCTGCGGCGCCAAAAACTTGATGCGTAGGGATTGCACCAGGCTTTACCTCTCGAGGGATCTCGAGAAGCTTACAACCCCTACCAGGCAGTGTACCTGATCGATGTAGTATAGTATAGTGACAAGTACCGGGGGATTGATCATTCGGCTAGGAATAGAATCGCTAGGATTAGAAAACCTAAAGACTATGTCTTGAGATGAGGGATGATTCTTTTTGTATTTTTATATTTTATGAAAAGCAAGTAAAAATCTCGGTTTTGAAGGAGTTGGGCGGAATTAGTTGCTAGTCAACTAACCCAATTACTAAGATGCAATTAAAATAAAATACTAGAAATAAAAATAAACTAAATTAAACTAATGGTGTGAGCAATATATGGGAGAATTGTGTTTACTTAGGTTTCACTACTCCCTAGATATCTTTTACAGGTTAATTACTTGTTACATTTGCGTGGATGACGGATTGTATTCCTTAATACCATTCATGGGGTGGCGTACTTACTTCCCCAATCCTATAAGCGCCTACTTCACTCCTATGTCGAGCCGGCTAAGAAGCTCTTAACATGGGATCATTAGAATTTGCTCATGCATTAAATACAACCAATAAAAACCTAGTACACATCGGTTCATGTTTCTTAAGACGTTCAAGCATGTTACACACTGGAGATCTGCCAGTTTTCTTAAGCCTAACATTGAAATCATTCATCCATTACAATCATAAACAAGCAATCAACCTATAATCAACATCTAGGTTTCATTACATCTAAGCAAACACATGAAAGATCTAGCCTAGCATGTTGAAATCAAGACAAGCATAAGATATATTCAAACAACACATATACATATTGATTGAATTGAAAGAGGACTTATCTCAATTGAACATGAAAGCTTTCAAGGGGTGAAAACCCTTGAAAATACTGTAAAAAACGACCTAGGGTTTATTAGGTTCGACCCTAGTATTCTCCACACAAGTTCCTCTCCTAATGAATTAAAAATAGAAAAGTATATATAGATTTTGTGAGGTGACGGTTTCAAGAACAAATGTCTGACGCCGTCATCTCGCCGCCAAATAATTTCTCGGACTGCCTAGATCTGGGTTTGATGGCGTCACGTGTACTCCTTATGCAGGCCGTCACAAAAATTACTCTTGACGCCCTTCTCTTGACGCCTTCAGGTTTTCTCTGGGTCGTCATGGATTTTACTCCTAACGTCGTCAGAATTTCCTTCTTGACGCCGTCAGGTACTGTTCTCAGCATGGAAAATTAAGTCTTTGCCGTTTTCTTCACTTTTATGCTCCAAAAACGTCCAAAATGCTCCCTTTTCCAGAATTCACTCCCAAAGTACCTAAAATCACAAAAGGAACGATTTAGGGCAATATTTGATCAAATAAATTCAATTCCGGGCTTAAATGACCCCCTAAAAACAGTTCATTTTTCGCCTAATCACCACTCTTCCAAAAACCCGAGATTTTAATTGCTTTCATAAAAATATAAAAATACAAAAAGAATCATCCCTCATCTCTACACCTAGTTTTTAGGCTTTCTAATCCTAGCGACACTATTCCTAAGTTGAACGATCAATCCCCCGGTACTTCTCACTATACTATACTACAACGATCAAGTACACTGCCTGGTGGGGGTTGTAAGCTTCTCGAGATCCCTCGAGAGGTAAAGCCTGGTGCAATTCCCACGTATCAGACAGCGATTAGGAGAGGTATGATGGAGATACATGAGCAGATAGAGAGTCTGTTGACATAAATAATGTCTTAAAACATTGTTAGCATATTAACAATGTCTCTATGTTTTGATAATTACAAAGCATAAACTCATTAATCTAAAACTTATGACGTAAACAAGTTTTTAGTGCTTAATACTTGTCTTTGATTCCATATCACTTAAGGTATGAATAAACAAAGGGTTTATTACATTTCATGATCAAAGGAAATTTCTCTAATCACTAGAATTTTTATAAAATGCATTAAACATCTTATATCTTTTACAAAATTACTTTTGGAATTAAAAGAATATGTTTAATTCATTATAAATATTTGATTTCAAATTTCCAACCAAAAATGGCAAATTCTATCCAGAAAAATATTCCCCACTAAAAGACAAGAAAAACAACGTTCTGAAGGGGCGTCCCCCTTAATTCCTTAGGCGGTCCCCTTAATCATTAAGGGGACCGGCCACTAATTAAGGGGACCGGCAACGCTCCAGAACAGTATTTCCCCCCCCCCCCCTATAAATACTGATTCATCCCTCAGAATTTTCTCACCTTTTGCACTTCTAAACTTTCTGATCTAGATCCATTTCTCTATTCTCTTATCCTTTGATCATAAGTGTATAATTCTTTGTTTCAAAGTGATCCAAACTTCATCCTCTCAATTGCAAGAGAAGAATACTTCTATCCCTCAAGACAAGAAGTATTACAACTTGTTGTGATCTCCACATCCAAGTTGTTGGTGCATCATCAAAGATCATTTACATTATTCTTTGTGAATATTTGATTGTAGATAGTTGTGCTAGATATAGATTGTGTGATTAGTTAGTAGATTGGTGTGAAGAAGAAAAATTAGGAACTAGATTGGTGTGAAGAAGATAGGTGTGGAGTAGTTCGTTGTGAAGTAGAAGAAGGTGTGTAGAAGTTGTGACTTAGGTGTGAAGAAGTTGTGGTGTGATTATTGGTGTGTAAATTGGTGTGTAAGGTTTTCTCTGCCATAAGGGAGCTTGTTGATTTAGTGAAGAAAACTCTCGAGTTAGGTGCTCGGGGAGTGGAGTAGGGCAAGGAAGGTGTCCTTGTAGCCGAACCACTATAAATCTCTTGTCTCGCGGTTCGATCTTTCCATCTCTTACTCATTTCATTACTTATCATTGTTATATATTACTTATTGATTGTTGTTCGTATAGTGCAAGAGTTGAGATCACATATTATCGAATCTAAGATTTTAAAAGCTAATAAAACATTAAAAGTATTTTTACAACAAGTTAAAAAGACGTAAAACTATTCAACCCCTGTTCTAGTTTTCCACAATTGGTATCAAGAGCCACGTCTAGCAAGATTTTTTAAAATATATTTTATTTTAAAATTTGTAACGATCTATGGAATTTGAAAAATATTTAGAAGGGCAATCTATGCAAAGACCACCACTATTTGAAAGTGATGGATTTTTATATTGGAAATATAGATTCGAAACATATGTGAAATCAAAAGATCTTGATCTTTGGCATATTATTACCTTTGGTGATTTTCCTCCTATTCAATATAATGTTGAAACTAAAATGAATGAAATTGTTTCTTTCGAAAAACAAAATGATGATTTGAAAAAGAAATTAGCAAAAAATAATGAGGCTAAAATGGTCATTTATAATGCGTTACCACACAAAGAATATGAAAGAATTTTTATGTTTAAAACCGCCAAAGAAATTTGGGATTCTTTACTAATTACTCACCAAGGTAATAACCAAGTCAAAGATAATAAAATAGATCTTCTTGTACAACAATATGAACAATTTACGATTCCGGAAGAGGAATCAATTGATAATGCTTTTGCTAAGTTTAACACTATTATCACAAGTTTAAAAGAACTTGATGAGACATTTTCTAGTAAAAATTGTGTTAGGAAATTTCTTAGGGCATTGCATCCAAAATGGCGAGCTAAGGTCACGGCAATTGAAGAATCAAAGAACTTGATGACGTTGTCACTAGATGAACTAATTGGCAACTTGAAGGTTCATGAAGAAATCATAAGAAGAGATTCGGAAACGGTCAAAGTCAAGAAAGAACAAACCAAATCCATTGCTCTAAAAGCCAAAAAGGAACATAGTGATGATGATGATTCAAGTGACGAAAGTGAAGACGAAGAATATGCAATGGCCGTAAGAGAATTCAAGAAGTTTTTCAAGAGACGAGGAAGATTCACTAGATCATCACGAGACGAAAGAAAAGCATTCCAAAGAAATAGAAGTGACAACTACGGGAAAAGAAAGTGCTTTAAATGTGGAAGTCCAAATCATCTCATTGGCGAATGTCTAAAGCCACCGGGTTATGAAAATCAAGGCGCTTTTGTTAGTGGAACTTGGAGTGATAGTGACAAAGAAGAAGTTGAAAAGCCAAAAGACAAAAAGTGTTTCATGGCAAAAGAAACCGACGAAATATGTTTAGGAATTGATTTGGAACCTGACGAATGGATCAAAGATAGTGGATGTTCGAGGCACATGACGGGGAACCGCAAGCTATTCTCTACATACAAAGCATACAATGGAGGTAACGTTATTTTTGGTAGTGACTTACGTGGAAAAATTATTGGCAAAGGTACGATTTCTCAAGACTCTCTTACTATTGAAAATGTAGAGCATGTAGATAATTTAACTTATAACTTGCTTAGTGTAGGACAAATATGTGATAATAAATGTAGAGTCACATTTACTGAAGAGGATAGCGAAATAGTTAAGAATGGAAAAATTATTGGTAGAGGAATTAGGAAAGGTGGCATATATGTTATGAAACTAGGAAACAAACCTGAGGATAGGATATGCCTAACGACCCTAGATGAAAACTCTACATTGTGGCATAGGAGATTAGGACATGCTAACATGCAACAAATACAATCTTTGGCCTCTAAGGAATTAGTTAGAAATTTCCCTAATCTAAAATATGACAAGCATTTTTGTGATGCATGTAAAATTGGAAAGCAAGCTCATGCTAGTCACAAAGCTAAGAATATAGTATCCACTACTAGGTGCCTAGAATTATTACATATGTGGATCTTTTTGGTCCATCCGCTGTGCGGAGCTATGGAGGAAAAAAATATACCTTAGTAATAGTAGATGACTACTCACGATACACGTGGACTAGTTTTTTAAGTAACAAAACCCAAGCCTTTGAAAAATTTGAAATATTTAGTAAAATGATTCACAATTTCGGAAAATATTGTGAGTTAAATGGAATTTCTCACAATTTCTCCGCTCCACGTACTCCTCAATCAAATGGCGTAGTAGAAAGAAAAAATAGGTCACTACAAGAAATGAGTAGAACTATGTTAAATGAACAATCCATCCCACAAAAATTTTGGTGTCACGCCGTAGATACATCAACTTATATTTTAAATAGGTATCAATTAGAAGAATCCTAGGAAAAACTCCTTATGAGCTATTAAGAGGTAGAAAACCAAACTTAAGCTACTTTAGGGTATTTGGAAGTAAATGTTATATTTTAAACACTAAAGATTACCTCACTAAGTTTGATCCAAAATCATACGAAGGAATATTTTTAGGATATTCACAAAATAGCAAAGCATATATAATACTTAACAAACACTCCATGAAAGTAGAGGAATCACTAAATGTAACATTTGATGAAACAACACCACCTCCTAAAACATTACCTTTAGAAGATGATGATTTAGTCGAAGATGAAGCTATTGAGGTTAGTAAAATAAAACCCATAGGAAATGATAATGAAGACATTCACTTAGAAAATAACGAAACTGTTAATATTAAAGAATCTAGATCACATCCATTAGATAATATAATAGGACATCTTAACCAAAGAACCCTTAGGTCACAAGCCCAAGATAAAAACAATTTCTTTTGTTTCCTCTCAGCAATAGAACCTAAGAATATTAGCGAAGCCTTAAAAGATGGAAGTTGGGTTTTAGCTATGCAAGAAGAATTAAATCAATTTAAGGCAAATGATGTTTGGGAATTAGTCCCAAATCCAAAGAATATGACCATCATAGGAACCAAATGGGTATATAGGAATAAGTTAGACGAGAATGGAATAGTTACTAGGAATAAAGCTATGTTAGTTGCCCAAGGTTATAATCAACAAGAAGGAATTGATTATGACAAAACTTATGCCCCCGTAGCTAGACTAGAATCGATTAGGATATTACTTGCCTATGCTTGCGCCCTAGATTTTAAGTTATTCCAAATGGACGTGAAAAGTGCATTCCTTAACAGTTTTATCAATGAGGAGGTATATGTGGCACAACCCCCAGGATTCATTGACTTCGCAAAACCTGATTATGTTTATAAGTTAAAGAAAGCCTTGTATGGACTCAAACAAGCTCCCAAAGCTTGGTATGATCGATTAAAATCTTTTCTTATTAAACATGATTATTCCATGAGAATGGTAAATAACACTCTTTTCACTAAAAGGAAAGACCCAAATCTCATCATTGTTCAAATATATGTTGATGACATTATATTTGGATCGACTTGTCAAGACATGTGTGATGAATTTGCCAAAATCATGCATGATGAGTTTGAGATGAGTATGATGGGTGAACTTAATTTCTTCCTAGGATTACAAATAAAACAATTAGAAGATGGAATATTTTTTAACCAATCTAAGTACATTAAGGAAATGTTTAAGAAATTTGGCCTAGAAGACTCAAAACCCATGAAAACTCCCATGTCTACGGAGGTAAAGCTCACAAAGGACGATGAAGGTGAGTCCGTAGATAACACCAAGTATAGAGGAATGATAGGTAGTTTACTATACTTGATGGCAAGTTGACCCGATATCATGTTTAGTGTCTGCCTTTGTGCCCGTTTTCAAGAGGATCCCAAAACCTCTCACCTAGAAGCGGTTAAGCGTATCTTCCGATATGTTAAAGGAACTATACACTTAGGATTATGGTATCCTAAGGGATCTGGCTTAGAAACCATTGTCTATGCGGATTCGGATCATGCGGGAGACTACGTAGATAGAAAGAGCACTAGCGGTATTTGCACGTTTATGGGATGTTGTCTAACATCTTGGTTTTCGAAGAAGCAAACCGCTCTTGCTATTTCTACCACCGAAGCCGAATATGTAAGCGCCAGAAAGGCATGTCAACAAGCACTATGGATGAAACAAGCTCTCGTAGACTATGGCATTAGGTTAGAAAATGTCCCCATTATGTGCGATAACAAAGGTGCGATAGATTTAAGTAAAAATCCGGTGCAACACTCTAGGACTAAACACATAGAAATACGCCACCATTTTCTTATGGATAATGTACAAAAAGGAAATATATCTATAGAAAAGGTTGCATCGGAAGACAACATTGCGGATATATTCACAAAACCCCTTAAGTGTGAATTATTCAATCACTTGCGTTTAGGATTAGGAATGATGGAACAAGTTGACTAAATTATATTGAATTAATACAAATTTATACTTGCATAAAATTTATTTTTCTTCCACTTCATCTTTTCTGAGTCTAGGAATCTATTTCGCACAAAACTAAAGATTGAGAAGATTTATTTTCTTTGTATAAACTCCTTTGTAAAACTCAATCAATTTTCTCTAAAAATTATTCTCACAAACTAAGAATCACATGAAGATCATCTTCCTTGCATTGTTGACTAATTCTTAAAACATTGTCTTTCAAAATCATGCATAAACTCTCATATAAATTGTCAAGGTATATAATTTAATATATGTCTTTGACATTCATGATTGAGCAAAAATTAAATAAAGGAGATCATTTGGATTGTTTCATAGGATCATTATTTCTTTTCACATTTAGGAGTCGAAACAATCACAACTCCACATTTGTTGCATATAGACACACACCAGGACAAATTCACTAATAATGTTGTCATCTTGATCCATCACTAGTCTTTCACTCACTAATTGCCTTTACCTTTAATCTAAGATAGGTGCCTTAGGAAGCTTTAGTGTTCCTGCCTTTACTTACCTCCTATTGCTTATTATGTGTTGATTATTTGCTCTTTTGCCTATGTGTTTTTGCATGCATGCTATATCTTGATTAGATTAGATTCTATATTGCCTAAGGAAATTGAACTTGCTTGAATTCTAATCCAAACACATAACCTTTCTCCAAATTTTCTGCCAAAAACCCAATTCTGGCAACCTGGAAATCACCAGATGGGCGGCCTCCTTAATTTTGTAAGGCGACCCCCTTAATCATTAAGGGGACCGCCCCCTAATTAAGGCAACCGGCCATCTGATGGTCAGGTTTACAGAATCTTTTCTGCTTTTTAGCCCATTTCAACCTACATTTCCCTATTTTCACCAACACAATTTGTCCTAATCTCTCAAACAAACTTTATCCATCCATAAACACACAAACCGTACACTATAAATACCCCCAATCCTAAAAACTCTTCACTCATCCCTTCATGGCCTCTCCAAACAAACCAAAACCAAAAGCCTCTAGGCTTGCAAAAATGACGGAAAAACCCGTTTGGCGAAGAAAAAGCCCTCGACACAAATCCATCATCACAAACGAAGTTGGAAGTCACTCAACACCATCAACCACTTACTTCCTAAACTTTCCACCAAACTCACAAGGATATTCATTTGATCCTCTTTACAAACCATACAACATTGGCCAAACATCTTCCTTCATGCCAAACCACTCACCTCATACTCAAATCACTTGTAATGATCCATACAAGTTTGATCAATCATCCCACTACAACTCCAACTACACAAACCCAAATCATCCATATCAACACAATGACTTTCTCCAAATTACCACGGAAAAGAAAAAGTTCAGTGATGAAATATCACAAATCCATGATCTTTGTGATCTCAATGCCATGCATCTTGCACAACGCAACAAAGGGCAACCTCCATCATCACCCTACAACAATTGCCTTCCTCACTCTCTCAACTTGGATCAAGTTACAAACCACACTCACTATTGCCCTTGTTGCATCTTTCTCCAAAAACAAATCCTTTACTTGAGTGAAGATATCTCTTGGATTGAATATCTTCTCACTCGACCTCATTCCATTCCACCTCTAACACGATACAATATCGTAAGGGCCACCTCTTCCGCTCCATACCCCACTCCATATCCTTCTCCATCTAACAACTAAGCTTTATGCTTATGTTATCCTTCAAGCAAATAAAACAATCAACCATGAGTTGCAAGCAAGTCCAAGTGTTCTTTCTAGGCAATATAGGACTATGTATTTTCTTTTGTTTTATTATGATTAATATGCCTTAAGCATATTAAATGTTGTAATGCTTTCTATGATGCTTGAATGAATCTATTTTTTACTATTGCTTTGCATGTATATGTGCCTTGTTCTCTTCTAATATTTTGTGTAGCCAAGTTTTCCATAGCTCATTCCCTCGGTGCTCTCAAATGAGGGGGAGTACACATCAAGGGGGAGCATTAACCTTTTTGATTTTACAAAAAGGGGGAGAAGAGAATGTTAAACTCTAAATTCTTGTCTAAAAATTATTTTTTAGACCTAATGAGTTTAAGGTTTTGTAATCATCAAAAAGGGGGAGATTGTTGACATAAATAATGTCTTAAAACATTGTTAGCATATTAACAATGTCTCTATGTTTTGATAATTACAAAGCATAAACTCATTAATCTAAAACTTATGACGTAAACAAGTTTTTAGTGCTTAATACTTGTCTTTGATTCCATATCACTTAAGGTATGAATAAACAAAGGGTTTATTACATTTCATGATCAAAGGAAATTTCTCTAATCACTAGAATTTTTATAAAATGCATTAAACATCTTATATCTTTTACAAAATTACTTTTGGAATTAAAAGAATATGTTTAATTCATTATAAATATTTGATTTTAAATTTCCAACCAAAAATGGCAAATTCTATCCAGAAAAATATTCCCCACTAAAAGACAAGAAAAATCAACGTTCTGAAGGGGCGGCCCCCTTTATTCCATAGGCGGTCCCCTTAATCATTTAGGGGACTGGCCACTAATTAAGGGGACCGGCCACGCTCCAGAACAGTATTTTCCCCCCTATAAATACTGATTCATCCCTCAGAATTTTCTCACCTTTTGCACTTCTAAACTTTCTGATCTAGATCCATTTCTCTATTCTCTTATCCTTTGATCATAAGTGTATAATTCTTTGTTTCAAAGTGATCCAAACTTCATCCTCTCAAGTGCAAGAGAAGAATACTTCTATCCCTCAAGACAAGAAGTATTACAACTTGTTGTGATCTCCACATCCAAGTTGTTGGTGCATCATCAAAGATCATTTACATTATTCTTTGTGAAGATTGTTGTGAATATTTGATTGTAGATAGTTGTGCTAGATATAGATTGTGTGATTAGTTAGTAGATTGGTGTGAAGAAGAAAAATTAGGAACTAGATTGGTGTGAAGAAGATAGGTGTGGAGTAGTTAGTTGTGAAGTAGAAGAAGGTGTGTAGAAGTTGTGACTTAGGTGTGAAGAAGTTGTGGTGTGATTATTGGTGTGTAAATTGGTGTGTAAGGTTTTCTCTGCCATAAGGGAGCTTGTTGATTTAGTGAAGAAAACTCTCGAGTTAGGTGCTCGGGGAGTGGAGTAGGGCAAGGAAGGTGTCCTTGTAGCCGAACCACTATAAATCTCTTGTCTCGCGGTTCGATCTTTCCATCTCTTACTCATTTCATTACTTATCATTGTTATATATTACTTATTGATTGTTGTTCATATAGTGCAAGAGTTGAGATCACATATTATCGAATCTAAGATTTTAAAAGCTAATAAAACATTAAAACTATTTTTACAACAAGTTAAAAAGACGTAAAACTATTCAACCCCCCTTCTAGTTTTCCCCAGAGTCTGCAGAGAGGTTTCATCACGGCTCGCGAGGCAGATCACAAGTTGTGGCAGAGGAACACGGAGTTAGAGAAGGAGGTAGCAGACCTCAAGAGGGATAGTGATACTCAAAGTGTCGAGTTGGGATCGTTATGAAGCGAGTTGGATGGTTTGAGATCAGAGCTGAGGAGTCTACACCAGCATAGTGGCTAGATAGTTGGATTATGTTGCACTGTTGCTTTCTGAACCAAGGAGTGCTTGGTTAGAAAAGCTAGTTATCTTGTCTTTGATGTATTTCAGTTGTATGTTCGTCTCGTTTGGAACGATTAGTATCCTTTATGTCTTTTGTAGTTGGAACGATGTCTTGATCGCTATTTGTATGGATGATGGTTATTATATATGATGCTATGTGGTTTTGGATGCCATGGTTATTATATATGATCGCTATTTCCCAAAAACCTCACCAGGGTTTGGGGAGAACGACCCAGAAGAAGAATGAAGACCTGAGAAGACTGAAAGGGGCAACATTAGCTAGGAGAAATCCTAGTCTAAGAAAAGTATGAATTCTATTATATTTCTATTTAGATGAATTCTCGTGTTAATTAAGATTTGGTTTATGTTGCTTTGATTATCTATATAGAAGTTTATGTGCTTGTTTGAGACCTTTTTGTTTTGGTAGTATTAAAGATCGATAGTACTTATTAGTTGGGAGAATTGACCAAAGGACCCTAAACGAGTAGGTAGCAGGATAGGTAAGAATTGGTCGTATTACCCTTCCTTGTGTGTGAATTTACCAAATGATCACTTATCGATTGGATTTACTTAAAAAATGAAAGGAAACCCTAGTTCGGCCACTTTGGCATCACCTAAACAAGTCTATTAAGCATGGCGCTTAATAACTCAACATAGTCAGCTGACGACCTCCATTCATCACTAAGGTTAAAATCCTTAGATATCGGGGTAGGAGACTATGGGAAATAGGATTAGACGGATTGAGAACGAGTCTAGTTGATTTTTACCCACTATATAGAATTAATAAAGTCAAGTTTATTAAACCTTTATATCTTGATTACCATTTTGATCTATAATATACCTTTTTTAGTATTTACCTTGTTTCACCAGAACAACAGCTCTTGGGATGACACTCGGATTTATCTAAAGACTATAATTCACTTGACCGGGTACACTGCCCGTGAGTATGTGTTAGTCCTAATATCTCCAACTTTATAAATTTAAAACATGATGAAAATAACGCATCATTTGTGTTTAAAGTGATTATGCTATTGTTAGTACTTAATATGTTGCTGTTAATACGAATTCAGGTCAATTTCATAATTAGACAGTAATTATAACATGGGTTAGAATAATTAATTCATGGCTTTTTGAAATTCATTTGGCTTTGTATGGAGTATTCCGTTGCTATGTGTTATACTATTATGAATGATAGTGTGTTTGTTTAGAACATGCACAAAAAGCTTGATGTTGAGAAATAGGCTCTTCACATAATGGAAGTAAAATTTTGAAATATTATAGAATAATCCAAACTTACAAGCGAAGTACACAAAAACCGAGTCTTCAAACCAAGCAACTTGAACCAACGAGCAACATTTAAAGCCTATCAGCAGCATTAAAGTTCCCTCAACAACACTAAAAACCTCAAACAGCAGTAACAATGTGTGAGCAGCTTTAAAAATAATGCAGCATCATTAACTGAAAACCTGAAACAATATTAATCTTGATTCAAGCAGCACTAAGTAGAACACAATAGTAGAAACTATAATGACCACCACTCTCTACCACCACAAAAGCATCACACCACCCTTCATCTTCATCTTCTCCGGTAACCTAACCGCCTTGAAGAAATTTAATTAAGAACGAGACAACAAAGTTTATAATGGAAGGAAGTGTATGGCGTTGAGAATTTTTAAAGTCTAAATAACTAATAGCGTTATTCTCCGTCTTTTCATGGAAAACTTTGTTATCGATTTATATGCCCTCAACTATCATTTTCACTCTAAGACCAACTAACATCATACAATAGAGAAGAAAAAAAAAATATTTTCAAAGTAGTCTTTTTCCCATTTCTCAACTTGTTTGATCGAATTTGCTTTTTGATCGAGTATAGAGTTAAGAGTTTGAGGGTCTTAAGGAGGCTGCATGATGCAGGGGCTAACATTTGCAGGGCTATTGATAGTAGACTTATCCATCAACTGCTTGACAAACCCTTCTAAAGTGCAAGCCATGGTCTCTGAATAATGTTTTGTAGCATTCTTAAGTATAGTAGGCTTGTATTTCATGAGCTTCAAATAAGCGGTTAAAAGATGAAACATGTAGTTGTATACATTATCCATCTTTGTATCTTCTTGAATAAACCTACTTCCTGCTTTTTCGATTTATTGCACCTGTTATAGAAATACAAACATGAGTTGTTTGCATGAGTCTATCTAGGAACCTATTAGTTTGTCCATTTTACTTTTCTATTTCCTGGGTTCTAATTTTCTAATCAAAATGTACTTATAGGTGTCATTTGAAAGTGGAAAATGGGTTGGGTGAGACGTGCTGGATAATGGGTCAAAACAAGTATCCAAAGCACTTTGTCCCTCTTTTTTACTTTTGATTATGAACAGATATTTTCTCATTAATGACTTATATTTTCAATCATATGATTTAGGAAGCTGTATCATGCGGGTCATTTAGAAGAAGCTATAGAGTTAATAAAGACAATGCCAATGGATCCTTTGGCTTCTGTTCGAGGGTATGCTTGTATGGTGGATATGTTGTGACGTATGGGTCATTGGAAGTTGAGTAGTTTGCTATTGCATTCTACTGAAGTTGACGGCACAAAGCCATGTACGGGGGTATGCTTACAATTATTACATTCTACTAAATTTTGTTGTTGCTCATGCATTCCATTTTTTTGTAGTCAGAAAAAGCCTATATTAGTTGGTATTTCCTACAACTCTAGCAGTCTATATACATATTGATCCACTATCTCCTCAAACAGATTATGGGTTTCTAAAACTGTGTTTTGTCTCTAAAAGAGCATAGAACCAAACACCTTTTTTTATCTGCAATCTAAAGACAAAATAAATGGCTAATCTACTCCAAAACACAATTCCAAACACCCTCAATTTTTGTTATATATTATCTTTTTTTGATAGATAAAGGAGTAATACTTTACCCGACATTGTATACTGAAAAGCCATGTGCATTGATATAGAACACAAAAATGTTAGTAATGGTATTCCAAGTTATTACCATAATATGTCAACCTAAATTTAACGTGTTATGGTATTTTCATAATATGCAAACTTAAATTAGAAAAGCTAAAACTTCATAAATTCAAATATATGAATGCCGTATTACTTCGTTGGCCATTTTAATGTTTGTATATCTTTAACGGAATTGAGTATATTAGATATGATTTGTATGTGTATATATAGCCATTGGTGTTTATGTTTCTTGCACTCAAAAAAATTTCTTTCATTCACTAAACACAATGACTCGTCCAGCCGTGAAGTACCAATTTTTGGTTGATTCATGAGCAAGGAAGGTAAGCTTGAAAAAATGGAAAGCAGGTTTGATAAAAAAATGAACGAGCCAAAAATATTTTGTGATGTTGATGCGTGTCTTGTCATGTATGATTCACCTGATGCTCTGGCTGAGGTTTAGCCATCTCATTCTGAAGCGTTGTGTGTCATTGAAAAGTTTGATGAAGCAAAGATGGTGATTCCATACCCTGAGCTTGACTGGAAGGCTATTCTACAGAAAAGCATAGCAAAAGCTGAAAAGCAGTTGAAGAAACAGAAGGAAAAGAGTTCAAAATTGTTGATGGAAATTTGTTGGAATGATATCAATGTTGTTAATTGGCTCAATCCTGAGGAGCTGCACGGTTTATGTGTGCGCTTGATAATTAGCTTAAGCTGATTGATGAAGCGATCGATGCAAAAACTTTTAGTGTGAAAGCGGAGGAGAAGATTTAACATTTTTGTTTAGGAAATATGTTATTAGTCATTACGAACTGATAGTATAATCTACCTAAATTATGTGGTCATCTTATATGTTTAATGCAATTTTCCCTTTAGTTTTAATAAAAGTTTTCTATTATAAGTTCGTCTCCTTTTTTTTTTATTGAATTATAAAGTATGAGTCTATGGGTGTGAAGATTATAACCTTTTTTTGGTGATTTTAATGAACATTAATAAGAATCCATCTAGGGCATGTTTTCGGTAGATAAACTCGTCTATTAAAGAAACATATCCAAAGGTACCATTGGTCTAAATAGATATCAGTATGTAAGTTGGTTAAATGTTTTTAGAAAGAGATATTGCAGCGACCGCATATAGCTTGATAACTAATCTGTGTGTTTAGGTATTGTTTATCACCAGATGATATCCCTCATTTGACCACAAGTGAATCATTTGGTGATAAACAATAGCTAAAACATAGATTGGTTATCAAGCTATATGAGATCGCTGCAATATCTCTTTCTAAAAACATTTAACTAACTGACATACTAATATCTACTTGGACCAATGGTACCTTTGGATATGTTTCTTTAATAGACGAGTTTATCTACCGAAAACATGCCCTAGATGGATTCATTAAAATCACCAAAAAAAGGTTATAATCTTCACACCCATAGACTCATAGCTTTATAATTCAATCAAAAAAAGGGAGACGAACTTATAATAGAAAATTTTTATTAAAACTAAAGGGAAAATTGCTTTAAACATATAAGATGACCACATCATTTAGGTAGATTATACTATTAGTTCATAATGACTGATAACATATTTCCTAAAAGAAAATGTTAAATCTTCTCCTTCCCTTTCACACTAAAATTTTTTGCATCAATCGCTTCATCAATCAACTTAAGTTGATTATCAAGCGCACAACATAAACTGTGCAGCTCCTCGGGATTGATCCCATCAACAACATTGATATCATTCCAACAAATTTCCATCAACAGTTTTGAACTCTTTTCCTTCTGTTTCTTCAACGGCTTTTCAGCTTTTGCTATGCTTTTCTGAAGAATAGCCTTGCGGTCAAGCTCAGGGTATGGACTCACCATCTTTGCTTCATCAAACTTTTCAATCACGCGCAGCGCTTCAGAATGAGATGGCTAAACTTCAGCTGGAGCATCAGGTGAATCATACATGACAAGACACACATCAACATCACAAAATATTTTTGGCTCGTTCATTTTTTTGATCAAACATGCTTTCCCTTTTTTCAAGCATACCTTCCTTGCTCGTGAATCAACCAAAAATTGGTATTTCACGGTTGGATGAGTCATTGTGTTTAGTGAATGAAAGAAATTTTTGTGAGTGCAAGAAACATAAACACCAACGGCTATATATACACATACAAATCATATCTGACATACTCAATCATGTTAAAGATATACACACATTAAAATGGTCAACAAATTAATACGGCATTCATATATTTGAATTTATGAAGTTTTAGCTTTTCTAATTTAATTTGGTATATTATGAAAATACCTTAATACATTAAATTTAGGTTGACATATTATGGTAATAACTTAGGAATGCCATTACTGACATTGTCGTGTTATATTATCAATGCACGCGGCTTTTCAGTATACAACGTCGGGTAAAGTATTACTCATTTATCTATCAAAAATAGATAATATATAACAAAAATAGAGGGTGTTTGGAATTGTATTTTGGAGTAGATTAGCCAGTTATTTTGACTTTAGAATGCAGATAATAAAAAAAGATGGTGTTTGGTTCTACGCTCTTTTAGACACAAAACACAGCTTTAAAAACCCATAATCTGTTTGAGGATATAGTGCATCAATATGTATATGGACAGCTAGAGTTGTAGGAAATACCAACTAGTATAGGCTTTTCTCGAATAAAAAAAATGGAATGCGTAAGGAATAACAGAACACATCAGCAACAACAATTAAAAATTTAGTAGAATGTAATAACAGTAAGCATACCCCCATACATGGCTTTGCGCCGTCAACTTCAGTAGAATGCAATAGAAACCTACTCAACTTCCGATGACCCGCACGTCCCAACATATCCACCATACAAACATACCCCCGAGCAGAAGCCAAAGGAGCCATTGGCATTGTCTTTATTAACTCTACAGCTTCAAATGACCCGCATATAGGATATAGCCTCCTAAATCATATTATTGAAAATATAAGTCATTAATGAGAAAATATCTGTTCATAATCAAAAGAAAAAAGAGGGAGAAAGTGCTTTAGATACTTGTTGAACCCATTTCCCACTTCCAAATGACACCTATAAGTACATTTTGATTAGAACCCAGGAAATAGAAAATTAAAATGGACAAACTAATAGGTTCCTAGATAGACTCATGCAAACAACTTATGTTTGTCTTTCCGTGACAGGTGCAACAAATCAGAAAAGCAGCAAGTAGGTTTATTCAAGAAGATATAAAAATGGATAATGTATACGACTACATGTTTCATCTTTTAACCGCTTATTCGAAGCTCATGAAATACAAGCCTACTATACCTGAAAGTGCTCTAGAACTTTGTTCAGAGACCATGGCTTGCACTTTAGAAGGGCTTGTCAAGCAGTTAATGGATCAGTCGATTGTCAATTGCCCTGCAAATGTTAGCTCCTGCATCATGCAGCCTCCTTACGACCCTCAAACTTTTAACTCTATACTAGATCAAAAAGCAAATTCGATCAAACAATTTGAGAAATGGGAAAAAGGCTACTTTGAAAAAATTATTTGTTGTCTTCTCTATAGTATGATGTTAGTTGGTCTTAGAGTGAAAATGATAGTTGAGGGCATATAAATCGATAACAAAGTTTTCCATGAAAGGACGGAGAATAACGCTATTAGTTATTTAGACTTTAAAAATTCTCAACGCCATACACTTCCTTCCATTATAAACTTTGTTGTCTCGTTCTTAATTAAATTTCTTCAAGGCGGTTAGGTCACATGAGAAGATGAAGATGAAGGGTGGTGGTGATGGTTGTGTGGTGGTAGAGAGTGGTGGTCGTTCTAGTTTCTACTGTTGTGTTCTACTTAGTGATGCTTGAATCAAGATTAATATTGCTTCAGGTTTTGAGTTAATGCTACTGCATTATTTTTTAAGCTGCTCACTCATTCTTGCTACTGTTTGAGGTTTTTAGTGCTGCGTAGGGAACTTTAATGTTGTTGATAGGCTTTTAAGTGTTGCTCGTTGTTTCAAGTTGCTTGGTTTAGAGACTCGGTTTTGTGTCCTTCTACATTAATTTTGTGTACTTCGCTTGTAAGTTTGGATTATTCTATAATATTACAAAATTTTACTTCCATTATGCGAAGGATCATGTTCCTCAAGAGCCTATTTTATCAACATATCATTCATAACAATATAACACATAGCAACGGAATACTCCATACAAAGCCAAATGAATTAAAAAGCCATGAATTAATTATTCCAATCAATGTTATAATTACTATCTAATTATGAAATTGACTTGAACTCGTGTTAACAGCAACATATTAAGTACTAACAATAGCATAATCACTTTAAACATTAAGTTTTATAAACCCTAAAATTAGTAACAATATTATAATCGGCTCTTAATACATTGATTTCACAAAATTAGGTCAAAATTAATGTTACAGTATAAACAATGATTAACCTAATATTCTGAATCAGAGGCGAAGACAGCGATGGTGACGATATGACATCAGCAATGGTGGCGAAGCAACGTCGGCAATGGTGGCTGTATGACGTCGGCGATGGTGGCGTCACGAAGACATCGATGGTGGAGATGCAACGACATGGATGATGGCGGTGTACAGTGGGGCGGGGATGGTGACGGTGCGACAATGGTGATATAGACGGAGTTTGATTTTTTATTTGAGTTGGAAAATGAAAAGTTTATGAGTGTTTGTGTGAACTTTTAAAATGTATATTTGTAGTTGTTTGCTTTTTTACTTGTTTCAGTCAAAGTTAAGAAAAATAGGTTATATAATGACGGTATATGTCTTTAGCCGGGAAAGATTACAGTCAGTGGTAGTGAAGATGAAGGGTGGTGGTGATGGAAAGTTAAAAAGAAAATGAATATTAAACTTGCAAAAAATGTCCCTACAGTAGCGAGGGTAAAATAGTCATTTCATAGGCCACGAACTTGAGGCGAGGGTAAAATAGTCATTTCATAGGCCACGAACTTGAGGCGAGGGTAAAATAGTCATTTCACAGGCCACTAACGTGAAAACACTAATGAGCGTTAGCCAAAAAATCTTTTTTTGCATGAACAGTAACGCGACAAGGACATTTTTGCAGAAAATTGAAAGTTTAGAGACAATATTTGCAGATTTTTTTCGAGGACATTATTTGCATTTTTCGCAAAGTTAAGAGACATTTTTTGCAGTTTACTCTTATTCTTTTTAAGAAAAAACACAATTATATGTTGTTGTCTATAAATATTAACATTATAGACTAAATTAATGTTAACACATAAATTAAATACGGCTTATATTATTATTAACAAGGATATATATACTAAACTTAAAGCACGAGTATTAATCGATATTAATACATAATGAAAAACTTATGTAAAAACTCCACCACGTACAGATATTATAACTATATGAGTATTAAATGTTTAACATAACTTTATGGAGAAGTATGCACGAGGTTAAAAACTAATACGACTAAAACTTTTATTAACGAGAAAATAAATATGGGGTATTACTATGCTATGAAAGTAAAAAACTAAAAACACTTACACACTTCTTATTATTGAAGTTTCAAAATATGATAAATATAGTAATCGATATTATCATAATAAAAATTTATATAAAAACTCTAATATTCCTTGTTACTTGTATCAATTAGCAAAATAGTTTTCTTATATAGTAAAAAACATAAAGAAGTTTTTGCAATCCCGGTGAACCACTTATTTTTATTTATTTAGATTTTACTTTTTTACATTGTAATGACTAATGCATAACTACTTTTATATTATGAGTTTTTTTTAACTTGTGGCTTAGAGACACATATTTAAACTGAGTCACACAACCGCTAGTCCTTCGGGAGGGTCACGGTCGGTCCGGTCGGAACGGTCCGTTTCCCATATTTGAGAACCTTATGGTTAAATATATATACTTTTAAGGCACAATTTTATACTAAAACTTAATAAGCTCCTGAAATATAAAAAAAGTAAAACCTCTGCTACTGCTCCGGCGACCTCCTCTCCAGTATTAGGTTATCATCTATACTTTATAATTCTGTCTGTTGTATATTTATATAAACTCATCTGAAATGATATTAGGTTTTACTTAATTCGCCCTTTTTCATCTTAATTTTGTTACTTTTTATTTATTGTTGTTAGATTAATTTTTTTACTTAATTCGCGCTGATATTATTTTCCATTTTGGTGTATTACGAAATAATTGTTCTGCATTTAAAGTGTACATATATCATATATGATTCTATTAACTGAAATTATTGAATAGTGAAAG
This sequence comes from Artemisia argyi, assembly GCA_030686995.1. Lineage (NCBI taxonomy): Eukaryota > Viridiplantae > Streptophyta > Magnoliopsida > Asterales > Asteraceae > Artemisia > Artemisia argyi. Next base: position 704,280 of record JARVZY010012386.1, on the reverse strand, counting down.
TGAAAGAAAAAAAAGTTAAGAACGTAATTCGATAACAAATAGTATAAATCAAACACGTACGTATTATGTCATTGATACTATTTATTTCAGCGTAAAACAAAATCAGCCTTAAATTCATTCCTAAGACGGGTTAGAACATTATGTAATCCTTTTGACATAAATTACAGACTCAACTCTATGAGTGATGCCTCTCATGGATGCCATACTAACGTATTTCTGTGAGGTAGAGATGATTAGTATGCCTTCATGAAGGAAATGTAACTCTAGAGTTTGATCTTGAGTGGCCATGAGGCCTGCACTTTAAAGGGTCTAAGTGTCTGCTGCATTGGTTTACATTTAAATTCTTTAAAGGTGTAGGAAATGTAGTGGTTTCTTGGTGAGAATGTGAAATTTTATTCATTAGTTGTTTTTATGTCTAGTACATGACTGAGTAGTATATAGGACAATGAGTTTGTTCATTGGTCCTAATAGTATGCAACTCATAAATCTTTAAGGAAGTTTGGTAATAATATATTACAAATTTTCACAAAAAAAATAATAATAATAAAAATAAAATAAAATAAAATTTTAAAACGGTCATTTACTGCTCTTTTCAGTCATTTATATCCATGTAAGACTTGATAAGAAGTTAATTGAACATGTGCGGGATGGCGGTGGTATTTGAAACACAAGCCAATGCGTTTTTTTCTCTCTCTCTCTCTAAATGTTTAAAAATATTTTAATCAAATTACTTGATTCGGGTTAGTCGGGTTCGGGTCAACCTGAATAACAACTATATAGCGTAAAAAATAACCAAAGAGGGCAAATTTCATAAAATAAACAAGGAAATATATGATAATAAAAATTTAAAATCCCTTGTTTGGGTTGACCCTGAAACTCCACCCGAATGAGGTTTCAGCATGTACCAACCCGACCCGAATAAGTTTCTTTTTGGGTTCGGGCTGGGTTATTCGGGTTCGGGTATCTTTGACAGCCCTATTTCTGGCATAGATGTCAAAACATGTTTTAAGTTCCTGTCTAAACATTAATGAGCCATATAGTTTACTGTTTATTGACCGTTCTTTGTGTATATAGGTTAGATACACGCGCGCACACACACGCTCACATGTGTACGATTTTATGTAATTTATGCACATTATTACGATTTACACACGTTATCTGGCTAAAGACATACACGTATTCATGAAAAGAGTTGTTCAATTATTTACATTTAATGCAAGCATCTTTGGTAGTTTACGACACAGATTTGCTAATAACGGTCATACGACAAGTACCAAAAAGTAAATATCATATAAATAATAATGAATCGCCTGTACGAAATAAAAGGAGTAGCCTTACGTTTGACTTGGCAATGATCACAAGGCCCCTTTTTCAACATTCTGACTCTTTCCATGCTGACTCCTTGGGTAACTTTTGACAGTATAACAATGAAGTACACACAAAAAACTTAGTTAATCTCACCAACATAACTATTAAGGAAAACAGAAGTAACCAAAAAAAAATTTACAGAAAGAATAAGGGTAAAACTTAGAAGTTCGAACTATCTTGGGTTACCTGTAAGCCTTGATGTGCTTTCAAATGTTTTCTTTTGTCTTTGCAAGTGTTCAATTTCTAGATGGAATGATAGGTATATATATAAATCTAAATGACGAATAGGATTAAATTTAGGAAAAGTTGAAAGTATAATGAATGCTAGTTTTGGAAAAACATTAAATTGTTTTGCAATATCTTTCATAAACTCATATCTTAGTCATATACATTCACTTTTCAAGGATTTTAAATGAATCTCCATTTAAAGTCTAATTATGTTTTATATCTTTGAACAAAATTTACTTGTTTTCCTTAGGAGGATATAAAAAATAAAGTAACATGGAAGTACCTAGCCTGAAATTAATTAAATTTCTATACATGAGCGATAGACTTTGACTTACAATTTTTTTTCTATACATGAGCAATAGTTTATGGAACAACACTAATTTGTTTTGCAGTACCTAGTTTTAGTCATGGTAGATACAGATATATTTTTTGTGAAATTTTTTAACAAACTATATGGGTAGTTAAGTACGAGTGTGGCTAGGTTAAAGCATTATATGTTTTCCTTTTGTTAATTTGTAATGTGACTGCATTATCTATTACCGTTGCTCGTGTTCAAAATAATTCTACCACACTTTCCTGAAAGTTTGTAACATTTTATTAGACATTTTATAGTTCACGTACCAAAAGGGGACTTTGAAAAAAGTTAGTTGCTATTTAATAGCCTAAATGTAACACCCCCAAAATACCGCAGCGGAAGACTGTGTCATAGGGGTGCTACTTCATAATACAAAGTACAAGTTATAGAAAACGAACTCTAAATGAGACGTTTTGAAAAGTTACCATTCGATTAATGAATTCAAAGTTACAAACATGAGATTCCAATGTATGATACATAAATGTATACAAAATGTTTTGAATAATAAATGATAAAAGCATAAGTCTTCAGAATATGCTGCTTGACTCTAAGTTCCACGCACTAGCTATCGCCTTACTAACCTGAGATAAACATGCTAAAGTGTCAACACAATGGTTGGTGAGTTCATAGAGTTTGTCTTAAAACAGTTGAAAAGCCTTAAAAGAATGTTCACACAGCAAAGGCATTGAGAATCCACTCAGTTACAAGTCCCGCCATAAGAGACTTGTAACCTGTGTGTTCACAACCCACTGCTAACATATAGTATAATAAAGACATGTATAAGTTCATCAAGACAATTAAGCAATTAGTAGTGAGTCTCTACTTCATCTCCGAAGACCTCACTTTTATGATGTATCCAACATTCGCAAATGTTAGGATGTATCAAAGACAACTGGGAGCCACTTCCCAAAGAAAACTGGGAGCCACTTCCCAAAGATATAAGTTTACTGGGAGCCACTTCCCAAAGATAAAAGACAGTCATGTATGTATGAAATCAAGTATAATGCCATCAAGTATAAGACAATCAAGTATAAAACAATCAAGTATAAATGTTTTGAGTATTTATACAAGTAAGCAAGTAGTTGAGCATGTATCCCCCCCAAGAGTTAAAACAAGTACGAAAAGAGTAGGGGCTATGACTCACCATAAGCTTATGTAATGAGAAATGAAAGTCGTACTCGAATCGCGAAAGTCTCTAAGAGCAGCCTATAATAGAACGTTGCGACTTAGGTTTGGAGTCACATCTAAGAATACGAAGAATTGCCTATATATGTCTTGCATAATGTTCATGATGTAGTACTTAGTATATAGCGTAAGTCTTTGAATATAAATGGCTTATGAAACATGTATATGTTGTATATCTCTTACTACCGTTCGGGCCGACATAATTCAGAAGTCATGGAGTAAACGTTCGAGGAGCCAGGACACTTTAATTCGTAAATCCACAACTCATCTCGACGGCTTACTTAATGAACTCCTCACATGAGGCTCCCTACTATTGTAGTATTTGATAACATATATATAAGTTTTTGATCTTTAAAAGTTATATGGTCTTTAGCCGTGGCTTTGCCGTGACCTTGGTCATTGTTACCATGGTCTTGAGACTCAACCTTGGCTTTAGCCATGGTTGTGGTCTTGGCTTTAGGTCATTAGACCTCTTGGTCTCATCTAATTATAATCATTATATAGTGACTTTGGTCTAAAAATGGGCTGTTAAGAATTTGAAGAAAATTATCACTAAGAAAGCATTTTCAGGGCTCGAGCTTCTTCACTCCTGAACGAAAACGTCGTTCTGGACAACTTTCGTGTTTTAACTTTTTGATGAATCGGACCAGAAGTGGGACTTTCAAATTGGCAGAATGCAAAACAGTAGGTTATAGGTAGTTTCGGCGTTATGGTGTCGCTAACTTCTTGTGGCCATAACTTTTGACTCGTGTACTTGTTTTGGGTGATTCAAATTGCTATGTTTTCCTTGTTAAGTCCTCTTTAACAGTAAGTAAGTGTCAAATATCAAAGTTATACTATTGTGGTCATGGTTTTCCATAAAAATCACTAGTTTGCTTGTTTGCTTGTCATAAGTTAACATATGTATACCAATACTTGTTTTATCCATTTTTAAACATCATGAACACAATAACAAGAACATATATAGCATGAAAAGAACACAAAGAGCATGAAAATGATATTGAGCAAGAGAGTGTGTAAGGGTTTCTTACAACTTTTGGCTTTCACTTAAGAAAGGAAGTCAAATATGAACTAGGACACTAAACCTATGCTTGTAAACCCTTCACCATAACTCTTGTAACCATTGATAGACTTGATATAAACCTTGTGAAAACCATTTAACTTCAGCCCCTAATCACCTTGTGTAGCTCCTAATTCAACCATGGAATCACCAAACAAACTTAAGAACTAGGTAGAGAATACTAAGACCTTGAACTTTGTAGTGTAACTTGTAGTTTGAAGATCAAAGGATCATGGAGTTAGGGATTGTGTTGTGGCGTTTTTTTATTGATGAGAATGGAAGGGATTAGCTTGCTATTTATACTATGAATGAGGAGGTTAGGAAGGTTACTAGGAACTTACATAAACTTGGTGACAAAGTTGTAATTAAATCTTGATCTAATGGCTAAAGTCATGAGATCATGCCACAAGTGTGAATGCCCCCCCTAGTGGCGGTTCATGAACTTGGAGAACAAGGTGTGGACTTTTGATGGTATTATCCTAAGTATGTAGCTAGTTTTGACTCCGTAAATCGCTAACCGTAAATGATTAAGCCTCAAAACGTAAAACCGGGTATCGTAAAAATATGAAATTTGAAAGTATTGTTAAACATGTCAATATAGTCCATAATAAAATATAAAATGAGTGGTAGGTTCTATCAGGTACTAAAACCCTGCTAAAAACTGGAAACACGGGTCTAAAACGCGTAATTCGCGTAAAACGCTGAACTGAAAAACGTAAAATTCCGAAACTTTTGGAATTGTCCTAAAATGAGAGAAAATCATATTTCTATTGTTTATAATGTTTTATGGATATATCGGGATGCTGGAAGGACGTTTAAACCTAAAAGTAAATCTCGGACACGGCTTTGTGATTTTTGCAGAAATGATCCAACGAGCGTCAAACTCTCGGATTATCGTTAAAATAGTTTAACTTACGAGAATATGAAATAAAAATTTCTGAGATGAATAGTGAAAAGTGAATAGTAAAAAGTGAATAGTAAAAAGTGAATAGTAAAAAAGTGAATAGTAAAATTTTCGAGAATAAAAGTTAACCTGAAATTGCGAATTGTTACACTAAAGCCTTTTTAGAATCAAAACGTCATTAGCTAAACAAGATGTGGGTAATATTCGAGAAAGTCATTGTAATATAATCATCATAATATGCTTCCAGTGGTAGAATAAATGTGAACATAATACATGCAGATGATATATTTGTAATTTTATCCATTTATTACAGCTATCTAATTTTTTAACTTTATAAATGTAAATTATATTGCCCACTATCTTGTATTCATAATGACATTCTGATTCAGATATTAGAAATATGAGCTATTTACATTTATAAAGTTAAAATTAGATAGTTGTAATAAATGTATAAAATTACAAATATATTCATCTGCATGTATTATGTTCACATTTATTCTTCCACTAGAAGCATATTATGATGATTATATTACAATGACTTTCTCGAATATTACCCACATCTTGTTTAGCTAATGACGTTTTGATTCTATAAAGGTTTTGGGCTATTAAATAGAAACTAACTTTTTTTAATGTCCCCTTTTGGTACGTGAACTATAAAATGTCTAATAAAATGTTACAAACTTTCAGAGAGTGTTCCAATATGCACATTTTGGTGACTTGTCATACCACAAATCTGACACGTGTCACTATAATGAAACACTTTTTTGAAAATTTTGTAACATTTTATGGGAGATTTTGTAGTTCACGAACCAAAATGTTACTTTAAAAAAAGTTCGTTGGTATCTAATGGCCTAAACCCATCTAAAAAGCCGAAACTCAAGATTCATGATTTCAAATAACCAGAATAAATTATTTTCCAATATGCGTAACATTACTTCACAAAGGTCGAGTTTTAGTAATTTGAAACCAGATATCCAATTATGTATAGTAAATGATGGTGTTTTTGTAGTGGTTCAATTATAACTGCAACTCTGAATTCAGTGAAAAGATAACACATAGCCACATAGGTTAAAATGAGTACTATCTTAGTGTGCCTTGGATTGTCTGAATAAATACTTCATCTAGAGTTAAAATCATGGATGTTCCTTTTGGAGCTTAAGAGAGTAGTCCGTGATATAGAAAAAATACATATCTCTCACCCAGTTAGAAAGGAATATTAATTGATGGACAAGTCTCGATGCCAATAAATGATATTTGATAAGTATTAGGTCAAAAATGACGTAAGGTTTTGACAGTTCATTTCTGTTTTACGTCCCTTTACATAAAAATCCCAATATAATCTTTATACTTTTTTTGGGTTATTTCTTTGTATCCCATCTGTGTACAACACTTTTTTTTTTCTCTAATATGGGAGACGTGAGAGTTACATTTAATTTAGCTCATCGTGAATAGAAATAATTCATACAGTAAAGACTAACGTTAACCGCATACCTAGCTTTAACTTATTCGTAGTATGCAGACACATTTTTTTTTCAATTGGAAGGTTGGAATGTGGATTTAAACTAGTGATCTCCAAGGATTACCGCGCAGGTGCATGCTAAATACTAATCAGGTAAAGAAGACTTGACACTATATTATACGCTGGTATAATTAGGAATCCTTAGTTCTTGTTTGGTTAGAACTCATGTCATGTTACATTTGTAATGTAAAAAAACTTGTTATACTTAACATTGAAATCAAAACAAATTCGGTGAGATTGTTTCTTTCTATTAATGAAACACAAGATGAAAGCTTAATTAACTTTAAACATTATGTTTAATCGAGTTCAAGAAGACAAGAACTCAAACTCATTATAGTAAGCAGTAGCACACATGTTTTATCTTGAAAAACATGAAACATCAAAATTATGTCTGGAGTATATATTCTATAATTTTGATTTATTTGGAGATGTTAACATTTCTGAAACACTGTTTTCATGATTTGTTTTCATTAAATGTGAGCATAAAAAAAAGGTTTGCCAAACAAGGCTTGGCTGTTGTTGGTAGGTCAACTTCTAAATGCCGGGTTTACAATTAATGGGGTTGATTCATCTATAAATACAATTATTACATTTTATTCAAGCAGGATTTTTCTAACATTCCTATATGATTAGGATGTGTTTTTTAAGCAGATACATGTTCTCTGGTGAGAAATCTTATAATTTGCTAAAGATATTGGGCAGTCGATAAATGTTTTAGAATGTAGATGTCACGTAAAACATCAGCTTTCTTGCTCACACTTTTGAAGCTGTAAATCTGTAATTGCAATTGTGGGCTATTCGAATTCTATGTTGCACGAAAACGCAGTCGGGGTGTCGTCTCCCGTACCGGAAACGTTTTGGAAACGGGAAACGGCTAGAAACGCCTGGAAACTCGCCGGAAACGCTTCTGGAAAAAAGGAAACGTTTCATGTTGACCGGAAACGCGAGATGTTGAGCAAGAAACGTTTTGGGAAGCATTTCTGGGCCTTTGAAATGCGAGGTGTTGAGCAGTGAGTGACAACAACAACAACAACAAAAGAGTAAAAAAAATTATGACGGAATCTATGGCTTCTTTCCTTGAGATCTGGTTTACTAGTTTTATACTTTTGTAGGTGAGAGAAATGGAATATTAAAATGAGGATTAAAAAAGGCCCCACTATACTAGAGATATTTAGTTAAAAAAATACCAATAATGATAATATTATTTTATTATCATGTTATATTAGATATGAGTATTATTTATTTTACTCTTACATAAATGGTAAAAATCAATAGTACGGAGTAATACAAAACTTTTAATATTTACAATACGTATTCTTTATATGAAAATCCAATAATTTGTAATTTGTTTCTTATTTTATTTAACTTATATCTTGTTCGTTTTAAAATAGAATAATGACAATTTGGTGATAACAATTTAATGTTGAATATTTGATGTTTATTTATTTCATTAGTAATTATATATATAAAATTATATAAAATACATAAACGTTTCTTGCCGTACCCGTTTCTTGAATTTTAGGACATTGGCGTTCCTAAGTACTCGTTTCCGTTCCCGTCCCCGTTTCCGTATCCATCCCCGTGCAACATAGAATTTCGAATAAAGTCATGCAAGTTTTCAATTTACAAACACTTGCTACCACAGAACTAAACGAATACATAAGTTCCATCGCAGGTATATGTTAGGGTAGAACACATCTAAAATAAAGTACAGTCGTTATATTCAACACATTCGTGTGTGTGTATATATATATATATATATATATATATATATATATATATATATATATATATATATATATTATAAGCTAATGCATAATTTATCTAATTTATAAATTGCTACTGACCTATTTATTAGTGGCTGTTTCTCAGTTATATTGATCAATCGGAAGGATTGAAGGTGAGGAGAATGGTTTCCATGACAAGGCAGCCTAAGGCTATTTTCATGGCTTTTGGGACGAAAGGGACGTGTATCCGATAGCTGTAATTCTCTCTGTCTTCTGCATATTTTATCTCCTCCATTCCAAATTTTATGCCAATTTAATTTCTCCTTTTTTTTCCTCATTGAATGAATGAATGAACGTTTTAGCAAAAGGCTTTCGAAATATTCCTAGAAAGATACCTGCTATTCTCTGTAATTAAAGTTGATGGAAACCAGTTTAAGTTATCTGACAATCAATGCTTTTTAAAAAAGATGAAATTTATTATGTTCGAGTACGATGTGGTTTGTTATGATGAATGTATAAGGATATTATATTGGTTAGAGCACCATATACTTGATGTTTATGTCTACCTCGGCAGTTAAACTTCTATATAGAAGTGGAACATATGATGAAAATCTGCTTGAAAGCGTTATTAACAAATTGGTTGAAGAGGCAACTGAGAAAATAGCAGAACACTATAAAATAACGATTATTTACTAATAAGATGTGTCAATATCATGTGTAAAAGAAACAATGGCCTCTAATAGAGTGATTCGGTGTTGGAGCTAAGTGATTTTCCTTCACGATATCAGGTATGACATAAAGATGCTGTAAGGAAATCATGTTGACATTTGTTAGCATTCCATTGATGGGATATTATGTCATATTGGTTTAGTGTTTCTTTAGGCTAATAGAATGCTCATTGTTGGACCTCTAGGGTTTTCACCAAAACAAAAGTCACTGTAAACAAAATTAACCTGACCGGTATGTGATTTTGCTAAATTAATGTTGCTCAGTGATTTCCTATTTTACTTTCATTTTATTTCTTTTTTTTTTTTGCTCTATTTTCTATTGATTACTTCTGATTGTTATATACGTGTTAACATTTCTGTATGCAATTGCTGCAGCTTTTGCTTATGACCAGGTGCTGTACCATGGATTTTATATCTCATTCTGCACATCAGGTTTGTTTAATTCTTTCTCACAGTAGCAGTACTTCTTTTTCATATAGCTAATTAATGTCACTCTGTTCTGTACCTTTTTCTTGAAGTGGTATGGTTAGATCAAGGAAAGTAAGTTTAAACACCAAGAATATATTCAACTTATTTGACCTAGTTTAAGGCATTTATGTTCCTCCAAAATGGTATACAGTTGAACTGTTTTAAACCAACTTAACTATTAAAAATTCAAAAGTTTGAACAGCAAGAATATAATTTGAAAGAATGATAAGAATCTGAAATGTTTAAGAAAACAATAATAAAAAGGTTTGTGTAAGGAAAAATATAAGGGACAAAATAGAAATTAAGACATTTATGGAAGGAGTTTTAGTTCTCATACTAGGACATGCATGGTGTATACTATTGCTACTTCTACCCAAAAAGGGTCTAAAGAGAGATTCTTACAAATGGAAAATGAAACATATAATTGATGCTCGACTTGGCGGGTGTTTAGGGATTGCTTATTTTCCTTGCTTATCTGCTAATTTTTTTGGGCGGAAAAGCAAGCAATTTTTCATAAGCTGTTAAGGAGATGCTTATTTCGTATTGGTTCTTTGAAATTTAATTGAATTTATTATTTACTCTCATATATAACCTAGAGCTTTTATAAATGAATTTGATTGAAAATTTCTATTATATTATCAATTTTATAAGTATTACTATTATATAAGCAAATATAAACACTATCTCCAGAAGTACTTATTTCAAGCAGCTTAATTAGTATTTATTTTGAGCAAGAGCATAAGCAGAAAAAATAAGCAATCCCAAAATACCCACTTTGTAATTGAACTCAAGAAATGATGGCTTTTGAAACAATCATGTTTTTTTTAAAGAATTCTCCAGCGAACAATATGTCCGAAAATGAATCATAATTCTAGCTAGGAACCTGAGATTGTTGATCACGAAAAGTTTGAAGACCCCCTTGAAATAAGAAATAAATTTAATGGATGCTAAAGTTATATAGCACTCTGCACTTCCAAAACCATACTGAGGTCACACAATTGTAAAGTCAAGTACACAATCAAAGCTATACATGTAAATATATCCAGCTTAACTGTTACACAAAAACCATTGATATTAGCTGGATATCTCCTGTTTTGGTGTTGGTCCCCACTTAAGCAATATGGTCATCTGTATGAAATTGTTGCAAGTGAAATTGTTGTATGCAGTTTTTTTAACTCCCCCTCCTCTCCGTGCATACACAAGAACTACTTTAAGAACGATCTTTTTAAGGTTAAATTTCCATCTATTAACCGCAATTTAAATTTGCTTGCTCTTGGCAGGACGTAAGGGAGCATTTAAGCAGAAAAAAGGTTTCATATATTCCTGTTTCAGCTCCGCCTGTTCTTTCTCCCGTTGAAGATAACAATACTTCAGGTTTGGCAGAAAAATTTTTGTTGTCACTGTAGCTCATTTAGTTTAATTTACTGATCAGCTGTCTTTGCTGGAGAAAATAAGCACAAAGTTAGCAGCTCTGTGCTTTGACCAGATTTTTGTGTCTGAGTGTCTGTTTTGGAGTTTTTCAGTTTTTGTGCCGTTTACCTTTTGTGAAGAGAAAATGAGAATAACAAGAGAACATAGACAAGAATGTGTAGTCATATTAGAAGATATCTTTGGTGATGTCCCGGTCATGGAGGCTGATCTAGTCATTATAAACTTTTTTGCATTGGTAATGTCTACCTGACACCTAAAACACGAATTGGCATGTATTCATTAAAATGATGCCATACTTGTTTATGTGTTTGAACTGATACATCTTTGAATATTAGCATATTTTGTAATGCTTCCCACTTTTCAAATGTTAGCAGTGTACCCTAATTGTCTAGAAGGGGACAATATCTAAATACTTCCATCTCATAAGTTATGAAATATAGGTATTTGTGTTAGTCATCTAAAGCGAAAGGAAGTGAAGGGATAATGTTAATGAATCGGAGAGGAAAAAGGGGGTAATCTGACTTTGTCACATAAAGTAAATAGTCTTCATTTTGTTTAATTGCTATATCATTTTGCATTACTATTGTAATAGCATCATGTTCGGTAATCTCTAAGTTACTTTTTGATGTATGCACAATGATGATTTTACTGAGAAACCTTCTTTCTATTTCTGCAGGAAGGTTGGAGTCTTGCTGAGCTTTTTAATGTTCGCTGTGTGGTAGCAGCTCCTTACGTTGTTCCTTATAGGTAGAGTTGACGTTTATTCATCAATACAATTTTGTGTAACTTTTATTACAATTTATTTAGCCACCTGGTTCAGTGCTCCTTCTTCTTTTGAACGAAAATTTACTGAAGAGCTTCCACTTTTGTACGACTTTCTTCAAGAAGCTTCAAGTGATAAGGTAAATCTCATTTTGTTCACTTTATGCATGTCTTTTTTACTTAAAATAGTTTGCTTGTCTCTTTATTTTGTTTGTCTTAAAGTGTGACGTCCAACTCATTTGCAGTTTTGCTTTATATATAGTTTAATTGATCTTAAACTGGTATCTTTAGTATCTATCAACCGTTAATTTCCTTAAATACGCAGTTTAACTTTTCTTTTTAAGAAAAACTGACTCTAAAAACATGACCTATGACCTAAATTAATTTATTCAATGTAGATCCTTAATAAGATCATGCAAACATTTTGTATCACTTGTGTAGGATATTTTCACAGGCTAGGCATTAAAGTTTTCGAACCAATTAATCATTCGTTCATGTCCCGGTTTTATAATTTAGTTGATGCATAGATCTTCATTAACAGAATTATGATGTTTGAATTTGGCTTAATAGATTTGTTGGAAAGATGTTATGCATTGGATGTGGCCTCTTTTTACTGAGGATTGGGGAACATGGAGAGCTACTGAGTTACAGCTGAGTCCCTTGCCTTACACCGTATGATCTAATCTCTAGTGATTTCCTTCCTTTGCAGTATTAAAAAAAAAAAGCTAGTATCACAAAATCTAAACCAAGTAGGTTTAATATTGCCTATAGCTTTATCTAAAGGTGGCAATTTCAGTTCATTTAATTATGATTGGCATGTTTTGTTTTGTGCATTATCTCAAATAGGTTTAATAGAGAAAAAAGTATCTAAAAGGGAAACGGGGAAAATGGGGTCAAATCGGTTGAACTTTCCCCAAAGTGGTAACTTATCTTGTTATTGTAATTATAATTAACACATTAGATACATAATGAATGGTCAAATTAGTGTTGTAAATTAACTCAATCTGACCACATCCTGTTTCAATTTGAACTGGAAAGGACCTGTTACCCAACCCGGCCATCTTGCCACCTCTAGCTTTATCATTTGCAATGTATGCTGCCTGTAATTTGGCTGTTGACTAAAGTCATCCTATTGACTCTTCATGCTTCCAAGATCCAGTCACAAGTAATCCAGTGTGGCACAGTAGGCCTTCATCTCCTTTGTTACTGTAAGATCAATACCGGTGTGCCAGTTTATATAAGGTCAACTTCATGTACATTCTATGTAGAATTCTTAAAATGTGAGATGGTTTACAGTAACTGATATTACGTAAAAAGAAATAAAAAAAAAAAAAAAAAAAAAAAAAAAAAAAAAGTTAACATTGCATAAATCGAACCTGTCATCTTAAGGTATCATGATAAAGGTACCTACTACCTAGTATTTTATCATGGTCAGTTTTTGGCGTGGGAAAATAAGCAAATTTGTATACTTTTACTACCGCATTTTATCTCTTCGTGCTCAACACGTATGGTTTCTTATGCTATTTTTCATCAATTGACATTAGCAGGTATTGTTTCAGCAAAGAAGTTGTAGAATGCCCTGGTATGGTACACTCTCTTGATGAAACTTGTTGCAAAATTACAATGTGTTATGACTCACATCATGCCAGAGTTTAAATATTAATTAAAATGTACATATTAGACTATGAAATTATACACCTTTCTCAATTGAGATTATAACTACAATACTGTAAATTTCTTTTTTGGAAAACTTTTATTGTAATGACAGAACACTAGTTACAGGTTAAGAAAATAAGTGTTTTAGTGTTCTACTTTTCATTGTTTTTGTAATGTCTACTGTGCCAGTTTATTGGCCGTCAAATGTTCATGTTTGCGGCTTCTGGAGTCTTCCTATGGAGTGGCAGTTCTCTTGCAAACAATGTGCAGAAGTTACAGTCTTGACCTCTTCAGAGAATTGGAATATGAAAGCTGTGCTCAGCTCACACTGAACTGTAGAAATTATTAAATGCTCCAGCATCACTGCCACCTGTATTCATTGGTTTGAGCTCTATTGGAAGGTAAGTTTTTAATTCGCACATCAGGATTTAGACTTCAGAGTTTTGCAAATCGTGCATCCTTATATAGCATAGTGTGTCATCCACTAGTAGAGGTAGCAATTTCTACCATTTACCCGTAAATGTGTTGATTTATGTTATATGTTATCTCTAATGGGTCAAAAGGGGAACTTTAAGGATTTGACTATAAAGAAATGGGTTTAAAAGATTTAAACTCACAGTCACCTGAGGTGCATTTTGAATGCATGAAATCTCAACAAACTGCTTCATTAGAAAACTGATTTTAACCAACACTTTATATTAAATTGTTTTGACCTGAACATTTTGCCACCTGTATTAGTTAGTCTTTACTGGATCAGCCATTTCCCTATGAGTAATGATTTGCACACTCTATAAATTTATTTGCACACTCCAATTTATGTTGTTTTGACATTTATACCCTTGTATTACTTTTACTCATTGTCATACTTGTAAGGGTATAAATGTCTAGATATCATTAATTAGAGTGTGCAAATAAATTTCTCAAGTGTGTAAATCATCACTAGATGTATTTTGGTCAAGAAGCTCATCGTCATGCTTACTGTTTTGTTTGAGACCATATTGACAATTGCTTTAAATCAAATTTCTTAGATAGCCAATATTGTACACACCTTCCTTTTTGAGCTATACGTGGCCAACTGGACTGGTCAGTCGGGTTGGTTAACTGGTCATATCTGGTGTGGGTTAATAAACATGCCTTTTTAGTATTGGTTAGACCCTGCAACCCACAAACATTTTTTTATCCATGTTGATTTTTGTGTAGAAATTTTTTGCGTTAATTATGATTATAAAAATCGAAATAAGTTGCAATAATCTAAAATTTTGAATTAATAATTTAAGAGGTTATATACTTATAATTAAAAAGTATACTTTAGGTGAAATTCTACATGTATGACCCGCTCTCCATTGAGGTTTTTTTTTTTTTTTTTTTTTCTTTTTTTTTTTTTTTTTTTAATATCTGACCAACCCAAATCTACTACCTGTTCAAAACTGAATGGGTCAAAATTGCCATCTCTCTTCAAAAGCCCTTGCATAATCTGTTCAATTTTGGTTTTCATTAGAGGTGTCGAATTTGACCCATTTAGTTATTAATGGGTCGATTTAGGTTGTACTTTATTACAAACAGTTCAAATCAATAAACTTAGCTAAAAGGGAGACCAGCCAAATCCACAATTTCCAGAGTTGTTTTATTCAAAGATTTCGATTATTATCGTAATTACGTTTTATTACTCATCTCATCTGCAGCATGAGCTTTATGAGAAAGCCATAGTTGCTTCTTCGTGTTCTTCAAAGTGTTATAGAGCTAAGCAGTTACCGTGTTTTATCCTTTTCTCATCGGGGATATGGACCTCTTGATGCTGCAACAAGAATACTTGCCACAGAAACATCATTATGCTCAGAAAAAGGAGAACCTGTTATGAATGGAATTTCTCTTTTTAGTGATCGACTTTTCTGTTTTTCAGGGTAAACACTTGTATGTCCATTATCTTCCGGAATCTTATGGTTAAGTATAATATTAATTCTTAAATTGAGCAAACTGGAGTGTGCCCAAGCTGTTGATAAGCTTCCCGTGCAATAAAATATAAGATTTCACAGAGTAGTCAGTTTTTTTATACGTACAGTTTGCACATCTATCTCTGAAAATTAATATAATGAACCAATTTAATATATTTATCCCTAATCATGACCAAGGCTGGACCAAGTTTATCATTTTATCGGTACCGAAGCATAAAATATATGACCACAAGTTGTCTTATAAGGTTCTTAATATACTAATAATTTTAAAATTGTTCTATAGAACCATATACTTTATCAGATGCCTAATGCATTGTCATTTTGTAATTAGTTCTGTACCTTACAAGTGGCTTTTTCCAAAAGTGTGCTACCGCTATCCATCACGGGGGCAGGTGAGCCCGCTGATACTTTTTTCCAACCTCTTTTTTTTTCTTTTTTTTTTTTTTTCCTTTTGCTTTTCCTACGTTTTCTTTCTTCTATCATCATTTTTAAACTTCTCTGTACTAATATGTCATATGTCATATGATCTGTTGCTCAACTAGTGGATCTACTGCAGCAGCTTTGCATGCCGGAATTCCATAGCTTTGTTTGTTCTAGCAGTTCTTTTCTGTTGACCATCAACTAAAGTTTAATGGCCACAATATAAAGATGTGCGTACATTTTAAATTAAGATATAAGATAGACAACTTATAGTTATCATCACTATATATAAAAAAACAAGTTTTCATCCAGTTCAAAAGAAACTGAGACAATTCGTTTCTACTTTACCAATTAGTCAATTACCATTGATTATCTACATTGACAGAATGACTATTTGTCCTATATCAAGTAAAAACAAAGGGCAACTTATAAATCTTAGTTTTTTAATGACCTAAAGCTGTTTCTGGGGACAAATTACATATGTTTGGAAGTGGCAATTTCGACGAATTTGATTCAATTAGTTTGAGTTTTATCATCATTGATGATAGTGTTAATCTTGTCACACTTTGATATATACTACGGGGTTTGGATCCATGGGAGTAAAACAGGTCGATCTGGAGGTGGCAATTTTGACCAATTTACTTATGAAATGTTTTTTTTTATAATTAAAATAATTGATATTTTTATTACAAAATATGACGCCCGAAATAATTCTTGACACTAATAATCTTAATATATCATAGATTCAGAGAAAAACTCAATAAGTGGTTAGGACCAACCCCATAGCAACATTACCATGTGGTCTGTTAAACAAGTGCCTGCATTATTAATCCATTACCCAACCTGCCCATTTTATCTCAAATAAATGATCACATATGTAGGTATTGTGACTGTTTCTGTTAGATCAATTTTATTGGGCAGATAGGATGTTTTGGCTTGGAGTTTCTCCAGAGCCCCTGAAGAGAAACGAATTGCTTCCTGATGAAGATGATGATGTATGTATAAAAGAAGCTGCAAATGCTCTTACTAGTGCAATTGATTGTGCTTTATCCTCTCAAATCAGAGCAAATGCCTATAAAATTGCTCAAAGATTGTCTTCCAAGGTAACGCTTTTCCTATTGGAAATTATTTATATAAAGTTATCAAATGGCCATATATTTCTATTCTCACTCTGTCGTAACATATGCAAAAAAGTTATTTTGTGTGTTGTCCCAAGTTACATTTTTGCCCCTCAATCATTGTTACAAAATGTTAGTAATATATTGATTTTCTCACAAGATTAACTCTATTTTGTTATTCTTGAATGTTATTTTAGATATTTTACCGGTAGTCGAACACATACATTAGAGGGAGTTGATTTTCGCATCAGAACTTTTGCTATTTGTTTTTTTACAGTCTGCAACACGCAATGTTTATTCCTGTGCATAATGTAGCTTTGGCGGTGAACAAATAACCTCCCTCATTATCGAAGTACGTGCCTGGTAGAATCTTGCGTTAGCATTACTTTTAATGGAGTAATATTTGCTCCTTCTGTTAGACCTAATTCAACATAAAACAATCTGAATAAATAACTTAGCAGTTAGCAAAACTTAGTATTAAAATAATAATTGAAATATTCAATAATGATTTTGAAGGTTGTATGCTCGAGTGTATACATTTGACGACATTTCAACTCTGATCCTTTTTCTTTTTGGCTATATTTTTTTTATCGTATCCATTTGGAACAAAACCTAAGTAAACGGGTAGTCCACCTTTTTTTTATCTTATATATTCTTGTTTCATTCTTCCACATTAATGTTCACATCAAGCAAAAGCTTGACATTATGAGTAAAAAGGCTACAAGATTGACTACTCTATACATTGCCCATTTTAGGATGGCGTGTTGGAAGCAGTGCAGATGTTAAAAGCTAGTATCCGGAAGTAATTTCAGTAGATGATGTACATGAAGCTTAAAAAGTTGAATTCAACTATATACATCAAGTATTTTTAATCATACGTTTGAATTGTTGTAGCTTCTTAACATTTAAAACACATATTAGTTCATAAGATCTGCTTCCATATCTTAAGTTTATGTTGATCAATTTTTCTAGATACATGTTTTATTAAATCATGGCCACTGCAAAGCGTGAGTATTACATTCCTCGTTCAACTGGAAACAACATAGTTTTGACTATAAAAAGTCAAAATGCAGTTTTTGCAGTACCGTTATCAAAACAGAAAATGAAAAGGGAAAAAATGACATTTAAACAACATTTGCTTCATTTTCATAGGTACATAAACTCGTCATACTTGCTAAAAATCTTCTGAAATCAGTCATGCTAACATGAGTGCCTAACACAAAATATTTGTTTCAACTTAGCATATTTGGACAAAAAGGCCATAATTATTCAACATTCTTCTAACAGAAGGTGGACAAAATAAGCATCTGCAACAATGCACAGTGAATCGCTAGTCCATTACACGCTTCTTTTCAGTCTTCCATTGTTTTATGATGTACTGTACACCTTCTTTCAAACTCGCCATCCTATTCTCATTGTTATGCCATAGTTCTTGCACAGCGAGCTCACCCTTTCCATGTGGTAGTGTCTTGATGCTAATGCGAGAACGCTTAGAATTTTCATTCAAGCCCTGTTCAGAGAGTTATAAAAGTCAGGCTCAGGAAAGACATGTAAAAATGTAAAACTGGAAATGCATATCTATAGCGAACTGACAATGAATTAATTGCATAATAAGTAAAAAAACTTTATTTAATATCTATATTCTATGATAGACTAAAGCTTGATTTCATCCATAATAGCCACAAACTTTTTAAAAATCCATTTTTTATTTTTCAACTTTGTTCTGAAAGTATTATTGTCAGGCAGTGCAGCACAAAATGGAGTTAATCAAATTAAGGTATCACACAATCTGATACTTACATCGATGAGCTCTCGTGTAGCATCTTTCAACTCATCGTTTTTCACATTAAAATCCAAAATTAAATTCTTTTGCAAGTTTTTCAACTCCTGAAGTCGATCTCCCTTGTCTTTTAGTTCACTCTGTAGATTCTCCAATGTTTCCTCCGAGTCCATACCTTCCACATCCTCTATGACCTGTAAAGGGATTTCAAGTTCCATGCTCTTACTATGTAGACTTTCAGTCTTAGCTTTGAGTTGCTCCTCCAATTCAGCTGTCTGTTTATAAATCGCGACCAATTCCTTCTTATGGTGTATATATTATTTTCTAATATTCATAGAAACAAAAGTTTACTAATTGGTTGACCTTTTCTCATTTTTAAAATTTGTAATTAGTAAATTCTTTGGATATAGAAAGATAGAAAATTATGTTATGACAAATATTGCACTAAACACTTCAATCTTCTGTATATTTATCACTTGGTTTATCTTTTACCACTTTATGTTACTTAATATTTTGACAATATACAGATACAGTTCTACTAAAATGTAGTCACTTTAAATGGTAAAATTGGTTATGGAAGTATGTTACACAAAATGAAAATAAAGGGTGAAAAAAATATGTTGTATGTGGTTCAGTATTCGGGAAACTTTAAACCTTTTTCATATGTTTTCCCTTCTAGTAAAATCGTTTAATCTATTGCGGATAAATCAGAAACAACTCCGATCCATTTACAAATCATTACGAACTTACCTTTAGATCCTCTGATTCTTTTCTGGAAGGGTTACAATCTTTGACCAACTGTTTGCAGTACGACAACCTCTCAAACTAACATGGAAAACAAAAGAGCATTCATGTAAGACAGTTTGATGGTCCTGTGACAGATATGAAAACTTACGTCAAAGGGAAACAACATAAGATTTCTAAGGTGAACAACTAGCAGTACTGCTCTCTTCTTGAGTTCTAGTTTGTCCTTGTCCTTAAGAATTTTACTTCGTTGTTTCTTCAATTCATCCTCTTTATTCTTCACTTCATTTTCTCGCTGCAGAATTTTGTTCACAGCTTCAAACTTATCACATTCTTGCTTGTAGTCTCGCATAAGCTCCTAAAGCTCAGCAGTTATCTGCTCGTCAACCTTTGCGATACCTAAACATGAAAATATAGAATTAATATACACGGAGGTTACTCAACTTTGTGTTTATGTTCACTTAGGTTAATGAACAAAAACAGTTGAGTTACCTCCGTATATTAACCAACATATTTTGACTTTAAATAGTCAATAATCATGAATATTCAAATTTATTAAAAATATATGTGAAGATATGTAACCTCCCAACCAAATGGTAACTTGAGATTTATAGTTTTTAATTTTTATACCATATAGTGATTTCTTGAATGCCATTAAAGGGGGATGATTTTGCAATTGTATTTTTACTTGTTCAAAAAAAATGTATTTTATTTATTTGTTTATTTAAAGTATTGTAAGATGGTTGTAATTAAAAAAAAAAAAAAAAAAAAAAAAAAAAAAAAAAAAAAACCAACTATTTAGTAGTTTATTATTCGAAGGTTGGGTTAGTGTGATATCTAATTTACCTATGTAACTAAGTTAAGTAAAATTTGAAGGAAAAGTTGAAGATTAATGTTGTTACACACTAACCCATTATTATTTTCTTTTTTCTTAGTTATTTTATGTCAGTAAGAGTTGGCTATGTTATTAAACCAACTAGTTAGTTTCCTTTGAAGGATGAATTAGTGTGCTTATTCATTTGCATTTATCATCTAATTATGCCATATTGGAAGGCAATTTGAAATTCATCACTATTACACACTAACTCATTATTCGATGAACATCGATTCTTGAAGACATCTCTACTTGGTTCGTGATTTGATAGTGGCTAGCAATAAGGGGATTATGGACTTAGGACAATTTGTTTGTTTTAATTTTGTTTTCATTTTTAGACCTATATAAAGTGAATCTCATGTATTAATCATACCTTGTTAACCCTTATGCCTTTTTAAATTGTTTACCCAATATTTCTTTTAAGAATTATTTAGACCTAGACTCTAGTGGTCGAGATTTGTATTATTACCAAGCCTAGGCTAGAATACTCGCTACGACTGAGCAATTGAGTGATCACCTCAAAAAAAATGAAACACATAGATTAGCGAGAGTATGAGTGTATTCGTTCCCTTCTCGTGAAGTGCTTGATTTTTAAATTTCTATCTTAGGTATTTGTCAAACTATATCTTCCAGTTTTTAGTTAGGAGATATCATTTTAGAAATTATTAAACGGTCACAAGAACGTTGAACTCTCACCTTCTCGTTTATTCGTAATAAAAAAATGTTGCTCTTTTTAAAAAGGACAAGCTTATACTATTAACTTCTTATTTTTTGATAAGTCTGTGAACATGTATGTTTCGTAGTCCATTTGGAAAATAAGAAATGATAAATATTTTGTTTGAGTTGTGTAGATATCGAGAAAGATGATATTTGAAGTTTTGATAAAAATGATGGGGGTATGGGTTATTTATAATAAATTAATAAAATTTAAATAAAGTGTTATTTTTCATTTAAAGCCAATGGGGGGGGGGTGTAACACCCCCAAAATACCGCAGCGGAAGACTGTGTCATAGGGGTGCTACTTCATAATACAAAGTATAAGTTATAGAAAACGAACTCTAAATGAGACGTTTTGAAAAGTTACCATTCGATTAATGAATTCAAAGTTACAAACATGAGATTCCAAAGTATGATACATAAATGTATACAAATGTTTTGAATGGTAAATGATAAAAGCGTAAGTCTTCAGAATATGCAGCTTGACTCTAAGTTCCATGCACTAGCTATCGCCTTACTAACCTGAGATAAACATGCTAAAGTGTCAACACAATGGTTGGTGAGTTCATAGAGTTTGTCTTAAAACAGTTGAAAAAGCCTTAAAGAATGATCACACAGCAAAGGCATTGAGAATCCACTCAGTTACAAGTCCCGCCATAAGAGACTTGTAACCTGTGTGTTCACAACCCACTGCTAACATATAGTATAATAAAGACATGTATAAGTTCATCAAGACAATTAAGCAATTAGTAGTGAGTCTCTACTTCATCTCCGAAGACCTCACTTTTATGATGTATCCAAACATTCGCAAATGTTAGGATGTATCAAAGACAACTGGGAGTCAATTCCCAAAGACAACTGGGAGCCACTTCCCAAAGACAACTGGGAGTCAATTCCCAAAGACAACTACTAGTCAATAAATAGAATAACGCAATTAAGTATAACGCAGTCATGTATGTAAGCAATCAAGTATAACACAGTCAAGTATAGACGTTTTGAGTATTTGTACAAGTAAGCAAGTAGTTGAGCATGTATCCCCCCCAAGAGTTTAAAACAAGTACGAAAAGAGTAGGGGCTATGACTCACCTTAAGTCTATGTAATGAGAAATGATAGTGGTAGTCGAATCGCGAAAGTCTCTAAGAGCAGCCTATAATAGAACGTTGCGACTTAGGTTTGGAGTAACGTCTAAGAATACGACGAATTGCCTATATATGTCTTGCATAATGTTCATGATGTAGTACTTAGTATATAATGTAAGTCGTTGAATATAAGTGGTCTATGAAACATGTATAGGTTGTACATCTCTTACTACCGTTCGGGCCGACATAATTCAGAAGTCATGGAGTAAACGTTCGAGGAGCCAGGACACTTTAACTCGTAAATCCACAACTCGTCTCGACGGCTTACTCAATGAACTCCTCACATGAGGCTCCCTACTATTGTAGTATTCGATAACATATATATATATATATATATATAAGCTTTGATCTTTAATAGTTATAAGGTCTTTAGCCGTGGCTTTGCCGTGACCTTGGTCATTGTTACCATGGTCTTGAGACTCAACCTTGGCTTTAGCCATGGTTGTGGTCTTGGCTTTAGGTCATTTAGACCTCTTGGTCTCATCTAAATATAATCATTATATAGTAACTTTGGTCTAAAAATGGGCTGTTAAGAATTTGAAGAAATTTATCACTCAGAAAGCATTTTCAGGTCTCAAGCTTCTTTGTTCCTGAACGAAAACGTCGTTCCGGACAACTTTCATGTTTTAACTTTTTGATGAATCGGACCAGAATTGGGACTTTCAAAATCATAATTTGATCAGAATGCAATTTAGGCAGATTTGCCGTTTTGGTTTCGCTAACTTCAAATGGTCATAACTTTTGACTCGTATACTCGTTTTGGGTGATTCAAATTGCTATGTTTTCCTTTTGAAGTCCTTTATAACAGTAAGTAAATGTCAAATATCATAGTTATACTATTTTGGTCGTGGTTCTCCATAAAAATCACTAGTTTGCTTGTTTACTTGTCATAAGTTAACATATGTATACCAATACTCGTTTTATCCATTTTTAAACATCATGAACACAATACAAAGACCATATATAGCATGAAAGAAACATAATAAGCATGAAATGATATTGAGCAAGAAAGTGTATAATGGTTTGCTTACAACTTTTGGCTTTCTAAAGAAAGGAAGTCAAGTATAGAACTAGGACACTAAACCTAAGCTTGTAAACCCTTCACCATAACTCTTGTAACCATTGATAGACTTGATATAGACCTTGTGAAAACCCATTAACTTCAGCCCTAGTAACCTTGTGTAGCTCCTAATTCAACCATGGAATCACCAAACAAACTTAAGAACTAGGTAGAGAATACTAAGACCTTGAACTTTGGTATGTAATTTGTAACTTGAAGATCAAAGATGATGAAGCTATGGAATTATGTTGGGAAGTTTTAAATGGTGATGAAAAGAATGAAGAGATGAGTTTCCTTTTATAGTGCAAGTGAGGAGGTTAGCTAGTACTTACTTGTGGTTAAAATTGGAACACATGAAGTATAATGAACTAATGGTTAAAAACTAAACACATCTATGCATACTTGGTTGTTCTTAGACCACATACTTTCCTAGGCTTATTATCAAGCCACCAAGGCCACCATATACACGTTCATGGACAAGGGGAAGGGACTAGGTGGATGAATCTTGGCCTTATATAAGTTACGTAGTGAGTTTTGGTCCCGTTAATCGCTAACCGTAAGTTGTTAAGTCACGAAACGTAAAACCGGGTATCCTAAAAATATGAAACTTATAAATATGGTTAAACATGTCAATATAGTCCATAATAAAATATAAAATGAGTGGTAGGTTCTATCGGGTGCGAAAACCTTGCTAAAAACTGGAAACACGGGTCTAAAACGCGCAATTCGCGTAAAACGCTGAACTGAAAAACGTAAAATTCCAAAACTTTTGGAATTGTCCTAAAATGAGAGAAAATCATATTTCTATTGTTTATAATGTTTTATGGACATATCGGGATGCTAGAAGGACGTTTAAACCTAAAAGTAAATCTCGGACACGGCTTTGTGATTTTTGCAGAAATGATCCGACGAGCGTCAAACTCTCGGATTATCGTTAAAATAGTTTAACTTACGAGAATATGAAATAAAAATTTCTGAGATGAATAGTGAAAAGTGAATAGTAAAAGTGAATAGTAAAAAGTGAATAGTGAAATTTTCAGGAATAAAAGTTAACCTGAAATTGCGAATTGTTACAGTCTCTACCCCTTAAGGAGAACTTCGCCCCGAAGTTCTGTTGATGTTAACTACTTACGATGTGTCTAAGAGAATTCGGGATCTCTAATATAGTGGTGTTCACTCTGATTCGTCTAAGATTCTGGTTAAGGAGTTGTATCGGATGTAAATAAGCCCACTTATTTATAACTCTTTACTTACATAAAGAAGCGTCCAAATTTATGTAAGTAAGGGATCATAAACTCATGGTTCGGTGATTTACAATTTCTTTATTTAACTGAAGAGGCGTCCCAATCCATTTAAATAAGGAGATTCTAAAACATCCTACTTAAGAATTTCCGACACAAAATCCGCCTTCTGAGGCCGATAGTAAGATAATCAAGCCATCAAATCCCTAAAGCTAAGCAATAATATTATTTAACTCAAATCTTGTGTCTCATCAAACAAGAACTGTCACAAGATCAAGTTAACTAATTAGTTATTACTGAGCTCCATGTTTTTAATGACTCGGCTAATCTCTGGGGCTCCTTATAATACTAAAGTCACATCATCTAACAGCGTGGAACTAAGCAAACCTCTAACCAAAAAGCATATGTGTATGTATTGTGTGTAAGGCAAATAAAGAGGAAGGTCCCAACGTATATAGCAGTTATAGTCTAGGCACTAAATGCAACCTAGTTCTCTATAACCAAGGCTCTGGTACCAATCTGTAACACCCCCAAAATACCGCAGCGGAAGACTGTGTCATAGGGGTGCTACTTCATAATACAAAGTATAAGTTATAGAAAACGAACTCTAAATGAGACGTTTTGAAAAGTTACCATTCGATTAATGAATTCAAAGTTACAAACATGAGATTCCAAAGTATGATACATAAATGTATACAAATGTTTTGAATGGTAAATGATAAAAGCGTAAGTCTTCAGAATATGCAGCTTGACTCTAAGTTCCATGCACTAGCTATCGCCTTACTAACCTGAGATAAACATGCTAAAGTGTCAACACAATGGTTGGTGAGTTCATAGAGTTTGTCTTAAAACAGTTGAAAAAGCCTTAAAGAATGATCACACAGCAAAGGCATTGAGAATCCACTCAGTTACAAGTCCCGCCATAAGAGACTTGTAACCTGTGTGTTCACAACCCACTGCTAACATATAGTATAATAAAGACATGTATAAGTTCATCAAGACAATTAAGCAATTAGTAGTGAGTCTCTACTTCATCTCCGAAGACCTCACTTTTATGATGTATCCAAACATTCGCAAATGTTAGGATGTATCAAAGACAACTGGGAGTCAATTCCCAAAGACAACTGGGAGCCACTTCCCAAAGACAACTGGGAGTCAATTCCCAAAGATAACTACTAGTCAATAAATAGAATAACGCAATTAAGTATAACGCAGTCATGTATGTAAGCAATCAAGTATAACACAGTCAAGTATAGACGTTTTGAGTATTTGTACAAGTAAGCAAGTAGTTGAGCATGTATCCCCCCCAAGAGTTTAAAACAAGTACGAAAAGAGTAGGGGCTATGACTCACCTTAAGTCTATGTAATGAGAAATGATAGTGGTAGTCGAATCGCGAAAGTCTCTAAGAGCAGCCTATAATAGAACGTTGCGACTTAGGTTTGGAGTAACGTCTAAGAATACGACGAATTGCCTATATATGTCTTGCATAATGTTCATGATGTAGTACTTAGTATATAATGTAAGTCGTTGAATATAAGTGGTCTATGAAACATGTATAGGTTGTACATCTCTTACTACCGTTCGGGCCGACATAATTCAGAAGTCATGGAGTAAACGTTCGAGGAGCCAGGACACTTTAACTCGTAAATCCACAACTCGTCTCGACGGCTTACTCAATGAACTCCTCACATGAGGCTCCCTACTATTGTAGTATTCGATAACATATATATATATATATATATATATAAGCTTTGATCTTTAATAGTTATAAGGTCTTTAGCCGTGGCTTTGCCGTGACCTTGGTCATTGTTACCATGGTCTTGAGACTCAACCTTGGCTTTAGCCATGGTTGTGGTCTTGGCTTTAGGTCATTTAGACCTCTTGGTCTCATCTAAATATAATCATTATATAGTAACTTTGGTCTAAAAATGGGCTGTTAAGAATTTGAAGAAATTTATCACTCAGAAAGCATTTTCAGGTCTCAAGCTTCTTTGTTCCTGAACGAAAACGTCGTTCCGGACAACTTTCATGTTTTAACTTTTTGATGAATCGGACCAGAATTGGGACTTTCAAAATCATAATTTGATCAGAATGCAATTTAGGCAGATTTGCCGTTTTGGTTTCGCTAACTTCAAATGGTCATAACTTTTGACTCGTATACTCGTTTTGGGTGATTCAAATTGCTATGTTTTCCTTTTGAAGTCCTTTATAACAGTAAGTAAATGTCAAATATCATAGTTATACTATTTTGGTCGTGGTTCTCCATAAAAATCACTAGTTTGCTTGTTTACTTGTCATAAGTTAACATATGTATACCAATACTCGTTTTATCCATTTTTAAACATCATGAACACAATACAAAGACCATATATAGCATGAAAGAAACATAATAAGCATGAAATGATATTGAGCAAGAAAGTGTATAATGGTTTGCTTACAACTTTTGGCTTTCTAAAGAAAGGAAGTCAAGTATAGAACTAGGACACTAAACCTAAGCTTGTAAACCCTTCACCATAACTCTTGTAACCATTGATAGACTTGATATAGACCTTGTGAAAACCCATTAACTTCAGCCCTAGTAACCTTGTGTAGCTCCTAATTCAACCATGGAATCACCAAACAAACTTAAGAACTAGGTAGAGAATACTAAGACCTTGAACTTTGGTATGTAATTTGTAACTTGAAGATCAAAGATGATGAAGCTATGGAATTATGTTGGGAAGTTTTAAATGGTGATGAAAAGAATGAAGAGATGAGTTTCCTTTTATAGTGCAAGTGAGGAGGTTAGCTAGTACTTACTTGTGGTTAAAATTGGAACACATGAAGTATAATGAACTAATGGTTAAAAACTAAACACATCTATGCATACTTGGTTGTTCTTAGACCACATACTTTCCTAGGCTTATTATCAAGCCACCAAGGCCACCATATACACGTTCATGGACAAGGGGAAGGGACTAGGTGGATGAATCTTGGCCTTATATAAGTTACGTAGTGAGTTTTGGTCCCGTTAATCGCTAACCGTAAGTTGTTAAGTCACGAAACGTAAAACCGGGTATCCTAAAAATATGAAACTTATAAATATGGTTAAACATGTCAATATAGTCCATAATAAAATATAAAATGAGTGGTAGGTTCTATCGGGTGCGAAAACCCTGCTAAAAACTGGAAACACGGGTCTAAAACGCGCAATTCGCGTAAAACGCTGAACTGAAAAACGTAAAATTCCAAAACTTTTGGAATTGTCCTAAAATGAGAGAAAATCATATTTCTATTGTTTATAATGTTTTATGGACATATCGGGATGCTAGAAGGACGTTTAAACCTAAAAGTAAATCTCGGACACGGCTTTGTGATTTTTGCAGAAATGATCCGACGAGCGTCAAACTCTCGGATTATCGTTAAAATAGTTTAACTTACGAGAATATGAAATAAAAATTTCTGAGATGAATAGTGAAAAGTGAATAGTAAAAGTGAATAGTAAAAAGTGAATAGTGAAATTTTCAGGAATAAAAGTTAACCTGAAATTGCGAATTGTTACAGGGGGGGTTGCCAAAACACAAAAATTCAAGGGTGATTCGGTTCGGTGGTGATCACAACCAAACAACGTCCAAAGACAGACCATTGCACGCGGTGGTTAGTGGTCTCGATAGAATTCGCGCGTGGTGGAGGCCTCATGGTGCTTCACGACTAGCCTAATTTAAAAGTGCGCATGTGTTAAAACCCTTTAATTCCTTTGTTTCAAGCCCACACATGTTTGGTCATATACCGATAGAAATTTCAATAAGTGATATTACAATTATTGTATTTAGAGAGAAAAAAGTAAAAATACAAGTCTCAACATAGAAAAACATTATCTCTCATGTAATCTACAAATTGAGACCATGCATTTGAAAAGAGTAATGGGTCTCATGTTTACACATTCGAAATATAACCAAATCACATCATTTTGTCCACTTTGATGGAGATCCTAAGAGCACAGCACCGAGTGCAGTTTCGTACGGACTATGGAGTGAACATCACGTCGTCTCTTTCACCAATGAGTATGTCCCAAACCGTAGGCGCGCTCCTTAAAAAATATATTGGGTTCTGTGTGTGCGATGTCATAAAGTTGCTTACTTAACTGCTTCATAGGTGTCATAACAAACTTCTCAAGACATGATCGTCTACGCTTGGGAATGTTTTTAAATGCTTCATCCAAGAGCCCTACAAAACCAAAAAAAAAATTATATTCATAAATTTAAAAGTAAAAAGTGAATAATTAATAAGGATAGAATTTTAAAGATGAAAAAATATAACAATATCATAAATACGTTCCTTAATTACTTGTAAAAGTAAGCCATTAATGAACACAACACTTAAATATTTTTATCCATACATGTAATGTACCAAATTTTGTAAAGTGCTGCAAAGGCAAGTATTATCTCTAACCATCATAATTTAACGTTCAAATTCTTTCTTATAAAATTTTCATTGGCTTTTAAATATGTGTATAAACACAGGTTGTTAAATGTGAGTATTTTATATATCACAACAACAACAACAACAACATACCCAATCCCGCAGAAGCGAGGTATGGGGGAGGTAGAAATGTAGACAGATCCTACCCCTACCCCAGGTAAAACCCGGGATTAGAGAGACTGCTTCTAGGGAGACCTCCGGCACGTGCACAACTGCGAGTGATAGATCACCGAAAAAAAAAATTGCATACTTTGACATATTTATATTGTTGATGACTTTTCGTTCAGTATATATTTATTGTATCATCTATTATACAATAAGAGAAATCACAAATTTGAAAATGGTCATTTTAGTTTGAACAATAAGAGATCTTGATTTTAAAATGAAGCCTTTGATTAGCTAATATTAGTCAAAATTGAATATGATTTGTTAAACATTTAAATAATTTTTTTTCCTAACAAGTACCATACGACATATGTTAAGATATAATTATTAAACGAAATCTTATCATACAAATCAAAGTTTTCAACCATTACACATTAATTAAACTAAAAATTTGTTATGTTTATATAAAGTCTTCAATTAAATAAACTAAAACTTGACTTCTTCATTCAAGCACGTGCCCTCGGAGTTAGAAAAAATCCATATAAAATATGATTTATGTGTGTAATAGGCATAAAATGTAAGATTGTATCCATTACACTTGAATTGTTTAAAGTTATGAGTTATACTTGCACAAAAAGAGATTGATATTTTTTATAGCAACATTTTATTTTTTCATTGCCACTATAAGACACTGTGTAAAGTAATAATAAGTAATTTAACTGTATTTTTATTCCATGTACTTTTATTACTAATGGTTGCGACCATCCTAAATTGTTCTCAAATTGACAGGAAAAATAGAAATCACATTGAGAGAGAAAAAAGTTACTAAAGTTGATAATAAAACAAGTGTTTTCTTTATGTTTTGATATTGGGTATAGTTTTATATTAGTGTTAAATGACCACTAGCTTGTACTTTCATTAAAATAAAAGCGCATTTGCTTGAGCACAAGCAAATCTCAAGTGTAAGGGTATTTGATGAGACGAAAAGTGTATCGCTTTTAGGGGGTCATTTAAGCCCTAAGTCGAGATAATTTGATCAAATATTGCCCTAAATCGTTCCTTTTGTCATTTTAGGTACTTTGGAGAAGAAATATGGAAAAGGAAGCATTTTGAACGTTTTTGGAGCGAAAAGTGAAGAAAATGACAAAGTCTCCAAATCAAGCTGGAAATAGTACCTGACGGCGTCACGTATTGCATGTGACGACGTCACGTTATGCCAAAGAGGTGGATAAAAAGTTACACGAGACGCACCAAAACGTTTTTGGGAAATAACACATGACGGCGTCACCAAGGTCGTCAAGAGCAAAAACACACGTGACGGCCAAGAGTTGATTAATATGAGACGACATCAGATCTGGATCTAGGCAATCCGAAGATACCTTTGGCGGCGAGTTGACGGCGTTAGGATTACAACGTGACGCCGTCAGACCTTGATGAGGCGAAAAATATACCACTTTTAAGGGGTCATTTAAGCCCGAATTCGTGATCATTTGATCAATTATTGCCCTAAATCGTTCCTTTTGTCATGTTAGGTACTTTTGAGAAGAAATCTGGAAAAGGAAGCGTTTTGGACGTTTTTGGAGCATAAAAGTGAAGAAAATGGCAAAGTCTTAAATTCCTTGCTGGGAACAGTACATGACGACGTCAAACAATAACATATGACGGCGTCAAGAGTGACAAAAGAGGTAGATGTGGAACTTATAACGTGACGGCCCAGAACATTTTCTTTGTTAATGGCCTGACGGCGTCACCAAGGCCGTCAGGGTCCAAATACAAGTGACGCCTAGAGTAGATTTGCACATGAATGTGTCAAGACTGGATCTAGGCAATATGAATTTCAACTTGGCGGCGAGTTGACAGCATCAGAGGCTAATATATGACGCCGTCAGGATGCTTAGTCTATATATATTTTCCAATTTTTCATTGTAAAGTGTGGAACAAGTTGTGGAATACCTAAACACAAACCCTAGGTCGAATTTCCTGCATATTGAAGGGGTTTCAAACCCTTCTTTCTTCCATGTTTTAATAAAGATAAGTTCTCCAATAATCATTCAATATGTCTATGTATTGTTTGATTCTATCTTATGTTTATCTTTCTTTTAACATGTTAGGCTAGGTTTTTATTGTGTTTGCTTAGATGTAGTGAAACCTAGATGTTGATTATTTGTTGATTGTTTGTTTATAATTGTTACGGATGATTGTATTCGATGTTAGGCTTAAGAAAACTGGCAGACTTCCATTGGTAACTTGCTTGAACGTCTTAAGAAACATGATCGGAGGTGTACTACGATTTTTGGTTGTATTTAATGCATAAGTGAATTCTAATGATCCCATGTTAGGAGCTTTTAGTCGGCTTGACATAGGAGTGAAGTAGGATCTTATAGAGTTAGGGAATATTGTACACGACCCTACGACTAGTATTAAGGAATATAACCCGTCATCAATGCAATTGTAACAAGCTAATCAACTGGTAAAAGATATCTAGGGAGTAATGAAATCTAAGTAAACACAACTTTTCTCATTATTGTTTCCACCACATTAGCATATTAGTTTAATTTTTATTTCTTTTATTTTATTTTGATTGCATTTGTAATTAATTGGGTTAGTTGACTAGCAACTAATTCCGCCCACTCCTTCAAAACCCGAGATTTTACTTGCTTTCCATAAAATATAAAAATACAAAAAGAATCATCCCTCACCTCTAGACCTAGTTTAGTAGGCTTTCTAATCCTAGCGACACTATTCCTGAGTTGAACGATCAATCCCCCGGTAATTGTCACTATACTATACTACAACGATCAGGTACACTGCCTGGTGGGGGTCGCAAGCTTCTCAAGATCCCTTAAGAGGTAAAAGCTGTTGCAAGGGCGCAATCCCCCGTATCAAGTTTTTGGCGCCGCAGCCCGGGGAATAGTTATTGTCTAGGTTAGAATTTCTTTTTATTAGGTCTACTTGCTAGATTCCTTTCTAGTAAGGTTTTATTTTTATTTTTATTTTTAGGTTTTCTTTAGTCTATCTTATTTCTTCGTTTCTTTGTTCGTAACCATTACCATCCGACATCATGGAAGGTGGTAATATCTTTGATCCCATCAACCCACCACAACAAAACCACCCAGAAAATCCACCACTAGCAAACCAACCTCCTAGACCCCGGACTTTAGGAGAGTATTCCCATCCTAGCCACCAAAGCTATCGAAACACCATTGAGCTCACTCAAGGAGCCAATGTGTCTCCTTTGCGATCCGACACCATCCGGTTGGTGCAAAGCGGATGTGCATTCCATGGACTTCGTTCCGAAGATCCTAATCAACATCTCAAGGATTTCCTAAAAATCGTAGATTCCATAGACCTTGATGTTGCAACTAGAGAGTCAACCCGATTACGTCTATTCCAATTATCTCTACGTGACCAAGCTGGTCAATGGCTTGAACGTTTTCCCGTGGGATCCATCACCTCTTGGGATGATCTCACTTCTCGTTTCCTTGCTTAATTTTTCCCACCGGGGAGAATTACTAAACTTAGAAATGATATCTTGATGTTCGAACAACGTCAAGGTGAATCTTTCTATGAAGCATGGACTCGTTTCAAGGACTTACTTCAAAAAGTCCCTCATCATGGCATAAATCTTTGGCTATTAGTTCAAATCTTCTATGACCATGTCGACTTTCACACCAAACGCACCATTGATCGAGCTGCTGGAGGCAGGTTGCATGATAAAAACGCCGAGGAATCTTAGGAAATTATTGATGAGCTTGACTTCGACAATCTTGAGTTGTGGGAAGTTACGCATGTTATAAACTCGGCTATCAACGCAATCTCGACACCTGGTGATGAGTGCTCAAACACTCATCATTTTTGGTCAATTTGAACTGCAAAAACATACAAAAACACTCAGAAATGCATCAAAATACTGAAAATATTTCAAAATTGTGTTTTATATGTTTTAGATGCAAAATGTGTAAAAACAGATGCAAAACGTACAAAGTTTGCAAAATTGGCAGTTTCAGTCCCCCAACTTTCATAAAATGTCAAAACTAGTCCCTGGTCATTCAAAATATGGAAAACTATCACCAAAGGTCCTTTTTGAAATCAATAATTGTCATATTTAGTCCTTTGGTGAAAAAGTTAAAAGTTTTGAGAATTTACAAGATTGGTCCCTTTAACTTCATAATTTGGCATAAAAGGTCACTGGTGGGATGTTTTTGGAAAATCATTCAATTTTGGTCCTTGGGAAATCACCAGTTGGAAAATATGGTCCTTGGGTAAATGGTTTGAAGAAATTACAGTTTTGGTCCCTCTAGTTTCACATTTTGCATTTTTGGTCCCCGGGATTTAAAATTATGGAAATTTAACTTTTGTGGTTCTTGGATTATTGGAGTTTGGAAAGATGGGACCTTATGACTACTTTGGGAAAGTCACAACATCAGCCCCTCATGTTTCAGAAATTACACATTAGGTCTTTGTGATTAAATACTAAACCAAACCACCCTTTGTATTATAATTCCAAATCCAAACAAACCAAACAACAAATCCAACCCAAACAAAAACCCCAGGCCCAAACCCCACACCCTTTTTAATATTACTCCCCATTTTGACCTCAGTCAAACCCCCAACCAGGACCACTGTTCACCATCTCCTTCTTCCCCATGTTTTCTGGAACCTTGTCTTCCCACCCCCCCCCCCCCCCCCTCTACCTTTTAACCAAACAAATCCCCCACAATAAATAACCTCACCTGCCAAAACCAAACCACCCCTCTCCTCATTTATTACCTCAAAAACTCCATTAAAACTCCCAATACCTGTTTCCCGCCAAATTGTAATTCAAAGGCTCATATCAAAAGGAAGCAATCCAACGGCTTAGAAAGAGGTGGGAAAGAAAGAGAAGAGCCCCAGGGCCTATAAAAGAAAAGAAAAAAGGAGAAGAAAGAGGTAGTTAAGTAGCAGAGTAGTAGTAGTAGTGTAGAATTTATGTCAAATTAAGTTTAAATTTACTTTTATGTTGTAATTTTTAGTTAAGAAAGGTTGTAAACAAGATTTCCAGTGTATTGTTAACTTATTTAAAGTTTTGATTCAAGTTTGCTTTTGAAGTTCTCAGTTTGCCATTTTTCACTTGAAATTTCCATTTCACTTCACAGTTGCTAGGTGTTTTGGTTACTTGGTTGTGTAAGCTTATATAAGTCACTAACAAGCTTTTATAAGCTTTTTAAGTATTAAAAATAATTTTAGCATAAAAAATTCAAAAATATAGATAAATAAGTAAAATTAAGAAAATCAGTGTTCAAGGTTGATTTTAGCTGAATGCATGGTGGATGATGGATTTACATGGTTTAGTAGCTTAGTGGAAACTGTTAGGAAGTTGTAAAAGTTGATCTTGGTTTGAATCTCACTGGACCAATGTAAGACTATTTGCTCTATTACTGCTCAATTGCTTATTGTAGCTGATCTTCTGTTTTTCTTTGCTTAATTGAGTTAGTTAGTGCTTATTACTTGTTTCAGTTTAGATGTCATAGCTTGGAAAGTGTTTAGAAATAATTTTGAAATAACTGTTTAAATAGCTCAATTTAGTTCATCTGTGAATGCTTATTGGGCATTGCTTATTGGTGATTGATTCTTGCTTATTTTGGTGTGCTTGAATTTGGTTCAAACTCATTTTGTCATAATTGCTTCTAAATTGTTCATTCTCATTGAAAAAGCAAGACAGACAACCATTTAAGGGGTGTTTGGCTCAGGTTGTCTCCCTGGGATTTAGGGTGGTTTTGTTTATGTTTGTTGCTGAGACAGGTCTCAATAGGTCATATTAGGTCAGAAGAATCATAAAAACACTAGGTCATTTAGTAGAAAGTCAAAATCTTAGTTTACACTTCCATTCTCATTCACTGTTTGAAATATAAGTTCCATAACAACTGATTTTGTTGCAAGAGCAGATATCATAGCTTATTTCACTTTCATATTTACTTAATATTGCATCTAAAATCAGTGTGAGTCATTTGAATTTCATTTTAGTCAAACTTAGTTCATTTTCTAAAAAGTCAATTCCATCATTTACAGAAATCCCATTTTTGTGGGAATTAATTAGAATTTTGTGTTTGGATTGAGGCTCTGAAACTTTAACATGTTACAATCTCCCAGCTGAACTTTGAGCCCCTCCTTCACTTCATTTTTATGATTTTTCTTGTGGGCCCTACACTGGCTCAAACAAACCTGCAGGGCAAGGTGATGCCCTGCTACACAGATCTCAGTCCAACACCCCAACTTCCATGTGCTCTCATGAGCTCATTAGTGGGTCCCACAGACTTGCAAAAGTGGCCAAATTGGCCTGTTTGGTCTGTGGTATTCTTGGTTGTGCTTATTGGCTTAATTTAGCTTATCATGTGTTCCTTTCTTGTTCATCTCACTTTTTTCCTGCACATATAAGTTGTTTGCACCTTATTTTTCTGTTTGTGTACCCTGGTAGCTTATTCAAGCTTTTCATTAGCTAGTTTGACCAAAAGTAAAACTGCCAAGGAAATAAGCACCCAAAGTGCTTATTCTTGAATCTCTGCCTAAAGTCCCTTTTTTAAAGTTTCATATTTTCAGTATTTAATTAGTTTTCAAAAAGAAAATCCAGAAAAAGACAAAATTACAAATAGTGATAGCTTCTATTTAAGCCATTTGGCTTATTATCAGCTTTTTCAAAAAGCAAACCTTATTTTTATAATTTTCTTAGGTTCCTGTAGTTATAAAATAATTTCAGTAATTTTTTCATATTTTTCCCTTTTCATCTAGTATTTTTAATAATTAATATTAGTTTTTATTAATTAATAATTAATAATAATTATATAAAAAGTCTTAAAAATATATTTTCTGTTTTAAAATTTGTTTTATATTACTTTAGATTTTTCTAAGTTTTAATTTTATTTTTCTTGGCTTATTTTACATTTTCTTATTATTTAGTGTATTAATAAATAGTGTAAATTAGTTTTTAATTAATAATAATTAGATAAAAAGTCTTAAAAATTTAATTTTAATTCTAAAATTAGTTTTATAATATTATAGATTTTTCCAAATTTATTTTTCATATTTTTAGCGTAATTTCATAATTAGTTATAATTTAAGTTAATTTAAAAAATTAATAAGTAATTAGAAAATAGTATTTAATTAATAATAATTAAAATATTATTGTAAAAATTAATTTTAATTTTCTAAAAATTTTCTTTTATTATTAGGATTGTAAAAATGTAATTTTCATATTCGTAAGTATTTTATTTGTACAAAACTCGCGTTTTATTTTGTACGTTCACGTAACTTTAATTGAACGTACGCGTTTTTAGGATTTAAACGTTTCTGGTTTTTCTAAATTTCCAGTCTTGTTTATATAGCTTATTTAAGCTATTTCCTTGTAGATTCCTTAGTATAACCAATCTCAAACCCCTTTTCGTCCAAATTCACTCGATCACAAACCCGTTTGATAACAATTCACACCTCGTCGGGACATAACGACCCGGGGAAACCACTATATTCCGCGGAGCATTGACTCTAGGCTGTTTGACCTTGTTGACCATTCCCTGGTCAATATAGGTTGACCGTTTGGAGCCAATCAAAATTTGGCGCCGCTGCCGGGGAGGTTGTGTGCGTTATTCTAAACGGTTTTGAAGATTAGTGAATCGGGATATACACTCATTGTATATTTATCCACCCTTGTTCATATTATCTTTTTATTTTCATATAAAAACAAAATTGTTCCCGAAAACATTTTAAAATCAGTTTTCAACGAACACAAAAACACAAAAAGATTTTTCTTTCTTACAAAATGTTTTTCGAAAACCACAAAAATATCCATCTTTACCCTCCTACCTTTTTGATTCTTTATCCCTACCCCTCTATACACCTTTGATTATTTCTATGTCTCATCCACACCTTCTGATTTGTGAATGGTGTGGTAGTCCTCATAATGGTGGTAATTGCCCTAGTTGTGGCATGGTAGAGTCAGGAAACGGGTCTGTCTATAACCAGAATCCCTATTCCTACCATGACACCACTGATTCATTCCATCAGCTACCACACCATGAGACTCATCAGTTTTACTGTTGTGAGTACTGTGGTGGTTCACACTACAGTTCTGATTGTCAATCGGGAAACACGCTTTTCTATGAGCAGTTTCCTGATAACAATTATGACTCTAGCACATACAACCCATAGCCACATCAGTTTTACTGTTGTGATTACTGTGGAGGTCCACACTTCAGTTCGGATTGTCAAACAAGGAATCCATTTCCTTGTAACAATTACGACTATTCGTTTTCAGACCCACCTCCACAGTACCAAATGATCCAAGCAACTCCTCATGATACTGAGCAAGACCTTTTACTAAAGGCTCTTGAGATATTGAAAGAACGTAAGGAGGAGTTGGTTACTACATCGTTTCAAGACTCTCGTGAGAAATCTATGGCAGAATTACTTGTTGAAGAACGAGAGGCTAGAAACAAAAAGAGTATGGAGGAATTACTTGTCGAAGAACAAGCAGCTATAACACGTGCCAAATTTCATAAAGCTGCTCTTCTAAACTGTGATGATGATAGTGATAATGAAGATACCCTTGATATCCTTCAATTTTATAAGGGTTCATCAAATTCATCATTTGTGATTCCTCCCATTGAAAATCAGGGAGAAAATAATGAGACGGAGAAATTACTAGCAAAAGATCAAATGGAACTTGTACAATCCATGAATGCTAACTCCTTTTAACTCCCTTAGTCTGTTATCACACCCAAAGTTCACACTCACTCTTTGAACAAGGGGGAAGAGCATCTTAGCACTGTTCCTGAAAAGGAATCGGACGAATTCATAAAGTCTAGTGTTGAGAACCTTGTCCCAATCCCAAGAGAGTCACAGGGAACTTTTGATCATGTGTGTGATTTACCTTCCCCTCTTGAGTGTTCAAACGATCATTTTGAGACTTTCTCAGATTTTAATGATGATTGTACATCTCATGGAGACATTGAGTATATTGAGGCATCACTCCCGCAGTCTGATGCTGACCCTCTTCTTGAGGAGTTCGCCGATGAACTTGCTCACATCAATCCACTTTCATCGGAAAGTGATGATGGTCTCTTCGATTTCGAAGCCGATCTGGAAGAAATTGAAAGTCTCCTATATCATGATCCGTCACTCACTTCTTATCCAAACATTCCAATAGAGAATGTTAATCACTTTGTTCCCGAAGCATTCAAAACCACTCTCACCAATCCTCTTTTTGAATTCGAATTTGAATTCACTTTAATTTTTGATAACCCAATCTTTGGTGCTCAGAACGAGGATAGTGATAAGTTTATATCGGAACATGAATTCACATATTCACATCTTGTGAATGATTCTCTTCATGAGGAGTTCTCAAGGTGAACTCACTCATCATATCATGACTCCTCCGGAGTTTGATATCCCGGGGGGAGATGCACTCAATCATGAGGATTTGCAAATTCCCACCCTCCCTCCGGGGATGTTTATGTGCTTAACCCTTGAAATCCAAATTCAGGCTAATGAGCCTGCTCTCGAGGAAGAAGATCTTATAATGATTTTCATCATGGTTTTGTTCCTTTTCTTCACCTATAGGGTGACTTCTCCTGTTCTTCATTCCTTCGGGAATGAAGACATTATCTTTGACCCCGGCATCACCGCTTATAGTTTATACTAGTTAAAGCCGGGCTTATATCTCATCGGTGTGGAACTTTCACGTGCTTCAAATGTTTGTCCAAATATCTTGAATGAAAGTCCGGTGGAGATTGTCTTTTCCACATCATGCTTCCCCAAGAACCAATGAATTCGGGGTCGAGTCAAGCTAGCGACTCGGTAAACAAAAACAGTAGCATGCTTATAGGGTTTTCACCCTAAGTGTGGGGGAGTTACCCCTACTGTGGTTACAAAAAAAGTGAAAAAAACATTTAGCTTGTACTGTTGCCCTTTTACGTTCAAAAAGTCGGCATAATAGCCGGGACTTTGAATATTGAGGGCAATATTCATTCTAAGTGTGGGGGGTATTCTAGCGAATTTTATCACATTTTACTATCTAGTACCCCTGTTTTGGCCAAAATTTCAAGAATTTTAAAATTTTTTCACTTGAGTTTCAAAATTTTTTGTGGTTATCAGTTTGCCATGTCTAAACGACAAAAGGATTGGCTAATCCAGGAGCAAACGGCTCTTGGTAAAGATATATCAAATCCGTTGAAGGCTTACAATTTGCCCAAAACTGTATGGTATCTCAACTCGCCATATCCTAAAAAGTGATAGAGTTGGCTAGCCCGCAAGATTATGGCTTGTGGTAAAGGCAGTGGAAAAACCATAATTGGTAATCAGCTCACCAAAATGTTGACTATTCCATCAAGAGTTGGCTAGTCTAGAAGCAAATGGCTTTTGGTAAAGACAAATCAAATCCGTTGACAGCTGGTGGTTTGCTCAAAATCACATGGTTATCAAGTGGACCATAGTTCTTACTTGAACTGATACATTTGGCTACTCCAGAAGTAATGGCTTTTGGTAAAGAGATTAAAATCCATTAAATTTTCAAAACAGTTTATTGCTAGGGACTAGCAATATTTTAGTGTGGGGGATTGATGAGTGCTCAAACACTCATCATTTTTGGACAATCTGAACTGCAAAAACATACAAAAACACTCAGAAATGCATCAAAATACTGAAAATATTTCAAAATTGTGTTTTATATGTTTTAGATGCAAAATGAGTAAAAACAGATGAAAAACGTACAAAGTTTGCAAAATTGGCAGTTTCAGTCGCCCAACTTTCATAAAATGTCAAAACTAGTCCCTGGTCATTCAAAATATGGAAAATTATCACCAAAGGTCCTTTTTGAAATCAATAATTGTCATATTTAGTCCTTTGGTGAAAAGTTAAAAGTTTTGAGAATTTACAAGATTGGTCCCTGTAACTTCATAATTTGGCAGA
This sequence comes from Artemisia argyi, assembly GCA_030686995.1. NCBI lineage: Eukaryota > Viridiplantae > Streptophyta > Magnoliopsida > Asterales > Asteraceae > Artemisia > Artemisia argyi. Next base: position 664,341 of record JARVZY010012386.1, on the reverse strand, counting down.
AAAGGTCCATGGTGGGATATTTTTGGAAAATCATTCAATTTTGGTCCTTGGGAAATCACCAGTTGGCAAATATGGTCCTTGGGTAAATGGTTTGAAGAAATTACAGTTTTGGTCCCTCTAGTTTCAGATTTTGCATTTTTGGTCCCCGGGATTTAAAATTACGGAAATTTAACTTTTGTGGTTCTTGGATTATTGGAGTTTGGAAATATGGGACCTTATGACTACTTTGGGAAAGTCACAACATCAGCCCCTCATGTTTCAGAAATTACACATTAGGTCCTTGTGATTAAATACTAAACCAAACCACCCTTTGTATTATAATTCCAAATCCAAACAAACCAAATAACAAATCCAACCCAAACAAATACCCCAGCCCAACTCCTTACCCAGGCCCAAACCCCACACCCTTTTTAATATTACTCCCCGTTTTGACCTCAGTCAAACCCCCAACCAGGACCACTGTTCACCATCTCCTTCTTCCCCATGTTTTCTGGTACCTTGTCTTCTCCCCCCCCCCCCCCCCTCCACCTTTTCACCAAACAAATCCCCACAATAAATAACCTCACCTGCCAAAACCAAACCACCCCTCCTCATTTATTACCTCAACAACTCCACTAAAACTCCCAATACGTGTTTCCCGCCAAATTGTAATTCAAAGGCTCAGATCAAAAGGAAGCAATCCAACGGCTTAGAAAGAGGTGGGAAAGAAAGAGAAGAGCCCCAGGGCCTATAAAAGAAAAGAAAAAAGGAGAAGAAAGAGGTAGTTAAGTAGCAGAGTAGTAGTAGTGTAGAATTTATGTCAAATTAAGTTTAAATTTACTTTTATGTTGTAATTTTTAGTTAAGAAAGGTTGTAAACAAGATTTCCAGTGTATTGTTAACTTATTTAAAGTTTTAATTCAAGTTTGCTTTTGAAGTTCTCAGTTTGCCTTTTTCACTTGAAATTTCCATTTCACTTCACAGTTGCTAGGTGTTTTGGTTACTTGGTTGTGTAAGCTTATATAAGTCACTAACAAGCTTTTATAAGCTTTTTAAGTATTAAAATTAATTTTAGCATAAAAAATTCAAAAATATAGATAAATAAGTAAAATTAAGAAAATCAGTGTTCAAGGTTGATTTAAGCTGAATGCATGGTGGATGATGGATTTACATGGTTTAGTAGCTTAGTGGAAGCTGTTAGGAAGTTGTAAAAGTTAATCTTGGTTTGAATCTCACTGGACCAATGTAAGACTATTTGCTCTATTACTGCTCAATTGCTTATTGTAGCTGATCTTCTATTTTTCTTTGCTTAATTGAGTTAGTTAGTGCTTATTACTTGTTTCAGTTTAGATGTCATAGCTTGGAAAGTGTTTAGAAAGAATTTTGAAATAACTGTTTAAATAGCTCAATTTAGTTCATCTGTGAATGCTTATTGGGCACTGCTTATTGGTGATTGATTATTGCTTATTTTGGTGTGCTTGAATTTTGTCCAAACTCATTTTGTCATAATTGCTTCTAAATTGTTCATTCTCATTGAAAAAGCAAGACAGACAACCATTTAAGGGGTGTTTGGCTCAGGTTGTCTCCCTGGAATTTAGGGTGGTTTTGTTTATGTTTGTTGCTGAGACAGGTCTCAATAGGTCATATTAGGTCAGAAGAATCATAAAAACACTTGGTCATTTAGTAGAAAGTCAAAATCTTAGTTTACACTTCCCTTTTCATTCACTGTTTGAAATATAAGTTCCATAACAACTGATTTTGTTGCAAGAGCAGATATCATAGCTTATTTCACTTTCATATTTACTTAATATTGCATCTAAAATCACTGCGAGTCATTTGAATTTCATTTTAGTCAAACTTAGTTCATTTTCTAAAAAGTCAATTCCACCATTTGCAGAAATCCCATTTTTTGTGGGAATTAATTAGAATTTTGTGTTTGGATTGAGGCTCTGAAACTTTAACATGTTACAATTTCCCAGCTGAAATTGAGCCCGCCCCCCCCCCCCCTTCACTTCATTTTTATGATTTTTCTTGTGGGCCCTACACTGGCTCAAACAAACCTGCAGGGCAAGGTGATGCCCTACTACACAGATCTCAGTCCAACACCCCAACTTCCATGTGCTCTCATGAGCTCATTAGTGGGTCCCACAGACTTACAAAAGTGGCTAAATTGGCTTGTTTGGTCTGTGGTATTCTTGGTTGTACTTATTGGCTTAATTTAGCTTATCCTGTGTTCCTTTCTTGTTCATCTCACTTATTTCCTGCACATATAAGTTGTTTGCACCTTATTTTTCTGTTTGTGTACCCTGGTAGCTTATTCGAGCTTTTCATTAGCTAGTTTGACTAAAAGTCAAACTGCCAAGGAAATAAGCACCCAAAGTGCTTATTCTTGAATCTCTGCCTAAAGTCCCTTTTTAAAGTTTCATATTTTCAGTATTTAATTAGTTTTTAAAAAGAAAATCCAGAAAAAGACAAACTTACAAATAGTGATAGCTTCTATTTAAGCCATTTGGCTTATTTTCAGCTTTTTCAAAAAGCAAACCTTATTTTTATAATTTTCTTAGGTTCCTGTAGTTATAAAATAATTTCAGTAATTTTTTCATATTTTTCCCTTTTCATCTAGTATTTTTAATAATTAATATTATTTTTTATTAATTAATAATTAATAATAATTATATAAAAAGTCTTAAAAATATATTTTTTATTTTAAATTTAGTTTTATATTACTTTAGATTTTTCTAAGTTTTAATTTTATTTTTCTAGGCTTATTTTACATTTTCTTATTATTTAGTGTATTATTAAATAGTGTAAATTAGTTTTTAATTAATAATAATTAGATAAAAAGTCTTAAAAATATAACTTTAATTCTAAAATTAGTTTTATAATATTTTAGATTTTTCAAAATTTATTTTTCATATTTTTAGTGTAATTTCATAATTAGTTATAATTTAGGTTAATTTAAATAATTAATAAGTAATTAGAAAACAGTATTTAATTAATAATAATTAAAATATTAGTGTATAAATTAATTTTAATTTACTAAAAATTTTCTTTTATTATTAGGATTGTAAAAATGTAATTTTCATATTCGTAAGTATTTTATTTGTACAAAACTCGCCTTTTATTTTGTACGTTCACGTAACTTTAATTGAACGTACGCGTTTTTAGGATTTAAACGTTTCTGGTTTTTCTAAATTTCCAGCCTTGTTCATATAGCTTATTTAAGCTATTTCCTTGTAGATTCCTTAGTATAACCAATCTCAAACCCCTTTCTGTCCAAATTCACCCGATCACAAACCCGTTTGATAACAATTCACACCTCGTCGGGACATAATGACCCGGGGAAACCACTATATTCCGCGGAGCATTGACTCTAGGCTGTTTGACCTTGTTGACCATTCCCCGGTCAATATAGGTTGACCGTTTGGAGCCAATCACCTAGGGAAACCACTCAAATCTCCGAAGAACTCCTTTGCAAACTTGAGAAAAAGGTTTATTATCTCATGGAGAAACAAAAGAGACCTTTAAGTCACAGATGGACAGCAGTCAATTCTATCTCAAATATGATTCCGACACCATTGTCTGAGTCACCTCTTATAGAGAATGTCGAAACCTTTCAAAATTATGCTCAACCTTATTCGCCTCCTCAAAACCTCAGCCCGGAATTCGAAGCTCAAATGAGAGAGTACATGGCAACCCATTCTGAGCTGCTTGCTAAATTCAAGGAAACCATTTATAAACAAAAGGAGGAGATGCAAGAGAAAATGAAGGAGATGATGAGCCTAGTGGAGGAATACTCAAACCAAAAAACCCCAGAAATGATGTTATTAAGAAAATAAAACGTTACCCCCCACTACCCAATTTGTTAACTCTATCACAATTGTCCACGAGGGTAATGAGGAAAAGGAAACCCCTAGTGTACAAAATATTGAGGAACCGCAAAAATCCCAATCACTAGGTTACTACCTAAAACATGATATAAATGAGAATACCATAACAAATTGGATAAAGGGTGACGGGCATAACCAATCCTCCAAACATGTTTCAAAAGAGGAGAAAGAGGGGAAAGATGAGTATGAAACATTACCTGGGGGACCGGTATTCGAGAAGCTACTTATACAAAAAGTGGCTACTAAGCAGATGGCTTGTAGGAACTTTGAGATACCAGCCAGCATTGGGAAGTTGCAATATCTGGACGCTTTCACCGATTAAGGATCGGAAGTAAATCTTATGCCTCTAACTATTTACACCCAACTAACTACGGAAATGCCGGCCACCACCCGTGTTAGGCTATCCTTCGCTGGTCACTCTTATGTATACCCTTTGGGGATTGCAGAGGATGTACTGGTCAATGTTGCAGGGTTCATGTATCCCGTCAATTTCATGATCATCGACGATAAAGGAGGTGGGTGCATGCCAATATTCCTTGGAGCACCATTCCTCGCCACAGCGAGAGCTTTCATTAGGTATGAAAAAAGGGAAATTGAACTTAAGTCAGGAAAAAGGAAGACCAGCCTTCCTATGACCCCACGATGTGTGCAAGAAAGCCTGGTGAAAAGAAAGCGTAAAAACAACATTGACACATCGCATAATCGTGTTCAAGAAAAAATCCTCGCATGGGAAACAAGAATCAAAATCTACAAAGAAACTAAGACTGAGAAAGGCAAAAGCAGCAATAAAGTTCATGTCAAGTTTGAATGTAGTCAACCGACGGAGAATCATGTACCATTCGCAGAAGGAGACTAGGTACTCTTAAGGCATTCAGAGATAAAAGTACCTCCCGACGAGCCAAGTCCCTGGTGGTATGGACCGTTCACAATTGAAAGCCTACGCCAAGATGGGATAGCTACCTTAAGCAGTAAAGGAGGAGAGGAGGTGACTGCTGTTGAATCTTAGACCTTGATAGAGCTTCTGAGCACTCTAGAATCGTTAGTTATGTTAATGTAATCACCAACACACTAATAGACAATCTCTATAACTTGTATTTTAAAGCAGAAACAAACACAAGTTTTAATACTAAGATCAATTGATCCTCTATGGATCTTTTATAAAATATCAAACTGTTTTCTAAAAACGTAATCAATACATAATCGTGTGTTCCTTTTATACACAAGGAACCCTAAACCGTTTCCCAAGAAACGTATATTCTAAAAGTGATAAAAGATATGCATTATCACTTCCTAAATAAACTCATGCATATCCTAACTATATTACATAAAACACGGAAAAACTATATCCGCAGAAACAACTAATGCTGAAACTAGACTTCAGCAGAAACTAAACTATAAGCAGAATCTATGTCTTTAGTAGAAACCATCAGCAGATTCTTCAGCAGAGTTCTCTCTTAGCAGAATTCCCAACAATCCTCCCCTAATCTTGAATTTGACATGGTTAAGTTCAAGATTCTTGATAGATCTTTTGAAGTTACATACCAAGAGGATTGAAATCAAACATCAGCAGCAAAGAATCATCATCAGCAGGATCTCTATGATCAGCACATACTTGAAAACTCCATTCTTTGCAGCAACAAATGACTAAATGTACATCAAAGCAAATTAGTTTCACGCTATTCTCATCACATCCAGGTGTGTTAACTCCTGTGAGAGGTAAATCATTGAAAATAATGGATTTGATGTCTCTTTACCAATAGCCATCACTACTGGAGTAGCCAAATGTTTTAAGGTACACTGATAACCACATGATTTTTAGCAAATCATCAGCTATAAACGGATTTGAGATGTCTTTACCTGTAGCCGTTTGCTCAGGACTAGCCAATTATTTTGATGAAAAATCATCTTGGTCAACTGATTACCAAATATGGTTTTCCACTGCCTTTACCACAAGCCATATACATGTGGGCTAGCTAATTATTTGGAATCCATAAAGGAAAAATCCATGGTCAATTGAAAACCATTTCAACTCTCAGCAATGAAGCATGGGTGAGTTGATTACCCTATGGTTTTTAGCAAACCATTACAGCTATCAACAGATTTGATGTGTCTTTACCAAAGCTGTACCCTTTAGACTAGCCAACTTTTTGATGGAATAGTCAACATCAGGTAAGTTGATAACACCAAACCTGCATACAATATACACAATACTATACAAAAATGTTAGTTTTTTTTTTTTAATAAAACTAAAATACAACAATATACCATCAATTTGAAGCTACTCTGGAAGTCCTAATCCTGAGTTTGAAAACTTTCACCAGAGATTCAGCAAACAATCTTGCATTCCCAACTGGATCAGGAGGAATCTCCAACTTTTGTTGAAGCATTTTCTCCATCAGAGACACTGTTAGAGGATACCTCTTGCCAAGATCCATAATAAGTCTGAGACCAGATGTAGTTTCCAACACATGAACATATGGCATAGGATAAAACTTCCAACTCTGAACCTTCCATCTCTGATTGTTTTTCCATATGTCATAACCAGCACCAGTGGGAATAGAAGAATCAAACAACACTCTGAGATCACCCAATATACAATCCAGACCTTGTAGGAGTATGGTTTGCATAAAATTTGTGAACCAAATCATTGAGAGTGAGCAAATCCTGATGATCAACAAGATGTAGTATTTCTTGGAAAAATGTAAAGGATATAGAAGTTTTATCTAGTCTATAAATGGTATTAATCTGTCCATTTTTAGTCAACTCCCCGTGAACCAAAACATCTCTTGTTGCCTCAGGCTAATCATCAAGGGATCCTTCTCTGATAAATGAAGCATCAGAAGCATTCACATCTATTAGTCTTTGTGTGAAATGTGAAGTTCTGACTCTAGCCATTCTCTTAGCTCTTCTTCCAGGAACATAAATAGCATCATGAGGTAAATAAGATGCATCAGGAACTTCCACTTCAGTAGATACACCCTCTGCAGCATAAGTTTCCACTGATGGATTATCCAATTGTTCATCAGTAGAATCCTAAGAAGATTCAAGTGCAGCAGATGCATATTGTTCATCCACAGCCTTCCTCATCTGTTTGGCTCTAGCAGCTTGAATCTCATGAAATATTGCCATGTCAGCTTGTTGTTCATCATCTAATCTTTTAACAGCCTCTTCACCCAACCTTTCCTCCTCCATTTGTTTCCTGGTTCTCTTTCTAGATGGAGGATCTTCTGCTATCACTTTAGCTTTACCTTTGTCAATACAAGATGAAGCAGCAACATGTGGTACATCAGTAGAAGTGGCAGGTAAAGATACCTTTGCAGCAACAACAAGAATATCAATATCAACCAATGAACCAATAGTAGCAAGAGTGATAGGAACATTCTTAGAAGCACCCATTCCATCTTTGTCACACCTAGCCTTGATTCTGTTATACATTTGAACCAATTTGTCATCTGGAAGTGCCCACACTTGTTTCCTAGTCCAAGCATTGTTATATAAAACATTGCTTTGACTTTTCACAAATGTTCTCATGTAATCCCTTTGCTGTGCTTGAGTCATGGGTTTATCTCTTTTAGCTTTGGCTCTTTGCTCATCTGCTGCTTTCTTCCTCAACTTCATCTCTTTCACAATTTCAGAAACCCAGTCCTTTTTCTCCACCTTATCACCAAGAATTTTTGCAGCTAAATCAGGATTAGCAATCACTTGTTCTCCAATATGCTGCCAATCTGACTCATCAAAATCTTGAACAGCAGCATCCAATTCTTTCTGTCTTTCAATAGGCAAGGTAGAAATATATCTTTGTGTAGCAGACTGGTATTCTGAATCAAACTTGGCTTGCTCTGCCTCAGCCATATCTGAACTCTTCTTATAATCTTCCCATTCTGAAAAGAGTTTTTCTTGTTCAACTCTTTTTTCAGCTGTAACAATCTCATCCTCACCCACTTCAGTTCCTTCAGTAAAATCATCATGAGGAACATCCAAATCTTCCATAGGATCATCATTTAAGTCTTGAACATCTGAATTAAGTATATTATCAGTAGATCCTTGAGACTTGAGGGTTTCAGTGATGGCATCAGGAGAAACTTGCTTAATCTCAGATGAAATATGAATAGGGGAATTAAAATACTCTTTCCCTGCTACAAAGAATGTATCTCCTGATGCATGAGCTTTATCAGTAGATTTGTCAGCAGTAATAGCACTAGGTGATTGTTTCTCCTGAAGAATATCAGTAGCTTCTGCCATAAGAATACCATCACCACTTGATACCTTGGAAGATTCAGCAGCTTTCTTTATCAAATATTGTCTTCTACTTCTTCTTCTGCTGAAGTGAATTGTTGGCTTAGATGGAGGTACTTCAGCAGCTTTAGGAGGAGCAACATGTGACTGTCTAGGAACTTCAGCTAGAATTTCAAGAGAATCCAAATTTTCCTCCTGAGGCACTTCAGTAGTATCCATTCCACCCTTACTTTTCTTCTGCTGATTCAACTGTGCCTCCAAATCCTAACTTTACTTTTCAGCTTTTCAATTTCACTACCAAGAGTAGACTTGGTATCAACAAGCTCCTTTTGGAGATCAACAGTCTTTTTCATATACCTGCAAAGTGAATCATATACAGAAATGAGAGTAACAGGGTCCTCTTCTCCACCAGTAGATTGCTCAGTGGTAAGTGGAGCTTCATTGAACCCAGCAGGAGAAACAGACTCATGTACAACATTGGGATAGCCTTCATTAAATGGCTATCTCATAGGGCTAGGTGTAGGAAGTCTAGTGATCTCAGGCTCAAGAGACTGAAATGTATCTCCAATCTCATGAGTTTGCTCAACAGGAGCAACCAGGGTTGGTGAATTAACAGGATTAGGTGACATATGGGCAGGGGAAGGTGGTGGTAGGTCAGAAGAAACAGGTAAATGTTCAGCAGTTGTAGCTGGCTCTTCCTTAATTACCACTGAAGGATTACCATCAGCAGCAACACCAGAAGATGATGGATTACCATCGTCAGCAGCATTTTGAGTAGGTACATTGCCAGCATCATCACCCTCAACTACATTATCATTGCCATGTGGCAACATAGCATCTAACAGAGGGCGACGTTCCCCAGTATAATTTGTTTTCATTGAGGCAAACAACTTAGAACCTAGACTCTTAATAGGCACATGGGTCCTATCTTCAGTGGTTATGTCTAATATAATTTGTAAAAACCTAGGGTACATTAAGAACTTATGCTGCTGTTTATCAATATTTTCTAGCATATTTTCAAAAATAAACTTTGAAAAATTATAAGTTATACCCTTAGAGAGACAGACAATACCACAACCCAATTGTAGAGAAAATTGGTCCCATCCACCACACTTGTTGCTTATACACTGGAGCAGCAAATGCACTAAATACCTCCACTTAGGACAAAATTGATTCTTATGCCACTTAATTGTTTCAGTGCTTTGATATCCAGCTTCCCTAAGCCCAGCAAGAATCTCTGCAGTGTTGGAGTGAAATACTCCATTCTCATCATCCAACCGAAGCTTTGTCCTGATCAAACTTTCTGTCACCACATACTCTACACCTTCAATTACAACAACAATCTTTGTGTTAGATCTCTTTGCAGCAGTTGCCCAAAATTGCGTCACCATTGATTCATATATCAGATTGGGACAATGTGTCAAAGCATAATGAATCTTTGATCTCTGTAGAAAATTCACCATTAAATCAAATTCTTCATGTCCCTTAGCCTTTTTCAGAATAGCATACTTGTTATGATCTCTCTTCAATTCAAGTTGTGCCATTTGAATAAATTTGTGTGAGACGGTTATGAATTACTCAAAGAATTATGGGTTTAAATGGAGTAAAAAGCGAATAATTTTGTTTAGGAAGAGATATGCGAAATAGGTTATATTTGAAAGTTCCCCAATCGTGGTCAAAATTATCGGAACTAATTATTGACCAAGTCTGACGTGTAAATTAAAAACTTCCAAATTCAAAATTACCCTTCAGCAGAAATGAATGTCAAATCTGCAGAGTAATGGTCAACATCAGCAGAAACCAAGCAAATGTAAAAATATCTTTGGTGAATATCTTGATTTTTACTGTGCCACCCAACTCGCATTAATTATCATAACGCCTAAACTTTGCTTATTTAATAACCCCCAAATAACACTTCTCAGACATCAATTAACCCCAAATCATCTCACAACCCTAATTTCCCAATTAACCTCAATTTTCCCTCAAATAATGTCTTCCAAGCCTGAAATCATAGACATATCCTCCTCCTCTTCCTCCTCATCCGATGATCGTCCACCATATCCCTCAGAAATCGATGATTCTGATTATGCACGTGAGTTGGAAAGGCGATGGAATGCCTTGGAGAAGGGGGAAGCAAGTAATGCTCCCATTCCTGTTGAGAGGCTGAAGACTCTTCAGAGGATGAAGACGAAGATCCCTCATTTCTTCCTCCTTCCACACCAGAGAGACCCCAAACAAGGCCTAGGAAGAGAAATCCATCTCTTCCAACATCACGAAGTGCGGTGTTAGGTCTTCCTGCTCCAGGACCTGGTTCTTCATGCCATGGAAGCAAGGGAAAGGGGAAGAGGATAGATGTCGTGGGTAAGGGGAAAGGGAAAATGGTGTAGGTGATGATGGGATGTTGCCAGGGACCAAAATACTCGGTTCTTGAGCATCTTCATCATCATTTTCATCAATCCATTCTTCCTCCTCTTCTTTTTCCATTTTCATCTTCAGCTTCAGCTTTTTCATCATACTGGTTATGCACCAGATTTTGTAATAGATGATAGAAGCTAGACTAATTTAGACTTGTATAGGATTGCATCTTGTAATTTCATTTGAAGTTGTTTGTAAGCTACAATATGTTCTCAGAATGAATGAAAACTCATTTGCTAATTTTGATCTCTGTATATTTTGAATCAGTAGAAATCAATCTTTGCCTCCATTAGACTTCAGAAGAAACACATCTCAGCAACCATATTAACATATCATAGTTAAACTCATCAACAACTTGCAATGGCATTCTGCAAAACAGACACAAACTAACAAAAAGACCAAACAAACTTGCAATACATTAGTTGGTTAGTGTTAAAAACTCAAAAAGTATACAAATTATACAAATTCTACAAAGTTTACACGCACAATCCTCCCCTAAGGCATATGCCTCCCCTGAGGCTTATGCCTCCCCTTAAACTTTGCATTTAAGGGTTAAGCATACCAATATGGACCACCAAATATTGAAATCTTGGTCCGTCAAATGCTTTGGTTAACAAATCTGCCACATTCTCATCTGTGTGAATTTTTACCACTTTAATTAAATGTTTCTCATAAGCATCCTTGATAAAGTGGTGCCTGATTTCAATATGTTTGGTTCTATTATGAAAAACTGGATTTTTAACAATGCAAATGGTGCTTTGATTGTCAATGAAAGTAGTAGTATTCATGAAATTATACCCATAATCCAGCAATTGATTTTGAATCCATAGAACCTGTCCACAACAATTGGCAGCAGCAACATACTCTGCTTCAGTAGTAGAGGTAGCAACAATGGTCTGTTTCTTGCATTGCCAAGAAATCAGTCTCCTTCTAAGGAATTGGCAACCTCCAGTTGTGGATCTTCTATCCATATTGGCACCAGCATAGTCACTATCACTATAAGCTGCTAGCTGAAATGGAGATTCTTTGGGATACCAAAGACCTAATTTGGGTTGGCCTTTCAGGTACTTAAAAATCTTTTTGACAGCATTCAAGTGAGAGGTAAGTGGAGTGGCTTGGTGCCTTGAACATGCACTCACAGCAAATGTAATATCAGGTCTAGAAGCAGTCAGATACATCAAGGAACCAATCATTGACCTGTATAAATGAACATTTACAGGAAGATCAGGGTCAAGATTGTTCTTTGGTTTGGGAGCTTCATAGGGAGTAGTGGCAGTCCTGACATTCTCCATATCAAACTTTGTCAACATATCCTTTACATACTTCTCCTGATGAATAAAAATGCCATCAGGTTTCTGCTGAACCTGTAGACCCAAAAAGAAAGTGAGCTCCCCCATGGCACTCATTTGAAATTCTCCCTTCATCAAATCCTCAAACTCTCTACACCAGGCTTCTTTGGTGGAACCAAATATAATATCATCCATATAAACCTGCACAAGAATAATATCCCTGGAATCTTTCTTTAGGAATAGAGTCTTGTCAATGGCACCTCTTCTGTAGCCATGCTTCAGCAGAAATGTGGAAAGTCTAGCATACCAAGCTCTGGGAGCCTGATGAAGTCCATAAAGAGCTTTGACAACCTTATACACATACTCAGGATGATCAGGGTCTTCAAATCCCTTGGGTTGAGTCACATAAACCTCCTCTTCAATCTCACCATATAAGAAAGCACCTTTAACATCCATCTGATAAACCATAAAGCCTATATATGATGCATAGGCCAAAAATATCCTAATTGCTTCAACTCTGGCCACTGGTGCAAAGACCTCATCCTAGTCAATGACTTCCTCTTGCCTAAACCCTTGAGCCACTAATCTTGCTTTGTTTTTCACCACAATACCCCTTGCATCTCTTTTATTCTTCAAAATCCATTTTGTCCCAATGGCATATTTACCATCAGGGAGAGGAACCAATATCCAAACCTGCTGATTCTTAAATTGTAGCATCTCTTCTTTCATTGCTTCAAGCCAACTTGAATCAACCAGTGCTTGAGGAACACTAGTTGGCTCTATCTGAGAAAGAAAAGCATGCAAACAGACAATGTTTGAAGTCGGTGTGATTGTCCCTCTTTTGAATGTAGACATAAGAGATGAAAGCAACTTCACCATATTTAGTGTTTTTTACAGTGCTTCTAGTTCTAACAGGTGCTTTAGGATCTCCAATAATCTCTGATAGGGGATGAGCATTATGAATCCTCTTTGTTGCTGTAGGGTTGACATCAATTGTGGCATCAAGGTTGTTGATAGTAGGCCCAAACTCAGTATCATAAGAAGCTGAGTGAAACAGACCAGGCTTGGGCTGATAATTGCCAAGATCAGAAGGACTTGGAAATCTTATAAAGGGCTTCTCAAAGTCTGTAGAAGCTTCAGTAGAAATGGGAGAGTGTGAAGCAGGAGTATCAGCAACTTTGAGCTCATTAGTGGGAATAGGAGTGCCTTCAGTAGAACTGTCAGCAGCATCATTGTTTCCACTGACTGCTTGTGCTGATTGGTGAAGGATGGCATCAGTCTCTTGTGCAACCTTTTCACTGAGTCTCTGAGCTTCCTGTATAGCAGCATGTTCTTGCTTCTTAAGTCTAGCAAGATCCTCTGCATAATGTGACTCATCATCTTGTTCAACAGCAGAATGATTTCCTACAAAATGGTTAGGTGGAAAAGAAGGTACAACAATGGTATGTTCATCTGGCTCAGAGTCACTCTCTGAGTCATCATCCATGGAACCTGCAGGGTTAGAAATTGGATCTTTAGTACCTGCATTAGGATTAGAAGCATGTCTAGTGTACCCCAAATAATCAGTCAAATAATCTAGGTCAAAATACCAAGAATGGCCCTGTCCCTAAGTATTAGGCTGATCTTCAAGAAATCTTAGGTTAAGGGTCTCCTCTATCTTTTGGGCATTCAAATTATAAACCCTATAGGCCTTGCTATGAGCTGAATAACCCACAATGTATCCCTCATCAGCTTTCCCATCAAACTTACCCAGTGTATCAGCAGTATTCAAAATGGTCACTTTGCAACCAAAAGGCTTAAGGTAATGAATGTCTGGAACTTTCCCAGTGAGAAGTTCATAAGGTGTCTTGACATGATGTCTAGTGATGGATACCCTGTTCAAGACATAGCAAGCAGTACTTACTGCTTCAGTCCAAAACATAGTGGGTAATTTAGAGTCTGCAAGCATGGATCTTGCTGCCTCAATTAAGGTCCTATTTTTCCTTTCAGCAACCCCATTTTGTTGTGGGGTTCTTGGAGTACTATAGTCCCTTCTAATCCCCTTAGACTAATAGAATTCTATGAAAACAACATTTTTGAATTCTGTCCCATTGTCACACCTAATGCCTTTAACCTTTTTATTAAGCTGGTTTTCAATTAAAGTGATGAATTCTTTCAAAATAGGAGTTGTTTCATCTTTAGTTTTTAGAAAGAATACCCAGCAAAACCTATTATAGTCATCTGTGATAACCAGGCAGAAGTACTTATGATCAATACTTTTGATAGGAGTTGGACCAAAGAGATCCATGTGCAGCAACTGAAGAGGTTCTGAGATGGTGCTCACAGCTTTTATGGCTTTGTAAGAGGCTCTGTGTTGCTTTCCCTTGTTGCAAGCAATACAATTGTGTTCATTGGTGAAGAGTTTAGAAGGAAGGCCCTGAACAAGACCAAGTTTAGACAACTTATTGATAGTCTTGTAGTTTACATGAGCCATTCTCCTATGCCACTTGGTAGATTCATCCTGGGAAGCTTTGGCCACCAAACATGTTAGATCACCTTCTGGCTTAACATCATTCAGATTGAATGTGTACAAGTTGAAGGTTCTAGGAACTCTCAGCAAAATAGTTGTATCTTCTGGAAGTTTGAAGTCCTTGGAGAGCACAAGACATTCATCCTCAGAGAAGAAAACCTTATTCTTAGTGTCACAAATTTGTGATACAGAGAACAGATTAAAATGCTCCAGTTCCTTCACATAATAAACATTCTCAAAATCTAACAGAGGTGTCTTAATAGTTCCTTTCCCAGTAATTTTGCCATCTCCACCACCAAAGGTTACATTGCCTCCTCCTTCTATAGGTACAAAGTCATGCATCTTGTCCTTGTTCCCTGACATACTTCTGGAACAACCACTATCAACTATCCCTACTTCAGTACTTTTCAAAGGATGATCCTACAACAACAACAAAAATCTACAAAAGTTAGTACACATTGGAGACTCAAGTCATTGCTGACTTGAGCCTGCCTTGTGGATCATTAGAGATAGGCCATGTAGATGTTTTAGATCCACCATTGTTCTTGGGCCTGTAATACAAATTAGGTCCCTTCTTTGTCCAAGAACAACCTGCTGAGGGCTTCACAGCAGTATCCCAATACCTTCCACCAACATATATTGAGTCAAACTGTCTAGGCCAATAACCATTAGAAAAGAAAGAACTAGTGGGTCGAACATAAGGTCTAGTACTGGTTCTTCTCCATGAAGAATGTGGTTCAGCAGAATTGGATTTCTGCTGATGTGGAATAAAAGAGGGTATATCATTAACATTCTTCCATATTTGCCTAGGTTTTCTTTGACTAAAACATACACCCATTCTTTGCTCATGAAAAGTACAATCCTTAATCAAATGAAATTTACTTCCACACACAAAACATTTCTTCTTTTTAGAAGATTTATTCAAACTGAAGGAAGTTCCATAACATGAAAAAGCATTCAAACCACAATGATTAACAGAATTGTTTTTAACAGAACTAGAAATATTGTTTTGCAAAGAATTAGAAAACAAGTCTTCAGAAGAAACTGTCTTAGAATCAGCAGTAACTCTAGTAGGCTTGTGGGGAGTCTTGGGTGATGTCTTGGGTGTGGTCTTGAAAGTAGTCTTGGGAGTGGTCTTGGGTAGGTCTGACTTCTCATTTGAATCACAATTGGCAAATGGAGTAGACCCTTCATCAGAAGACTTGTCACTGTTACAACAAGAGACAAAGTCAGTAGATTTAATAATAGGGTCTGGCAAGTCACTTGACTTCTTGCCATAGAGATGGTGTGATCCATCAAAGTCAACAGGTATGGACAGGTCTATTGGCATATGTTCCCCTCTTATAGGTCCAGGGACAGCATTCATTCCCCCTTCCTTAACAAATTTTACAGGTGTTTGATATGCTAAGGCTGGTTCAGGGTCAAAAACACTAGACATATCAGGATAAGTTAACTCTTCAGGATCTATATATTTCTAATATCCTAATGCTTTTCTAGACCTAACAGATTGGCGACCATCAATCAATTTATTCAAATTAGATGCTCCTTCCTGCCATTTCATACGACCAGCTACCTCTTTATCTAACTTAGCTTGTAATTCTTGTCTTTCCTTTTCTATATCAGATTTCTCTTTTTCAGTACGTCTTAAATCTATCTTAGCACATTCTAAATCACTTTCTAGAACTCTTATCTTTTCATCATATTTAAGTTGATTCTTTTGAAACCAGACCTTTTGTTTTTCTAAAGTTTTTAAAGCCTTTTTATAGGCCTCTACTTCTATATAACACTCATTGTACTTAGGTTTCAATTCATCATATTCTTGTTTAAGTTCATTGTATCTTACACTACATCCAAACATACAATTGTGTACCTGAGAGATTCCCATCAAGGAGACTTATTCCTTCTTGTCCTCTGAAGGTGAGTATGCCAGCAAATTCACTTGTTCAGAAGTGGAAGCTTCCTCTTCAGCAGGTTCATGTTCAGCCCAATCAATCTGGTGATCTAGAGTCACCAAAGCTTTGGAAGGTGTAGCCTTAGAAGTCCCTGATTCCAATAGACATGAGCCATATCTAACTTCATCACCAGACTTTCTTTCCTTGCATTCTCTTGAAAAATGACCCATTTGACCACAAGTGTAGCATTTAACCTTCCTTCTGTCAAACCTTGCTGCATCTCTTCCATTAAAACCTAACTTTCTCCCAGACTTAGTCTCAAACCTTTTGATGTTCATTGAAATCATTGCTAGCTGCCATTTCAAGTGCATCTCCTCCATCTCTAATGGATCCACCTGTTCAAAATCCTCATAAGCAAGAAACTGCTGATGTTCATATTCAGCCACAAATGAATGAACAATATCATCCATTACACTACTGGATTTTGATTTAGGAGCTGATTTTGTTTGGGTTTGAGAAGATGCTCCTGAGGTGTAAGAACTTGAGGCATGGTGCACAAGTTTTGTAGTGGTGCCAACAAAGGCTGAGTGAGTGGATGGACGAATGGGACTTCTAACATCAGGCTCAAGAGATTTAAGCTTGTTGTAGAGGTCATCAAAGGAGATCAGGTCCAATCCACCCTTTGTTTTGAGAGCAATGCTGACTTGCAACCAAGATGGTGGCAAATATCTCAGAAACTTAGCATTGCAGTCCTCATTATCTGGCCTAGCCTTCAGCTGATTAAGTTGACTTAAGATCCGGTGGAATCTGTCATAGCCTTTGTGGATTCCTTCTTCCTCAGATATCTGAAACTCTTGAAACTGGTGCTTCAGCATTGACTTCTTCAACCTTCTTGATTCATCATTCCCACCAAATCTACCCTTGATTGCCATCCAAATGTCCTTGGCATCCTCCATGAAGTGGAAGTCACCCATGTGGTCATCTGGTATAGCTTGGAGCAGAATTGTTCTTACTTTATTCTCCCTTTGCACGGCTAGAACCTCTTTAGCAGTTTTGGGACCTACAATTGTAACTATCCCATCAGCATCTTTAACATGCTTCTTCAGGCTGTTCCCCTTTCGGACAACCTCCCACAGATTCCTGTCAATGTTTGTGATCCAGTTTTGCATCTTCATGGACCACAAATCATAGTCTTCAACATTCTTCAAGTATGGGAATTTAGCATTACTGTTGGAGAGGTTGAGTTGTTGGAGAGAAGCGGTGTTTAGGTTCTGGGTTGTATCAGCTTCATCGTCTGATCCAGGCATATTCCTTGATTGTTTTGGATTGTGATGGTGTAAGATTTGTGTTTCTTAGTATCACAGAGACTCTCCCGAGGCTCTGATACCACTTGTTGAATCTTAGACCTTGATAGATCTTCTGAGAACTCTAGAATCGTTAGTTATGTTAATGTAATCACCAACACACTAATAGACAATCTCTGTAACTTGTATTTTAAAGCGGTAACAAACACAAGTTTTAATACTAAGATCAATTGATCCTCTATGGATCTTTTATAAAATATCAAAGTGTTTTCTAAAAACGTAATCAATACATAATCGTGTGTTCCTTTTATACACAAGGAACCCTAAACCGTTTCCCAAGAAACGTATATTCTAAAAGTGATAAAAGATATGCATTATCACTTCCTAAATAAACTCATGCATATCCTAACTATATTACATAAAACACAGAAAAACTATATCCACAGAAACAACTAATGCTGAAACTAGACTTCAGCAGAAACTAAACTATAAGCAGAATCTATGTCTTCAGTAGAAACCATCAACAGATTCTTCATCAGAATTCTCTCTTAGCAGAATTCCCAACAACTGCAAGTGTCGAACGATTGAAACACTACCACCCCGATAGCGAGGATCATAATTATATGGGATACGTCATCTCAAGAGATGAGGTCATGTAATTGCCCATGACCCTGAGTCTAGCTACAAGACTCGTAAATAAAGAAAAGCACTTCTTGGGAGGCAACCCATGTTTTGTGTGTTTTTTATTTAATTTGCTTCCATATGCATGTTTTATTTTTATTGTTGGTAAATCATGTTTCAAACTAAATTGTGAAAATGCTTTATTTTGTTTTTAACTTCGTCTTAATTACATATAAGGGTATTTGGCAAAATATAAGTGTAAGGGAAACCCAAATTTGTTTATAAGAACGAAAATGATAATGATTCGCCACAATATTAAATGAGCATGTATATAAGTAATTGTTTGAGTCAAATGCTTGTATCGAGTCATAATGATGTTTTGCAGGATTTTCCAAGAAATAAGGTATAAGTTTTTCTAGAAATTTTTCGGAAACTTAACATAAGATTTTTCCAGGAACATTCTGACGGTGTTAGGAGTTACAACCTGATGGCATCAGGTACCAAAATTCTAAAAAATTTTGCGAGTTTTGTTTAAACCGGAGTCTTAAATTTTTTGTTGATTCTTTAGTTTTATAAAGTCCATGAAATCTGCAAACATTCATTCCACAAGCATTATATCTTAAATTGCTTTCTAGGATTTGTTAGTATATATAGATTGCCGCCGATTTTATGCGAGGTTGCCTTGATTGTTTTCTCATGTTTAACAGGTTATATATGACAAGAAGATGATTAATATTTCTGGAGGGAAGCTTTCAACGTTCATTTTCTTGGAGGAAGATCTAACCTTGTTGACACACTATCCACACCGAACAAATCAGGGGAGTATTTGTTTTCATTCTTTTACCTATTTTACTTTTACATTCTTTAATTGAACATTGGGGACAATGTTCATCCTAAGTGTAAGGGGAGGGTAAATGATGTTACCTTATAGGATACAATTGCACTTGAGTTTGTTTGTTTGATAGTAGGTGTGTAATAAAACTAAGAGAAACACTTGTTAGTGCAATTTTAGCGCCAAATTTAAAATTTTTACAACATTTAGGAGTGAAACTTTAGCCTTAACAAGCGTCTCATGGATAGGAGTTGTATGACTAGCACAAAACCGTACCATTCAGAAAAATTTTCCACCCAAATATGTGAGGTTCGCCTTCAGATTGATAGGAAAAGCATTCATTATTAGTGCTTATGAGTGTACCAGTAGCATTTAGATTCTAGAACTTGTGTTAGTGATGCATCCCGAGACTGCTAGTGAGACTACATTCGTGTAGTAGGATTTACTACATGATAAGAGGCATTAGGATCACCCTTGTGTTTAAACCCATATCATAATTACTTGACCATTTAAGTCATATTACTTGACTAGTAAAGTCAATTAATTTTTCCCACACCTTAGTATTGTACTCATTTTTAGTACACGATACCCCTAGTACACCCCTCCGAGCCTATCTTATCGTTTCTAACTTTAAGCATTTTACTTAAAGGAAGAATTTGTTACAGCCTACCCCAGATGCGCAACCAAATCGCCTTAGCCTTCCGTGTATACACTAATCTTTAGTGCATTATTGTTATTTGTTTAAACCCTTAGTTAATTATCTAATTGATTACATGGTTGCTAAGTCGAGTCATATCTTCTACATATTGTTTTGGGACGATTGGGACTCATGGGTAAAGTACTAGTGTTATGGAGTAATGGGGAAGAAAATCAAATTATTACTCCCATATGTGCGTTAATCTCAAAAAGTACTCCAAGTGTTTTGATTATCTTGATTCAAGTCATTAGAGTAGTTTATTGTAAAGTATGTAAAAATTCAAGCGTAAGGGGAATGTACATTCCGTATGATGTATTATTTTGGATGGTAGGGTAAAAGTGTATGCACAAAAAAAATATACAGACTACCATCCCGTTTCATTCTATGTTTGTTTTATGTTTTTGTAATTTTTGATTTATTAGTTTAAGTTGAGTCGAGTCTTGGCTTAGCAACGCCATATTGTACATGTAATTAACCAAGATGATTAACTCGCCACCAGTAAATATTGCCTTTATCCAACAAAACCGTGTTTATCATATCCCTACACCTCACGATATAACCCTTTAAAAGACCTCTTTGATAGTTTATCCCAGGTGCTTACGCCAAGTGGTGGAGGTTTGATCCTTTCCCAAGCCTATGGTAATCTATTTGCTATGACAGGTAGTGAGAGATGTTTTCCATTTCCATTTTATAATATATATTTTATTACACCCGAGAGATGTGAGTATCTAAACACTATTTGTGAGGTGCTAGTGTATGACCTCCGTGCTTGTTTTTGGTTTTTAGTGGAACGATTATTTGTTGTAATTACTTTTATATTAGTGTTAAATAACCCCTAACTTGTATTTTGATTAGAAACTATAACGCTCTCTACCACCACACAAGCATCACACCACCCTTCATCTTCATCTTCTCTGGTAACCTAACTGCCTTGAAGAAATTTAATTAAGAACGAGACAACAAAGTTTATAATGGATGGAAGTGTATGGTGTTGAGAATTTTTAAAGTCTAAATAACTGATAGCGTTATTCTCCGTCCTTTCATGGAAAACTTTGTTATCGATTTATATGCCCTCAACTATCATTTTCACTCTAAGACTAACTAACATCATACTATAGAGAAGACAAAAAATAATTTTTACAAAGTAGTCTTTTTCCCATTTCTCAACTTGTTTGATCGAATTTGCTTTTTGATCGAGTATAGAGTTAAGAGTTTGAGAGTCTTAAGGAGGCTGCATGATGCAAGGGCTAACATTTGCAGGGCTATTGATAGTAGAATTATCCATCAACTACTTGACAAACCCTTCTAAAGTGCAAGCCATGGTCTCTGAATAATGTTTTGTAGCATTCTTAAGTATAGTAGGCTTGTATTTCATTAGCTTCAAATAAGCGGTTAAAAGATGAAACATGTAGTTGTATACATTATCCATATTTATATCTTCGTGAATAAACCTACTTGCTGCTTTTCCAATTTATTGCACCTGTCATGGAAATACAAACATGAGTTGTTTGCATGAGTCTATCTAGGAACCTATTAGTTTGTCCATTTTACTTTTCTATTTCCTGGGTTCTAATTTTCTAATCAAAATGTACTTATAGGTGTCATTTGAAAGTGGAAAATGGGTTGGGTGAGACGTGCTGGATAATGGGTCAAAACAAGTATCCAAAGCACTTTGTCCCTCTTTTTTACTTTTGATTATGAACAGATATTTTCTCATTAATGACTAATATTTTCAATCATATGATTTAGGAGGCTGTATCATGCAGGTCATTTAGAAGAAGCTATAGAGTTAATAAAGATAAGGCCAATGGATCCTTTGGCTTCTGTTCGAGGGTATGCTTGTATGGTGGATATGTTAGGACGTATGGGTCATTGGAAGTTGAGTAGTTTGCTATTGCATTCTACTGAAGTTGACGGCACAAAGCCATGTATGGGGGTATGCTTACTGTTATTACATTCTACTAAAATTTTAACTATTGTTGCTGATGTGTTCTGTTGTTGCTCACACATTCCATTTTTTTGTAGTCAAGAAAAGCCTATATTAGTTGGTATTTCCTACAACTCTAGCAGTCTATATACATATTGATCCACTATCTCCTCAAACAGATTATGGGTTTCTAAAACTGTGTTTTGTCTCTAAAAGAGCGTAGAACCAAACACCTTCTTTTTTTGTTATCTACATTCTAAAGACAAAATAAATGGCTAATCTACTCCAAAACACAATTCCAAACACCCTCTATTTTTGTTATATATTATACTTTTGATAGATAAAGGAGTAATACTTTACCCGACATTGTATACTCAAAAGCCACGTGCATTGATATAGAACACGACAATGTCAGTAATGGTATTCCTAAGTTATTACCATAATATGTCAACCTAAATTTAACGTGTTATGGTATTTTCATAATATGCAAACTTAAATTAGAATAGCTAAAACTTCATAAATTCAAATATATGAATGCCGTATTAATTCGTTGGCCATTTTAATGTGTGTATATCTTTAACAGGATTGAGTATATTAGATATGATTTGTATGTGTATATATAGCCGTTGGTGTTTATGTTTCTTGCACTCACAAAAATTTCTTTCATTCACTAAACACAATGACTCGTCCAGCCGTGAAGTACCAATTTTTGGTTGATTTACGAGCAAGGAAGGTATGCTTGAAAAAATGGAAAGCAGGTTTGATAAAAAAAAATGAACGAGCCAAAAATATTTTGTGATGTTGATGCGTGTCTTGTCATGTATGATTCACCTGATGCTCCGGCTGAGGTTTGGCCATCTCATTCTGAAGCGTTGCGCGTCATTGAAAAGTTTGATGAAGCAAAGATGGTGAGTCCATACCCTGAGCTTGACTGGAAGGCTATTCTACAGAAAAGCATAGCGAAAGCTGAAAAGCAGTTGAAGAAACAGAAGGAAAAGAGTTCAAAATTGTTGATGGAAATTTGTTGTGATGATATCAATGTTGTTAATGGGCTCAATCCCGAGGAGCCGCACGGTTTAAGTGTGCGCTTGATAATCAGCTTAAGCTGATTGATGAAGCGATCGATGCAAAAGCTTTTAGTGTGAAAGGGAAGGAGAAGATTTAACATTTTCGTTTAGGAAATATGTTATCAGTCATTATGAACTGATAGTATAATCTACCTAAATGATGTGGTCATCTTATATGTTTAATTCAATTTTTCCTTTTGTTTTAATTAAAGTTTTCTATTATAAGTTCGTCTCCCTTTTTTTTTGATTGAATTATAAAGTATGAGTCTATGGGTGTGAAGATTATAACCTTTTTTTGGTGATTTTAATGAACATTAATAAGAATCCATCTAGGGCATGTTTTGGGTAGATAAACTCGTCTATTAAAGAAACATATCCAAAGGTACCATTGGTCCAAATAGATATCAGTATGTAAGTTGGTTAAATGTTTTTAGAAAGAGATATTGCAGCCACTGCATATAGCTTGATAACCAATCTGTGTGTTTAGGTATTGTTTATCACCAGATGATATCCCCCATTTGACCACAAGTAATTCATTTGGTGATAAACAATAGCTAAAACACATATTGGTTATCAAGCTATATGAGGTCGCTGCAGTATCTCTTTCTAAAAACATTTAACTAACTGACATACTGATATCTACTTGGACCAATGGTACCTTTGGATATGTTTCTTTAATAGACGAGTTTATCTACCGAAAACATGCCCTAGATGGATTCTTATTAATGTTCATTAAAATCACCAAAAAAAGGTTATAATCTTCACACCCATAGACTCATAGCTTTATAATTCAATCAAAAAAAAGGGAGACAAACTTATAATAGAAAACTTTTATTAAAACTAAAGGGAAAATTGCATTAAACATATAAGATGACCACATCATTTAGGTAGATTATACTATTAGTTCATAATGACTGATAACATGTTTCCTAAACGAAAATGTTAAATCCTCTCCTTCCCTTTCACACTAAAAGTTTTTGCATCAATCGCTTCATCAATCAACTTAAGCTGATTATCAAGCGCACAACATAAACTGTGCAGCTCCTCAGGATTGAGCCCATCAACAACATTGATATCATTCCAACAAATTTCCATCAAAAATTTTGAACTCTTTTCCTTCTGTTTCTTCAACTGCTTTCAGCTTTTGCTATGCTTTTCTGAAGAATAGCCTTGCGGTCAAGTTTAGGGTATGGACTCACCATCTTTGCTTCATCAAACTTTTCAATGACGCGCAACGTTTCAGAATGAGATGGCTAAACCTCAGCTGGAGCATCAGGTGAATCATACATGACAAGACACGCATCAACATCACACAATATTTTTGGCTCGTTCAGTTTTTTGATCAAACCTGCTTTCCCTTTTTTCAAGCATACCTTCCTTGCTCGTGAATCAACCAAAAATTGGTATTTCACGGTTGGACGTGTCATTGTGTTTAGTGAATGAAAGAAATTTTTGTGAGTGCAAGAAACATAAACACCAACGGCTATATATACACATACAAATCATATCTAACATACTCAATCATGTTAAAGATATACACACATTAAAATGGTCAACGAATTAATGCGACATTCAAATATTTGAATTTATGAAGTTTTAGCTTTTCTAATTTAATTTGGCATATTATGAAAATACCTTAATACGTTAAATTTAGGTTGACATATTATGGTAATAACTTAGGAATGCCATTACTGACATTGTCGTGTTATATATCAATGCACGCGGCTTTTCAGTATACAACGTCGGGTAAAGTATTACTCCTTTATCTATCAAAAATAGATAATATATAACAAAATAGAGGGTGTTTGGAATTGTATTTTGGAGTAGATTAGCCTGTTATTTTGACTTTAGAATGAAGATAATAAAAAAAAGAAGGTGTTTGGTTCTACGCTCTTTTAGAGACAAAACACAGTTTTAAAAACCCATAATCTATTTGAGGAGATAGTGCATCAATATGTATATAGACTGCTAGAGTTGTAAGAAATACCAACTAGTATAGGCTTTTCTCGAATAAAAAAAATGGAATGCGTGAGCAATAACAGAACACATCAGCAACAACAATTAAAAATTTAGTAGAATGTAATAACAGTAAGCATACCCCCATACATGGCTTTGCGCCGTCAACTTCAGTAGAATGCAATAGAAACCTGCTCAACTTCCGATGACCCGCATGTCCCAACATATCCACCATACAAGCATACCCCCGAACAGAAGCCAAAGGAGCCATTGGCATTGTCTTTATTAACTCTATAGCTTCAAATCACCCGCATATAGGATATAGCCTCCTAAATCATATTATTGAAAATATAAGTCATTAATGAGAAAATATCTATTCATAATCAAAAGAAAAAAGAGGGACAAAGAGTTTTGGATACTTGTTGAACCTATTTTCCACTTCCAAATGACACCTATAAGTACATTTTGATTAGAACCCATGAAATAGAAAAGTAAAATGGACAAACTAATAGGTTCCTAGATAGACTCATGCAAACAACTTATGTTTGTATTTCCGTGACAGGTGCAACAAATCGGAAAAGCAGCAAGTAGGTTTATTCAAGAAGATATAAAAATGGATAATGTATACTACTAAATGTTTCATATTTTAACTGCTTATTCGAGGCTCATGAAATACAAGCCTACTGTACCTGAGAATGCTCCAGAACTTTGTTCAGAGACCATGGTTTGCACTTCAGAAGGGTTTGTCAAGCAGTTAATGGATCAGTCGATTGTCAATGGCACTGCAAATGTTAGCCCCTGCATCATGCAGCCTCCTTACGACCCTCAAACTCTTAACTCTATACTCGATCAAAAAGCGAATTCGATCAAACAATTTGAGAAATGGGAAAAATACTACTTTGAAAAAATTATTTGTTGTCTTCTCTATAGTATGATGTTAGTTGGTCTTTGAGTGAAAATGATAATTGAGGGCATATAAATTGATAACAAAGTTTTCCATGAAAGGACGGAGAATAACGCTATCAGTTATTTAGACTTTAAAAATTTTCAACACCATACACTTCATTCCATTATAAACTTTGTTGTCTTCTTCTTAATTAAATTTCTTCAAGGCGGTTAGGTCACCGGAGAAGATGAAGATGAAAGGTGGTGGTGATGGTTGTGTGGTGGTAGAGAGTGGTGGTTGTTGTAGTTTCTACTGTTGTGTTCTACTTAGTGATGCTTGAATCAAGATTAATACTGCTTCAGGTTTTCAGTTAATGCTACTGCATTATTTTTAAAGTTGCTCACTCATTGTTGCTACTGTTTGAGGTTTTTAGTGCTGCGTAGGGAACTTTAATGTTGTTGATAGGCTTTTAAGTATTGCTCGTTGTTTCAAGTTGCTTGGTTTGGAGACTCGGTTTTTGTGTCCTTCTACATTAATTTTGTGTACTTCGCTTGTAAGTTTGGATTATTCTATAATATTACAAAATTTTACTTCCATTATGCGAATGATCATGTTCCTCAAGAGCCTGTTTTCTCAACATATCATTCATAACAATATAACACATAGCAACGGAATACTCCATACAACGCCAAATGAATTTAAAAAGCCATGAATTAATTATTCCAATCAATGTTATAATTACTGTCTAATTATGAAATTGACTTGAACTCGTATTAACAGCAACATATTAAGTACTAATAATAGCATAATCACTTTAAACATTAAGTTTTATAAACCCTAAAATTAGTAACAACGGTATAATCAGCTCTTAATACATTGATTTCACAAAATTAGGTCAAAATTAATGTTACAGTATAAACAGTGATTAACCTGATATTCTGAATCAGAGGCGAAGACAGCGATGGTGACGATGCGACATCAGCAATGGTGGCGAAGCAACGTCGGCAATGGTGGCGGTGTAACGTCGACGATGGTGGCGTCGCGAAGACATCGATGGTGGAGATGCAACGACATGGATGATGGCGGTGTACAACGGGGCGGGGATGGTGACGGTGCGACAATGGTGATATAGACGGAGTTTGATTTTTTATGTGAGTTGGAAAATGAAAAGTTTATGAGTGTTTATGTGAACTTTTAAAGTGTATATTTGTAGTTGTTTGCTTTTTTACTTGTTTCAGTCAAAGTTAAGAAAAATAGGTTATATAATGATGGTATATGTCTTTAGTCGGGAAAGATTACAGTCAGTGGTAGTGAAGATGAAGGGTGGTGGTGATGGTTTTTTGGTGGTGATGGAAAGTTAAAAAGAAAATGAATATTAAACTTGCAAAAAATGTCCCTACAGTAGCGAGGGTAAATTAATGTATACACATAAATTAAATACGGCTTATATTATTATTAACAAGGAATACATATTAAACTTAAAGCACGAGTATTAATCGATATTAATACATAATGAAAACTTATGTAAAAACTCCACCACATACTATATAAGTATTAAATGTTTAACATAACTTTATGGAGAAGTATGCACGAGGTTAAAAACTAATATGACTAAACTTTTATTAACGAGAAAATAAATATGGGGTATTACTATGCTATGAAAGTAAAAACACTTACACACTACTTATTATTGAAGTTTCAAAATATGATAAATATAGTAATCGATATTATCATAATAAAAAATTTATATAAAAATTTTAATATTCCTTGTTACTCGTATCAATTAGCAAAATAGTTTTCTTAATGAATAGTAAAAAACATAAAGAAGTATTTGCAATCCCGGTGAACCACTTATTTTCATTTATTTAGATTTTATTTCTGTACATTGTAATGACTAATGCATAACTATTTTTATATTATAAGTTTTTCTAACTTGTGGCTTAGAGGCACATATTTAAAGTGAGTTACACAACCGCTAGTCCTTCGGGCCGGTCTCGGTCGGTCCGGTCGGAACGGTCCGTTTCCCATATTTGAGAACCTTATGGTTAATATTTTTACTTTTAAAATAAATATATAAGGCACAATTTTATACTAGTACTAAAACTTAATAAGCTCCTGAAATATAAAAAAAGTAAAACCCCTGCTGCTGCTCCGGCGACCTCCTCTCCAGTATTAGGTTATCATCTATACTTTATAATTCTATGTATTGTATATTTATATAAACTCATCTGAAATGTACTTAATTCGCCCTTTTTCATCTTAATTTTGTTACTTTTTATTTATTGTTGTTAGATTAATTTTTTTACTTAATTCGCGCTGATATTATTCTCCATTTTGGTGTATTATGAAATAATTGCTCGCATTTAAAGTGTACATATATCATATATGATTCTATTAACTACTGAAATTATTGAATAGTGAAAGTGAAAGAAAAAAAGTTAAGAGCGTAATTCGATAACAAACAGTATAAATCAAACAAGTGCGTATTATGTCATATTGTCATTGATACTATTTATTTCAGCATAAAACAAAATCAGCCTTAAATTCATTCCTAAGACGGGTTAGAACATTATGTAATCCTTTTCACATAAGTTACAGACTCAACTCTATGAGTGATGCCTCTCATGGATGCCATACTAATGTATTTCTGTGAGGCAGAGATGATTAGTATGCCTTCATGAAGGAAATGTAGCTCTAGAGTTTGATCTTGAGTGGCCATGAGGCCTGCACTTTAAAGGGTCTAAGTGTGTGCTGCATTGGTTTACATTTAAATTCTTTAAAGGTGTAGGAAATGTAGTCGTTTCTTGGTGAGAATGTGAAATTTTATTCATTAGTTATTTGTATGTCTAGTACATTGACTGAGTAGTATATAGGACAATGAGTTTGTTCATTGTTCTTGCTAGTATGCAACTTGTAAATCTTTAAGGAAGTTTGATAATAATATATATATATATATATATATATATATATATATATATATATATATATATATATATCACATTTTCAACAAAAAAAAAGAAAAAAAAAAAGAAAGGTTTAGAACGGTCATTTACTGCTCATGTAAGACTTGATAAGAAGTTAATTGAACATGTGCGGGATGGCGGCGCTATGTATTTGAAACACTAACCAATTCGTGTTATTTTTTTTCCCTCTAAATGTTTAAAAATATTTAATCAAATTACTTGATTCGGGTTAGTCGGGTTCGGGTCAACCCGAATAAGAACTATATAGCGTAAAAAATAACCAAAGAGGGCAAATTTCATAAAATAAAACAAGGAAATATATGATAATAAAAAATTTAAATCCCTTGTTTGGTCAACCTGAAACTCCACCCGAAGGAGGTTTCAGTATGTACCAACCCGACCCGAATAAGTTTCTTTTTGGGTTCGGGTTGGGTTATTCGGGTTTGGGTATCTTTGAGAGCCCTATTTCTGACATAGATGTCAAAACATGTTTTAAGTTCCTGTCTAAACATTAATGAGCCATATAGTTTACTGTTTATTGACCGTTCTTTGTGTTACATAGGTTAGATACATGTGCACACACACACGCTCACATGTATACGATTTTATGTAATTTATACACATTATTACGATTTACACACGTTATCTGGCTAAAGACATACACGTATTCGTGAAAAGAGCGATTCAATTATTTACATTTAATGTAAGCATCTTTAGTAGTGTACGACACAGATTCGCTAATAACGGTCATACGACAAGTACCAAAAAGTGAATATCATATAAATAATAATGAATCGCCTATACAAAATAAAAAGAGCAGCCTTACGTTTGACTTTGCAATGATCACAAGGCCCCTTTTTCACCATTCTAACTCTCACCATGCTGACTCCTTGGGTTTTTGACACTATAACAATGAAGTACACACAAAAATCTTAGTTAATCTCACCAACATAACTATTGAGGAAAACAGAAGTAACCAAAAAAATTTTACATAAAGAACAATGGTAAAACTTAAAAGTTCGAACTATCTTGGGTTACCTGTAAGCTTTTGATGTGCCTTCTGGAAAATGTTTTTCTTTTGTCTTTGCAAATGTTCAATATATAGATGAAATGATAGGGTATATATATAACTCTAAGTGACGAACAGGATTAAATTTAGGAAAAGTTGAAAGTATCTTGAATGCTAGTTTTTGGAGCAACATTAATTTGTTTTGCAATATCTTTCATTAACTCATGTCTTAGTCATATACATTCACTTTCAATGATTTTAGATGAATCTGCATTTAAAGTCTTAATTATGTTTTATATCTTTGAACAAAATTTACTTGTTTTCCTTAAGAGGGTATAAAAAATAAAGTAACATGGAAGTACAACACTAATTTGTTTTGAAGTACCTAGTGTTAGTCATGGTAGATACGGATATATTTTTTGTGAGATTTTTTAACAAACTATATGGGTAGTTAAGTACGAGCGTGGCTAGATTAAAGCATTATATGTTTTCCTTTCGTTAATTTGTAATGTGACTGCGTTATCTATTACCATTGTTCCTGTTCAAAATAATGCTACCACACTTTCTAAAAGTTTGTAACATTTAATTAGACATTTTATAGTTCACGTACCAAAAAGGGACTTTGAAAAAAGTTAGTTGCTATTTAATAGCCTAAAGCCTTTATAGAATCAACACGTCATTAGCTAAACAAGATGTGGGTAATATTCGAGAAAGTCGTTGTAATATAATCATCATAATATGCTTCCAGTGGTAGAATAAATGTGAACATAATACATGCAGATGAATATATTTGTAATTTTATCCATTTATTACAGCTATCTAATTTTAACTTTATAAATGTAGATTATATTGCCCACTATCTTGTATTCGTAATGACATTCTGATATTAGAAATATGAGCTATTTACATTTATAAAGTTAAAATTAGATAGGTGTGATAAATGGATAAAATTACGAATATATTCATCTGCATGTATTATGTTCACATTTATTCTACCACTGGAAGCATATTATGATGATTATATTACAACGACCTTCTCGAATATTACCCACATCTTGTTTAGCTAATGACGTTTTGATTCTATAAAGGCTTTAGGCTATTAAATAGCAACTAACTTTTTTCAAAGTCCCCTTTTGGTACATGAACTATGAAATGTCTAATAAAATGTTACAAACTTTCAGAAAGTGTTCCAATATGCACATTTTGGTGATTATCATACCACAAATCTGACACGTGTCACTATAACGGAACACTTTTTGAAAATTTTCTAACATTTTATGGGACATTTTGTAGTTCACGTACCAAAATGTTACTTTCAAAAAAGTCCGTTGGTATCTAATGGCCTAAACCCATCTAAAAAGCAGAAACTCAAGATTCATGATGTCAAATAACTAGAATAAATTATTTTCCAATATGCGTAACACTACTTCACAAAGGTCGAGTTTTAGTAGTTTGAAATAGGATATCCAATTATGTATAGTAAATGATGGTGTTTTTGCAGTGGTTCAATTATAACTGCAACTCTGAATTCAGTGAAAAGATAACACATAGCCACATAGGTTAAAATGAATACTATCTTAGTGTGCCTTGGATTGTCTGAATAAAGACTTCATCTAGAGTTAAAATCATGGATGTTTCTTTTGGAGCTTAAGAGAGTAGTCCGTGATATAGAAAAATTACATATCTCTCACCCAGATAGAAAGGAATATTAATTGATGGACAAGACTCGATGCCAATAAATGATATTTGATAAGTATTAGGTCAAAATTGACGTAAGGTTTTGACAGTTCGTTTCTGTTTTACGCCCCTTTACATCAAAATCCCAATATAATCTTTATACTTTTTTGGGGGTTATTTCTTTGTATCCCATCTGTGTAGAACATTTTTTTTTTCCTCAAATATGGGAGACGTGAGAGTTACATTTAATTTATCTCATCGTGAATAGAAATAATTCATACAGTAAAGACTTGCGTTAACCGCATACCTAGCTTTAACTTATTCGTAGTATTTAGACACATTTTTTTTAACTGGAAGGTTGGAATGTGGATTTAAACCAGTTAGAAAGGAATATTAATTGATGGACAAGACTCGATGCCAATAAATGATATTTGATAAGTATTAGGTCAAAAATGACGTAAGGTTTTGACGGTTCGTTTCTGTTTTACGTCCCTTTACATCAAAATCCCAATATAATCTTTATACTTTTTTGGGGTTATTTCTTTGTATCCCATCTGTGTACAACACTTTTTTTCTCCAATATGGGAGACGTGAGAGTTACATTTAATTTAGCTCATCGTGAATAGAAATAATTCATACAGTAAAGACTTGCGTTAACCGCATACCTAGCTTTAACTTATTCGTAGTATGCAGACACATTTTTTTTTCAACTTGAAGGTTGGAATGTGGATTTAAACTAGTGATCTCCAAGGATTACCGCGCAGGTGCATGCTGAATACTAATCAGGTTAAGAAGACTTGACACTATATTATACGCTGGTATAACTAGGAATCCTTAGTTCTTGTTTGGTTAGACTTCATGTCCTGTTACATAGTCTTTGTAATGTAAACAAACTTGTTATACTTAACATTGAAATCAAAACAAACTCGGTGAGATTTTTTCTTTCTATTAATGAAACACATGATGAAAGCTTAATTAAATTTAAACGTTATGTTTAATCGAGTTCAAGAAGACAAGAACTCAACCTCATTATAGCAAGTAGTAGCACACATGTTTTATCTTGAAAACCATGAAACATCAAAATTATGTCTGGAGTATATATTTCTGTAATTTTGATTTATTTGGAGATGTTAACATTTATGAAACACTGTTTTTGTGATTTATTTTCATTAAATGTGAGCATTAAAAAAATAATTAAAAAAAATACACACAC
Organism: Artemisia argyi; assembly: GCA_030686995.1. NCBI lineage: Eukaryota > Viridiplantae > Streptophyta > Magnoliopsida > Asterales > Asteraceae > Artemisia > Artemisia argyi. The sequence continues at coordinate 631,980 of JARVZY010012386.1, read as the reverse complement.
AAAAGGTTTGCCAAACAAGGCTTGGCTGTTGTTGGTAGGTGAACTTCTAAATGTTGGGTTTACAATTAATGTGGTTGATTCATCTATAAATACAATTATTACATTTTATTTAACCTGGATTTTTCTAACATTCCTATAGGATTATGATGTGTTTTTTAAGCAGTTACATGTTTTCCGGTGAGAAATCTTATAATTTGCTAAAGATATTGGGCAGTCGATAAATGTTTTAGAATGTAGATGTCATGTAAAACATCAGCTTTTTGCTCACACTTTTGAGGCTGTAAATCTGTAATTGCAATTGTGGGCTATTCGAATAAAGTCATGCAAGTTTTCAATTTACTAACACTTGCTACCACATAACTAAATGAATACATAAGTTCCATCGCAGGTATATGTAAGGGTAGAACACATCTAAAAGAAAGTACATTCGTTATACTCAACACATTCGTATATATTAAAGCTAATGCAAAATTTATCTAATTCATAAATTGCTACTGACCTGTTCATTAGTGGTTGTTTCTCAGTTATATTAATCAATCGGAAGGATTGAAGGTGAGGAGAATGGCTTCCATAAGAAGGCAGCCTAAGGCTGTTTTCATGGCTTTTGGGACGAAAGGGGACGTGTATCCGATTGCTGTAATTCTCTCTGTCTTCTGCATATTTTATCTCCTCCATTCCAAATTTTAGACCAATTTAATTTCTCCTTTTATTCCTAAATGAATGAATGAATGTTTTAGCAAAAGACTCTCGAAACATTCCAAGAAAGATACCGGCTATTCTCTGCAATTAAAGTTGATGGAAACCAGTTTAAGTTATCTGACAATCAATGTTTTTTAGAAAAGATGAAATTTATTATGTTCCAGTACGATCTGGTTTGTTATGATGAATGTATCAGGATATTATATTGGTTAGAGCACCATATACTTGATGTTTATGTCTACCTCTGCAGTTCAACTTCGATATGGAAGTGGAACATATGATGAAAATTTGCTAGAAAGCGTTATTAACAAATTAGTTGAAGAGGTAACTGAGAAAATAGCAGAACACTATAAAATAACGATTATTTACTAATAAGATGTATCAATATCATGTGTAAAAGAAACAATGGCCTCTAATAGAGTGATCCGGTGTTGGAGCTAAGTGATTTTCGTTCACGATATCAGGTATGACATAAAGATGTTGTAAGGAAATCATGTTGACATTTGTTAGCATGACATTAATGGGATATTATGTCATATTGGTATAGTGTTTCTTTAGGCTAATAGAATGCTCATTGTTGGACCTCTAGGGTTTTCACCATAAAAAAGTCACTGTAAACAAAATTAACCTGACTGGTATGTGATTTTGCTAAATTAATGTTGCTCACTGATTTCCTATTTTACTTTCATTTTATTTCTTTTCTTTGCTCTATTTTCTATTGATTAATTCTGATTGTTATATATACGTGTTAACATTTATCTGTAGGCAATTGCTGCAGCTTTTGCATGTGACCAGGTGCAGTACCATGTGTATTTTATATCTCATTCTGCGCATCAGGTTTGTTCAATTCTTTCTCACAGTAGCAGTACTTCTTTTTCATATGTTGTCCTTAATATAGCTAACTAATGTCACTCTGTTCTGTACCTGGTTCTTGAGGTAGTATGGTTAGATCAAGGATAGAAAGTTTAAACACCAAGAATATATTCAACCTATTTGACCTAGTTTAAGGCATTTCTATTCCTCCTAAATGGTATACAAATGAACTGTTTTAAACCAACTTAACTATTAAAAATTCAAAAGTTTAAACAGGAAGAATATAATTTTAAAGAATGATAAGAATCTGAAATATTTAAGAAAACAATAATATAAAGGTTTGTGTAAGGAGAAATATAACGGACAAAATAGAAATTAAGACATTTATGGAAGGAGTTTTAGTTCTCATACTAGGACATGCATGGTGTATACTATTGCTACTTCTGCCCAAAAAGGGTCTAAAGAGATATTCTTACAAATGGAAAATGAAACATATAATTGATGCTCTGGCGGGTGTTCAGGGATTGTTTGTTTTCCCTGCTTATCTGCTGAATTTTTTGGGTGGAAAAGCAAGCAGTTTTTCATAAGCAGGAAAGGAGATGCTTATTTCGTATTGGTTCTTTGAAATTTAATTTAATTTATTACTTACTCTCATATATAACCTAGAGCTTTTATAAATGAATTTGATTGAAAATTTCTATTATATTATCAATTTTATAAGTATTTCTATTGCATAAGAAAATCTAAACACTATCTCCAGAAGTACTATTTTTAAGCAGCTTAATTAGTACTTATTTTGAGCAGGAGCATAAGCAGAAAAAATAAGCAATCTCAAACACCCACTTTGTAGGATATAATTGAAGTCAAAGGTTTCATATATTCCTGTTTCATCTCCGCCTGTTCTTTCTCCCGTTGAAGATAACAATACTTCAGGTTTGGCAGAAAATTTTTTGTTGTCACTGTAGCTCATTTAGTTTAATTTACGCTGCTGTCTTTGCTGGAGAAAATAAGCACAAAGTTAGCAGCTCTGTGCTTTGACTAGATTTTTGTGTTTGAGTGTCTGTTTTGGAGTTTTTCAGGTTCTGTGTCGTTCACCTTTTGTGAAGAGAAAAGGAGAATAACAAGAGAACATAGACAAGAATGTGTAGTCATATTTGAAGATATCTTTGGTGATGTCCCGGTCATGGAGGCTGATCTAGTCATTATAAACTTTTCTGCATTGGTAATGTCTACCTGACACCTAAAACACGAATTGGCATGTATTCAATTAAAATGATGCCATACTTTTTTATGTGTTTAAACTGATACTTCTTTGCATATTAGCATATTAGCATATTTTGTAATGCTGCCCACTTTTCGAATGTTAGCAGTGTACTCTAATTGTCTAGAAGGGGACAATATTTGAATAGTTCCATCACATAAAGTTATGAAATATAGGTATTTGTGTTAGTCATCTAAAGCGGAAAGAATTGAAGGGATAATGTTAATGAATCGGAGAGGAAAAAGGGGGTAATCTGACTTTGTCACATAAAGTAGAGTCTTTATTTTGTTTAATTGCTATATTATTTTGCATTATCATGGTAATAACATCATGTTGGGTAATCTCTAAGTTACTTTTTGATGTATGCACAATGATGATTTTGCTGAGAAACCTTCTTTCTATTTCTGCAGGAAGGTTGGAGCCTTGCTGAGCTTTTTAATGTTCTCTGTGTGGTAGCAGCTCCTTATGTTGTTCCTTATAAGTAGAGTTGACGTTTATTCATCAATACAATTTTGTGTAACTTTTTTTACAATTTATTTAGCCACCTGTTGCAGTGCTCCTTCTTCTTTTGAACGAAAATTTAGTGAAGAGCTTCCACTTTTGTACAACTTTCTTCAAGAAGCTTTAAGTGATAAGTTAAATCTCATTTCATTCACTTTATGCATGTCTTTTTTACTTAAAAGTTTGCTTGTCTCTTTATTTTGTTTGTCTTAAAGTGTGTCGTCCAACTCATTTGCAGTTTTGCTTTATATACAGTTTAATTGATCTTAAACTGGTATCTTTAGTACAGTATCTATCAACAGTTAATTTCCTTTAATACGCAGTTTAACTTTTCTTTTTAAGAAAAACTGACTCTAAAAACATAACCTATGACCTAAATTAATTTATTCAATGTAGATCCTTAATAAGATCATGCAAACATTTTGAATCGCTTGTGTAGGATATTTTCACATGCTGGGCATTAAAGTTTTCGAACCAATTAATCATTCGTTCATGTCCCAGTTTTATAATTTAGTTGATGCATAGAACTTCACTAACAGAATTGTGATGTTTAAATTTGGCTTAATAGATTTGTTGGAAAGATGTTATGCATTGGATGTGGCCTCTTTTTACCGAAGACTAGGGAACATGGAGAGCTACTGGGTTACAGCTGAGTCCCTTGCCTTACACCGTATGACCTAATCTCCAGTGATTTCCTTCCTTTGCAGTATTAAAAAAAAAAAAAAAGCTAGTATCACAAAATCTAAACCAAGTTTTTAGTTCCTTGTCATCTACTAAAATATAAATATTGCCTATAGCTTTATCTAAAGGTGGCAATTTCAGTTCATTTATTTATGATCGGCATGTTTTGGTTTGTGCATTATCTCCAATAGGTTTAATAGAAAAAAAGGTATCTAAAAGGGAAACGGGGAAAATGAGGTCAAATCGGTTGAACTTTCCCCAAAGTGGTAATTTATCTTGATATTGTAATTATAATTAACTCATTAGATACATAATGAGTGGTCAAATTAGTGTTGTAAATTAACTCAATCACCCCAGCCTGTTTCAATCCCAACTGGAAAGTTGTAAGGCAACCTGCCCATCTCGCCACCTCTAGCTTTATTATTTGCAATGTATGCTGCCTGTGATTTGGCTGTTGACTAAAGTCATCCTATTGACTCTTCATGCATCCAAGATCCAGTCACAAGTAATCCAGTGTCGCACAGTAGGCCTTCATCTCCTTTGCTACTGTAAGATCAATACCAGCCAGTTTATATAAGGTCAACTTCATGTACATTCTATGTAGAAATCTTAAAATGTGTGATGGTTTACAGTAACTGATATTACGTAAAAAAAATTAAAAAAAATAAAAATAACACTGCATAAATCGAAACTGTCATCTTAAGGTATCATGGTAAAGGTACCTACTACCTAGTATTTTATCATGGTCAGTTTTTTGTATGGGAAAAGAAGCAAATTTGTATACTGTTACTGCCAAATTTCATCTCTTCGTGCTCATTATCTAATAAATGTTAGAACATGTATGGTTTCTTATGCTATTTTTCATCAATTGACATTAACAGGTATGGTTTCAGCAAAGAAGTTGTAGAATGCCCTGGTATGGTACACTCTCTTGATGAAACTTCTTGTTGCAAAATTACAATATGTTATGACTCCCATCATGCCAGAGTTTCAATATTAATTAAAATGTACATATTAGACTATGAAATTAGACACCTTTCTCAAATTGAGATTATAACTACAATACTGTAAATTTCTTTTTTGGAAAACTTTTATTGTAATGGCAGAACACTAGTTACAGGTTAAGAAAATAAGTGTTTTAGTGTTCTACTTTTCATTGTTTTTGTAATGTCTACTGTGCCAGGTTATTGGCCGTCAAATGTTCATGTTTGCAGCTTCTGGAGTCTTCCTATGGAGTGGCAGTTCTCTTGCAAACAATGTGCAGAAGTTACAGTCTTGACTTCTTCAGAGAATTGGAACATGAAAGCTGAATTGTGCTCAGCTCACACTGAACTGCAGAAATTTTTAAATGCTCCAGCATCACTACCACCTGTATTCATTGGTTTGAGCTCTATTGGAAGGTAAGCTTTTAATTCACACATCAGGATTTAGACTTAAGAATTTTGCAAATCGTGCATCCTTATATAGCATAGTTTGTGTCATCCACTAGACCACTAGTAGAGGTAGCAATTTCTACCATTTACCCGTAAATGTGTTGATTTATGTTATATGTTATCTCTAATGGGTCAAAAGGGCACGTTAAGGATTTGACTATAAACGAATGGGTCAAATGGGTTTAAAAGTTTTAAACTCACAGTCACCTGAGGTGCATTTTGAATGCATGAAATCTCAACAAACTGCTTCATTAGAAAACTAATTTTAACCAACACTTAATATTAAATTGTTTTGACCTGAACCTGTTACCTAACCAAGCCGAAGCGACCCATTTTGCCACCTTTATTAGTTAGTCTTTACAGGATCAGCCATTTCCCTATAGATGCATTTTGGTCAAGAGGCTCATCGTCATGCTTATTGTTTTGTTTGAGATCATATTGCCAATTGCTTTAAATCAGTTTTCTTAGAAGGCCAATATTGTACACAACTTCCTTTTTAAGTTAGACGTGGCCAACTGGACTGGTCAGTCGGGTTGGTTAACTGGTCATATCTGGTCTGGGTTAATAAACATGCCTTTTTAGTATTGGTTAGACCCAACAACCCACAAGCATTTTTTTTATCCATGTTGATTTTTGTGTAGAAATTTTTTTCTGTTAATTATGATTAAAAAAGCGAAATAAGTTGCAATAATCTAAATTTTTGAATTTATAATTTAAGAGGTTCTATACTTATCATTAAAAAGTATACTTTAGGTGACGTTCTACATGTATGACCTGCTCTCCATTTTTTCTTTTCCTAATCTGACCAACCCAAATCTACCTGTTCAAAACTGAATGGGTCGAAATTGCCATCTCTCTTCAAAAGCCCTTGCATAATCTGTTCAATTTTGGTTTTCATTAGAGGTGTCGAATTTGACCCATTTAGTTATGAATGGGTCGATTTAGGTTGTACTTTATTACAAACAGTTCAAATCAATAAACTTAGCTAAAAGGGAGACCAGCCAAATCCACAATTTCTTGAGTTGTTTTTCAAAGATTTCGATATTTATCGTAATTACGTTTTATTACTCATCTCATCTGCAGCATGGGCTTTATGAGAAAACCATAGTTGCTTCTTCGTGGTCTTCAAAGTGTTATAGAGCTAAGTAGTTACTGTTTTATCCTTTTCTCATCGGGATATGGACCTCTGGATGCTGCAACAAGAATACTTGCCACAGAAACATCGTTATGCTCAGACAAAGGAGAACCTGTTATGAATGGAATTTCTCGTTTTAGTGATCGGCTTTTCTGTTTTTCAGGGTAAACACTTTTTATGTCCATTATCTTCTGGAATCTTATTTTTAAGTATAATATTAATTCTTAAATTGAGCAAACTGGAGTGTGCCCAAGCTGTTGATAAGCTTCCCATGCAATAAAATATAAGATTTCACAGAGGAGTCAGTTTTTTTAGACGTACAGTTTGCACATCTATCTCTGAAAATTAATATAATGAACCAATTTAATATATTTATCCCTAATCATGACCAAGGCTGGACCAAGTTTATCATTTTATCGGTACCGAAGCATAAAATATCTGACCACAAGTTGTCTTATAAGGTTCTTAATATCCTAATAATTTTAAAATTGTTCTATAGAACCATATACTTTATCATATGCCTAATGCATTGTTATTTTGTAATTAGTTTTGTACCTTACAAGTGGTTTTTTCCAAAATGTGCTGCCGTTATCCATCACGGGGGCAGGTGAGCCCGCTGATACTTTTTTCCAACCTCTTTTTTTTTCTTATGCTTTTCCTACATTTTCTTTCTTCTATCCTCATTTTTAAACTTATATGTCGTATGTCATATGATCTATTGCTCAACTAGTGGATCTACTGCAGCAGCTTTGCATGCCGGAATTCCACATGTTTGTTTGTTCTAGCGGTTCTTATCTGTTGACCATCAACTAAAGTTTTATGGCCACAAAATAAAGATGTGCATACATTTTAAATTAAGATATAAGATAGACAACTTATGGTTATCATCACTATATATAAAAAAAAACAGGTTTCATCCAGTTCAAAACAAACTGAGACAATTCGTTTCTACTTTACCAATTACGAATGACTATTTGTTCTATATCAAGTAAAAAGAAAGGGCAACTTATAAATCTTAGTTTTTATGACCTAAAGCTGTTTCAAGGGACAAATTACATACGTTTGGAGGTGGCAATTTCGACCAATTTAATTCAATTATTTTGAGTTTTGTCATCATTGATGATAGTGTTAATCTTGTCACACTTTGATATATACTACGGGGTTAGGATCCATGGGAGTAAAACTGGTAAAGGTGGCAATTTCGACCAATTTACTTATGAAATGTTTTTCTTATTAAAATAAATGATATTTCTATTACAAAATATGACGTCCGATTACAAAATATGGCGTCCGAAATAATTCTTAGACACTCTAATAATCTTAATGTTAGCCTTAAAAATAATGTCATAATTAGGAATTGTACTAGTTTAATCATTTACTTAAACACAAGGACTAGCCTTGTCAATAGGACATAGTTTAGAGTGTTAAGTAGTATAAATACTCTCCTAGTGGCAACTAGGAGGAGTGGATGTCTCATTATATTTCAAGGTGTGTGTGTGTTTTCCTTCTTTCTCTCTCTAAAAAATACACACACCTTCCCCATTCTTTTAATCTAATAATATCATGTCTATTATTTATTTCGAGCATCCCCGACCTCCTGAAGGTGTTTCTTGATCATAAAAAGTGGCATCAGAGCTAACCAGGGGCGAATCGTGGTGTTTTTGGGTGAAAAATTGTGTTTTTTGGGTGAAAATGGCGTTCTATCGAGTTAGGAACTTGTTTTATCGAGTTTGACTAGTGCTTTATCGAGTTAGGAACCCTCCTACCGAGTTAGTGTACCGAGTTATGTTGTTTTATCGAGTTAGGGTAGTAGTTTACCGAGTTAGGTGCGAATATTTTGTATCGAGTTAACGGTTTGGCGAGTTAGCCAAGTTTAAGCGAGTTAGCTATCACCTTATCGTTTATCGAGTAAGGTTTTTCATGTTTGCTACTTAGGCCAAACTATACTTCGTTCGTTTCTACTTATCAAGTTAGAAGCTCTATCGAGTTAAGACTTCAGTTATCGAGTTTCAGATTCTCATCGAGTTATAGATTTTATCGAGTTAGCAGCCATACCAAGGATACCAAGTTAGAAGATTATTATCGAGTTATCGAGTTACAATATCTTATCGAGTTACAAAATTTTTACCGAGTAACAAAGGATTATCGAGTATGCAAAAAAAAAAAAAAAAAAAAAAAAAAAAAAAAAAAAAAAAAAAAAATCGAGTATGCAAAAATTTTGGCGGGAAAATTTGAGTAAAATTTATTTTTTAAAGGAGACTAAACGTTCAATTTTACGCGAAATTCAAATTTTGGTATAACGTTGAAAATTTTGGCCCGAAATTCAAATTTTTAGGCCAAAATTCAAATTTTTTTAGTAAAATTTGGCGTAAAAATTTTTATAACTCAAATTTTTCTAGTAACCTTTGCATTGCACTTCATAGTGATTTCCAAATTTTGAGAGAGACAATTTTCCAATTCTTTTTTTGGAGGAAAAATACGAAATCACTACGAATCAACCAGATTGAATTTCAAGCTTCACCAAAAACACACCACGTATTGCTTAAAAGATCCTGATCAAGAATCACAATCAAATGACAACGGCTAGTATCGGATGTTTGTGACTATGGGGATGATTCGTTATTGTTTATTTGGGTTTGAAGTAACGTTTTACGGGCACGTGTACTTATTTCATCTTCTTTCTTTCTTCCCTCTCGCGAAGATGACTTGTTTGGGCATATATTAATAGTGACGAAGACTTGGATATCTAGTTACTTTTGTGATTCTTTCTCACTATACTCACAAAGTAGCTATCACTTTAAGGAGTTACGTTGCAGTGCTTAGTGTCTCACGTAGTTGAGGATATGTCAAGATGGATTGTGCTTATTACACTTCTTTAGGGGTATAGGGTACACCGTTCTTAGTCACAGGATAGTACAAGCTTAAGTCACAAGTCTGGAGGATTTTACTTCATTCTCAAGTTCGTCATATCGGGTTATCTTCATATGAGGTTACTATAGAGAGTCGTTGTTGATTCAGAGGTTGATAAAGAGTAAGACAATTTCAAATGGTATTGTTAGTAGATTAGGTTATCGACATCTTCTCACGGGCTGATATGATTGATGATAGCTAGTGCTTCCAGTTAATGATTCATGTACACATTATTATGATGATTCCGATAAATCATAATTATCAGGGGAGAGAAATGTGTACATCGAGGACGCACAACAAGTTCACGTGATCAGGTTCAATGATTTATGAAATGATTTGTGTTAGAGATTGGTTGATTCTATATCCTTATCCTCTCAACTTTTTCTACGTACTTCTACCTTATCCACCTTCATCAATTTCGGGCAACAAATTCAAGATGATCAGTGTTTCAACTTGTTACTTTGGTGTTATCATTTCATGTGTACATTACGGGATGATTTGGTATATGCAAGATAACTGGAATGCATTTGGTGAGATGAAGATGTTGATATTCTGTTCCCCCGAATGGACAATCTTGGAGAAGGTCGAGTCTACAGTCTGTTCTACATTTTCCGCTGCGTGCTAGAAGACTAAAGACGGTTTGCATTTAATTATCAAAAGACTTCTTCATATTCAGGGCATTCATCAAAAATGTTGTTAGTTTGGGGGAGAGCACTAATTAGGGGAGAGTGTAAAGCCAGATTTAATCCCTAATTAGATTTGCTCACATTGTTCTTCTGCAAGTAAAGAGATGGCAGCTGAGAAGATTCAGGAAACTGAATGAAGCAATGAAGTTTGAAGATCACTCTCGGAGCTGCTGCGCTTATGTTTTGTATTTAATTTTACTTGTAGGGAACGTTGTAAGCAATTCCCGTATGACATCACTTTGGGGAGAGATTGTTAGCCTTAAAAGTAATGTCATAATTGGGAATTGTACTAGTTTAATCATTTACTTAAACAAAAGGACTAGTCTTGTCAATAGGACATAGTTTAGAGTGTTACGTAGTATAAATACCCTCCTAGTGGCAACTAGGAGGAGTAGATGTCTCATTGTATTTCAAGGTGTGTGTGTTTTTCTTCTTTCTCTCTCTAGAAAATACACACACCTTCCCCATTCTTTTAATCTAATAATATCATGTCTATTCTTTATTTCGAGCATCCCCGACCTCCTGAAGGTGTTTCTTGCTCATAACACTTAATATATCGTAGATTCAGACAAAAACTCAATAAGTGGTCGGGACCCAACCTCATAGCAACATTACCATGTGGCCTGTTAAACAAGAGCCTGTACTATTAATCCATTACCCAACCTACCCATTTTATCTCAAATAAATGATCACATATGCAGGTATTGTGCCCATTTAAGCTAGATCAATTTTATTGGGCAGACAGGATGTTTTGGCTTGGAGTTTCTCCAGAGCCCTTGAAGAGAAACCAATTGCTTCCTGATGAAGATGATGCAATATGTATAAAAGAAGCTGCAAATGCTCTTACTATTGCAACTGACTGTGCTTTATCCTCTCAAATCAGAGCAAATGCCTATAAAATTGCTCAAAGATTGTCTTCCGAGGTAACACTTTTTCTCTTGGAAATTATTTATATAAATTTATCAACTGGCCATATATTTCTATTCTCACTCTCTCGTAACATATGCAAAAAAGTTATTTTGTGTGTTGTCCAAAGTTACATTTTTGCCCCTCAATGATTGTTACAAATACTCTATTTTGTTATTCTTGAATGTTATTTTAGATATTTTACCAGTAGTCGAACACTTACATTAGAGGGAGTTGATTTTCACATTAGAACTTTTGCTATTTGTTTTTGTATAGTTTGCAACATGTAATGTTAATTGTTGTGCATAACGTAGCTTTGGCGGTGAACAAATAACCTCCCTCATTATCGAAGTACATGTCTCGTAGAATCTTGCGTTAGCATTACTTTTAATGGAGTAATCTTTGCTCCTTCTGTTAGACCTAATTCAACATAAAACAATCTGAATAAATAACTTAGCAGTTAGCAAACCTTAGTATTACAATAATAATTGAAATATTCAATAATGATTTTGAAGGTTGTATGCTCGAGTGTATACATTTGACGACATTTCAACCCTGATCCTTTTTCTTTTAAGCTATATTTTTTTATCTAATCCATTTGGAACAAAACCTAAGTAAATGGGTCGTCCACCTTTTTTTTATCTTATATATTCTTGTTTCATTCTTCCACATTAATGTTCGCTTCAAGCAAAAGCTTGACATTATGAGCTGAAAAGGCTACAAGATTGACTATTCTATACATTGCCCATTTTAGGATGGCGTGTTGGAAGCAGTGCAGATGTCATAAGGGATATGCTACATAAATCCAGCGATCTTGAAACTTGATATCGGTTTTGGACTATTGCATAGGTGGGATGGTTTTGGCTATTTTGAAGTGTATTGAAGTGTCGAGCCTTGGATTTGGGTTGGTTTGTGGCCCTTTTTGACTTTCCACATAGTCCTAATACAGGTATTTGGCAAAATGGGTGGGCCAGGCATGCGGCAAAAATGGGTGGGCCAGGCATGCGGCAAAAATGGGTGGCCAGGCACGCGGCAAAATGGTTGGGGCCAGGCACACTGGGTGACGCATTAAAAATGATATTTCTGTCTTAGCTTAAAACAGTTTGAGTTGGACTGATTTGTATAAACTGTCTACTTTCTTGGACTTTATAAATAATTGAGGTGTTATATGCTTTTCGCAATAACAATAATGTAATTCTGTATACTAGAAAAGATAGGGAAAAGCCATGCAAGTGTGTCTATCATTTAAAATAGCCTGAAAATTCCTGAACCCACTCTATGATCCTAAATCAAGGAGTGAATCAGCTTGTTCAGTTCAGGGATTAAAATAATGGATGAGATAGTAAGCAAGTGCTACCTCATCCAGGAGTGGTTGCTGAATATATGCCAGAGAACTAACCCGGATAACTAAAGCCGGGTAACAAACTAATGCAACTGCTCATACCTAGACTCCGACAACTAAAGAAGATTGCGGAACTCACTAGAAGTAAAGTTCAGAGTCTATTCCGTGGTCAGCAACATCATAAATATCAAAACAAATTGTAATCTTTTTATATTTTATGACGTAAATCAGTATGTAGAAGAAGCTGTTATGCTTACTTACTACTGATAATTAGTCTATTTGTATATTTAAATAGAGGGAGATGGTTTGGTCTGATAAATTGACCCAATTGTCTCTGACAAGTATTTAAACATAAAATAGCTTAATTCACCTTCTAAATGTCAGTGAGCATCAAGTCTCTGATAACACTTCATAATTATCAAATGAACCTGATAGTTATCAGAAGTGTCATACTCCCTGAGAATTCAGGTCGGGTTCGGGTTAACATGTTGACGAGTCAAAAAACCCCAACCCAAACCTGACCCATTTAAATAATCGGATCAGCAATGTCAACCCTAACCTGTTTACACATAACCCAAACCTGACCCATTTAACGCGTATATATATATATATATATATATATATATATATATATATATATATATATATATATATATATATATATATATATATATATATATATATATATATATTTGGGTTGGTGGATTAAATATGTTACACGGGTTAAATAAGTTAAACGGGTTTTGGATTGACTTATTTAACCTGTTTTATATACAAAAGTTGGCACATTACACGAGTTAAACGGATTTGCGGTCAACCCGTTTAACCCTTTAAACACATATAATAAAATAAAAATAATTTTTAATTTAAGAAAAAAATCTTAAACGTGTTGGTGGGTCAACCCACTTAATTTATGCTAAACCCGAACCTGACTATTTAATTAACGAGTTAGATGGATCGACCCAAACCCGACCTGAAAATCCATTTAAACTCAACCCGAACCTGTTAATTTTCGTGTCGGTTTCAAGTCGGGTTTCGTGTCGAGTCAGAAATTGCCACCCTACCTGAGAGTTATCATAGGATATGTCTCTCAGTGAGTGTTATATAAAGCTCAAATGCCTGTAGGGATTCAGGTAAGTCGAAGACCAATTGAAGAAAACATCTCACAAACTGATGCGGTGTCAGAGAGTGAGATATAAGGAGCTAAAGACAACACTAGAGTCACTGGGATCTGATAAATGTCTCTTTGACTCTGAAGACTTAACTTTATATTTCAACAAAAATATCAGAAAGTGCATGGGCGGGAAACTTACTTAAGAAGATAAGATCAAGTACTTATTGATATACGTGAAACAGGCATTGGAACTATAAGTTGTCAAATTGGGAAAGCCGAAAGTACGCTTTAGACTAGCTACTAGACGCGTGCCTATCGATAACAAGTTGACAACTTACTATGCAACCCTAATGAAACCACTGTTTCCCCTCCTATATAAATTCGGTTTGAACCAAAGCTAAGTAGAGATTCCTACAAAGAAAATAGTACAAAGTATTATGGTTGAAATCCTCCTCTCCTAGAAACAACAAAACAACTAGCAGTTCTTTGTTGTTTGATTTAGTATAGTTTTATTTGTCAACTCCGGGGTAGTTTTTCGTAGGCTATTCCTTGTAAATCTTTGTGATTCATTCATTAATAAGATTTAGAAAAGTCAAAAGGATTCAATGGTGTATTAGCAAGTCTATGTCATTCTCAAGCAAACCCAAACTCACATATGTTGATGTTCATCAGTTTTCCTCACTTGCTAAAATTGTTGTTCATATCATTCATGGTTTGCTTGAACGCGTGTGCACAATCGGACCCAACAGGTTTATCACTGGAGATCGACAAGTCGAGGTGACTAGTCGATAAATGCACACAATTTAACATATATGGGTTGTTTTGGTTTAAATCCTAACATATTGTCTTCTCGAATTATCTATCCCAATTATGCCAAGAAAACTAGACACAATACTCATTTATTGTCTCAAAATGATATAAAAGCCAAGTTCTAAAGTTTACAATACTATCGGCATACTCAATATTTGGTGGATTATGCCAAATGAGAAAACAGATATAAGGCTAAATCTCAACACTAGAATCAAAGGTTGTTGTGCTCGGCAAAGATCTACTCTAGTTCGGTTAAAAAAAGCATGTCAAAATTTTTCAAAAATGGCATAATTTTTCAAAATAAACTAGAAAAATGAGAAAAAGTAAGTCAAGTGATAATTCTAATCCCGTCCCCCCTCTTAAATTGTACAATGTCCTTATTGTACGCAAAAATGGAAAATAAAGAGTGACAAGTAGAATTAGAACGAGAAGCTCCCATTAAGTTTGTTTCAAAATGGTACATGAGAAACGTGCCTTGACCTTACTTCCTTGAGCAAACTTCAATTCCTTGAAATCATACCACTACCAAAGCATAATTCTAGAAAAACACATAAAAACATGAATAAAAGTAAACTAAAACCTAACTCACTTTCGTAGGAATCACGGTTTCATCTAGTATATGCAACAAGCCTTTTAAACCACTTGGTGTCCCAAGTGGATGAGTATAGTCTCGGGAAGGTTACAGAGAACACACCCACAAAGTTCATTTAGTTACTAATACAGAGTTTTGGGGTAAGTTTTTTGAAAAATTAATTTTTGCTATAGGAAGAAGATACATAGTAACATCATTGGTTGAGTTACGCCATAAAATAGTTGACCTGCCGTTTTTCTTGTAGTCGGAGGAAGGTTATGGCATAACCTCATCGTTTTGGTTATGCCGTAATATCTTTCTGTTGTCAACTCTCAGAAAATTTTCAACTCTATGGCTTGTTATGAGCCTTCCTGATGAGTGTGTAAATACTCATCATTTTTATCGTATCTGAACTGCCAAAACATCCAAAAACACTCAGAAATGCATCAAAATACAGAAATTATTCCAAAAATGTGTTTTATATGTTTTAGATGCAAAATGTTTAAAAACAAATGAAAAGCGAACAAATTTTGCATAATTAGCAGTTTCAGTCCCTCAAGTTTCAAAAATTGACAAAACTAGTCCCTGAAGGTTTAAAATGAAAGAAAAGTCAACCCAAGTCCTATGGAATTCAAAAATTGTCAAAATAGGTCCTTGGGTGAAAAGTTTGAGAAAATTACATGTTTGGTCCCTGTACTTTGCAATTTGGCAAAAACGGTCCCTGGGATTTCAAAATTTGGAAATTAGCTTTTATGGTCCTTTGGTAAATAAAACTTGGAAAGATAAACCCTTGTAACTATTTTGGAAAATTTACACATCAGGTCCCTGGATTTCAGAAAAATTACAAAATGGTCCTTGTGAAATTTCATACAAACCAAACGGACACATTTATATTACCACTACTCCCTCTAATCCAAAAATAAACCCCAAGCCCACCTCATTTGCTGGCCCATGTACCACCCCCAGCCCACACCCCATCCTTTTATTAATAAAACACAACCGGTCAACTTTGACCCTGCCCTTTGACCACCTTTAATTCCACCTCATCCCTCACCTCCCACTACCTGCTAGCATCCAAACCTCACCATCATAACCTTCACCTGCAATACCTCCCTGCCACACTCAACCTTCCCCCTAGCTACTCAAAACAAGCACCCTAGTCCAAAAGTCAACTCCAGGCATAAGATAAAACAGGCTAATTGCCAAAACTAGTTTTGGCGCCAAAACCTTTCAAGGGTCCAGATTGAATTGCACTTATCCAAAGGTCATAAACAGATGTGGGAAGTGCTTAGAAACCCTAAAGGAGTCTATAAAAAGAAAGAGGAAGAAGCAGAGAAGGGTGGTTAGCTAATTAGAGTTATGTCTAACTAGTGTAATCTTTTCAATTTCAGTTGTAACCTTGTTTTTTTCATGTAATTCCAATTACTCTTGTAATTTAAATCTAATCTAGTATTTTAATTCAAGTTTGGTTCTAGGAATTTGAAATTGATATTTTTGAATGAAATTGACAACTTCATTTCAAGATTGTTAAACTCAGTGTTCAATGTTTGTTTAAGCTTATCTAAGCTTGTTTACTAGCTTTTCTCAGCTTGAGAATCAATTTAGAAGTATAATAGGTCAAAACAAGAAAATACAAAAAAAAATCAAATAAATAGAAAATAAATAAAAAATTTCAAGAAGATGAAGCAGGGATGTGCAAGCTGAGCAATTCTGGGTCCTACATGGTTTAGAGGGTCTGGGGAGACCTATTAAGGGTGTTACTTGTTCATGGTTCTCAGATTCAAATTTGGAGGCCTTTTGTAAGCAAAACTCTCATTCCTGGCATTGTACTGTAGAACCCTTTATTTGTTGCTTATTTCTGTTGATTGGTGGCTGTTTGATGTAGGTTAGCTTAATAAATGTTTAATTTAGTTTCCTTGTTTGTTAGTTTACAACATTACCCAATGCATCATGTTCACTGTCATAACTAGCATTTTTAGAGATTGTCATGTTAATGTTGTTGGATTTAATGTTTAGATGTTCATGTCAGTTTATTTCACCATATGAAGTCCTAATGAAAAAGTGATAGGGGCTGATTCAGTGTTTTACTTTGTTAATCTCATTGTCACCTTCTATAAAGGAGTGTTTGGTATTGCATGGTTGACTGAATTTCTGAGGCCTTCTGTGGTAAAAAGTCATTGAGACATCATTCTTAAGGGTAATATATGTTAGATGTAGCATAATATTGGTAGTTATTTCACAAAAAGTCAAAATTACTCATCCATTTCATTTGCAGGATCACTGTTAGATCTTAAGATTGCACAAACACTCAAATCAGTTCCTTGGTGTTTAGAATAGCTTAATTCATGGTCTCTCTATCTTATTACATCATATTTAGCAAGTAGGAATCATCAAAAGTTCAAGTTAGTCAACTGTGGTTCATAATACAAAAAGTCAAAATTCAGGTTAACTGATTTTTGAATAACTTGGTGATTTTATTGTGATCTATCTGCTAGGTTCTAGGTTTTGTGCTTTTGGGTAATTAATCTTTTACTGCTTGTCTTGTTCACTCTATTTTTGTTAATTTTAATTTTATACTTAAAATGCTTATTATTAAGTACCTTTTGAGTTGTTTGAAATATACCCTCCCCTGCATCAAGGTGAGTTTGTGGTTTTTGCCCAATTTCATAAGCTCTCTGAGAGATTATTAGTGGGACCCATGGCTTGTGCCTTGGCTTTTTGAGAAGTCCACCAAGCCATATCACTAATTACAGGCCTTACTTGCATTTACAAGCTTATTGGATAAGCTTATTCTAAGCTTATAGTTTTTCCCATTTCACTCAGTCTGATAAGTAACTCAGTGATCCACCTAATTTCATAAGCTCTTAGAGAGCTTATTTGTGGGCCCCTCCTCATGAGTCATGGCTTATTGAAAAGCCCCCCACCTCAGCTCTCCATTGCTGGTCTCATTTTTGACCCTTGATCACTCAGGTGGGCCCCACAGTGGGCTGCAAGTCACCACTTGAGCCTGTTTGGGTCTGTGGCCTTCGGATTTGCTTATTTTGTATTCCCAGCTTATTGCTCTTGTTTTTCTTGTATTTCTAGCTTACTTTCAATGTTATAAACTAGGTTATAGCTTATTTCAAGCTTAGGTGTAATGGGGTAGCTTTTAGATAGCTTTTACACTTTCAAAGTTTCATTTGTTCTTATTTAGCTCAACTGTTGAGCTAATAAGTCCTCTCACAGCTTATTTGTCAATTTTATAAAAGTTGCCTTTTTAAAAGTTTGTTATCTTTAGTGCTTAAGTGTGTTTGTAAAGTCAGAATTCAAAAAGAAAAATAAAAAGAAAAAGTGCCACTAGCAGGGATTGAACCCTGGACCTGGTGGTTTGACTGGTCAACACCCACGCCAAAGCCATGCACCATCTGGGCTAAGGCTTTCTTAGTGATTTATGTTTCTTTTATTTTTTATATAGTTTACATTTTCCAATTTAAGCTTATTAAGCTCTCCAGCTTATTTTACAGCTTATTCATAACCTTATTCATAAGCTTTATATTTTTCCTAGCTTAAGTAAACTACTTAGTATTTTTACAAAAAGTTTTAGAATTTTTACTGTTCACATAGTATTTTTTATAATTTAAATTAGTTTTATTAGTATTTAAATTAGTTTTTAATTAATAATAAATAATATAAAAGTCAAAAAAATAATTTTCTTTTTTCTAAAATTTTCTTTTATTATTAGGTTCGTAGAAATATAATTTTCATGTTCGTAGGGTTAGCGTAGCTCAAATTTCATTTTTTATTTCGCGCACTCGCGTTTTATTTAAATAACTTTTACGTTTTTTTAAATTTGGATTACATTAGTAAAAGTAGTTTGTAAAATAAAGAAAAACCAAAACATAAATAAAGTGATAGCTTCTATTTAAGCCCTTTTGGCTTATTTTTCTGCTTATCTTTAAGCAAATTCTGATTTAAATTTTTTAGATTACGTTTTAGGTTAACTAGGTTTCACGTAATTGTTAATATAGTTTGTTTAAATCGTTCTCATTCGCATTTCCTTAGTGTAATCATTCAAACCCTTATATACCCTTTCCCGTCCAAATTCACCCGATCACAAACCCGTTTTAAATACCATCCACACCTCGTCGGGACATAACGACCCGGGAAAACACTATACTTCCACGGAGATTGATTCTAGGCAGTTTGACTTGGTTGACCATTCACCTGGTCAATTTAGGTTGACCGTTTGGGATCAATCAAATTTTGGCGCCGCTGCCGGGGAGGTGTGTGCGTATTCTAAACGGTTTTACAGATTAGTGAATCTGGATATAAATCCATTGTATATTTACCATCCTTTGTTCATATTTTCTTATTATAAAAACAAAACTGTTCCCGAAAACATTTTAAAATCAGTTTTCAACGAACACAAAAAACACAAAAACATTTTCTTTCCTATTTGTACAAATTGTTTATCCAAAAACCCAAAAATATTCACCTTTACCCTCTCACATCTTTGATTCTCCATTCCTTACCCTCTGTAAACCTTTGATTCTTTCCTATGTCGTATCCACACCAATTTGGTTGCCAATGGTGTGGTGGTCCTCATAATGGTGGGAATTGTCCCAGCTGTAGCATGGTAGAGTCAGGAGATGGGTCTGTCTATAACCAAGCTCCCTATCCTTACCATGACACATCTGATTCATCCTATCAGCCACCACATCATGAGATACTAACATATCTGTGTGAGTTTTGTGGTGGTCCTCACCAAGGATTTGAGTGTCAAGCTGGAAACATGTTTGTCTATGAACAGTTTTTCGGTGATGTTCAGAACTTTGGTTATGACCAATACCCATATGATTCACCAATCCAGACTCAACAGTTTTACTGTTGTGATTACTGTGGAGGTCCACACTTCAGCTCAGATTGTCAAACGGGAAATCCATATCCTTGTGACAATTTTGACACACCTTGTTATGACCAACCTCCACAGTCCCAATTGAGTCAGGCACTTCTTCCAGAAATGCAAAATATGATGAAAATTTGTGATGAACTTAAGGATTTAGTTAAAGATCTTGCTCAAAAATATACACATGAAAAATCCATGGAAGAATTGCTGGCTGAAGAGCAGGTTGCTAAAATAAATTCCCAAGATGCCTTTGAAAAATCTATTAGGGAATCCATTGCAAGAGAAAAAGCAGCCAAATCTAGCTCTCAGTTCCGTTTTATTCCTGATGACAGTGATGATGAAGATACCCTTGATATTCTTCAATTTTATAAAACTTCATCAAGTTCATCAGTTGATATCCCAACAGTTGAGATTCCATCTAAAACAACTGCTATCACACCCGAGGTTCCCACTCACTCTTTGATCATGGGGGACGAGCATCTTAGCACTGTTCCTGATAAGGAATCAGACGAATTAATAAAGTCTAGTGTTGAGAACCTTGTCCCAATCCCAGGAGAGTCACAGGGAACTTTTGATCATGTGTGTGATTTACCTTCGCCTCTTGAGTGTCCAAAAGATCATTTTGAGACTTTCTCCGATTTTAATGATGATTGTACATTTCATGGAGACATCGAGTATGTTGAGGCATCAATTCCACATATTGATGATGATCATCTTCTTGAGGAGATCACCAAAATCAATTCACTTCCAACAGGAAGTGATGATGGTCTCCTTAACTCCGAAGCCGAAAATGAAAGTCTCTTAAATCATGATCCGTCACTCACTTCTGATCCCAACAGTCCAATAGAGAATGTTAATTTCTTTGTTCCCGAAACATTCAATACTACTCTCACCAATCCTCTATTTGAATTCGAATCTGAATTCACTTTGATTTCTGATAATCCACTCTTTGATATTCAGAATGAGGATTGTGATGAGTCCACAATGGAACATGAATTCACAGATTCACATCTTGTGAATAATTCTCTTCATGAGGAGTTCTCCAGTGAACTCACTCATCATGTCATGACTCCTCCGGAGTTTGATAGCCCGGGGGAGATGCACTCAATCATGAGGATTTGCAAATTCCCACCCACCCTCCCGGGATGTTTTTGAGCTTAACCTTTGAAATCCAAATTCAGGCTAATGAGCCTGCTCTCGAGGAAGAATATCAAATCAGGATTTTCATCATGGTTTTTTTCCTTTTCTTCACCTATAGGGTGACTTCTCTTGTTCTTCACTCCTTCGGGAATGAAGATACCGTCTTTGATCCCGGCATTTTCATGTATCATTATCTTGAGCCGGACACTTATCTCATCGGTGTGGAACTTTCACGTGCTTCAAATGTTTGTCCAAACATCTTGAATGAAAGTCCGTGATGCGTGGGAATCGCAACAGGCTTTACCTCTCGAGGGATCTCGAGAAGCTTACAACCCCCACCAGGCAGTGTACCTGATCGTTGTAGTATAGTATAGTGACAAGTACCGGGGGATTGATCGTTTAGCTTAGGAATAGTGTCACTAGGATTAGAAAGCCTAAATACTAGTTCTAAGGGTGAGGGATGATTATTTTTGTATTTTTATATTTTTATGAAAGCAAGTAAAATCTCGGGGTTTGAAGGATTTGGGCGGAATTAGTTGCTAATCAACTAACCCAATAGCTAAGATACAATCAAAATAAAATACTAGAAATGAAAATAAGCTAATTAAACTAAAGTTGTGAGCAGTAATTGGAGAAAATGTGTTTACTTAGATTTCACTACTCCCTAGACATCTTTTACATGTTAATTACCTGTTATAATTGCATGGATGACGGATCGTATTCCTTAATACCATTCATGGGGTGGCACACATAACTCACCAATTATATTAGCTCTTATCTCCTCCTACACCATGCCCAGAACAACTATAGGGATTGTAAACAGTGGCTCATGCATTAAAAACAACCAATAAAGACCTAGTGCGCCTCGGTTCATGTTTCTTAAGACGTTCAAGCATGTTACCAAGTGGAGATCTGCCAGTTTTCTTAAGCCTAACATATAAATCATTCATCCAAGACAAGAATAAACAAGTAATCAACACATAATTAACATCTAGGTTTCATTAGATCTAAGCAAACACAAGATAGATCTAGCCTAGCATAATAGAATTAAGACAAGAACAAGATATAGACAACCAACACATAGACATATTGATTGAATTAAAGGAACACTTATCTTGATTAAACATGCAAGGTATCAAGGGTTTGGAACCCTTGAAAAACCTGTAAAGTTACACCAAAATCGTACTTAGGGTTTCTCCCAAAACTTCTCTCCTTAATGTGTGAAAATTAGAAAACTATATATAGAAAAATGGGTTTGACGGCGTCAAGACAAAGCTTGTGACGCCGTCACCTCGCCGCCAAAACTCTTCTCGGACTGCCTTGATCTACATTTGACGCCGTCAAGACTAACTCATTTCCAGGCCGTCATGACTTATTACTCTTGACGCCCTTCCTTCGTGACGCCATCAAATCTGTACTGGGTCGTCATGGATTTCTGCTCTTGACGCCGTCAAAGAATTGCTCTTGACGCCGTCACCTACTGTTCCCAGCATGGAAAATTAAGACTTTGGCGTTTTCTTCACTTTTATGCTCCAAAAACGTCCGAATTGCTTCCTTTTCCAGAATTCTCTCCCAAAGTGCCTAAAATCACAAAAGGAACGATTTAGGGCAATATTTGATCAAATAAATTCGGATTCGGGCTTAAATGACCCCCTAAAAACGGATCATTTTTCGCCTCATCATATACCCTTACACTTGAGATTTGCTTGTCCTCAAGCAAATGCGCTTTTATTCTATTCAAAATACAAGTTAGGGGTCATTTAACACTAATATAAAAGTAATTACAACAAATAATCGTTCCACTAAAGACCAATAGACAAGCACGTAGGTCATACACTAGCACCTCACAAATAGTGTTTAGATACTCACATCTCTCGGGTGTAATAAAGTGTAAATTACAATATGGAAACGGAAGATATCTCTCACTACCTGTCATAGCAAAATAGATTACCATAGGCTTGGGAAAGGATCAAACCTCCACCACATGGCGTAAGCATCTAGGATAAACTATCAAAGAGGTCTTTTAAAGGGTTGTAACGTTAGGTGTAGGGATATGAAATACACGGTTTTGTTGGATAAAGGAAGTTTTACTGGTGGCGAGTTAACAATCTTAGTCAATTACATGTACAATATGGCGTTGTTAAGCCAAGACTAGACTCGACTTAAGCTAATAAATGAAAAATAACAAAAACATAAAATGAACATAGAATAAAAAAGGATGGTAGTCCGTACGTTTTTTTCTCTTTTCTTTTTCTATTTTTTTTTTCTCTTGATTTTTCGAATTTTTTTTTTTTTTTTTTTTTTTTTTTTTGCATACACTCTTACCCTACCATCCAAAATAATACATCATAGGGAATGAACATTTCCCTTACACTTGAATCTTTACATACTTTACATTTAACTAAACTAATGACTCGAATTAAGAAAATCAAAACACTTGGAGCACTTTTAAGATTAACGTACATATGGGGGTAATAAATGATGTTCTTCCCTATTACTCCATAAAATAAGTACTTTACCCATGAGTCCCAATCGTCCCAAAACAATATGTACAAGGATATGACTCGACTTAGCAACCATGTAATCAATTAGATAGTTAACTTAGGGTTTAACAAATAACAATAATTCACTAAAAATGAGCGCATACACGGAAGGCTAAGGCGATTTGGGTGTACATTTAAGTGGGGTGTAACAAATTCTTCCTTTAAGTAAGATGCTTAAAGTTAGAAACGAAAAGATAGGCTCGGAGGGGTCTACTAGGGGTTTCGTGTACTAAAAATGAGTACAACGCTAAGGGTGTGGGAAAAATTAGTTGACTTAACTAGCCAAGTAATATGACTTAAATGGTCAAGTAATTATGATACGGGTTTAACACAAGGGTAATCCTAATGCCTCTTATCATGTAGTAAATCCTACCACACGAATGTAGTCTCACTAGCGGTCTCGGGATGCATCACTAACGCAAGTTCTAGAATCTAAATGCTACCGGTACACTCATAAGCACTAATAGTAAATGCTTTTCCTATCAAATCTAAAGGTGAACCTCACATATTTGGGTGGAAAATTTTTCTGAATATACGGTTATGTGCTAGTCATACAATCTCCTATCCTTGAGACGCTTGCTATAGCTAAAGTTTCACTCCTAAATGTTGTAAAAAAATTTAAATTTGGCGCTAAAATTGCACTAACAAGTATTTCTTGTAGTTTTATTACACATCTACCATCAAACAAAACAAACTCAAGCGAAAGTGCATATGTAAGGTATCATCTTTTCACCCTCCCCTTACACTTAAAATGAACATTGTCCCCAATGTTCAAGTAAAGAATGTAAAAGTGAAAAAGTAAAGAGAATGAAATCAAATACTCCCCTGATTCGCTCAGTATGGATAATAGGGTGGCCAGGTTAAATCGTCCTCCAAGAAAATGAACAATCAAAGCTTCCCTTCCAGAATGTAAATCATCTTCTTGTCTTACATAACCTGTAAAACCTGACAAAATAGACAAGACAACCTCACGTAAAATTGGCGGCATTCTATATAAGTTACTAAATCCTAGAAAACAAGATAAGATATAATGCTTGTGGAATGAAGTTTGCAGATCTCCTGGAGATTATAAAACTTAATAATTCACAAAAACCATAAGACTCCGTTAGAAAAACAAAACTGGTAAAATTTCCAGATTTTTACACCTGACGCCGTCAAGAGTAAACTCCTGACGCCGTTAGAATTGGCCTGCAGAAATCCTTATGTTAAGTTTCCGGAAAATTTCTGGAAAAAACTTGGTCCTACTTCCTGGAAAATCCTGCAAAACTTCATTATGACTCAATACAAGCATTTGACTCTAACAAATATGAATACACATGTTCATTTAATATTGTGGAGAATCATGATCGGTTTGTTTCTTAAAAACATATTTGGGGTTTCCCCTTACACTTATCTTTTGCAAAAATACTTTTAGGTGGAGTTAAGACTAGGCCAAAACAACAAAGTAAAGTATTTCCACTATTTAGTTTAGAAACATGATCAACCAACAATAAAAATTAAGCATGCATACGGAAGCAAATAACAATCAAACAAATAAAATCACACAAAACATGGGTTGCCTCCCAAGAAGCGCTTGTTTTTGTTCGAGTCACGAGCCTGACTCTACCCTTATTTAACGGAAGTAGGGAAGGTTTTCCCTACATTTAGGATTAAGTGCGGGTGAAAGTAGCGATACACACCCTTAGGGTGGAAATATGCATCGTGAGGAAAGAGTGGTGGATGCATTATATGCTCAAATGGGTGTGCTCCTATCATCATAACCTTACCTAATTCAATCGGGTTAATGGGTGGATTAAGATTTTCTCCTAGAAAGGGATCATTTTCAATCAACTTCAAGAGACTCCTAGTTGTGAATCCATCTTGACCTAATAAACCCGGTTTAAACCCATAATGTTTCTTGTGATCAATCATAAATGGGTGATGTAAGCATGTAAGGTCATTTTCCACTCCTATATTGGCCTCCTCTCTACAAGGCTTAGAGTCCACTACCTTTATCCTAAGACTACCCAGACTATATGGTTTGATGGGTGGATCGGAACCTATTTCAATTCCTAAATTTTCATCCAAGGATGGAAGATTAGGTAACGGTTTTGGATGAGGCTCCGGTTCATCAAAACTAGGAACTTCCCTAGAACAAAGAGTAAGGTTATCATTATAAGTACTCAAACCTATATCCTCTAGTTGTGTTTGGTTCAAAGGTTCTACCTCAATTGGGATTCCTAAAGTCTCTTCTACTTCATCCGAATAAGTCACGGGCGCTGTGTATGCCTCAAATGATGGTAGGACTTGTGGGGTACTTGGTGGGCTTATGTTATTTACTTCATCATTCCCTATGTCACGATCACCTATATCCTCAACATGTGTTTTATTATAATCTAACCCTAACATTTTCCCAAGTATCTCACGTGCTTCTCTAGGCATCTCAACTTCTATATCCGAATCATAAGGATCATCCTCAGTATTATGACTACTATATACAAATTGCCCAAAAGATTCATCATCTGTTTCTTGAGATTCATCATCATCGATCATAAAACCTAGGTCTTTTTTATCAATATGATCATGTTCGGCTACATCCTCCATCACATCAAGGTCACCTATGTGTTCATCCTGTATTATGGTAGGGCCTAACCATGACATGCAGCTAGGTGGCTCATACGAAACTATCCTAGGTGAAGGCTCATATGGTGCATAGGTTTCACTAAGTGAAGCATTTTGAGGGGTTGATGGAGCTCCTAAGG
Source organism: Artemisia argyi (assembly GCA_030686995.1). Taxonomy (NCBI): domain Eukaryota; kingdom Viridiplantae; phylum Streptophyta; class Magnoliopsida; order Asterales; family Asteraceae; genus Artemisia; species Artemisia argyi. The sequence goes on along the minus strand of JARVZY010012386.1, from coordinate 605,809 downwards.
TGAATTCATTAAAAGTCTTATGCCCTTAGCCTCTTTTCTCAAGGTACTCAATAAAATCAATATAAGATCCTGTTGTCCTCATTTCATTCGTCCATCTTGGTATATCCAAACTGGTGTAATTATATTTTTTCTGGTAAAACTCTAGTGTCGGACTTGGTGGATTCACGTTCTCCATAATGCTGAACGGAAGAGTCAATGGAAAGTTTTTTTACAAACAAAGACACAAAGAAAAGATAGACTAAAGAGAACCTAAAAATAAAAATAAAATCTTACTAGAAAGGAATCTAGCAAGTAGACCTAATAAAAAGAAATTCTAACCTAGACAATAACTATTCCCCGGCAGCGGCGCCAAAAACTTGATGCGTGGGAATCGCAACAGGCTTTACCTCTCGAGGGATCTCGAGAAGCTTACAACCCTCACCAGGCAGTGTACCTGATCGTTGTAGTATAGTATAGTGACAAGTACTGGGGGATTGATCGTTCAGCTTAGGAATAGTGTCGCTAGGATTAGAAAGCCTAAATACTAGTTCTAAGGGTGAGGGATGATTATTTTTGTATTTTTATATTTTTATGAAAGCAAGTAAAATCTCGGGGTTTGAAGGATTTGGGCGGAATTAGTTGCTAATCAACTAACCCAATAGCTAAGATGCAATCAAAATAAAATACTAGAAATGAAAATAAGCTAATTAAACTAAAGATGTGAGCAGTAATTGGAGAAAATTTGTTTACTTAGATTTCACTACTCCCTGGACATCTTTTACATGTTAATTACTTGTTATAATTGCATGGATGATGGATCGTATTCCTTAATACCATTCATGGGGTGGCACACATAACTCCCCAATTCTATGAGCTCTTATCTCCTCCTACACCATGCCCAGCACAACTATAGGGATTGTAAACAGTGGCTCATGCATTAAATACAACCAATAAAGACCTAGTGCGCCTCGGTTCATGTTTCTTAAGACGTTCAAGCATGTTACCAAGTGGAGATCTGCTAGTTTTCTTAAGCCTAACATATAAATCATTCATCCAAGACAAGAATAAACAAGTAATCAACACATAATTAACATCTAGGTTTCATTAGATCTAAGCAAACACAAGATAGATCTAGCCTAGCATAATAGAATTAAGACAAGAACAAGATATAGACAACCAACACATAGACATATTGATTGAATTAAAGGAACACTTATCTTGATTAAACATGCAAGGTATCAAGGGTTTGGAACCCTTGAAAAACCTGTAAAGTTACACCAAAATCGTACTTAGGGTTTCTCCCAAAACTTCTCTCCTTAATGTGTGAAAATTAGAAAACTATATATAGAAAAATGGGTTTGACGGCGTCAAGACAAAGCTTGTGACGCCGTCACCTCGCCGCCAAAACTCTTCTCGGACTGCCTTGATCTACATTTGACACCGTCAAGACTAACTCATTTCCAGGCCATCATGACTTATTACTCTTGACGCCCTTCCTTCGTGACGCTGTCAAATCTGTACTGGGTCGTCATGGATTTCTGCTCTTGACGCCGTCAAAGAATTGCTCTTGACGCCGTCACCTACTGTTCCCAGCATGGAAAATTAAGACTCTGGCGTTTTCTTCACTTTTATGCTCCAAAAACGTCCGAATTGCTTCCTTTTCCAGATTTCTCTCCCAAAGTACCTAAAATCACAAAAGGAACGATTTAGGGCAATATTTGATCAAATAAATTCGGATTCGGGCTTAAATGACCCCCTAAAAACGGATCATTTTTCGCCTCATCAGTCCGATTGAGATTGTTTCTTCCACATCATGCTTCCCCAAGGACAAATGAATTCGGGGTCGAGTCAAGCTAGCGACTCGGTAAACAAAAACAGTAGCATGCTTATAGGATTTTCACCCTAAGTGTGGGGGAGTTACCCCTACTATGGTTACAAAAGTGAAAAAAAAATGGTGTTTACCACATTTAGCTTGTAATGTTGCCCTTTTACGTTCAAAATGTTGGCATAATAGCCGGGACTTTGAATATTGAGGACAATATTCATTCTAAGTGTGGGGGGTATTTCGCTATTCTAGCGAATTCTATCACATTTTACTATCTAATACCCCCGGTTTTGGCAAAAATTTAAAAAAAAATTCACTAAACTTCAAAATTTTTTGTGGTTATCAGTCCGCCATGTCTAAACGACAAAAGGATTGGCTAATCCAGGAGCAAACGGCTCTTGGTAAAGATATATCAAATCCGTTTATGGCTTGCAATTTTCCACAAAATTTTATGGTACCTCAACTCGCCATATCCTAAAAAGCGAATGAGTTGGCTATCCCGTAAGATTATGGCTTGTGGTAAAGGCAGTGGAAAAACCATAATTGGTAATCAGCTCACCAAGATGTTGACTATAACATCAAGAGTTGGCTAGTCTAGAAGCAAACGGCTTTTGGTAAAGACTAATCAAATCCGTTGACAGCTGGTGGTTTGCTCAAAATCACATGGTTATCAGGTGGACCATAGTTCTTACTTGAATTGATACATCTGGCTACTCCAGAAGTAATGGCTTTTGGTAAAGAGTTTCAAATCCATTAAGTTTTCTCAAAAAGATTGCTAGGGACTAGCAATAGTTTAGTGTGGGGGATTGATGAGTGTGTAAATACTCATCATTTTTATCGTATCTGAACTGCCAAAACATCCAAAAACACTCAGAAATGCATCAAAATACAGAAATTATTCCAAAAATGTGTTTTATATGTTTTAGATGCAAAATGTTTAAAAACAAATGAAAAACGAACAAACTTTGCATAATTGGCAGTTTCAGTCCCTCAAGTTTCAAAATTTGACAAAACTAGTCCCTGAAGGTTTAAAATGAAAGAAAAGTCAACCCAAGTCCTTTGGAATTAAAAATTTGTCAAAATAGGTCCTTGGGTGAAAAGTTTGAGAAAATTACATGTTTGGTACCTGTACTTTGCAATTTAGCAAAAAAGGTCCCTGGGATTTCAAAATTTGGAAATTAGCTTTTAGGGTCCTTTGGTAAATAAAACTTGGCAAGATAAACCCTTGTAACTATTTTGGAAAATTTACACATCAGGTCCCTGGATTTTAGAAAAATTACAAAATGGTCCTTGTGAAATTTCATACAAACCAAACGGACACACTTATATTACCACTACTCCCTCCAATCCAAAAATAAACCCCAAGCCCACCTCATTTGCTGGCCCATGTACCACCCCCAGCCCACACCCCATCCTTTTATTAATAAAACACAACCGATCAACTTTGACCCTGCCCTTTGACCACCTTTAACTCCACCTCATCCCTCACCTCCCACTACCTGCTAGCATCCAAACCTCACCATCATAACCTTCACCTGCAATACCTCCCTGCCACACTCAACCTTTCCCCTAGCTACTCAAAACAAGCACCCCAGTCCAAAAGTCACCTCCTGGCACAAGATAAAACAGGCTAATTGCCAAAACTAGTTTTGGCGCCAAAACCTTTCAAGGGTCCAGATTGAATTGCACTTATCCAAAGGTCATAAAAAGATGTAGGAAGTGCTTAGAAACCCTAAAGGAGCCTATAAAAAGAAAGAGGAAGAAGCAGAGAAGGGTGGTTAGCTAATTAGAGTTATGTCTAACTAGTGTAATCTTTACAATTTCAGTTGTAACCTTGTTTTTTTCATGTAATTCCAATTACTTTTGTAATTTAAATCTAATCTAGTATTTTAATTCAAGTTTGGTTCTAGGAATTTGAAATTGATATTTTTGAATGAAATTGACAACTTCATTTCAAGATTGTTAAACTTAGTGTTCAATGTTTGTTTAAGCTTATCTAAGCTTGTTTACTAGCTTTTCTCAGCTTGAGAATCAATTTAGAAGTATAATAGGTCAAAACAAGAAAATACAAAAAAAATCAAATAAATAGAAAATAAATAAAAAATTTCAAGAAGATGAAGCAGGGATGTGCAAGCTGAGCAATTCTGGGTCCTACATGGTTTAGAGGGTCTGGGGAGACCTATTAAGGGTGTTACTTGTTCCTGGTTCTCAGATTCAAACTTGGAGGCCTTTTGTAAGCAAAACTCTCATTCCTGGCATTGTACTGTAGGACCTTTTATTTGTTGCTTATTTCTGTTGATTGGTGGCTGTTTGATGTAGGTTAGCTCAGTAAATGTTTAATTTAGTTTCCTTGTTTGTCAGTTTACAACATTACCCAATGCATCATGTTCACTGTCATAACTAGCATTTTTAGAGATTGTCATGTTAATGTTGTTGGATTTAATGTTTAGATGTTCATGTCAGTTTATTTCACCATATGAAGTCCTAATGAAACAGTGATAGGGGCTGATTCAGTGTTTTACTTTGTTAATCTCATTGTCACCTTCTGTAAAGGAGTGTTTTGTATTGCATGGTTGACTGAGTTTCTGAGGCCTTTTGTGGTAAAAAGTCATTGAGACATCATTCTTAAGGGTAATATATGTTAGATGTAGCATAATATTGGTAGTTATTTCGCAAAAAGTCAAAATCACTCATCCATTTCATTTGCAGGGTCACTGTTAGATCTTAAGATTGCACAAACATTCAAATCAGTTCCTTGGTGTTTAGAATAGCTTAATTCATGGTCTCTCTATCTTATTACATCATATTTAGCAAGTTGGAATCATCAAAAGTTCAAGTTAGTCAACTGTGGTTCATAATACAAAAAGTCAAAATTCAGGTTAACTGATTTTTGAATAACTTGGTGATTTTATTGTGATCTATCTGCTAGGTTCTAGGTTTTGTGCTTTTGGGTAACTAATCTTTTACTGCTTGTCTTGTTCGCTCTATTTTTGTTAATTTTTATTTTATACTTAAACTGCTTATTATTAAGTACCTTTTGAGCTGTTTGAAATATACCCTCCCCTGCATCAAGGTGAGTTTGTGGTTTTTGCCCAATTTCATAAGCTCTCTGAGAGATAATTAGTGGGACCCATGGCTTGTGCCTTAGCTTTTTGAGAAGTCCAGCAAGCCATATCACTAATTACAGGCCTTACTTGCATTTACAAGCTTATTGGATAAGCTTATTCTAAGCTTATAGTTTGTCCCATTTCACTCAGTCTGATAAGTAACTTAGTGATCCACCCAATTTCATAAGCTCTTAGAGAGCTTATTTGTGGGCCCCTCCTCATGAGTCCTGGCCTATTGAAAAGCCCCCCACCTCAGCTCTCCATTGCAGGTCTCATTTTTGACCCTTGATCACTCAGGTGGGCCCCACAGTGGGCTGCAAGTCACCACTTGAGCCTGTTTGGGTTTGTGGCCTTAGGATTTGCTTATTTTGTATTCCCAGCTTATTCCTCTTGTTTTTCTTGTATTTCTAGCTTACTTTCAGTGTTATAAACTAGGTTATAGCTTATTTCAAGCTTAGGTGTAATGGGGTAGCTTTTAGATAGCTTTTACACTTTCAAAGTTTCATTTGTTCTTATTTAGCTCAACTGTTGAGCTAATAAGCCCTCTCACAGCTTATTTGTCAATTTTATAAAAGTTGCCTTTTTAAAAGTTTGTTATCTTTAGTGCTTAAGTGTGTTTGTAAAGTCAGAATTCAAAAAGAAAAATAAAAAGAAAAAGTGCCACTAGCAGGGATTGAACCCTGGACCTGGTGGTTTGACTGGTCAACACCCACGCCAAAGCCATGCACCATCTGGGCTAAGGCTTTCTTAGTGATTTATGTTTCTTTTATTTTTTATATAGTTTACATTCTCCAATTTAAGCTTATTAAGCTCTCCATCTTATTTTAGAGCTTATTCATAACCTTATTCATAAGCTTTATATTTTTCCTAGCTTAAGTAAACTACTTAGTATTTTTACAAAAAGTTTTATAATTTTTACTGTTCACATAGTATTTTTATAATTTAAATTAGTTTTATTAGTATTTAAATTAGTTTTTAATTAATAATAAATAATATAAAAGTCAAAAAAATAATTTTCTTTTTTCTAAAATTTTCTTTTATTATTAGGTTCGTAAAAATATAATTTTCATGTTCGTAGGGTTAGCGTAGCTCAAATTTCACTTTTTATTTCGCGCACTCGCGTTTTATTTAAATAACTTTTACGTTTTTTTAAATTTGGATTACATTAGTAAATGTAGTTTGTAAAATAAAGAAAAACCAAAACATAAATAAAGTGATAGCTTCTATTTAAGCCCTTTCGGCTTATTTTTCTGCTTATCTTTAAGCAAATTCTGATTTTAATTTTTTAGATTACGTTTTAGGTTAACTAGGTTTCACGTAATTGTTAATATAGTTTGTTTAAATCGTTCTCATTCGCATTTCCTTAGTGTAATCATTCAAACCCTTATATACCCTTTCCCGTCCAAATTCACCCGATCACAAACCCATTTTAAATACCATACACACCTCGTCGGGACATAACGACCCGGGAAAACACTATACTTCCACGGAGATTGATTCTAGGCAGTTTGACTTGGTTGACCATTCACCTGGTCAATTTAGGTTGACCGTTTGGTACCAATCACTTCCCATGTCCTCCAAAGCTGTAGATACCTGCAAAAAGTTACAACAAACAATCCAAACCAAACTATACTAATGGGAAAAAGAAAAGAGAAAAGACCGGTTGTCTCCCGACAAGCACTTTTCTTTATTAACGAGTCTTTAAGTTAGACTCAAATCCGGAGGCTTATGGTTCTCAATGGACACGTCCAGCCTCTTCCATTTCTTTCATCAAATGACTCATTACCCACACAACATTAGACATAGTTCGTGGAATTTCATTTCTTTCAATACTCCGAACCATTGCAAATCTTTCTCCTGGACCAAGGGTATATCATGTGATTTCAAACTTCTCAGCAATTATATGTGGTGGTTTCTTGTAAGTTATACTGAGCAGCTTGCATCTTCTCTGTTCATATGCTTCGTCATCTAGATCGGTAAACCTATCGTACCCTTGTAGTTCAAGGAAATCCATTATTCCGTCTAAATCGTCATCATCGGCTTGCATTCCGTAAACCATTCATCATCGAGTCTTTCTTCCATGAACTTAACCAAGTTCCGATCTTTTTCTGCACCCCGATTCTCAACATTGACATACTTCCATTTTACTTATACTCATTGTGATAAGATTCAACATTATCCGTTTGAAATCCCTTATCGGTGCTTGATGTTACTTCATCACTCTAATGCATGAACTCGTCCCAAATTCTTTTTCTAGTTAGTTCGTCTACCTTACCGTAACAGATACTAACCCAATCATCAAAACTCATCGTTACTTCCCATTGAAGGTTTTCCCTTTCACTGTCTATTATAGATATCCAGAGGTACTTATTTATTCTTTCTAATCCTATCCCTCCTCCGTCACAATTGTCGTCATATGGGTTACAAGATGGCCATAACGTGTACCATTTTCTGTCCCTACTGTAATTGCTTTACTCCAATGCATCCTTCGTTCCATATTCCTTGATGTTTTCGCAGTTGTTTCATGCTTCGCTAAAACTTGCATGATGGTTCCCGTCTCTGCTTTAGTCATAAGAGATCTAATTACCACAGGGTGTTCAGGGTTTCCATCTACTAATGTGTATTTTGAGTTCGGTAGTAATTTCCTTTCAAAATTCTCGCCACTATCATTAATATACGGTGTAACCACATCGCCAAGCTTATGTCGTAAGTCGGTTGTCAGCTTTGTCAAACTCTTCTTCCAATCGTTCTTCATCATGTCTGTGTATACCGCCATACTTTTATTAATTTATTTAGCTAATAAAGCTTTAAATTTTTATTAACTAATTAGCAAAATTAAAGTTAACTATTACAATAAAACAAAACTACTTAATTGAATTACAACACGTTCAGGACCTTCTTACTGCTATGAAATCTTCACTTTGGTGTGTCTTGTGTTGCCTTTTCGTCTGTATTCTTCTCCTTAGGGTTTCTTCTTTTCGTTCTAGGGTTTTTGGTACACGAAATCCGGCTGTATCTTGGAGTATTTATAGTTTATGTCTGAGAGATCGACGCGGCGCATCTATTAAGTAGATGCGGCACATTGACTTAACTTCGCGTGGGGTCCAAGATTAATATATTCTGTAATATTCGTACACCGTCTTCAGATGCGGCATATCTTCAATGCAATGCGGCGCATGTCCTTCAGTATCTTGGATTATATTTGGTGAAGTCTGGAAAGTGATGCGCCGTATGTCAGAACTGTGATGCGACGTATCTGAGCTAAAACAAGTTGGTTCTTCTTCGTTGACCAAAGTTTCATATGCGGTGCATCAAATAAATTAGATGCAACACATTCTTCAAAGTCAGGCAATGGTCTTTAAATCATCATTGAGTAGACTCTTCCAATCTTGATCATTTAGCTTCATATTTCGTCCAAAATCACTAACTTTCACCAATTGCTTGTTTTTACCTGAGAATTACTAAAGTAAACAATTAAGCATTGATTCTCATTAATAATAATATAAAACAAGTCAAATAAATAAAATAAATGATGACAATAATATATTCTTATTTGATATCATCAAATATCCCCCCACTTGAACTTTACTTATCCCCAAGTAAACCTTAGATTTAAACTAATAAAATTGTATCCTAAAAGATATTAGGATGTATTTTTATAATTAAGCACTTATTCGTTTTACCATAATTGCACAACCAAACACTTAACGAACTAAAAATAAAATATCTCTCTCAATCTCACAACTAATCTAATTCGCTCAATTGCTCGGACGTTGACGAATATTCTATCATAGGCTTGGCAAGCATACACATCTCCCCCACTAAAGCCAAGGAGTAACGAGTCTAAAGCGGTAAAAATGGTTGATATGGCTTAGGGTTAAACCTAGCTTTGTTCAAACATCTTATTTATAAACTTAGTAGATCGCTGGCGCGAGTATTCGACGCTTCAAACAACGGATGGTCACTAATGTGTTTCTTGGATCGCTGGCGCGTTATTTGCATAACGGACGGTCACCAAGTCACACACCAAATCGTTGGCGCGTTATTTGATTAATCTAATACTCGGATGGTCACTACCTTATTAACACATTTGACATTCTCACTTGGCCATCATTATATCCGGATGCTCGAAAGCTAACAACGAATATAACAATACGGTATAGGATATGGATAATATTTGGGAAATAAATTGGTGTAAAATAAAAATAGACAAACTAAATAGATTAAGTCCTATATGTGTGGTTAATCACTTTTCCAACCATCCCATGAATTAGACACATATCATTGAATAACTCACGCTTTAACACGAAAATTCACGCTTTAGGTAGACATGAATTAGACTCAATAATATCATAATCAAAGAATAAACCTTGGTTGGTGTTCGCATAACGGCCAACTCCCTTGCAATCCATAAATATTTTACAACAATAGTGGTGGTATCATCCACTTATACATAACTTTACATCGTTGGCTTATAACAAACTTACCAACTTCTTCTTTTTCTTTTCTTTTCTCTTTTTTCGATTTTTTTTTCATATATCTATTGGTGTAAAATTTCACCACTTCACCATCATAATAAATCTAGATAATTTTTCATATACTTCATAACTTCAGATATAAAAATAATAGTGAAAGTAGTAAACACACGAAAATTAAAAATACAATATTTACTTTAACTCCAATTGCATTGTGCAATTTCCCAACCTAACCAAATATAATAAATTACGCACACAAGCACAAGAAACACACTTTTACCAAAAGCAACTAACTACGGACTTAAATCTACAAGGTAGGCTAAGGTGTAAAGTTGTAACGAAACATTTTAACACATGTGTAAGAAACGAAAGGAATGGCTCTGAGGGTTTTTCTAGGGGTATCTTACTCTAAAAATGAAAGTAAACAAAAGGGTTTATACGGGGGTTAACTAACCTGTGTAGTTAGTTAATAACACATAAAAAGGCTATTTGGGTGTAATCCTAGAAATTTACCAAGTTAGACAAGTCACTCCAATTATATCAATAATACTCATTATGGTGGTCTTGAATAATATGCAAGCCAAGTTCTAAAGTTTACTACAAGTCACCGGCACACTCATATTTTTATGAAATTTGGGTAAATATTGGGAAAAGGATACACTCAATTTTCACAATTTTATATAATAGAAGTTATGTGTGCGGCTATGCAACTTAGATTTAACAAAAACATGTTAAAAAAAATTAAATTTAAGCATATTAAGCACATGTTAACGCATATTTTTTGAAAAAAAAAGGACAAGTAAGCGTTCTAATTCTCCGCCCTGCACTTAAGTTAAACAACGTCCTCATTGTTTGTATTTGAAATAAAAAACAGGAAATAGAAATAATTATAACGGAAAACTCCCCTGAGATTTGCTCGGTATGATCCTCCATTATGCGTTTGTGAGAAACATTCTACTTTCTGTGCATGGAAAGCGTTCAAACTTTCATGAATGACGTCTCTATAGAAAGTACAGAAACATATCTATACCACCAATTTTAAACACCTGTAGTAAGAAAATCCAACTTGTGCAATAACTTATTAGTAGTTAGTAAAAATAAAACTTAAAAAATTAAAATTATAAATATTGGAAATTTCATCAGGTCAGTCGATACGCCGCATCTATTGAATGAGATGCGCCGTATCGATCCTGGAATTAATACGAGTCAGAAAAAAGATGTGCCGTATCCTTAAACAGAGATACGCCGCATTAAATAAACTGACAGAAAGTTTATAGTTCAAAAATAAAAAATGCGGAAAAATAAAAGGTATATATGATCTGATCAGTTGATACGCCACATCTATTAGTTTAGATACTCTGCATCTACTGCAGATCTGACATACTCGATAAACAAAAATAGAAAAATGGATAATCTGGGTTGTCGAGGTAAGCACTTTTCTTTATTCCAGAGTCTTCAAGTTAGACTCACTTTTAGCTCCTATTTTGTTCTCGTCACGTACCATCCTTCATCCTTAATGCGAAAGATGTCGTAATACATTTGCGTAACATTTTCTTCAGTACGCGTTAGCTCATTAAACTTTGTAATCTTAATTGCATCTTATTCTTCAAGTGGCCCAAATGAGTATTTAATAACCTCAAACTTTTCAGCAGTAAATGTTGGAGGCTTTTGGTAAGGGATCCCTAGAAGTTGACATTTTTGTTTCTTGAATGCTTCAGCTTTTTCATTAACAAAGTTGATTCTTGATTAAATATCAAATAATCTTCAAGCCCATTAGTGTAATCATCATCATCCTCATCGTTTTTCTCTAAAGGTTCTTCCATTGTATTCTCATGTTGATGATCACATATCTCTTTATCGCGAGACTCATAATCGTCTTGTAGCTCGTCCCATTCTTTCTGAAGCTTCCATTGCAACCTTCGATCAAGCTTCGTATAATCATAGAAATTCCTATGCACCCATTCCAAAAATGTCATGTCCTTAGGGTCACAAATTGAGTTTCGACCATTACAGATCCCTTCATTTTTCCAGTCGCAACTCGGCCATTCCTTACTTTTGTCCATGAGGCGAATAGGCTTACAGGTATGATCAATCTCGTAATAATCCCATGGTTTATCGTAAACCCATGGTATTTGATTATTCCATTCATACAACCAAGTGATCTTAAATTCTTCATAAGTTTTAAATCCTGGTAGATCGTCAGTCAGAACATCTTCGTCAATCTTTAGGAGATAGTTAAATTCCTTAACTTCCTTGCATAGAGGTGTTTTGTATTCAAAAAAATTTTGTCTCAATTCTTATTAATTCTGCCACCTCTTCATCAAGCTCTTCTTCATCGTTCCCCTTTTTCTAGTAGATCCAAAGTTTATTTTTCAAAGATATGTTCATCTTATCAGGGTTGTGAAATTTAGACTTTAACCAGCAGGTAAACTCCGGATCATGCTCAATAGGGCCAAACTTTCCTAGGAATCGCACATGTAGCTCACTCCAATTAGTTATTGATTCCATAGGTTCATTATTCAACCATCTTCTTGCATCTCCTGAAAGCGAAGTGGGAAAGATAGTAAGCATCAATTGGTCAAAGGTCATATTCTCAATTTTAATCTTATCAACGTGTTCGTTAGCATCATCATGTTCTAATCCATTGAAAGCATTCTCTCGTAGTTCCTTGAGTATCTGACCTTTCAAAGCGAAAATGTCTTTTTCATCAAACTCTGTCCTAGCAAATTCCGAATTGTTCATCATGATATTTTCCATAGTAATCCCTGTCATCATAGGCAAAATCATCGGTAGGATTTGTCCGGTGAAAAGTTATCAAGTAAAGTGACTCAACTTGGGTTAGGTGCATCAACTTCATCTGATGCACCTACATTTATTGAGCAACAACAGTCTCTCCCATTTACGGGTTATGAAGGCGAGGCAGTTGATGAGCATGACTTACCTACGACTATGATGAGGCAAAAAATGAACCACTTTTAGGGGGTCATTTAAGCCCGGAATTGGATTTATTTGATCAAATATTGCCCTAAATCGTTCCTATTGTGATTTTAGGTACTTTGGGAGAGAAATCTGGAAAAGGAAGCAATTCGGACATTTTTGGAGCATAAAAGTGAAGAAAACGCCAAAGTCTTAATTTTCCTTGCTGGGAACAGTAGGTGACGGCGTCAAGAAGAAAATCCTGACGGCGTCAAGAGTAATTTTCATGACGACCCAGTACAGAATTGAAGGCGTCACAAGGTAGAGCGTCAAGAGTAAAATACGTGACGGCCTGGAAACATACAACACTTAACGGCGTCAGAAGTAGATCAAGGCAGTCCGAGAAGTATTTTGGCGGCGAGATGACGGCGTCACCAATTTGGTCTTGACGCCGTCAGACCCTATTTCCTATATATAGTTTTCTAACTTTTACACATAAAAAGAAAGAAGTTTTGGAGAAACCCTAAGGCTGAACTTAGTACGAATTTTACAGGATTTTCAAAGGTTCTCAGCCCTTGAACCCTTTCATGTGTAATTAAGATAAGTATTCTTTTAATTCAATCAATATGTCTATGTGTTGGTTGTCTATATCTTGTTCTTGTCTTAATTCCATCATGCTAGGCTAGATCTATCTTGTGTTTGCTTAGATCTAATGAAACCTAGATGTTAATTATGTGTTGATTACTTGTTTATGGTTGTATTGGATGAATGATTTTGATGTTAGGCTTAAGAAAATTGGCAGGGCATGGTATGCTTCCTATGGCACACTACTGGAGGTTTTGGCAGGGCATGGCATGGTCATAGAAGACTCTGATTAATTATATGGGGACCGTTTTAAACTATTTTAAGGGCCTACTTCCGCACTACTTTTAACGATGTAAATTCAATATTTTTGGTTAAACAATTTTATTCTAAATGATTGAAGTGAAAACCATTTTTGAACTTGTGTTGTAATACTAATTGAGTTACACCCCAGCTACACGTATGCTTCCGCTGGACCCGATTTTGGGGGTTGTGACATTGAACGTCTTAGGAAACATGAACTGACATGCACTAGGTTTTATTGGTTGTATTTAATGCATGAGTAAATTCTAATGATCCCATGTTAGGAGCTTCTTAGCCGGCTCGACATAGGAGTGAAGTAGGCACTCATAGGATTGGGGAATTAAGTGCGCCACCCCATGAATGGTATTAAGGAATACAATCCGTCATCCATGCAACTATAACAAGTAATTAAAGTGTAAAAGATGTCTAGGGAGTAGTGAAATCTAAGTAAACACATTTTCTCCACATATTGCTCACAACCTTAGTATAATTTAGTTTTATTTTCATTTCTAGTATTTTATTGTGATTGCATCTTTAGTATTGGGTTAGTTGACTAGCAACTAATTCCGCCCAAATCCTTCAAACCCGAGATTTTAATTTGCTTTCTAAAAAATATAAAAATACAAAAATAATCATCTCTCATCTTTAGCACTAGTAATTAGGTTTTCTAATCCTAGCGATACTATTCCTAGCTGAACGATCAATCCCCCGGTACTTGTCACTATACTATACTAAAACGATCAGGTACACTGCCTGGTGGGGGTTATAAGCTTCTCAAGATCCCTTGAGAGGTAAATCCTGGTGCGATTCCCACGTATCAAGTTTTTGGCGCCGCTGTCGGGGAATAGTTATTGTCTAGGTTAGAATCTCTTTTTATTAGGTCTACTTGCTAGATTCCGTTCTAGTAAGATTTTATTTTTATTTTTAGGATTTCTTTAGTCTTTCTTTTTCTTTGTGTGTTTGTTCGTAATTTCCATTGACTCTTCCGTTCACCATTATGGAGTACGCAAATCCACCATACCACCAACCACAAAGGCCATTCTACCCTATTGACATCTCGAATTTCAAACAATATCGAGATGAACCCATATATGATGCATGGACTCGTTTTAGAAATTTACTCCGAAAATTCCCTCATCATAGTTTCGCTTTAGCATCCCTAACCCGAACCTTTTACTATCGTGTTGGCCAATATGACCAAATGCGCATTGAGGATTTTGCCAATGGGGACTTTAGGGAATTAAGTGTTGAAGAAGCACGGGATGCCATAGAAGATTGTGCCCAATATTATTATAGGGTAGACAACCCAACAAACGTTAGTACAAGTCAATTGAATATAAATTTCCAGGATCATGAAAAAAGATTGCTTGGGGATAAAAAGATTAGAGTCGAGCCACCTAGTTGCATGTCATGGTTAGGCACTACCATAATACAAGATGAACACATAGGTGATATTGATGTGATGGAAGAGATAGTAGAAAACCCAAGCCCATTAAGTAACCCACAAGTCCTACCATCACTTGAGGCACACGCACCGCCCGTGACTTACCCAGAAGAAGTAGAAGAAACTTTAGGAATCCCGATAGAGGTAGAACCCTTGGACCAAGCACCACTAGAGGATATAGGTTTGAATACTTGTAATGATAACCTTACTCTTAGTTCTATGGAAGTTCCTAGTTTTGATGAACTGGAGCCTCAACTAAAATCGTTACCTAATCTTCCATCCTTGGATGAAAATTTAGGAATTGAAATAGATCCCGATCCACCCATCAAACCATATAGTCCGGATGGTCTTGGGATAAAGATAGTAGACTCTAAGCCTTCTAGAGAGGAAGCTGACACAGGAGTGGAAAATGACCTTACATGCTTACATCACCCATTTATGACTGATCACAAGAAACATTATGGGTTTAAACCGGGTTTATTAGGTCAAGACGGATCCCCAAATAGTAGTCTCTTGAAGTTGATTGAAAATGATCCCTTTCTAGAAGAAAATCTTAATCCACCCATTAACCCGATTGAATTAGGTAAGGTTATGATGATAGGAGCACACCCCTTTGAGCATATAATTCATCCACCACTCTTTCCTCAAGTGGCATATTCCCACCCTAAGGGTGTGTATCGCTACTTCCACCCGCACTTAATTCAAGGTATAGGGAAAACCTCCCCTATTTTTGTTAAATAAGGGTAGGGTCAGGCTCGTGACTCGAACAAAAACAAGCGCTTATTGGGAGGCAACCCATGATTTTGTGTGATTTTTATTTGTTTGTTTGTCTGTTATTTGCTTCCGTATGCATGTTTTATTTTTATTGTTGGTAGATCATGTTTCTAAACTAAAATGTGGAAATACTTTACTTTGTTGTTTTGGCCTAGTCTTAACTCCACCTAAAGGTATTTTTGCAAAAGATAAGTGTAAGGGGAAACCCCAAATATGTTTTTAAGAAACAAAGCGATCATGATTCTCCACAATATTAAATGAACATGTATATTCGTATTTGTTAGAGTCAAATGCTTGTATTGAGTCATAATGAAGTTTTGCAGGATTTTCCAGGAAGTAGGACCAAGTTTTTCTACAAATTTTCCGGAAACTTAACATAAGAATTTCTGCAGGTCAATCCTGACGGCGTCACGAGTTAACTCTTGACGGCGTCACGTGTAAAAATCTGGAAATTTTACCAGTTTTGTTTTTCTAACAGAGTCTTAAAGTTTTTGTGAATTATTAAGTTTTATAATCTCCAGGAAATCTGCAAACTTCATTCCACAAGCATTATATCTTACTTTGTTTTCTAGGATTTAGAAACTTATATAGGATGCCGCCGATTTTATGCGAGGTTGTCTTGTTTGTTTTCTCAGGATTCACAGGTTATGTATGACAAGAAGATGATTTATATTCTGGAAGGGAAGCTTTGATTGTTCATTTTCTTGGAGGAAGATTTAACCTGGCCACCTTATTATCCATATCGAGCGAATCAGGGGAGTATTTGATTTCATTTGTTTTACTTATTTCAATTTTACATTCTTTACTTGAACATTGGGGACAATGTTCATCTTAAGTATAAGGGGAGGGTAAAATGATGATACCTTACAAATACACTTTCGCTTGAGTTTGCTTTGTTTAATGGTAGGCTGTAATAAAACTATGAGAAACACTTGTTAGTGCAATTTTAGCGCCAAATTTAAATTTTTTTACAACATTTAGGAGTGAAACTTTAGCCATAGCAAGCATCTCATGGATAGGAGATTGTATGACTAGCACATAACCGTATATTCAGAAAAATTTTCCACCCAAATATGTGAGGTTCGCCTTTAGATTTGATAGGGAAAGCATTTATTATTAGTGCTTATGAGTGTACCGGTAGCATTTAGATTCTAGAACTTGCGTTAGTGATGCATCCCGAGACCGCTAGTGAGATTACATTCGTGTAGTAGGATTTACTACATGATAAGAGGCATTAGGATCACCCTTGTGTTAAACCCGGAATTGGATTTATTTGATCAAATATTGCCCTAAATCGTTCCTTTTGTGATTTTAGGTACTTTGGGAGAGAAATCTGGAAAATGAAGCAATTCGGACGTTTTTGGAGCATAAAAGTGAAGAAAACGCCAAAGTCTTAATTTTCCTTGCTGGAAACAGTAGGTGACGGCGTCAAGAAGAAAATCCTGACGGCGTCAAGAGTAATTTTCATGACGACCAAGTACAGAATTGAAGGCGTCACAAGGTAGAGCGTCAAGAGTAAAATACGTGACGGCCTGGAAACATACAACACTTGACGGCGTCAGAAGTAGATCAAGGCAGTCCGAGAAGTATTTTGGCGGCGAGATGACGGCGTCACCAATTTGGTCTTGACGCCGTCAGACCCTATTTCCTATATATAGTTTTCTAATTTTTACACATAAAAAGAAAGAAGTTTTGGAGAAACCCTAAGGCCGAACTTAGTACGAATTTTACAGGTTTTTCAAGGGTTCTCAGCCCTTGAACCCTTTCATGTGTAATTAAGATAAGTATTCTTTTAATTCAATCAATATGTCTATGTGTTGGTTGTCTATATCTTGTTCTTGTCTTAATTCCATCATGCTAGGCTAGATCTGTCTTGTATTTGCTTAGATCTAATGAAACCTAGATGTTAATTATGTGTTGATTACTTGTTTATGGTTGTATTGGATGAATGATTTCGATGTTAGGCTTAAGAAAACTGGCAGATCTCCAAATGGTAACATGCTTGAATGTCACAACTTGTAAATTTTGGTCTTTTCCCGAACTTTCACATTAACTATTCATCGGTTACTATTCATCGATCACTATTCATCTTTTTCGGAGTCAGTTTGTGATTCTGAGAAGCGTTCAAAAATTTTACTATTCATAAAACACTATTCACCTCCGGAGAAAATTTGTCATTTATACGTGAGTTGCGTCATTTCTGTACACGTACGATTATCAACCTAATAAACGTTATCTTATGAGCTATTATTTTAAATAATTGATCCGATAATCCCAACTATGGTCCTAACATATTTTTATACTCATAATAATAATATAAAAATTATATTATTAAATTGCCAGGTGTTTTCAAATCAACTGTTACGTTTTCCGGTCGGAGCTTATTACTCCGTCGGTTTGCGATATTTCAACCCGATAATTATTTTGACACCCGATTTTCATCAGGAATAATATTTTACAACTTTTACAACTTCGTCGTATTTTATTTCACCTCTTTAACATTTATTTTTAGTTAACTCGGTACCCAGTAACACCCAATGTACACTTAAATAACACTAATACATACACTAATGGGACAAGATCATTTAAAACCATCACCTCATCCCCACCTTTCCCCTTTTTTTCAGCCGAACCTTGCCCCCTACCCTAGCTAACCCATTGAAAAGTTTGACCCAAAAATATCCTATACATTATATTTAATTTTTACAAATAAAAACATACATGACATATATCAAAAGTGCAAGAGTTTATTTCCTCTTTTCCTCTTCCTTGTTGTGGTTCGGCCATCATCATCAAACAACCAAGATCATCAATTTTTTTTTCCAAGATCAAAGTGGTTTCAAGAGTTATTAGTGTTCTAGTTAAGGTTTTGGAATAAAAACCTTGAAGTTAATTAAGTATTTATCTCAAAACTCCTCAAATATTCAAGTAAGCTTCAAGAACATTTTTTTTATCTTTCCATACTTTCATTTTTCTAGTTTCATGTTGTTTATTCAAGACCTATATGCATATGTTAGTTTATACCACTCTATTTATACTTTTTATAACATATGAGCCATAGATACTTAATATAAGTGGATCCTTGGTAGATTAGCAAGATTTATGATGTTTAGGAACCCATGACACCCTAAGAAGGTGTATGGTAGGATATGGGATGATTTAAAGTTGTTTGGATGGTTTTTGGACAAGTTAGAAACTAGGAAAATCTATTTTTGACACTTTCAAAATGTTGCTGTCCCTTTTTGGCAAACGTGGAAAGATCAGGGACAAGGGTGTAACTTTTGACCAAAGATTTAGAAAATACTCTCCGATACGAAACTATAGCAGAAAACGGGGATAAAAACGAATTAATAACGAAGTAGATATGATTTTCCGAATTTAACGACGAAAACTAGTTTTCTGAAAAACTGCTTGCTGATGAACAGTTGTCACAGGCTGTTTTGGGCATAAAACTTGATCTAGCCATCCCGACTATTCAATAATAGGTTAGTAAGTTGTCCTACGATTCCGGGGATGTAAAGAACGTAGAAAACGAGCTTAAAACGACCAAGATATACACTTTTGAAACTAGGCGAACTATATATATATTTGACAACTTCTAATAGCACATATTCTCTTAAGTTATGGAAACACTATAAATCAACGCCAACACTTATTTTCAAACTACGAGTGGTATAGGCTTCATGTGCATGTACATTCATCACATCCCCTCATAATTTAAGTAGATCGTATCATTCGTTCATTATAGGTCGCGGTTAGAGATCGAACCTCATTTCTGTGTAACCACTTTTGTCTTCGTAACTATCGTACCAGGTGAGTCATAGCCCCTACTCTTTTAAATTGTTTTGTTAACTTTTTGGGGGAGAATACATGCTCGTTTTTACATGAATTACTACTTGACTCTTTGAACATTGTTTTGAACCTTGAACTATTATGAACTCACTTGACCTTATAACTTGTTTTGAACTTTTGAACTTGACTTGACTTTTGAACTTGACTTGAACTTTTGAACTTAATGTATTGTACGTGCTATGACCTAAAGTCTCGCCATTTTTGGTGGAGCGTTCTTGACCTAAAGTCTCGCCTTATTGGTGGAGCGTGCTAAGTCTCTCTTGTTCAGAGCATCCTTAATAATTCTCGCCATGGTGGAGTGACTAATAATTCTTCGCCAGGTCGGCAGAGTGACTAATAATTCTTTGCCTAGGTGGCGGAGTGACTTCAAGTCTCCCCTGTTCGGAGCACTAATAATTCTTCGCCAAGTCGGCGGAGTGACTAATAATTCTTTGCCTAGGTGGCGGAGTGACTTCAAGTCTCCCTTGTTCGGAGCGGCCTTGACTTATTATGACCGCGGGTACTTGACTACTAAACATGCAACTATATTTTAGCAGTGGGTTGTGAACACACAGGTTACAAGTCTCTTATGGCGGGACTTGTAACTGAGTGGATTTACGATGCCTTTGCTGTGTGATCATTTTTCTATATACTTTATTTGTTAAACAAACTCTATGAACTCACCAACCTCGTGTTGACACTTTAGCATGTATTTTCAGGTTTTAACCTATGGCACACTACTGGAGGTTTTGGCAGGGCATGGCATGGTCATAGAAGACTCTGATTAATTATATGGGGACCGTTTTAAACTATTTTAAGGGCCTACTTCCGCACTACTTTTAACGATGTAAATTCAATATTTTTGGTTAAACAATTTTATTCTAAATGATTGAAGTGAAAACCATTTTTGAACTTGTGTTGTAATACTAATTGAGTTACACCCCAGCTACACGTATGCTTCCGCTGGACCCGATTTTGGGGGTTGTGACAGATTGGTATCAGAGCTTTGGCTATAGCGAACTAAGTGTTTTTAAAACCTAGACTATAGCTACTTTTACGAAAAACTTAACCCTATGACCGTCACGTGCCTGCCTGCCAAGATGATGCCTCACTTGTGGTTTGTTGCTGACTTAGGTGATGAGATTTGTGTCTCATTATCTGGTATGTTATGTTCATTTATTCTAATTGATTTCTATCATTGTCTTTCATATAAGCATACTCACGTATCATATATGTCACCCTGTTATGTTTCTCCTTGCATAGTTTCATCATTTGACCTCGGGTTTGGTCAATTGCTTTTGTCTTTCAGAACGTCTTGGTATTTGTGAAGGACATAGTATTAGTATAACTGAGCTGAGTATTTCAAAATTCATGGAACCTCGGTGGAATATAGACTAGTCACCTATATTCAACCCGGGATAGTGGGACATAGGCTGACTACCTATGTCCGACTCAGAAATGAATTTTGCAACACTGAGAATGGTTATAATAAAATTCTGTCTGGATTGAATCCTCAACTCAATTTCCAAATGCTTCATTTATGTGTGTGTATACCCTCGTTGTCAGAGCGCTTATACTTTTCCTCACCTCGTGAACCGCCGTCTGAAAACACGTCAACTGGTCATTTCATCTCATGAATCTTCACCTTTACAACACTTCAGAGACCTACGTTAACTGAACTTCGGGACGAAGTTCCCTTAAGGGGTAGAGACTGTCACAACTCGTAAAATTTGGTCTTTTCCCGAACTTTCACATTTACTATTCATCGGTTACTATTCATCGATCACTATTCATCATTTTACTATTCATCTTTTTCGGAGTCAGTTTGTGATTCTGAGAAGCGTTCAAAAATTTTACTATTCATAAAACACTATTCACCTCCGGAGAAAATTTGTCATTTATACGTGAGTTGCGTCATTTCTGTACACGTACGATTATCAACCTAATAAACGTTATCTTATGAGCTATTATTTTAAATAATTGATCCGATAATCCCAACTATGGTCCTAACATATTTTTATACTCATAATAATAATATAAAAATTATATTATTAAATTGCCAGGTGTTTTCAAATCAACTGTTACGTTTTCCGGTCGGAGCTTATTACTCCGTCGGTTTGCGATATTTCAACCCGATAATTATTTTGACACCCGATTTTCATCAGGAATAATATTTTACAACTTTTACAACTTCGTCGTATTTTATTTCACCTCTTTAACATTTATTTTTAGTTAACTCGGTACCCGGTAACACCCAATGTACACTTAAATAACACTAATACATACACTAATGGGACAAGATCATTTAAAACCATCACCTCATCCCCACCTTTCCCTTTTTTTCAGCCGAACCTTGCCCCCTACCCCAGCTAACCCATTGAAAAGTTTGACCCAAAAATATCCTATACATTATATTTAATTTTTACAAATAAAAACATACATGACATATATCAAAAGTGCAAGAGTTTATTTCCTCTTTTCCTCTTCCTTGTTGTGGTTCGGCCATCATCATCAAACAACCAAGATCATCAATTTTTTTTTCCAAGATCAAAGTGGTTTCAAGAGTTATTAGTGTTCTAGTTAAGGTTTTGGAATAAAAACCTTGAAGTTAATTAAGTATTTATCTCAAAACTCCTCAAATATTCAAGTAAGCTTCAAGAACATTTTTTTTATCTTTCCATACTTTCATTTTTCTAGTTTCATGTTGTTTATTCAAGACCTATATGCATATGTTAGTTTATACCACTCTATTTATACTTTTTATAACATATGAGCCATAGATACTTAATATAAGTGGATCCTTGGTAGATTAGCAAGATTTATGATGTTTAGGAACCCATGACACCCTAAGAAGGTGTATGGTAGGATATGGGATGATTTAAAGTTGTTTGGATGGTTTTTGGACAAGTTAGAAACTAGGAAAATCTATTTTTGACACTTTCAAAATGTTGCTGTCCCTTTTTGGCAAACGTGGAAAGATCAGGGACAAGGGTGTAACTTTTGACCAAAGATTTAGAAAATACTCTCCGATACGAAACTATAGCCGAAAACGGGGATAAAAACGAGTTAATAACGAAGTAGATATGATTTTTCGAATTTAACGACGAAAACTAGTTTTCTGAAAAACTGCTTGCTGATGAACAGTTGTCACGGGCTGTTTTGGGCATAAAACTTGATCTAGCCATCCCGACTATTCAATAATAGGTTAGTAAGTTGTCCTACGATTCCGGGGATGTAAAGAACGTAGAAAACGAGCTTAAAACGACCAAGATATACACTTTTGAAACTAGGCGAACTATATATATATTTGACAACTTCTAATAGCACATATTCTCTTAAGTTATGGAAACACTATAAATCAACGCCAACACTTATTTTCAAACTACGAGTGGTATAGGCTTCATGTGCATGTACATTCATCACATCCCCTCATAATTTAAGTAGATCGTATCATTCGTTCATTATAGGTCGCGGTTAGAGATCGAACCTCATTTCTGTGTAACCACTTTTGTCTTCGTAACTATCGTACCAGGTGAGTCATAGCCCCTACTCTTTTAAATTGTTTTGTTAACTTTTTGGGGGAGAATACATGCTCGTTTTTACATGAATTACTACTTGACTCTTTGAACATTGTTTTGAACCTTGAACTATTATGAACTCACTTGACCTTATAACTTGTTTTGAACTTTTGAACTTGACTTGACTTTTGAACTTGACTTGACTTTTGAACTTAATGTATTGTACGTGCTATGACCTAAAGTCTCGCCATTTTTGGTGGAGCGTTCTTGACCTAAAGTCTCGCCTTATTGGTGGAGCGTGCTAAGTCTCTCTTGTTCAGAGCATCCTTAATAATTCTCGCCATGGTGGAGTGACTAATAATTCTTCGCCAGGTCGGCGGAGTGACTAATAATTCTTTGCCTAGGTGGCGGAGTGACTTCAAGTCTCCCCTGTTAGGAGCACTAATAATTCTTCGCCAGGTCGACGGAGTGACTAATAATTCTTTGCCTAGGTGGCGGAGTGACTTCAAGTCTCCCTTGTTCGGAGCGGCCTTGACTTATTTTGACCGCGGGTACTTGACTACTAAACATGCAACTATATTTTAGCAGTGGGTTGTGAACACACAGGTTACAAGTCTCTTATGGCGGGACTTGTAACTGAGTGGATTTATGATGCCTTTGCTGTGTGATCATTTTTCTATATACTTTATTTGTTAAACAAACTCTATGAACTCACCAACCTCGTGTTGACACTTTAGCATGTATTTTCAGGTTTTAACCTATGGCACACTACTGGAGGTTTTGGCAGGGCATGGCATGGTCATAGAAGACTCTGATTAATTATATGGGGACCGTTTTAAACTATTTTAAGGGCCTACTTCCGCACTACTTTTAACGATGTAAATTCAATATTTTTGGTTAAACAATTTTATTCTAAATGATTGAAGTGAAAACCATTTTTGAACTTGTGTTGTAATACTAATTGAGTTACACCCCAGCTACACGTATACTTCCGCTGGACCCGATTTTGGGGGTTGTGACATTGAACGTCTTAGGAAACATGAACTGACATGCACTAGGTTTTATTGGTTGTATTTAATGCATGAGTAAATTCTAATGATCCCATGTTAGGAGCTTCTTAGCCGGCTCGACATAGGAGTGAAGTAGGCACTCATAGGATTGGGGAATTAAGTGCGCCACCCCATGAATGGTATTAAGGAATACAATCCGTCATCCATGCAACTATAACAAGTAATTAACGTGTAAAAGATGTCTATGGAGTAGTGAAATCTAAGTAAACACATTTTCTCCACATATTGCTCACAACCTTAGTATAATTTAGTTTTATTTTCATTTCTAGTATTTTATTGTGATTGCATCTTTAGTATTGGGTTAGTTGACTAGCAACTAATTCCGCCCAAATCCTTCAAACCCGAGATTTTAATTTGCTTTCTAAAAAATATAAAAATACAAAAATAATCATCTCTCATCTTTAGCACTAGTAATTAGGTTTTCTAATCCTAGCGACACTATTCCTAGCTGAACGATCAATCCCCCGGTGCTTGTCACTATACTATACTACAACGATCAGGTACACTGCCTGGTGGGGGTTGTAAGCTTCTCAAGATCCTTTGAGAGGTAGAGCCTGGTGTGATTCCCACGTATCAGACTAGCATTATCAAATGATGTGTGACGAACATGCATTAAGAGAATTTGAAGCAGAGCAAGCAAGGCTTCAACAAGAGTGGGATGAGAAATTCAAGAAGGACGAAGCAGAACGGGCGGCGTTCATTGAGGAATTTCATGGGTATAGGTCTCCTTCGTATGATTCTGCATGCGGGGAGTACTCAGATTAAGATAGGTTTATGTATTTTGTATTTTAGTTCGTATGTTTTATTTCTGTATCGTATTTCGTAGTGTATTTTATGTAACGTTTATTTAATGTTTATGTAACGTTTATTTCCGTATTTCAATGAATTCGTATTGTAAAATGTTTAAGTTTTAATGTTATGTTACTAGTATTTATTAGTAGTAAATAAAGTATTAGTTTTAGTCTATGGGTTGAATTTGTAAATAGTTGAGTTATGATAAGTGTTGTAAATGAGTGAGTTAAGATTAAAATATTAAAGCTGATGTAGCGCTGACGTGACACTAAGTTAAGATATAACTCAGGTCATGACACCCATTGCTCTTATAGACCTCTAACTAGATACTACTTTACTAGTATTGAAAAATGATACTGTAATAGACATTTCTATATGGTTGAGGCGAAAAAATAGGAAGAAATGGTGATGTCTTATACAAATATATCATTGTCACGTAAAATATTTACTCTAGGTCACTAGTGTTTACAATTCTTAAGTTTTTAATAGGTGATTATATTTTTAGTATGCTATATTGAAGTTATGGGTTAAGTAATGAGACTTTGTATTACAGATTAGCAAGTACGATGAGCATGTATGGGCCAGGCCCATACCATGTATTGAAAATCGCTTGCGACAATGTTTTTTTTATCTGAACATCTTCATTCTATTTTCAACGAGAATGGCGACGGTCCGCCGCGTTGCGGGCGGGCCTGTTTATTTTTGCTGTATTTTTTTTTGGCCGTGGCGATTTTGAAAAAAGAAAGTAGAATATTTAGGCGTCGTCGTATGAAAATCTTCCTTTGATCTATTGGTTGTATTTAAAATGGTAATGGCATAATGCTACCAATATAAGACCGCGCGTTACCGTGGGGTTTTTGTATACGTAAGTTAGCCAAAAAAAATGAAGGCTGAAGTTACTAATGTTTTAGCAAATGCATCGATGTTTAACAATTAACAACCAACATAAACACGACACGATACTAACATGACACAATACTAACAGAAATTGTCGTAGGTTACATATTTCTGTTGCACAACTGGTTGGTCAAAAGAGGAGTTGCCTAGTGGAAGAACTACATAGTTTTTTGGTTCACATACAAACTGCACATATTGCTACTACTTTACATGGTCATGTTGCTTACACTATAAGGCTAACATTTTCTGGTTTCAAAAGTGGATGGCTGCATAATTTGGAAGAGGTGTTATGTGCATGTTGAAACATATTTCTTCCAGTTTTGTCATCCTCGATGTCCAATAAACTTTCTACAGTATGCCAAAGTCAGCAAGTATCTGCCTTTTCTTCTTGCTTGCAGCCTCTGGTGAAACCTATGGAAAGTGCAAAAAAGGAATCCATCATCACACAAACGATTCATATTGTAACTGTAATTACCTTTTAAGTAAAAGCTTATAGTGAAAACTAAAGATTGCAAAAGGTTAGATCAGCACTAAATGCAGGGAATATTTTAAAAAAAGACCTCTAATCATTCAAATACTAAAAGTTGAATGCAACCAACTACATCTATACAAAAATTTCTATAAAATAATGTTGAACTTTTGTGGTTCCTATGTTGAATAGAAAGCTGGCATATCGGTTAATGGAGCCATATAAAAATCATAAGGCTAAGAAAGTGTGACAGCAAATAGCCTCAATGTGTAAACATCAATATTGCATACATGTTAGTATATGGTAAACATGTTTGGCATAAAGCTCATCACGCTGTTGCACAGAAAACTGAATAAAGTTAATAAAGAGTGGGATAAAATTTCATCAGACGAACCTTTGTGTTGCGACCAGTTGTATCCTACAGATGAACAGACCCGTCATCACCAGCAGTCACTAATAGGTGTCTACCAGTCCGTGAATAATCAAGCACCCTCAAGAACAGAGCTTGAACCATCAGACAAACATCTACCAACAAACAGAAGTATATAAATTAGAAAATAAGTAACCTACAACGATAATTAATGTGCCCAAGTAATGGATATATCGGAAGTCTGGCCTAAGTAGTGGATAACATACACATTAGTGGATATACCCATTTTTAGAGGGCACTATCATTCCATCAACGCTGTCCTGATTGCATTATGAGGCATAACTTTAAAAAATCATATCAACGAAAAAACTTTATTATCTATCCCTCTAGTGTGATTACCATAATACCCATGAATACAGCTCGGTTTCATGAGTTATGACCATTATTTCTACCACCTTAGCAACTTATAATACGAAATTGTTATTAGGTATGCATGTGCATAGCCGAGCCGCCAATAACGACTATATATTCATTTCAATGACAACTCATCCTAACATACTACACAACTATCTTGTTGTGATTACCTTACTGTGCAATTAAGAAAAGAAATACCTTTTTGATTTTCGAAGTCGAAACAGGATCGATGGTAATTAGGCCTTGATATCAAATCAAGTGCAACAATCTGTTATGCATCTTTCCTTGCCCACTTTCTACCTCTTCATGGCCTTCTCTCTCGATTTCCTTAACCTACATTCCATTATACAGAAACTAAAATGTGTAAAAACACTTTGGTTTTGTATGAGATTATTTATGCAAACACTATTTCCCTAACCTACATTCCATTATACAAACACAAATCAGACTAATGCTCCATCCAGTGGTGGCAAACTGAAGCAGGTCGGGAGGTATAAAAGTCTACATAAATTCAGAGAAGGAAGGATGTGATGATTACCTACATTCCAGACTGACCATTGGCCTAAATGCACGAGTTAAATGGGCTGATGAGTTCTCAAAATCCAGCATAACGATCATCTCGAAAATTTCTAGATTCCATAAGAACATTTCTCAAACCCTGTTTAGTAAACGTAAAATGGGCTACTGAGTTCTCAAAATCCAGTATAACCTCTTTTCCAAATGAACTTTGTTGACCGCTGTTATTCAAAAAGGATGATTGACTGACCGTTGCTGTGAACATTAAACCAAAAAGACCAAAATTAGGAAACAATTTGATGTACGACAATAGTTAGTGTTGATGCTTACAAAAACCTGTTGTCACCTGTGTTGGCAAAGGTACACATGCAGGAACTGAAGATAAATGGCTCTCTCAGTTTGTCATTCCATATAAGGCAACATAAAAAATGTAAAGGTTCAAATAAATTGCTTTTCTTCAACATAAAAAATGCAATCCCATGTGGAGCACTCTTCGACCCGTGTGTGAAAGAGTAAAAACGCTCTGTCATTTGAACCCAAACACGTTACCGATTGCAGATATATGGCTAGTATATTCTGCATACCGAAAAGAAAAATAAATTAAAACCATTAGCCTACTGATTATTTTCCTAAGCTAATATAATAACAAACAGCCCATATTATTTGCATTCCTGTAATCGAAACCAATTTATTTGCTCTCCAATTTTATCATACACATTTATTTATAAACATTCACCCGCTTATAAATACAGCACGGAGTCACACATTCGTAATCATTTTTAAGCTTTTTTACACTCTATGCAAGTGTTGCAAATTTAAACACTTTGATTAAACTAACTGTAGGCCTAAATGTGATAGGTAATAGTACATGGGACATGTTCAGATCCATGTTTCCTCCATTCGAGACCTGAATCCACATCTTTTTTAAAAGAAAAAACCACCCCATGTTTCCACCAAATACATTTTTTAATGGTTCATTAATATCCACCCGAATAGTAAAACATTGAAAGTTAATACGGCTTAAACCATCGTTTATATAACGTATACTACAAATGTTAAACTTGAAAATCTGAAAATTAACTTACTTTTAGTAATGGGATGATTCAATCTCTATTCTTCTCATGATCAGTTACATTTTCTGACGTATGATTCACATATGCAAGAACAGCGCGCCAAAATAGGAGTGAATATAAGTTACACCAGCCTTTTTAATGTTATATATGATAAGCTTTGCATCGTTACTAAGAAAGGACAACCTACAGATGTAATGATACAAAGCTTATAATATACATGTTTATACTTGACTTGAGATACCTAAAGACAATATTTGATATGTACCATTGATCTGCGCCACTTTGTACCGGTCCAAAAGTGAGGTACTGAATCTTACAAAGCTCACTTTCCCACCAGTGTTTCTTTCCCATTTCCCACTTCTTCACAAAAGAAGAATAACCCCTGTCATAGTAAAATTATAAATTAAATGTTATATTTGCCCGTGAGTATTGAAAAAATATAGCGCCAAACCATTTTAGTTTGTAAGAATCAATAGAGAATAAAGAAAATAGTGTATTCTATAAAGAAATGAATTAATAAATTCACTTGCCATGAGGTGCTGAATGTTTATGATTCACGTTTCTACACGAAGTGTCTGTACCATTTTCTGGTTGTTCATTTATGTGTAACATTAGGCTTGAAATCATTTTCATAGCTAAACGTCTCTGCCTGATGGTGAAAGGTACCAAAACTGAAACCTTTTTTTAGTTTTTTATTTGTATCTACAAGAAGTCAATGTAAAAAATGACAACTAAAAAGAAATATTAAAAGATTTTAGATAATAAAATGGAAAGGAGTTAATGAAGTCACCTGCCGTGCGCCGTTCAATGTTTCAGACTATTGTTTCTACATAAACCCTGAGCCATCATCTTCTGGTAGTTCATTTATGGCCGCAACAACATTAGCCTTTAAATTAGTTTTATAATCTAAGCTAGGCCTAGCATTCATATCCTATATGCAGCACTTCTAACCATGAAAAAAGTATTGACCCCACTTGCCTTGCGTAGTTGAACCAGAAACTGAATCCTCTCTTTCAGTTTTTTATTAGTATCTGCAAGATGTTGTCGTACAAAGTTAGTAGACCTTAAATAACCGTTAATATTTCATATTGACACATATTACAATTGTACAGTGGGAAGAACACGTACCTACATTTTTTGCCGAAGAGTTACCCATACCAGATGACATGCATTGACGATGACTGCCTGTCTGCATACCTGCACTTTGAGGAGGGGGAAACAAAATTTGGTTAGCCCCTCATCAAACCCCGAACCACCTGTTCCATGATTGACTGATTGTCTGATAGGTTGGCAACCCCCTGCTTATAGCAGTGAAAAAAAATCATCAAAGAATTACCATTACAATGAGAAAATGTACATGTACAACAATGATATCTACGCTAACATTTGTAAGCTACTAAATTAGAGTTTATGTAGACTATAATTTAGCATGGCAGACTATTTAACAAATATGAAGTTAACAAACGCAACCACTTAATAAACATGTATCTAACGGATAGCAGCAAAAACCACTTGGCCTAAGCAAACGGTACCGAAATTTCATGCCACAAAGAACAGAATAGAGTGAAATAAATAGAAGACCCCCGATAATTAAGGGGCACCAACACATGTTGATGTGCTTGGACATAAGTTGACATAACTTTTACTATAACAAACATCAACTTAAAAGCTAAAAATACACTATACTATTATTGAAAACCAAATAGATAGTAAGATGTAAATAGCCAAAAGACTGAAAGGTAAGCCACAATCTTGTGCAACTCACCCGAACTGTGGTGCAGGTAACTCGAGGCGTATCATCGGCTTCCTTCATATCTTCTCACTTCTGAAAATCAAAAACCCAAGCCATCAATCAGACAATCACATAAATAAACTTAGGTTCCAACTTATCAAAACATAAAAACTAAAATCCCTAGTTTTTTTTAAAGCACCTAATTGAATCCTTCTCCTTATATGCATCAATAACCGGATGCAATTTTTTTAAGCGAAAGCAAGTAAAAAAAAGTAAGAACAAACCTCTATGTAATCTTCATCTGTTTTTCAGGAATTGATAGCAGACAAATCAACAAACTACATACAAAAAACGAAAAAGTTAAGACAAAAAAAAACACATAGAGTTACAATCTTTAAAATTAAAGACAAACAAAACTAACCTTTTTTTCCCTCTTTTTGATTCTCGAACCGAACATAAACAAAACAATCTTCGGCCAAAAAAAACCCCAATAATCGAAACCCTAATTGCCGTGGTTTTGATTTTCTGGCCAAAAAGAAATCAAAGAAAACGAAAACCTTAACAATCGGTTCATATCTGATTTAACCTCACCTTCATTGTCACCAATCATAACTCATCATGATTTACTGTTGGCTGTGCGTAGTATGTGTTGTTGGTAGGTTGGAAGAATCTGGATGTCTGTAGCAAAGATATATCTATTTTTTTGGACCAGATAAACGGATCATGGGCAAGAAAAAACAGGCCACGGAAGCCCACTAATATTGGCGGGAAAAAAATCGGCATTTTTGGGACGCAAGCGTCGTTTGTTTCTTCTTTTAAATAAACTTATAATACTGGCATATTTTGAATGCTCTTTCATTAAAAAAATAATAATAATAAATAAATAAAATATTCTACTTAGACCGCTCGGTGCGACATTATTCGTCTTTCAATTCAGCACCATCTCATCCATTTCAAATAACACACGAACAACTAAAACCTCTTCCCCAGCAAAAAAAGCTAATAACACTTTTTGAGTCTCACAAAAACCTAACCAAAAATACTCACCAACTCACAAAAAAAAAAAAAAAAAAAAAAAAAAAAAAAAAAAAAACGGTGCAAATGATTATAACGCAATACGACGTGTTGTTCGTCCATTGTTGGGTCTTTGGCTGACCAACACCACTCCCACACCGAGCTCTCCTAAAATAATAGGTCATCAAAATGTTTGACGCTAACCTCATGCATATATTTAAAAATACTAAAATAATTTATCATAGTTGCGTATTACCTAACTTAACACATCACTATTTAATGTTAATAGTTTACATCTGAGACAAAATATATAAAATTTTATAAACTAAGGTTTTTGGAAAAATAACTAGTAATCATCATGACGTTCAATGATTTGGTTATTGGGTTGTTCGCTTCGATTAGTTTAGTTATTTGTTTTTTTTAGGTAAAACGAGTGAGGGCATCCGCGCGTTGCTGTTAGAATATTGTGTCTAATTTAAAATCGAAATAAAACCATCGGGAAAAAAAAATATTAAGGACTAAATTTGCAAAAGATCGCTAACGGAGGACTAACGGTGCTATTTACAGCTAACCGGAAGGACTATTTTTGTAAATTCATTAGATACAAAATAATTCTGGAAATAGTATGTTTTTTACGTAAAAAGTCCCTAAAATTCTCGACGTGTTGCATCGTTAGTCCCCGAATGACCTATCTTGCAACGACAGTTTCATCTTAGGGACTATTTTACAATCGTGCACTGTTTCGTCCACTGTAGCTACAGTGTCGAACAGTAACACATTCCCCCTTTTAGTATATACTAGCAGGATCCCTGCGCGATGCAGCTGCAAGCACCCTGTAATTTAATTTTTACGGTTAATAATATATTTTATTTGTACGTTTTTTGGCAATAACTTTACTGATTAGTTTTTTATAGCAAAAGTTTGATGAAATTTTGCTTAGTTTGTATTATTTTATTTATTATTTATTTTATTTTTTTTTTGTTCAGTAGTTTGCTTGGTTTTACAATATGTGAACATATTTTAGTTTATTATGTTCTTTTTGACAATAAATTTACGGATATCAAAAATTTCGTTTAGCTCGTGTTCGTTCGGGCTCGAGCCCGTTTGACCCGTGCCCGTTCGGGCTCGAGCCCATTTGGCCCATTGCCCGTTCGGGCTTGAATATTTGTATTAGTGACATTTAATGCAGGAATTGTATTTAAGTTGGTTGTACAATATGCTTGATAATTTGTATTTCTTATGTAAGTGATGTTTTAATAAGTGCATCAATTATATTTATTGACCAGTTAATTAATTGTATTTAATGTACATAATGATTTATTTATTGTATTTAATGTTAGTATTAATTTTATGTTATAATTAAATATAAGAGGAATTTCTATAAGTAGCATTAGCTGTTGTACTTATAGCTTTAAAAGTTGTATTGCTTAATTTTAAGTATTTCTATTAATAGTACGTCTTCTTCCATTATAATATAGTATAATATAATAATAATAATAATGAAAAACGGAATTTGAGTTAAGTTAGTTAAGTTCAGATATGACAACCAAATGATAACTCATTTAGTTAAAATGTTCCTTGCATTATTTGTATTCATTCTCTATAGAACGACAATTTTAACTATCTAACAAATTTTATACCAGAAATTTATCTCATCTATTCTTAACATGACTACCTACAAAGCTTCTCACACAACATACCGTCTTCATTAGGTTACTTCACTCTAACGAAACAGACCAAATTAATGAATTACTGTTACACATGTGATGATAATGGAAATTGATATCATAACATAAGCAGCACATGACTATAACATAAATTTAGATCACAAGTAGCTCAACTGAATTTACAATTGACAAGAGACAAAATATCACACATGATGAACTATTTATCCGTTTAACTTGTTAAAACGGCATACATTTCTTTATTTATGCATATTAGCAAGGTTTTGAAACCCGGGTCAACCCGGCTGGGTTAACCGGTTCGATCGGTTACGGCAAAAAAAAGGGTCAAAACAACCCGGGTTTCTAAAACCGGGTTAACCGGTTTGACCCGCCGGGTTTTGAGTGACACGGGTCAACCCGGTTCTCGAAACCCGGCCGGGTTTCATTTTTTCAAAATATTTTAATAAAAACCCGGGTCGACCCGGCGGTCGAACCGGTTGACCCAGTCAAAAAAATAAAAAAATAATAAATTGAAAACCGGGTTGACCCGGCAGTCGAACCGGTTGACTCAGTGTCCGGTGACTCGACCGGGTCGATTTCCAACCTGGTTTTCAAAACATTGCATATTAGAAGTGGTTGCGGACATATATTATGACCCATGCCATGTTTCAATTATTCAAACATGCCATATTTTTTTTTCGGAAGATAGTATGATCATTCATAATTGATTCTTCGAAATAACTTCACCAAACAGAGAAAATGATATTCAATTATTCATTTTTACCTTTGAAAAACTCCACATCATCATAGCTTTTCCCTCAAAACATATATGTATTGTGTATTTTTATTCTATTTTCAATTGACTTTTATTTTAATATTTACGTATATGGTATGAGAAAATGAACACACAAAATTTGTGAGTATAATGATAAAACCTTTGTCGTAAAAATCGGTTCAGGCGGCCGATTAATCCTCGCATAATCGCTGATCGCTCACTAAGCGCCTTGATTTATCATAATCGGCCTATTTAATCGCTTTGGTCAGTAATCGCTTAAAAATCGGTCAACAAACCGATTAATCGGACAAAATTGGTCTAATCTGACAAAATCGTTTAAAAATTGGTTAATAAAATCGCTTAAAAATCAGTCAAAATCGCTTAAAAATCGGTCAAAAAACTGATTAATCGGACAAAATCAGTTAAATATCGCTTAAAAATTGTCAACAAACCGAGTAATATCTATGCTTGACTTTAAATTTTGAAGAATTATGTATTATGTTTATATTAGAACACTTGAAATATTTAAACTTTGATGCATTATGTTTATCTCATATATATAATATAATATAATATCTAAAATTATAATTTTGTGCATAAAAATTCTAATCCGATTAATCGCTAGGCTCTACCCAACCGCCTCACTAATGCCTAGCGATTTTTACAATCATCTGAATCCGCTTGATAAAAGACTCAGCGAGCCCATTTTGTGTATGAACATGAGGTACTGAATGTTCTACACTTATCCCAATAGACATACAATAATCATTAAATGTTTGGGATGTAAACTCACCAGCATTGTCCAAACGTATTGTCTTTATAGGATAATCTGGAAAATGTGCTCTCAACCTTATTAATTGAGCAAGTAATCTCGCAAACGCCATATTGCGACTTGACAATAGGCACACATGTGACCATCGAGTTGATGCATCGATTAAAACCATAAAATACCTAAATGGTCCACAAGGTGGATGTATAGGCCCACATATATCCCCTTGGATTCTTTCCAGAAATTTAAGGGATTCATTCCCTACCTTAGCTGGTGATGGACGTGTGATTAATTTTCCTTTTGAGCAAGCAACACATGTAATATCTTTTGTTTTAAGAACCTTATGGTCCTTTAATGGGTGTCCTTTGGAATTTTCTATTATCTTTCGCATCATTAATGATCCGGGATGGCCTAGCCGATAATGCCAAACGATAAATTTTTCTCGGTCAATAAGTTTTTTATTTATGACCACATTTGTTTCAACAATATTAATCTTAGTGTAATACAACCCGGATGAAAATGCGGGTAACTTTTCTAACACTTTCTTTTTACCAAAAATTACGTTCGTAATATGAAGGTACTCATCATGTCCTTCATTTGTAGTCTCAATATGATATCCATTTTGACGAATATCTTTAAAACTTAATAAATTCCTTTGAGACTTGGGAGGAAAATAGCGCATTGTCAATTTTAAACATTGTACCTTCGGGTAATAATATATGTGTTTTTCCATAACCTTTTATTAGCTTTGCACTACCCGAGATAGTACTCACATTTGATTCTTGTATGTTTAAATGTGAGAAATATTTCTCCTTTTTAAGTATCGTGTGTGTGGTTGCACTATCCACTAGACATATGTTTTCATCATCAATAATAAGTTGTGCTACACGATCCATATTCTTCAAAATAAAAAAACACATATTATAAGTAGAATGTTTAACGGATTAATTAAAAAGGAAATAACATGTTTTATTAAGCCAAGTGAATAATTATAAATAAAGTACGTCTCATATGACAACATAGGTAAACTTGAAAGAAAATAAACAAAACAAACAGGATCATCATCGATATGAAGATGTTTTATTCTTGGCTTTATTGACACTTTGCTTATGGATCACTCATTTATGAGGAAATCACTGACATCTAAATGAGTGTTATCATTTGGGTCTTCTGGAACACCAAGGTTGTCAATACCGAGGCTATCGATATCAAGGCAATCAATTTTCCCTTCATCATATGCAAAGTTAACTTCGACTCCTTTTCCTTTTGTCTTTTAGGATCGTTGGTAGAGTTCCACCAAATGTTTGGGTGTGCGACATGCACGGCAATGATTAGTACCGCCACAACGATAACATACATTTTCAATGGCACCTTTTGTTTTTTCACCTCCATCATTTTTGATCATCTTACCTTTATCTTGCCACTTTTTGTGATCACTTGTATTTCCAAACTGAAAACCATGATAATTACCTCGACCAATACCACGCCCTTGGCCATGTCCACGGCCACGTCCTCGTCTACGGTCAGATCCACGACCGCGACCTCCATTTACCATATTTGCTTACAAAAGTGGAGCGGATCCAGTTGGACGTGATTCATGGTTTTTCATCAATAATTCATTGTTTTGTTCCGCAACAAGTAAACATGAGATCAAATCACAATATTTTTTAAAGCCTCTTTCGCGGTATTGTTGTTGCAATAGTAAGTTTGAGGTATGAAATGTAGAGAATGTTTTTTCAATCATTTATTCATCAGTGATTTTTTCTCCACACAAAGTTAATTGTGAGGTAATTTTAAACATAGCAGAATTATATTCACTCACTGTTTTAAAATCTTGGAACCTTAAATTAACCCAGTCATAGCTGGCTCTTGGTAAAATCACTGTTTTTTTATGTTCATATCTGTCCTTCAAATGATTCCAAAGGACAAGTGGGTCCTTAATAGTGAGATATTCATATTTTAAATTCTCATGGAGGTGATGGCGCAAGAATATCATTGCCTTAGCCTTTTATTCAACAGTTGTTGTCTTGCCCGCTTGGATTGTATTACCAAGACCATTAGCAGCAAGGTTCATCTCGGCATCCAAAACCCAAGACAAATAGTTTTGTCCAGTTATGTTCAAATCCAAAAATTCAAGTTTCGCAAGATTCGACATGACTAGCTATATCATCAAATATATCGTCAGTTTGCAAAATAACTCATTAGTCGGCATCATACAGAAAAAAAAAATCATTGAATCAATCAAGGCACCATAAAACTATTAGTAATTTATAATACCTTATCAGTTTACATTGCATGTTAAATATATATAATTCAAACTCCAAATTATGTGTCAAAAATATAAAACAACAAATTAAAAAAGAGAAAAAAAAATACATGAAAAGAAAATAGAATAAATGAAACAAGCAAGACCGCAAACACATCATAATACAGTTTAATACCACATATCGTTATTAAGCATATACAAAAGTAAGGCTCATATATAAACAAAAAGAAAAAACTAACATATAAAACATAGAACTAAGTCAAGTGATAAACTAGAAGTTGTATCAAAATAAAATAAAAATTTACTGCGTTCAAAACTAAATTGTTGCATGTATAGCATAACAAACAAATGCATCGCACAATATAAACTAGAACAATTATAAAAACATATAAGGTTACATGTTCAGTTGGGTGTAATCTATACTATTTATAAAGAAAAAACAGTCAAAGTGAAAAGTTGAGTTTTCAACACTTAGTCATATGAGATAGAAAAATAATGTAATTAATACTCTAATTAAAACACCCTATTACTTAAAAGTACAATGACTTATTCACATTGTATAACCAATTAAAAACATATCTACCAAATTAAACACAACCAATTAAAACAATTAATACAAATCACAAACCGGGTTGACCCGGGACGCTTTAAACCCGGCGGGTTGACCCGTTTTCGACCCAACCTAGCAAGTTGACCCGGTTTAAATCGACCCATTTTTCGTTCGGAACGGTTTAACCGGTTGAACCACCCGGGTCGAACCGGGTTTCAAAACATTATGTTTAATTCCCAAATATACAAATTTTTATTATTTTTCGTTTATAACTTATAATTTTTTTTATCAATAAACTGTATGTCGCTATAAAATCCCGTTGTTATGCACGGGTACTCGTCTAGTATGAATTAATGTTTGAATAGCATTACACGACTACTATGATAACTAGAATTAAAAGCATATTAAAACATACTAAGGTCATATATATATATTCCAGAAAACATTAAATCACTACGGTAATAGAGAAAATAAAAACTATATGTAAGAAGATAAGACATGACCCCATGAAGAAAGTATATCTAACGATCACATAAAACATTTTATAATGATTTGAGAAATAACATTTTGACCGGATGATACATTTATCATATGTAATATTAAAAATAATTGGTGTGCGAAACATATGATGGCAAATATTAATTGATAAT
The DNA here is from genome assembly GCA_030686995.1 of Artemisia argyi. Lineage (NCBI taxonomy): Eukaryota > Viridiplantae > Streptophyta > Magnoliopsida > Asterales > Asteraceae > Artemisia > Artemisia argyi. The sequence goes on along the minus strand of JARVZY010012386.1, from coordinate 568,034 downwards.
ATGAATAAGTTTTATATTCGCAATAAACATATGTCAATACATGACCCCATCAAGCTTTACTGTTGACTCTTGAGAAAAAAAAAAAAAAAAAAAAAAAAAAAAAAAAACGAGACATGATCTGACAATTGCCATATAGCCTACAAATAATAAATATAAAAAGGGTTAAAGACATACCCGGTGAATCGAGAGTAATAAAAAAAAAACTTAGAGCGTGCTGATAACGTGTTACAAAATAATGATAATCGACAAGAAGTATAAGCTAGAAGAATAGAGAGATTGTTACAAAATGATGATTACAAACTACAAATGAACCTCTATTTATAGGGTTCTTACAATCAAGGTGATAATCAAGATAAGAATAAATCTCCTACTAATCATACTTATCTTCTTACTAATCATCCTAGTCACCAAGTGATATGATAAGATTTTATGGAGGTTAAGGTGTATGGATAGACACACATTAATTATTCATAATATTTTATTTTTTTTATTTTTATAATTTTGTTTATATAAAAAAGCTATAAACCTGAAAGTGCGGAACAGAAAATACAAAGTTTAATATTTCAAAGGCTTAAAACTGTCTAAAATACGGAACAGGAACTGACAAAAAACCTGTGTTGTACTGAGATAAATTGGCGGACAAAGGAAAAAGACAAGGGGACAAGGTGGGCCAAAGGGTGTGGCTAACACAACCCAAAATAAGCGAGGTATCTTTGACAGAAAATTTCAATTTTTATTAAGGGGTCGGCAACACAAGCGGGGAGGCACGGTACGGGGTGGTTCCTGTGCGGGAACACCGCCGCCGATCCAATTTTACCGCACGGGGGTGTTTTGCGGGGAAGTTTACCACACGAGAAAAAAAAAACGAACCTTGGAGCGTGGCTATTTTGGACCGTTGGAGCTTAAACGGCTTTTTTTTTTTTTTTTTTTTTTTTTTTTTTTTTTTGTTAATTGTGAATATATATTGGACAACACAATACCAAGAGACAAAGACCAAAAAAAAAAAAAAAGGTAATACCGCTACAAACGCAACTATATGGAGCATAAAAAAATTGGTTCGACTTTAATTTTAAACGAGCCGTTCGAGTGGTCTAACGATAGTAGTCTCGATGTTTTTGTTGCCGCGATTGACGAAGATGAAGAAGATACCATAGTAGTCTCGTGTCCGATTTTATCTTATGAAGCATATTCACACTCAACAATTACCATACCTCAAGGTGGACAATGAAGACGATTAAAATTAGTTTTTTAGTATTATGTAATGGTATTTTATGTTTTTTAATAAGATTATGTAATTTTTATTTAATTTTAATGAAATTTTAGTCTTTGAATAAATTTTAATAGAATTTAAAAAAGAAAAACGAAAAAACAATAAAGTGAGTGAAGGGTGAGTGTTGTGATGCCAACAAAAAATGGGTGAGTAAAGGAAAAAGTGAAAGAATAATGTGACATAAAAAGATTGGTTGTAAGTGAGTGAATGGATTTGGAGTGAGGGGTGTGTTGTCAACCCCTTACTATATACAAGCTGTTCACTTTCTTGTCAAAAAAATAATGTTTTACAAATTTAGTTTTGTGCGATGATTACAATTATGCAATTAAAGTGATATTTTTGCTAATAATTGTCTTATTCAAAAAGTTAATCGTAGTCTTACTTTTTTATTCGAAAGATATATAAATGAATAAAAAAAGTATAACAAACGGCTCACTATCTAAATAATACAAAATAGTCTAAAAAAATACCAATTTAATCATACAAAATGTCATTTCATTTTAGCAAAAAATTTCATCAACTTTTGATACACTTGTCAACTATTCAATAGAGTCGCAGAGTCAGTATAACGATCATATAAGAGTAAATTTTAAAAACATTTCCAGAAAATGAATTAACTTAGAACTTTTTATAAATAAAATGAACTATTATCTAATTTTAAATCAACAAATTTTTTTCCCTTTGAGGGATATTTGATGCACCATTACATCACTTTTCATTTTCATTCACTACTTTAATTATTTTTATGGTAATATTAAGATCGACTTTGACGGGTGCCTCGAAGGAAGATGTATCCACCTTCACCCTCACCCACCGTGCGTTGCATCTATAACATCACCATCACGAGTGAGTTGTGGAGACAAAAACCAAACACAAATACTCTGTATAAAAGAGATGAAGGATTGCTCAATCCGAGTTATGGTAGTTTGTTTTAGGGAAATAATTTGTATATGATTTGTAAAGTGTAAGTTCCTAAAAAGGGATAAATATGAGAAGAAAGGAGTTGCATTTCATCAACTTTTGAGACACTTGTCAACTATTCAATGGAGTCGCATAATCCGTATAATGACCAAATAAGAGTAAATTTTAAAAACATTTTTTTACTAGAAAGTGAATTAACTTAGAACTTTTTATAAATAAAATGAACTTTTATTTGAGTTTAAATCAACAATTTTTTTTCCCTTTGAGGGATATTTGATGCATCATTACGTTCACTTTTCATTTTCATTCATTACTTTAATTATTTTTTATGGTCATATTGAGATCGACCTTGGTGGGTGCCCCGAAGGAAGATGTGTCCACCCCACCCTCACCTATCGTGCATTGTATCTATAACATCACCATCAAGAGTCAGTTGTGGAGACAAAAACCAAACACAAATACTCTCTATAAAGGAGATGAAGCATTGTTCAATCTGAGTTGTGGTAGTTTATTTTAGGAAAATAATTTCTATATGATTTGTAAAGTGTAAGTTCCTAAAAAAGGATAAATATGAGAAGAAAGGGGTTATAAAACTTTTTATTTTATTTTTATAAAACTTTAAAAAAAAACAAAAAAAAACTTTTATACAACTTTTATAATACTCCAAATACTAACATGTAAGAAAATAGGGTAACATGTTTTTGTTTGTTTTATACAACTTTAATAAAAACTTTTATTTTTATAGCAAATGTTTAATATAAAATGTGTATAAATTAACAAAAATTAATTTGATGATGAATACGTTGATCTTGTTATACATGTTTTATAGTAGAGAAAAGTTGATGTGTAAATGAATTAACGTGAATGCGATGACTATTCCACCAAATCTTACATTTTAACGCTACCATCTTTCTATCAAAATACATTATTCTCACGCTAACACACAAGTCTCTCAAAAATAATTTACTGTATAATGTTTTTTTCTCTAATAGTATAGCGTTTGGGCTGCACCTTACAAAAGCATAAGGTATCATGATCATGAGCAATAACTTAACTCAATGTCACGTATACATTACATCAGCTTTAACTTTTCAACCTTAATTAAGAAAAAATACACAGTATCATAACTCAATAATTTACAAACCCCTAACTAAAACTAGTATTTCATTTAATAAATAACATAACATTAAAACTTAAACATTACAATACGAATTGAAAAAATAAAATATAATAAAAAAATAAAAATAAATAAAAATAAAAAAACCTACAACATAAAAAAATTACGAAATACAAATAAATCTACTGACGTGGTTCCAAACCATATTTTTTTGATGATTTTAACTTTTTTCGCATCGATCCAACCCGCCTTTTTTGCATCCAAGTTAGAAGTGTCAATCATAAGAAATTTCATCTCTTCCAACGTTGAATCGTTTGATCTTTTTCTTTAGCCACCCGATACGCCTCTTGGGCCGCTTCCCATTTGACACGATACTCGGATGTCATAAAGTCCCCGAATTGGCTTGACGAGCTCGTTCTCGTGGTACTCGTTCCACCGGTACTCGTGGTGGTCTCGGATTTGGCTTTCTTATAAGCACGTTTTTTGCCCATCGGACGTGGTTGAGTATCATGACCGAATAACGCCTCGTTTGTTTTGCGTGGGACATCTCCGGTTAAATCAACCAGTTCGGGCGCGTCCCATTTTTTATGGCTACGCAAAACTTCCCGCTCTTCCTCGTAAGGAAACGACGCTCCTTTATGCTCGTTACGGTATGTTTCCCTAGCTCGTCTCATGTTGTCCATCTCATTTTCCCCACTTTTTTCCAAACGTTTTTCCCGTTTGTAGATTGCGTTGAACTTTTGGCAATCACGGTTCAACGTTTTTCACTTGCTTGTTAGCGTATCCTTGTTGCGTGCTTAAAAATTGTGTTTGTTGAACTCGTTCTTAATCCGTTTCCAAAACGTGTCGCCCGGTTGTGAACGACAGACTTTTGGGTCCTCGGTAACGGCCACATAACACGATGCAAGTAGCTTTTCCTCACTTCCTTGCCAACGTAAGGTAGTATCGGTCAAGTCGGGATTTTCTTCGGAATTGGTTCGGGTGCTTTGGTTTTTTTTGCCTTACGTTTACCACGACATTGTGGGGTTTTGTGGAGACGTAGGTGCTTCGGATACATCATTTGTATCGATTTGTGTATGTGAAGATTGAGATGGCGGTTGAGATAGTGGTTGAGATTGTTGTTCGAATTGTAGTTTTAGGAAATTGGTATTTAGCATTTGTTGGTTTCGTTGCCATAATAGAAATTGTTGATGTTGTTGTAAAAGTTCCTCGACCAACAAGCCGAGTGGGTTAAATAAAGGGATTTGTGTTGAAGAAGAACCTGCGTTCGGGTTTGAAAATGACGACCTCGCGTTTGGGTTATTCCAACCCATGAGATTCAAGAAACTTTCGTCGTTGTTAAAACCCGACATTTTTTTAGCAAATAGAAGTTTGTGTATATGATTTAGAGTTGTGAAAATGTGAAAAACAAGTGGTGTATCAGTTTGTATTTATAGTGGTGAAAAAAATGTTTTGATTTTTGATTTTTTATTTTTTTTAAATTAGCAGTTTATAAACGTTAAGGGGCCACAACTGTAACTTTTTAAAAGTTTGAAAAACTAGCCGTTAGAGGGACCTGTTTTGTATTATTTATTATTATTATTTCTTTTATCTTTGTTGTTACTAACGCAGCGTTGCCAAGGCAACGCCTAGGCCAACACCATAACGCAACGCAAACTAACGGTGTAATAACACAACATTAACGCGCGTTATTATCCTTCTACATAGGCCATAACGTAACGCAATAGGCATGATACCGAGAGCTCTAAGAACCACTTCGTGTCTCAAAATAATTTATTCACCGATTTATTTAATAAATACAAAATTGTTATTGTTTACTCTCTTTTTACTTTTGCAGAATAACATTTTTATCTTTAGCTAAATAGTTAATGATGTGTATAAAGTTTATAGCAATAAACTTAAATGTTTAATAAATACAAAATTGTTATTGTTTACTCTCTTTTTATTTTTGTAGAATAACATTTTTATCTTTAGCTAAATAGTTAATGATGTATATAAAGTTTATAGCAATAAACTTAAATGTTAGAGCACTGGGTAAGTTAACTCACCAAGGTGAGTTATAGCTTAACGCACCAAATTAACGCAACAAGTTACTTTACCGTCCCCAAGTTAATGTTGAGTTAACGCATCAAGTTATGGGCTTAAGGCAACGTTAAGGGTGCGAGTTATGGCATAACTCAGGTAAGCTACCTTACCCCCCCCCCCCCCCCCCCCCCCCGAGTTGTGGGATAACTCAAGTGTTTTTTGGTGAGTTATTGCATAACTCAGGTGAGTTACCTTACCGTCCCCTAAAGTTAATGCACCAAGTTAACACTTTAACGCTGACGTGGCGCGGTGAGTTATGTTATAACTCATGGGCAACTTACCCAATGCTCTTAGTAAAATGGTAAACTTGATCAAAACTATTTATCTATTTAGTCGTGTTAGAGTGCTAGGTGTAGATGGCAAGCTTTCCTCTTCATTCGGGCCTCACATGTGCCACATCACCTCAATACCTCTTCACAACTAACTCCTCCTCACCAAACAACAAACCTCAACTTACTTATTTGGGCCCCACCACTTACAACTTTATTTTTTTATTCAAATTTTTATATAAACTAAATTCATTTTATTAAAAATAAAAATACAATACAATATATTAAAAAAACATACAAAACTTAAATCCTAAAAAAAAAAAAAAAAAAAAAAAAAAACCACCATTACAACCCATTGACCATATGGATAGCAAGCCCAATATAATCCACCACAACCTTTTTAACCTAACTCACAAATACCAATTAACATAAATTTATTAAATTAGCCCAACTTACAAATACCTTTTTAACTACCCCTCATCAAATCATAACCTAATATCACTACTCTAAAAAAACGCCACCATCTCATTGCCTCCCTCCCAAATCTATACGAACTAGGCACATCATTTCAGTCATCAAACAACCTTATCGCTACAATACCAAATTTATAAAATATTAAGTTTTATTATTATGTTTATTAAAAGAAAAAAAAAATCACTGGTGCTTTTGTCAGATCTCACCCTCGTCGTGCCCACGAGAAGCCACCCAACGACGATGAACGGCAAAGGGGGGGGGGGGCGGTGCAGCGACGAGCAACGGCTCGCCGTTGATGGTGCCACATCTGAACGGCGAAAGGGGAAGGCGAGCTGCACCTAGCACTCTTAATATATACTACTATATAATGTATTTGAGACTATTCTATAATTAGAAAGGCTTAAAAATTCAGACTTTTAATTACTAATTATTGAAACAACCACCCCTAACAATCACCCCAACAATTTATAACCACTTTAACAACCACCCCCAACAATTTATAACCAGCTCAACAACCACCCCTAACAATTTATAACCACCTCAACAACCACTTTCCACCACCCCACCTCCCTCATCTTCACCCTAACAATCCGCTCCCGCATCGTGCGGGCACCTTTCTAGTGTCATAAAAAAAATGAAGGAAGTAACAATCGAAATACTGGAAAAGAGAGATTGTCACACGCTAGCTTTTTATTTATATACATTAATGTACAATCGCCTAAGCTAGAATATCAATATCGTACAAATCAAGGGCGAGGATTAGACCATCCAGTCAACACACGATACGTGCAATCAGGGTTCTGAATAGCGCGCCATAGCGGCGCTATAGCGGCGCCATAACGCGAGGCGTGGCCTCCACGTTACGAAACAGCCTAAGGCGTCTTCTTAAGGCGTAGCGTGTTATGAAGCGCGAAAAAGCGTGGTAAAGCATGCTATAGCGTGAAGCGTATCGCTTTATTTTGAAGCTTTTGTAGGATTTAGTGATTTACTATTATTGGGTTAGAAGGAACTTGGGCTTGGGCTAACTTTATAAATCAAGTGTTTTACTAACGACAGCCCTAAGGGTTGTCGTTAAGAGACATTATTTTATTACAATTGAGTGTAATAATAAAATTCAACCAATTACAATTAAGTGTCAATTGTATATTCACTATATCCTAAATTGTCTGCATTTTTTTCAGAATTATCATCCAATCAGAAGCATTCATAAATGGTGATGTAATATATAAAACTTACTTGCTTAACGACAACCCTTAGGGCTGTCGTTAGCAAAACCCATAAATCAAATGCTAAAAGATAATATAACAAGTGAATGTGAATATATGAATGTGATGTTTTATACCGTAGTTTTTAGGTTTTTACATTTTATCTTTTAGCATTTTACTCTCACGGAGAAGGTTTTATTTAAAAAAATGACGAAAAATGCAATAATAGTTTAGATTTTTGAGTTTATTTCATATGTATAACGCGTTTTGTAAATTTGATGTATTATATATATATATATATATATATATATATATATATATATATATATATATATATATATATATATGAAATATGATATAAATATATAAATCTATAAAAAATTATGCCGCCTTGGTCACGCCTCAAAAAACGCTATAGCTTCGCTATAGCTCGTATAGCTTGAGGTTTGGCTTCGCCGTCACGCCACGCCTCACGCTATTTATACCCTTGCGTGCAATCAATTCCCATACCGAAAACATGGACAACTTTTTTATCTTTTTTTTAAGAAAAGATGGATTTTTTTTTTTTTTTTTTTCAATAAACCTTTCTACATAAATAAAAAAAAACTGTGTAACTTAATTAATTTATCCATAAACGCAACTCACGAAGTAGCCAACGTATATGCCGACGACTTGCGTGCTTCTTTTATCCAGTCCGCCCACCTCCCGTGACTCTTGTTTTCTAGCCTTCTTTCTTTGTCCAAGTCCATACTCAATGTTACAAATCAGTTTTTTATTTTATTAACTTAAAGCCACCAACATTTATATATATTCTTTTATTTTTACTATTTTCTGTTAATAATAAAGAAATTTGCAAACTTACATTAAAGATGAAAGTTATTTCTTAGTGGGTTTAACTTTGTGGGATATTGCTAAAACTATGATATCAAATCACATTTTTGTCGAGTTTACTTTTTGGCACCACTGCATACCTATTTCTTACATATTTATTATTTATTTAATAGCATACTATTATCCCAACATCACATTATCGACAATATCTCCTTGCACACACCTCCATTCTTCTCGAAAATTACATCACGTCTCGTCCGTTTTCAAGCACTTGAGAATTCGACCGGATCGAAATAAAAGATTCTGCAGTGTAGTTGTAAAGTGAGGGTCATGTGACAAATAGACGGAACCCATTATCACCCAATGATTTCTAAATTACGACAGCCTGCGAATCGATTACGACAAATACAACAAAACGAGTTGTTTATGATAAAGAATGCGAACACGTTACGGATATATTGTGAATGTGTATAAAAGGGAATGCTAATAAGACAAATGTTTACATTTCCATTAAAACTTTGGAACTTTAATTTCATCATCACTATTTAGTTGCTTCTTTTTCTCTATAAACTCACTCTAAATTTTTCTAATTCAACCTACCCCTCTTGAACTCCCCTACCTATAAACATCATCTTAAACTCTACTCATGATATTTTTGGGTACTCTATATTTACAACTTTACGAAGGTTAACGAAAGATTTCAATGAAAACCGAGAACTATCGGGTTTTCCAAGTGTTCAAGTTTTTCAGTCTCCAAGGAGATGGTTGTGGTAATTAGGGGTGTTATAAAAGCTGACCCGACTCGAACCCGAATATGGCTTTTTGGGTCGGGTCAGTCGGGTCAACCCTAATTGACTCGAATTCTAAACAACGTCGGGTTCGGGTATGTTTTTATTAGCCTCAACTCGAATTGACCAGTCCCGAATTGACCCGAATCCGATTAACCCGGTTCAACTAACACTTTTACAATGTAAAAAATACCCGGGTTGACCCGAACCCGAATTGACCCGAACCCGAGTAACCTGAGTTCTAAATAAGGTCGGGTTCGGGTATGTTTTTCTTTAATATTGACCCGAATTGACTCGAACCCGACTGGGTCGACCCGAATAACACCCCTAGTGGTAATAGCCAAGACATTGCAGGGCCGATACTTTGCTTTTAAAACACCAACAATCTTTTATGATTGTTTTGCTTGGTGTCTGAAGTGTCTCAAGTCACCTACAAGATGTAGGTGCATAAAAACCTAGTCAAGCCTCGCGCATAAACCAAGTGTGTGAACTTAAACATACCATCCTTATTAGAGTAAATGGCTGTTTATCAACCACAATACCCTCACTGCACTTTTTGCATCAATTTCCCCATCTTTAACACATCCTTTTTTGTGAATCATCCTGGATGAAATCAAACGTTTGAGGCGAAGATGCTTCAACTACGATTGTTTCTACATGAATATGGGCGTAAATCTTTCCATTAAAGTGGTCTCGTTATAAGGGTATAGTTTTGGACCATCAATGATATCACATTTTCTAAGAAAATGCTAGGTTAAAAGATGAGGCCATAGATGCAAAAAAGTAGTTTCATACATAAGGTTCGTGTGTCCCCACCATATTTTCTAGTTTTTTGATGTACACATCCTCTTTATCCAACGTTTTTATGCAAGCACCTCTATCATGTGTTTGATTTGGGTCTTGTGTTCCCCAGCCGAGGTTTTCCAACTTCTCAAAGCAAACAACCAATCATCTCATTCATTATCTCCATGATGCTTCAACTACGATTGTATTTTTCATGATTTGTTGGTCTATCCCTTATTATGTAATTTAATGTAATATTTTTAACATAATGGAATGTATTTGTTATGGTAATGTATAAACATTGCTATGTAATGTGATATGTCGTTAACATAACTTATGATAACTTTTATAAGAAATAAACACTAGATAAAATAAATAAATTAAATTAAAATAAAGGGCTAATAACACGATAATGTATCATAGTTGTCATAATTTTCTTTTATGTGTATCGAACAAATTTTTTTGCTATTCTATGTGCCACACTTGATTTTTTTGTGTAATTTATGGCCATTTTGCCCCTCTGGGTTAATAAAATGAGAGGCAAAATGGTCATAAAATACGTAAAAAATACCAAAAAATCAAGTTAATACATAGAATAGCAAAAAAAATTGTTCGATAAATATAGAAGGAAATCATGTCAACTATGATACATTTAAAGTCAATTAGCCCTAAAATAAAAACATGAAGATGTAAAGTCACCAACATAAGTGTTTTGAACATTTAGTTCACAATTGCTTTTTATTCCCAAAGTCGCGTCTTGTTTTCACTAGATGAATCATGCTTGACTAAAATGCAACTTACTTTGGATTAGTGTGTCAAAATCTATAGATTAACCATAGTGTATTGACGAAATTAGAGTTTGTAATCTCTTGTAGTGATCAAGGCTCCACTTTAGAAACTTTCTGAATAACTCACGGTTTAACATTTGAGACGAGCTTTTTTAGGAACTCATGGTTTAATATTTGAGATGAGTACTTTAGGAACAGATTGTGGGTTGGGTTGGGTTAACATTGAACACATATTTTCCAGCAACTATAAACAAGGATAATGAATTCGCAAAACTTCGCAATTCAATCGCAAATTTTGCTGCAATGCACCAACTGATCTTTCAAATCGTACGTCATGTGTTTTGAATTTGCAGTTAGTTCACAATGTGATTGTGTCAGGACCAAATATCTAGATTAGGTTGATTATTATTGTGGTGCCAGGTGGTCAGCCGGTGAACCAGCCAAACACACCCATGGTGAGGTTTAGAGACTAGAGAGGAAAGATAGAGTGTTGAGAGAAAAGTAAACATTATTTCATCAACACATGCCCTCTCAAGTGAAACTTGAGAGGGTATTTATACTGTACATCATACATTGAGAGACCTCTCAACTTATCAAAGGATAGTTCCCCTCCCAACTATACAAATGTTGGGAGGGTTGGCAGCATTTTCATTCCCCTCTCGACTATAAAAGTGTGAGAGGATAAAGACCTAATATAGTAAATTTGTATTTGTGTGACCTAATAATCTCCCTCTAAATACTGATAGACTAGATTAGTGGACAATGTTGTCTTCAAACAATGCTAAGGATGACCTTGCATTGGGATATGCTCATATCATATTAAACAATTATACAGCTGAAAATACGTGAGCCTATAGGGTCATACACGTATACACCGAGGTATCATCTTAATAATATATTTAATATTTTTATTAGTAAATATGTTATTTATATTATTTAATAATTCACGTATCGCTTAACGGTCGTTAATTAAATCGTTAGACGCATTAACTAACTAAAGGTCTCTAATTAACATGTAGTGGACATGTTAATGGACTAGACCAAAAACAACAATGGGAAGCCCGTTGTTGGTATATGGGGGGGGGGGGGGGGGGGGGCGACCGTTATGGTAAAAAAAAAAATGGACGAATACTTAGCTTGTTGTTTAAGTTAACAAGATATATTAGGGATGAAGATTTATCATAATCCCATAAATTGGAAACTAAACAAAAGAAATCATCTCCTTCCCTTTACCCAAAAACTTGAACGTCCCATACCATTCTTAGGGTTTTATTGGTTGATTTTAATTATGCAAACAATAAGTTGTTCATGCTTGAATCGTGAAGTTAACGGAACTAGCATTCAGGTGATACATGAGGACGTGTAGTGTGGATACACACGGAGGAATCTACTTTGATAGCTATAGGAGTTTCGTGGGTTTCAAAGGATTCAATAGGGGAATCCTTGTTCGTTTATTGCTCCATCAAATCAACCAATTACGCTACAAGAGATAACATTGTATGTTAATTATTTAATCATTATGCATCATATGGATCTAGTGTAATGGGACCTTTATCCGCTGCGTAACATATAATTATATATGCCATTTTATATGTAAATCCCAACACCTTGAAGCTCTCTTTTCTGAAGAAACCTCGACTTTGAATGTTTACTCTGAGCTTCTTGTGCAACATCTTTAAAGACGAACAATGAAATGACAATTAATTGAGTTTCCTAGCCCAGAATATGGTTTATAACGGGGTATTGGCCCACTTGGGTAATGGGTATACAAATCAGTTAAAATGAAGCTTTAAAAAGATACTCGTCTTGAATTTTAATTATAAGTTATAACCATTTTAACTACACTAGGCGAGTACCCGTGCATAGCAACGGAATTCCTAGCGGCAGATAATTAACGATTTGTGATATTGTGGTGAGTGTTTTGTGTAGAGTTCAAAATAGAACGTGAACCGATCAGAATGTAATTGCAAACGGTTGTACTACACGATAACTAAAGTATATAAAAAATTCTTAACATTTATCAAACAACATATAAAAACATTTAATGAAATTGAAAGTAAAACATTACATCATTTATGAAATAAAACTAACAACACATGTTACTCTTCGCGTAAAACTTCTTGATAAACGACATTCGAGGTGAAGATTCTTGCTTGACGGAACTCGTTGACTGGATTAACCAATACCTTTGTTGTTCTACGAGAAATCCCTCTAGACAATGCCGCATAAAGCTGGCCTAGGGAGAAAACAGAGTCAGGCAAATAGACACCTACATTTGGAATTGTTTGGCCTTAAGCTTTATTAATAGTCATCGCAAAGCTAAGACGAATAGGGAATTGTGTTCTCTTTAGTTTGAAAGGGAACATGTCTTCTTCAGATGGAGCAAGAGGAATTCTTGGCAACAATGGCGCAGCTACATAGGGGCGGGGGGGGGGGGGGGGGGGGAGGGGGGTGGGGCGCTCGACCCCCCAAATTTTTTTTTGCGATGTACGTGGTATATAGTTTTCGTGTAAAAAAATTTCGGTATATTCGGTTTCGACCCCCCAAAATTTCGGTATTACCCGAAAAATAGCCTTAGGAAAAAAAATTTAGATCCCGACCCCCACTGAAAATTTTCTAGCTTCGCCACTACTTGGCAAGAGCACTCTAACTCCAGCGTGTTGCCCGACAGCAATCTTGGCGTTGATGACATTAGAATCAAAACGTTTACATATCAACCTCGCGTCATTACATAATCCATTTTCCGGATCGAGATTCCTTAAAAGAATAATCGGGCATCCTATTTTCAAACGCAAGCAATGAGGGGGCAACCCGCAAGCAACGAGATTCTATAGCGACATATAGTTTATTGATAAAAAAAAGTTTATAGGTTATACGAAAAATAATAAAAGTTTGAAGATTTGGGAATTATACATAATGTTTGGAAACCCGGTTCGACCCGGGTGGTTCAACTGGTTGAACCGTTCCGGTCGAAAAACGGGTTTGAAGCGTACCGGGTCAACCCGATTTGTGTTTTAATTGGTTGTATTTAATTTGGTAGATATGTTTTTAATTGGTTGTACAATGTGAATAAATCATTGTACTTTTAAGTAATGGATAATGTTTTGAAACCCGGTTCGACACGGGTGGTTCAACCGGTTGAACCGTTCCGGTCGAAAAGTAGGTCGATTTAAACCGGGTCAACTTGCTAGGTTGGGTCGAAAACGGGTCAAATTAAACTGGGTCAACCCGTCGGGTTTGAAGCGTCCCGGGTCAACCCGATTTGTCTTTGAATTGGTTGTATTTAAACCGGGTCAACTTGCTAGGTTGGGTCGAAAACGGGTCAAATTAAGTTGGGTCAACCCGCCGGGTTTGAAGCGTCCCGGGTCAACCCGATTTGTGTTTGAATTGGTTGTATTTAATTTGGTAGATATGCTTTAATTTAGTTGTACAATGTGAATAAATAATTGTACTTTTAAGTATTGGGGTGTTTTAATAAGAGTATTAATTACATTCCACGTTTTCTCTCTCATTTGACTATTGTTGAAAACTCAACATTCCATATTGACCATTTTTACATTATATGTAGTATAGATATATCCATTTTACGACCTAAACAATTACTCCATCCGTCTCAAATTATAACTCAACTTTCAAATTGCACACAATGTACGAAATTTCACCAATTACGATTTCATCGATCAATATAATTTATACCCATTAAAATATATTTTAATTGATTAAAATATATAAATAGACAAATATTTTGAAACAATATAAAATAAATACATTGGGTAATAAAGTGAGAGGGAGGAAGTATTTCCAAAAAACTTCCTTTTTGGTTGTCTGGTGACTTTTTCTTAAAGACTTATCTCTAATCAATAAGCACTTAAGGCTATGTTTGGCACAAAAGATTGTTGGAAGATTGTGTTTATTTTTTCAAAAAATAAGCTACTTAAAAAATAATCTTTGTTTGGCAGACATATCTTATAAAAGATTCTAAAAAAAATAATCTTTCATAATCTCTTAAAACCAAAGGTTACTTCATGTAGCTTATAAAAATAATCTCTTTTTATAATCTCCAGCACCAGCACCATCTCCAGCACCAACACCAGTTCCAGCAACAATTACTTTCGCCAAACATACCCAGGATTATCAAATGACACTTTGTTAAATAGAATCTATATTTATTGAAATTGTCATCAAATAAACAAAATGTTTTTGTCGCCACTCTTTTCGTTGATACTTACCGAATTAAACAAAAGTTGAATTAACTTGAACTCTTGAGCATGACTAGTGAGACCACAGAAAACTGATTATATAGGGATAATTCTATATTTATCCGATCTAAATATGAAAATGTCATATATATATATATATATATATATATATATATATATATCCAAAATACAAGTTTTGAATGCATGATTTACAATGCAGTTGAAACATTTTTGGGTAAATATGACATTCTCATGTTTAAGTTGGGTAAATATGGAATTGCCCCCCAAAATAGGGATAATTTCATATTTATCCGATCTAAACATGAAAATGTCATATATACCCAAAATACAAGTTTTGAATGCATGATTTACAATGCAGTTGAAACATGTTTTGGGTAAATATGACATTCTCATGTTTAAGTTGGGTAAATATGGAATTGCCCTCAAAATAAGAATAATTCCATATTTATCCGATCTAAACATGAAAATATCATATATATACCCAAAATACAAGTTTTGAATGCATGATTTACAATGCAGTTGAAACATGTTTTAGGTAAATATGACATCTCATATTTAAGTTGGGTAAATATGGAATTGCCCCTTCAAAATAAACTATAGAGTAAAATACACCGTTAGTCCTCAATGGTTTTTAGGTTTCACCTATAGTTCAAAATCGGACAAAATTACACCATTCCTCCCCAGCGTTTGAAATCTTGCACGCCGTTAATCCAATTTAGTTGTTTGCCACATAGTCAGAGTCAAAAGCTTCATTCTATAGGTCCCGAGTTCGAGCCTGTTTAACAGCACTTTTAGTTTGTAAATAATCATGCAATGCCTATTTTTAGCTCAACCAAAATGTTAGCCCACTGGCCACAGGATTGTGTCAATAGACGTTTTTACAAATTACATCATTTTTATTAGATATGTCAGTTTGTTTTTTTTTAAGATTTCTAATAACGTTTTAGTTAGTATATACTCGTAATTGTTATAGCATTAAAAAAAAAAAAAAAAAAAAAAAAAAAAAAAAAAAAAATCCTTCGTAGCTTTTACATGCTCAATTTGTATCCTATATGGGTGCATATTTATGTTTAGTTGCTCAAAACACGTTTCAAATATCTCTAATAAATGCGGGAGTTGATATAGGTACAATACATATATCTCTTAATTACTCGTATGTATTAAGATGTGATATTTAAACGAAATAAAAGAAAATAATTAAAATTTCTTACAAATAATGCCACTTTTAACTATATACATCAAGTATTTTTAATCATAAGTTTGAATTGTTGTAGCTTCTAAACATTTAAAACACATAGCATTAGTTTATAAAAATTGCTTCCATATCTTAAGTCTCGTTAAACTGGAAGCTACATAGTTTTGACTATAAAAAGTTAAAATGCAATTTCTGCAGTACCGTTATCAAAACAGAAAATGAAAAGGGAAAATATATATATATATATATATATATATATATATATATATATATATATATATATATATATATATATATATATATATATATATATATATATATATATATATATATATATGAAAAAGTTAAGCAGAGGACAATTAAACAACATTTGCTTCATTTTCAAAGGTACATAAACTCGTTATACTTGCTAAAAATCTTCTGAAATCAGTCATGCTAACATAAGTGCATAACACAAAAATATTAATTTCAACTTAGCATATTTGGACAAAAAGGCCATAATCATTCAACATTCTTCTAACAGAAGGTGGACCAAATAAGGATCCACAACAATGCACAGTGAATCGCTAGTCCCTTGCACGATTCTTTTCAGTCTTCCATTGTTTTATGATGTACTGTACACCTTCTTTCAAACTCACTATCCTATTTTCCTTGTTATGCCATAGTTCTTGCACACCAGGCTCACCCTTTCCGTTTGGTTCATCCAGTGTCTTGACGCCAATGAGAAAACACTTAGAATTTGCCTTCAAGCCCTGTTCAGACAGTTATAAAAGTCAGGCTCAGGAAAGACATGTAAAAATATAAAACTTGAAATAGAATGCATATCTATAGTGAATTGAAAATGAATTAATTGCATAATAAGTAACAAACTTTATTAATTATCTATATTCTATGATAGACTCAAACTTGCAACTCATCGTTTTTCACATTGAAATCCAAAGTTAAATTCTTTTGCAAGGTTTTCAATTCCTGAAGTCGATCTCCCTTGTCTTTTAGTTCTCTCTGTAGATTCTCCAATGTTTCCTCCGGGTCCATACCTTCCACATCTTCTGTAACCTGTAAAGCGATTTCAAGTTCCATGCTCTTACTATGTAGACTTTCAGTCTTAGCTTTGAGTTGCTCCTCCAATTCAGCTGTCTGTTTATAAATCGCGGCCAGTTCCATCTACAGATAACGATATGGTGTATATATTATTTCTAACATTCATAGAAACATAAGTTTACTAAATGGTTGACCTTTTCCCATTTTCAAAATTTGTAATTAGTAAATTCTTTGGATATAGTAAGATAGAAAATTATGTTATGACAAAGATTGCACTAAACACTTCAATCCTCTGTATATTTATCACTCGGTCTATCTTTTACCACTTTATGTTACGTAATATTGTAACAACATACAGATACAGTTCCACTAAAATGTATTCACATTGAATGGTAAAAATGAAAGTTACACTGCTACACAAAATGAAAATAAAGGGTGAAAATATGTTTTATGTGGTTCAGTAACCTTTTTGCCATACTTCAGTAGACTTTAAACCTTTTTCAAATGTTTTCCCTTCTAGTTAAATCGTTTTATCTGTAACGGATAAATCAGAAACAAATCCGAACCATTTACAAATCATTACAAACTTACCTTTAGATCCTCTGATTCTTTTTTGGACGGGTTACAATCTTTGACCAACTGTTTGCAGTAAGACAACCTCTCAAACTAACATGGAAAACAAAAGAGCATTCATGTAACGACAGTTTGATGGGCCTGTGACTGATATGAAAACTTGCGACAAAGGGAAACAACATAAGATTTTTAAGGTGAACAACTAGCAGTACGGCTCTCTTCTTGAGTTCTAGTTTCTCCTTGTCCTTAAGAATTTTACTTTGCTTTTTCTTCAATTCATCCTCTTTATTCTTCAATTCATTTTCTCGCTGCTGCAGAATTTTGTTCGCAGCTTCAAACTTATCACATTCCTGCTTGTAGTCTCGCATAAGCTCCTCAAGCTCAGCAGTTATCTGCTCGTCCACCTTTGCGATACCTAAACATGACAATTTAGAGTTAATATACACAGAGGTTACTCAACTTTGTGTTTGTGTTCACTTAGGTTAATGAACAAAAACATACAAACTCTACCTCCGTATATTAACCAACATATTTTGACTTTAAACGATCAATAATCATGAATATTCAAATTTATCAAAATCATATGTCGAAGATATGTAACCTCACAACCTAATGATAACTTGGTATTTCTAGTCTATAATCTGTATATTCATAGTGGGTTCTTGAATGCCATTTAACCAACATGTGTTCTTGATAAGTTGGCGTTGATAAAGGATCACATATGCAGTTAGTTAAAGACTTGCAATAAATCTTTCTTCGGTAATTGTTGATTTGATTATTTGTATCTAGTTGTCAAGTATAGGACTTCCATAGTTAAGTTAGTTTAAGTTTTCTGTTCGACAATGTATTATAGTTTAAATTCTCTGTTCTAATCATTAGCTTAGATGGAATAAATATTATTACACTCAGTGGCGACCCAAAATTGAAAGTTATGAGTTGCATTTCATCAAGACTAAAGAAGACTTGTAACACAAAAGTTTGGGAAAATGTGTATTTCAGAACAAATTTACACTATGCAGGAAAATTTTCACGGGGCTCCTGGTCTCACTGGTTTTCCACAAAATAACATGGTATAGCGATATGACGAACAACAATAATAATTCCGTTAATGAACGAAACAAAGCAATAGAGACAAACCTGAAGTATGAGCAACAACCAAATCATCATGTTCCAAGATAATTTTCTTTAAGGATTTGATGCTTTCATTGTCTATGCTCTCCATCTCCCTAATCAGAATCCTGATTATTTTTGCTATACAATATTTAAAATGGCAATTAGACACCGGATGCTAACAGCTAATATAAATTGGAACTTTGTTCAAAAAATATAAATATTGAAACAACATAATAACCTATTCCATTTTTCTAGACCACTAGTATGTATGTTCAAACAACTTTTTAGATCACTCAAATACGGGATGACGGGTTGGTATAACCTCTACCAAAATACGACCCGTTTATTAATCATGTCAACAAACTCAACCCTAACCCTACATAACACGTGTAACTTGTTTGTGACCCATTTAACATATTTAAGTAAATAAGTTAAGTGGTTAAGAAGGTTAGGGTTTATCAATTCATCTACTGTTGTTTACATCCAAAAATGGTATAATGATTTAGATAATGATAAAACTAACATATACATAACTGTACAACTATTTCAATATTTTAAGTACATAACAAAATACATTAAATTCCAAATCCAACATAAAATCCAAGTTATATATTTTTATTATAGTTTATATACTTAAACATGTTGACAGTTCGACCTAACCCGAACAACTTAGACTAATTTTTTACCTAAACATGTGTATCCTCAACCCAAACATGTTTAACTTCATGTCAGTTTCGTATCATTTCGAAAATTGCAGCCCTGCATAGAATAGGCTTACCCAAACAGTATCAAAGTGCTTAATAGCATTTTGGAAACACACACACACACAAAGCTATTAAGCCCCATATATAATACGTAGTATACAATAACATGATTTGAAATATAAATAATCCAAACCAACATAAGAACAAACATAACAAGCAGGTTGTGTTTTCTAAATTACTCTTCAAAATGAGAATTCGTGAGCAATGTTTGGGAAGAAGAATAGAAGATGATCATGTTCAGTGAAGACACAAGCAAGCCGGTTAACAACATCTTTAATTTACTAATGCATATGGAAAAAAAAAAAAAAAAAAAAAAACCTCACCAATAAGTTGCACAAACCCTTGAGAAAGGAAAAAAAAAAATGCATGCAATAAGAATATCAATCAACACCTTGAAAGTTGAAACCATGAAAATATGATGAATATATGGATAGGACGTGGGCAGGACATTAATAGTGAAGTAATGATAATTTTTTTTTATAAAACTCTAGAGTCTAGATAGATGATTTTACTAGTAGTATTTTGATAATACGGAGTAATATTTTTATACTCTTGGTCCTAAGTAGTGTTTATAATTCTTAAATTTTAAGTAGTTAACAAGGTATTTGCGCCCGCCGCGTTGCGGCGGGTGCTTTTGATAAATCGAATATGGATTAATCAGATTCTTGACTTTGGAAAAGAACTTGAGCTGTAAGCATCAAGGTCAAACCTTCAGGGGAAGAGTGAACGGATATCTTTACGTGGAGGTGTTGGCCCTTATAGTTTTTAAAAAATTTAGAAGAATTTTTAAAACTATTTGATAGGTTAAGGGCTTGAAAGTTCTTTTTACTTAAAAGCTATATATATTAAACTTCAACATTTTTTATAAAACCGTACATACGTAAAAAAATATCAATATTGGGCTTGTTTTGTTGGTTATCGAGAGGGTTTTTTGCCAGTATTTTTTTTATTCAAGAAACTGCTAGATATCTGTTAGATATTTGGCAAATAAAGTTTGTTATAAAAAAAAGTCGTAAATATTAAGATGTTCAGGGTATGTTTTGTAAGTTTTCTTTTTTCACTAATAAAATTTATTGTTTTTTATTTGAAAATTTTTTACTAATAAAATTTAAGAGTAGGTTAAAAGTACTTAAAACGTATGCTGGTATTGGCTACATATTACACTTGTGGCAGCGATTTATGAGTCAATGGACACATGTTTCGTCGGAAACCAAAGAGAGCTTAATGGGCTGAAATTAGCCCAACATCGGGCCATTAAATTTTCAGAATATTCAATTGGAGTCGTTTAAAACCGAGAATATTTAATTGGAGCCATTTGCACGCCCCTTTATATATATATATATATATATAAATGTACAAATAAATTTAGAGTAAATTACACCGTTGGTCCTTATACTTGGTTCAGATTTCATACGACATCTAAAAGCGCTGATTTTTTCCTTTTTGATCCAAAATCAAGTTTTTATTACGCCGCGCGTCCAAAATCCTACGGGAGTTAGATTTTGTTGTTATCTCAGTCCTCACGTGCATGTCACGCGAGGGCACTTTCGTCCAAATATTTTGTTTTGTCCCCTTCCTCTGTCCCTCCCTCTGTCATGTTACTGTAGCAACTTGACCTTTTTGTATTTTTTTTCCTTTTTTTCATCTTTCGTCCATTTTGTATTAACTCTTTTTTTATTGTACTTTATTTCATTGACTTTTTATTATTGTCAAATTATTTCGTATTTGTTATAAATATCAAATACACAGCTGACACATACATGCTTGTTTCTAAAATTTCTTTTTTTAAATCTCATACGCAATTTCTACATCATGAATTCACCCTCAAATGACGAATGGGAACAATTACTTGATATTGATGATTCATATCTACAACTGACTCCCATCCTACGTCCCTGCAACAGGCACGTAAGTGACACAACAAGCACTACCCAAAACGCCGATGTTGATAATTTAGAAGAAAATAAGCTTGTTAGGATAATACCCGGTCTTGCGGCTATTTTCAAGCAGCCAAGCTCCGTAAACAAGTGGATATTCACGAAGGTGGGGTTGAGTCTGTATTGTCGACACAAGAATATATTAAGAAAATTGTTGAGGATGTGGGGGAGGATGAGGACTTTAATCGTGGTCCATGGCTTAGCGCGATTGAGTATGTGAAAAATAATGGTGGCATTGTGAGTGGGTGTTTAGGAGATATAAAGAAGAATCTCAATAAGGGGAAACTTGAACAAGTTATTGCAATAGTCAAGTCTTGTACTCCGAATGTGCTTGGCGATCTTACGGTTACTCTTAAAGACCTCTCAGGTACAATAGGTGGTTCAATACATCACAAAATCGTTGATGAGGGGGGTCAAAGTTATGGAAAGGATATTACTGTTGGAGCTGTTTTGATTCTTGCTAACATCTCAGTTTTTTCGCCTAAATCTTCAATACATTACCTTAACATTACAATGAGAAACGTGGTTAAGGTTTTCCATAAGGATACATTTGTTGGTAATGACAGTGGTAACTCTGACGAACTGATAGAAAACCTTAATTGAGCTTGGGTTTCTGCTATGAAATAAGGCATAAGTTTAGGGACCAATGGTGTAATTTACTATTTTGTTACTTGTTACTATGTTACAATAAGTAGTTAATGTCTGGTTTAATTATTTTTTTTTATTATTTTTTTTAATTTTTTTTGTGCTGTAGTACTTTAATTTAAGTTTGTTGGTCAACATTATTTCTGTGTACATTAAGTCTTGTATATATATATACACAACTTAACACTTGAATTCTAATTCAATAAAACAACAACTACACAATATACATTTTCATTCAACATCTGATTAGTATTGTTGTTCCTCTTGGTGAAGTTTGCGTATTCAGTTAGCCCATATCTTCTTCCAAGTATATTTAGTTTTACGCTTAGTTGCTTTTTCATTACCAGCTTTTTCCTATAACTTTTTCACAGTTTTGTTTACTTAAAAAGGGGTGTATAAAGATTAAACTATGCAAGGTATGTATGAGAAGTCCCTTGGGCGCAGTGGTAGAGTGTGCATGTGGTGAGCTGGGTGGCCAGGGTTCGAATCCCAGCATGAATATTTTTCAAATTTATGATTATTTTGTTTATGTTTTTAAAAAAGTGTATAACAGGTATAAACTAGATGCTTGTGAAGATATTTTTTCAGAATTTAAAAAGTTTTGTTGCATAAGTTTCAACTTTGACTACAAGTTTCGTTTGGCATGAGATGATATGAAAATGTTGATCTATTGTTCCGTATTAAATTATCAATAGTTCGTGTGTTTTAGATTGACCTGTTCGTTTTTGTTGGTAAAGAATAAAGATCAAGATGGTATAGATACATAAAATAAAGACTTGAATTCGAATTAAAAAAAACATAAAATAAACATTTCAGTGCAATAATAACACAAAAGCAACATTTTATTCATCAGAAAATGTTCATGCAATAACAACACAGAAGGAAACATAATAAAAACCGGAAACAATTACAAACTAAACTTGGGGGATTTTTCCGGATCAAATGACAAGTGTAACTTGTCATAATCCAAATAAAAAAACTCATCATCAGATGAGTTTTCCTTTTCCTCACAAGCAAGTTTGCGTTTTTTGTCAGCCAGCATCTGCTTCCAAGTATATTTGCCTTTTCCCTTAGTAGCTTTGTCCTTTGCAGCTTTTTCCTTAGCAGCTTTTGCCTCTGCTTCTTTTTCTTCAAACTTTCTCACTTTCTTCTTCTGTATCTGAGACCTTTCTTCCACATACCATTGGACTGTTTCTTTAAAGGTTGGTTGTTTCTTCGAGTTTGATGCCAGTTTTGGTAATGTAAAGATGTAAGTTGTTTTGAATGATTTTGTAGTTTACAAGTGTTCCTATTTATAACCATTCCGTTAGGCAATTGAAAGGGTTTTTTTTGCCTTGGAAAAGACACATGCATTCATGATATACCCAGACAAGTAGTATATGGACTAACGGTGTAATTTACTCTAATGAGAAAACGGAACGTAGGTTAAATAGAAATTTATTACACTTTTGATATTCCCAAACTATATGTATCACTTATCACTTATTAACCTAACAAGTATTTACTCAACAAAAAACACACACCCTCATCCAATTATCTCATTCAATGGCAGCTTCTTCAAAAAGTAGGGATTTTAGTAAGATGGTGGTAAACGATGATATGGTTGAGTATGTCATGAGTAAATATGGCAACAAATGGTATCATAATGAGGACATGTTTGAGGTGATTCAAGAAGACTTGTGGCAAAGGGAGAACAATCAACATGATGTTGCTAATGGTTAGTGTATACGTTTCTTTTTATGATTATTTTTATTATTTTAATTATGTGTTTATTAAATGTGGGCACTTCATGTTTGTACAAGTCTTTGTAGATAAAGGATTAGAAACTCTTGAAGCCATAGCTAAACTTGGGAAGAGGGTATCAAAGCTTGAAGTCATGTTTGGTAGTCTAAAGGAGGTTAAAGAGGCAAGAATGGCAATGGAGGCAGAGGCCATTGCTAAACTTGATGAAGTTTTTGGAAGGGGCAAAAAGGCAAAGGAACCACACAAACATAATGAGGTCATAGTTATTGATCCTGATTCTAGCGTTGAGTTTTATGAGGATACCCTAAAAAAACCTTCTACTTATTTGGTAAATAAGAGACCTCCTAAAACATGGGGGGAAAAAATTCCAATCAGTTGTTTCAAAAAAAAATAAGGGTTCCACTTCTAAACCTAAGATGGTCTCATGGTATTTACCAACTAAGTATTCATCAAGTGGTGATTCAAGTTCTCCAAATGAGAGTTATGATACAAAAGGCCATGTTCAAGTGAAGAAACGATCCTTGTCAAAGGTTTCAAAACCAATACCCCCAAGAATAACGAATTGCGTTCTAGGCCTTCCAGCTATTGGTTAGAAAAGTTTCGAAAAAACAAAAGCTAAAGATGATCCTCAAGCATTGATGTTGGGGGAAAAATATTATCTGTTTTTAATTCTAGATGTTGATGTTTTAGGAACAATATTTTGTGTATTTTTATTTCTACTTCGTTAATGTTATTTTTAATGTTATTGAACACATATGTTGTGTCTTTTGTTTGTGTTAGTTCCTAAATTAATGTTGACTTGTTATTTTAATGGAATACAATTAAGCTAAAGAACATGGACAAATTTAAGTTAAAAAGGAAAAAAAAATTAGTTTAACAACATTAAAAGTACTTAAAATAGTTCAAACATAAAGGTACCTAAAAGGAGATAAACAAAAGATAACAAAGGTAATCATCACAAGGTTACTACATCAATCCTCCATGTCTTGAAGCTTCTTGATAAAAGTGGTCAAATCATGAAGACGCGCAAGCTTCTTTGCAACACATAGCATCAACCTTGACCCCTCCAAAAGGTCTTCATGTTGCATCCTACGGAGATCAGTAATGGATTCATGAGGTGAATCAGAACCACAGAGCAGCTGCAACTCCTTAATAAGTTTGGCTCTTATATTCATCCGTTGACTAACCTCTGTAACTTTCCCATTAAGCACATGTTGATCATTAAATGTGGCTTTAAACTCTCTTTGATAGTGAACCAACATTATTTCTTTCACTAATCTTGAATTGGCCTTTTCTGCTAATTCAACATAAATAGGTAGACTCGTAGTCATGATAATATTAGTGTGTGGTTTTTTCACTCTAGATTTTTTTTTTCAAGGTAGTATATTTTTATTATCAAGGCAAGCATTAATTAAAAAGGAGATAAGTAAAGAAGGTAAATGAGTAATTATTCATCGAGACACTCAAACTGAAAAGTTAGTAATAATGGCATTAGCTTCCCCAAGCAACCTATCATAGCAATATGGCACAAGTTGATAAATTTACAACATTGGTCCCTGACATGTATACAACTATAGTTTGGGAAAACCCATTTACTCCTACTAAAAAAAAGATAGTAACTTTATGGCACAAAAAAAGAGTTATTATTAACTGTTGTACATTACATATACCAACTTATCATTATATGAGATACTTATAAAACAAGAACTAAACATTATTCATAACAAAACTCAAATGCTTTGGTTTATCATTATAGTGTTGCCATATTGTACTAGCACACTCATCTTTGTACAAACCACTCTCACTTGTTTTCAAAGGTTGTACATCTTCATAACCGTAAACTTCTCTTCTTAACTCTTGGAGTGTTTCAGTTGGCAATTGCATATTTGGTGGAGCATTTGGCCCATACCTCTCATATATCTCTGGAAAAATTACCTCTCTGAGTACCTTTATTGACCATTCCCATTCATCACGGCTATGCTTTAACTTAAGACTTTTATGATTGGAGTTGGACATTATGCAAATTAAGTGTTTCAGATATGTTGAAACAAGTTCTGAAAATGGGGAAGAAAATGAGATGAATATGACACAAAGACAGAGAAGGAAGTTAAAAAAGAGGTGTAAAATGAGATTAAGTGAGGGATATTATTTCAAATATATAGACACGCGAGTTCCAAATTTGTGGTGGGGGTTACTCATTTTTAATACTACATTCTACCTTTTTTTAGACCATATCTATCTAGAAGACTGTACAGTTATCACTTGTTGCATTAATAGTGGCAACTTTATATTTCACTACAAATACCATGAAAAAAAACCTACATGCTAAAACAACTAAAACTAAACATATACATAATATTTCACTACCAAGTCAAAATACATCAAAGTTAGTTAATAAGTTCATAATATATACACAAAAGACTATGAATAATAAGCTGTAAACATAAGCAATAAGTAAAAGCATGACAAAATGACTGGTGAACCACAACCTAAATGCTACATTCTTTGGAGCATCGACTTGAATGTTTCCATTCTGTCGATATACACCCTGGTTGTGTCGACCTATTCCATGATAACCCGGCAGCGTTGCAGCTCATCTCTAATCATCAACCTCTCAAATGCAATGCTCAGGTCAGCAATCTCTGAATGTGGCAGCAATTCCATTTCAGCAGATCTGCTTGACGCATCCATGCATTGTAGATGTCTCTCCCCAGTTTGACTAAGATTTGGTCTTTCAATCTGAAAGAACCAAATGCTGTTGTCAACTCATCAAGTAGATTGCAAGCTCTAACCCGTTTTGGTGCCATTTTCTTTATTGTTGATGATTGGATTTAGGGTTTGGTTGTTTAGGTTTAAATAAGACTAAGAGTATTAGATACTTTTTGTATCAATTGTGTGTAATTGCGTCAAACGAAAAGGTTAACACTTATATAAAGGAAAAAGAAAATCCCTTTTAATACACGACGATTATAATAAATCTTTTGACATTACATAGAGGTATGAACTTGATATTTATGGCTATACTAATTTGATATGACCATTGTACATCATTACACTCTATGTACTATTTCCTCATTAGTCCCCAAAGTTATAAACAAACTAAAATTTTACAAGTATAGTATCAAACTGACACGTGTATTTTTGCAAGTGAAATACTTAGGACTAGCGGTGCAATTTACAAAAAATATCAAGTATCCACCTTTGCAATCTAACCTATCTAGTTTTTAGTAGTGTACACGTGGCAAACTTTTGAGGTCTTTATTTAAAGACTTGTGTTGACTATAATGCCACTTGGGGAAGCTTCTCAGTGAAGCCTTGCAGAATTTGCAGGTCACAGAGCCACGTGCGCGTCTTGTCAAACAGTGTACTTTAAAAAATATAGAGTAAAATATATTAGAGTGTGTACTACTCGTATAGTTTATACTTTGTTAATGTATTTGTATTTTTTAGAATACGTGCGGGGTTTTTGTTGACCAATTCTTGTCACAAATTGCAACATGCAATTTACAACTTAATGTATCTTCTTTATTGAATTTTCAGCTTACACTGTACATGTTATTTAAGACACTAGCAGGACAACATAAATGAAAATTATGATCAATGATTGTTATTGAAAATACAAAATACATATTAATCTGTACAATAATCTGAATCTGAATCACTCTCATATAGATTCATACCAATTTCAGGCTCAGGAAAGACATGTAAAAAAGGTAAAAACTCGAAGTAGAATGCATATCTATAGTGAACTGAAAAAGAATTAATTGCATAATAAGTAACAAACTTTATTTAATACTAGTATCTAAATTCTATGATAGACTCAAACTTGATTTCATCCATAATATCCTCAAACTTTTTAAAAGTTCGTTTTTAATTTTTCAACTTTGTTCTGCCAATATTATTGGTAGGCGATGGAGCACAAAATGGAGTTGATCAAATTAAGGTATCACATAATCTGATACTTACATCGACGAGCTCTCGTGTAGCATCTTGCAACTCATCGTTTTTTACATTGAAATCCAAAGTTAAATTCTTTTGCAAGTTTTTTAGCTCCTGAAGTCGATATCCCTTATATTTTAGTTCACTCTGTAGATTCTCCAATGTTTCCTCCAGGTCCATACCTTCCACGTCTTCTGTTACCTGTAAAGTGATTTCAAGTTCCATGCTCTTACTATGTAGACTTTCAGTCTTAGCTTTAAGTTGCTCCTCCAATTCAGCTGTCTGTTTATAAATCGTGACCAATTCCTTCTGCAGATAACGATATGGAGTATATATTATTTTCTAACATTCATAGAAACATAAATTTACTAACTGGTTGACCTTTTCCCATTTTCAAAAAATTTAAACTATTAGGATATGGTAAGATAGAAAATTATGTTTTGACAAAGGTTAAATTGCACCAAACACTTCAATCCTCTGTATCTATTCGGTCTATCTTTTACCACTTAGTGTTATTTAATATTGTAACAACATACAGATACAGTTCACTAAAATGTA
The DNA here is from genome assembly GCA_030686995.1 of Artemisia argyi. Taxonomy (NCBI): domain Eukaryota; kingdom Viridiplantae; phylum Streptophyta; class Magnoliopsida; order Asterales; family Asteraceae; genus Artemisia; species Artemisia argyi. The sequence continues at coordinate 539,775 of JARVZY010012386.1, read as the reverse complement.
CTTCACATTGAATGGTAAAAAAGAAAGTACACTAAACAAAATGAAAATAAAGGGTGAAAATATGTTTTATGTGGTTCAGCAACCTTTTTCAAATGTTTTCCCTTCTAGTTAAATCGTGTTATCTGTGTTAGTGCAAATGTTACGACGTTTTATCTATACAATGTCTTCATGTTTTAATGATGACAAACGGGTAACTTGTAATACATAACGTAAAGTGCACACGTTACTCGTTCACACATCAACGTCTCTCGACATCACTTCAGGTATGTACAAACACACTTTACCAACTTTGTTAAGTGATCAAAGAAAATATTTTTGTCCTTAAACCATACATTTTGTAAATGTGACAAAACATTTTTTACAAAAATAAACTAGACAGATTATTTTTGTATTTATAAAGAAATGTTTAATTGGAGAAATAAATTTGAAATTTGAATTTCAAATTGTCCAAACGTCCTTATTTCCCAACCAAATCAGATAAAATTTCACCAGGTAACATTTCGCCACAAAAGGATAAAAACTGTCGGGAAGGTCCCTTAAATAGGTGACGGTCCCTTATTGATAAGGGACCGTGCAAGGTTTAAGGGACCATCCTTGGCATCTCGAGTTGGCTATAAATACTGACCCATTTTCATCATAAAAACTAATCCTCTTTGAAAAAAAATTTCTTGGTCTTTACTTTTCATTCTTTGATCTCAAGACACTCCCCGAGCTCTAAAATAAAGAAACTAACCTAAAAAAATGATTGAAAATTTTCATTCATTGATTGATTTGATTCAAGGTAGCTTTAGCTTGCTTCCAAGTCCAAGCGCTAGCGGTAGAAGCTAGTCGTCAGAAGCGAACTTCCGGGCCGGGAAGGAGCCAAAAAAGGTGAGCGCCCCTGCGCGAGCCTTATTGAAAACTAAAGCAAGAAGGGAAAAATTTTACTTTGAGAAATAAGGTGCTTGTTTCCACTTTATTAGCAAGGTTATAACTATTCGGTATGTGTTTATAAGTGATCCTGTCATCCACTACATCATGTGCAAGAGAAGAACACTCGAAGTGTTATTGTGTCCACACACCAACTAGTGTTATGATTTCCTCTACCTCATGGGTAAGAGGAACTTTCAACATAGATAAAGATTCGAGATGTTATAGGTGTCCACACACAAACGTAACAAGTGTTACGGTGATAGGTTCTATAAATATTGTCAATGTTTCCGACTTGTGTGTGAGTCGAGGATGGGGTTATTTGTGTGAACTTGGATGGTGATGTAGATCCAAGAAGTCTTGTAACTAGATTAGGTCATGTAATTGTTGTATGGTGTGTGGTGTCCTAGTGTGTAGGCTAGGAGTTAGTTGAGTTGGTGTGTGAAGGCTTGGATCGGGTGATGATCTAAGTGTGTATGATGTGAAGGCTTGGATTGGGTGAAGATCCAAGTGTGTCTTAGTGTGAAGATTCAAGTGAATGGGAGTGCTCGTTCGTGTGAAGGCTTGGGTCATATGTCGATCTAAGTGGGACAAGAGTGCTTGTTCGTGTGGCCACGTGGGCCTTGGTGTAGATTGGTTCTAGCTAGGATTAGGACTCGACATTCCGCTTAGTTTCGTTAAACTTGGTGTAAGCTTGTGTACGTTTTGTTCCACCATAAAGGAGCGTGTTGATTAGTGAAGTAACTCTCGAGTGTGAGACTCGGGGAGTGGAGTAGGACGAAGAGGTTCTTCGTGCAGAACTACTATAAATCATTATGTCCGGTTTGCGTTTTCTCTTCCTTGCTCTTTATTTCTATACTTGTATTACATTTATGTTTGTGTGGCTTGATGTGTGTGTGCTAGTAATATCAACTAGTTATCTTAGAAACGCAAAATACAAGAAAATTTAATCACACAAAATAAAACTGGCAAACCTACTGGTGGCAGTCCTTTATTGACCGACGGTCCCTCAAATGATAAAGGACAGTCTACCTATTTACAAGACCGTCCCCAATGTAATCTGAATTAGATTAGAAACGTTCAAACCTCGTGTCATGCTTATGTGATTGCTTGTTATGAGTGACATAACAACCATTCATATTTAGTCACACTTGATCGGAAGTTTGATACGAAACATTTTAAGTTTTAAAGAGGAACGTATTCACCCCCTCTCTACGTTTCTACAATTGGTATCAGAGCCATGTCGCTCTAGTTTTCAGAACAAATGGTTTTTAAAATAGATTACGGTCCACGTATCAAATTTGTCATTAAGAAGGATTAAATATGAAAAGTGTTTAGTTGCTAAACGTGTGCTTTGTTGTTTAATTCATATTAGTTTTGTTGGTTAAATGCACTTCGTATACTTGCTTGAAGGAAATGATTTGTTACACGAAAAATGTGATTTTACTTATTGGTGGCGGTCCTTTATCTCTGGGCGGTCCTTTATCACTAAGGGACTGTCGGGTATTTAAGGGACCTCCACCAGAATAGTGTCAAACTTTGAAAATTCATATAACATCAACCGTAAGTCCATAGGAGTCGTGCCACCCGCCATTTTTAAGGTAATTGAATGTACTTTCATTTAAAATAATTAAAAAGATTGATTCCTAACTTAATTAAGTCGTTAATGCAAAATACTTCATACTAGTCAAAATCGTATGTCACGTTTTAACATAAAATTAGCTTTTTGCTAAAGCTCTCGAGTCGGACATCCTAAGTAAATGAATTTTTGAAAAATGGTTTCATTGACTTGATATTAATTAATTCTTGAATTGGGGGAGGAAAATTACTTTCAAAAACAAAGTCGAGCAAGTATATGTTGTTGTATCTAACATGCTAAACAACTACGAATATCGTTATGTGTAATATGCTAAATGATTATTTGCTTTTGATTGTTTGACTATGTTATAATGTTTTAGTAACTCACTTAGATATGTAGACTAAGTTGATTAATCATGTGTGACGAAAACAATTGTCTTACACAATTATCCTTCCAAAGATTCTAGTGTTAAAATACGCCACCTTAAAATATTTAACACTTGTTCAACATGATTTCTAAAATATTACATGCACTTATCTTGAGTGGCCATGGGTTGCCTAAACAAGATAAAGGTTTATAATAATACATTAGTATTTAAGTAAAAGAAAATGTATTCTTGAACCTTACATGTATTTGAATACACACTAATTGATTCAAACATGTAATCATAAACTATTTTTACATAAGTTATATATTGTATAAAAATAGTTTGGGTAATTATTTTTGTACTTATGAAATGTCAAAGACTATTCATGTTATACGTAATAATAAATAGTTTTCACACACTAAATAAATGGCAATCTTGAATCATTAAGTTAACATGTCATTATTAGTAACCTCACACATATAACAAGTATTATATTTGATGGAGCACATTACATAAATCTTTACTTAGTTTCTTTATTAAAAAGAGTGGGTGTGAGGGTCAAAAAAGATTTCGAGCTTACATCGATTCATTATTCAAAATATGATTGATATCATTATTGAATCTAATTGACAAATTTTTGAGTGTGGACATGAAATTGGAATCATTATTTGTCTAGCTTCAAGATATAACAAAACATATCATCTTGAATCTACTACTCAATCATACTCGATTGGTATGAAAATAATGACGTCCTTATCAAGACGAAAGAATATGCATCGGATCACACTTGTGTTGATGATGTCATATTGAGTCTTTTTGTCCAAAGGTTGTGTTCCAAACATTAAACTAATATGTTTAAAAGGTGCTTAAAATACACAACGAAATAGGATTGACGACTTGGATATTTCATCCGAAATATTCAAGCAATTTACATTGCAACGCAATTTGTAAATGTGTCATTTCTGAAAACCCAAACAGGAGCAAACAAACAACATATGTAGACTTTGCTCATAAACGAGTCAAGACTCAAAATCACATGTCAAGTAAAAATGTCACACATAATACATCATTAATCTCCAACAAGATAACATATATTTCTAAAGGATACTTTATATCCTATGCATTCCACTTCTTTTGTAACATGAACGGTTATGTTATAAGATAACTTGTTTGAAAAATGTAGGATATTAAATTTTGGAAGAAACCTAATACAACGTGTGTCATCACATAAACAAGTAAAATTTGTTAATCATATAATAACTAAAATACTTGTTGTCATAAGCAACTCATAAGAGTGAAAAGTTTGTCTTTTTAAATAAGCATATTTGTCAAAAGATACAATATGTTTTCTCTCAATAATACTACATAAAACATTACAAGATATATTAAGGTAAGTAACCTTGATTAGTCACTCTTTCTCAAGATTTACTATGGAGTGTTCTTGAAGTCAAAACTTGTTAAAACAAGAACTTAACAAACAAAGATGTGATCATGTAATGCACAATCTAAACCAAACAAACTATAAATCTCAAACACATGATATAAATACCGCACCTGCCTTTGTCAGGATGTTGTGTAATACATGTCGTTTTCATTAAACGGCTTTTAAAATATTGATAGTTGAGTTATATTAGGACATGTATTAGCGGAATCGGCTAATATCATCTTTGGAAAACTTCGATGGGAAAATATAGGAATTCTAATTCTTCTAATATAAGAATGGCTACTGGAGAACCTATTGCACTAGAAACTCAATTTGACCTAACGGTTGAATTGCTTCCAGGAGAGAAGTTGGGTTTGTGGTAAACCTGTAAAAATGGTCGTGTTTAGCCATAATTGAGCACCGCTAGTAATAGTCTCATATCCATTCTCTAAATTGAAAAATTTCGATTCCTACATTTGACAAAAGATGTTTTACATCGATGATCTTTATCTCCCGTTAGAAGTGCACTTTAAACAAGTAGTAATTAGGATTCTTCTTAACAAACTTGCATATATGTGTTTAATATGTGTAAACAACATCTTGCACTTATGTGATTAAATGTCTTCATGCTTCCTTAAATGCTCAATGCCAACTTGCTTAATTATTGAATGCATGTTCATTAGAAAGATCTTGCTTTGATTTAGCTTTTCTAATGTCATATTCTTGATATATGTCCATGATACATGCTCTTAGGTGCTAAATGTCAACATGTGTTAATTAATGCTTGTCCTTATAGTAATCATGTTTTGTATGCATCTCTCTACATGGCTTACATGTTATTTGTGCACCCAAACTATGTTGGACTAGGTATGCCTTTGATGATACCTCATAGATGTCATATAGTCTTACATGCTAATATCCTTGATTGTTATGTGATGCCTGTTTAAATGACTTATATGCTTAAATCTTTGATTCTTATGAAACTAGGCTAATTCCTCATCACACTAGATCATAATCTTCCTTTAGGGTGTCTAGTGTCACAATCCTACCTTATTACCAAAATTTGGTGAAAACAGAAAACTGGAGAGACTCTGCACCATACTGACAGCGGTCCCTTACTGCATGGGTGGTCCCTTATCTTTTAAAGGACCGTCCCCAGTAGTCGTGTCACGAACTGGTTCACTGCTTTTCCTCTTCTGCAATACTTTGAACCATCCTACATCATGCCTTGTCGAAAACTCACAAAGAAGCATCTTCCTCATAACCTTTCATCACTAAAACCTCAAACCACTAATGTGAAATGAGAAACCGAGTTATCCTTGTTCTACCAATATCGAGTCATCCACCAATTACTCCACTGAGTCATCTTAACAAGAAGATTCCACCATGTAACCAAACAAGTGTGTCATCACCACTACAACCTACCCCATTGAGGTCAAACCACCTTTCATGATACATAAACCTATGATTCACCCTTGTGTCGCTCGTTGAAACAAAGGGCAATCGTAATATCCATACACTCATTAACATATTTGTCTATGTCGTCAAAAGTCAAGTGAATTTCATTATGAAATGCGTCTTTTCCACTTTCTAGCAAGTGAAGAACACAAAGAAGATATCCAAGCTTCAAGTGTTGTCAAGCCATCACCACCTCATTTCACATATCCAAGTGAATTTCATTATGAAATGCGTCTTTTCTACTTCCTAGCAAGTGAAGAACACAAAGAAGATATCCAAGCTTCAAGTGTTATCAAGTCATCACCACCTCATTTCATATATTCACCTTCGGTCTTCAACCAACAAAACACCTTAAAATTCCATGATTCCCAATCATCCATTATCCTAACCTCAATTCTCTAGAACACTCATTGTCACCAACATATCCACCTCCAATGACAAATCCAATATAATTGGTATCACCCATGAGAATTCCTTTAAAAACTCCTTCATAAAAGTCCATAGTATCATCCATCTTCCTTTGTCACATTTACATTTTTGATGTCTCCCATTCCATCGATCTATTCGATGATGCCCTTTTTAAGGATGCCCGTATTCCGTTGAACCCTTTCCTCACTCATTGTAAGTGCAAACGTTCCTTTCATTATCCCCACACATACATCTATAACCACCAACTTCAATTATGAAGTCTCCTATCCTCCGTCTTATCTTCACACCATCTTTGCCAAACTTTAGCTCAATACATACTCTCCTCATTCCGGTTCCTCCGCCTCCACTATTAGAGAGTCATCTTCTCCCATATCTAGGAGCATATCATCCTCATCCCATATCACCTAGACACTAAACACTTATCTTGGAAGATGTTAAAGAATGGTGTGTTAATCAACTATCATATATGTTTAGTTTCAATCCCTTTCATGCCATGCTTTAGAATAATCATAATTGAGTCATGCATGTATTAATCTTCGATAATGTCATCCTATATATTTCATCATTATATATGTGCACTTGTCTTCTAACTTTGTTTTGTAGCATTACTTCATTGCTCGATTCTTTGGTAGCCAAAACTAGTTTTGAGCATACACCAAGGGGGAGCATTTGCAAGTGTTGGCGCATCTACATACTTTATTGCTTGAAACTAACCCTTGATGTAGGTTAAGAAGGATGCAATGAGCTAGGGGGAGCTCATGGATATGCTAAAGTCAATAAGGATGCAATAAGCTAGGGGGAGCACGGAAGTAGTTGGGTAAATGGTTCAGAGTTGGTTAAATCATGGCGGTAGGAGCAAGGCTTCACTAGGATGATGCACGCTCAATTCATTTAATGATGGGGAGTTCGGGATTTTCTAATACATTAGGGGATCATCTTTCATTCTATATGCTCAAGATTGTCTTCTCAAGTTCATGTCGTTCTTCTTCAACCTCAACATTGGCGAAACCTTTTTGCTTCGACAAAAGGGGGAGAGAGAGGAAGTGTAAACTAGTAACTTCTACAGTTTACTATGAGTTACGGTTTACATATTTGTCATCATCAAAAGGGGGAGATTGTTAGTGCAAACGTTACGACGTTTTATCTATACAATGTCTTCATGGTTTAATGATGACAAACGGGTAACTTGTAATGCATAACGTAAAGTGCACACGTTACTCGTTCACACATCAACGTCTCTCGACATCACTTCAGGTATGTACAAACACACTTTACCAACTTTGTTAAGTGACCAAAGAAAATGTTTTTGTCCTTAAACCTTACATTTTATAAACGTGACAAAACATTTTTTACAAAAATAAACTAGACAAATTATTTTTGTATTTAAAAAGAAATCTTTAATTAGAAAAATAAATTTAAAATTTGAATTTCAAATTGTCCAAATATCCTTATTTCCCGCCAAATCAGATAAAATTTCACCAGGTAACATTTCAGCAGGTAACATTTCACCACAAAAGGATAAAAACAGTCGGGAAGGTCCCTTAAATAGGTGACGGTCCCTTATTGATACGGGACCGTGCAAGGTTTAAGGGACCGTCTGTGGCATCTCGAGCTAGCTATAAATACTGACCCATTTTCATCAGAAAAACTAATCCTCTTTGCACAAAAATTTCCTGGTCTTTGCTTTTCATTCTTTGATCACTATAACTCTTTGATATATGTTTATAAGTGATCCCGTCATCCACTACATCATGTGCAAGAGAAGAACACTCAAAGTTCTCAAGAATCGAAGTGTTATTGAGTCCACACACCAACTAGTGTTATGATTTCCTCTACCTCATGGGTAAGAGAAGAACTCTTGACATAGATAAAGATTCGAGATGTTATAGGTGTCCACACACAAACATAACAAGTGTTACGGTGATAGGTTCTATGAATATTGTCAATGTTTCCGACTTGTGTGTGAGTCGAGGATGGGGTTATTTGTGTGAACTTGGATGGTGATGTAGATCCAAGAAGTCTTGTAACTAGATTAGATCATGTAATTGTTGTATGGTGTGTGGTGTCCTAGTGTGTAGGCTAGGAGTTAGTTGAATTGGTGTGTGAAGGCTTGGATCGGGTGATGATCTAAGTGTGTATGGTGTGAAGGCTTGGATTGGGTGAAGATCCAAGTGTTTCTTAGTGTGAAGATTCAAGTGAACAGGAGTGCTCGTTCGTGTGAAGGCTTGGATCGTGTGTCGACCTAAGTGGGACAAGAGTGCTTGTTCGTGTGGCCACGTGGGCCTTGTTGTATGTTGGCATGAATATTACGATATTTAATCTAAACATTCTCTTCATGTTTTGATGATGACAAAGATGTAAGTTACAACATATAACGTAAAGTGCTTAAGTTACTTGTGATCACAATTCATCTTTGCATTCTTATGTCACCAAGCCTCGACATCTCAACGTCTCGAGTTTGCCCCAACAATCACTTAAGGTATGTACAAACAAATGTCTAATACATTTTATGATCAAAGGGATTTTATTTAAACATTACAAAGTTTATAAAATGATAAAAACATGTTATATATTTTTTGAAAAACAATTTTGGTAATTAAAGGAAAATGTTTAATTCATAACAAATATATGAATTCAAATTTTTAACCAAAATCAGTTAGTTTTTCACCAAATAAACTTTCACCAGAAAAGACAAAGATTTCTGGCCGTTTCAGTAGGGCGGCCCCCTTAATAATTAAGGGGATCGGCCATACAATTAAGGGGACCGGCGCGCTCCTCTGTCAGAAATCTTCTCCTATAAATACCACCTCAAACCTGGTATTTTTCTGACCCTTTTGCACAAATATTTTCAGATCCAATTCTCTCTAAACATCCTTCTAAAACCCTTTGATCATAAGATTATTAATCTTTGTTTCAAGTGATCCAATCTCTCATAACTCAAAGTGCAAGAGAAGAATCCTCCCCATCATAAAGCCAAAGATGTAGTTAGTGCTTATGATAAGTTGTGAGCTTTGTATATGTAATAAGTAGATCAAGATGATCTTACTTAGTAGTGAGTTTATGAGTGAGTAAGAAGTTGTGTGAAGAAGTAGTAGTGTGGAGAAGTTATGTAGGTGTGAAGTAATAGAAGAAGTTGTGAAGTAGTGAAGTAGTGAAGAAGTCGTGAAGTTGTAAAGCCATGAAGAAGTTGTGAAGCATTGAAGAAATAGGTGTGTTGTGAAGAAGAAGCAGTGAAGGTGTGATAAGTAGTGTAGTAGTAGTGTTGTGAAAAAGGTGTGTTGTGGTGTGAGATTGGTTCTAGCTACTATTAGAACTCGACATTTAGCTTAGTGTCGTTAAATGGTGTAAGCAAAAGTTGTGTACGGTTTTCTCCGCCAAAAGGGAGCTTGTTTAGTTGTGAAGAAAACTCTCGAGTAGGTGACTCGGGGAGTGGAGTAGGGCAAGGAAGGTGTCCTTGTAGCCGAACCACTATAAATCATCGTGTCCGGTTTGCATCCTCTTTCTCCTATCTTTTTACTTTCATTCTTGCATTTATCGCGTTATATCTATGCTTGCAAATATGTGTTGATTGTTGCTTATATTACCATGATGATTGATTGTGATGTAGTTACAAGTTAATATTATGATAGGATATAAAATTGTATGATATTGTCTAATGGACTTATATATATTATTAATACTTCTCATATCAAGTTTAACTTAATCGATAATTTGATACAAAACGTTTTAAGATTTCAAAAGGAAAACGTATTCACATAAAGATCGACCAAAGCTTCATTCACAAAACTAAGTTTCGAAAACTAATTCATAAGTGTACATATATAACCGATCATATCGATTATATGTTGTTTTCACACTAAACTCTAATTGAAGGTTTTTCAAACAAACAATTGAATAAATTTGAATCAACATTTTGAAACCAAGTTTTTATAAAATCAAAAAGAGGGGAAAAACTATTCAACCCCCCCTTCTAGTTTTCCACAATTGGTACCAGAGCCACGTCGCTCAAATTTTCAAAACAAATGATTTTAAAAATTGAGTACGATCCATGTATCAAATTACCCATTAAGGAGGATTAAATATGAAAAGTGTTTTTTTGATTAACTTGTATTAGTTTTGATGATATATACACTAATTATACTAGCTCGAAATAATATTATGCTTAAAATAAGTGTTATATGTTCCGTATCAAAATCAGAAAGTTACACATCTTTCCGAAAAGTCAGAAAATAATTTTTTACAAAAAATGAAATTTTGAGTACCAGATGGGCCGCCCCCTTAAATATTGGGCGGTCCTCTTAATTATTTAAGGGGTCCGCCTGTCTGTTCGACAGTTTTTCGAAAACTTTGAAAAATCATATAAAAATAACCGTAACTCCGTAGAAGTCATGCCACCCGGCGTTTTAAAGGTAATTGAGTCTACTTTCATTTAAAAATACTTACAAATAACCATTACAAACTTAAATAAGTAATAAAGTCAAAATACTATACGGTGGTCAGAAATTTATGTTTCGTTTTAACGTAAAACTTTTGTTTTACCTTTTCCTTAAAGTCGGGTATTCCTAGTTGATATACTTTTGAAAAATTAAGTATTTATGTTTTCAAAATATTGATCTTAATTAAATTATAGAATGGGAGGAAACTATTTTATTTTCAAATGAATTCGAGCTAAGTAAACGTTGGTGTATATAATACACAAAACGACGACAAGTGTTTTATGTGTTATGTGAACTTCTTTGTGATTTTATTTTCTTAATTGAATATATTAAATGATTGTCGCTATTTGAAGTTTAGCTATGTATATATCTCTGCATATGTGCCCTATTAGTGTATAGCTAGTTTGCCGATTTATACTTAACTAGATCTTATGCTAGATTTCTTGCGTTAGGATTGTTATAATATGCTTGCATTGCATATAGGTATAGATGGCTTAATGTTACTCAAACATCTTGTAAATAAGTTCAATCTAGTCACCTAAACATTTCAAACAATTTAATCTACTCTGCACAACACACTTAAATATTTTCTACAAATTAGCTTGTTTTACCTTAAGATGTTTAATAAGAGAAATTGAATCATTGTAAAACATTAATAGTTATATAAAAGAAAAAGTATTTTCAAAATCTAAGTGTGTTCATAATAAGTAAAAATGAAGAGTCTTTCACATAAACAAAGCATATAACAATCATGATATAATAAGTCAACTTTCAATCATTCACTAATAAATAATCTTAGGATTAATGGAACACACTATCAAAATGTTTATTTATTTCAAATGAGTGTCCGTGAGGGTCAAGAAAGATCTTGATATTATATCAATTCATTATTCAAATTATGATTGATATATTCATCAAATCTAATTGACGTGTTTTTGAGTGTGGACAAGAAATTGAATCGCTATTTGTTTAGCTTCAATATTATATCAAATTACAACAAAAGATATAGTCTTGAATCTACATACTCAATCACACTAGATTGATATGAAAATAGTTACATCCTTTGTAGATGAAAAGAGTGTGCATTGGATCATAACTCACACTTGTGTTGATAATGTCATATTGAATCTACTTGTCCAATAATTGTGTTCCAAATATTAGAATAACATTTTAAACATATTTATAAAATATACAATGAAGTAGGATTGACGACTTGGATGTTTCGTCCGAAATATTCAAGCAATTTACATTGCAATGCAATGGATAAATGTGTCATATCCGAAAAACCAAACATGAGCAAACTAATAACATATGTAAACTTTGCCCACACTACTTAAAATCGTCATTTCAAGATAAAATACATATTTAAGAATAATACACACTATATACTCTATGTATTTCATTTTCTTTGTAGCATGAATGGTTGTGTTACAAGATAATGCACTACACTTTCCTTTTTGAAATAATATAAGTTATTAGAAGTGAAAAATAACTTGTCACAATCCATAAACAAATTTTTTTTTAATACTTGTTAAAGTATGATATATAAAATTGGCAAAAATCATAGAAAATAATATTTGTTTAAAAATATATTAATGTCTAGTTTTGATATCATTTGAGAATCACAAACTCATTTAAGATAAATAATCTTAATGAGATTCATTTCACAAGAGATGCTAAGGTGCACTCTTAAGTTTAACACAATTATTAAATCAAGTAATATGTCATCAAAACCAAACAACCGGTAAATCATGAAGAAAAGATTAAAACTTTTTGTTTACCCTTATCTAAAAATTCAACACGTCTCTATTAGGATCATGAATAAAATATATCATCTAAATTTACCTTCATTAAAACATGATGTTTGAGTCACATTAAGCCAAGTATTAGTGAATCAAGCAAACTTCATGTTTGGTAATCTTCGATAGGTAAATTTAGGAACTCAATTTCTTCTAAAAAGAGAATGACTACTGGAGAATCTATTGACTAGAAATTCAATTTAACCTAACGGTTGAATTGCTTCTATGTGAGAAGTTGGGTGTGTGTAACCCGTAAAAATGGTCGTGTTTAGCCTAAATTGAGCACCACTAGTAATAGTCTCATACTCATTCTCCAACTTGATTAAATTGCTCTTCCTATATATACCTAACGCTAGTTTACTTTTATGAACTTTTCTTCTCATTAGATTCTTTCATTCCTAGATTTTTGGCATATCGCATATATGTTGTTTCTAGATGTTTATTTGCTCCCATGTGATTTGATTGTATGCCTTTACATGCTTAACTCTATGTCCGGATGAGCACGAATTTAATGGGAAGGGAAAACACACTCACTCACATATATTCCTCTACCTTACACTGTCACACCCCCAAAATCGGGTCCAGCGGAAGCATACGTATAGCTGGGGTGTAACTCAATTGGTATTACAACACAAGTTCAAAAATGGTTTTCACTTGAATCATTTAGAATAAAGTAGCTTAATCAAAAATGTTGAATTTACATTTTTAATAGTAGTGCGGAAGTAGGCCATTAAAATAGTTTAAAACGGTCCCCATAAGAATATCAGAGTCTTCTATGACCATGCCATGCCCTACTAAAACCTCATGTAGCGTGTCATTGCTTAATACCTGAAAATACATGCTAAAAGTGTCAACACGAGGTTGGTGAGTTCATAAGTTTGTATTAAAACAATAGTCTTGTGAGTTCAACAGAGAGTTTTATGACCATTGTGTGACTCACAATGTCATAAAAATAAAGTTTACCTTAAAGTAAAATTTGAAGAGTGGACCATGAGTAGAGTATGTGATCATTACAACAAATACAATGCCACATAGAAAAATAGTCTATTACGCTAGCGCTAAGTTCATGCAACCGAAGCTATAACAGTGTGCATGCTCAAAGAGCATGTAATCATATATAGGTGCCCAGCAAGTGTTTATCCCAGACACTTGTGTTTCGACATGGTATACGTTCGTTTGCCTATCCGGCCAAACCGAACGGGGGCGTTACCCCCAATAGATCTATTTATAACATTCGAGCTTCCCAGCAGGAATTAACGGTTCATGAGACGGGCATAATTGGGACATAACAGGGCTTAGGCTAATCCGCGTAATAGTTTAAACAAAGCTTAAGTTTCAGTGTGGTCCATAAAAGTGTTTGCATAAAAGCAATAGTTCATAAAGTGTGTTGCATAAAAGCAAGAGTTCATAAAGTGTGTTGCATAAAAGCAAGAGTTCATAAAATGTGTTGCATAAAAGCAAGAGTTCATAAAGTGTGTTGCATGTTTATAAAGCATTTGCGTATGCGAGAAAATAATCAATTATGCAACCGATATACACATAGGTGCATTTAAATAATCAATCAAGCCTTCAAAGAAACAGTAGTGTTTAAGTAAACAATTGCGCATTCAAGCATTGTGTTTAGTCAAAAACGAGCATGTATTCTCCCCCAAAACAGTTATAAAAACAGATAAAAGTAGGGGGGGTATGAACTCACCTGGTGCGATAGCTATGATGACAAAAGTGGATACACTGAAATGAGGCACGATCTCTAATCGCAACCTAATATGAATGATAGTTTCTAATGTAAGAAGTGAAATGATGCTACACATGCAAATACGTATGTTATCGATACCACTCATTAGTTTTGAAAATAACGTTTATCGTCGACAAATACGTTTTTGATGTCTCGTTAGGTTAATAACCACTTTTTATGGAAATAGGTTGAAACGGTACTCCACGATCCTTGTTTGGTGTCTTCTCGGCAAATATAAGGGTTTCGTCGCAAAAATAGCATTTTCATTACTTGAAAAATATGCCCAAAATTGCCTCGCAAAACAAGTCGCGAAATGTTGTACGTTAAGTGTTAATGGTCAAGCTCGGCGTTTTTGAAAACCTTGTAACAATATCTTGAAGTCGTGTTATTTAACTTTTGGCTATACGGGTCTTGATCGATGAGAAAATCGACTCTCATTGTTGTTACTTGAAAGTGTTATGTTCAACACTTAGAAAATTTCATTATAGTAAAAGCTGTCAAAATTTATATAGTTTATCGGGTATATAGATGAGGTCGTAGTTTATTCGTCATAAGTCTATTCGACGAACGGCCAATTGATTTGAAAAGCTTGTTGGAAGATCTTGATTTCATAAAACTACGGCTCGGACTCAAATTGATCCGATCATAAAGAAAAACAGCCGTGAAAGTGGTGTCTCACAAAGACAGTTTTGCGGCAAAATTTGTAATAGAAAAGCTGATGGAAATATATATATATCGTCGGATTTCAAACACTTGTATCTTTTTCGTTTTAAGCTCGTTTTCTACGTTCTTTATATCCCCGCGAAGGTAATCAAGTATACTTTAGGTTTCTCAATGCCTTGGCTAGTCTAGATATAATTAAATCTCAGTTTTCCTAGCTAGAAAATTCGGGACAGATTCAATATTTTCAGAAAATATAGTTTTCGTCATTAATCTTGAAAATAGCATATCTTTTTCGTCGTAACTCGGATTTTATCCCCGTTTTCGGCCATAGTTTCGTCTCGGAATGTATTTTCTAAATCTTTGGTCCAAAGTTACCCAAAACCCACTGATTTTCCCACGTTTCATATTTTTGGACAGAACCTTTATATAGTTTGTAAAAATCAATTTTTTTTTTCTAGTTCGAGACTTGTTTAAAACTTAACCAAACTATCTCAAATCAACTCCACAAGTACCCAATCCTACCATACACCTTCTTAGGGTGTCATGGGGTCCTAAACATCACCAATCTTGGTGGATCTCATGAGATTATTAGTGAAATTTATAGATCTAGTGTTTATGAAAACAAAATGAGTAATAAGTGGTATGGATCATACATACTTACATGTTTTACCAATATATCTTGAAAATACACAAAAATATAAAGTAAATGAAAGTATGAAAAGATCAAAAGTGTTTTTGAAGCTTACTTGAAGTTTTGAGGTGATTTGCAGATGATTATGTATAATAACCTAGGGTTTTTACCACAAAACCCCAACTAGATCATGATTAAAACTTGATTAAACACTTGGATCTTGAAAGTTTATGGTTTCTTCTTGTGTTCTTGGTTGGGTCGATTTGTACACAAAGGGAGAAAGGAAGATGAGAGCATTTCTAGTTTTGTTGGTGTAAATGAATGTGTTAGAATGAAAAATGATGAATGATGGAAGTATATATTTATGGTCTAGTCAAAAGTTGGTCTTTGGTCTTTGGTCATAAGAGCAAAACATGGAAAAATGTTGGTGGCTCAATTAATGAGCTTGTCTAACACATGTGTTGGTTAGATATTTTGTATTTTAGGTGTTATCGGGTACCGGGTTAACTAAAAATAGATGTTGACGTGGTGAAATAAAATACGACGAAGTTGTAAAAGTTGTAAAATAATATTCCTGATGATAATCGGGTGTTGAAATAATTATTGAATTGAAATAGCGCAAACCGACGGAGTTATAAGCTCCGACCGTAAAATATAGTAATTGATTAGAAAACACCGGGTAAAATAATAATATAATTTTTTTTTATATTATTATTATGAGTATGTAAATATGTTAGGATCATAGTCGGGAGTATTGAGTATACGTTAGTAGTAAAACTGAGTGGTATCGTTAATCACAAATTAAGCATACGTACATAGAAATATTGCATATCCGTGTAGGTTCTTATGTGATGATGATAATGTGTAGACTATTCCAGTCTAAATGAAGTGTCATTAATGAATGATGCATGAATTCTCAGCCAAACCTAACTGGTTATGCGAATTTGAAGACTCGTAAACTCAGTTTACGAAATGATGAACGATGATCATGAATAGTGATTTCTCTTCGGGAATGAATAATGTCACATGAATAGTAAAATTTCTGAACGCTTCTCGGAATCACAAACTGACTCCGAAAATGATGAATAGTAAAATGATGAATAGTGACCGGTGAATAGTAATTGATGAATAGTGAATAGTAGAAATATCCCGAAAATGCGGGTTGTTACATACACTCAAACCTCATAACCCTTCTTTAGTACATCCTCAAACCACCCATGTGAAATGAAAAACCGAATCATCCTTTATACTACCAATCTCGAGTCATCCACCATTTCTATGCCCTCAAAGTTTACCTTCCTAAACCACATCTTTCCTACACTATAAATACATCTCCTTCATCCTTAATGATCATCCAACCAAACATGTCATCTCCCAACAACCAAAAACCTAAGATTTCAAGAACCGCAAGGATCTCCGTCAAACCCGTTTGGAGGAGGAAACTTGATTCTTGTCATAACTCAAGTGATGTTGTTCCAAGTCAACCAACTACTAAACCTCAAACCCACAATAATGACTCATCTCACAACCTATCACCCACTCATTCCCTCATTCATACTTCTTCTTATGATGAGCATGCTCAATCCCAAAACAACAATCCCAATCTCTCAATCAATACTTCACATGTTGCTCATTCAACAAAAACACTACTCACTCTTGGAGAACCTCTTCCACCCATTTCATGTTTTCATGACTACCCAAGCTCAACCATGTCTCCACCACCAAGAGTACCACCACCACATCCTACAACCTCACATGCCATTCCTATGTTGCATGTTCAAACCTTCACCCAAGACAACCATCTTGTTCCACCATCATCACCTTCCTCCGAACACTTGAAGTTCGTTGAGGAGCTAAAAGAGGCTCATGAGCTTAGTGCTCTTTTAGCATTACATCTTGCGCAACGCAATTTGGATCCAACCCAATCAAGCTCACCATCATCACCACACAACATCAACCAAGTTGAGAAGCATGTCAACAATTGCCCTTGTTGCATCTTCCTTCAACAACAAACCATTGCCTTGAATGAGCACTTCACTTGGATTGAGTATCTTCTTACAAGATCTCAACAAACATCATCACTTGAACAACATCCAAACTCTCAATCAACCTCTTCCGCTCCTAAATCTACACCCCTAAAAGTCAAGCGAATTTCTTTATGAAATGCATCTTTTCCACTTCCTAGCAAGTGAAGAACACAAAGAAGATATCCAAGCTTCAAGTGTTGTCAAGCCATCACCACCTCATTCACATATCCATTTTTGGTCGTCAACCAACAAAACACCTAAAAATCCCTTGATTCCAAATCATCCACCCTTGTCAAATGTTATATTAATCTAAACCATATTTGTCAACATTTTGTCATTACCTTCCCTTTTCATTCATGCTCATCCTTCTTTATTTTTCTACGTCTTTAAAAGAAGGCATCATTATCATTTTTTTTTCTTTTAGAATATATATTTTGGTATCTTTTGCCAAAATATGTCGGTAGAATCTTTGCATTAGGTTCCAATCATTATCATGTCTTAAGCTTTGGTCATGGTAATTTTTTTTTTTGGAAGTTAGGTTGTTGTTTTTAAAACAATAATTACATGTGTCATATTTTTAGTGCATATACCTATTACGTCCATATATTGTTCCCCTATTAGTATCATGCATATACCTATCATCATCATTATATATATTTGCACTTGTCTACTAACTTTGTTTTGAAGGATTACTTCATCGCTCGATTCTTTGGTAGCCAAAACTAGTTTTGAGCATACACCAAGGGGGAGTATACACCAAGGGGGAGCATACACCAAGGGGGAGCATTAAGGTTGATTGGATCAAGGCTTCACTTACGATGATGCAAGCTCGCCTTTTACATTCCTTCTCAAGGGTTCAAGCGTAGTTGAAGTCTCGTATACATGTCCACCTTTTTGCTTCGACAAAAGGGGGAGAAGAAGTGTAAACAAGTAACTTATACATTTTACTATGAGTTATAGTTTACATAGTTTGTCATCATCAAAAAGGGGGAGATTGTTGGCATGAATATTACGATATTTAATCTAAACATTCTCTTCATGTTTTGATGATGACAAAGATGTAAGTTACAACATATAACGTAAAGTGCTTAAGTTACTTGTGATCACAATTCATCTTTGCATTCTTACGTCACCAAGCCTCGACATCTCAACGTCTCGAGTTTGCCTCAACAATCACTTAAGGTATGTACAAACAAATGTCTAATACATTTTATGATCAAAGGGATTTTATTTAAACATTACAAAGTTTATAAAATGATAAAAACATGTTATATATTTTTTGAAAAACAATTTTGGTAATTAAAGGAAAATGTTTAATTCATAAAAAATATATGAATTCAAATTTTTAACCAAAATTAGTTAGTTTTTCACCAAATAAACTTTCACCAGATAAGACAAAGATTCCTGGCCGTTTCAGTAGGGCGGCCCCCTTAATTATGGGCGGCCCCCTTAATAATTAAGGGGACCGGCCATACAATTAAGGGGACCGGCACGCTCCTCTGTCAGAAATCTTCTCCTATAAATACCACCTCAAACCTGGTATTTTTCTGACCCTTTTGCACAAATATTTTCAGATCCAATTCTCTCTAAACATCCTTCTAAAACCCTTTGATCATAAGATTATTAATCTTTGTTTCAAGTGATCCAATCTCTCATAACTCAAAGTGCAAGAGAAGAATCCTCCCCAT
The DNA here is from genome assembly GCA_030686995.1 of Artemisia argyi. NCBI lineage: Eukaryota > Viridiplantae > Streptophyta > Magnoliopsida > Asterales > Asteraceae > Artemisia > Artemisia argyi. The sequence continues at coordinate 520,631 of JARVZY010012386.1, read as the reverse complement.
CATAAAGCCAAAGATGTAGTTAGTGCTTATGATAAGTTGTGAGCTTTGTATATGTAATAAGTAGATCAAGATGATCTTACTTAGTAGTGAGTTTATGAGTGAGTAAGAAGTTGTGTGAAGAAGTAGTAGTGTGGAGAAGTGATGAGGCGAAAAATGATCCGTTTTTAGGGGGTCATTTAAGCCCGAATCCGAATTTATTTGATCAAATATTGCCCTAAATCGTTCCTTTTGTGATTTTAGGTGTTTGGAGAGTGAATTCTGGAAAAGAGGCTATTTTGGACGTTTTTGGAGCATAAAGTGAAGAAAACAACAAAGTACCAAATCCAAGCTGGAATTACAAGGTGACGGCGTCAAGAATTTACTCTTGACGGCGTCAGAAAGGATGAATATTTTACCGAAGGTTGTGAAGGCGTCAGATGAAGAGATGACGGCGTCAAAGTGACCAAGATTAATTTACCGAGGGTGGTGACGGCGTCACATAGGCCGTCACGATTGGATCTAGGGCGTCCGAGGAAGTATATGGCGGCGAGTTGACGGCGTCAGATTTTACTCTTGACGCCGTCAGGACGATTTTCCTATATATAGTTTTCTAGTTTTTTCATTAAAGAGAGAGAAGTTTTGGTGAAACCCTAAAGACGATTTTGGTGCCTCTTTTACAGGTTTTTCAAGGGTTCCAAACCCTTGAGACCTTGCATTGTAATTGAGATAAGTATACTCTTAATTCAATCAATATGTCTATGTGTTGGTTGTCTATCTTTTGTTCTTATCTTAATTCTACTATGCTAGGCTAAATTTCCTTTGTGTTTGCTTAGATCTAATGAAACCTAGATGTTGATTATGTGTTGATTACTTGTCTATTCTTGTTTTGAATGAATGATATTATATGTTAGGCTTAAGAAAACTGGCAGATCTCCAAATGGTAACATGCTTGAACGTCTTAAGAAACATGAACCGAGGCGTACTAGGTCTTTATTGGTTGTATTTAATGCATGAGCCACTGTTTACAATCCCTATAGTTGTGCTGGGTCATGGTGTAGGAGGAGATAAGAGCTCATAGAGTTGGGGAGTTATGTATGCCACTCCACGAATGGTATTAAGGAATACAACCCGTCATTCATACAAGTGTAACAAGTAATTAACATGTAAAAGATATCTAGGGAGTAATGAAGTCTAAGTAAACACAATTTCTCCAACCACTGCTCACAACCTTAGTTTAATATTAGTTTAATTTCATTTTCATTAGTTAATTAGTTATAAAGTAGTTTTTGGGTTAGTTGATTAGCAACTAATTCCGCCCACTCCTTCAAAACCCGAGATTTTACTTGCTTTCATAAAATATAAAAACACAAAAATAATCATCTTCCATCTCTAGAACTATTAATTAGGCTTTCTAATCCTAGCGACACTATTCCTAAGCTGAACGATCAATCCCCCGGTACTTGTCACTATACTATACTACAACGATCAGGTACACTGCCTGGTGGGGGTTGTAAGCCTCGCGAGATCCCTCGAGAGGTAAAGCAAGGTGCGATTCCCACGCATCAAGTTTTTGGCGCCGCAGCCCGGGGAATAGTTATTGTCTAGGTTAGGATTTCTTTTTATTAGGTCTACTTGCTAGATTCCTTTCTAGTAAGATTTTATTTTTATTTTTAGGTCTTCTTTAGTCTATCTTATTTCTTCGTGCTTTTGTTCGTAACTCTTTACCATCCGACATCATGGAAGGTGGTAACATCTTTGAACCCATCATCCCACCACAACAAAACCCACCATTAGAACCCCTTAGGCCCCGAACCTTAGGAGAGTATTCCCGACCTAGCCACCAAGGCTACCGAAACACCATTGAGCTCACCGGAGCCAATGTGACCCCCTTGCGATCCGACACCATCCGGTTGGTGCAAAGCGGATGTGCATTCCATGGACTTCGTTCCGAAGATCCAAACCAACACCTTAAGGACTTCCTCAAAATCGTAGATTCCATAGACCTAGGTGTTGAAACTAGAGAGACTACCCGTTTACGCCTATTCCAATTCTCTCTACGGGATCAAGCTAGTCAATGGCTTGAGCGTTTACCCGCGGGATCCATCACCACATGGGATGATCTCACCACTCGTTTCCTTGCTCAATTTTTCCCACCGGGGAGAACTACTAAACTTAGGAATGACATCTTGATGTTCCAACAACGTCAAAATGAATCTCTTTATGAAGCATGGACTCGTTTCAAGGACTTACTCCAAAAAGTCCCTCATCATGGCATAGATTTGTGGCTCCAAGTCCAAATTTTTTATGACCATATCGATATCCCCACGAGGCGAACCATTGACCAATCGGCCGGTGGTAAGCTACGTGATCTTAGTGCGGAACAATCATGGGAACTCATAGAAGATCTTGCTCTCTATGACAACGAAAGTTGGAATGATCCCCGTGATTTGAACAAAACGGTCAAGGCAATATCTTTGCCTTCGAATAATTCAAGCACTCCCGACCGTAGGATCATGGAACTTGAGGACCAAGTCAAGTTTCTCATGAAATCTTACGAAGCTCCGAAGCATTCAAGCCAAGTGAACAAAATCACTTCTTCATGCGAGTTATGTAGTGGTCCCCATGACACTCGTGATTGTGTGGAACTCCCCGGAACAGCTTTTGCGGACTACGCATCCACGCGTACCGACGAAGCGGGAGATAAGTGGTACACTTTCAAGCCCGAGCCAAACACATACGGTGATTCATATAACCCCTCATGGAAAAATCACCCAAACCTTAGGTGGAAACAAAATCAACCAAATTCATCCAACCCACCTAATCGTTACCAATCAAACGGTCCACCATCCAACCGTACCTTCAACAACAGTCCTTCTAACAACTATGGTAGTACCAACAATCTTGAAGGATTGATGTCAAAGTTCATGGCATCTCAAGAAGCCCGCATAGCTAAGTTTGAAGCCGATTTCAAACAAAATCAAAATGAGATGACCAATAGAATTGACACATTGTTGAAAGTTCTCAATGACCGAGAAATGGGAGCACTCCCAAGTGACACAATCAAGAATCCGAAACTAACCGTTAATTCCATATCATCCGTTTCGTCACCCGCTTTGTGTCCACAATATTATTCGGTCAAATCAACGAGCAAGTGTTTCAAGCAAAACCAAGTTCCCCAAAAGGACCAATCAACTAAAACTCCCACTATAGAACCGGTCAAAAGTATTGTTGAAACACCTCTTACGCAAGACCTTGACGATGAATTCAAAGAACTTCACATTGAACGCCCCGTCATTGATGTCTTAGCGCGTGCTCCATACTATAGCGCCCTCCTAGAAAAATATGAGAAGTGTAAGCTAGGCAAAAATGGGACCGCTTTCGTTCAAAACAAGTTACCTAAAAAGCTTGATGACCCGGGTATATTTGTTTTGCCTTGTAAGATAGGAAGATCCGAAGCTTTCGACACATTAGCCGATTTAGGGTCAAGCCTCAACTTGATTCCCTTATCCTTATTCACCACTCTTAAGCTAGGAAAGTTAGAAGAAATGGAGGTATTGATAGGGCTAGCGGATGGGAGTATAGCTCACCCGGTTGGGATGATTAAGGATGTAGTTGTTCACGTAGGAAAGTTGACTATATTAGCGGATTTTCACGTCCTAGACATGGTTAGTGACACTACATGCCCATTATTAGTTGGAAGAGGATTTTTAGCAACCGCTAGTGCCATGATAGATTGCAAGGAATCTAAGATAGCGGTAGGTGAAGGCGATACTTGGTCGGTGTATAATGTTAAGAAGCATAGTTATGATTGTGATGATGAACCAACACCGCATTGGGTAGAGATGAATAGGAGACCATCTAGATATGGACCTTGGATAGAAAGGAACTTCATAGGACCTCAATGCCCATTTTATCTAGAAAAGGATTTCGTTGAGAGAACACATTCGGTTGAACAACTCATAGCTAGAGATGAGGAGCTAGATCCCTTTGAGGACCCCTTAGTCTTTAGAAAAATGATTGAGTTCTTAAGCGTAATGCCTATTAATATAGAGTTGAATAAATGGAAAAGAGATGGAGATAAGTATGAATGGAGGTGGGACAAGCCACCTAAAGAAGGAGACGGATCATGGCACATGAGAATGACTTTATATGATCCGGATGGAGAGATGTTCGAGAGGTCGTACCATACTAAGGAAACCGATAGAGAGTTGAAACCTAAGTTCGATCCCAAAGATGTCCTCAATGAGGAACTCACCCGAATCACGTAGTAACCCACAACTTTGAGTCTAGCTACAAGACTCGTAAATAAAGAAAAGCGCTTCTTGGGAGGCAACCCATGTTTTGTGTGATTTTAATTGTTTGATTGTTATTTGCTTCCGTATGCATGTTTTATTTTTATTGTTGGTTGATCATGTTTCTCAATTAAAATGTGGAAATACTTTATTATGTTGTTTAGCCTAGTCTTAACTTCAACCTAAAGGTATTTTTGCAAAAGATAAGTGTAAGGGGAAACCCCAAATATGTTTTTTTTTAAGAAACAAACCGATCATGATTCTCCACAATATTTAATGAACATGTGTATTCGTATTGTTAGAGTCAAATGCTTGTATTGAGTCATAATGTAGTTTTGCAGGATTTTCCAGGAAGTAGGACAAAGTTTTTCCAGAAATTTTCCGGAAACTTAACATAAAGATTTCTGCAGGTTCATTCTGACGGCGTCAGGCAATTGCTCTTGACGGCGTCAGGAGTCAAAAATCTGGAAATTTTACCAGTTTTGTTTTTCTAACGGAGTCTTATAAGTTTTTGTGAATTATTAAGTTTTATAATCTCCAGGAAATCTGCAAACTTCATTCCACAAGCATTATATCTTATTTTGTTTTCTAGGATTTAGTAACTTATATAGGATGCCGCCGATTTTACGCGAGGTTGCCTTGTCTACTTTTGTCAGGATTTACAGGTTATTTGAGACAAGAAGATGATTTATATTCTGGAAGGGAAGCTTTGATTGTTCGTTTTCTTGGAGGAAGATTTAACCTGGCCAACCTAAAATCCATACCGAGCGAATCAGGGGAGTATTTGAATTCATTCTCTTTACTTTTAACTTTTACATTCTTTACTTGAACATTGGGGACAATGTTCATCTTAAGTGTAAGGGGAGGGTAAAAAGATGATACCTTACATATGCACTTTCGCTTGAGTTTGTTTTGTTTGATAGTAGATGAGTAATAAAACTATGAGAAATACTTGTTAGTGCAATTTTAGCGCCAAATTTAAAATTTTTTACAACATTTAGGAGTGAAACTTTAGCCATAGCAAGCGTCTCATGGATAGGAGGTTGTATGACTAGCACATAACCGTATATTCAGAAAAATTTTCCACCCAAAAATGTGAGGTTCGCCTTTAGTTTTGATAGGAAAAGCATTCATTATTGGTGCTTATGAGTGTACCGGTAGCATTTAGATTCTAGAACTTGCGTTAGTGATGCATCCCGAGACCGCTAGTGAGACTACATTCGTGTAGTAGGATTTACTACATGATAAGAGGCATTAGGATCACCCTTGTGTTAAACCCGTATTACGATTACTTGACCATTTAAGTCATATTACTTGGCTAGTTAAGTCAACTAATTTTTCCCACACCCTTAGCGTTGTACTCATTTTTAGTACACGATACCCCTAGTACACCCCTCCGAGCCTATCTTTTCGTTTCTAACTTTAAGCATTTTACTTAAAGGAAGAATTTGTTACACCCCACTTAAATGTACACCCAAATCGCCTTAGCCTTCCGTGTATGCGCTCATTTTTAGTGCATTATTGTTATTTGTTAAACCCTAAGTTAACTTTCTAATTGATTACATGGTTGCTAAGTCGAGTCATATCCTTGTACATATTGTTTTGGGACGATTGGGACTCATGGGTAAGTACTTATTTTATGGAGTAATGGGGAAGAACAACACTTATTACCCCCATATGTACGTTAATCTTAAAAGTGCTCCAAGTGTTTTGATTTTCTTAATTCGAGTCATTAGAATAGTTTAATATAAAGTATGTAAAGATTCAAGTGTAAGGGGAATGCTCAAACCCCTATGATGTATTATTTTGGATGGTAGGGTAAAAATGTATGCAAAAAAAAAAAAAAAAAAAAAAAAAAAAAAATCGAAAAATTAAAAAAAAAAAAAAAGAAAAAAAAAAAATAGAAAAAGAAAAAAAAAAATAGAAAAGAAAGAGAGAAAAAACATACGGACTACCATCCCGTTTTCATTCTATGTTCATTTTATGTTTTTAGTTATTTTTCATTTATTAGCTTAAGTCGAGTCTAGTCTTGGCTTAGCAACGCCATCTTGTACATGTAATTAACTAAGATTGTTAACTCGCCACCAGTGAAATCCCCTTTATCCAACAAAACCGTGTAATTCATATCCCTACACCTAACGTTATAACCCTTTAAAAAGACCTCTTTGATAGTTTATCCTAGGTGCTTACGCCATGTGGTGGAGGTTTGATCCTTTCCCAAGCCTATGGTAATCTATTTTGCTATGACAGGTAGTGAGAGATATCTTCCATTTCCATAATGTTATATTACTTTATTACACCTGAGAGATGTGAGTATCTAAACACTATTTGTGAGGTGCTTGTGTATGACCTCCGTGCTTGTCTATTGGTCTTTAGTGGAACGATTATTTGTTGTAATTACTTTTATATTAGTGTTAAATGACCCCTAACTTGTCTTTTGAGTAGAATAAAAGCTCATTTGCTTTAGGACAAGCAAATCTCAAGTGTAAGGGTATATGATGAGGCGAAAAATGATCCGTTTTTAGGGGGTCATTTAAGCCCGAATCCGAATTTATTTGATCAAATATTGCCCTAAATCGTTCCTTTTATGATTTTAGGTGTTTGGAGAGTGAATTCTGGAAAAGAGGCTATTTTGGACGTTTTTGGAGCATAAAGTGAAGAAAACAACAAAGTACCAAATCCAAGCTGGAATTACAAGGTGACGGCGTCAAGAATTTACTCTTGACGGCGTCAGAAAGGATGAATATTTTACCGAAGGTTGTGAAGGCGTCAGATGAAGAGATGACGGCGTCAAAGTGACCAAGATTAATTTACCGAGGGTGGTGACGGCGTCACATAGGCCGTCACGATTGGATCTAGGGCGTCCGAGGAAGTATATGGCGGCGAGTTGACGGCGTCAGATTTTACTCTTGACGCCGTCAGGACGATTTTCCTATATATAGTTTTCTAGTTTTTTCATTAAAGAGAGAGAAGTTTTGGTGAAACCCTAAAGACGATTTTGGTGCCTCTTTTACAGGTTTTTCAAGGGTTCCAAACCCTTGAGACTGTAACACCCCCAAAATACCGCAGCGGAAGACTGTGTCACAGGGGTGCTACTTCATAATACAAAGTACAAGTTATAGAAAACGAACTCTAAATGAGACGTTTTGAAAAGTCACCATTCGATTAATGAATTCAAAGTTACAAACATGAGATTCCAAAGTATGATACATAAATGTATACAAAATGTTTTGAATGGTAAATGATAAAAGCGTAAGTCTTCAGAATATGCAGCTTGACTCTAAGTTCCACGCACTAGCTATCGCCTTACTAACCTGAGATAAACATGCTAAAGTGTCAACACAATGGTTGGTGAGTTCATAGAGTTTGTCTTAAAATAGTTGAAAAGCCTTAAAAGAATGTTCACACAGCAAAGGCATCGTGAATCCACTCAGTTACAAGTCCCGCCATAAGAGACTTGTAACCTGTGTGTTCACAACCCACTGCTACAATATATAGTATGATAAAGACATATATAAGTTCATCAAGACAATTAAGCAATTAGTCGTGAGTCTACTCTTCATCTCCGAAGACCTCACGTTTATGATGTATCCAACATTCGCAAATGTTAGGATGTATCAAAGACAACTGGGAGTCAATTCCCAAAGACAACTGGGAGCCAATTCCCAAAGACAACTGGGAGCCACTTCCCAAAGATAAAAGACAGTCATGTATGTATGAAATCAAGTATAATGCCATCAAGTATAAGACAATCAAGTATAACACAGTCACGTATAAACGTTTTGAGTATTTGTACAAGTAAGCAAGTAGTTGAGCATGTATCCCCCCAATAGTTAAAACAAGTACGAAAAGAGTAGGGGCTATGACTCACCTTAAGTCTATGTAGTGAGTAATGAAAATGGTAGTCGAATCGCGAAAGTCTCTAAGAGCAGCAACTTGAGGCTTTCTAAAAGAAAGGTAAGTAACTAGTAAGGTACGGACTTTGATAGACTTAAGCTTCACCCTTTGTACTCTATGATAAACCGAGGTTATTTGAAGATTATAACGACGCCTTCTTGAAGTCCAAAGCTATTTGAAGATTATAACGACGTCTTTTTGGAGACTTTAAAGTTATAACAACTTTTCTTAGAAAATTTCCAAGATTGAAGATCAAACACTAGTTTTCTTTCAAAAACTAGTTAACTTTCTTACAAAATATAAGAGAAGTGCCTTAGGTTTTAGGACTTGAAGGTTATAAGAAGGTGTGGTGCCAGTTTTCTATGTGTTATTAGTTGGCTATTTATAGGATGAGAAAAATAGTTAACCATATATTGGGTTAGAATGTAACCATGGTTAATTTAGACACTTGTAAACATCCTAGAGATCAATGGTCAAGATCAAGCCACAAAATGGTGACTCCTACCCCCCTAAGTCGGTTTATACATGATAAGGGTGACTAGATGAGTAGTCATGGTCTTTGGATGATAATATCCTAAGTATGTAGCTAGTTTTGACTCCGTAAATTGCTAACCGTAAGTTTTTAGGCCACGAAACGTAAAACCGGGTATCCTAAAAATATGAAACTTATAAATATGGTTAAACATGTCAATATAGTCCATAATAAAATATAAAATGAGTGGTAGGTTCTATCGGGTGCGAAAACCCTGCTAAAAACTGGAAACACGGGTCTAAAACGCGCAATTCGCGTAAAACGCTGAACTGAAAAACGTAAAATTCCGAAACTTTTGGAATTGTCCTAAAATGAGAGAAAATCATATTTCTATTGTTTATAATGTTTTATGGACATATCGGGATGCTAGAAGGACGTTTAAACCTAAAAGTAAATCTCGGACACGGCTTTGTGATTTTTGCAGAAATGATCCGACGAGCGTCAAACTCTCGGATTATCGTTAAAATAGTTTAACTTACGAGAATATGAAATAAAAATTTCTGAGATGAATAGTGAAAAGTGAATAGTAAAAAGTGAATAGTAAAAGTGAATAGTAAAAAGTGAATAGTGAAATTTTCGGGAATAAAAGTTAACCTGAAATTGCGAATTGTTACAGTCTCTACCCCTTAAGGAGAACTTCGTCCCGAAGTTCAGTTGATGTTAACTACTTATGATGTGTCTAAGAGAATTCGGGATCTCTAATATAGTGGTGTTCACTCTGATTTGTCTAAGGTTCTGGTTAAGGAGTTGTATCGGCTACAATTAAGCCCACTTATTTATAACACATTACTTACATAAAGAAGCGTCCAAATTTATGTAAGTAAGGGATCATAAACTCATGGTTCGGTGATTTACAATTTCTTTATTTAACTGAAGAGGCGTCCCAATCCATTTAAATAAGGAGATTCTAAAACATCCTACTTAAGAATTTCCGACACAAAATCCGCCTTCTGAGGCAGATGGTAAGATAATCCAGTCATCAAATCCCTAAAGCTAAGCAATAATATTATTTAACTCAAATCTTGTGTCTCATCAAACAAGAACTGTCACAAGATCAAGTTAACTAATTAGTTATTACTGAGCTCTATGTTTTTAATGACTCGACGAATCTCTGGGGCTCCTTATAATACTAAAGTCACATCATCTAACAGCGTGGAACTAAGCAAACGTCTAACCAAAAAGCACATGTGTATGTATTGTGTGTAAGGCAAATAAAGAGGAAGGTCCCAACGTATATAGCAGTTATAGTCTAGGTACTAAATGCAACCTAGTTCTCTATAACCAAGGCTCTGGTACCAATCTGTAACACCCCCAAAATACCGCAGCGGAAGACTGTGTCACAGGGGTGCTACTTCATAATACAAAGTACAAGTTATAGAAAACGAACTCTAAATGAGACGTTTTGAAAAGTCACCATTCGATTAATGAATTCAAAGTTACAAACATGAGATTCCAAAGTATGATACATAAATGTATACAAAATGTTTTGAATGGTAAATGATAAAAGCGTAAGTCTTCAGAATATGCAGCTTGACTCTAAGTTCCACGCACTAGCTATCGCCTTACTAACCTGAGATAAACATGCTAAAGTGTCAACACAATGGTTGGTGAGTTCATAGAGTTTGTCTTAAAATAGTTGAAAAGCCTTAAAAGAATGTTCACACAGCAAAGGCATCGTGAATCCACTCAGTTACAAGTCCCGCCATAAGAGACTTGTAACCTGTGTGTTCACAACCCACTGCTACAATATATAGTATGATAAAGACATGTATAAGTTCATCAAGACAATTAAGCAATTAGTCGTGAGTCTACTCTTCATCTCCGAAGACCTCACGTTTATGATGTATCCAACATTCGCAAATGTTAGGATGTATCAAAGACAACTGGGAGTCAATTCCCAAAGACAACTGGGAGCCAATTCCCAAAGACAACTGGGAGCCACTTCCCAAAGATAAAAGACAGTCATGTATGTATGAAATCAAGTATAATGCCATCAAGTATAAGACAATCAAGTATAACACAGTCACGTATAAACGTTTTGAGTATTTGTACAAGTAAGCAAGTAGTTGAGCATGTATCCCCCCCAATAGTTAAAACAAGTACGAAAAGAGTAGGGGCTATGACTCACCTTAAGTCTATGTAGTGAGTAATGAAAATGGTAGTCGAATCGCGAAAGTCTCTAAGAGCAGCAACTTGAGGCTTTCTAAAAGAAAGGTAAGTAACTAGTAAGGTACGAACTTTGATAGACTTAAGCTTCACCCTTTGTACTCTATGATAAACCGAGGTTATTTGAAGATTATAACGACGCCTTCTTGAAGTCCAAAGCTATTTGAAGATTATAACGACGTCTTTTTGGAGACTTTAAAGTTATAACAACTTTTCTTAGAAAATTTCCAAGATTGAAGATCAAACACTAGTTTTCTTTCAAAAACTAGTTAACTTTCTTACAAAATATAAGAGAAGTGCCTTAGGTTTTAGGACTTGAAGGTTATAAGAAGGTGTGGTGCCAGTTTTCTATGTGTTATTAGTTGGCTATTTATAGGATGAGAAAAATAGTTAACCATATATTGGGTTAGAATGTAACCATGGTTAATTTAGACACTTGTAAACATCCTAGAGATCAATGGTCAAGATCAAGCCACAAAATGGTGACTCCTACCCCCCTAAGTCGGTTTATACATGATAAGGGTGACTAGATGAGTAGTCATGGTCTTTGGATGATAATATCCTAAGTATGTAGCTAGTTTTGACTCCGTAAATTGCTAACCGTAAGTTTTTAGGCCACGAAACGTAAAACCGGGTATCCTAAAAATATGAAACTTATAAATATGGTTAAAAATGTCAATATAGTCCATAATAAAATATAAAATGAGTGGTAGGTTCTATCGGGTGCGAAAACCCTGCTAAAAACTGGAAACACGGGTCTAAAACGCGCAATTCGCGTAAAACGCTGAACTGAAAAACGTAAAATTCCGAAACTTTTGGAATTGTCCTAAAATGAGAGAAAATCATATTTCTATTGTTTATAATGTTTTATGGACATATCGGGATGCTAGAAGGACGTTTAAACCTAAAAGTAAATCTCGGACACGGCTTTGTGATTTTTGCAGAAATGATCCGACGAGCGTCAAACTCTCGGATTATCGTTAAAATAGTTTAACTTACGAGAATATGAAATAAAAATTTCTGAGATGAATAGTGAAAAGTGAATAGTAAAAAGTGAATAGTAAAAGTGAATAGTAAAAAGTGAATAGTGAAATTTTCGGGAATAAAAGTTAACCTGAAATTGCGAATTGTTACAGAGACCTTGCATTGTAATTGAGATAAGTATACTCTTAATTCAATCAATATGTCTATGTGTTGGTTGTCTATCTTTTGTTCTTATCTTAATTCTACTATGCTAGGCTAAATTTCCTTTGTGTTTGCTTAGATCTAATGAAACCTAGATGTTGATTATGTGTTGATTACTTGTCTATTCTTGTTTTGAATGAATGATATTATATGTTAGGCTTAAGAAAACTGGCAGATCTCAAAATGGTAACATGCTTGAACATCTTAAGAAACATGAACCGAGGCGTACTAGGTCTTTATTGGTTGTATTTAATGCATGAGCCACTGTTTACAATCCCTATAGTTGTGCTGGGTCATGGTGTAGGAGGAGATAAGAGCTCATAGAGTTGGGGAGTTATGTATGCCACTCCACGAATGGTATTAAGGAATACAACCCGTCATTCATACAAGTGTAACAAGTAATTAACATGTAAAAGATATCTAGGGAGTAATGAAGTCTAAGTAAACACAATTTCTCCAACCACTGCTCACAACCTTAGTTTAATATTAGTTTAATTTCATTTTCATTAGTTAATTAGTTATAAAGTAGTTTTTGGGTTAGTTGATTAGCAACTAATTCCGCCCACTCCTTCAAAACCCGAGATTTTACTTGCTTTCATAAAATATAAAAACACAAAAATAATCATCTTCCATCTCTAGAACTATTAATTAGGCTTTCTAATCCTAGCGACACTATTCCTAAGCTGAACGATCAATCCCCCGGTACTTGTCACTATACTATACTACAACGATCAGGTACACTGCCTGGTGGGGGTTGTAAGCCTCGCGAGATCCCTCGAGAGGTAAAGCAAGGTGCGATTCCCACGCATCAAGAAGTTATGTAGGTGTGAAGTAATAGAAGAAGTTGTGAAGTAGTGAAGAAGTTGTGAAGTAGTGAAGAAGTCGTGAAGTTGTAAAGCCATGAAGAACTCGTGAAGCCTTGAAGAAATAGGTGTGTTGTGAAGAAGTAGTGAAGGTGTGATAAGTAGTGTAGTAGTAGTGTTGTGAAAAAGGTGTGTTGTGGTGTGAGATTGGTTCTAGCTACTATTAGAACTCGACATTTAGCTTAGTGTCGTTAAATGGTGTAAGCAAAAGTTGTGTACGGTTTTCTCCGCCAAAAGGTAGCTTGTTTAGTTGTGAAGAAAACTCTCGAGTAGGTGACTCGGGGAGTGGAGTAGGGCAAGGAAGGTGTCCTTTTAGCCGAACCACTATAAATCATCGTGTCCGGTTTGCATCCTCTTTCTCCTATCTTTTTACTTTCATTCTTGCATTTATCGCGTTATATCTATGCTTGCAAATATGTGTTGATTGTTGCTTATATTATCATGATGATTGATTGTGATGTAGTTACAAGTTAATATTATGATAGGATATAAAATTGTATGATATTGTCTAATGGACTTATATATATTATTAATACTTCTCATATCAAGTTTAACTTAATCGATAATTTGATACAAAACGTTTTAAGATTTCAAAAGGAAAACGTATTCACATAAAGATCGACCAAAGCTTCATTCACAAAACTAAGTTTCTAAAACTAATTCATAAGTGTACATATATAACCGATCATATTGATTATATGTTGTTTTCACACTAAACTCTAATTGAAGGTTTTTCAAACAAACAGTTGAATAAATTTGAATCAACATTTTGAAACCAAGTTTTTATAAAATCAAAAAGAGGGGAAAAACTATTCAACCCCCTTTCTAGTTTTCCACATTGTAGATTGGTTCTAGCTAGGATTAGGACTCGACATTCCGCTTAGTGTCGTTAAACTTGGTGTAAGCTTGTGTACGGTTTGTTTCACCATAAAGGAGTGTGTTGATTAGTGAAGTAACTCTCGAGTGTGAGACTCGGGGAGTAGAGTAGGACGAAGAGGTGCTTCGTGCCGAACCACTATAAATCATCGTGTCTGGTTTGCGTTTTCTCTTCCTTGCTCTTTACTTTCTATACTTGCATTACATTTATGTTTGTGTGGCTTGATGTGTATGTACCTGTAATATCAACTAGTTATCTTAGAAACGCAAAATACAAGAAAACTTAATCACACGAAATAAAACTGGCAAACCTACTGGTGGCGGTCCTTTATCGACCGACGGTCCCTCAAATGATAAAGGACCGTCCACCTATTTACAGGACCGTCCCCAGTGTAATCTGAATTAGATTAGAAACGTTCAAACCTTGTGTCATGCTTATGTGATTGCTTGTTGTGAGTGACATAACAACCATTTATATTTAGTCACGCTTGATCAAAAATTTAGTACGAAACATTTTAAGTTTTAAAGAGGAACGTATTCACCCCCCCCCCCCCTCTACGTTTCTACAATTTGTTATGGATAAATCAGAAACAAATCCAAACCATTTAAAAATCATTACAAACATACCTTTAGATCCTCTGATTCTTTTTTGGACGGGTTACAATCTTTGACCAACTGTTTGCAGTAAGACAACCTCTCAAACTAACATGGAAAACAAAAGAGCATTCATGTAAAGACAGTTTGATGGTCCTGTGACTGATATGAAAACTTGCGTCAAAGGGAAACAACATAAGATTTTTAAGGTGAACAACTAGCAGTACCGCTCTCTTCTTGAGTTCTAGTTTCTCCTTGTCCTTAAGAATTTTACTTTGATGTTTCTTCAATTCATCCTCTTTATTTTTCACTTCATTTTCTTGCTGCTGCAGAATTTTGTTTGCAGCCTCAAACTTATCACATTCCTGCTTGTAGTCTCGCATAAGCTCCTCAACCTCAGCAGTTATCTGCTCGTCCACCTTTGCGATACCTAAACATGACAATATAGAGTTAATATAGACGGAGGTTACTCAACTTTGTGTTTTTGTTCACTTAGGTTAATGAACAAAAGCACACAAAGTCGAGTTGCCTCCGTGTATATTAACCAAATTTATTCAAATTTATCAAACTTATATGTCAAAGATATGTAACCTCACAACCTAATGAAAACTTTTTATTAATTTATTTCTAGTCTATAATTTGTACTACTATATTCTTAGTGGTTTCTTGAATGCCATTTTACCAACATGTGTTCTTGATAAGTTGGTGGTGATAGAAGGATCACATATGCAATTAGTTAAAGACTATTTTGTTACAATAAATATACACATTTTGAGTATAGGACTTTCATAGTTATGTTAGTTTAAGTTTTCTTTTTTCAATAACTTTGATGTTCGTCAATGTATTATAGTTTAAATTCTCTTTTCTAATCATTAGCTTAGAATGGAATACGTAATATTACACTCAGTGGCGGACTCAAAATTGAAAGTTACGAGTTGCATTTCATCAAGACTAAAGAAGACTTGTAAAACAAAAGTTTGGGAAAATGTGTATTTCAGAAAAGATTTACACTATGATGGAAAAATTTCATAAGGTTCATGATCTCACTGGTTTTCCAGAATATAACATAGTATAGTGATATGACGAACAACAATAAAAAGCTGGAACAAGTCTGTTAATGAACGAAACAAAGCACTAGAGATAAACCTGAAGTATGAGCAATAACCAAATTATCATAATCCAAGATAATTTTCTTTAAGGATTTGATGCTTTCATTGTCCATGCTCTCTATCTCCTTAATCAAGAATCTTGATTATTTTTGCTATACAATATTTAAAATGGCCATTACTTAACTCAGCCGAAAATAGATGGTCTTGGAATTTTACGGGTTTGGGGGGTTTCTCCGTTGCTTTGGCTCGCAATTTTATCGATAATAATACTTTACCGGTAGTTTCTTCTAAAACTAAATGGATTAAGGAGGTACACATTAAAGTTAATACTCTAGCTTGGAAGGTGAGATTGGATTATCTTCCAACTCGTTGGAGATTATCTAATAGTGGTATGGATATTCCCTCTTTGTCTTGTCCTCTATGTGAATGGGCGGTGGAAACATCGGCTCATTTGTTTTTTAAGTGTTGTGTCGTGAAAGATATTATTCAGAAGATTGTATTTGGTGGAACGTAAATGTCATGGAGTTTTATTCTTTTGATGGTTGGGCGTCTTGGATTCTAAATTTAAGGATTTCTTCTAAACATAAGAACATTTTGAAAGGAATGTGTTATGCTTTGTGGTGGTTCATTTGGACGTTTCGGAACAAGAAAATCTTCGGCGTGATGTCTCCTTCTAAGGCGAACATTTATGATGATGTTGTGTTGTATTCCTTTTATTGGTGTCGGTATAGAAGTAAAGTGTCTTTTAGTTGAGTGGATTGGTTAAAAAATCCTTACCTAATGTCGTTGTAATTTCTAGCTTCTTGCTAGCTTCCTTAATAAAATCGCCGTTCAAAAAAAATATAAATTGAAACTTTGTTCAAAAAATATATAATTGAAGCAACATTATAACCTATTCCATTTTTCTAGACCACTAGTATGTTCAAACAACTTTGTAGATCCCACAAATACGGGTTGATGGGTTGGTATTGTTAGAGTTTGTGGATAAATATTAATATGTGTATGACTAGAATCGAACTCGAGACCACGGGATTGCACACTTTATGTATAAGAATTAAAGTTTAATAATTAATATAGAAAGTTATATTTAATTATAAATTACACAAAACAAATAAAGAACGTTAGTAATTAATGAAAATTGACTAGCATACAAAGAAAAGGACCATGTATAAAAATAGAGAACAAGAAAGATCTAGAACCCTTGTAGGCTCTTAGATCCGATCGACGACGGGTTACTAACCCAACCCAAGCTCTAACTTATTCCCTAAGTTTTGTTATCCTATAAAAGCAAGATCAAGGGTTTATTTTATGAGATCTCTTGTACGCATATTACATCATAAAACAAAACAACACTTTATTGCTTTTCCTCCTTTGTAATTCTTGACAAGTCATAGAAACATTATATATCATGCATGTGCATGGATATATAAAAAGATGTTTTCTTTCCTTTTGGTTTTATGTGATTCGACAACAACAATATTACAAAAAAGTTTTTTTTGTGATTTGGTTTATTTCGTCAATTGTTTTATTTTAAAACAAATATTGTTTTGTGTATTATTTAACTAGCAATAACTTTAATTCGTTAATAGTACGTGTGTACAAGAACGTGGTACAATCACACTATTGATTGTATCTTGGATCAATTAACAAAACGGTAAGGGGTTAATCATTGATCTTTATAAACCCTAATTAGGGTTCATGACTTGTTAAAGATTATTAAAGTTTGATTCTTGTTTAGCTAGATTCCAAAGGTACATTCTTGTTTATGTTTATGTTAATCCTTTATATGTTATAGATGTTCCTACGCTTCCGTATATGTGTTTACCTATTTATATGATTGTCATGCTATTTAAATTCTAACAGTGGTATCACGAGCTTGCTATAACATGTAATTGATTACTAAAAATACATAAAAATCAAATCTTCAATGTTTTAGATACATGTTTAGTCGTATTTATGATCTAGGGTTCATAAAATTTTCGAAAGCCTAAAAGTTTGGGGGGGGGGGGGGGTCGATTACCTCCTTATCCAATTATTAGGGTTTGTGATTAAATATTAATTTTGATTAGAAATCCTAGGTTATAAACAAGTTTATATGTTAATTGGACGTATCTTGTGAACTTATTGGTAATTGTTATGCATAAAATCTGTGACGAAACATGCATGTTAGTCATGGATTTATTGATTGATTAATTGTTTGTATTGTTTTATCACATGTAATTATTAGATAGATCTAAAATTGGGGAAGCCCCTCAATTAATTAAAATCAATTTATGTGCTATGTGGTGTGTAATTGACTATGGCCTACGCAATTGATTCGTTAATGTATGTTGTAACACCCCCAAAATACCGCAGCGGAAGACTGTGTCATAGGGGTGCTACTTCATAATACAAAGTACAAGTTATAGAAAACGAACTCTAAATGAGACGTTTTGAAAAGTTACCATTCGATTAAAGAATTCAAAGTTACAAACATGAGATTTCAAAGTATGATACATAAATGTATACAAAATGTTGAATGGTAAATGATAAAAGCGTAAGTCTTCAGAATATGCAGCTTGACTCTAAGTTCCACGCACTAGCTATCGCCTTACTAACCTAAGATAAACATGCTAAAGTGTCAATACAATGGTTGGTGAGTTCATAGAGTTTATCTTAAAACAGTTGAAAAGCCTTAAAGAATGATCACACAGCAAAGGCATTGAGAATCCACTCAGTTATAAGTCCCGCCATAAGAGACTTGTAACCTGTGTGTTCACAACCTACTGCTAACATATAGTATAATAAAGACATGTATAAGTTCATCAAGACAATTAAGCAATTAGTAGTGAGTCTCTACTTCATCTCCGAAGACCTCACTTTTATGATGTATCCAAACATTTGCAAATGTTAGGATGTATCAAAGACAACTGGGAGCCACTTCCCAAAGATTACTGGGAGCCACTTCCCAAAGAAAACTGGGAGCCACTTCCCAAAGATAAAAGACAGTCATGTATGTATGAAATCAAGTATAATGCCATCAAGTATAAGACAATCAAGTATAAAACAATCAAGTATAAATGTTTTGAGTATTTGTATAAGTAAGCAAGTAGTTGAGCATGTATCCCCCCCAAGAGTTAAAACAAGTACGAAAAGAGTAGGGGCTATGACTCACCTTAAGCTTATGTAATGAAAGTGGTAGTCGAATCGCGAAAGTCTCTAAGAGCAGCCTATAATAGAACGTTGCGACTTAGGTTTGGAGTAATGTCTAAGAATACGAAGAATTGCCTATATATGTCTTGCATAATATTCATGATGTAGTACTTTAGTATAATGTGTAAGTCCTTGAATATAAGTGGTTTATGAAACATGTATAAGTTGTATATCTCTTACTACCGTTCGGGCCGACATAATTCAGAAGTCATGGAGTAAACGTTCGAGGAGCCAGGACACTTTAACTCGTAAATCCACAACTCGTCTCGATGGCTTACTTAATGAACTCCTCACATGAGGCTCCCTACTATTGTAGTATTTGATAACATATATATATATATATATAAGTTTTGATCTTTAAAAGTTATATGGTCTTTAGCCGTGGCTTTGCCGTGACTTTGGTCATGTTATCATGGTCTTGAGACTCAACCTTGGCTTTAGCCATGGTTGTGGTCTTAGCTTTAGGTCATTAGACCTCTTGGTCTTAGTAAATCATAACTATAATATAGTGACTTTGGTCTAAAATGGGCTGTTAAGAATTTGAAGAAATTTATCACTCAGAAAGCATTTTCAGGGCTCGAGCTTCTTTAATCCTAAACGAAAACGTCGTTCCGGACAACTTTCGTGTTTTAACTTTTTGATGAATCGGACCAGAAGTGGGACTTTCAAAATCATAACTTTTTGCTATGTTTTCCTTTTTAAGTCCTCTTTAACAGTAAGTAAGTGTCAAATATCAAAGTTATACTATTGTGGTCGTGGTTTTCCATAAAAATCACTAGTTTGCTTGTTTACTTGTCATAAGTTAACATATGTATACCAATACTTGTTTTATCCATTTTTAAACATCATGAACACAATACAAAGACCATATATAGCATGAAAGAAACATAATAAGCATGAAATGATATTGAGCAAGAAAGTGTATAAGGGTTTGCTTACAACTTTTGGCTTTCTAAAGAAAGGAAGTCAAGTATAGAACTAGGACACTAAACCTAAGCTTGTAAACCCTTCACCATAACTCTTGTAACCCTTGCTAGCCTTGATCTAACCCTTGTGAAAACCATTTAACTTCAGCCCTAGTAACCTTGTGTAGCTCCTAATTCAACCATGGAATCACCAAATAAACTTAAGAACTAGGTAGGGAATACTAAGACCTTGAACTTTGTAGTGTAACTTGTATATTGAAGATCAAAGGATCATGGTGCTATGATATAAGGGTGTGGCGTTTTTGTGGTGAAGAAAGGAAGCAAATGAGCTCTCTATTTATAGTAAGAATGAGGAGGTTAGGAAGCTTGCTAGGAAAGTGCTATAACTTGGTGACAAAGTTGTAATTAAGTAAGATCTAATGGCTAAAGTCAAGATTTAACCATACATGGTGACTCCCCCCCCTCCTAAGTCGTTTTTCCAAGGATAAGGGTGACTAGATGAGTAGTCATGGTCTTTGGATGATAATATCCTAAGTATGTAGCTAGTTTTGACTCCGTAAATCACTAACCGTAAGTTTTTAAGTCACGAAACGTAAAACCGGGTATCCTAAAAATATGAAACTTGAAAGTATGGTCAAACATGTCAATATACTCCATAATAAAATATAAAATGAGTGGTAGGTTCTATTGGGTGCTAAAACCCTGCTAAAAACTGGAAACACGGGTCTAAAACGCGTAATTCGCGTAAAACGCTGAACTGAAAAACGTAAAATTCCGAAACTTTTGGAATTGTCCTAAAATGAGAGAAAATCATATTTCTATTGTTTATAATGTTTTATGGATATATCGGGATGCTGGAAGGACGTTTAAACCTAAAAGTAAATCTCGGACACGGCTTTGTGATTTTTGCAGAAATGATCCGACGAGCGTCAAACTCTCGGATTATCGTTAAAATAGTTTAACTTACGAGAATATGAAATAAAAATTTCTGAGATGAATAGTGAAAAGTGAATAGTAAAAAGTGAATAGTGAAATTTTCGGGAATGAAAGTTAACCTGAAATTTCGAATTGTTACAGTCTGTACCCCTTAAGGAGAACTTCGTCCCGAAGTTCAGTTGATGTTAATTACTTACGGTGTGTCTAAGAGAATTCGGGATTTCAGGATCTCTAAAATAGCGGTGTTCACTCTGATTCGTCTAAGATTCTGGTTAAGGAGTTATATCGGTTACAATTAAGCCCACTTATTTATAACACATTACTTACATAAAGAAGCGTCCAAATTTATGTAAGTAAGGTCTCATAAACTTATGGTTCGGAGATTTACAATTTCTTTATTTAACTGAAGAGGCGTCCCAATCCTTTTAAATAAGGAGATTCTAAATCATCCTACTTAATAATTTCCGACACAAAATCCGCCTTCTGAGGCCGATAGTAAGATAATCAAGTCATCAAATCCTTAAAGCTAAGCAATAATATTATTTAACTCAAATCTTGTGTCTAATCAAACAAGAACTGTCACAAGATCAAGTTAACTAATTAGTTATTACTGAGCTCCATGTTTTTAATGACTCGACGAATCTCTGGGGCTCCTTATAATACTAAAGTCACATCATCTAACAGCGTGGAACTAAGCAAACCTCTAACCAAAAAGCATATGTGTATGTATTGTGTGTAAGGCAAATAAAGAGGAAGGTCCCAAAGTATATAGCAGTTATAGTCTAGGCACTAAATGCAACCTAGTTCTCTATAACCAAGGCTCTGGTACCAATCTGTAACACCCCCAAAATACCGCAGCGGAAGACTGTGTCATAGGGGTGCTACTTCATAATACAAAGTACAAGTTATAGAAAACGAACTCTAAATGAGACGTTTTGAAAAGTTACCATTCGATTAAAGAATTCAAAGTTACAAACATGAGATTTCAAAGTATGATACATAAATGTATACAAAATGTTGAATGGTAAATGATAAAAGCGTAAGTCTTCAGAATATGCAGCTTGACTCTAAGTTCCACGCACTAGCTATCGCCTTACTAACCTGAGATAAACATGCTAAAGTGTCAACACAATGGTTGGTGAGTTCATAGAGTTTGTCTTAAAACAGTTGAAAAGCCTTAAAGAATGATCACACAGCAAAGGCATTGAGAATCCACTCAGTTACAAGTCCCGCCATAAGAGACTTGTAACCTGTGTGTTCACAACCCACTGCTAACATATAGTATAATAAAGACATGTATAAGTTCATCAAGACAATTAAGCAATTAGTAGTGAGTCTCTACTTCATCTCCGAAGACCTCACTTTTATGATGTATCCAAACATTCGCAAATGTTAGGATGTATCAAAGACAACTGGGAGCCACTTCCCAAAGATTACTGGGAGCCACTTCCCAAAGAAAACTGGGAGCCACTTCCCAAAGATAAAAGATAGTCATGTATGTATGAAATCAAGTATAATGCCATCAAGTATAAGACAATCAAGTATAAAACAATCAAGTATAAATGTTTTGAGTATTTGTATAAGTAAGCAAGTAGTTGAGCATGTATCCCCCCCAAGAGTTAAAACAAGTACGAAAAGAGTAGGGGCTATGACTCACCTTAAGCTTATGTAATGAAAGTGGTAGTCGAATCGCGAAAGTCTCTAAGAGCAGCCTATAATAGAACGTTGCGACTTAGGTTTTGAGTAATGTCTAAGAATACGAAGAATTGCCTATATATGTCTTGCATAATGTTCATGATGTAGTACTTTAGTATAATGTGTAAGTCCTTGAATATAAGTGGTTTATGAAACATGTATAAGTTGTATATCTCTTACTACCGTTCGGGCCGACATAATTCAGAAGTCATGGAGTAAACGTTCGAGGAGCCAGGACACTTTAACTCGTAAATCCACAACTCGTCTCGACGGCTTACTTAATGAACTCCTCACATGAGGCTCCCTACTATTGTAGTATTTGATAACATATATATATAAGTTTTGATCTTTAAAAGTTATATGGTCTTTAGCCGTGGCTTTGCCGTGACTTTGGTCATGTTATCATGGTCTTGAGACTCAACCTTGGCTTTAGCCATGGTTGTGGTCTTAGCTTTAGGTCATTAGACCTCTTGGTCTTAGTAAATCATAACTATAATATAGTGACTTTGGTCTAAAATGGGCTGTTAAGAATTTGAAGAAATTTATCACTCAGAAAGCGTTTTCAGGGCTCGAGCTTCTTTATTCCTGAACGAAAACGTCGTTCCGGACAACTTTCGTGTTTTAACTTTTTGATGAATCGGACCAGAAGTGGGACTTTCAAAATCATAATTTGATCAGAATGCTATTTAGGCAGATTTGCCGTTTTGGTTTCGTTAACTTCAAATGGTCATAACTTTTGACTCGTGTACTCGTTTTGGGTGATTAAAATTGCTATGTTTTCCTTTTTAAGTCCTCTTTAACAGTAAGTAAGTGTCAAATATCAAAGTTATACTATTGTGGTCGTGGTTTTCCATAAAAATCACTAGTTTGCTTGTTTACTTGTCATAAGTTAACATATGTATACCAATACTTGTTTTATCCATTTTTAAACATCATGAACACAATACAAAGACCATATATAGCATGAAAGAAACATAATAAGCATGAAATGATATTGAGCAAGAAAGTGTATAAGGGTTTGCTTACAACTTTTGGCTTTCTAAAGAAAGGAAGTCAAGTATAGAACTAGGACACTAAACCTAAGCTTGTAAACCCTTCACCATAACTCTTGTAACCCTTGCTAGCCTTGATCTAACCCTTGTGAAAACCATTTAACTTCAGCCCTAGTAACCTTGTGTAGCTCCTAATTCAACCATGGAATCACCAAACAAACTTAAGAACTAGGTAGAGAATACTAAGACCTTGAACTTTGTAGTGTAACTTGTATATTGAAGATCAAAGGATCATGGTGCTATGATATAAGGGTGTGGCATTTTTGTGGTGAAGAAAGGAAGCAAATGAGCTCTCTATTTATAGTAAGAATGAGGAGGTTAGGAAGCTTGCTAGGAAAGTGCTATAACTTGGTGACAAAGTTGTAATTAAGTAAGATCTAATGGCTAAAGTCAAGATTTAACCACACATGGTGACTCCCCCCCCCTCCTAAGTCGTTTTTCCAAGGATAAGGGTGACTAGATGAGTAGTCATGGTCTTTGGATGATAATATCCTAAGTATGTAGCTAGTTTTGACTCCGTAAATCGCTAACCGTAAGTTTTTAAGTCACGAAACGTAAAACCGGGTATCCTAAAAATATGAAACTTGAAAGTATGGTCAAACATGTCAATATACTCCATAATAAAATATAAAATGAGTGGTAGGTTCTATTGGGTGCTAAAACCCTGCTAAAAACTGGAAACACGGGTCTAAAACGCGTAATTCGTGTAAAACGCTGAACTGAAAAACGTAAAATTCCAAAACTTTTGGAATTGTCCTAAAATGAGAGAAAATCATATTTCTATTGTTTATAATGTTTTATGGATATATCGGGATGCTGGAAGGACGTTTAAACCTAAAAGTAAATCTCGGACACGGCTTTGTGATTTTTGCAGAAATGATCCGACGAGCGTCAAACTCTCGGATTATCGTTAAAATAGTTTAACTTACGAGAATATGAAATAAAAATTTCTGAGATGAATAGTGAAAAGTGAATAGTAAAAAGTGAATAGTAAAATTTTCGGGAATGAAAGTTAACCTGAAATTTCGAATTGTTACATATGTGGCTCACTTCCATTATGAAGGGAAGGCCTTAGTTGATTACATGCATATTGGAAACCTAGAATTGATTTGATTAGGGTTTATCTAATCAAGTATGCATGTGGCTAATTGTTTCACTTTTATACATGTTATGTTTATTAGTTGATTAATTTGTTTTATTACTTGTTTTATTGTTTTGTTGGACAAGTTGTAAACAATAAAAGGGTAATTTTTAGAAAAGAAAATTAATTGGACTAATAATGGTGAAACTTGAAGTGATAAATTATGAATCTTGCAAGGTCTTATGTGCCGACAATGGTTCGCTTCGCACGGTAATTGGCTCCCAGGAGAGACTAGCAAGATTTATACTTTATTACATGTTTTTAAGACTAAAGTCATAAACTTTTGCTTGATTGATGTTTTTGTACATATGGTTTTAAAAGTAAGCCTTCTATAAACAAATTCATAGTGATGGAAACGAGGTTTGGAAAGAGCCTATAGTCTACCTTGGTTTCTACACTTAAGAGTGCGTCTAAGACGACTTACCTATATCACCATCTTATGTACAATATCATTTTAAGGGTGATTTACCTCAATTCCACTTTGGTGGGTGATAATTGTAGGTACTTCTTTAATTGGTGAACTCGATACCTCAAATAAAACTTTTTGACTTAATCTTAGCAAATGGGTAATAAAAAGGTTTTGAAAACTTATGTTTTAAAGATGAGTGCATGCATCTTCATACATATTTTGATTGTCACATCAAATTAATACCCTAAAATTTAAGTTACATGACATCTAACTATAAGAAACACTTGTAGTTATTATTTGGTAAACGTGAGACGCAGGCTAAAATTTTATTGACAAGGTAAAATTATGTTAATGCGTGAGACCATATATGGAGATTTTACTATTTCTAAGTTAGACGACTTAATTAAGTTGTGCGTGAGACCTAGAACTTAAGGCATGAGATGGGATGAAACATGCTTACATTGCAAATTGATGAATCAATTTGATGTAATTCCCATAATGATCTAGGAATTGGAAAATTGTTTGCCAATTATTGTTCGACAGATTACCATCTTTTATACTTTCATTACTAGCAGATCAACTGATGTAGTGAAATCTATGAAAAGTTGGATCCAAGATTTTCAAGAAAATTAGTTGGATGTATGAATATATCCTTGGGTATTATATTTTCTTGGATATATGAATTATCGAAAATACTAAAATTGAATTTTGTAAATTCTTTTAAATGTATTAATGCAACATTAAAACCGTAAACATAAGTTATTCTTTTATCAAGTAAATTGATCTACACCCGTACGGGTTTTTGGTTAGAGTCCACTTTACTAAAAGAATAAACCTATTCTTCTTTCCATAAGGAGAAGTGTGAGACTTAGTCCTATTCCTTTTCATGAATGATAAAGGTATAATAGGAAAATTAGAATTGTCTAAATTCTAAATACATATCTCATAGCAACTTTAATAGTTAAGAGAAATTGCATATTTTCCGTAAGAGATTTTATTACCTTCTTTGGTAATCAAATTCTCCTGTAACATTTGGTTAACTGGAAAACATGTGTAATCTTTTATGAGTTATTAAATTAGAATCTAGATGAAGTACCGCAAAATGATAAAAGACAAACTAGCATATTTTATCTAGTTGTTTTGCATTGATCATTTATAGGTACTACATACAATTGTTGGAATGGTATACCTAATTAAGGAAAAAATTGTATGCCAGTCTTTTCAAGTTAATAGTTTGGAATGTGATGAATCACATTTACGTAGTAGAATAAATTCTTTTAGTACCTAAGTAATTATTACAAATGGGTTTTCTCAAAGATGCAGGAAAGTGAATAACACACTATTTCCTTTCAATATGAAACACTTACAATGTTGTCATATTCAGTGGGAGTATTGTGTTATAATTACTGAATAAGGAATTATTGTAATGATCTCTAATTCAGTGAGAGCTGCAAGCTTTATTGTCTTGGTAGTAATCCAGATTATCTTTTGGATGTCTCAAGATAAACACTTTCCAAATATAGACACTAAATTTTCAATGATAGTCATGTGCGTTTCATTGTTAATTAAGTATCTCTCTTTCTACTAGTTATGCTAATATAATTGACACAATCATATTGTTCATATTAACAAATGCGTACGTGTTGTTTATATGGTACATGGTGCTGCTCCATGCACAAGTGGGAGAAATCTCTATTGTGTGCAAGGTTCAACACATAAGAATATGATTTAAAGGATTCTCTTTACTGCAAAGTAAGAGACTCACATTATAATATGAATAATACACATCTAATCTAAGAAACACTTGGTGTTACAATTTAGCTTAAGGGAGACCTTGACTAGATTATAACAACAAGGTGAATTTCCATGATTACGTGAGACCATACATGGATAATTTACTGTTTCTAAAATTAGATAGCTATTAGACCATGTGTCAATATGATAACTAGACAACTTCAACTATAATATTTATGTATTATTAGAATGACATAAATAAATGAAGTAAAGAAATTAACTTGAAATTACTATTGAAACCAAATGGTGGTGTTCAAGAATACTTTAGTTATACTAGTTTATATCTTCTTATAAATATGAAGTCTTTTAAGTATTACAAGACTTATAATAAAGTAAGACGTTAACTTGTCATGGTTTTTAATTAAGACATATACAAGAAGTCATTGATTTGATCAATGATTAATAACGTATAGTGGGATTATAACACGTTTATGTTTTGATGAGACATGAACATGAAGTGACTTGGTCAAAAGTACTTGTGTTATAAAGCATGCAATTGGTTTGGAAATACTATTGTACCACTAAGTTGACTTAGTTGGTAAATATATATGCCAAAAGGAATATGGTTATCTTATATATTGTTAGTTTGTCTTACAATATTATTTCTAATGAATTACCACATATTTATGGTATGTTCAGTTAGGGAAATCAAACTCTTGTTATATTGTTTGATTAAAGATAACTATGACTTATTTTCTTCCAAAAGTTATCAAGGTTAGAAAATTGAGTATGGATTGAATATACTCAATTAGACTCCTAGAAGATTAATAAGACATCATTGAATTATGAAATGTGATGAAGCATATTGATGAGGCGAAAAATGATCCGTTTTTAGGGGGTCATTTAAGCCCGAATCCGAATTTATTTGATCAAATATTGCCCTAAATCGTTCCTTTTGTGATTTTAGGTGTTTGGAGAGTGAATTCTGGAAAAGAGGCTATTTTGGACGTTTTTGGAGCATAAAGTGAAGAAAACAACAAAGTACCAAATCCAAGCTGGAATTACAAGGTGATGGCGTCAAGGATTTACTCTTGACGGCGTCAGAAAGGATGAATATTTTACCGAAGGTTGTGAAGGCGTCAGATGAAGAGATGACGGCGTCAAAATGACCAAGATTAATTTACCGAGGGTGGTGACGGCGTCACATAGGCCGTCACGATTGGATCTAGGGCGTCCGAGGAAGTATATGGCGGCGAGTTGACGGCGTCAGATTTTACTCTTGACGCCGTCAGGACGATTTTCCTATATATAGTTTTCTAGTTTTTTCATTAAAGAGAGAGAAGTTTTGGTGAAACCCTAAAGACGATTTTGGTGCCTCTTTTACAGGTTTTTCAAGGGTTCCAAACCCTTGAGACCTTGCATTGTAATTGAGATAAGTATACTCTTAATTCAATCAATATGTCTATGTGTTGGTTGTCTATCTTTTGTTCTTATCTTAATTCTACTATGCTAGGCTAAATTTCCTTTGTGTTTGCTTAGATCTAATGAAACCTAGATGTTGATTATGTGTTGATTACTTGTCTATTCTTGTTTTGAACGAATGATATTATATGTTAGGCTTAAGAAAACTGGCAGATCTCCAAATGGTAACATGCTTGAACGTCTTAAGAAACATGAACCGAGGCGTACTAGGTCTTTATTGGTTGTATTTAATGCATGAGCCACTGTTTACAATCCCTATAGTTGTGCTGGGTCATGGTGTAGGAGGAGATAAGAGCTCATAGAGTTGGGGAGTTATGTATGCCACTCTACGAATGGTATTAAGGAATACAACCCGTCATTCATACAAGTGTAACAAGTAATTAACATGTAAAAGATATCTAGGGAGTAATGAAGTCTAAGTAAACACAATTTCTCCAACCACTGCTCACAACCTTAGTTTAACATTAGTTTAATTTCATTTTCATTAGTTAATTAGTTATAAAGTAGTTTTTTGGGTTAGTTGATTAGCAACTAATTCCGCCCACTCCTTCAAAACCCGAGATTTTACTTGCTTTCATAAAATATAAAAACACAAAAATAATCATCTTCCATCTCTAGAACTATTAATTAGGCTTTCTAATCCTAGCGACACTATTCCTAAGCTGAACGATCAATCCCCCGGTACTTGTCACTATACTATACTACAACGATCAGGTACACTGCCTGGTGGGGGTTGTAAGCCTCGCGAGATCCCTCGAGAGGTAAAGCAAGGTGCGATTCCCACGCATCAAGTTTTTGGCGCCGCAGCCCGGGGAATAGTTATTGTTTAGGTTGAATTTGATTTTTATTAGGTCTACTCATTAGATTCCTTTTTAGTGAGATTTTTATTTTCTTTTTAGTAGCTTTCTTGTAGTCTATCTTTTTCTTTGTGCCCTTTGTTTGTGAAACCATTTTCATTTGTCTCCATGGCGGATGAAATTCCATTTAGATCATTAACTATAGAGGAACAATTAGTTTACTCGGATAGATTTGCCTCCTGTTGTTCCAATGAATTTTTAAGTGATCTTACATATATACAAGAGGAGATGGGTGTAAAGTTAGATGGGTTTGATGAATTTTATGCATGTGTGTTTTCTATTAGACGATCATTTTTAGGATCAATTCCTTTTAGTGAGACCCTATGAATTTTGAGAGAAGCTTCCTAACCATAACCCATGAGTTCAACGAATTGGTGGATTCGTGTGAGCGAGATGGCCTAATTTCTAAGGACATAAACTTAGAATCAAACCAAGATTATGAGATGGTTAGTGTTGAACTACCTAGTTGCATGAGCGGGATAGATTTCACCAAAACATACGACACACATGAGGTTAGAGTTGAGCCACCTAGTTGCATGTCATGGTTAGGTACTACCATAATACAAGATGAACACATAGGTGATATTGATGTGATGGAAGAGATAGTAGAAAACCCAAGCCCACTAAGTACCCCACAAGTCCTACCATCATTTGAGGCATATACACCGCCCGTGACTTACCCGGAAGAAGTAGAAGAAACTTTAGGAATTCCTATGGAGGTAGAACCCTTGGACCAGGCACCACTTGAGGATATAGGTTTGAACACTTGTAGTGATAACCTTACTCCTAGTTCTAGGGAATTTCCTAGTGTTGATGAACCGGAACCTCAACCTTTACACAACTTCCCATCCTTAGATTTATTTCTAGGAGACAAAAGAGGAACCGACCCACCCATCAACCTATATTATCCGGGTAGTTTTAGGATGAAGGAAGCCATTCACTCACCCCCTTCACCTTACGTGGCATATTCACACCCTAAGGGTGTGTATCGCTACTTTCACCCACACTTAATCCTAAGTGTAGGGAAAACCTCCCCTATTTCCATTAAATAAGGGTAGAGTCAGGCTCGTGACTCGAACAAAAACAAGCGCTTCTTGGGAGGCAACCCATGTTTTTAATTGTTTGATGTTTTTATTTTATTTATTTGTTTGTGTCATATATGCTTAATCATAGTTGTTTAATTTTCATGTTTCGAATAATTTGTGAAAATGCTTTATTTTGTTTTTAACCTCGTCTTAATTGCATATAAAGGTATTTTACAAAAAGATAAGTGTAGGGAAATTTATATCTTGTTAAAAAGAACTAAATTCGAACATGAAAACTTCACAATTCATGATTAGCATATATTTTATCTTGTTTGTGTGTCAATAATTGTGGATATGTTTTATGAATTCCTATTTGTAATTCATTCCACAAGTATCCTATCCTTTTGTTGCTTTGTCTTGTTTTTATTCCTAAGTCTGGAATTACATCTAGTTGTGAGTTATCTTTGTTCGGCTTGATGCTTTGGGTTTTTGTAGTTGTTTTGTCAGGATTTACAGGTTATGTTCGACAAGGAGATGATTTATATTCTGGAAGTGAAGCTTTGATTGTTCGTTTTCTTGGAAGAAGATTTAACCTGGCCAACCTATAATCCATACCGAGCGAATCAGGGGAGTATTTGATTTCATTCTCTTTACTTCTTAACTTTTACATTCTTTACTTGAACATTGGGGACAATGTTCATCCTAAGTGTAAGGGGAGGGTAAAAAGATGATACCTTACATATGCACTTTCGCTTGAGTTTGTTTTGTTTGATAGTAGATGAGTAATAAAACTATGAGAAATACTTGTTAGTGCAATTTTAGCGCCAAATTTAAAATTTTTTACAACATTTAGGAGTGAAACTTTAGCCATAGCAAGCGTCTCATGGATAGGAGGTTGTATGACTAGCACATAACCGTATATTCAGAAAAATTTTCCACCCAAAAATGTGAGGTTCGCCTTTAGATTTGATAGGAAAAGCATTCATTATTGGTGCTTATGAGTGTACCGGTAGCATTTAGATTCTAGAACTTGCGTTAGTGATGCATCCCGAGACCGCTAGTGAGACTACATTCGTGTAGTAGGATTTACTACATGATAAGAGGCATTAGGATCACCCTTGTGTTAAACCCGTATTACGATTACTTGACCATTTAAGTCATATTACTTGGCTAGTTAAGTCAACTAATTTTTCCCACACCCTTAGCGTTGTACTCATTTTTAGTACACAATACCCCTAGTACACCCCTCCGAGCCTATCTTTTCGTTTCTAACTTTAAGCAGTTTACTTAAAGGAAGAATTTGTTACACCCCACTTAAATGTACACCCAAATCGCCTTAGCCTTCCGTGTATGCGCTCATTTTTAGTGCATTATTGTTATTTGTTAAACCCTAAGTTAACTATCTAATTGATTACATGGTTGCTAAGTCGAGTCATATCCTTGTACATATTGTTTTGGGACGATTGGGACTCATGGGTAAGTACTTATTTTATGGAGTAATGGGGAAGAACATCATTTATTACCCCCATATGTACGTTAATCTTAAAAGTGCTCCAAGTGTTTTGATTTTCTTAATTCGAGTTATTAGATTAGTTAATTGTAAAGTATGTAAAGATTCAAGTGTAAGGGGAATTCTCATCCCCTATGATGTATTATTTCGGATGGTAGGGTAAGAGTGTATGCAAAAAAAAAAAAAAAAAAAAAAAAAAAAAAAATCGAAAAAATCAAGAAAAAGAAAAAAAAAATAGAAAAGAAAGAGAGAAAAAACATACGGACTACCATCCCGTTTTCATTCTATGTTCATTTTATGTTTTTAGTTATTTTTCATTTATTAGCTTAAGTCGAGTCTAGTCTTGGCTTAGCAACGCCATCTTGTACATGTAATTAACTAAGATTGTTAACTCGCCACCAGTGAAATCCCCTTTATCCAACAAAACCGTGTAATTCATATCCCTACACCTAACGTTATAACCCTTTAAAAAGACCTCTTTGATAGTTTATCCTAGGTGCTTACGCCATGTGGTGGAGGTTTGATCCTTTCCCAAGCCTATGGTAATCTATTTTGCTATGACAGGTAGTGAGAGATATCTTCCATTTCCATAATGTTATATTACTTTATTACACCCGAGAGATGTGAGTATCTAAACACTATTTGTGAGGTGCTTGTGTATGACTTCCGTGCTTGTCTATTGGTCTTTAGTGGAACGATTATTTGTTGTAATTACTTTTATATTAGTGTTAAATGACCCCTAACTTGTCTTTTGAGTAGAATAAAAGCTCATTTGCTTGAGGACAAGCAAATCTCAAGTGTAAGGGTATATGATGAGGCGAAAAATGATCCGTTTTTAGGGGGTCATTTAAGCCCGAATCCGAATTTATTTGATCAAATATTGCCCTAAATCGTTCCTTTTGTGATTTTAGGTGTTTGGAGAGTGAATTCTGGAAAAGAGGCTATTTTGGACGTTTTTGGAGCATAAAGTGAAGAAAACAACAAAGTACCAAATCCAAGCTGGAATTACAAGGTGACGGCGTCAAGGATTTACTCTTGACGGCGTCAGAAAGGATGAATATTTTACCGAAGGTTGTGAAGGCGTCAGATGAAGAGATGACGGCGTCAAAATGACCAAGATTAATTTACCGAGGGTGGTGACGGCGTCACATAGGCCGTCACGATTGGATCTAGGGCGTCCGAGGAAGTATATGGCGGCGAGTTGACGGCGTCAGATTTTACTCTTGACGCCGTCAGGACGATTTTCCTATATATAGTTTTCTAGTTTTTTCATTAAAGAGAGAGAAGTTTTGGTGAAACCCTAAAGACGATTTTGGTGCCTCTTTTACAGGTTTTTCAAGGGTTCCAAACCCTTGAGACCTTGCATTGTAATTGAGATAAGTATACTCTTAATTCAATCAATATGTCTATGTGTTGGTTGTCTATCTTTTGTTCTTATCTTAATTCTACTATGCTAGGCTAAATTTCCTTTGTGTTTGCTTAGATCTAATGAAACCTAGATGTTGATTATGTGTTGATTACTTGTCTATTCTTGTTTTGAACGAATGATATTATATGTTAGGCTTAAGAAAACTGGCAGATCTCCAAATGGTAACATGCTTGAACGTCTTAAGAAACATGAACCGAGGCGTACTAGGTCTTTATTGGTTGTATTTAATGCATGAGCCACTGTTTACAATCCCTATAGTTGTGCTGGGTCATGGTGTAGGAGGAGATAAGAGCTCATAGAGTTGGGGAGTTATGTATGCCACTCCACGAATGGTATTAAGGAATACAACCCGTCATTCATACAAGTGTAACAAGTAATTAACATGTAAAAGATATCTAGGGAGTAATGAAGTCTAAGTAAACACAATTTCTCCAACCACTGCTCACAACCTTAGTTTAACATTAGTTTAATTTCATTTTCATTAGTTAATTAGTTATAAAGTAGTTTTTTGGGTTAGTTGATTAGCAACTAATTCCGCCCACTCCTTCAAAACCCGAGATTTTACTTGCTTTCATAAAATATAAAAACACAAAAATAATCATCTTCCATCTCTAGAACTATTAATTAGGCTTTCTAATCCTAGCGACACTATTCCTAAGCTGAACGATCAATCCCCCGGTACTTGTCACTATACTATACTACAACGATCAGGTACACTGCCTGGTGGGGGTTGTAAGCCTCGCGAGATCCCTCGAGAGGTAAAGCAAGGTGCGATTCCCACGCATCACATATTAAGTCTTAAATTGGAGTTCTGAATTTGTTAAACTACTTATGTGTAGGTCATTAACAAAAGAATGTCAGGAACTGTCAATATGTATTTGTAATATCCCAAAAAGAAAATATTATATTGTCACTTTAAATGCTAAGTATTTATATTCTATATAATACTAAAGGCAATTGATAGTATTTTATCTTGAAAAGATAGAATTACAAGATACATAATATTCTAAAAACACACTAGTGAAAATCATGATGAGGCTAAACATGTAAATGATAAACCTCAAGATGATGGAATTCTCATTCATAGATCCACTTAGATATCTCAGATATTCAATTAATATGCTGACGATTATATGATGAAGTATTACCAAATAATGAATTGGGTAAATTACTTGTTAGTGCAAATATTACTATATTTAATCTATACAGTCTCGTTTGTTTTGATTGATGACAAACGTATAACTCGATACATAACGTGAAATGTACAAGCTACTTGTAATCATACTTTGTCTCAATAAACATTCAACACCTCTCAACGTCTCGAGTCATCGTATGCTACAACACAGGTTCGTACATGTTTGTTATGTTGCATTATGATCAAACCCCTTGACCAACCATTTAGAATGACTAAAATACTTTTAGGGTCTTTAAGTATTTTAGGTGTCAAATAGAATAAGTGCCACTTTAGGTGTTAAAGTAATATTAGTAAGTTTTACAAATGATAACAATGTGATGACATTAGGAATCAAATATTTTTAGTAACTCATTAACTTACTATAACAATATTACTTAGGTAATATATACATTTTACATGTTTACCTTCATATATATTTCTTAATCTTAAAATAGAAATATATATATATACATCACATCATGTGCATTTATGGAAAGGTTGAGTGTTTGACTTTCCATAAGACCTCTTACACATTTTTGGAAGCATTCTATTTTGATTCAATGTGTGTTTGACTAACTTGATGTGACCTTGGTTGGTTTGGATACTTTATTGCAAGACACTTCTGTCAGTCCTGGTGGAACCTTCGGGTTACACGGGCGGAACCCATTCTAGGGTTCCACCGGATCCGCCAGGATGCTGTTTGGTTTTGCTATAAATATCAAACCACTTGCTAGTTTTTCTCTTGATGACTTTGAATATACTTTCTCTCCATCATAAAACACATATCTAGATCAGTAGCAAACAATGTAGAAACACACATGAGTCACCCTTTCAATAATGATCATAATGCTTCTAACATTCATCTTTGTTGTAAGCATATCATACTTCATGATCCACCAAGAAGGTTACAAGATCTTGAAGTCATTATTCATTAAAGCATTCCAACATATGAAGATTCAAGGGCACTTGACATCCTCAATGATTGAAGACTTCTTATTCAAGAAGTTCATGTAGATTAGGCATGCATATCCATTAGAATTTTATGCCATGGATCATCATTGTATCATAACAATATAGATTAGATGGTTTATGTGTTTGTGCCATAAAACACAAGGTTTTTATGTTGGGCCACAAAACATAGTGGGAGTGGTTGTACCCTTGGTAAAGAACTCGACATCTAGCTTAGTGTCGGAAATATTGTATAAGCGACGATAGGAGTGGTTGTACCTTGTAAAAGAACTCGGTATCTAGCTTTGTACCAGATAAAGTGTAAGCGACGATTGTATGGTTTTCTCCGCCGAGAAGGGAGGTTGTTGATCTAGTGAAGTAACTCTCGAGTTGGGTACTCGAGGAGTGGAGTAGGGCGGAGAGGAGATCCGTGACCGAACCACTATAAATCCTGGTGTTCGGTTTGCACTTTCCTTTTACTTATTGCTTTACTTTAATGTTTGCATTATGTGATTGTTTGTGTTGTGACTTGTTGATTATGCTTGTATGATAACATGTCTTAAGTTTATGCTAGCCATAAACTAAAATTAACATCTTTCATATTAGAACAAGCTAAGAATGGATATTTGATACAACAAGTTTAAAGAGTTTTAAATGGTAACGTATTCACCCCCCCCCCCCCCCTCTACGTTTTTCACAATTGGTATCTGAGCTTCGTAGCTCTTATTTTCAAAACAAATGGTTTTTAAAATGGAGCACGATCCATGTATCAAATTACCATTGAAGCGGAATATAATATGAAAAATGTTTCGTTAAGTATACTTAGAAATTTTGCGGTTAAATATTACTTTTTATACAAGCTTGAAGGTGTCATTGAAAAATAAAAGAAAATATTTCTTAAAAATTTGTAAGTGTCAAATTATGTGGTTAGAGCTAATGTACGTAAAATATGTTTTTAAAAGGAGTGCTAGGGTTAACTATAAATTTAGTTGAAAAATCACCTCCGTAAATGTTTAGATAAGTCACATAAGAAGTAATGATGTTAAAATAGGTGTATTATATGTTTACTAACAAATCTATTAAGTCCTACATATTCTCGCTATGCGAAATACATGTTTTTAGCATTTTGTGAAAATTTGTTACAGCAGACCCCGTGGATCCCGCGGAACCCTCAGAAGGGTTCCTTGCACTTTGGACGAGGGTTCCTTGGCTGCACAGTCAAATTTTTTTGTAAATTTCAAAAACTCATAACTAATTAACCGTAAGTCCGTAGGAATCGCGCCACCTATCAATTTGAAAGGAGTTGTGTCTACTTTCTTTTAAAAATGATGTTATGGCCTAAATATAATCTGAATTCAAAAGATTAAACCAAATACTTCAATGTGTTCAAAATATCAAGTTTCATTTTGACATAGAAACTCAAACTTTTTAGTTAGGCCACATAAGTTAGTATCCTTTGAACATTGACATTATTTTCTTTGAAACTAAATAATATTGTGATATTCATATATGCAAAGGAAACTAATCAAGCTTGGCATACATCGTCATATTTAAACGCAAAATGACGAAAAATATATTTCTTTTTATGTTATGCTAAATGACTACTTGTTTTAGTTGTATGCATATATGGTATTTGCTTTTTGAAAATTATGATTGCATTTGTTTATTTGTGATTCATGAGTGTTTATCTTGTCATGATATTCATTTGCTTGTTTGCCGAATTCATGTTTATACACAATAGGATATTTGCTAGATTGTGTGTACTAAGTTGAAAATTTGTATTTGTATTGCTTATTGATTTAGATATTCTTCCTTGCATATGTTTTGGGATTATTTTACGTAATTCACTTAGGAATGAGGATTAAGTAATACTAATTAAATATCTTGGAATATGGTCACGCATCTAAATGAGTCACTACATTTTTAAACATGTAGTATTCTTGTAAAATGGTGTTTGGTGTACATGCTTCTACAATGATGTTTAAAGAATGTGTTGTGCTATAAGATAGAAACTCATCTTAGATTGATCATGCAAACTAACCGTATCATGTTTGGATGATAACACTTTGTTGTTATCAATTTCCTATGTTTGGCTTAATTTCTATTTATGGTAAGCTCATAATCCTCGGCTTAATCTATATGCTAACATGTGTTAGAATATGTGTTTTTGGTTTTAATCTATCACATCTAATTAGGTGCATATGTTCCAAGTATTATTAGGATACTTGAACGAGTTTCGGGAGTCAATAAATGTCCATTGTTAAGGAGTGTTTGGCACTACTTGAAATTTGAACTATTTGGTAGTCAAACAATGTGTTTCATGGATATATGTACTTCTAGGATCTTTTGTTATCT
The DNA here is from genome assembly GCA_030686995.1 of Artemisia argyi. Classification (NCBI taxonomy): domain Eukaryota; kingdom Viridiplantae; phylum Streptophyta; class Magnoliopsida; order Asterales; family Asteraceae; genus Artemisia; species Artemisia argyi. The sequence goes on along the minus strand of JARVZY010012386.1, from coordinate 483,273 downwards.
TTGTACATTGTCTTGTACTAATGGATATGCAGGTAGACAACATTTGGGATGTTGTCAACTTTCAAGTTTATGGATATTTCACTAAGTATAGTGAAATTCGCTAGCCCCCGGTCTAAGTCTATCGGTAAGAGTGTTTCTACATCCATTTCTTGCATTTCCTAATCAGATATGGTATAAAGTTTTGTTTCTAGGAGTTTTCAAAAAATTTGAAAATCGTCTCGATAGTCAAAATAGTGGACTGCCACTTTTTTCAGAACTGGCGGATCCAAATTTTGGGTTCCGCCAGTGTGGTTACTGGGTACTCCAGAATTTGGCCCAATGGACCAGGCGAAACCAAAAACTGGGTTCCGCCTGTGTATTGCGAGGGTTCCGCCAGTCCTGCAGACTCCTTCTTAAATTTTCATTTAAATCCCTCACTCAAGATCACTCACTTTCATCACTAGGATTCTTCTCACTAATGTTCACTCATATTAGGATTAGGACATCTCACCTGCACCTTTAAGATAATCATCTATAATAATACTTTCAAACTTCACAAGAATAATCCAAGATAGCTTTCTCCTTAGAGGAAGGAATCCGGAAACTTGTTCCTTGCAATCCTCGAACCATTGAGTATGTGATCACTACACACACTCACTGCATTCGTTTGTCCTTTACTCATTCATTAGCTTGATTTGTTAATTGACAACTTCCTAACCAATCCGGACTCGTTATTTGGAAAGATTACATACAATATCACAATCACAAGTCCAACTTATGACTATATATATTGTCTTGTATCTACATATGTTACCTCACTTGGTTAACATGAAAATAATGTATCATCCTTCAAGACGATAAGGATTTACATCAAGTCATAACTTACTATTAAGTTATAGATGTATTATCGAGTCTTGCTATCCTTTTATGATATCCAATCTCAACTAAGTAGGATTGACAACTTAAGTATTTCGTTCGAAATATTCAAGTAAACTTGACTTACTACCGTAGTCATTAAATGTCATATCCGAAAATCAACACCCAAGGATTTTAACACTGTTTGTTAAAACACTCATCACGACTAGAGCACTTATCGTAATACTCTCCCAATCAATAGGAACAAAAACAAATGTCAATAGGTTTTCATCCTTAAACATTTAGCACTTAAGTTCACTTGTTCTTTCACCATCATCTCATCACATTCACCTTGTGATATATCTCAGCCCATAAGCTTCACAAGCATGAGCAAAACTTCAAGCATCTTCCTCATAACCTTTCATCACTCAAACCTCAAACAACCAATGTGAAATGAGAAACCGAGTTATCCTTTGTCCTATTAATATCGAGTCATCCACCATTTCCATGCCCTCAAAGAAACCAAGAGTCAATATCATCTTCACCAATAACTCCACCTAGTCATCTTCACAAGAAGATTCCACAATGTAACCAAACAAGTGTGTCATCCCCACTACAACCTAACCCATTAAGATTAAACCACCTTTCATGATACATAAACTTATACCCTTGTGTCGCTCTTTGAAACAAAAAGCAATTGTCATATCCATACACTCATTAACATATTTGTCTATGTCGTCAAAAGTCAAGTGAATTTCATTATGAAATGCGTCTTTTCCACTTTCTAGCAAGTAAAGAACACAAAGAAGATATCCAAGCTTCAAGTGTTGTCAAGCAATCACCACCTCATTTCACATATCCACTCTCGGTTGTCAACCATACTTTACCACCTATAGGATTAGAACCTTCACCATCAAATGAACATGAAGCACACATTCAATTACACTAGGTTTAGGTAGTATCACTTTCACAAGTTATTAGAGTATTAGCAATACTTTTAACTTCTGCATATGTCTCATTAAACCTCAAATCAACATCTGCAAGTTCTAGGATCTATAGCCTCCTCATCATCTCCTCATTCTTGTTTTCATAAGCATAGTGACTTTATTCCGCGTGATAACCCTACTTATTGAAACACATCGTATGTGTCTATTTCCTTTCAAGCGTTCATCATAACCAAATCTTGCTCATAACCCAATTCAAACCCTATGCCTATTCTACTCATCTCTATAACACACACAAGATCTATTGAATTTAGTAATTTCACTTAGATTCCTGTTCCAAAGAGCTATCTTGAGAACGTTCTTAACATATTCCATTATCACACACAAACACATCACTTGGTCTTTGATGATCAAATCACTCTCATAACACGTACTCAAACTCAACATAAAAGATGTCTCTCTTTAGATCATTCAACCATAGATTCCAAACACAAAGATTAAAATCTTTTTGCATTACACATACATGTGTTGATTACATGTTATTTGTTTGATACGATTGGACATCTTAACATAAACATGATAACTATTTGATTGATTCATGTGTAAATCTTGGTTATATCCTTATGATGCATGCATGCTTATATGTTTCGTGTTACTATATATCAACATGATTTGTATGATATTTTCATTCTTTATTTATATGATATTTTGCATGATTAATATGTTACTTGTTAACTCATGATATGTCATTTTGGTACATGATGCTTTTATATGATATTCATATATTTGAATGCTTGTGTATGTTGTTGTCATTTATTAGATCCATGCTTAGGATCTATATAGTACTTGCTCCAAAATGGTATCGTTTAAACATGGGTTGCATAAATTTTTCGTCATGTCTCTTTCGTAACTTTGTCACACTATTTGTTCACTTCGTGTGCACTTATTATTTGTAGAATTTGTGGAAAACTAGAAAGGGGGTTGAATAGTTTTACGTCTTTTTAATTTTATTATGAAAACTTAGTTTAGTTTTAAAACCTTGTTTGCTTTTAAAACTTTGATTCAATCTTATGTGAACTCAAATCTTGAACAATATGAACAACTATATCTAAGTATGAACAATAATAATATAAGCTAAGTATGTGAAATCAACACATGCACAATATAAACAATTATAGCTATATACGAGAGATAAGTAAGTAATCGTTCATTTTATAATCCTTAGTTATATTTTGTATGAAAACTTTACTTGATCGAAATGGTCAATTATATGTATGTTACCTTTTTAGTTTGATTGTAAAAACTTTGTTTTGTGAATGAAACTTTCGTTTGATCTTTAAGTAAAATCAATACTAGCACTATATGAGCAAATATATATATATATACATCTATGTCTACAAAAGTAATAACGATATAAGCAAGATAATAAGTAAGATATGGAAAGATCTAACCGCGAGACAAAGGATTTATAGTAGTTCGGCTAAAGGACACCTTCCTTGCCCTACTCCACTCCTCGAGTCACCTACTCGAGAGTTTTCTTCACTATGTCAACAAGCTCCCTTATGGCAGAGAAAACCTTACACACCACAACTTCATCACAACTTATTCACACCTTCTCCAAAACTTCTTCACACCTAGTCACTACTTAATCACAACACTACTTCTTCACACCTATCTATCTACACAACTATCTACTTCACAACAATCTTCTTCACAACTATCTACTTCCCAACTTCTCTACTTCACAACTATCTACTACACACTCACTCTATCTACACACCTTGCTAATCTATCTTCTATCAAATATTCACAACTAGTTACACAAAGAAATAGATATAATGGATGATACTCTAACAACTTGGATGTAGAGGTCACAACAAGTTGTAATACTTCTTCTCTTGAAGGATTGAAGTATTCTTCTCTTGCACTTGAAAGGTAGAGGTTTGGATCACTTTGAAACAAAGATTTATGTATGTTTGATCAAAGGATTTTAGAGAATAGAAATGAGATCTTGAACAGAAAGTTTTAGGGTGCAAAAGGTGAGAAAATTCTGTGGGATGAACCAGTATTTATAGGAAGAAAAATACTGTTTGGGAGCGTGGCCGGTCCCCTTAATTGGGTGTCGGTCCCCTTAATAATTAAGGGGACCGCCTATTATAATTAAGGGGGCCGCCTAATAAAAAAAAAAATTTCTTCAGATTTTTTGTCTTTTGTGGGGGAGGTTTTTCCTGAAGAATGTAGCCGTTTTTTGAGTTGAAATTTGAATTCAAACTATTTATTTTGAATAAAACATTTCTTATAAATACAATTTTTTTTTGTATAAGTTTAAAAATGTTTGCCCCACTTTAATAAAATGTAAGGTTTGTAAAAATAAAAATTCCTTTGATCATAAAATGCATTAGACACTTTGTTTATTCATACCTTAAGTGATATGAATGCTAAAGCAAATATTTACGACTAAATACTTGTTTACGTCATAATTTGTAGTTCAATGAGTTTACGTTTTGTGATTATCAAAACATAGAGATATCGATATATGTTAATAATGTTTTTAGACATTATTTATATCAACAATCTCCCCCTTTTTGATGATTACAAAACCTAAACTCATTAAGTCTATAAATTAATTTTTTTTAGACAAGTACTTAGTGAGTTTATATTCACTTCTCCCCCTTTTTGTAGAATCAAAACGGTTATGCCGGCTAGCTTCATAAATGAAGTTAGATGGGATGAAAGCTCCCCTTGATGTGTGCTCCCCCTCGTTCGATGGCACCAAGGGATCGAGATATGGAATGCTCGCAAGAAAAATATTAGAAGCACAAGCATATATAGAAGAATATGCAATATACAAATAACAAGCATATCAAACAAATATTAATGATACATAACAATTAATTCAAAGAGATTATGTTAAGGATCCTAATTTGCCAAAGAGAGCCATCGGACTTGCTTGTAACGAAAGGTTGGTTGATTCGTGTCACACCCCCAAAATCGGGTCCAGCGGAAGCATACATGTAGCTGGGGTGTAACTCAATTGATATCACAACACTAGTTCAAAAATGGTTTGCACTTGAATCATTTAAAATAAAATAGTTAAATCAAATTGTTGAATTTACATCGTTAAAAGTAATGCGGAAGTAGGCCCTTAAAGTATTTTAAAACGGTCCCCAAATGATTAAATCAGAGTCTTCTATGACCATGCCATGCCCTGCCAAAACCTCCAGTAGTGTGCCATTGGTTATAACCTGAAAATACATGCTAAAGTGTCAACACAAAGGTTGGTGAGTTCATAGAGTTTGTTTAACAAATAAAGTTTATAGAAAGTGTTCACACAGCAAAGGCATCGTAAATCCACTCAGTTACAAGTCCCGCCATAAGAGACTTGTAACCTGTGTGTTCACAACCCACTGCTACAAAATAATATGATTAAGATATGTATAAGTTCATAACAACAGTTAAGCAATTAGTAGTGAGTCTACACTTCATCTCCGAAGACCTCACTTTAGTATGTTTGTCTCCATGGTTGTGCCCAGCAACTTAATCTGGGGCCATTGGAAGTATGTATGTATGTATCCATGGTTGTGCCCAGCAACTTAATCTGGGGCCATTGGAAGTCTCAAGAGTACACCATCACAGTTTAGTATAACACAGTTAAGTATAGTACAATCACGTATGTATGACATCAAGTATAATGTAATCAAGTATAATGTTTCCAAGTATAAATGTTATGTGAATTTGTACAAGTAAGCAAGTAGTAGCATGTATCTCCCCCAAAGAGTTGATAGAACAATTAAAAGAGTAGGGGCTATGACTCACCTGATGCAACAGCTACGATGACAAAAGTGTATACACAGAAATGAGGTTCGATCTCTAACCGCAACCTAATATGAATGTTATGAACGATCTAATTTAGATCATGAAATGATGTTGAAAATGTCCATGCACATGTTACCTATACCACTCTTAACTTGAAAAATACTTGTTATAGTCATATGAAAATATATTCCATACTTGAGAAAAATAAGTCTTAACTAGACTTGTGTAAACTTGTCGTAATATATATGTATAGACAGTTAGTGTTATAAACTTCGTCTTGAAAACCTTGAAGTAACATCTAATGGTCGTAAAAATAAGCTCATAAGCATAAGTACTTCGTTAGTTATAAATTTCGGCAATTTAGTAGTATTTCTAGAAAATCTAGAATTTAGTACGTAGAAGTAGTATTATTATTATTTCTATTAAAAGCTGCCAATTATAGTGAGTTCTTGTCGATATTGAAACGTGAATATCTTTGTTGTTAAAAGCTCGTTTTACTTGTTCTTTATATCCACGGTTACGTCTTAGTATGTAGTAATATATTTTGGAAAGCTTGGCTCCTCCGGGTTACGTCTAAAGCCTCTTTTTGTCCGACGAAAAACGTCCAACAGCATGTATTTTTCCGGAAAATAGTTTTCGTCAATAAACTTGCAAAAATCATAACTTCTTCGTTATAAACTCTTTTTAATCCGTTCTTTCGCCTATGGATTCGTTTTTGAAAGTATTTTCTAAAAATTTTGCCAAAGTTTACTTTATGTTTACTGATTTTCCTGGATTTACAAAAATGGGACAGAATGTTTATATACTTGTTACAAATCCATTTCCAAGGTTCAAAACTAGTTTCTACATCAACCAAATCTCTTGCAAACACCACAAAGCTAGTCTAATCTTACCATACACCTTCTTAGGGTGCCATGGGTTCCTAATCACTAGTAATTAAGTTAATTTAACAAAGGAACACCTAAATCACAATCTAGGGTTTGTATGTTCAAAAAGTATACAAAAATAAAGTGGTATAACTAGTTTGTGCATGAAATCAGGCATGAATACCATGAGATACATATGTTAATTAGATGAAAACATGAAAATAAATTTGATAACTCACTTTGAAATAATAGGTGGTGAGATGATGAGAAACCTTGGATTACTTGTGTTTTTGTTGTAAGATTCTTGATTAGAATGATGAAATGAACAACTTTGATGCTTTGTACTTTGGAAAATCATGGATGGATCATGGTGATGGTCTTGGGTCGTGGTTATGGAGAAAAAAATGAAGAAATGGGTTTTTGATTCTCAAAAATAAAATGTGTAGTGTTTTTGTTGTTTAAGGTTAGATATTTTTCTAAGAATGGCATTTTGGTAATTAATAAGTCAATATGAAGTAACATGGGATGGGGAGGGCTGCACATGGTTGATGAGTATGTAGTAAGCTTGGTATTATCTGGTTTACGGAGTCAGTTTCGGTTCCGTTAATCGCAAACCGTAAAGTTTTAAATCGCGAAACATAAATTCGGGTATCGTAAAAATATGAAACCTGAAAGAATGACTAAACTTGTCAAAATACTCCATAATAAAATATAAAATGAATGGTAAGTTCCATCGGGTTGCTTAAACGCTGTTAAAACTGGAAACGCGGGTTAAAAACGCGTAATTCACGTAAAACGCTGAACTGAAAAACGTAAAATTCCAAAACTTTAAGAATTGTCGTAAAATGAGAGAAAATCATATTTCTATCGTTTATATTGTTTTATGGACATATCGGGATGCCGGAAGGACGTTTAAACCTGAATGTAAATCTCGGACACGGCTTCGTGATTTTTGCAAAAATGATCCGACGAGCGCCAAACTCTCGGATTACCGTTAAAATAGTTTAACTTATGAGAATATGAAATAAAAATTTTGGACATGAATAGTGTTTTGTGAATAGTAAAAGGTGAATAGTAACTTCCGAGATAAAAAATTGGAATTTCGACGTTTGAAACAGGACATGAAATTACGAGTTGTGACATTCTTCCCCTCTAAATGGAACTTCGTCCCGAAGTTCAGTTGATGTTAATCAGTTAAGTGTGTGTTTAAGAAAATGTGTCAAAGCTTATGTATGTGGGTTTCCTATCCAACTAGGTACGTTCTCGTGGTCAGACTTGATGAGGCAAACCTTCCCAAACCCGAGCATAGTCCTCAAAAGACCTCCTTTAGGTTAATCCTTTAGGTAACCGATTTTCACTTAATCCCACAACCCAATCAAACAAGAACAGTCATGAGATTAGGCTAAATCGGTTTGAGTGATGACTTTAACTTTTAGCTTGATTTTCGCAACCCAATCAAACAAGAACAGTCACTAGAACCAAGCTAAAAATCAAGGTCTGGATTCAACATCCTTGAAAAAGGTCTTTTGAAAGATTGGCTCGACTTTGGAATTGCTTACACACAATCCAGACAAAATATCATTATAACTATTCTCAGTGTTGCAAAATTCATTTCTGAGTCGGATATAGGTGGTCAGCCTATGTCCTACTATCCCGGGTTGAATATAAATGACCAGTCTATATTCCACCGAGGTTCCATGAATTTTGAAATACCCAGCTCAGTTATACTAATACTATGTCCTTCACAAATACTAAGGTGTTTAGAAAGACTAAGGCAGGTGACCAAACTCGAGGTCAAATGATGAAACTATGCAAAGAAAAACATAACGCTGTGATATATATATGATACGTGAACAAACTTATATGAAAGACAATTATGGTAAACAACTATAATAAATGAATATAATATATCAGATAATGAGACACAAATCTCATCACCTATGTCAGCAACTAACCACAAATGAGGCTTCAGCTTGGCAGGCAGGCACGTGACGGTCATAGGGTTAAGTTTTCTTGAAAGTAGCTATAGTCTAGGTTTTAAAAACACTTAGTTCGCTATAGCCAAAGCTCTGGTACCAATCTGTCACACCCCCAAAATCGGGTCCAGCGGAAGCATACATGTAGCTGGGGTGTAACTCAATTGATATCACAACACTAGTTCAAAAATGGTTTGCACTTGAATCATTTAAAATAAAATAGTTAAATCAAATTGTTGAATTTACATCGTTAAAAGTAATGCGGAAGTAGGCCCTTAAAGTATTTTAAAACGGTCCCCAAATGATTAAATCAGAGTCTTCTATGACCATGCCATGCCCTGCCAAAACCTCCAGTAGTGTGCCATTGGTTATAACCTGAAAATACATGCTAAAGTGTCAACACAAAGGTTGGTGAGTTCATAGAGTTTGTTTAACAAATAAAGTTTATAGAAAGTGTTCACACAGCAAAGGCATCGTAAATCCACTCAGTTACAAGTCCCGCCATAAGAGACTTGTAACCTGTGTGTTCACAACCCACTGCTACAAAATAATATGATTAAGATATGTATAAGTTCATAACAACAGTTAAGCAATTAGTAGTGAGTCTACACTTCATCTCCGAAGACCTCACTTTAGTATGTTTGTCTCCATGGTTGTGCCCAGCAACTTAATCTGGGGCCATTGGAAGTATGTATGTATGTATCCATGGTTGTGCCCAGCAACTTAATCTGGGGCCATTGGAAGTCTCAAGAGTACACCATCACAGTTTAGTATAACACAGTTAAGTATAGTACAATCACGTATGTATGACATCAAGTATAATGTAATCAAGTATAATGTTTCCAAGTATAAATGTTATGTGAATTTGTACAAGTAAGCAAGTAGTAGCATGTATCTCCCCCAAAGAGTTGATAGAACAATTAAAAGAGTAGGGGCTATGACTCACCTGATGCAACAGCTACGATGACAAAAGTGTATACACAGAAATGAGGTTCGATCTCTAACCGCAACCTAATATGAATGTTATGAACGATCTAATTTAGATCATGAAATGATGTTGAAAATGTCCATGCACATGTTACCTATACCACTCTTAACTTGAAAAATACTTGTTATAGTCATATGAAAATATATTCCATACTTGAGAAAAATAAGTCTTAACTAGACTTGTGTAAACTTGTCGTAATATATATGTATAGACAGTTAGTGTTATAAACTTCGTCTTGAAAACCTTGAAGTAACATCTAATGGTCGTAAAAATAAGCTCATAAGCATAAGTACTTCGTTAGTTATAAATTTCGGCAATTTAGTAGTATTTCTAGAAAATCTAGAATTTAGTACGTAGAAGTAGTATTATTATTATTTCTATTAAAAGCTGCCAATTATAGTGAGTTCTTGTCGATATTGAAACGTGAATATCTTTGTTGTTAAAAGCCCGTTTTACTTGTTCTTTATATCCACGGTTACGTCTTAGTATGTAGTAATATATTTTGGAAAGCTTGGCTCCTCCGGGTTACGTCTAAAGCCTCTTTTTGTCCGACGAAAAACGTCCAACAGCATGTATTTTTCCGGAAAATAGTTTTCGTCAATAAACTTGCAAAAATCATAACTTCTTCGTTATAAACTCTTTTTAATCCGTTCTTTCGCCTATGGATTCGTTTTTGAAAGTATTTTCTAAAAATTTTGCCAAAGTTTACTTTATGTTTACTGATTTTCCTGGATTTACAAAAATGGGACAGAATGTTTATATACTTGTTACAAATCCATTTCCAAGGTTCAAAACTAGTTTCTACATCAACCAAATCTCTTGCAAACACCACAAAGCTAGTCTAATCTTACCATACACCTTCTTAGGGTGCCATGGGTTCCTAATCACTAGTAATTAAGTTAATTTAACAAAGGAACACCTAAATCACAATCTAGGGTTTGTATGTTCAAAAAGTATACAAAAATAAAGTGGTATAACTAGTTTGTGCATGAAATCAGGCATGAATACCATGAGATACATATGTTAATTAGATGAAAACATGAAAATAAATTTGATAACTCACTTTGAAATAATAGGTGGTGAGATGATGAGAAACCTTGGATTACTTGTGTTTTTGTTGTAAGATTCTTGATTAGAATGATGAAATGAACAACTTTGATGCTTTGTACTTTGGAAAATCATGGATGGATCATGGTGATGGTCTTGGGTCGTGGTTATGGAGAAAAAAATGAAGAAATGGGTTTTTGATTCTCAAAAATAAAATGTGTAGTGTTTTTGTTGTTTAAGGTTAGATATTTTTCTAAGAATGGCATTTTGGTAATTAATAAGTCAATATGAAGTAACATGGGATGGGGAGGGCTGCACATGGTTGATGAGTATGTAGTAAGCTTGGTATTATCTGGTTTACGGAGTCAGTTTCGGTTCCGTTAATCGCAAACCGTAAAGTTTTAAATCGCGAAACATAAATTCGGGTATCGTAAAAATATGAAACCTGAAAGAATGACTAAACTTGTCAAAATACTCCATAATAAAATATAAAATGAATGGTAAGTTCCATCGGGTTGCTTAAACGCTGTTAAAACTGGAAACGCGGGTTAAAAACGCGTAATTCACGTAAAACGCTGAACTGAAAAACGTAAAATTCCAAAACTTTAAGAATTGTCGTAAAATGAGAGAAAATCATATTTCTATCGTTTATATTGTTTTATGGACATATCGGGATGCCGGAAGGACGTTTAAACCTGAATGTAAATCTCGGACACGGCTTCGTGATTTTTGCAAAAATGATCCGACGAGCGCCAAACTCTCGGATTACCGTTAAAATAGTTTAACTTATGAGAATATGAAATAAAAATTTTGGACATGAATAGTGTTTTGTGAATAGTAAAAGGTGAATAGTAACTTCTGAGATAAAAAATTGGAATTTCGACGTTTGAAACAGGACATGAAATCACGAGTTGTGACATTCTTCCCCTCTAAATGGAACTTCGTCCCGAAGTTCAGTTGATGTTAATCAGTTAAGTGTGTGTTTAAGAAAATGTGTCAAAGCTTATGTATGTGGGTTTCCTATCCAACTAGGTACGTTCTCGTGGTCAGACTTGATGAGGCAAACCTTCCCAAACCCGAGCATAGTCCTCAAAAGACCTCCTTTAGGTTAATCCTTTAGGTAACCGATTTTCACTTAATCCCACAACCCAATCAAACAAGAACAGTCATGAGATTAGGCTAAATCGGTTTGAGTGATGACTTTAACTTTTAGCTTGATTTTCGCAACCCAATCAAACAAGAACAGTCACTAGAACCAAGCTAAAAATCAAGGTCTGGATTCAACATCCTTGAAAAAGGTCTTTTGAAAGATTGGCTCGACTTTGGAATTGCTTACACACAATCCAGACAAAATATCATTATAACTATTCTCAGTGTTGCAAAATTCATTTCTGAGTCGGATATAGGTGGTCAGCCTATGTCCTACTATCCCGGGTTGAATATAAATGACCAGTCTATATTCCACCGAGGTTCCATGAATTTTGAAATACCCAGCTCAGTTATACTAATACTATGTCCTTCACAAATACTAAGGTGTTTAGAAAGACTAAGGCAGGTGACCAAACTCGAGGTCAAATGATGAAACTATGCAAAGAAAAACATAACGCTGTGATATATATATGATACGTGAACAAACTTATATGAAAGACAATTATGGTAAACAACTATAATAAATGAATATAATATATCAGATAATGAGACACAAATCTCATCACCTATGTCAGCAACTAACCACAAATGAGGCTTCAGCTTGGCAGGCAGGCACGTGACGGTCATAGGGTTAAGTTTTCTTGAAAGTAGCTATAGTCTAGGTTTTAAAAACACTTAGTTCGCTATAGCCAAAGCTCTGGTACCAATCTGTCACACCCCCAAAATCGGGTCCAGCGGAAGCATACATGTAGCTGGGGTGTAACTCAATTGATATCACAACACTAGTTCAAAAATGGTTTGCACTTGAATCATTTAAAATAAAATAGTTAAATCAAATTGTTGAATTTACATCGTTAAAAGTAATGCGGAAGTAGGCCCTTAAAGTATTTTAAAACGGTCCCCAAATGATTAAATCAGAGTCTTCTATGACCATGCCATGCCCTGCCAAAACCTCCAGTAGTGTGCCATTGGTTATAACCTGAAAATACATGCTAAAGTGTCAACACAAAGGTTGGTGAGTTCATAGAGTTTGTTTAACAAATAAAGTTTATAGAAAGTGTTCACACAGCAAAGGCATCGTAAATCCACTCAGTTACAAGTCCCGCCATAAGAGACTTGTAACCTGTGTGTTCACAACCCACTGCTACAAAATAATATGATTAAGATATGTATAAGTTCATAACAACAGTTAAGCAATTAGTAGTGAGTCTACACTTCATCTCCGAAGACCTCACTTTAGTATGTTTGTCTCCATGGTTGTGCCCAGCAACTTAATCTGGGGCCATTGGAAGTATGTATGTATGTATCCATGGTTGTGCCCAGCAACTTAATCTGGGGCCATTGGAAGTCTCAAGAGTACACCATCACAGTTTAGTATAACACAGTTAAGTATAGTACAATCACGTATGTATGACATCAAGTATAATGTAATCAAGTATAATGTTTCCAAGTATAAATGTTATGTGAATTTGTACAAGTAAGCAAGTAGTAGCATGTATCTCCCCCAAAGAGTTGATAGAACAATTAAAAGAGTAGGGGCTATGACTCACCTGATGCAACAGCTACGATGACAAAAGTGTATACACAGAAATGAGGTTCGATCTCTAACCGCAACCTAATATGAATGTTATGAACGATCTAATTTAGATCATGAAATGATGTTGAAAATGTCCATGCACATGTTACCTATACCACTCTTAACTTGAAAAATACTTGTTATAGTCATATGAAAATATATTCCATACTTGAGAAAAATAAGTCTTAACTAGACTTGTGTAAACTTGTCGTAATATATATGTATAGACAGTTAGTGTTATAAACTTCGTCTTGAAAACCTTGAAGTAACATCTAATGGTCGTAAAAATAAGCTCATAAGCATAAGTACTTCGTTAGTTATAAATTTCGGCAATTTAGTAGTATTTCTAGAAAATCTAGAATTTAGTACGTAGAAGTAGTATTATTATTATTTCTATTAAAAGCTGCCAATTATAGTGAGTTCTTGTCGATATTGAAACGTGAATATCTTTGTTGTTAAAAGCCCGTTTTACTTGTTCTTTATATCCACGGTTACGTCTTAGTATGTAGTAATATATTTTGGAAAGCTTGGCTCCTCCGGGTTACGTCTAAAGCCTCTTTTTGTCCGACGAAAAACGTCCAACAGCATGTATTTTTCCGGAAAATAGTTTTCGTCAATAAACTTGCAAAAATCATAACTTCTTCGTTATAAACTCTTTTTAATCCGTTCTTTCGCCTATGGATTCGTTTTTGAAAGTATTTTCTAAAAATTTTGCCAAAGTTTACTTTATGTTTACTGATTTTCCTGGATTTACAAAAATGGGACAGAATGTTTATATACTTGTTACAAATCCATTTCCAAGGTTCAAAACTAGTTTCTACATCAACCAAATCTCTTGCAAACACCACAAAGCTAGTCTAATCTTATCATACACCTTCTTAGGGTGCCATGGGTTCCTAATCACTAGTAATTAAGTTAATTTAACAAAGGAACACCTAAATCACAATCTAGGGTTTGTATGTTCAAAAAGTATACAAAAATAAAGTGGTATAACTAGTTTGTGCATGAAATCAAGCATGAATACCATGAGATACATATGTTAATTAGATGAAAACATGAAAATAAATTTGATAACTCACTTTGAAATAATAGGTGGTGAGATGATGAGAAACCTTGGATTACTTGTGTTTTTGTTGTAAGATTCTTGATTAGAATGATGAAATGAACAACTTTGATGCTTTGTACTTTGGAAAATCATGGATGGATCATGGTGATGGTCTTGGGTCGTGGTTATGGAGAAAAAAATGAAGAAATGGGTTTTTGATTCTCAAAAATAAAATGTGTAGTGTTTTTGTTGTTTAAGGTTAGATATTTTTCTAAGAATGGCATTTTGGTAATTAATAAGTCAATATGAAGTAACATGGGATGGGGAGGGCTGCACATGGTTGATGAGTATGTAGTAAGCTTGGTATTATCTGGTTTACGGAGTCAGTTTCGGTTCCGTTAATCGCAAACCGTAAAGTTTTAAATCGCGAAACATAAATTCGGGTATCGTAAAAATATGAAACCTGAAAGAATGACTAAACTTGTCAAAATACTCCATAATAAAATATAAAATGAATGGTAAGTTCCATCGGGTTGCTTAAACGCTGTTAAAACTGGAAACACGGGTTAAAAACGCGTAATTCACGTAAAACGCTGAACTGAAAAACGTAAAATTCCAAAACTTTAAGAATTGTCGTAAAATGAGAGAAAATCATATTTCTATCGTTTATATTGTTTTATGGACATATCGGGATGCCGGAAGGACGTTTAAACCTGAATGTAAATCTCGGACACGGCTTCGTGATTTTTGCAAAAATGATCCGACGAGCGCCAAACTCTCGGATTACCGTTAAAATAGTTTAACTTATGAGAATATGAAATAAAAATTTTGGACATGAATAGTGTTTTGTGAATAGTAAAAGGTGAATAGTAACTTCCGAGATAAAAAATTGGAATTTCGACGTTTGAAACAGGACATGAAATTACGAGTTGTGACAATTCGTATTTGAAAGTGAAAATCAAAAGCATATAGTATGCTTAGATGGTTGATGATGGAGTGTTTGGAATGAAGATGGTTGAGCTAGGGTAAGGTTGTTGGATTAATGGAGGTATATATTTGGGTCATGAATGTTGGAGAGTTTGGTTGTGGAGAGTTTGTAGCGGAAGAGGTTGATTAAGGTTTTGGATGTTGTTCAAGTGAGGGTATTGGATGTGATCTAGTGAGAAGATATTCAATCCAAGTGAAGTGTTCATTGAATGCAATGGTTTTTAGGAGAAAGATGCAACAAGGTCAATTGTTGACATGCTTCTCAAGTTGATTTATGTTGTGTGGTGATGAGGGTGATCTAGATGAAGGTGGATCCAAATTGCGTTGAGCAAGATGTAAGGCTAAAAGAGCACAAAGCTCATGGGATTCTTTTAGCGCCTCAACGAATATTAAGTGTTCGGAGGAAGGTGATGGTGGTGGAGCATGATAGTTGTCTTGGGTGAGGGTTTGAACATGCAACATAGGAATGGCATGTGAAGTTGTAGGATGTGGTGGTGATACTCTTGGTGGTGGAGACATGTTTAAGCTTGGGTAATCATGAAAACATGATATGGGTGGAAGAGATGCTTCATGAGTGGATGGTGTTTTTGTTGAATGAGCAACATGTAAAGTGTTGGTAATGAGCTTGGGATTATTGTTTTGGGATTGTGCATGCTCATCATAAGAAGGAGCATTAATGGAAGCACGAATGGATGATTTGTTGTTAAATGGATCATTTGTGTGAGAGTGAGGTTTAGGTGTTGGTTGATTATGAACAACATCGCTTGAGTTGTGAAAAGATTATGAGGTTTGAGTGTAATGTAGAAGGATATGGGTGAGTAAAGGTTTTTGATATGTAATGTTGGTGAGAAAGAGAGTGAGGTGTTAGGTATGTAATGTTGAAGACATAGGAGGAATTTGGTGTTGGATGTTTGACAACATCATTTGGTTTGATGGGCTTTTAATGGAAGTTAGGCTTTCTTCTCCAAACGGGTTATTTGGTGGTTTTAGTTTAATGGGAGAGGTCATGAAGAGATGAGTATAGATTGAGAGGAATGAGAGTGTTTATAAAGTAGGATTGGTGGGATTAAGGATGTATAAATTCTGATAGAAGGTTTAGGATAAAATAGGTTTATGAATTTTGGGAAGTGTAGGATGAAATGGGCTAAAAAGTAGAAAAAGGAAACAACACCTTCGACCATCAGATGGCCGGTCCCCTTAATTGGAGGCCCTTAATTATTAAGGGGACCGCCTTATGAATTAAGGGGGCCGCCCATCTGGTGATTCCCAAATTTCCAGAAAAGGGTTTTTGGTAGTGAATTGCAGAAAGGTTGTATTTTTGGTTTCAAACAAGTCTAACTCTTTGAGGCAATTAAGCATATACTAATTATGTAGGCAATTATGTAGCAAAAGCACGTTAATCAAAGAGATTAAGTAAACAAGCAATTTCATCTAGCATGCAAACATACTCATCAAGCAAGTAAAATATAATTGCTAGGAAACAATAAGCAACATCAAATATTTCATAACTACATAACTAGGAGGATTAATCCTAATGTGTATCAATGTGCAATAAGTGGGTAGTTATGATAGCATGGATTTCTAGACTTGTTACAAACAAAGTCTTAATGAACAAACCATGGTCCTCTTGATTTGATTTAGTTCACTTATAAGTGTCATTTATATAAATATAGATGACAAATATGAGATCACCATGCATGATTTTAAAAGAGACGTTTTTAGCATTATTCAACAATGTTTGAAAGTAAGTTTTCACTTAGATGTGAGAGTTATTTGAATAAAATAGATTGGGTTTTTACTTCAAAATGTGTGAATGAACGGTAAAGAATATTTTCCCAATCTTTAGTTTTGATCAAAACAAAATTATGGTTATTGATAGTGAAAACATGTTATTTAAAAGTGGGATAGTTATTTGAAAAGCTATTTTCCAAAATTTGAGGTTTTTTCATATTTTTAGAGATATTAGATTTTTGACAACAAATATTATAAATCAAATATTTTAAAAAATGTTTATTAAAGATCTCATGCTCAAGAGGATTGGTTAAGCCTATTATTATCTCATGCTATCGTTTCTACATATCCTATGATCCTAAAGGAAATGAAGACGATAATTTATATGTTAGATGCGAGAGTGTTGAATGGGGTATAACCTAACATCTATAGTTCCTTTGTTTTCGCACGCTTATCTAACTTAATGTCATAGTCTACGAGAGCTTGTTTCATCCATAGTTTTCTTACGCGAGGGATCTAATCCTACTTCTATATTAACAATCGATCCACTTAACTCATTTCACTTCATCACCATGAGTTTGCTAATAGTGGATATAGAAGATTTCCATTTTCTATTTCGTTCGGCAATGAACAATTTTATCTTATTCCTAGGAGAGTCAACCAATGAAGTTTCTAGGTTATAAGAATATAAGCTATTATGTACACATATATGTATAACTAAGCATTAATCTAACTAATCATATATCTAAGCATGCAAATTATAGCGATGAACTTAAAAGAAACGTGTACCTTTTAGTCTTCAATGGAATATCTTCAAGCACTTCAAGTGACCATGTTGACTTATAGAAGTCATTTGTAGATGATATTCCAACTTCTTACAAGATTGACAGCTTAGCCACTTGGTTCCCATTGTCTCATTGGTCCAAACATATTCAACATTTGGCTAGGATGCATGTATGGTGGTAGTATTCCCCAAGGATTGTAACTTGGTTGATAATTCCACATTTGATGACTAGTATTATTGTAGTTTTGTCTATTTTGGTTTCTTCTAGGTTGAGGTGTTTTAGATCGAGTATGAAGATTATTTGGTTTTCTCGGTGGTGGAGTTTTAAATCTTAATACTCGATTTAAAACTCCACCACCGAGAAAACCAAATAATCTTCATACTCGATGGATGGTCTATAAAAAGTTTTTACTTTTTCATCATTCGCAATGGTTATTTTTCTATCTTTTGTAAGTATATACTTAGGTTTTGATTCTAATGATTTTTGTTTACTAGATTCACATTCAAACTTTATACTTTTATTTTCACTAGTTGAAACATTAGTTGAGGTTAATCCTAGACCGGTTTTATCTCCCGAAGTTTCTTGAACACTTATTATTTTCTTAAGTGGGTTACTACTATTTTTAAACTTGTCAAGTTTGAAAATTTCATCTTTAAGTTTTTCGTTTTCCTTATTAACCTCTATGCATGTTTAACATTCTATAAAAACTTCTTTTCCTTTTTCCAAATGTTGTAGTCTAATTTTTAATTCGAGTACTTCATTTTCTAATAGATTATTAATATGTTTTAGTGACTTATTTTTAGCTATAACCTTTTGACCTAATTTGCATAACCTATTATATTCACTATCTAGGTCTTTTTCGTCTAATGATAAATTTTCGTCACTAAAGTATTCGGTTTCGGAACGTACCTCGCTTGATGTCTTAGCCATAAGACATTTCTCCTCATTTGTGATTTCTTTCTCATCATCATCGCTATCACTCCAAGCTCCTCCAACAAACGCCTTTTGATTTTGATTTCTTGACATCATTGGACATTTTCCGATGAGATGATTTGGATCACCACATTTGAAGCACGTCCTATCACTTTTGCCATTTTTGTCTGTGGAAAACTAGAAGGGGGGTTGAATAGTTTTGCGTCTTTTTCGTTTAATAAAAGTTCACTTTCAAAGAATTGATGGTAATTGTAAAAACCTTTGAAGCTAAAGTGTAGATACAAATTAATTCACATATATCACATAGACACTACTTATTTAAAGTGTTGAATACAAATTATAATTTCATATAACTCACTTAATTATAAGTTTGTAATTATATATGTATATGTGTTTTAATGATTGTATATACTTATATTTTACTAATGTATAATTAATGTTTTAAATGGAACCTAGTTTGATCTTTATGTGAAATCAATATATGCACAACACACAATTATAACTATGTATGAAAAGCTAGTAAGTAAGCAAGCAAAGAGTGAGAGATGGAAAGATCAAACCGAGGGACAAAGGATTTATAGTGGTTCGGCTACAAGGACACCTTCCTTTCCCTACTCCACTCCCCGAGCACCGAACTCGATAGTTTTCTTCACTAAGTCAATAACCTCCCTTATGGCGGATAAAACCGTACACACCAAAAGCTTACACCAATTTACGACACAAAGCAAAATGTCGAGTTCTAATCGTAGCTAGAACCAATCTCACACCAAATATCACACCACACCTTCTTCACCCCTTTTCACTTCTTCTATACTTCTTCACACCACAAGTATCTTCACGCCTTTGGAAATACTTCACAACTTCAATGTCTTGCAACTTAACAACTTCAAGGCACTAGCGTCTTCACAACTTCAAGTCACTAATGTCTTCACACCTTCAAGCCACTAATGTCTTCACAACTTCAATCTACTAATGTCTTCTAGTCTTCTCCACTTGGAAGCTTCAATTTCTTCACTACTAGTCACTATTGCTACTATCTCCTTTCACCACTACTATCCAACACTACTTCTTCACTTCAAGTTCCACTTCACACTTACAACAATTCTAGATTCTACAACTAAATCTAGCTAACTAATACATACACCTTATTCACCAAAATATGAGAGATTTACAAGAAAAGATAAACAAGCAACTTAGATAGCAAGATGATACTAAGTTGTAATACTTCTAATAGAAGTATTCTTCTCTTTGCACTTGAGTGTTGAGGCTTGAATCACTTTGAAACAAAGATCTAAGTATATAAGATCAAGGGATTTTTAGAGAAAGGAAATGGATGTTTAGATCAGAAAGTTTCTAGTGCAAAAAGGTGAGAAAAATATGAGGAATGATCCAGTATTTAAAGGGCAAGAAAATACTGTTATGGAGCGTGCCGGTCCCCTTAATTAGGGGGCGGTCCCCTTAATGATTAAGGGGGCCGCCTAGTATAATTAAGGGGCCGCCCTCCTGATCGTTGGATTTTCTTGTCCTTTTGTGAGGGAAATTTTTCTGGATTAGATTTGCCATTTTTGGTTGAAAATTTGAATTCATAAATTTGTAATAAATTAAACATATTCTTTTAATACCAAAAATGTTTTACAAAAGATATAAAATGTTTTGTGACATTTTATAAATATTTAGTGATTAACAAAAGTGTTCCTTTGATCATATAATACATTAGACACTTTGTTTATTCATACCTTAAGTGATTAGATGGTGAAGATGAGTATTTACTACTAAATACTTGTTTATGTCATAATCTTTGGTTTGACGAGTTTTCGTTTTGTGATTATCAAAACATAGAGATATCGAAAGATATGAATAACATTTTTAGTAATTTATTTATATCAACAATCTCCCCCTTTTTGATGATTACAAAACCTAAACTCATTAAATCCAAAAATTAATTTTTAGACAAAGTATTTAGTGAGTTTATATTCACTTCTCCCCCTTTTTGTAGAATCAAAAAGGTTTAAGCCAATTAAGAAGGAAGCTCCCCCTTGATGTATGCTCCCCCTCGTTTGAGGGCACCAAGGGTTCGAGTATTGGAATTCTTGCAAGAAAAATATTAGAAGCACAAGCATGGCACAAGCAAACACATATATCATAATACCAACAAATAATAAGCATGGCAAAAGATAATTAGAAGCATATATTAAGTCATTCATTAATAGAAAATGATTATGTCAACCCATAATCATTGTTACAAAGGCCATAAATATAGAATACTAAACTAAGTAGAGCATCCTAATATGCCAACAAGGAGTGTCACCAAACTTTCTTGAATCCCAAAATGGTTGAAGAGTTTTATTTGAAGATGAGAAACATAGGCATATAAAATGCTTGGTGGTTTAGTGGAGATAAACTTTTAGTTGCATGGATGTTAGTGAGTTTGGAGATGTGGAGCTTGTAGGTGGTGGATTTGAAGTAGGGTTTGTTGATTGAGAGTTTTGATGTTGTTCAAGTGATGGTGTTTGTTGAGATCTTGTAAGAAGATACTAAATCCAAGTGAAGTGCTCATTCAAAGCAATGGTTTGTTGTTGAAGGAAGATGCAACAAGGGCAGTTGTTAACATGCTTCTCAATTTGGTTGATGTTGTGTGGTGATGATGGTGAGCTTGATTGGGGTGGATCCAAATTGCTTTGAGCAAGATGTAATGCTAAAAGAGGACTAAGCTCATGAGCCTCTTTTAGCTCCTCAATGAACTTCAAGTGTTCGGATGAAGGTGATGATGGTGGAACATGATGGTTGTCTTGGGTGAAGGTTTGAACATGCAACATAGGAATGGCATGTGAAGTTATAGGATGTGGTGGTGGTACTCTTGGCGGTGGAGACATGGTTGAGCTTGGGTAGTCATGAAAACATGAAATGGGTGGAAGAGGTTCTCCAAGAGTTAGTGGCGTTTTTGTTGAATGAGCAACATGTGAGGTATTGATTGAGAGATTGGGATTGTTGTTTTGGGATTAAGCATGCTCATCATAAGAAGAAGCATTAATGAGGGAATGAGTGGGTGATAGGTTAGTGTGGGTTTGAGGTTTAGTAGTTTGTTGACTTGGAACAACATCACTTGAGTTATGACAAGAATCAAGTTTCCTCCTCCAAACACGTTTGACGAAGATCCTTGCGATTCTTGAAATCTTTGGTTTTTGGTTGTTGGGAGATGACATGTTTGGGTGTGATGGCATTAATGATGGGAAGAGGGTATTTATAGTGTATGAGAAATGTGGTTTAGGAAGGTAAATTTTGAGGGATAGTATGGGACAAAATATGTTTGTGAATTTTGAGAAGTATAGGGTGAAATGGGTCAAAAAGGGATAAAGAAAACAGTATACCCGACCATCAGATGGCCGGTCCCCTTAATTAGGGGCCGGTCTCCTTAAAATTAAGGGGCCGCCTTATAAAATTAAGGGGGCCGCCCATCTGATGATTCCTAGAATGCCAGAAACGGGTTTTTGGCAGAAAATTTTCAAAAAGGTTGTGTTTTTAGATTTGGATTCAAGTAAGTTCAACTCTTTGAGGCAATATAGGGCATACTATTCATGAATGTAGAGAGTGATATAGAAATAATTAAATTGGGCAATTAATTTCTAATAATCATGCTATCTATTAATTTGTCAATTAAGATATGCAACTAAGGAAGAAATAAGACAAATAAGTTAAATGTGTAACTATATGAAGATGATAACATTTAGTCTAGAGCAAACATATTGATGATTGTTAACAAGTAACAAATAGGTGGATATGATTATATGGACTTCAAGACTTGTTACAAACAAGATCCATATGGGCAAGCCATGATTCTCATGAAATGATTTGATTAAATTGTGAATGTCATTTCCATAGAAGTGTATGACACAAGTGAGATAATCAAATTGTCACAACTCACCATTTCAGGTCATTTCCCAAACTTCATTAAAAACTATTCATCAAAACACTATTCATCAGTTTACTATTCATCATATTTGGTGTCAGTTTGACATTCCGAGAAACATTTGAGAATTTTACTATTCACTGAACACTATTCATTGCCGGAAAAGTTTTCACTATTCACTTGCATTACACATTTCATCGTAAATTTAGTTTACGGGTATTCAAATTCGCGTAACCGCATGGGTTTAGGTGCGAATTCATTTCATTATCAGTAAGGACACCGCATACGGACTAGAGACAGTCTGCATATCATCATAACAGCATTTTCATGTTATACCACTCTGAGGATTTTCAAATTTATATATTTGATACATTTAACATTTTCCTTATAAGTATTTATAATAAACGTTAACACCCGGTTTATACACGACGAATATATCTAAATATTCCCACAATGGTCCCGACATATTTTTATATCCATTTTATCATCATAAAAGTTATAACATTCATTTACCCAGTATTTTGGAAATTTATTTTATTTATAACATGAGCTTATGAATATTACGACGGTTTTCGTGAAAACTGAACAATAATCACCCGAACACTCAGTAATTGTACCCAACATATTTTTAATATTTTTATGACTTTATTAAGTCCCGGTTAACTTCGTTAATATTTATTTCTAGCAAACCCGGTACCCGATTATAACTAATACTTACAACTAAACTACAACTAATATTACCCTAACTTATCCTAAGCAACTCAAAACCGACTTTGCTACTCTTTTATACATTAAAAACCGGCCACATGCCCCCTCCTAGACACCATGTGCTTTCTTTACTACATATTGACTTATGTAATCTTATTATACATTATATCCTAAACTAAATATCTACAAAAACACAAAACACATAAACATACATAACTTTTGGAATCATAAGTTCATCTTTTTCTCTTGTTCTTCCCCAAAACCCACGACCAAACCAAAGGACCAAGATCAAGCCATTATTTTTTTTAGTACAAAGCTACAAAGTTGTTCATTTCATCATTCTAATCAAGAATCTTACAACAAAAACACAAGTAACACAAGGTTTCTCATCATCTAATCACCCATTATTTCAAAGTGAGTTATCAACTTTATTTTCATGATTTCATCTAATTAACACTTGTATCTTATGGTTTTTATGCTTAATTTCATGTACAAGTTAGCTATACCACATTATTTTTGTTAACTTTTTGAACATACAAACCCTAGATTTTGATTTAGGTGTTCCTTTGTTAAATTAACATGATTACTAATGATTAGGAACCCATGGCACCCTAAGAAGGTGTATGGTAGGATTAGTATAGCTTTGTGGTGTTTGCAAGAGATTTGGTTGAAGTAGAAACTAGTTTTGAACATGAAAATTTGAGTTGTAACAAGTATATAAACCTACTGTCCCATTTTTGTAAATTCAGGAAAATCAGTAAATATAAAGGAAGCTTTGGCAAAAATTTTAGAAAATACTTTCAAAAACGAATCCGTAGGCGAAAGAACGGATTAAAAAGAGTTTATAACGAAGAAGTTATAATTTTTGCAAGTTTATTGACGAAAAGTATATTTTCTGAAAATACATGCTGTTGGATGTTTTTCATCGGACAAAAAGAGGCTTTAGACGTAACCCGGAGGAGCCAAGCTTTCCAAAATATATTACTATATACTAAGACGTAACCGTGGATATAAAGAACAAGTAAAACGGACTTAAAACGACAAAGATATTCACGTTTCAATATCGGCAAAAATCCTCTATAATTGGCAGCTTTCACTAGTAATAATAATAATACTACTTCTACGTACTAAATTCTAGATTTTCTAGAAATATTAACCAAGTACCCAAATTCATAACTAATGAAGTATTAGTGATTACAAGTATATGAATTTCAACACTAACATTGATACATACGATATATATATATATATATATATATATATATATATATATATATATATATATATATATATATATATATATACATTTCAACTAGTTTTATTTTTCTAGTTGCCTTATTTTCCTAAGTCTTGGAAAATGTATATTTTTTATAACAACAAGTATTTTTCAAAGAGTAGAGTGGTATAGGAAACATGTGCATGGACATTCATAACATCATTTCATGATCTAAAGTAGATCATTCATCATTCATATTAGGTTGCGGCTAGTGTGCGCGCCTTGTTTTTCAGCTCATTACATGTTCATGGTACCATCATATCAGGTGAGTTTTCATAGCCCCGTTTTCAATTCAACATTTTGATTTCAAATCCCACGGGGGAATACATTGCATCAACCAGTTTAGTACGAGCCCAAGTACCAAAACTTATGTACATTGCTTAAGTTGCCTTACCAACCTGTTAAAGTCCCCTATTTATTATAATAGATCGTTAATTTGCCGGTAAGCGAGAGTGAGTGGATAGATCTATCGAGGGTGACGCCTCCATCCGTGGTAGTTATTACCAACAGTAAACGGATGCATTTCATGTCTACATTGTGGGAGTGTTCTGGTAAAACATTCGGGAGGGGCATATAATTTCATCAGTCATAGCTTCGGGGTCATGAGCTTAAGGTCTATTGTACAATTTTACTTGATTTTTATCTTGCACTTTTACTTGTGGTGGCCGTACATCATTACATTTTATAAACCTATGGAATTCACCAACATTCGTGTTGACGTTTTAGCAATGTATTTCAGGTTATTAAGGTAGCTCATGTGACATGCATTTGGACCTTCATGGAGTCGCGGGGTCGACGCGTCTCACCATTATTTCATGCACTTATGTAAACGTTTGATCTAGTAGGACTTGTTTTCATAAACTTGCAACACCTTTTGGGGACCTCATTTTGTAAACTCTGGATTATTTCAATGATCAAACGAAGTATTTTTCCAAACGACACTTTAGGTCGTTCAATGTAACTGTAACTGTGATGCTATGACAGACACCCCCAGGTATTCCATTCCGCTGCAAGTTAGGTAAATTGGGGGTGTGACAGATTGGCATCAGAGCTAAGGTTATAGCGAACTAGGATGTATCTTGGACCCTAGACTATAACCACATCAGCATAGCATCTCATCATTTCATCATAAGTGCATAATCATGATACATGTTGTTTCATGCATACCCTGTGCGAGTTATTTATACTCATATTTGTATATATAGATATATCATTTTATTGACCTGGTTCACAAGTGTCATGTCTTCAGATACTCACCCTGACATCCTTTTATCGGATTCCGACATTGAAGATGCCTTGTCATCTTCCACTACCATTATACCACCAGTTGCACTTACACCACCATTAGCACCATTGATTTGTCATAGGAACAGGTTTTTCCTATCATTCAGCCCATACATAGAATGCCTTTTGGTAGAGTATTCAGACTTAATCTTAATGGACTTATTAGGATGTTTATTGCAAGGAAGATAGTATGTTTCTTTCCATCACTAGTAGAGCACTCACTACTCAAGTACTATCACCACCGTCAGTTACTTATTACACTATTGGTCGTCCCATAGTGCGTACTTCAGATTTACCTCTTTGATGTCGCGAGGTAGCGCGAAAGAGGGTAGTATTTCATTCACTAGTACCATCATTGTCATTTTCCTTTTCCATTCCCACTTTCCATGAACTAGATAACACCTAGTAGATAATATCAATATCACGGACTCAACAGGAACATCCGCAGATTCTTCAGGAATGGTTCAGAACCTACATTATCTAAGATTTGATAGATGCATAACTTCAGACACCACTTCAAGAATATCTCGACCTTATGATGCCACAAACCTGATTTCACACAGAGGGACACCAGGAAGTCCCTAGACCAGACTTATATCCTCACTAGCTTTTACTATTATCCTAGCCACAGAAAGTGTGGGACATAGTCTAAAGAACTTGTTGTCTTTTGATTGTTGTACAAACAAATATATCAAGTGTGACTCTACTATGTAAGAAATGGTTGTGCTATTTGTGATATCGGTTCACGTAGACCGAAATTTTCATGTATTATATTCATGTGTTGTGAATATGATGACTTTGATTAACTATATCCTCATGGTCACTTATGATTTGATGAAGAGAGATTTAAGCAAACCACTCCAAGTATGACGCAAGCTGCTGTTGGACAAGTCATTGCCAAGAACATAGCCACCGCCCTCACTAAGGAACTTACTCACGTGGAATTTATGGGGTGCAATCCTCCCTCCTTTAGCGGAACTAGAGACACAAAGAAATTACTCAAATGGTTCGAAGAAATAGAAAGAATATTTCAATGTGGCGACTGTCATAAGGAAGACAAGGTTAAGTTCGCCACATGCACTTTTCAGGATCAAGCCCAGGAATGGTGGACCAAACATATTAAGATGGTGGGAGTTGATGCTGCCTACTCACACTCTTGGGAGAAACTAAGAAGGATGATGGGTATAACATTTTTTTGTAGGAAATGAATTACGAGCAAAGGAACAGGAAACACTAAACTTTACCATGGTAGGAAATGATGTTGATGAGTACACTACTCATTTTTATGAATTAACACGACTAGGTTCTGCAATGGATGAACTGGAAAGCAAGAAACTTGAAAGGTACATCGAGGGACTCTCCCATGAAATTCGTATGTTGGTCATCGCATGGGAACCCGATACCATGTCTGAAGCTATCAAAATGGCGATCGAAGCAAAGGAACTCATAGTTCACGCCAAGACATCAGGAAACAATAGTGATAATAAAAGGAAGTGGAACAACAATCTAGGTTGCAATGCTG
The DNA here is from genome assembly GCA_030686995.1 of Artemisia argyi. NCBI lineage: Eukaryota > Viridiplantae > Streptophyta > Magnoliopsida > Asterales > Asteraceae > Artemisia > Artemisia argyi. The sequence goes on along the minus strand of JARVZY010012386.1, from coordinate 455,899 downwards.
CTCAACAATCTAGGTTGCAATGTTTTAAATGGAACCTAGTTTGATCTTTATGTGAAATCAATATATGCACAACACACAATTATAACTATGTATGAAAAGCTAGTAAGTAAGCAAGCAAAGAGTGAGAGATGGAAAGATCAAACCGAGGGACAAAGGAGTTATAGTGGTTCGGCTACAAGGACACCTTCCTTGCCCTACTCCACTCCCCGAGCACCGAACTCGAGAGTTTTCTTCACTAAGTCAATAACCTCCCTTATGGCGGAGAAAACCGTACACACCAAAAGCTTACACCAATTTACGACACAAAGCAAAATGTCGAGTTCTAATCGTAGCTAGAACCAATCTCACACCAAATATCACACCACACCTTCTTTACACCTTTTCACTTCTTCTATACTTCTTCACACCACAAGTATCTTCACGCCTTCACAAATACTTCACAACTTCAATGTCTTGCAACTTAACAACTTTAAGCTACTAGCGTCTTCACAACTTCAAGTCACTAATGTCTTCACACCTTCAAGCCACTAATGTCTTCACAACTTCAATCTACTAATGTCTTCTAGTCTTCTCCACTTGGAAGCTTCAATTTCTTCACTACTAGTCACTATTGCTACTATCTCCTTTCACCACTACTATCCAACACTACTTCTTCACTTCAAGTTCCACTTCACACTTACAACAATTCTAGATTCTACAACTAAATCTAGCTAACTAATACATACACCTTATTCACCAAAATATGAGAGATTTACAAGAAAAGATAAACAAGCAACTTAGATAGCAAGATGATACTAAGTTGTAATACTTCTAATAGAAGTATTCTTCTCTTTGCACTTGAGTATTGAGGCTTGAATCACTTTGAAACAAAGATCAAAGTATATAAGATCAAGGGATTTTTAGAGAAAGGAAATGGATGTTTAGATCAGAAAGTTTCTAGTGCAAAAAGGTGAGAAAAGTATGAGGAATGATCCAGTATTTAAAGGGCAAGAAAATACTGTTCTGGAGCGTGCCGGTCCCCTTAATTAGGGGGCGGTCCCCTTAATGATTAAGGGGGCCGCCTAGTATAATTAAGGGGGCCGCCCTCCTGAACGTCGGATTTTCTTGTCCTTTTGTGAGGGAAATCTTTCTGGATTAGATTTGCCATTTTTGGTTGAAAATTTGAATTCATAAATTTGTAATGAATTAAACATATTCTTTTAATACCAAAAATATTTTACAAAAGATATAAAATGTTTTGTGGCATTTAATAAACATTTAGTGATTAACAAAAGTGTTCCTTTGATCTTATAATACATTAGACACTGTTGACATAAATAATGTGTGAAAACGTTATTTATATCTTTCGATATCTCTATATATTGACGATCACAAAATGTAAAATCGTCAATCATATAATTACTACGTAAACAAGTATTAAGCTAGTTTATATCACTATATCCAACTTAACCACTTAAGGTATCGATAAACAAGTGCTTAGTACATCTCATGATCAAAGGGGTATTTAATTAACTAACACAAAGTTTATTTAATTGTACAAACATATTATATATTTTTGAAAAACATTTTTGGTAATAAAGAAAAATGTTTAATTCATACTAAATATATGAATTCAAATTTTTAACCAAAATCAGTTAGTTTTTCACCAAATAAACTTTCCCCACTAAAAGACAAAGATTCTGGCCGTTTCAGCTGGGCGGCCCCCTTAATTATAAGGGGCGGTCCCCTTAAAATTAAGGGGACCAGCCTTGATTTAAGGGGACCGGCCACGCTCCTCTGTCAGAATCTTTTGCCTATAAATACCACCTTAAACCTGGATTTTTTCCTCACCTTTTGCACTAAATTTTCAGATCTATAACTCTCTAAACATCCTCTAAAACCCTTTGATCATTTGTATATTAATCCTTGTTTCAAGTGATTCAATCCCTCATCATCCATTCTCATCCAAAGTGCAAAAGAAGAACACTCTTTCTACAACCAAGTTCAAGAAGAGTTGAAGAGTAGTTGTGCATAGTGTATATATACATTCATTTGTGAATATTGTGTTGTGCTTGTTATATATTCTTTAGAAGATATAGAAATTGTGTAGGAAGTAGAAGTTGATTAGTAGTGAAGTAGGTTAGTTGTGAAGATTGGTGTGAAGTAGAAGATTGGTGTGTAGAAGATTGGTGTGTAGAAGATAGGTGTGAAGAAGATTGGTGTGTAGTACATTGGTGTGAAGAAGTTGTGTAGAAGTAGTGATCAAGTTGTGAAGTTGTTGTGGTGTGTAAATTGGTGTGTAAGGTTTTCTCCGCCAAAAGGGAGTTTGTTGACATAGTGAAGAAAACTCTCGAGTAGGTGACTCGGGGAGTGGAGTGGGAACAAGGAAGGTATCCTTGTAGCCGAACCACTATAAATCCTTGTGTTGTGGTTTGATCTTTCCAACTCTTCTCATTACTTATTTATTTACCTTTACTATATTAGCATTGTTAGTTAGTTACCATACAATAGTTCATATAGTGCAAGTATTGAGTTCACATAAACTAGAATCGAAGTTTTTAAAACAAACTTGTGTTTATAAATTTAAAAGGACGTAAAACTATTTAACCCCCCCCCCCCCCCTTCTAGTTTTCCACAATTGGTATCAGAGTCAGGTTTAGCAAGATTTTTAAAATATATTGTATTTTAAAACTTGTAACGATCTATGGAATCTGAAAAATATTTAGAAGGGCAATCTATGCAAAGACCACCACTATTTGAAAGTGATGGATTTTTATATTGGAAAAATCAATTCGAAACTTATGTGAAATCAAAAGATCTGGATCTTTGGCATGTTATTACCAATGGTGATTCTTTTACCTATTCAAAATAACCCCGAAACTAAGAAAGATGAAATCGTACCTTTTGAAAAACAAAATGATGATTTAAAAAGAAAACTTGCTAAAAATAATGAAGCAAAAATGGTTATTTACAATGCGCTACCACGTAAAGAGTACGAAAGGATCTTTATGTGTGAAACCGCAAAAGAAATTTGGAACTCTTTATTAATAACCCACCAAGGTAATAATCAAGTCAAAGATAACAAAATAGATCTACTTGTTCAACAATATGAGCAATTCACGATTCCGGAAGAGAAATCAATTGATAATGTTTTTGCTAGATTTAACACTATAATCACAAGTTTAAAAGCACTTGATGAGAATTTCTCTAGTAAGAATTTTGTTAGGAAGTTTCTGAGAGCTCTTCACCCAAAATGGCGAGCTAAAGTGACGGCTATTGAAGAATCAAAGAATTTGTCAACGCTACAACTTGATGAATTAATTGGTAATTTAAAAGTCTACGAAGCAATAATAAAGAAGGACTCTGAAATGGTTAAAGGAAAACGAGAGCAAAGCAAGTCAATCGCCTTGAAAGCTAGAAAGGAATCCAACAACGAAGATAGCTCATCTTCCGAAAGCGAAGACGAAGAATATGCCATGGCCGTAAGAGATTTCAAGAAATTCTTCAAAAGGCGAGGAAGATTCGTTAGACAACCACACGATGAAAGAAGAACATCTTAAAAGAATAATGATGACAAGTATAGCAAGAATGAGAGAAAATGTTTCAAGTGTGGTGATCCGAATCACCTTATTGGAAAATGTCCAATGATGACAAGAGATCAAAATCAAAGAGCATTTGTTGGAGGTGCTTGGAGTGATAGCGATGAAGATGAGAAAGAAACAACAAAGGAAGAAAAGTGTCTCATGGCTAAAACATCAAGTGAGGTACATTCCGAAACCGAATATTTTAGTGATGAAAATCTATCATTAGATGAAAAAGATTTAGATAGTGAATACAATAGATTATGCAAACTAGGACAACAAGTTATGTCTAAAAACAAATCACTAAAATATATAAACAACCAATTAGAAAATGAAGTACTTGAATTAAAAATTAAAATACATCAACTTAAAAAAGGTAAAGAAACTTTTGAAGAATGTAAATCATGTCAAGAGCTTAGAAGTGAAAACAACAAACTTAAAGAAGAAATTTGTAAACTTGATAAATTTGAAAATAGTAGCAACTCACTTAGTAAAATTATAAGTATTCAAAGAATATCCGGAGATAAAACCGGTCTAGGTTTTAACTCAACCGAAGCCTCAACAAGTGAAGTTAAAAATGTTAAATTTGAAAGCGAACTTAAGGAACTAAAACCTTCAAAATCTAATCCTACGTATATACTCATAAATGATAAGAAAATACCTCTAGCTAGTAATGAAGAAATAAAACCGTTTTATAAATCATCTTTAAAAACCGAAGCAGGATCGCCCAAAACTAAAACAAGATCTAAAACTCCACCACCTAGGAAACTGAATAATTCTTACCATAGACCTAAAACACCTCAACCAAGAGTAAACCAAAATAGACGAAACTTTAACAATAATCAACAAATGCGGAACTTCAATCCATGGGGAATGTTTCCACCATATATGCACCCAAGTCAAATACAAAACATGTTCGGGACAAATAACTTTGGTCAAATGAGACAATGGGGACCAACGTAAAAATTTTCGCCATTCAAACATGGAAATCTTTGATGTCACCCCTTGTTCGGACTTTCCCTTGAAGATTTTGAAGTTAAACGCATTGAAGACGAAAGGTACACATTTCCTTTTATTTTCTTGTCAACAAATGCATGCTTAGTTTAGTATCTAGTTTTTATGTGATTTTGATTTGTTCATTATTCCCTCTAGTTTTTATTTCTATACATATATACACTTATTTACTTATACTATATCTAAATACATATATATATATATATACATATACACTTACCTATATCTAGGATCTTATAACCTAGAAAATTCATTTGTTGATTTTCTAGAACTAGAAATTGTTCGTTTACGAACCTTTTCTTTTCCCCATTTGCCTTATTGAACTTTAATGTTCAACAACACTCATGCTGATGAAGAGAGATGAGTCGAAAAATATATGGATGAAACAAACTCCCGGCTTCCGTTGCATACGTCTCCCTCCTTTATTCTCGTCTTATAAGCCCATACTACATACATACATACATACATACATACATACATACATACATACATACATACATACATACATACATACATACATATATATATATATATATATATATATATATATATATATATATATATATATATATATATACACACACACACACATATACTTGTGAACCTCCCACAACTTTCTCGTGTACTTGACAACTTGATAAATTTCATCCGAAATGATCAAGAAAATTTAATTGGCAAAATGTCAAGTAATTCATTTCGTGCGAATACCCTCCAACGTATTTTTGATTAAATATAAATCTAATACATACATATGAATATTTTCTTGTTCTTTCCAGAAACGAAAATCACAAAAATCAAAATTTGGAGGGCGGCCCCCTTAATGTTTAAGGGGACCAGCAGCCAAATAAAGGGCGACCCCCTTAATGTTTAAGGGGACCGGCCATCTGATAGCTCAAACCCGTTTTTCCCTTTGTTCCTTTTGCCAAACACTCCACTTTTTCATACTTCCCTTCCCTTGCTTCTGCTGTGACGAAAACCAAAACCCAAAAACATCTCAAATCACTTCCAAATCACATAATCTGGGTTAATTCGCAAAGGGCAAATTCATCTAACACAATCACCATTACATATTGTAAGTTTTTCATAACACATTTCATCTAATTTCATCTTAGTTGGTCATATTCATGATTATGCATGTTTTATAAAATTCTTCAATTTCACAATCTTTTTCGAATTAAGTCTTAAAACTCCATAACCAAATGCTTCCCCTAGGATTAGAATGATTAATCAACACTAGAAACTAGTAATTATAAACTATCATGTCGAAAATTTTTGAAAAACTTCATACACTCCTTTTCAAAATTTTTAGTGAACTCATTGTTGAATAATGATTTGAAAACGTGTTAAAACTAATCACATTTTACTTTTGTAACTTGTAAAACTTGAAATTACATTTTTCGACCAAGAAAAATTATATTGGTTCACGATATAGGGGTGTTTGGATTATGTCCAAATAATATCGAAACCTAGACATTATAATTTTTATAAAACTTTGTTATAATTATAAACCTAAAAATTGCTAATCGGACTTGTCAAGATATATAATTCATATATATATTGACATACTAGTGGTATAAGTCAATAGTTAAGGAAGCGTTTGGTTTATTACTAAAAATGACATTTTTAAGAAAAAATACAAACCATCTTTTTCAAAAACAAATCACATGCATAAGAAACTCGCAAGAAATAGCTAGTTTTACAATCTAATGTAAATCTAGTAAATTTCATGATATATTAAGATGTTTAAAAGGGCGTTTAGATTTGTCCATAACTACTTATTAAACATCATAAAGTATATCTAGAATGAGTTAAAAACAATATTAAGGAACATGGTAATCTACTTCTTAGGATTAGTAACGAAGTATGTTTACGTTCCAACATAAGCCTTAACAATACACATATACTTTTATCTTTCTTTATATTTATTTTGGTCTTTTTGTATTGTTGATGTGTTTAGGTGAAAATGCCAAAAGCGACTACCGAAGATCTTTCTCACACTAAAAACTACATTCCTAAAGTATCCCAACTCCCTACCACATCTCCTTCCATTGGACTTATATATCGTCAAATTGAAGATAGAAATATTCATGAAGGACGTGTAGTAGATCTTGCTTTTGCTCAATCCGACTACATAAATTGCGTGTTTACAAGCATCAACTTCAATTGTCTTTATGAAATAAACGAACCTATCATTCCTCGCTTCATAATGGATTTCTATAGCCAAGTCACCGTCCAAGCCAATGATCTTGGTTTCATCACCATATCTTTCATGATTCAAAATGAATTTATCACCCTAACTCTCGAACAATTTGGTCATATCCTCCAAATTCCATTTAGAGGTCAAGCCGTTTTCACAAACGAGTGGGACCTCGAATCTCTTAATCGCTATCGACCAACCTTTGGTCCCTATTTCGACGAAATTCCTCATCCCGACGAAATTCGTCAAATCCTTGGTGTGGAACGTGCCACCACAAGCCGAAAAATAAAATCCAAAAACGTTCAAATCTCTCCATACCAACTTCTCCTCAAGGAATTAAGCCCCCACATGAAGCTTTGGGAAGAACTCATTCGTGAGAATGCGTTTGGTACTGGAGGTCACCGGGACCATCTCCCGGCGTGCCTTGCTCACATGTTGTATTGTATAGCTGTCGAAAAGCCGTACAATTTGGCCTACTTCTTTATCAAACGGATTGAGTGTGCTAGAAAAACTCCCAAAGCCAACCTTCCATATGGAATGTTCCTCACTCGTCTCTATCGTCATGTTATCGAGTACTACCCCGATCTTGACAATAGTATCTATGAGTCCATCTACCCCACTCTACGTCCTCTCGCTCTAAAACAAGCTCGACGAACTCAAAGTGACAAGGGTAAGTCTCGTCGTCATAGCTCTCATGGATCATCTTCAAGGCAAGACGATGACGATGAGGAGGAAAACATCCATGATGCTAGTACCCCTTCGTTTTCTGAGTTCGTTGACAATTTAGAGGATCTTGACTATCCCGAGTATTCTACCCCATCTCCTAGTGATCAAAACGAAGAAGTGCTTTATGAACGAACTACCGAGATGCTTAGAAGACAAAAAAGCTTGCACGAAGAAGTTAGAGGTGGCTTCAAATCTATAGGAAAGACTTTGAAGGGTATCTTCGGGAAGAAAAAGAAATGATATGCTTGGAATATGTTTGTTAAACAATATTTAATTTTTATGTCTTGTGTGCTATTTGTCAGAAATACATTCGGAAGTACTTGAAATTTTCTTGGAATAATTGTTTGGATAAATGATTAGTATGTTAACTTGTTTATTATGTTTAATATATGCCTATGAATGCATGCTTTAACTCTTAATTTATATATATACTTGCATGATTAGCTTATATATATATATATATATATATATATATATATATATATATATATATATATATATATATATATATATATATATATATATATATATCATGTATGCTTTATAATAGACCAAAACAAATGTGAAATGTCCAAATGGTGCTTGCTGCAAATACAAAACAGAACACAACATTTTTCCAAAAAATTTTTGAAAAATTTTGGTTTCTGGGTCGTCAGATGGGCGGCCCCCTTAAAATTAAGGGGACCGGCCACCATTTAAGGGGACCAGCCATCTGAAACAGTTTTTACACTGTTTTCTTTTGCATCATGTGATCCCTTTTGCTAGTCCCAGCTACCATTTCCCTTAAAAACTAAACTGATTTTGGAATATAACATTACAATTTCAAATTAATTCCACTTCTAAACATGTTTTCCCACTATATAATCCCCATGCATGTTTAATTCACATTCCTTCATCCTCAAACATTCATCAAACATCATCATGTCATCACCAAGAACCACTTATTCAAACAATGCCAAGAAACAAAAACTTGTCATCATTCCACCTAAACAACTCTTCATTGATCTTACAAATGAAGACAACACCACTCCATCTCCACCACCTCAATGTTCATCTCCTAGTGCACCAAATGCACCCTCCAAAACACCTTCAACAAATGGAAACTCTACTTCCTCCATACCATCCACTTCATCCATTAATGACTACATTAACACCCACTTATCTCCTCCACCAATAGTTCAACCATCACAACCTACCAATGAAAACACAACCCTTGCATTAACTCTCTCACTATCACCATTAACACCTCTTGATGCACACTTCTCATCATCCCCTATCAATCCACCAACCTATAACCCCGTCCCATGGAGTTAACTTGAAGCTCATGGTGACACTTGCCTTTGTTGCATCCACAACCAAACAATTGTGTTCGGACTAAGAGATGAAATGCAATACGTGTTTTCTAACATTGAAAACTTGTTGCATCCACCACCAACAACAAACTCAACTCCTCCACCACCATCAACAAACACTCCTCCTCCATCACCATCTCCATGTTCACCATCCATTCCTCCCAATTAAACATGCTTGGTGTCTCACAAATAAAATTATGTTAAACCATTTTGGATGGCAAGCTCTAGAGAGGACTTTCATATTTGAGCTTTGGTTTATTATTTCAATGATGATTGTAAGCCTTTAAAGGCTTTTGTTAGTTACATTACTTATTTCATTTGTTGATGTAATGCTTGATGAATGTATTTCACTTGATTAATGATATGGTTATGTTTAGTTTACACTTTTGCATGCTATATACATATATATGTTGCTTGCCACTAAATATTTTTGCAAGATATCCATATCTCGATTCCTTTTGGCCTCAAAACGAGGGGGAGTATACTTCAAGGGGGAGCTTCCATTAACATGGGGTAACCTTTTTTATGCTAACAAAAAGGGGGAGAAGTGATATAAACTCACAATAATACTTGAATATATACTCATTTTCGATTAATGAGTTTAAATTTTGTAATCATCAAAAAGGGGAAGATTGTTGACATAAATAATGTGTGAAAACGTTATTTATATCTTTCGATATCTCTATATTTTGACGATCACAAAATGTAAAATCGTCAATCGTATAATTACTACGTAAACAAGTATTAAGCTAGTTTATATCACTATATCCAACTTAATCACTTAAGGTATGGATAAACAAGTGCTTAATACATCTCATGATCAAATGGGTATTTAATTAACTAACACAAAGTTTATTTAATTATATAAACATATTATATATTTTTGAAAAACACTTTTGGTAATAAAGAAAAATGTTTAATTCATACTAAATATATGAATTCAAAATTTTAACCAAAATCAGTTAGTTTTTCACCAAATAAACTTTCCCCACTAAAAGACAAAGATTCTGGCCGTTTCAGCTGGGCGGCCCCCTTAATTATAAGGGGTGGTCCCCTTAAAATTAAGGGGACCAGCCTTGATTTAAGGGGACCGGCCACGCTCCTCTGTCAGAATCTTTTGCCTATAAATACCACCTTAAACCTGGATTTTTTCCTCACCTTTTGCACTAAATTTTCAGATCTATAACTCTCTAAACATCCTCTAAAACCCTTTGATCATTTGTATATTAATCCTTGTTTCAAGTGATTCAATCCCTCATCATCCATTCTCATCAAATGTGCAAAAGAAGAACACTCTTTCTACAACCAAGTTCAAGAAGAGTTGAAGAGTAGTTGTGCATAGTGTATATATACATTCATTTGTGAATATTTTGTTGTGCTTGTTATATATTGTTTAGAAGATGTAGAAGTTGTGTAGGAAGTAGAAGTTGATTAGTAGTGAAGTAGGTTAGTTGTGAAGATTGGTGTGAAGTAGAAGATTGGTGTGTAGAAGATTGGTGTGTAGAAGATAGGTGTGAAGAAGATTGGTGTGTAGTACATTGGTGTGAAGAAGTTGTGTAGAAGTAGTGATCAAGTTGTGAAGTTGTTGTGGTGTGTAAATTGGTGTGTAATGTTTTCTCCGCCAAAAGGGAGTTTGTTGACATAGTGAAGAAAACTCTCGAGTAGGTGACTCGGGGAGTGGAGTAGGAACAAGGAAGGTGTCCTTGTAGCCGAACCACTATAAATCCTTGTGTTGTGGTTTGATCTTTCCAACTCTTCTCATTACTTATTTATTTACCTTTACTATATTAGCTTTGTTAGTTAGTTACCATACAATAGTTCATATAGTGCAAGTATTGAGTTCACATAAACTAGAATCGAAGTTTTTAAAACAAACTTGTGTTTATAAATTTAAAATGACGTAAAACTATTCAACCCCCCCTTCTAGTTTTCCACAGACACTTTGTTTATTCATACCTTAAGTGATTAGATGATGAAGATGAGTATTTACTACTAAATACTTGTTTATGTCATAATCTTTGGTTTGATGAGTTTTCGTTTTGTGATTATCAAAACATAGAGATATCGAAAGATATGAATAATGTTTTTAGTCATTTATTTATATTAACATTGTCATCTTTATTTCTTTGGTTTACTTTCATTTCATCATGCGGTTGTCTAACGAATCTTCCTCGCCTTTTGAAGAATTTCTTGAAGTCTCTTACGGCCATCGCATATTCTTCGTCATCACTTTCAGAGGTTGAGTTATCCTCGTTACTAGATTCCTTCTTAGCTTTCAACGCAATTGACTTGCTTTGCTCTCTTTTTCCATTGACCATCTCGGAGTCTTTCTTTATTATTGCTTCGTAGACTTTCAGGTTGCCGATCAACTCATCAAGTTGAAGAGTTGACAAGTTCTTCGATTCTTCAATTGCCGTAACTTTAGCTCGCCATTTTGGATGAAGAGCCCTAAGAAATTTCCTAACAAAATTCTTACTAGAAAAATTCTCATCAAGTGCTTTTAACTTGTGATGATAGTGTTAAACCTAGCAAAAGCATTATCTATTGATTCCTCCTCCGGAATCGTAAATTGTTCATATTGTTGAACAAGAAGATCTATTTTGTTATCTTTAACTTGACTATTACCTTGGTGAGTGATTAGTAAAGAATCCCAAATTTCTTTTGCGGTTTTACACATAAAAATTCTTTCATATTCTTTGCGTGGTAACGCATTATAAATAACCATTTTAGCCTCATTATTTTTTGCTAGTTTCTTTTTCAAATCATCATTTTGTTTTTCAAAAGATACAATTTCATCCATTTTAGTTTCAAAATTATACTGAATAGGGGGAAAATCACCAAAGGTAATGACATGCCAAAGATCAAGATCTTTTGATTTCACATAAGTTTCGAATCTATTTTTCCAATAAAGAAAACCATCACTTTCAAATAGTGGTGGTCTTTGCATAGATTGCCCTTCTAAATATTTTTCCGATTCCATAGATCGATACAAGTTTTAAAATACATTATATTTTAAAAATCTTGTTTAACCTTGCTCTGATGCCAATTGTGGAAAACTAGAAGGGGGGGTTGAATAGTTTTACGTCTTTTTAATTTTATTATGAAAACTTAGTTTAGTTTTAAAACCTTGTTTGCTTTTAAAACTTTGATTCAATCTTATGTGAACTCAAATCTTGAACAATATGAACAACTATATCTAAGTATGAACAATAATAATATAAGCTAAGTATGTGAAATCAACACATGCACAATATAAACAATTATAGCTATATACGAGAGATAAGTAAGTAATCGTTTATTTTATAATCCTTAGTTATATTTTGTATGAAAACTTTACTTGATCGAAATGATCAATTATATGTATGTTACCTTTTTAGTTTGATTGTAAAAACTTTGTTTTGTGAATGAAACTTTCGTTTGATCTTTAAGTAAAATCAATACTAGCACTATATGAGCAAATATATATATATATACATACGTCTACGTCTACAAAAGTAATAACGATATAAGCAAGATAATAAGTAAGATATGGAAAGATCTAACCGCGAGACAAAGGATTTATAGTGGTTCGGCTACAAGGACACCTTCCTTGCCCTACTCCACTCCTCGAGTCACCTACTCGAGAGTTTTCTTCACTATGTCAACAAGCTCCCTTATGGCGGAGAAAACCTTACACACCAATATACACACCACAACTTCGTCACAACTTATTCACACCTTCTACACAACTTCTTCACACCTAGTCACTACTTAATCACAACACTACTTCTTCACACCTATCTATCTTCACAACTATCTACTTCACAACAATCTTCTTCACAACTATCTACTTCCCAACTTCTCTACTTCACAACTATCTACTACACACTCACTATATCTACACACCTTGCTAAGCTATCTTCTATCAAATATTCACAACTAGTTGCACAAAGAAATAGATATAATGGATGATACTCTAACAACTTGGATGTGGAGGTCACAACAAGTTGTAATACTTCTTCTCTTGAAGGATTGAAGTATTCTTCTCTTGCACTTGAAAGGTAGAGGTTTGGATCACTTTGAAACAAAGATTTATGTATGTATAATCAAAGGATTTTAGAGAATAGAAATGAGATCTAGAACAGAAAGTTTTGGGGTGCAAAAGGTGAGAAAATTATGTGGGATGAACCAGTATTTATAGGAAGAAAAATACTGTTTGGGAGCATGGCCGGTCCCCTTAATAATTAAGGGGACCGCCTAGTATAATTAAGGGGGCCGCCTAATAAAAAAATATTTTTTTTTCAGATTTTTTATCTTTTTGTGGGGGAGGTTTTTCCTGAAGAATGTAGCCGTTTTTTGGGTTGAAATTTGAATTCAAACTATTTATTTTGAATAAAACATTTCTTATAAATACAAAATTATTTTGTATAAGTTTAAAAATGTTTGTCCCACTTTAATAAAATGTAAGGTTTGTAAAAATAAAAATTTCTTTGATCATAAAATGCATTAGACCCTTTGTTTATTCATACCTTAAGTGATATGAATGCTAAAGCAAATATTTACTACTAAATACTTGTTTACGTCATAATTTGTAGTTCAATGAGTTTACGTTTTGTGATTATCAAAACATAGAGATATCGATATATGTTAATAATGTTTTTAGGCATTATTTATATCAACAAAATTACTCTTGGTATGATAAACATTTAGAAGTCGTTTTTTCATACAAATTTATCACATAGATTGTTATATGCTTAAGTGTCTAAGCTTAACAACAAAACAATTTCACAATTGCTATTGCTTAGTATAATTATTTGTCGTGTTGCTATGTGGTAACTTTATGTCTAGTAGTCGAATGCGTTGTTTGTATTAGATAATGTCTATAGATTTTTATCTTATTGACATCTTTTGTCACTAATAAATGTGTTTTAGTGGATTGAGAACTAATCATTCGCCATCTCACTTCGTTCTAGCTTTTATATGCTCATCTCACATAAGTATAATCCCTTTATTGCTACGTGGATTAGTAATATGTTTTATGGAACCCCTACACTTGCATATAGTTTTATAGCTAATAGGATTGAGTCTTAGAGATTTGAAATTTGTGTTTGGATAACTTTCAATCAACCTCTTTCTAATTCACATTAGTGCTTCCGCTTTCCAAAATCACCTCGATAACAATACTCTAATCCTTTCCACCTCCTTTGAGAAAACCGCATGCCTCGTCATACGATCATCTCGCATTGATAGAGAAGAGCTACATGACTTTAAGGATAAAGTTCTTTGTATGCTAACCAACATCAGCAAAAACATTACCAAGCTCATCGTTTTCATTAACCTACAACCTCCTAAACACTTCATCATCATTCTTTATACAATGCACTAGACAATATGTTGGATGTCCACCTATTGAGGAGGAGGAAAATTCATTCACATATTTGTATTTTGTCAAAATTGTATTTAAAGAAAATCTACTCATGTTTCTTACACCCTAAAATACCAACACATATGTACACTCCATTTAGTTAAAGTCCGTTCACAAAACCACAAGTGCTTCAAGCCTTTGACCTTTTCTCTTTTTTTTTTTAATAGTTCAAGCCTCTTTCACCCCCAATATCTCATCAAGTGAAAAACACATCATGTCTTTGACAAAGTTATTCACTTCCACAACCAAAAACTAAACCAAATGGAGTCTAGGATTCTTCTCTCAAAACTAGGACTTCAAAACCTCATTTTGAAGAACACCATCATAGGATCTCATCCTCTTCTTCCTCAACACATATCATGCACGTCATTGTCAGCGCAAACGATATATTAATCAAAGCCATCATTCCCAACACTTTCTTAACACGTTGGTCTAACCAACACTCTCGCATCATATGATGTCATTCTCATCCTCATATAGGTATTTAGCATTTTTTTTTTACTCTTTTCATATGGAATTCTTGTTCCTAGGTGCCTATTGTCCTCACTTCCTTTCAATTCCATTCAAGCATGTATTATGGCAAGATACATCATCTTTGGTAGATGATATAGTCATATTCGTTGTTTATCCCTCGAGTTGTGAATTTTAGGATTGCATGAGTCGATATGTTCTATCTTTATCTTTCGTTAGAACATTTGCTATACACACGAGCTTCTAATTCCTTAAATAGTTGTCTACCCATCACCACCATTAGCGCCATCCTCTTTAAGCATTTCAACCTCATGTCTTCCTTTTAGGCTTTGCTTAGTAGGTTCCTATCATATTATATTCACGTTTTTCTTATGATTGCATTTCTTTTTAGTAGCATACACCTTATGAGATTTTTGGTTTCATGGTTCTTTACTTTGAGTCGCTTATATCATTTATATATTTACATCTTACTTTTCTTTGAGATGAAATATATTGCACTAACTCTTTGATTGTAGGTTCACCATTATATACGCTCGATCGTATATAGCTTAATCATCTAAGGATGATGTTTGCATCGAATATTTTCCTTTTTTCATTATAGGTGCTTCTTGACGTAGGAGGAATATCCATCAAGCACTCATATTGCATCTTCTATACACGTTGTTGTAGAGGACATGCTTGTCTTAAGACAAAACTTCCACTATACTAACTTTTGTTTTGTAGGTTCATATTGACGCCCTAAAACATGGGGAGCTTCCATCAAGCATAGGAAAATTATTGTCTTATACTAACCTTTATTTTGTAGGATTCTTCATCCTTGCATCATATACGTTGGTACCCTAGCAACGGGGAGTATTGATCAAGGGGGAGTCGATCATACACTAAACTTTGTTTCTTTTGTAGCTTTCTTATCCTTGCATCATATACGTTGGTACCCTAGCAACGGGGAGTATTGATCAAGGGGGAGCTAATCATGCACTAACCTTTGTTTTTGTAGCTTTCTTATTTCTTGTGTCATATACGTTGGGACCCTAGCAATGGGGAGTATTGATCAAGGGGGAGCTACTATCTAGGGGAAGCATGCACGCATTTTTCTTTATTCTCATTCTTTGACACACTTTTGTGTTTCGACAAAAAGAAGGAGATAAGTCAACATAGTCCAACATGCATTTTATTCATCATGCATTTTTCATATAATTTTTATGTTGCACAACACTAACCTTGATGTAGGTCAAGGAACTTAATTAGATCCATGGATCCGCTAACAACCTAAGGGACACAACAACCTTAGGAAATTGGAGTTGAAGAATTATCTTCACTAGGGATGATGCAAGCTCGCCATTTCGGGGAGAAATTAAGTTAACTCCAAGGACACTCCCCTTTTTGTTTCGACAAAAGGAGGAGAAGAGTGTAAAATGGAGAAGGAAATGTAGAAGGTGTTGCGAAGGAAATGTAGAAGGTGTTGAGGCTAAAAGTAAGTTATACGGACACAAGTAACTTTTTACATTTTGCGTTCTATCACGTTTACATATTTTGTCATCATCAAAAAGGGGGAGATTGTTAGTGCAAATATTACGATATTTAATCTATACAGTCTCGTTTGTTTTGATTGATGACAAACGTATAACTTGATACATAACGTGAAATGTACAAGTTACTTGTAATCATACTTTGTCTCAACAAACATTCAACACCTCTCAACGTCTCGAGTCATCGTATGCTACAACACAGGTTCGTACATGTTTGTTGTGTAGCATTATGATCAAACCCCTTGACCAACCATTTAGAATGACTAAAATACTTTTAGGGTCTTTAAGTATTTTAGGTGTCAAAGTGCACTTTAGGTGTCAAATAGAATAAGTGCCACTTTAGGTGTTAAAGTAGTATTAGTAAGTTTTACAAATGATAAAAATGTGATGACATTACGAATCAAACATTTTTAGTAACTCATTAACTTACTATAACAATATTACTTAGATAATATATACATTTTACAAGTTTGCCTTCATATATATTTTTTAATCTTAAAATAGAAATATATATATATGCATCACATCATGTGCATTTATGGAAAGGTTGAGTGTTTGACTTTCCATAAGACCTCTTACACATTTTTGAAAGCATTTTATTTTGATTCAATGTGTGTTTGAATAACTTGATGTGACCTTGGTTGGTTTGGATACTTTATTGCAAGACACTTCTGTCAGTCCTGGCGGAACCTTCGGGTTACACGGGCGGAACCCATTCTAGGGTTCCGCCGGATCCGCCAGGCTGCTGTTTGGTTTTGCTATAAATATCAAACCACTTGCTAGTTTTTCTCTTGATGACTTTGAATATACTTTCTCTCCATCATAAAACACATATCTAGATCAGTAGCAAACAATGTAGAAACACACATGAGTCACCCTTTCAATAATGATCATAATGCTTCTAACATTCATCTTTGTTGTAAGCATATTATACTTCATGATCCACCAAGAAGGTTACAAGATCTTGAATTCATCATTCATTAAAGCATTCCAACATATGAAGATTCAAGGGCACTTGACATCCTCAATGATTGAAAACTTCTTATTCAAGAAGTTCATGTAGATTAGGCATGCATATCCATTAGACTTTAATGTCATGGATCATCATTGTATCATAACAATATAGATTAGATGGTTTATGTGTTTGTGCCATAAAATACAAGGTTTTTATGTTGGGCCACAAAACATAGCGGGAGTGGTTGTACCCTTGGTAAAGAACTCGACATCTAGCTTAGTGTCGGAAATATTGTATAAGCGACGATAAGAGTGGTTGTACCTTGTAAAAGAACTCGGTATCTAGCTTTGTACCGGATAAAGTGTAAGCGACGATTGTAAGGTTTTCTCCGCCGAGAAGGGAGGTTGTTGATCTAGTGAAGTAACTCTCGAGTTGGGTACTCAAGGAGTGGAGTAGGGCGGAGAGGAGATCCGTGACCGAACCACTATAAATCCTCGTGTTCGGTTTGCACTTTCCTTTTACTTATTGCTTTACTTTAATGTTTGCATTATGTGATTGTTTGTGTTGTGACTTGTTGATTATGCTTGTATGATAACATGTCTTAAGTTTATTCTAGCCATAAACTAAACTTAACATCTTTCATATTAGAACAAGCTAAGAATGGATATTTGATACAACAAGTTTAAAGAGTTTTAAACGGTAACGTATTCACCCCCCCCCCCCCCCCCTCTACAGTTTTCACATTACTCATACTATGAATGTTAAAGATGTTGTTCATAAAGATATTCAAAATTTTGAACATTTGGTTTATCTTAATTCTTAATAGTTAGAGAATAAAGATGAGTTCATTCGAAGAGAATGTAACCCTAGTGGTTTAAATCTTTGTGTAGAAATCATATGGACAAAATTGTACATATATCTTAATGCATATCTTATGACAAGATTATTAATCATACTTAATCAATTAACTATGATTGAATAATCTTTCCTAAGAACATTAAAGATACAAAGATGAAAATTGTCATACTTATTTGACAATGAATATCAAAACTCTTTCTTGAATGATTACTTGAGCGAGGACAATAAGTAATCATAAAGGAGTTTATGAATTCAAATAAATCTTTCAAAGTGTACAAAGTGCAATAATCCATGAATGGATAAATGCATGCATTTAGGAGATTACTCTTATGTTTAATTATTAAATCCATGTTTTGATTTATAATTGAAATAAGATAATTTCTAAGTATTCCTGAAAGCTAGTGGGAGTATTATATTTGATTTACTAAATCATATATATTGTATAATGATGAGTGTGTAAATACTCATCATTTTTGGTCAAATCTGAACTGCAAAACATTTAAAAACACTCAAAAATGCATCAAAATACTAAAAATATCCCAAGATCGTGTTTTATATGTTTCAGATGCAAAATAATTGAAAACAGATGAAAAATGAACAAAGTTTGCATAATTGGCAGTTTCAGTCCCCCAACTTTCAAAACTTAACAAAATCAGTCCCTAAGCATTTATTTTAAAAGAAAAGTCAACCCAAGTCCTTTAAAAGTGAAAATTTATCAAAAATGGTCTTTGGGTGAAAAGTGTTCAAAAATGTACAAATTTAGTCCCTAGGGTTTCACATTTGGCAAGCTTGGTCCCTGTACTTTCAAGAAATGACAGAAATGGTCCCTGGTGAGAATTTATGAAGAGAAAGTCAACAAAGGTCCTCCAACAATCCTCAACTGACAAAATTGATCCTTGGAATGCATTTTCAAAGTTTTACAAGAAAGGTCCCTCAAGTTTGGTAAATTGGCAATAATGGTCCCCGGGAATTTTAAATTGAAGAAAAATGATAAAAGAGACTTTGGGAAATCAAGACTTGGCATAATTGGTCCTTTGGTGAATTTTGGAAAGATGGCAATTTTGGCCCCTCTAAAATACATAAATTACATCTTTGGTCCTTGTGTTACTAGTAATCCAAATGAAACCTTGTTTTTTAACTTAACACAACCCAAACCACCCCAACATGGTCCATACTTCTCTTAGCCCAAAACCACATCTGGCCCAAACTCCCACCCGTTAATAATAAACCCAAATCAGTCAAATGGTCAACGAAGAGTCAAAACGGGGTCAAACTTTACCCCTTCTTCCTCCTCCCTCCCAAAACACACTAGGTAAACCACCATCACCCCACCTTCACCTCTGCAACACTCCACACCACCCTCAAAAGCACCCCTCACCACTTCTCATCCCACTATACCTTTTTCCCCCTCCTCACAATTGATGCGTGGGAATCGCACCTTGCTTTACCTCTCGAGGGATCTCGCGAGGCTTACAACCCCCACCAGGCAGTGTACCTGATCGTTGTAGTATAGTATAGTGACAAGTACCGGGGGATTGATCGTTCAGCTTAGGAATAGTGTCGCTAGGATTAGAAAGCCTAATTAATAGTTCTAGAGATGGAAGATGATTATTTTTTGTGTTTTTATATTTTATGAAAGCAAGTAAAATCTCGGGTTTTGAAGGAGTAGGCGGAATTAGTTGCTAATCAACTAACCCAAAAACTACTTTATAACTAATTAACTAATGAAAATGAAATTAAACTAATATTAAACTAAGGTTGTGAGCAGTGGTTGGAGAAATTGTGTTTACTTAGACTTCATTACTCCCTAGATATCTTTTACATGTTAATTACTTGTTACACTTGTATGAATGACGGGTTGTATTCCTTAATACCATTCGTGGAGTGGCATACATAACTCCCCAACTCTATGAGCTCTTATCTCCTCCTACACCATGACCCAGCACAACTATAGGGATTGTAAACAGTGGCTCATGCATTAAATACAACCAATAAAGACCTAGTACGCCTCGGTTCATGTTTCTTAAGACGTTCAAGCATGTTACCATTTGGAGATCTGCCAGTTTTCTTAAGCCTAACATATAATATCATTCATTCAAAACAAGAATAGACAAGTAATCAACACATAATCAACATCTAGGTTTCATTAGATCTAAGCAAACACAAAGGAAATTTAGCCTAGCATAGTAGAATTAAGATAAGAACAAAAGATAGACAACCAACACATAGACATATTGATTGAATTAAGAGTATACTTATCTCAATTACAATGCAAGGTCTCAAGGGTTTGAAACCCTTGAAAAACCTGTAAAAGAGGCACCAAAATCGTCTTTAGGGTTTCACCAAAACTTCTCTCTTTTTAATAAAAAAACTAGAAAACTATATATAGGAAAATCGTCCTGACGGCGTCAAGAGTAAAATCTGACGCCGTCAACTCGCCGCCATATACTTCCTCGGACGCCCTAGATCCAATCGTGACGGCCTATGTGACGCCGTCACCACCCTCGGTAAATTAATCTTGGTCATTTTGACGCCGTCATCTCTTCATCTGACGCCTTCACAACCTTCGGTAAAATATTCATCCTTTCTGACGCCGTCAAGAGTAAATCCTTGACGCCGTCACCTTGTAATTCCAGCTTGGATTTAGTACTTTGTTGTTTTCTTCACTTTATGCTCCAAAAACGTCCAAAATAGCCTCTTTTCCAGAATTCACTCTCCAAACACCTAAAATCACAAAAGGAACGATTTAGGGCAATATTTGATCAAATAAATTCGGATTCGGGCTTAAATGACCCCCTAAAAACGGATCATTTTTCGCCTCATCATATACCCTTACACTTGAGATTTGCTTGTCCTCAAGCAAATGAGCTTTTATTCTACTCAAAAGACAAGTTAGGGGTCATTTAACACTAATATAAAAGTAATTACAACAAATAATCGTTCCACTAAAGACCAATAGACAAGCACGGAGGTCATACACAAGCACCTCACAAATAGTGTTTAGATACTCACATCTCTCGGGTGTAATAAAGTAATATAACATTATGGAAATGGAAGATATCTCTCACTACCTGTCATAGCAAAATAGATTACCATAGGCTTGGGAAAGGATCAAACCTCCACCACATGGCGTAAGCACCTAGGATAAACTATCAAAGAGGTCTTTTTAAAGGGTTATAACGTTAGGTGTAGGGATATGAATTACACGGTTTTGTTGGATAAAGGGGATTTTACTGGTGGCGAGTTAACAATCTTAGTTAATTACATGTACAAGATGGCGTTGCTAAGCCAAGACTAGACTCGACTTAAGCTAATAAATGAAAAATAACTAAAAACATAAAATGAACATAGAATGAAAACGGGATGGTAGTCCGTATGTTTTTTCTCTCTTTCTTTTCTATTTTTTTTTTTCTTTTTCTTGATTTTTTCGATTTTTTTTTTTTTTTTTTTTTTTTTCATACACTCTTACCCTACCATCCAAAATAATACATCATAGGGGTTTGAGCATTCCCCTTACACTTGAATCTTTACGTACTTTACATTAAACTATTCTAATGACTCGAATTAAGAAAATCAAAACACTTGGAGCACTTTTAAGATTAACGTACGTATGGGGGTAATAAGTGTTGTTCTTCCCCATTACTCCATAAAATAAGTACTTACCCATGAGTCCCAATCGTCCCAAAACAATATGTACAAGGATATGACTCGACTTAGCAACCATGTAATCAATTAGAAAGTTAACTTAGGGTTTAACAAATAACAATAATGCACTAAAAATGAGCGCATACACGGAAGGCTAAGGCGATTTGGGTGTACATTTAAGTGGGGTGTAACAAATTCTTCCTTTAAGTAAAATGCTTAAAGTTAGAAACGAAAAGATAGGCTCGGAGGGGTGTACTAGGGGTATCGTGTACTAAAAATGAGTACAACGCTAAGGGTGTGGGAAAAATTAGTTGACTTAACTAGCCAAGTAATATGACTTAAATGGTCAAGTAATCGTAATACGGGTTTAACACAAGGGTGATCCTAATGCCTCTTATCATGTAGTAAATCCTACTACACGAATGTAGTCTCACTAGCGGTCTCGGGATGCATCACTAACGCAAGTTCTAGAATCTAAATGCTACCGGTACACTCATAAGCACCAATAATAAATGTTTTTCCTATCAAAACTAAAGGCGAACCTCACATTTTTGGGTGGAAAATTTTTCTGAATATACGGTTATGTGCTAGTCATACAACCTCCTATCCATGAGATGCTTGCTATGGCTAAAGTTTCACTCCTAAATGTTGTAAAAAATTTTAAATTTGGCGCTAAAATTGCACTAACAAGTATTTCTCCTAGTTTTATTACTCATCTACTATCAAACAAAACAAACTCAAGCGAAAGTGCATATGTAAGGTATCATCTTTTTACCCTCCCCTTACACTTAAGATGAACATTGTCCCCAATGTTCAAGTAAAGAATGTAAAAGTTAAAAGTAAAGAGAATGAATTCAAATACTCCCCTGATTCGCTCGGTATGGATTTTAGGTTGGCCAGGTTAAATCTTCCTCCAAGAAAACGAACAATCAAAGCTTCCCTTCCAGAATATAAATCATCTTCTTGTCTCAAATAACCTGTAAATCCTGACAAAAGTAGACAAGGCAACCTCGCGTAAAATCGGCGGCATCCTATATAAGTTACTAAATCCTAGAAAACAAAGTAAGATATAATGCTTGTGGAATGAAGTTTGCAGATTTCCTGGAGATTATAAAACTTGATAATTCACAAAAACCATAAGACTCCGTTAGAAAAACAAAACTGGTAAAATTTCCAGATTTTTAACTCCTGACGCCGTCAAGAGCAATTGCCTGACGCCGTCAGAATGAACCTGTAGAAATCTTTATGTTAAGTTTCCGGAAAATTTCTGGAAAAACCTTGTCCTACTTCCTGGAAAATCCTGCAAAACTTCATTATGACTCGATACAAGCATTTGACTCTAACAAGTACTAATACACATGTCCATTTAATATTGTTGTGGTTCATGCTCAATTTCGTTCTTATAAATAAATTTGGATCTCCCTTACACTTATCTTTTGCAAAATACCTTTATATGCAATTAAGACGAAGTTAAAAACAAAATAAAGCATTTTCACAATTTACTTTGAAACTTGAGCCACAAACAATAAAAATAAAACATGCATACGGAAACAAATAAAATCAAACAAACAAACAAACAAACAAATAAAAACACACAAAACATGGGTTGCCTCCCAAGAAGCGCTTGTTTTTGTTCGAGTCACGAGCCTGACTCTACCCTTATTTCACGGATAAAGGTGAGGTTTTCCCTACACTTAGGATTAAGTGCGGGTGAAAGTAGCGATACACACCCTTAGGGTGAAAGTATGCCACGTGAGAGAAGAGTGGTGGATGAATTATATGCTCAAACGGGTGTGCTCCTTTCATCATAACCTTACCTAGTTCACTTTGGTCAATGAGTGAGTTGAAGTTTTCTCCTAAGAAGGGATCATTTTCTATCAACTTCGATAGATTCCTAGTTGGGGATCTATTTTGACCAAATAAACCCGGTTTAAACCCACAATGTTTCTTACGATCAATCATGAATGGGTGATGTAAGTATGTAAGGTCATGGTCCACTCCTATGTTGGCTTCTTCTCTACAAGGCTTGGGGTCTACTACCTTCAACGTAAAACTACTCGGACTACATGGTTTGATGGGTGGATCGGGACCTATTTCAATTCCTAAATCTTCATCCAAGGATAGAAGATTAGGTAATGGTTTTGGTTGAGGCTCCGGTTCATCAAAACTAGGAACTTCCCTAGAACTAGGAGTAAGGTTATCACTACAAGTGTTCAAACCTATATCCTCTGGTGGTGCTTGGTCCAAGGGTTCTACCTCAATTGGGGTTCCTATAGTCTCTTCTACTTCTTCCGGGTAAGTCACGGGCGGTGTATGTGCCTCAAATGATGGTAGGACTTGTGGGGTACTTTGTGGGCTTTGATTATCCACCTCATCCTCCATTGTACCTAGATTACCTATATGTTTGTTTTGTACTATGATATTAGGTGCCATCCAACTAGGTATCTCAACATGAGTATATTCATCCCCCAACAAACTTCCTGTTTGCTCCATCAAACTTGTTTTTGATTGATTTGTGATGTTGTTTGTTGGGTTGTCTACTCTATAATAATATTGGGCACAGTTTTCTATGGTATCCCACGCTTCTTCATCATTTAATTCCCTAGGGCCCCCATCGGCAAAATCATCGATGCGCATTTGGTCACATTGGCTGACACGATAGTAAAAGGTTTCGGTTAGGGATGATAAAGAGAAACTATGATGAGGGAATTTTCGAAGTAAAATTTTAAAACGAGTCCATGCATCATATATGGGTTCATCTCGATATTGTTTGAAATTCAAGATGTCAATAGGGTAGAATGGCCTTTGTGGTTGGTGGTATGGTGGATTCGCGTACTCCATAATGGTGAACGGAATAGTCAATGGAAATTACGAACAAACACACAAAGAAAAAGATAGACTAAAGAAGACCTAAAAATAAAAATAAAAATCTTACTAGAAAGGAATCTAGCAAGTAGACCTAATAAAAAGAAATCCTAACCTAGACAATAACTATTCCCCGGGCTGCGGCGCCAAAAACTTGATGGCGCCGCACTCTTTTGCGACAGTTCAGGAATAAATGTAAAGATAGACAATCCCCGGCAGCGGCGCCAAAAACTTGATGCGTGGGAATCGCACCTTGCTTTACCTCTCGAGGGATCTCGCGAGGCTTACAACCCCCACCAGGCAGTGTACCTGATCGTTGTAGTATAGTATAGTGACAAGTACCGGGGGATTGATCGTTCAGCTTAGGAATAGTGTCGCTAGGATTAGAAAGCCTAATTAATAGTTCTAGAGATGGAAGATGATTATTTTTTGTGTTTTTATATTTTATGAAAGCAAGTAAAATCTCGGGTTTTGAAGGAGTGGGCGGAATTAGTTGCTAATCAACTAACCCAAAAACTACTTTATAACTAATTAACTAATGAAAATGAAATTAAACTAATATTAAACTAAGGTTGTGAGCAGTGGTTGGAGAAATTGTGTTTACTTAGACTTCATTACTCCCTAGATATCTTTTACATGTTAATTACTTGTTACACTTGTATGAATGACGGGTTGTATTCCTTAATACCATTCGTGGAGTGGCATACATAACTCCCCAACTCTATGAGCTCTTATCTCCTCCTACACCATGACCCAGCACAACTATAGGGATTGTAAACAGTGGCTCATGCATTAAATACAACCAATAAAGACCTAGTACGCCTCGGTTCATGTTTCTTAAGACGTTCAAGCATGTTACCATTTGGAGATCTGCCAGTTTTCTTAAGCCTAACATATAATATCATTCATTCAAAACAAGAATAGACAAGTAATCAACACATAATCAACATCTAGGTTTCATTAGATCTAAGCAAACACAAAGGAAATTTAGCCTAGCATAGTAGAATTAAGATAAGAACAAAAGATAGACAACCAACACATAGACATATTGATTGAATTAAGAGTATACTTATCTCAATTACAATGCAAGGTCTCAAGGGTTTGGAACCCTTGAAAAACCTGTAAAAGAGGCACCAAAATCGTCTTTAGGGTTTCACCAAAACTTCTCTCTTTTTAATAAAAAAACTAGAAAACTATATATAGGAAAATCGTCCTGACGGCGTCAAGAGTAAAATCTGACGCCGTCAACTCGCCGCCATATACTTCCTCGGACGCCCTAGATCCAATCGTGACGGCCTATGTGACGCCGTCACCACCCTCGGTAAATTAATCTTGGTCATTTTGACGCCGTCATCTCTTCATCTGACGCCTTCACAACCTTCGGTAAAATATTCATCCTTTCTGACGCCGTCAAGAGTAAATCCTTGACGCCGTCACCTTGTAATTCCAGCTTGGATTTGGTACTTTGTTGTTTTCTTCACTTTATGCTCCAAAAACGTCCAAAATAGCCTCTTTTCCAGAATTCACTCTCCAAACACCTAAAATCACAAAAGGAACGATTTAGGGCAATATTTGATCAAATAAATTCGGATTCGGGCTTAAATGACCCCCTAAAAACGGATCATTTTTCGCCTCATCAACAATCCCTACCTAACACCTCCAAGTCAGCAATCCACCACAACCATTCTTGGCGCCAAAATTGAATCAAGGGCTAGGATGGACCAAACTTTAATCCAGCGATTGGGATTTGTTCAAGAAAACACAAGGGATAACTTTGCACTGATTTCTCTCACAGAAGAAGCACACAAGTGAAGAATTGACCTAATTTCTATCTAGTATAAATAGGCATCAATGTAAGCCTTCAAGGGCAACCAATTTTCTTGTATTTCTCTTTATTTATGTTTAGTCTTCATTTGTAATGCTTTTACTCTAATTTAATTTCAAGTATTATTCAGTTTTTAAGAAATCTCAAAATCTCACTTAATTTTCTCATTTATTGCAAAGTATTGTTACTTACTTCCATTGTGCTCAAAATACTCTCAGAAGCTTTTATAAGCCATTTATAAACTTTCTGAAGCCTTGAATCAAGAAAAAATAAGAAAAGAAAAATACAAGAAAAATACCAAAAAAATAAAATAAAAAATGGTGATGAACATGGTGATGCAGTAGAAGAAAGCTGAGATGAATCTGGTTTAGAGTCCCATGGGGGACATTAGGATGTGTTTTTGTTCCTAGTTCTCATTGATCTCCTAGCTTTGAAAGTCAAGTAAGGATTTGTACCTAATTAATTCATATTATGTGTTAAGTGTAACTTGTTGTATTTGATTGTTCATTTCTGTTTATTTAAGTTTGATTTAGCTTACTATAAAGTAATTAGTGCAGTATAGTGTTAATTTGCTTCATTCCCTTTGTAAACTTTTCAAAACAGTTAGATAAGGGGTGTTTGGTTAGAGCATATTTGCTGAACTAGAGATAATATTTGAGGTGTGTTGGGTTCAGAGAACTTACCAAGGTTCTAATCTAACCAAATCAAGCATTGTTCTGGTCATTTTCAGAAGGAAATTCAAAATTGGTCTTAGATCTTTATAATAGCCTAACTGTTGGATTTTAGAAGGTACAACCATCAAATCAGTGTTATATCTTGTTAAATTTGCTCAATCTAGTATAATATTAGGTTATAACATCACATTAAGAAATCTAGGGCCATTAGAAATTCAGATTATTCTATTTGTTCAAAAATAAAAGAAGTCAAAGTTCTTAGCTTGGCAGTTTTTTCCAAAAATGTGGTGAATTTTCTTAGTCTCAGTTTTGCAATTTAGCTTTTAGGCTTCTAGGATTTCCTTGTATGCCAGCTTAGGTGCTTAATTCTAATTTTTATTTATTTTTAGAATTTTTTCTTGTCTAGCTTATTAGGCCCCAAAGTGACCTGCAGGGGATGCATCTCCCCTGCACCTTGGTTTTCATCAGACTTTCATAAGCTCATTGTGAGCTTAACAATGGGCCCGACTATGAGCTTTGGGTTCTTTGAACAGCCCTTAGGCTTGAATTGTTGGTTCAGGGGTGCTTTTGGGTTTTGAGCTTATTTGCATAGCTCATTAGAGGCCTGCAATCACCTCCTTGGCATGTGTGGTTGTTTGGCTGTATAAGCTTATTTGCAAGCTTATTTGTTGTTCCTCACTGATTGCTTGCTTGTTTTTCTGCTCATTTATAGCTTTTTCAGGTTTCCCCTACATGCTTTAGTTTAGATCTCCTTTAAGTTCAGCAGCTCTTGAGAAGCTTTAGATTAGTTTTTAGTTTACATAATCATTTTAGTTTAGCTTATGCCTTAACTGCTTATCTTTGGACTCTGAAACTGCTTATTCATGGCTTTTTAAAAGTAGTTGTAGTTTTATAATTTGCTTATTTTCATGTGTTTAATCAAGTTGTAAAAGAAAAATTGAAAAAAAATATATATATATATATATATATATATATATATATATATATATATATATATATATATATATATATATATATATATATATATATATATGGCAAAAAAGGGGAGAGGCAGGGTTCGAACTTGAGACCTCCCCCTTATAGAATGATAAGGGTGTATCTGGATGCCATGCGCCCTTGGGACTTTTCTCATTCAAATCCTACAAAATCTAGTATTTAATATGGTTTTGGTCATTTAAGCTTATCTTGCAGATTAGCTTATTCTAACAGCTTTTTATTAAGCACTTGGTTTTTTTATATTTTTCTCTAATTCCTGTCACCATTAAGTTTTTCATAAAAAAAAAAATCAGATTTTTTTAAATAGTTTTAGTATTTAATATAATTTAATTAGAGATAAATAGTATTAAATTCATAATAAATAGAATTTTTGTTAAAAAATTAATTTTCTTTTTTCTAAAATTTTCTTTTGTCATTTAGTGAGTTAGAAAATTGTTTGTATGCCCGTAGGACTTTCATAGCTGAAATTTCACGTTTTATTTTGCGCGTTGACGTTTATTATTAATAAACGTCATGTTTTTAACTTAGATTGCGTTTTAGGGTTTCCCGTTTTCCTATTATCATTCTCGTAGGATTTTAAGTAGCTTTTAAGTTTTAATTTGCATTCCTTGTTTGTATTCCCATTTAAGTTACGTTTATTTCATTTTCGTTCGTTTAATCAATTTCCGTTAATTTAACGTACCATAACACCAAACAATCTTTCACAACCAAACATACAAGGTTTTAATCTCGATCTTTTCACGAAACTTTCCAATCACATCTCGTTGGGACACGACCCGGAAAATCACTTTTCCGGTATTAAAAATATCACTTGCACAAGTTTATGAGGTAATATTTTTCCTAAAAGGTTTACTCGTAATTCTTCACGTCTTGTTATCTCACGATAACATTGACATCACGTTTGTTAATATTTTGATAAATTGTTTTGCACAAAAACACGACGAATCATATAACATATAAGAAGTAACATTCCATAATAGTAAAATTTTAAGTCTTAGTTTGGAATGAAACTTTACTTAAAAGATTTAGAAAATAAAACATACAACCTTAGAACAAAAGCTTATTATTTAATAAACATGTGCGGTAGAAATGGGATTTGTAGAAATGTAAATGTAATGTGTAATGAACTTGTAAATATGTAAATGTAATGTGTAATTATTTTGTTAATGCAAGTATATTAAACATAGGATTGATATTACTTCAAACAACGTACATTTATATTACAACAACGATTACAACATTAAACTACGAAACGGAAATTCAAACCACTAAACTACGATACGATAAATAAACATAAAACTACGAATCAAGATAATGATTCAGTCTATGCCATATCCCTCGTCACTCGAATAGGAGGCACTCGAATCGTCCTCACTTGGTGGCACACGTGGAAGTCCCATTTTCCATCGCCATTCGGCTCGAAGGTTTCTCGGATCCTATTTACCTTTTAAGTACGCCTCACGCTCTCTTGCCTCACGTTCTTCCGCAGCTTGAACCTCTAACAGCATCTGCATGTCTTGCTCAAAGAGCTCTTCATCAGTCAACCCAAAGGCTATGGGTTGGTTTTGTGGTGGAAAGTTTTGCTATTGATTGTTTGGGGGTGGATTGTTTTCTGGTGGAGTGGCAGGTGGTGGGTTGTCATATTGGAACACCGGAAATAAATTTCCTGGTGGAGTGTTTTGTGGGGAATTGTCTTCAGGTGGTGTGTTGTAAACCGATTCGTTATCAGGTGATGCGTTGTGTGACATTGTTACGTTTGAAGAAGAAAAGAGAATTCTTGATGATTTGTGTGTGAATTGTGGGTGTATTTCAGCATAAGAGAATGGGTATTTATAGGATCATTTTTCCACACGTTTATCCCCCTCAGTTTGAATTCAAAATTTGAATTTGAATTCTACACGTTTATCCCGCTCAATTTGAATTCAAATTTTGAATTTGAATTTCACACGTTTATCCTGCTTTGACATAAATCAAACTTTGAATTCAAAATTTGAATTGGAATTTTAATATTTTATCCCGCTCAGTTTAAATTCAAAATTTGAATTTGAATTTTAATATTTTATCCCGCTCAGTTTGAATTCAAATTTTGAATTTGTATTTTAAATAACTATAAATACCATACCATACAATTCAAATCTCCACACACTACCATTCAATTCTTCACACCATACTTGTCAGAATCCCGATCCTGATCTTAGGATCTTACGATTTTTCGATACTGCAAAGCAAAAACGATCCAAATCCTACATAGGATCTTTGCAAGCTTAAGATCTTATAGGATCCCGATCTTGACCATACGATCTTAAGATCTAATTCGATCCAATCTTACTTTTCTCGAATTACAAACTAAAAAACTATAAATTTATGGGTTGTTTTTTTTATAGAATAAAAAAAACAACATGTTAATCTTTTTAAACATTTCATTATCATAATTTAGGACAATATTTCTATGAAACATTCATAATATGTTGTGTTTATAATGTATAATAATTTGTAGATTTGTATAATATTACAAAAACTATTAAGAAATAACATTAGAGTAGGATCTTAAGATCCCGATCCGATCTTACGATCACTATCTTGCAAAGACGAAAACGATCTTGGGTGGATCCCGATCTTGAAAACCTTGCTTCACACACTACAATATCTAATTCATCTTACAATGAATACGTGTTGGTCAATTGAAGAAGAAACATTGCTAGCTGATATGTGGCTTGAAATTAGCCGAAACAGCGAGGGTTTGAATGAACGCTCTTTCTGGGATCAGGTGGTAGCAAGGTCCAATGAGTGGACTGACGGTGATCATCATAACAAGAATATGATCACAGGTAAATGGGCACGACTCAACTGTTAATGTCGTAAATATCATGATATTTACAAGTATTTGCAGCAAACGAGCCAAGACCATGAGCATATCTCAAATGCATTGAACATGTTTAAAGAACGTTATGGTGGGAGAGGGTTCCAGTATCTTCACGTGTGGTTGATTTTGAAGAACACCAACGTATAAGACAGAGAAGATGCCTAATTGTGTTTTATCTTTACTATTTCCGTATTGTGTTGCTTTGTGTTTTATGTTTAACTGTTTCTTTATTTTACGTTTCGTATGTTTTTATTGTGTTGTATTGTATTTTTTTCGTATCGTATTTTTTTCCGTATTGTAACTTTTTTATTTGATGAAATAAAATTTGTATGTTGTGTTATTTTTAATTATTTGTGAAATGAATTTAGGTTATTTAATGAAATGGATAAAAAAAATAAAGTTGTAAGTGGTGGCCTCAAATGAATAAGTTGAGGTTAGTTGTGAGTGAGAAGGGGGTTAATTGTGGAGATGTGTGAAGCTAATGTGTCAGCTGTGGGCCCCAAATGAGGAGAAACCCCTCGCCATGACACCTTTCACTCTAGGTTGCACAAACCCTTGAGGCTGGACACAATAATAGCACTCGACCGACTTCCATGACCCAATCACATTCGATCCCCTTTGTGTGGCTATTCGGTCGAGGTAGGAAAAAAAACGAAAAGGGTCGTGATCTCGACCTGTTAACACACACACATAAAAACAAAATTAATATTATTAAGGTCGCTTTTACTAGGGCACCTAATCGCCTACAGGTCGTCGGAGAGAGAAAGCTGACGTGGCAGAGAAACATAGGAGGATTGAGTCGCCTTACTGTGTCCAGCGTGAGAGAAAGGAAAAAACTGCATGCAATAAGAATATCAATCAATGAAAGTTGAAACCATGAAAATATGATGAATATATGGATGGGACGTGGGCAGGACATTAATAGTGAAGTAATGATAATTTTGTATAGAACTCTCGAGTCTGGATAGATGATTTTACTAGTAATATTTGTTTACTCTTGGTCCTAAGTAGTGTTTACAGTTCTTAAATTTTACAGTAATAGTTAATGTACAAATAAATTTATATCGTGTCTACTGATCGATGTGCTTTGCCATTTTATATTTTTTTTAGTGTACTTGATTAGCGAATATTGAAATTATGGACTACGTAATGAGACTTTGTATTACAGATTAGCAAGTATGATGATCATGTATGGGCCAGGCCCATACTATGTATTGAAAATCGCTTGTGACATTTTTTTTTTTTTCTTTATCTGAACATCTTCATTCTATTAACCTATTTTCAATACTAGCATCTTTTGAATTTGAATGCTTTTTCGTATAAAAAAAATCATCCCCAAATTTCTACTCATAGACTGCTCGGTGTGACGTTAGTCTTCCACCACATCGCATTTCATCCCCTCCCAATAACACACCAACAACTAAAACCTCTTCCCTAACAAAAAACCCAATAACACTTTTTTAGTCTCACACAAAACCTAACAAAAAATACCCACCCATTAAAAAGAAAAAAAAAAAAAAGTCCAAATAATTATAATGGCTAATGGACGAACGGCGGACGAACAACACAAGGTACGGTGGAATACAACGTGTTTTTTGTCCATTGTTAGGTCTTTGGCAGACCAACACCACTCCCACACCGAGCTCTCTTAGAATGATAGGTCATCAAAATGTTTGACACTAACCTCGTGCATGTATTTAAAGATACTAAAATACTTTTAATATAGGTTCGTATTACGTACTTAACATATCACAATTCAATGTTAATATTTTACATCAGAAAGAAAATATATCAAATTTATAAACTATGGTTTTTGAAGAAATAACTGGTTCTCACCGGGGTGTTCAATGATTTGGTTATCGGGTTGTTCGGTTCGATTAGTTTAATTATTTATTTATTTTTTTGGGAAAGTAGAAAACAGAATTTGAATTAAGTTCGGATATGACAACCAAATACAACAACAACAACATACCCAATCCCGCGAAGGCGAGGTATGAGCGAGGTAGAAATGTAGACAGGTCCTACCCCTACCCCAGGTAAAATCTGGGAGTAGAGAGACTGCTTCCAGGGAGACCTCCGGCACGTGCACCAGTGCGAGTGATAGAGAAACCAAAAAGATGCAAGTAGTAAAAGAGCAACAATTAAAAGCAAATAGAAGCAAGAAACCAACCAGCAAGGGGCCTAGTACAAAAGACAACAAATAAAACATGCAAACAAACAGCACCAAAACAACAAACAAACAACAAATCATGGGCAAGACAAACAAAACAAGCAAACAAAGCAAGAAGGGCAAAAGAAAGAGAGCAAAAGAAAAGTCAAAAACAAACACAACAAAGCAAGGACGCAACAGCAAGCAGGCTAAAGGCAAGAAGAGCACCACAAAAACAAAGCAAGGCAACGCAGGGGGCTAAAGCTAAGGCAAAGCAAAGGGAAAAGAGGCACCACTAGCCTACAACAAACCTAAAAGGGGAAGAGCAATGGGGCCACTAAACCTAACGTGCAAAGGGCAAACTAAACCTAAAAGGCAAAGGGGCAGGGCAACAAAGGGAAGAGAAACGCAAAGGCAAGCACTTACTACCCAACCGACACTACCCGCAAGACCTAATCCTAGCTCTCCACACATTCCTATCTGAGATCATGTCCTCGGACAAGAGAAGCTCCTTCATGTCTAGCCTAAGTCGATCCTCCCACCTGAGCTTAGGTCTTCCCCTCCTCCTCAAACCGTCGACCATCAGCGCTTCGACTCTCCTAACCGGTGCTGTTTGTGGCCTCCTCCTGACATGACCGAACCACCTCAACCTTCCTTCTCGCATCTTCGAGATTATAGTTTCAACTTCAAGTTCCGCTCTGAAAACTCCGTTCGGGATCATGTCAAGCATCGTCTTACCACAAATCCACCTAAGCATCCTCAGTTCTGCCACTTCCACTCTGTTAGCTTGAGCTTTTGTGATAGGCCAACATTCTGACCCGTACAAGATAGCCGGTCTGATTGCTACCTTATAAAATTTTCCCTTAAGCTTAAAGGGGACTTTCTTATCACAGAGTACTCCTGACGACGCCCTCCATTTCGCCCAACCTGCTCTAATACGGTGGGTAACGTCCTCGTCTATCCTTCCTGATTTGTGTATCACCGAACCCAAATACCTAAAGGACTCCTTAGGTTGAAGAATCTGGTCTCCGATACTAACTTCCTCCTCGTTTCTGCCGATCTCGTAGCTACCGAAATCACATCTCATGTATTCCGTCTTCTCTCTGCTCACCCGAAGCCCCTTGTCTTCCAAAGCCTCACGCCAGTGTTCCAGTCTGTAGTTTAACCCTTCGGCCGATTCTGCAACCAACACAATATCGTCTGCGAATATCATGCTCCAAGGGATGCCCTCTTGTATCCCTCGGGATATCTAATCAAGAATCAAGGCGAAGAGGTAAGGGCTAATGGCTGATCCTTGGTGAAGTCCAACTTTCACTGAGAAAAACTCAGTGCACCCCACCGTGCACCGTACGATGGGGCGAAGGTCTTCGCCCCATCGTACATATCCCTAATGACTTTTAAGTATCTCCTTGGGATATGACAACCAAATGATAGTAACTAATTTAATTAGAATGTTCCTTCCATTACTTTTTTCATTTTTTTAGAATGACAATTTTACATATCTCACAACGTTTATACTAGAAATTTATCAAGTCTAAGAGGATCTATAATTCATCAAGTCTAATTTATCTACAAAAAGCTTTTTAAAATAGTAGTAAAAAGATATTGTTATTTTTTGCATTAAAAATACTATAAATATGACTGAACTCACAACTTAAAAAGCTTCTCACACAACATTTATTACTGTCTTGTCTTCATTGCATTACTTAACTCTAACGAAACATACCCAAATTAGTGAATTACTGTTACACATGTGATGATAATGGAAATTGATATCATAACATAAGCAGCACATGACTACACTATAGCATAAATTTTAGATCACAAGTAGCTCAACTGAATTTACAATTGACAAGAGACAAAAAAATATCACACATGATGAATTATTTATCTGTTTAACTTGTTAAAACGGCATACATTTCTTTATTTACGCATATTAGGAGTGGTTGGGGACATATATTATGACCCATGCCATGTTTCAATTATTCAAACATGCCATATTTTTTTTTTTCGGAAGATAGTATGATCATTCATAATTGATTCTTCGAAATAACTTCACCAAACAGAGAAAATGATATTCAATTATTCATTATACCTTTGAAAAACTCCACATCATCATAGCTTTTTCCTCAAAACATATATGTATTGTGTATTTTTATTCTATTTTCAACTGACTTTTATTTTTATATCTATGTATATGGTATGAGAAAATGAACACACGAAACTTGTGAGTATAATTATAAAACAGAAGAAATAACATTACACACATACAATTTCACATTTAATATTACTTGTATAGTTGTATCTATTTGTATCAGTGAGTATACAACTATATCTTCACATTAAGCCTACGATATCTTCACTTTCAAGACATCTGTGAGGATTTGACAAGGTATTCTATTTTTTAGTAGGATCTGAAAGACCATAAAAAGTCGTTGACCATATATGCATTTGTACGTGGACCCAGTATCCTATTACTTTCCCAGTTCTGATCAGTCGTAAAGTTTCTCAAGAAGCAACAAATCGGAACACGTAAATAAGCGAGGTATCTTTGACAGAAAATTTCAATTTTTATTACTATTTTTATGTTTTGCGCGGAGCTTTTTGAAGCTTTTTTGGGTGATGAGCGGTGAGCAATTAGTTTTTTGATTTTTAATGTTCGTTTAGCATGAGAGATGTGAGCTTTGCTATTTTTTTGAAAAACTCATTTTTCCAATGCTTCTTTACGAAGCTGTGACCGGTGAGCAGTGAGCTGTGGTTACTACTCATAGCTCACAGCTACTTTTGGCTAATATAGCATTTATCAAAGCTGTTCACTTTCTTGTCAAAAAATAATGTTTTAGAAATTTAGTTTTGTGCGATGACTAAAATGTGAGACTTAATAAAAAAAAATTGACTAGTGTTCAAAAATTTGGTGAAGTTTTTCTAGTTCTAAATGACATTTTGTGCAATTAAAGTGATATTTTTGCTAACAATTTATCTTATTCAAAAATATCACCTTATTGGCGGGTGCCCCGAAGGAAGATGTGTCCACTGCACCCTCACCCACCGTACGTTGCATACTTGCATCTATAACAGATTAACATCGCCATCACGAGTGAGAGTAGTGGAGACAAAAACCAAACACAAATACTTTGCATAAAGGAACTATCCGAGTTGTGGTATTTTATTTTAGGAAAATAATTTGTATATGATTTGTAAAGTGTAAGTTCCTAAAAAGGAATAAATATGAGAAGAAAGGAGGTATAAAACTTTTAATTTATTTTTATAAAACTTATATATGTTGACATAAATAATGTATAAAAACATTGTTAGCATATTAACAATGTATCTATGTTTTGATAATTACAAAGCATAAACTCATTAATCTAAAACTTATGACATAAACAAGTTTTTAGTGCTTAATATTTGTCTTTGCATCCATATCACTTAAGGTATGAATAAACAAAGTGTTTATTGTATTTCATGATCAAAAGAAATTTTTCAAATCACTAGAATTTTTATAAAATGTATTAAACATTCTATATCTTTTAGAAAATTACTTTTGGAATTAAAAGAATATGTTTAATTCATTATAAATATATATTTTCAAATTTCCAACCAAAAATGGCAAATTTTATCTAGAAAAATATTCTCCACTAAAAGACAAGAAAATCCAACGTTCGAATGGGCGGCCCTCTTAATTCCTTAGGCGGCACCCTTAATCATTAAGGGGACCGGCCACGCTCCAGAACAGTAAAATTTTCTCCTATAAATACCGGTTCATCCCACAGAATTTTCTCCCATTTTGCACTCCTAAATTTTCTGTTCTAGATCCACATTTCTATTCTCTTAATCCTTTGATCATAAGTACATAATTCTTTCTTTCAAAGTGATTCAAACATCATCCTCTCAAGTACAAGAGAAGAATACTTCTATCCCCCAAGACAAGAAGTATTACAACTTGTTGTGACCTCCACATACAAGTTGTTGGTGCATCATCAAGATTATTTACATTATTCTTTGTGAAGATTGTTGTGAATATTTGATTGTAGATAGTTGTGCTAGGTAGATTGATTGTGTGATTAGTTAGTTGTTTGATGTGAAAAAGAAAAGTTAGGAATTAGATTGTAGTGAAGAAGCTAGGTGTGAAGTTGTTAGTTGTGAAGAAAATTGGTGTGAAGAAGATAGGCGTGGAGTAGTTAGTTGTGAAGTAGATTGGTTTGAAGAAGTTGTGTAGAAGTTGTGACTTAGTTGTGAAGAAGTTGTGGTGTGTAAATTGGTGTGTAAGGTTTTCTCCGTCATAAGGGAGCTTGTTGATATAGTGAAGAAAACTCTCGAGTTAGGTGCTCGGGGAGTGGAGTAGGGCAAGGAAGGTGTCCTTGTAGCCGAACCACTATAAATCTCTTGTCTCGCTGTTCGATCTTTCCATCTCTTATTTATTTCCTTACTTATCATTGTTATATCTTACTTATTGATAGTTGTTTATATTGTGCAAGACTTGAGATCATATATTATCGAATCTAAATTTTAAAAACTAAGAAAACACCAAAACTATTTTTATAACAAATTAAAAAGAAGTAAAACTATTCAACCCCCCCCCCCCCCCCTTCTAGTTTTCCACAATTGGTATCAAGAGCCACGTCGAGCAAGATTTTTAAAATATATTGTATTTTAAAACTTGTAACGATCTATGGAATCTGAAAAATATTTAAAATGGCAATCTATGCAAAGACCACCACTATTTGAAAGTGATGGATGTTTATATTGGAAAAATAGATTCGAAACGTATGTAAAATCAAAAGATCTTGATCTTTGGCATATTATTACCTTTGGTGGCTTTCCCCCTATTCAATATAATGTTGAAACTAAAATGGATGAAATTGTATCTTTTGAAAAACAAAATGATGATTTGAAAAAGAAACTAGCAAAAATAATGAGGCTAAAATGGTCATTTATAATGCTCTACCACGCAAAGAATACGAAAGAATTTTTATGTGTAAAACCACCAAAGAAATTTGGGATTCTTTACTAATTACTCACCAAGGTAATAGCCAAGTCAAAGATAATAAAATAGATCTTCTTGTACAACAATATGAACAATTTACGATTCCGGAAGAGGAATCAATTGATAATGCTTTTGCTAAATTTAACACTATTATCACAAGTTTAAAAGCACTTGATGAGACATTTTCTAGTAAAAATTGTGTTAGAAAATTTCTTAGGGCATTGCATCTGAAATGGCGAGCTAAGGTCACGGCAATTGAAGAATCAAAGAACTTGATGACGTTATCACTAGATGAACTAATTGACAACTTGAAGGTTCATGAAGAAATTATAAGAAGAGATTCGGAAACGGTCAAAGTCAAGAAAGAACAAACCAAATCCATTGCTCTAAAAGCCAAAAAGGAACCTAGTGATGATGATGATTCAAGTGACGAAAGTGAAAACGAAGAATATGCAATGGCCGTAAGAGAATTCAAGAAATTCTTCAAGAGACGAGGAAGATTCACTAGATCATCACGAGACGAAAGAAAACCATTCCAAAGAAATAGAAGTGACAACTACGGGAAAAGAAAGTGCTTTAGATGTGGAAGTCCAAATCATCTCATTGGCGAATGTCTAAAGCCACCGGGTTATGAAAATCAAGGCGCATTTGTTGGTGAAACATGGAGTGATAGTGACAAAGAAGAAGTTGAAAAGCCAAGAGATGAAATGTGTTTTATGGCAAAAGAAATCGACGAAATATGTTTAGGAATTGACTTGGAGCCTGACGAATGGATCAAAGATAGTGGATGTTTGAGGCACATGACGGGGAACCGCAAGCTATTCTCTACATACAAGGCATACAATGGAGGTAACGTTATTTTCGATAGTGACTTACGTGGAAAAATCATTGGCAAAGGTACGATTTCTCAAGACTCACTTATTATTGAAAATGTAGAGCATGTGGATAATTTAACATATAACTTGCTTAGTATAGGACAAATATGTGATAATAAATGTAGAGTCACTTTTACCGAAGAGGATAGCGAAATAGTTAAGAATGGAAAAATCATAGGTAGAGGAATTAGGAAAGGTGACATATATGTTATGAAACTAGGAAACAAGCCTGAGGATAGAATATGCCTAACGACCCTAGATGAAAACTCTACATTGTGGCATAGGAGATTAGGACATGCTAACATGCAACAAATACAATCTTTGGCCTCTAAGGAATTAGTTAGAAATTTGCCTAATCTAAAATATGACAAGCATTTTTGTGATGCATGTAAAATTGGAAAAAAAGCTCATGCTAGTCACAAAGCGAAGAATATAGTATCCACTACTAGGTGCCTAGAATAATTACATATGGATCTTTTTGGTCCATCCGCTGTGCGGAGCTATGGAGGAAACAAATATACCTTAGTAATAGTAGTTGATTACTCACGATACACGTGGACTAGATTTTTAAGTGACAAAACCCAAACCTTCGAAAAATTTGAAATATTTAGTAAAATGATTCAAAATAAATTAGGAAGCTCAATAGTTTCCATTAGGACGGACCATGGTAGGAAATTTGATAACGAAGTACAATTCGGAAAATATTGTGAGTTAAATGGCATATCTCACAATTTCTCCGCTCCTCGTACTCCTCAATCAAATGGCGTAGTAGAAAGAAAAAATAGGTCACTACAAGAAATGAGTAGAACAATGTTAAATGAACAATCCATCTCACAAAAATTTTGGTGTCACGCCGTAGATACATCGACTTATATTTTAAATAGGATATCAATTAGGATAATTCTAGGAAAAACTCCTTATGAGTTACTAAGAGGTAGAAAACCAAACTTAAGCTACTTTAGGGTATTTGGAAGTAAATGTTATATTCTAAACACTAAGGATTACCTCACCAAGTTTGATCCAAAATCATATGAAGGAATATTTTTAGGATATTCACAAAATAGTTAAGCATATATAATACTTAACAAAGACTCCATGAAGGTGGCAGAATCACGAAATGTAACATTTGATGAAACATCACCACCTCCTAAAACATTACCTTTAGAAGATGATGACTTAGTCGAAGATGAAGCTATTGAGGTTAGTAAAACAAAACCCATAGGAAATGATAATGAAGACATTCAATTAGGAAACAATGAAATTGTTAATGTTAAAGAATCTAGATCACATCCATTAAATAATATAATAGGATATCTTAACCAAAGAACCCTTAGGTCACAAGCCCAAGATAAAAACAATTTCATTTGTTTCCTCTCAGCAATAGAACCTAAGAATATTAATGAGGCTTTAAAAGATGAAAGTTGGGTTATAGCTATGCAAGAAGAATTAAATCAATTTAAAGCAAATGATGTTTGGGAATTAGTCCCAAATCCAAAGAATATGACCATCATAGGAACTAAATGGGTATATAGGAATAAGTTAGATGAGAATGGAATAGTTACTAGGAATATAGCTAGGTTAGTTGCCCAAGGTTATAATCAACAAGAAGGAATTGATTATGACAAAACTTATGCCCCCGTAGCTAGACTAGAATCGATTAGGATATTACTTGCCTATGCTTGCGCCCTAGATTTTAAGTTATTCCAAATGGACGTGAAAAGTGCATTCCTTAACGGTTTTTTCAATGAGATATATGTGGCACAACCTGTTATGACCAAGAAACACGTTCCGGAGGTCGCGGTTGATCGAAATACACCATGTTTTTAGAGAGAGAAAGGTGGAGAAAAGGGTTTTATTAAATATGAAATGAAGCTAAACTTTACACACACTTTCCCACACCCCTCATGGAGAGTCATGAGGGGTATTTATAGGCTCATTACATCACTAGTTTGCCTATA
This sequence comes from Artemisia argyi, assembly GCA_030686995.1. Lineage (NCBI taxonomy): Eukaryota > Viridiplantae > Streptophyta > Magnoliopsida > Asterales > Asteraceae > Artemisia > Artemisia argyi. The sequence goes on along the minus strand of JARVZY010012386.1, from coordinate 414,996 downwards.
TTATAATAATAGTCCCTAGAGTACTATATGTATGATATCTAGTCCATTACTTTATGTGTGACGTTATCTTTTATAAAATAGCAAGGCTAACAATCTCCCTCCAAGATATCGTCACACATGAATGGATACAATGAGACCTATAAACACATAAACATATAAATTACAACAATAGTAAACTATATTGACGTTGTTGAAGCGCAGAGTCTCTGTAGTCTAGATACTGAGGCAGACTTGAAGTTCTCTCTTCCGACGATCTCGGCGTATGAACTTTGACACTGACGGCAAAGGTCTTTGTAGCTCTGAACTTCAACTGTAATGGTCTAGTTAGGTTATTACTCCCTCCTAACTAGTGAGCCTTTATTCTTTTTCTTCTGCTCCCTCCTGAACTGACAACTCTCTTCTCATCTCGCAGCGGATAAGGTAGATACTAATGAGTTTGCACCGTGGTTGTCGTTTTGGGAGCATCATAGCATAACTCACATAGTATTGCACAGAAGGTTGGTAATACGCTCCGATGTACACAACATTAGTACTTCTTCGGTTCTAGTGTAAGCACAATTCCCTCGAACGACCAACGTACTAGAGATGAAACACTACTTCTTTTGGCATGTTCTTCTCCCTCCTGATGGTTGCGATGTATCGAAATCATCATACTATTGTATGTACATGCCAAAATTACCCGTACTTTACACTTCTGATGCAATATAGATAGACCATGAAAGCATAATTTGTGAGAATATGCTGATGGGATATGACTCTCTTTATTCTACAATCTCTTCTCTTCTCTTCAACCTTTAAGCAACCTCTTCAAATTCCAACCAGCTAGTAAATGACCACTGTATGGAGAGAACGCAATATAACCAATTTGAGAATGAAGTAAACATCTCATAGATATGTGACTTAATCTTGTACGAAGGTGTGACTAAGAACCTATACTGAGCACTACAATGTAACTCCTTTAAGCATAGGTAGTGCCAGATACCCAAACCAACAAACAGTATATGAAATATCCACCTCTTGGAATCTCCACAACTTCATGTGACACTGAGTACTACAACGTAACTCCTTAAAGTGATAGCTATAACCCGTGAGTACTACAATGTAACTCCTTACATCGGTTATAACTAGATAATCCAAGTCTTAATCACTATCTCTACCAGTGTTTGCCCAAACAAGTATCTCCGAAAGTCATGCATCCATCCACCCCTAGACTTTGAGATAAATAAGTACACATGCCTGTGAAATGAACTTTAAACCCAAATAAGCAATATCGTACAAAAACTCCGTAGTCACAAAAATCTGATACTAGCCGTTGTCATTTGAATGTGATTCTTGATCAGGATCGTTTAAGCAATCCGTGGTGTGTTTTGGTGAAGCTTGAAATTCTATTTCGGGTGATTCGTAGTGATTTCGTATTTTCCCTCCAAAAATAGAATTGGAAAAATTTCTCGCACATAATTTGGAAATCACTATGAAATGCAATTATAAGGTTACCAGAAAAATTTGAGTTTTGAAAATTTTTACGCAAAATTTCACCGAAAAAATTTGAATTTTGGCCTAAAAATTTGAATTTCGGGCCAAAAATTTCAACCTTGTACCAAAATTAAAATCTCGCGTAAAAATTGAACGTTTAGTCTCCTATCAAAAATAAATTTTACTCAAATTTTCCCGCCAAATTTTTTTTTTTTTAACTCGATAATAGCCCCTAACTCGATAATCTCCTAACTCGATAATCTCCTAACTCGGTAACCTTCAAACTCGATAAGCCCCAAACTCGATAAGCTCCAAACTCGGTACTACCCCTAACTCGATAATACCTCAAACTCGATACATCCCCTAACTCGGTAACCTCAGAAAAATTTGGCAGAGTTTCCCTTATGTAGTAGCCACAAAGAACCTTACTCGATGAATGATAAGGTTGATTCAGCCTAACTCGGAAAAAGTCATAACTCGATAAGCCTTTCCTTACTCGACACTTAACTCGATAAACAGGCACCAAACTCGATAAACCACACCAAACTCGATAAACAGACACCAAACTCGATAAACAGACACCAAACTCGATAAGCCTAGATTCTCAGGACCCTAACTCGATAAAATTGCATGCTAAATCGGAAAACAATGATCCTAACTCGATAAACTCTAGTCTAACTCGATAAGATCCGAGATTTTTCACCCAAAAAACACGATTTTTCACCCAAAAACACCACGATTCGCCCCCGGTTAGCTCTGATACCACTTGTTATGACCAAGAAACACGTTCCGGAGGTCGCGGTTGATCGAAATACACCATGTTTTTAGAGAGAGAAAGTAGAGAGAGAAAGGTGGAGAAAAGGGTTTTATTAAATATGAAATGAAGCTAAACTTTACACACACTTTCCCACACCCCTCATGGAGAGTCATGAGGGGTATTTATAGGCTCATTACATCACTAGTTTGCCTATATTATAATAATAGTCCCTAAAGTACTATATGTATGATATCTAGTCCATTACTTTATGTGTGACGTTATCTTTTATAAAATAGCAAGGCTAACACAACCTCCAGGATTCATTGACTTCGCAAAACCTGATTATATTTATAAGTTAAAGAAAGCTTTGTATGGACTCAAAAAAGCTCCCAAAGCTTGGTATGATCGATTAAAAGCTTTTCTTATTAAACATGATTATTCCATGGGAATGCTAGATAACACTCTTTTCACTAAAAGGAAAGACCCAAATCTCATCATTGTCCAAATATATGTTGATGACATTATATTTGGATCGACTTGTCAAGACATGTGTGATGAATTTGCCAAAATCATGCATGATGAGTTTGAGATGAGTATGATGGGTGAACTTAACTTCTTCCTAGGATTACAAATAAAACAATTAGAAGATGGAATATTTTTTAACCAATCTAAGTACATTAAGGAAATGCTTAAGAAATTTGGCCTAGAAGACTCAAAACCCATGAAAACTCCCATGTCTACGGAAGTAAAGCTCACAAAGGATGATGAAGGTGAGTCCATAGATAACACCAAGTATAGAGGAATGATAGGTAGTTTACTATACTTGACGGCAAGTAGACCCGATATCATGTTTAGTGTCTGCCTTTGTGCCCGTTTTCAAGAGGATCCCAAAACCTCTTACCTAGAAGCAGTTAAGCGTATCTTCCGATACATTAAAGGCACTATACACTTAGGATTATGGTATCCTAAGGGATCCGGCATAGAAACCATCGTCTATGCGGATTCGGATCATGCGGGAGACTACGTAGATAGAAAAATCACTAGCGGTATTTGCACGTTTATGGGATGTTGTCTAACATCTTGGTTTTCGAAGAAGCAAACCGCTCTTGCTATTTCTACCACCGAAGCCGAATATGTAAGCGCTGGAAAGGCATGTCAACAAGCACTATGGATGAAATAAGCTCTCGTAGACTATGGCATTAGGTTAGAAAATGTCCCCATTATGTGCGATAACAAAGGTGCGATAGATTTAAGTAAAAATCCGGTGCAACACTCTAGGACTAAACATATAGAAATACGCCACCACTTTCTTAGGGATAATGTACAAAAAGGAAACATATCTATAGAAAAAGTTGCATCGAAGATAACATTGCGGATATATTCACAAAACCCCTTAAGCGTGAATTATTCAACCACTTGCGTTTAGGATTAGGAATGATGGAACAAGTTGACTAAATTATATTGAACTAATACAAATTTATACTTGCATAAAATTTGCTTTTCGTCCACTCCTTCATTTCTGAGTCTAGGAGTCTATTTCGCACAAAATTAAAGATTGGGAAAGTTTATTTTCTTTGCATAAACTCTTTTGTAAAACCCAATCAATTTTCTTTAAAAATTATTCTCACATCTAGGAATCACATGAACATCATTTTCCTTGCATTGTTGACTAATGCTAAAAACATTGTTTTTCAAAATCATGCATAAACTCTCACATAAATTGTCAAGGTATATAATCTAATATATATCTTTGACATTCATGATCGAGCAAAAATTGAATCAAGGAGATCTTTTGAATTGTTTCTTAGGATCATTATTTCTCTTTGCATTTAGGAGTCGAAACAATCACAACTCCACATTTGTTGCATATAGACACACACTAGAACAAATTCTCTAATAATGTTGTCATCTTGCTCCATCACTAGTTCTCCACTCACTAGTTATCTTTGCCTTTGATCTAAGATAGGTGCCTTAGGAAGTTTAAGTGTTCTTGCCTTTATTTATCTCCTCTTGCTTATTATGTGTTGCTTAATTGCTCTTTTGCGTATGTGTTTTTGCATGCATGCTAAATCTTGATTAGATTAGATGCTATATTGCCTAAAGGAATTGAACTAGCTTGAATCCATCCATAAACACACAAATCTTACACTATAAATACCCCTAATCCTCAAAACCCTTCATTCATCCCTTCATGACTTCTCCAAACAAACCAAAACCAAAAGCCTCAAGGCTTGCAAGAATGACGAAAAAACCCGTTTGGCGAAGAAAAAGCCCTCGTAACAAATCCATCATAACCAATGAAGTTGGGAATCACTCAACACCTCCAACCACTTACTTCCCAAACTTTACACCAAATTCACAAGGACATTCATTTGATCCTCTTTACAAACCATACAACATTGGCCAAACATCTTCCTTCATGCCAAACCACTCATCTCATCCTCCAACCATTTGTAATGATCCATACAAGTTTGATCAACCAACCCACTACAATTCCAACTACACAAACCCAATTCATCCATATCAACACAATGACTTTCTCCGCATTGCCACGGAAAAGCAAAAGTTTCGTGATGAAATATCATAAATCCATGATCTTAGTGATCTCAATGCCATGCATCTTGCACAATGCAACAAAGGGCAACCTCCATCATCACCCTACAACAATTGCCTTCCTCACTCTCTCAACTTGGATCAAGTTACAAACCACACTCACTGTTGCCCTTGTTGCATCTTTCTTTAAAAACAAATCCTATACTTGAGTGAAGATATTTCTTGGATTGAATATCTCCTTACTCGTCCTCATCCCATACCACCTTTAACACGATACAATATCGTAAGATCCACCTCTTCCGCTCCATACCCCACTCCATATCCCTCTCGATCTAACAACTAAGCTTCATGCTTATGTTCTCCTTCAAGCAAATAAAACAATTAACCATGGGTTGCAAGCAAGTCCAAGTGCTCTCTTAGGCAATATAGGGCTATGTCTTATCTTTTATTTTATTGTGATCAATATGCCTTAAGCATATTGAATGTTGTAATGCTTTCTATGATGCTTGAATGAATCTATTTTTATTTGCATAATTATTGTTTTGCATGTATATGTGTCTTGTTCTCTTCTAATATTTTGTGTAGCCAAGATTTTCATAGCTCATTCCCTTGGTGCTCTCAAATAAGGGGGAGCATACATCAAGGGGGAGCATTAACCTTTTTGATTTTACAAAAATAGGGAGAAGGAATGTTAAACTCTAATAATACTTGTCTAAAAATTATTTTTAAGACCTAATGAGTTTAAGGTTTTGTAATCATCAAAAAGAGGGAGATTGTTAACATAAATAATGTCTAAAAACATTGTTAGCATATTAACAATGTCTCTATGTTTTGATAATTACAAAGCATAAACTCATTAATCTAAAACTTATGACGTAAACAAGTTTTTAGTGCTTAATATTTGTCTTTGCATCCATATCACTTAAGGTATGAATAAACAAAGTGTTTATTGTATTTCATGATCAAAGGAAATTTTTCTAATCACTAGAATTTTTATAAAATGTATTAAACATTCTATATCTTTTACAAAATTACTTTTGGAATTAAAAGAATATGTTTAATTCATTATAAATATATATTTTCAAATTTCCAACCAAAAATGGCAAATTTTATCCAGAAAAATATTCCCCACTAAAAGACAAGAAAATCCAACGTTCTGAAGAGGCGGCCCCCTTAATTCCTTAGGTGGCCCCCTTAATTATTAAGGGGACCGGCCATTAATTAAGGGGACCGGCCACGCTCCAGAACAGTAAAATTTTCCCCTATAAATACTGGTTCATCCCACATAATTTTCTCACCTTTTGCACTCCTAAACTTTCTGTTCTAGATCCACATTTCTATTCTCTTAATCCTTTAATCATAAATACATAATTCTTTGTTTCAAAGTGATTCAAACATCATCCTCTCAAGTGCAAGAGAAGAATACTTCTATCCCCCAAGACAAGAAGTATTACAACTTGTTGTGACCTCCACATACAAGTTGTTGGTGCATCATCAAGATTATTTACATTATTCTTTGTGAAGATTGGTGTGAGTATTTGATTATAGATAGTTGTGCTAGGTAGATTGATTGTGTATTTGATTGTAGATAGTTGTGCTAGGTAGATTGATTGTGTGATTTGTTAGTTGTTTGATGTGAAGAAGAAAAATTAGGAATTAGATTGTAGTGAAGAAGCTAGGTGTGAAGTTGTTAGTTGTGAAGAAAATTGGTGTGAAGAAGATAGTTGTGTAGTAGTTAGTTGTGAAGTAGATTGGTTTGAAGAAGTTGTGACTTAGTTGTGAAGAAGTTGTGGTGTGTAAAGTTTTCTTCGCCATAAGGGAGCTTGTTGATATAGTGAAGAAAACTCTCGAGTTAGGTGCTCGGGGAGTGGAGTAGGGCAAGGATGGTGTCCTTGTAGCCGAATCACTATAAATCTCTTGTCTCGCGGTTCGATCTTTCCATCTCTTATTTATTTTCTTACTTATCATTGCTATATCTTACTTATTGATAGTTGTTTATATTGTGCAAGACTTGAGATCATATATTATCGAATCTAAATTTTAAAAACTAAAAAAACACCAAAACTATTTTTATAACAAATTAAAAAAACGTAAAACTATTCAAACCCTTTTTTAGTTTTCCACAATATAAAAAACCCTTTTATACAACTTTTATATAAAAAGTTTTATAATGTAAAAGACTAAAATGTAAGAAAATAGGGTAACATGTTTTTGTTTGTTTTATACAACTTTAATAAAAACTTTTATTTTTATAGCAAATGTTTAATATAAAATGTTACAAAAAAAAAAAAAAAATAATAATTAATTTGATGATGAATACGTTGATCTTGTTATACATGTTAGAGAAAAGTTGATGTGTAAATGACTAAATGAATTTAACGTCAATGCGACGACTATTCCACCAAATCTTACATTTTAACACTACCATCTTTCTATCAAAATACATTATTCAAACTAACACAAGTCACTTAAAATTAATAAATTTATAATAAAAGTATAGCATTATAGAGGGCTACACCTTATAAAAACCACTTCATGTCTCAAAATAATTTATTCACCGATTTATTTAAGAAATACAAAATTATCATTGTTTACTCTCTTTTAATTTTTGCAGAATAGCATTCTTATCTTTAGCTAAATAGTTAATGACGTATATAAAGTTTATAGTAATAAACTTAACTGTGAGTAAAATGGTAAACTTGATAAAAACTATTTATCTATTTTAGTCATATTAATGTAATAAAAAAGAATCAAGGATGTAACAATCGAATACTAAAAAGAGATGATTGTCACACGCTAGCTTTTTATTTGCATACACTAATATACAATTGCCTAAGCTAGAATATCAATATCGTACAAATTTAGAGCGAGGATTAAACCGTCCAGTCAACACTGGATGCGTGCGATCAATTTCCATATACCGAAAACATGAACATTTTTTTTTAAGCAAAGATAGACATTGTTTATGAATAAAGAATTCTACATAAATAAAAAAAACCGTGTAACATCTTAAGTAATTTATCCATAAACGCAACTCACAAGTAGCCAACTGTATATGCCGACGACTTGCGTGCTTCTTTTATCCAGTCCGCCCACTTCCCGTGACTCTTGTTTTCTAGGCTTCTTACTTTGTCCAAGTCCATACTCAATGTTACAAATCAGTTTTTTATTCTATTAACTTAAAGCCACCAACATTTATATATATTCTTTTATTCTTACTATTTTCTGATAATAATAAAGATATTTGCAAACTTACATTAAAGATGACAATTATTTCTAATTAGTTTAAACTTTGTGCAATATTACTAAAACTAGGATATCAAATCAGGTTTTTTCGAGTTTATTTTTTGGCATCATTGCATACCTATTTCTCACATATTTATCATTTTATTTAATTGCCTACTACTCTCCCAACATCACATTATCGACAATATCTCCTCACACACACCTTCATTTTTCCTGAAAATTACATCACGTCTCGTCCGTTTTCAAGCAATTGAGAATTCGACTCGAAATATAAGATTCTGCAATCTAGTTGTAAAGTGAGGGTCACGTAACAAACAGACGGAACATGTTATCACCCAACGATTTCTAAACATCGACAGCTTGCGAATCGATTACGAACAATACAACAAAACGAGTTTTTTATGATAAAGAATGCGAACACGTTGCAGATATTGTGAATGTGTATGAGAGGGAACGCTGATAAGACAATTGTTTACATTTCTAATAAAACTTTGAAACTTTAATTTCATCATCAATATTTAGTTGCTTTTTTTTCACTATAAACTCACTCTAAAATTTTCTACTTCAACCTACCCCTCTTGAACTCCCCTACCTAAAAATATTATATTAAATGTAGAACCGTAGAGGGGGTGAATATGGTTTCTTCGACTTTGGACGTTTAAAAACTTTAAGCCACGAAGACAACCAAGTGGTCTAAGTAAGAGCAACCACAAACACAATCACAACCAAGAGTATATAAACCGAGTAAAGAACATAACGATATATACTGGTTCAGGATAGGGGGTTTAGACCATTCGTACGTCCAGTTGCGAATCCACGACACAATACTATTCCACTAGTATAATACTTTCGGTGGACTATAAACCGTTACAATTCACTTCACCGATATTCGCCAATATCGATGCTCACAAAGAAGGAGTTACTCCCATGGTATTCAGCCCTTGGAAACCACCTAAAAGAATCTCGCGATTCGACTTCACCTAAAGGTCACCAAGACCACTACCAAAACTTCCCACCGGAAGTATCAAACCCCAACTAGATCCCCAATGATCTAGGCTTGGTCACCAAGACACAAAACTTCCCTTACAAACAATTGAATGAATAAAGAATGTTTGTTCAATCAAGCCCTAACCTAACCTAGAGACTCGATTGTAGTAGAAAGGGTAAGGATAAGAAGACCCTCGACACAGTCACAAGAGTGGATTAAGTTCTTGTGATTCTTCCCTTGCAAGGAGGTGTGTTCTTTCAAAGATGTTAGTGTGTTTAACTAAGAACACAAGATAGAATTAGAGAGATTAGAGAGAAAGAATGTAGAGAGAAAGAATAATGGCAAGGGTTGAGGAATACAAGAGCCAATGTGGGGTATTTATAGGCAAAGACCAAACTTGGGAAAATTTTACCGAGCCTGGCGCGTTGCCCACACGTCAACGCGCGGGTGACGCGCCAGAGACTCTGTAAGTGTTTTCCCAAAGCTTGGGTTTTGGTCTTTTAAATACCTAACCTTGCTAAACCCCCAATTGTACTTCACACTAAACCTTAACATTAATCAATCTGAGGTTTACCAACTCAAATAGCCAATTTAGAAAATGCTTTTGTGAAGTGTTTATAAGAAATCAATTATCAAGGAAAGAAGAGATAATTGAGTATGGGTAGAATGGGTATTCCTCACATGGCATAAAAGAGAGAAGAGAATATGCCATGGGATATTCCTCTATAGGGAAGAGTGTGAGAGGTAGGGTTAAGAAGTAACCATGGTTAGGTTAGAAAGAAGTGTATAGAGAATAGACCATGGTTAGGTTAGAAGGTGAACCTTGGTTAGGTTAATGGGTCTATCCAAGGGAATGTTCCATCCTTGGTGTGGTTAAGAGTTAACCATGTGTTGGGATCATACTTTTGTATTTAGTCAAGTCTCGGTCATTACATTTTGTAATAGGTTGCTTTAGTATTTATTTCATTTAGTTTATGTTACAAGGCTTAAGTGTTAAAGCCCTATGGGCCTTAAAGCCCACGAATTAAGAGATAAGGAAGGAAGGGAGTGTTGCCCTAACTCCTTCCTTATAAATAGAGAGCTTATGTAAACATTTAGTTGGTTGGTTATTTGATTATCTTAAGGAAACTCTTGCACTTTCACCTTTCATATTGTCTCATAATCAACCATCTCTCATTCTCATCTTATTTCTTTCATTATCATACTTGTGTTTACATAAATGGTGACCTAACAAGTGGTATCATTCGCCTAATAGAGATTGAAGTGTGGTTCTTGGTGGTAACGTGTGGTTAAGGGTGTTATTTTGCTTCTTTTTGCATTTTTCTTTGTTTCTTTCACTCAAATCTTGAAGCTTGGACAAGTTTCAAGGTTGATATAGTGATTTGAAGCTTAGTTTTTGCATAAAGTTTAGATTTTTAAGGCTTTTATCACATTTTCTTATAGTTTTTAAAGGTTTTATAGCTTCTTTTATATTGGAAAACGAGTTTTAAGGTGCTAAATCTTTCATTATTAGTGTTTTTCTATGTATTGGTGAAGTTATTTAATCATTAGAACCTTATTTCTAGGCCTTTTTCTTCAAAATTTTTGATCTTTCTGATGAACAGTACATCTTACGCGTAAGTTGGTCGGGAATAGTACAATCTCCAACTGTCTACAATACTTTTTGGTCGTTTTACGCATAAAACTAAGGTCAAAACCCCTTTTCTACGCATAACTTTGGTCAAAACCCTGTTTCTACGCTTAAGTTGCATTTCCTACGCGTAAGTCCATTTTCTACGCGTAAGATTCTACGCAGAAGTTGAGATTCTACGCTTAAGTTGCCATTCTACGCAGAAGTTCAGCTCTTACGCATAAGATTATATCTTACGCGTAAGTTTCTGAATCCTACGCATAACTTCATTCAAAGGTCTTCTCTTCGTGTTACGGTGACTCAGTACTTCCCTAGCTTGGATAAGTTAGTGGAATACTTCGACTTCGGATATCTTTCAAGCTTGGATAAGTTTGAAAGATTTGTTTGGTTTGTGAACCTTACGCATAAGAATCCTACGCATAAGCTTAAAACTTACGCATAAGGTTATATCTTACGCATAACTCACAAGTTTACGCATAAGATCATATTTTACGCGTAACTTTAAATTCTACGCATAAGTTTCATTATTACGCGTAAGATTCCAACTTACCCCAGGGATTTTTGAACTTTACCAAAGGAACGTGCATTTCAATCTTCTACAAAGATCCATCATTCACACAAGTCTCTTTCTACTATCTTCTTTTATTTCTAAAAAAAAAAAAAAAAAAAAAAAAAAAAAAAAAAAAAAAAAGGTTTTTGGCGGGAAATTTTGAGTAAAATTTATTTTCTACAGTAGACTAAACGTTCAATTTTTACGCGAAATTTAAATTTTGGTATAACGTTGAAAATTTTGGCCCAAAATTCAAATTTTTTCGGTGAAATTTGGCGGCAAAATTTTTGAAACTCAAATTTTTCTTGCAACCTTTAAATTGCATTTCATAGTGATTTTCAAATTTTGGGAGAGAAAATTTTTTCAAATTATTTTGGAGGGAAAACCAGAAATCACTATTTCGACCTTGAGTGTGACATTTTGTTTGATTATTTCGATTACGTCGCAACAATCAAGGGGGAGAGATATGTCATCTACAATGTCTCAATTACCTTCTTCCAACTACCTTCCTCACCAATATTCTCATCAGCAGCAGTCATCAGCAACTGTACCTTCTTCCAACTACTCTCATCAGCAGCAGTCATCAGCAACTGTACCTTCTTCCAACTACCTTCATCAGCAACAATCATCAGCAACTGTACCTTCTTCCAACTACCTTCATCAGCATCAGTATCATCAACAACAAAGTCACAGCTCCCACATTCGTCATGTTCTACTATTTGGCAATGAATCAAGGCCTCCAATGTTGCTACCAGGAACATATACTGTTTGGAAACGGAGATTTCTACAATGGCTCACAGATCGTCCTACTGCAGATCTCATGCTTAATTCCATTCAAGATGGTCCATACAAAATGATATTTCTTGCTGACTCAACAAGGATTATCAGACCACAAACTGATGAAGATTTGAATGCTATTGAACTTGCTCAGTACGATGTTGACCAACAAGCTGCATGGTTCATGACATTAGCCCTTCCCAATTCAATTTACATGAATATGGACTTTCAAGCCAGTGCTTATGAAATGTGGAAATATCTTGAAGCTATGCATCATACAAAAGAACTTCATCACATCAGAATGAAGCAAATTCTTGAATCTTGTTTAAGCATGAATCCACTGAAGACCATTCTCCCTGCTCCACCATCTCCAGATGTTGACCATGGATCACTAATCTACACTCCAAATGGTCTCTTCTTCAATCCTCCGAATGCACCTGAGCCTTTCTTCATTCCTCAGTACCATCCTGCTACACTACATAATAATGTGCAATCTCTACTGCAAAATCTAGTGAAGCTTAGTCAAGTATCTACAAAGAAAGGCAAAGGTGTAATGACGGCTAGTTCTGAATGGTTGAACACAATGGAAGATACTGATGATGAAGAAGATCTTATCGAACCAAGCATGGCATTCTTGGCATATACGGAAAATATTGCAGAAGAGGAAGATCAAGATTATGATTCAACCTCACTCTCTGACGATAATGTTGAATACAATGCCACACTTGGTCAAATGGAAGTTGAAGGGGGTAATCTCAATGCAGTTTTGAAAAGTGTCATGGGATATATTCCATCTGATGATGAATATGCAGATTTGGAAGCCAGTACAGCAGATGTCATGTTAATGTCACATCATGATAATGTTCAAGAACCTGCTACTTCAAATATCATGATCCAATATGATTCATCTCCGCAGCAGACTTCAACTCAACTTGTTCCATATGACAACAGTGATGCAGTGTACTATTCAAAAACCAATGAAGATGACGATGAGGATTTCATAATTCTGAATCAAGAACTCGCACTTATTGCTCATGCCCTCAGCAAAATCTCCAACAAGACAAACAACCGTCTTCATTCTTCTTCTAACATAAGGAATCAAGCTGTTGTGCAAGGTGAAAGAGTTGATAGACAAGGAAGGAATGCTGAAAGGACTATTGGGAATACTGCAAATGTAGTTAATGTAGGCAATGAGGTTAAAATATTGGAAGATAATTCGGGTGTCATGGATGATACTGAACCAATATACGACACAAATGCTTCTGATGACTCTAAAGACCCATTTGAGAGAAAGATGACTGAAACTGAGAAAAGAGCCATCAATTCTACAGAAAATTGCTTAGCTCATTTTGAATCAGTTAAGACTCTATGCAAGATTCTCTCAGATGCACGGTTTCCTACGGGGGGTACCTTTAATGCATTCTTCGGAACTGGAATGGATCGTCTAACCTTCCAAAGGAAACTCCGAGTAAACATTGTTCAAATTGAAAAACAAATTGAACAAGGAACCGATTGCATGGCAGGATTTAGAGCGCTCAAGGCTCAGTTCAAAGTGTTCATGGCATTGCATTTTAAAGCTCTCATACACTATAAATATGAAAGCAATGTATGGAGAGAGAACATCACAAGTATGGAGGTTGAAGATTTTAGAGATCAACTTGTTTCACGCCTAAACCGCTTAGAATTTATGCTTAATGAAAGATCACTTCATCTGAGTGCTATCAAAGAACAAAAGTTGCAGATTCAAGAAGAGCAAGTTCATAAAGTTGATACATTGGAAGATAATTTGGTTGCCATGGAATGCAAAGGGACAGAATCAGAAGTGCAGGATGACAACAGCAGATTGGGGAATGATAAAGTTGCAGATTGTGCAGAGATCAGACCCTTCTGTGACTCAGAGCCCAACTTTGACAAAGGACAGATGGATGAGGAAGATGTCATACCCATCTATGACAAAGAACCGAACTTTGACAAAGAGCAAATGGTTGAGGTACAATCTACTGTTGATCATATTATGCCTGCATATGAGAAACAACAATCTGAGCAACCTAACTTCAGTAATGAAGGAGAGGTTGACCAGAATGTTGTTCAATGTCAAGACAAACATTCTGAGTCTGAGTCTTTACATGATAATCTAATGACTGAAACATCAAATCAAACTCTTGAGTCTGAAAACCTTCTTCTCAAAAAGACCATTGCCTAGTGTCATAAAAATTTTTCAAAACTAGAGGCACATTGCATCTCACTTGAACTTCAAATGCAAAACGAATCTCTAAATTCGGGCAACAATGGTCAATTTTTGAATGAACAAAGAAAACATGTGGATACATTAATTAAAGAAAATGAGCTTTTAAAAGGTCAAATTCAAGAAAAGGTGTTTGCACATGCTGCATTACAAAACAAATTAAGAAGACTGACTGGCCAGAGTGTGGATACTAAGTTTGCAAAACCATCAATCTTGGGGAAACCGCCTTCTCAAACAAACAGAAAACAATCAGTGGTTAGACAACCTACTGCATTTAAATCTGAAAGACTTAAAATTTCAAAATCTCGGTTTGCCTCCCAAGTTGTTGAGAATAACAATTTGACAAAACCAGTCACTCCACATTCTTGGCCAAAGGAAAATGCATCTGTGTCTGCTAAATCTCAACACGTGATTATGCCTGGCTCATCTAGGATTAGTTCGAAAACAGTGTCTAAAACAAGCATTAAAAGTAAAGAGTCTTATGACACATATGACATGTACAAGAACTATGATCTAGAAAAGGCTAGGAAAAAGGCGCTACTTCAAAAGGATGGAATTCTAGGTTCTAAACCTCATGCGATGCCTTCCACTGTAGTACTAAACACTGCTAGTAGTAGCAAACCAAAACCTAGGAGTTCTCAACAAACTAACAGGAATTGGCTAGCTTCTAAGAGTAGTTGCGTAAATAATCATGTTGTTGGTGCTTTAAAATATCTTCAAAAAGGAAATTCACTTGAAAAGGCTCAATCGACTAAGACAAACAAACCCGATGAACCAAAAGTCATAAGTCAGAAACCTAAGAAGTGGATCAATATAGGACGTAGTTTTTCTCAACGAAGTGATGCTCCCACATTTCATTCCACTGCATCTAAAAGGAAAACATCACCTAGATCTAACATTAGGTGGGTACCCACGGGTAGAATTTTCAAATCAATTGGTCTTAGGTGGATTCCTACAGGAAAGATTTTAGACATTTGCACCAAAACTAATGTAATCTCCACAACATCTACCTCTGAGACAAGAATGAAATCCATCGGAATTATGTGTTCGAGTGTCAAGAAGATAATTGACACTACTTCTTTATGCTTCTAACATCTGGAACCCAGTTACTCTTGGGGTCCATGTTCTCTGTTTTGTCTTTTCAGATATAACAGGAATGGCTTCTGAGCACAACAGCTTAGGACCCGCATCCAACCGTCTAAACTTTCCGGATTCTTCGCTGAACCATTGTTACTCTCTCGCAAAGAATTGGAAACCTTGTTTGCTCTATTGTTTGATGATACGATTGAAAACCGTCTTTCTGAGGTCTCACCAATTTCCGCTGCACATCTTGATCAACATCAAGTACCTGATATACCTCAACAAACAACAATTACTGTTGAGAGAGATGGTCCTCTAATTGCATCTTCAACAACAGCAGAACAAACCGTGTCCAACTTACAACAATCAGTTGAAGACTCCATACCTAAATCAGTTCCACAAACCGCAGATCATGACCCCAGAGGCGTTCTTTAAGCGTTCTTTAACCCGTTTGCATCGGCTCAACTCATTCCTAACATTACTGAGTCGTCTACACGCAAGTTGGATCCTGCTCACCTGCGAGATTATTACCAATATCACCCTTCGACACAACATTGGAATTAAATAGAATTGGAAAAACAAGCTGGATGCAGAAGGCATAATGATTCGCAACAAATCTTGTTTAGTTACAAAGGGATACAGTCAATGAAGCAGGATTGTTCATCACTGTCATCAACAAAAGCTTTGTATATAGCCATGTCTGCTTTCTAATGCTCACGTCAGTTAGATGAGAACTTAGCTCATGGACTACGACTATCTATTTGACTAGATCTCAATATACTGCGACTCAAAGTGTGCTATTGCTATCTCGTGCAACACCATTCATCATTCCAAAGCCTAACAAGTTGCTCTCCGCTACCATTTCATCTAAGAGCATGTCGAAAAGGGTACAATTGAATTAGAGTTTGTGGGTACTGAATACCAGTTGGCGGACTTGTTTACGAAGACATTACCTCCATCAAGGTTTGTTGATTTAGTTCACCAAAATGGTATGTGATGTTTGACTCTAGATGATTTGCAAAATTTTCTTAAAACTCAAGAAGAGTCAAACATCAAACTCTTTCTGTAAATACTTTTATCAAAACAAAAAAAAATAATAATAAAAAAAAAATAAATAAATAAATATATATAATAATAAAAAACACTTACAAAAAGAATCTTCTTTCTTTGTGCACAAACTTCTAATCTTCAAAACTGTGTTCCTCCATTAAAACAAATTTTGCTTCACATTGTCAAAATGGAACATGTTTTGAGGGGGAGAAAATTTTTCACAAAATCATGAAGTTTGCACACCTAATCATTATTCTTCATGGATAAAATGTTTCTTCATCATTTGAATTAAAATCTCATTTTTTTCAAAAACTTCTATGATCTCTCAAATTAATATGTACAAAAAGTTTCACAAAATATATGCTAATTCGAGGGGGAGAAAAGGAATTTTTTTCTGCAACGATCCCAAATTGATCTAGTTTGGACTTCAAATGGAAAAGTAATTAACCTTTTAATGAGTAAAGTTCTCAAAAGTCTTAAACTTAGGTAAAAGGACCTTGCATGGAAAATAAAACAGGCTCTAATCAATGTTTTCACACATGTTCTCAAAAGTTGCACACATGATTAAAACCTCAATGAATCAGACTAACGATTTTTTCCTCGATTTTATCCACAATTATGAGTTTCAAATTTCTTTATGGTTGTTGTCTAATCGTTCCCTAAATGTTTCAAGTGTTATCAACGGTCAAAAAGGCATAATCAGAAACTAAGGTTTAAGTAATTATCGATCGGGGCATTTTCTTTTATGTGTTTAGTCTAATTAATTATTTCATATAGCTTTAGAGAACACTAAAGATTGCTCGATTGGTGTGTTTGCTCGATTAGGAACAACATAGGTTTAGAATCTTGTGATTTAGGGTTTTAGATGTCGATGTCTCTGCTGCTACTAGGGCATTTGTTTGTTCAATATTCCTGCATTTTGATGCTTACATGTGTGCTTAGACTCAAATCATAACCCCAAACCATAATCATAATTGGAAAATCTCGAGTGAAAGAATGAATTAATCTGTGATTTTGTGTGTTAATCTGAGAATTCTGAGCACTTAGGTTGATTTAGAATGAGATTTTTGATTCATCTTATACTTGTTTGTGCCTGATGCATTTTCTCTGTGTGCAACTACATGTCAACCCATTGAAAGTCAAAATTTCAACATTCGACAAAATGTTTCTTATGGAACATATTTTGAAGTCAACGGGCAAAAAGTGTTTAAAGGCTAAACTGGTAAATGGATTCAAAATTGTGAGAAACAAATTTTTCCAAACTCTACACTCTTGTTTTACACCGGTAAAGCAAGTGTGGAGACCAAAGCAAAGTCATTCAAAACCTTTCATATTTTCAAAATCTGGAATGCTTTGGCTACGACTAAAGAATGACTCTGATTTGGGCATCCCAAATACCTGAAGTTTTCCATTCATCACAATAACAAATCTTCAAAAAGAACCCATGAGGTTCAACTTTAGATGGAAATTTTTTTCAGATTTTAAAACTCTAAAGAGAGACTCCGGGTCTCAAACAACTTTCAACAGTAAAAGAGTTTTTGAATTTCAAGCATTCTTTGTTGTATAATACTTGATTATGTTTTCTAAAACCTTGAGCAGAATCATCTCTCGAATTTTTCAAAAAGTATTTCATTAATACGATTCTAAATTCTGCTCAAGAAGACTATCTCTCGAATAATGTTCATTATTTGAGGGGGAGTGTTTTGTTTAATAGAAAATTAATTTTGTATAAAAACAACGACTTGTGCACTCATTTCAGTGTACAACTCGGTTTTCAAAGAAAGGAAAGTGCCTTGCTAAACCATTTCTTAAAAACAAAACGTGCACTTTTCCTTGAAAACAAGAAGAAGTTCTCATGCAAAGCTTATCTAAAATTCTCTTAATCTTGAGCAAAATTTATTCAAAATTTTTCAAAAGGTTTTTTCAAAACTTTTCAAAATTTTGCTCAAGATTTTTTCCAAAACCTTTACTCCCCAATTCGCTCCAAAGTTTAAAAATGTCAAAACACATGCTCGTTTTGAGGGGGAGTATTTCCAAATCAAAATGCTTTGTCAAAATCATGTTTTATGGTTTGTGTACGCATTACAGTGCACAACCCGAACTTGTAAAGAAAGGACCCTGAGGTACGCATCAGTGCCTCAATCCTAAATATAAGGAGTGAAGGCTTCTTACTTTTGAGTAGAATTAATCAAACTTTTATGATTTTTCACAATTCTGCTCAAAAGGACAAGTATTTCACCTCAATAAGACCTAATCACTTGTTGAGGGGGAGCACTTGTCAAAACAAAATACTTTGTTCAAAATCAAAAGTTCTTGGTGAATCTCCCCATAAGACTCAAAAAGCATATTTTAATCAAAAGTTTAACAAAAACAACATCTCATATGCTATTTTTGAGGGGGAGAAAATGAAAAAGTGATTAAAATATATGAAGTTAAAGCTGAAAAGTTGTATCTTGTGCGAGCTAGACTCAGATTCACCCAGGAATTGACGAGATAATTAAAGTCTGTAATATCGAAAGGACTTATCCTCGACGGGTAATAACATCAAGTTAGTTACTAGAGCTAGTTGTCACCTAAAAGCTGACAATGTATCTCTTTAACTAACCACGTAAGCGTGTCTCGAAAAGGATTAGTCTTAGTAGAAATGTACCGTCTCGAGAAACTTTCTGTGGACTTGACCAGGCCGGGTAATAACTTCAAGCTAGTTTAACTAGTGATGTAAGCGTGTCTCGAATCGGTCTTGTTCACTGAAAGTGGATCAATTCAAAAAGTACTTGCTCCTCCCGCATGTGCAAATTTATTAAACACTTATGAGCACATGTGCAGGGGGAGCCCTTCAAAAGTGTACACAAAACTCTCAAAGTGTTAACCAAAATATTTGATTATCACAAACACTTTGAGAGATTTTCAATCAAAGGTTTCTTGGCTACTGTCGGAGTTATAAGGTGATTAAGATAGGAATATCCGTCCTATGATCCGCCAGAGCCGGAGGGATCTACCCAAGGACATCTCCCATAGTTAGAATTAGAAGTCCTTAGGTATGATACGAAAAAAGGAGAAAAGAATGGAAGGGAAAGAAGGAGTTGAAGAATTAAAAAGAAATGTAAAGAAAAGGGTGAAAAGAAATAGCCCTCCATATGATTCAACCTTAGGGCAGACACCGGGTTCAATACGTATGCTACTGGTTGTTGCAAAAGACAACACCGGTATTGAAGATTAAGTCGTCATGGACCTAGTGACGCAATGCACTAAACCTTCTTAACCACTCAAGTTCTCTTAAAAGAGCTTGTTTCATTCTCACGGGGAACCCGCGTAACCTATCGACCTATCTCTTAGAGACGGTTGATATTGAAGCAGGAGACACCTCCCCAGTCTCCGCATAGGAAACCTAGGTGTGCACTTATAGAGTCTAGAGCCTCGAGATACATCAAAGATCTCTTAGGAACACTTAGTATTTCTACAACTGGTGTTCTACAACAATGGACACCAGCTGTAAAATATCGAGTCCTTCGCAGATCTTAGCAATCTGCCGAGAACGTTTGTGAGAGGATTACTTATGTATTTCTCAATGATTGAACGGAAATCCTGCCAGGGTCAACATCAAACAGCCCTGACAGCAGGTCACTTCGGTAACCTCACAAGGGTTACGCTTAGTGTTTGCGGTGGTTCCATTACGGTCTACAGTCGTGGAGTGATCCCCAGCGACTCACCCAGTCATTGAGCTACTCAGTAGGTCTCGTAAGCTCCTTCGGGAGTATCTGATATGGGAACGGCCTGGATAAGGATTAGAAGGAGTCTTCACAATATGATGTTGATGAGCTCTAATTCCTTATCCGTAAGTACCGGTTGTTTTATTGCTAACTGTTTACTCGCAGGTACCTCACTTCCATGATGGTAGATTCCAACATGCTCATACATACATCCTGAAGTCAAAGAAAGCTCCTCTAAAGATCTTAAGCAACACAAAGTTCAAAGAAAGATTCTACACCAATAAGAAGAATCTACAAAGTATAAAGACAAAGATCTCAATGTATGTAAAGGAACTTATTGTACGTGAAAGTCTAAGTCTAAAGATGTATGAGTATGTTGGAATGGCGGACAACCACCACAGACGTAGGAGTGACGAACGACAGATTACTTCATAACACAATCACTACATCATCACCAAAGAACAAAGACAAAGAGCAAAGTATATTCATTATCACTCAACCATTTTGAAGACGTCTAGAGTTTTACATGTCACAAGTCAACAACAAAGATGAAGACGTCAAGCAACCGTGATGACCGACCCTTAGGGGGAGATTGTTGGGATCATACTTTTGTATTTAGTCAAGTCTCGGTCATTACATTTTGTAATAGGTTGCTTTAGTATTTATTTCATTTAGTTTATGTTACAAGGCTTAAGTGTTAAAGCCCTATGGGCCTTAAAGCCCACGAATTAAGAGATAAGGAAGGAAGGGAGTGTTGCCCTAACTCCTTCCTTATAAATAGAGAGCTTATGTAAACATTTAGTTGGTTGGTTATTTGATTATCTTAAGGAAACTCTTGCACTTTCACCTTTCATATTGTCTCATAATCAACCATCTCTCATTCTCATCTTATTTCTTTCATTATCATACTTGTGTTTACATAAATGGTGACCTAACACCATGGTTGGGTGAGAATGGGGTAAGTTGAGAAGTAACCATAGTTTGGTTAGATGTGAACCATGGTTGGGTTAAGAGAAGTATATTACAAGGAATATTCCAATTCTTGGGAAGGAAGGAGAAATGGATGGTTGAGATGTGTTGTAAGAGAATGAATGGTTGAGATGAAGAGTGTGTAGAGTATGAGTTGGATTGTGTAAAAATGAAGAGATGTGTGTAAGGGAATATGTAAGTGTGGATGTGATGGAGAGCCTAGTGTGTGTAGAGAATGAGATGGTTGTGAGTAGTGTGTGTATTTTGAAAATAAAGTTTGTTGGAGGTGTAAGAATGTGTAAGAGAATATGTAAAAGTTGGACGTGATGGGGAGCCTAGTGTGTGTAGAGAATGGGATGGTTATGAATAGTATGCGTAAATTTGAATGTAAAGGTATTGGGAGTATAAGGTACGTGTTGTAAGGATGGGATGTGTATAGAGAGTGAGTTGTATATGTAAGGAATGTGTAAGATTGAAGTGATGGGGAGCCTTGTGTGTGTGAAGAGAGGTATGTGAGTGAAGTGTGTGTATTTTGAATATAAAGGTGTGTGTAGAAAAGTGTGTATAAGTGTATAGGGAAGTGTATGTATTGGTGTATGAGAAAGGTATAGGGAATGTATAAAGTAGGGTATATTGTGTGGGAGAATGTGTGAGTCAAAGGTGTGAGTGTGTAAGATGTGTAAGGGAATATGTAAGAAGATGTTGGGTTGTTTGGAGGCTTTGTCTCTTGTGATTAGGGAGGTGATTAAGAAGAGATTAAGAGATAATCTAATTGTCATTAAGAAGAAAAGGTTTAGACAATTAAGATTATAAATTGAGAAAATCATAGGTTACTTATAAGTTCAAGTAACACAACGTCGAGAATCCATAGTTTCATAACTCGTGACTTTCCACGACTCGACGTACTCAACTAACACTTAGGTTCAAACAAGTTAAGTGCTTTGCCTTGATGTAAAGCATAAACCAAATGGGAAAGGATGCGTTTACGCAAAGAGACCTTTGACTTAGTTTGACCAATAAGGGAGTAAACCCGTTACGTGATTAGAGAAGACATAAGCACGGGATATGAGCATATGGATGCTTTCACATGATGTTACGTGAAATATATAAGCTCCCTAAGTTTAGAAAAGCCTTGGCTAGAGGCGAGAGTTAGAAAACATGAGTTGGCATTTTCCCGTAAGTGGGTTCTTTAAAAGTTGGATCTCTCTAATCCCAAAACTCGTTTCAAGTGTTCTCAATTAAGCACATAACATATTCATACCTGTATTGAAAGATCTACATTTGTCGGGTAAGGGGAAAGCCGACTTTCAAAATTCGTCCCGAACCATACAGAAGCCTGGCGCGTCGCCCACGCGTCAACGCGCGGGCAGCTCGCCAGCACCAGGTATGGGAGTCGGGGAATTTTGGCTATCGTTTGTTATTTTATATGTTTTGAAGGTTTATTTGTCATCATTAAAACATTATAAGATCTTGATAATGTTGCCTCAATATTAAACTCTACTCATGATTTTTTTGGGTACTCTATATTTTCCACTTTACGAAGGTTAACGAAAGATTTCAATGGAAACCGAGAACTATCTGGTTTTTCAAGTGTTCAAGTTTTTAGTATCCAAGGAGATGGTTGTGGTAATTAGGGATGTTATAAAAGCCGACCCGACCCGAACCCGAATATGGCTTTTTGGGTCAGGTCAATCGGGTCAAAAATTATATTTTGGTCAATCGGGTCAACCCGAATTGACCCGAGTCTAAACAAGGTCGGGTTTGGGTATGTTTTATTAGCCTCAAATTGAATTGACCCGACCCGAATTGACCCGAACCCGACTATCCCGGCTCAACTAACACTTTTACAATGTAAAAAATACTCGGGTTGACCTGAACCTAATTGACCCTACTCGAATGACCCGACCCGAGTTGACCTAAACCCGAATTGATCCAAACTCGAGTAACCTGAGTTCTAAACAAGGTCGGGTTCGGGTATGTTATTCTTGAGTCTTGACTTGAATTGACCCGACCTGATTGACCCGAACCCGACTGGGTCGACCCGATTAACACCCCTAGTGGTAATAGCCAAGACATTACAGGGCCGGTACTTTGCTTTTAAAACACCAACAATCTTTTATGATTGTTTACTTCGTGTTTGAAGTGTCTACCTACAAGATGTAGGTCCATCAAAAACCTGGTCAAGCCTCGTGCATAAACAAAGTGTGTGAACTTGAACATACCATCCCTATTAGAGTAAATAGCCGTTTATCAACCACAACCACCCTCACTGCACTTTTTGCATCAATTCCCCCATCTTTAACATATCATTTCTTGTGAAGCATCCTGGATGAAATCAAACGTTTGAGGCGAAGATGCTTCAACTACGATTGTTTCTACATGAATGTAGGCGTAAATCTTTCCATTAAAGTGGTCTCATTACTAGGATATAATTTCAGACCACCAATGATATCACATTTTCTAAGAAAATGCTAGGTTAAAAAATGAGGCCATAGATGCAAAAATGTAGTTTCATACATAAGGTTCGTGTGTCCCGCCATATTTTCTAGCTTTTTGATGCATACATCCTCTTTATCCAACTTTTTTATGCAAGCACCTCTATCATGTGTTTGATTTGGGTCTTGTGTTCCCTAACTGAGGTTTTCCAACTTCTCAAAGCAAACAACCTATTAGGAACACACTTTTATATTTATTCAAGTCTCGGTCATTACATTTTGTAATAGGTTGCTTAAGTATTATTTATGTTATGTTTTAGTTAAATGCGCAACATGTAAAAGCCCAAAAAGGCTTGGAAAGCCCACGTTAGAAGCATGGAAGGATCTAGGAGTGTTGCCCTAGTTCCCTTCCTATAAATACCCATGTATGGTTACATTTTATTTTGTTGGTCTATTTGATTACTTAAGGAAACTCTTGCACTTTTACCTTTCTAATATCATCTAAATCATCCATACCTTATATCTATCTCATTCTTACATTTACAATACTTGTGTGATCATAATATGGTGACCTAACCAGTGGTATCATTCGCCAAATAGAGATTGAAGTGAAGTTTCTAGTGTTAACGTGGGGTTTAGGTGTTATTTTCTTCATTTTGTGCTTGTTTCTTTGTTTCTTTCACTCAAATCTTGAAGCTTTGATAAGTTTTAAGGTTGATATAGTGATTAGAAGCTTAGATTTTACATAAAGTTTAGATCTGTTAAGGTTTTCTCTACTTTTTCTACTAGTTTCTTGATTTTTGTAGCTTCTTTAGTGTTAGAAAACTTGTTTTTGTAAGCTCAATCTTTCCTATTTAGTGTTTTCTAAGTATCTTTGAAGTTACTTGATCGAAAGAACCTTTTTTCAATCATTTTTCATCAAAAAGTAGTGATTTTTACAAGTTTCTAGTCATTTTACGCGTAAAAAGGACACCACTACCCTTACTTTTCGCTGAAACAGTACTTTTTGGTATTGTTTACGCTTAAACTTTAGCACAAAACCCTTGATTTATGCATAAAACACCATTTTTACGCATAACTTTCAAGTTTTAGGCATAAAACCCTAGTTTTACGCAGAAGATAGGTTTTCTACGCCTAAATTTGAGTAGTTACGCTTAAGTTGAAATCTTTCGCCTAAGTCTCACTTCTTATGCATAACTTTGGGGTTACGTGTAAGATATCTTGTTTCTACGCATAAGGTGATTCTTCAGTCTACTCTTCGTGTAACGGTGACTCAGTACTTCCCTAGCTTGGACAAGTTAGTGGAATACTTTGACACGGGATATCTTTCAAGCTTGGACAAGTTTGAAAGATTTGTTTGGTTGCTTAACCTTACGCTTAAACCTAAACTTACACCTAAGCCAAAGCTTACGCGTAAAGGTTAAAGTTACGCATAAACTCATCCTTTACTCATAATCTACAGTTTATGCCTAAGATTAAAGTTACACGTAAGTTTACAAGTTATCCATAAGCCTAAGTGTTTACTTCAAAGGAACTCTCATTTCAATCATCTACAAAGATCCATCATCCACACAAGTGTTCACCATGTCTCAACCACCGTACTACAACTTCTCTCATCAACAATATCTTCAGCAACAGCAGTATCATCAACAACAGCAATATCATCAACAGCAACAGTATCAAAAACCTTCACAGTATCATCAACAACCGATATATCCACAACAACATCTTTTGATGCAACAACATCAGCTCGTTCCTCAACAACAATCATATCAAATGTCACAACAACCAATTCAGAATCCACCCAAACAAGTGAACAACCTCACTTGTTTGATCAGATGTGTGAAGTGATAACAACTCAACAATCTAGACATGAGGCAGGATCAATTGACACATCCCCAATGCTTACACCTGGTAATTATGTTCAGTGGGAAAGTCGATTCTTACGGCTTATTGAACTCAAGAAACCCCATGGAAAATTCATGAAACAAGTGATCCTTGAAGGACCATTTTAGTAGCCAACTAGACTTGAGGGAGGTGATCCTACTGCTGATCCTCCACGTCCTGCTACTAAAAAACCTGTTCCTGAGTGTCAACTTACTACTGAACAACTACTTCACCGTGAAGCAGATGAGTATGCCATGATTTACATACTTCATAGAATTCCAAATCCAATCTTCCGAAGTGTTGATACTCAGAAAACGGCTAAAGCTATGTGGGAACACGTTCATCTTCTAATGGAAGGCACTGAATTGAACAAAGAAGATATGGAATCAAAACTCTACATGGTATACACTAACTTCATGATTGAACCAGGGGAGACACTTGAATTTATTACCACCACTTCACCAACATCATAAATGATTTGGAAAGACATGAAGTTCACCTACCAAGGATTGCAGATAACACCAAATTCATCAGTAGTC
Organism: Artemisia argyi; assembly: GCA_030686995.1. NCBI lineage: Eukaryota > Viridiplantae > Streptophyta > Magnoliopsida > Asterales > Asteraceae > Artemisia > Artemisia argyi. The sequence continues at coordinate 389,107 of JARVZY010012386.1, read as the reverse complement.
TTGGTCCTGATTGGCAAAAGTATGTCACATTTGTTTGTCAAGCAAAAAATCATCGTAATGCAGACAAACAATCGTCTTCATTCTTCATCTAACACACGGAATCAAGCAGTCATTCAAGATGGTCGGGTTGAGATACAGAATCGTAATTATAGAAGATTAGATTCAGGTGGTTATTCAGGAAATTCTGGGAATGGACAGAGGTTTAACAACAATGGAGGATTTAGAAACAACACAGGTGCTCCTCATAAAAGGGCTGAAATTGTTGAAACTGGGAACTCAGACTCTGGGAATGCAGTATGGTGCTACAATTGTAATGGGAAAGGTCATATTGCTACTGCTTGTCCTAAACCAAGAACTCGGGGAAGCAAGTTTCATAAGCAAGCATTACTCTTAGCTCTCAAAATTGAAGCTGGGGGAACTTTCACTGAGCAGGAAAACAGCTTTATTGCAAATGCCTACAACGATGATGACATGGAAGATTTGGAGGCTAATGCTGCTGTGATGCTTATGGCCAACATGCAGGAACTTCAAGTGAATGATTCAGGCCCAGTGTATGACACTGATGTTCTGTCTCTGGTACATGATCTCAACACGTGCCTAATACATGAAATAGCATCACCCTCTACTTCTGCATCAGATAAGGCGCAAGTTGTTCAATCTGACTCATCTTTATCTCCTCAAGAAGATGAACAAATGAACACAGATGTTATATTTGATGATGACACAGTAGTAGTTTCATTTGATGAACCTATTGAGGATGACAAACATTATCATGTTGAACAAAATGAACCTTCGTCGGATCCAGTCCCTGACCTTATGTTGTTGACCAATCAACTGAATGCTCAAATCTTGCAAATCAGAAAATGCAATGAGAAAAATAAATCTTTGAAAGCAACAAATGCAATTTTAACCAAGGATCTTGAGTGCTATAAAATACAACTGTCAAATCTTGAAAACAAAGAAAAATGAGAAAAAAGTTTTGAAGTGGCGTTTCAAGAATATTATAATAAAGAACAAGATCTTCAACATCAAATGCGGGAATTAATTGAGTCTAACAAAAAATTGGTTTCTAAATTGGATAATGAAAAATGCGAACTCAAACAACAAGTTGAACAACTTCAAAAAGAGCTTTCAAAAACAAAAGCAGAGTTGTCAACTTGTAAAACTGAATTTTATGAATACAAAGTGAGGAAAAGGAAAAGAGAAAATTCTTTAATCGGTGAAATTGTAGATCTTGAACGCCAACTAAAGGAATTTCAAAATGTTGTTTACAAAACTGGGGGCTCAGTTACAACAATTCAAAAGTTCAAAATGAGGCCAAAACCTACGCAGGCTTTGCTCTTTGTGATAACAAATCACGTTTTTTTCACAAGGCACTCAAGGAAAATCCTAAAATTTATAGTTTTGATCAAATGCTTGATGATTCGATTGTGCGTGTTGTTGTACATGATAATGAGGAAGATGAAGAAATTGAAGAAGAGAGTCGATAAAAAATGAGTCAAAAACCATTTTGCAAACCATATGATTATTCAAAAGCTCCTCACATTTCTAAATCTTTTGTTCCTCCAAAAGAAATACTTGAGAAATCATGGTATGTGACCGAGTCATACGTCTCATCTTCCAATGGGGCTCCTGTTCAAACTGTGGCAAGAATAAATGGTCCTTTACCATCTTCTGGTGTAGTTACACCTTTGCCTAAACGTTGTCGTGTACTTGAGTATTTTAACTCTTTTATGGAAGACACTGAAATTTTGGAAAATGCAATTGAACGTAATTCAGAAATAAAAAATGCCACTTTTCAATCTGCTTACGAGCGAGAAAAGAGAGAAATTTTTCAAAAGCAATTTTTGACATTCGTTCAACACTTGCGTCTTTGTGCTAAACAGTGGGAACAGGAACTCCAAAAAGAGGTCAAATCAATGATAAATATTTTTAACTCAAATGAAAATGCATTTTTGGTTCAAAAGCAAAGAAACAGAGCTTTACAAAATGATGATGATCGACTCTTGGAACAAGTTCTCAATGCTGATATTATTTCTGTCATTATGAATGCTCTTTATGAATATGGTACATCTATTCTTGTTGATGATCACTCTGCTGATAATGATTTGTTGAAAACTGAGATTGAGACATTGATACAAGAAAATGAAATGATTCGAAAACACAATGATGATGTGTAAACTAAAATGTCAAAAGAAAATTGTCAACTCAAACAAAGGCTTGAATGGTGTCAAACTCAAAGTATTACAAGTGAATTGCATTTACAGAGTCAAAATGTTTCAAAAACTTGTCAAATTTGCAATGACAATGCATTTTTCAAAAATCAATGTCTCAAATATGAAAAGGAAATTGCAAAATTAAAAATGCCGAATGGCAACAAGACCGCGATGACATTGCTTATTGCAACCGAAAACTTGAGTCTGATATTCAGGATAAAAATCACATCATCATTGACTTAAAAGAGAAGATTAAGCTACTTGAAAAAGGAAAGTTTGTTGACTCTACTGTGATAGCACCAGGAATGTATCAAATAGACAAAACAGATAGGGATCATAACACTCAGAATACTAATGTTAATCCTTCAACTTCTACAGGAATAGTCTCCACTAATAGCGTTAGCAGACCAAAGCGAAAAAGTAACAAGAAGAATAGGATCTTGCAACGTAGAAGAGGAACACTAGAAGCTCAAGAAGTAGAAGATCAACTTAGGAATCTGAATAAAAATCATGTTACATCTGAATTAGATTCTAATCTGGCAAATTGTAATCAAAATCTCAGTGTAACGAATGATGAACCTATGAATGTTTTGAATATTAATGCATCTTGTATGTTTTGTCATAAAACTGTTCTATCTGGTGATCATGCAAAGTGTGTAGCTATTTTTCTCTTAAATAGTCATAAGAAACGTACATCAGGCACTCCTTCTAGGCCCACTACTGCCTCTAAGTCCATCTTAAGAAAACCGCCGACTACTGTTTCAAATGATGTTGTAGTTACCCCCATATTTGAAAAAGACAATTCTAGGAACATGCCCAAAGCTAGTGAATTCACCAAAAAGAAAGCGAGAACTAGTTGGAATTGGCAACTTTGGTTACAATATAAACCAAACTTTAAATGGATTCCTAAAATTCTGACTATGTGTGTTTCTAACCAACCGGAATCCACAACTTCTTTGGGTTCCACCCTTACTTTTGTTCCATCTTCGTCGTCTTCATGTAATGCAGGTGGTTCAAATTATTCTATGGATTGTTGATAGTGGATGCACCCGACATATGACAGGCAATCTCAAACTGTTAATAAACTTTGTATCAAAGTTCATCGGCACTGTCAGATTAGGGAATGATCATTACGCTCTAATTATGGGATATGGTGACTACGTTAGTGGGAACATTGAAATTAGTCTTGTATATTATGTTGAAGGTCTTGGTCACAACCTCTTTTCAGTCGGTCAATTTTGCGATGAGGATTCGGAAGTAGCATTTCGAGAGAAAACTTGTTTCATTCGCGATTTACAAGGAAATGATCTAATGTCTGGCTCTCGTGCTACAAGTCTTTACACTATTTCAATGTCTGACATGATTGCTTCATCTCCGATATGTCTTCTCTCCAAAGCTGAATCGACTAAATCATGGTTATGGCACAAACGTCTTTCACAATTGAATTTCAAAACTGACTGAACTTGCTCGTCATAAACTTGTTGACGGTCTTCCAAGATTCTATTATGCCAAAGATCACTTATGTCCTGCTTGTGAACAAGGAAAAAGTACTCGTGCTCATTTCCCTTCCAAAACTGAACACAGTACTAATCATGTTTTACAATTGCTTCATATGGATTTGTGTGGCCCGATGCGTGTTCAAAGTATCAACTGAAAACGCTACATATTAGTAATTGTTGATGATTACTCCAGCTGGACTTGGGTTTACTTTCTTCGGAGTAAAGATCAAGCTCCTTCAATGATCATCACCTTTCTTACCAAAATTCAAGTTCAACTACACAAAACAGTTAGAAAGCTTCGAACTGACAATGGAACGGAATTTAAGAATCAGACACTAAGGTCTTATTTTGAGAAAGTGAGAATTGAACATCAAACATCAATTGCAAGAAGCCCTGAACAGAATGGAGTAGTTGAAAGACGCAACAAAACGTTAGTGGAAGTTGCAAGAACCATGTTGATTAATGCTCAATTACCAGATTACTTATGGGCAGAAGCTGTCTCAACTGCATGTTACACTCAAAACCGTTGTATGATCACAAAACTCCATCATAAAACCCCCTATCAAATTGTTCACAAAAGAAAACCAAACATCGATTACTTTCATGTATTTGGAGCTCTTTGTTATCCGAAGAATGATCGTGATGATTTAGGTAAACTAAAAGCAAAAGCAGATATTGGTATATTCGTTGCATATTGTGAAAATTCCAAAGGTTTTCGGATATGGAATCATCGTACAAGAGAAATTCAAGAGACCATTCATGCTAATTTTGATGAACTCACACAAATGGCTTCTGAGCAAAATAGCTTAGGACCCGCAACTAACCGTTTGAACTTTCCGGACTCTTCGACTGAACCATTGTCACTCTCTCATAAAGAATTAGAAACCTTGTTTGCTCCACTGTTTGATGATACGATTGTAAACCGTCCTCCTGAGGTCTCACCAATTTCCGCTGCACACCCTGAAAATATTCAAGTACCTAATACACCTCAACAAACAACAACAACTGTTGATAAAGACGGTCCTCCAATTGCATCTCCAACAACAGCAGAACAAACCGCGTCAAACTCACGACAATCAGCTGAAGACTCTACACCTCAATCAGTTCCATAATCCACATAGTATGACCCAAATGCGTTCTTTAACCCGTTTGCATCGGCTCCAACAGTTCCTAACATTGCCGAGTCCTCAACACGCAATTTGGATCCTGCTAACATACGAGTTAATTATCAACTTCACCCTTCGACACACAAATGGACTAGAGATCACCCCTTAGTACAAATTATTTGACATCCAGATGCATCAATTATGACAAGACAACGACTCCACACAGATGGTGAAACTTGCATCTACGCACTCACAGTATGTCAAGATGAACCGAAGAACATCAAACAAGCAATGACTTACGACAACTGGATTGAATCCATGGAAGAGGAACTTCAGCAATTCGAAAGATTAGAAGTCTGGAAGTTAGTTGAAAAACCTGAAGGAGTCTTTGTCATTGGTTTAAAATGGATCTGGAAAAATAAGCTGGATGCAGAATGCACTGTCATACGAAACAAATCACGCTTGGTAGCTAAAGGATACTTTCAAGAAGAAGGAATTGATTTTGAAGAATCTTTTGTGCCAGTGACTAGACTTGAAGCTGTACGGATTTTTCTTGCATATGCTGCTCACCGGAATATGGTTGTTTATCAAATGGATGTGAAAACGGCATTTCTGAATGGTCAACTCCGTGAGGTGGTTTATGTGAGTCAACCAGGAGTCTTTGTTGATCCTGAACGTCCCAATCACGTGTACAGACTCAAAAGGCTCTTTATGGACTTAAGCAAGCCCCAAGGGCGTGGTATGACAAATTATCTGCTTTCTTGCTAGCTAATAATTTTTCTAAAGGTTCGGTGGATCCCACATTGTTTACTAAAACATACGGGGTGGACTTATTAATTGTTCAAATCTATGTCGATGACATTATTTTTGCATCAACAAACAAAAGATACTCAATTGATTTTGCAAAATTAATGAAATATAACTTTGAAATGTCCATGATGGGTGAACTTACGTTCTTCTTAGGGCTACAAGTTCATCAATCACCCCGTGGAATTTTTCTAAATCAGTCCAAATATGCTCTAGAAATTTTAAAGAAACATGGAATGACAAGCTGTGATACTCATAATACACCTATGGCTTTTTGCTACAAAACTAGATGCTGAAATACATGGGACTCCAGTTGACCCTACCAAATACCGAAGTATTATTGGGTCACTCATGTATCTCACAGCTAGTAGACCCGACATTGTTTTTGCAGTATCTATGTGTTCACGTTATCAGTCTAAACCTATTGAAAGGCACCTCAATGAGGCTAAAAGAATCCTTCGATACATAAAGGGAACCATTAACTTGGGGATCTGGTATTCGAAGGATTCTGGTTTTGAACTAATTGCTTTTTCAGACGCTGACCATGCAGGGTGTTTAGATACACGCAGAAGTACGTCAGGTGGATTACAGTTTCTCGGAGATAAGCTTGTATCTTGGCAATCAAAAAAGCAGGACTGCACATCATTGTCATCAACAGAATCAAAATACGTAGCTATGTCTGCATGTTGTGCTCAAGTCATCTGGATGAGATCACAGCTTAAGGATTATGGCTACCTATTCAACAAGATTCCTATCTACTGTGACTCCAAAAGTGCCATAGCAATTTCCTGCAACACCGTTCATCACTCCAAATCCAAGCACATTGATCTCCGATATCATTTCATCAAGGAGCATGTCGAAAATGGTACAATTGAATTATACTTTATGGGAACTGAATACCAATTGGCAGACTTGCTCACCAAAGCATTACCTCCAACAAGGTTTGCTGATCTTGTCCACCAAATTGGTATGAGATGTTTGACTCCAGAAGATCTGGAAAAGTTTTTAAAATTCAAGTAATAGTCAAACATCAAAATTATTTTTGTAAATATTTTTACAAAAATAAAATGCAAAAATATAAAACCAAGAAAAATACAAAAAGATTTTCCATTTTTTATCTTTTCAAAAAAAATCAGAAGAAGTTGAATCTCACCAAGCCCAATCTTTGTAAGATCCCCAACATCAACAAACTGTCTCAATACACCTTGATCAAGCAGCCTGCATTTGTTTTCATCTATCGAAGTGTTCACAACTACAACTGTTTCATGGCGTTCGATGAAATCCACGAATTCTGCGATGAAACATTGAAGTTTGTCAGAGATGGACTCAAAAGCCGCCTTGATGACAAATAACTCTACAAAACAAAGAGGTGGACAATAGATGAAGCCAGAAAAGCCCGTAGGTTCGTAGCAAGGATTGAGCATAGATTGAAGCGATGTGATCAGATGAGGAGATTGGAAAGCTATGTGGGAGGCAGACCGGATTCCCAGTGCTGACATTTCAAAGGTCGGAATGAAAATTGGTAGTGGTTGTAAGTATTTGATTTGATTTGTCATACTTAACAATATATTTGTGATAACTAAGGCTTGTGCACATATATCAGTGTACAACTGGTTCTTGTAATGAAAGGACCCTGAGGTACGCATCAGTGCCTCAATCCTAATATAAGGAGCGAAAGCTTCTTACTTTTGAGTATAATTAATCAAATATTCTAAGTTTTTCATAATTCTGCTCAAAAGACAAGTATTTTACCTCAATAAGTGTTCGCTTGTTGAGGAGGAGCACTTGAAAACTCATTGTTCTTAAAATCAATGTTCTTGTTGATATACCATAATGGGACCTTTATCCGCTGCGTAACATATAATTATACGTGTTATTTTATATGTAAATCTCAACGCCTTAAAGTTCTCTTTTCCAAAGAAATCTCAACTTTGAACATTTACTCTGAGCTTCCTGAGCAACATCTTTGAAAAAGAACACTGAAATGGTTTGCTCCCCCTCAATTAGGATCTAGAAAGGGGAGAAAGAAATCAATGGCAAAGAAGATGTGGATAGTGAAATAGCTAAGTTGTATGAGGATATTGATGAGAGTGTTGCTACTAGAGTAGACCAAGTTAATAAAACAAATGTAGTTGAAGATCAGAAAGCATCTAAGCAGGACAAGGGGGTGGAAAAGGATAAAATGAAACCTTTTAAGGAAGATAAGGCGGATAGTGAGAGGACATATGTTGATCATCAGGATTATGATGATGAAGGTGATTCTAGTCAAAAACTTGAAAAGGTTTTCGGAATAGGCGTAGTGGATTCTACTGTAGAATCTTCACGAGGATAACCCAGAAATCCGATGAGCCATCACGCCAACGTTGAATGCTGGTCGAACAAATTCTGTATCCTTAGTTGATACAGCTATGAGTGCGAAAACGGATACTCTAAGGGAGTTTAGATTGTTACTGATTACCAAGGAGGAACCAACACCAGCACTAGAAACAACAGCAATAACAACCGAGCAACCTACAACAACAACTACAACCATCCCCACACCAATCATTGTCACACCTACAACAACAACAACGACAACAATACCAATCCAAACATCATCAGTAATAACAAAATATGCAAAAATACCAACTCCGTCATCTATCTTGACAATTGTAACAATAACAACACCAATTCCAACTACTCTAAGAAACATTCATGCTGATGCCTTGTTGTTTGTTACTGCAGGTAGTCTGTAGAAGGCTTTGGGTATTTTCTCTAGGGAATTCAATGATAAATTAGAAACAGTTGAGCATAGACTTGATCAAGAGGCTACCAGAACTTCTAAAAGAACATTATTAGAGGACCTGAAGGCACTCATGGTCATGCAGTTCATTGAAAACACGACACTTTATGAGACATAACTAAACTTCTTTAATGCATTAATGGAATCCTCATCCTGATCCTAAACTGAAACAATCATCCAATGAGAATTCACAAGCCTACATGAGTCAATTGACAACACGACTTCCCAAATTACTCAAGTTATGACTCAGCTTAATGATAGGGCACAAACCGCAATCTTGCAAACACCAGCAGGATGATCCCTAGCAGGATGATCCTGGCAGGGAGAATGCTCCCCCAAGAGATTGAGCACAAAAGGACCCACATATACTTGGACTCTAATTGTGCCTACAACATCTAACCCTTCAGAATGAAAACTCTCTAGTTTGTCAAAACTATCAGAAGATCTAGAAAATCAGGAATAGGCTGAAGCACTTTTAGGTAGTGAGTTAGAAATGCAAGATGTAATATATGGGGTTGAGTCAGGAATGGAGGAATGGGAGACATCATCAGAACAGGGTGGTAGTCATGAAAGGGCAGAGAAGGTATCTGTAGAGAAAGGATGTGCATATAGAGAAACCAACGGTTGAAAAGCCCGAGGAGTATATACTCTTTTTGGACATGCCTTTATGGAAGTTATCACCAGAGAAGTACTCAGATCGAGAAAAGAAGCTCCTGGTATTCCCACATGTAACCCAAATCCTGTACTTCATAAGTTCAAGTTTCCTGAACCTAAAACCTATGAAAACTATGACCTGTATTACCGACCTATGAAGGTAACTAGTGCATACCATCAATTGAAGGAATTTCATTGTTTGAAGAATACTCAAACAATTTCTGGAAGAAGGGACTTACAGAAAGAAGTTTGTGAAGTTAGCCTTGAGACAAGGGAAATATAACAGAGATGCATATCTTGGGATTACACACTTAGAGGAAGCTTCAAGGAACTTCTACAAGTTTAATCTAAGGAAAGCTAACCCTCGTCATGAAGTTTACTCACGCAACAAGATCATACACTACACAGATGTTAACCTAGATAGATTCAAGAATCACGGGTTCGTTGACTACTATGTTAAACGGGATGACGACTTAAACTACAACTTCTCTGAAGAAGACTATGAGAACCTTCATCCTCATGACATCGAAGACATGTATCATTAAAGAGTAAACCGCCACAACAAGAAATACACTGATCAAGGGTCATAGTGGTACATGTCGAGGACTTTCAGATAGGTGTGGAAAGTTACCAAAGGAGGGTAAACCTTACAACACCCATACTCATATTCCCATGTCTTTAGAAACTCGAATCATGGTTATGTGTGGAACACCCGGAATATGGTCTATGTATTGTTTACGTGACCAACATGAATCAGAAGTGGTTTACGAGAATGGACGAACTTGCTAAGTTCATTATAGGGACGTTGAAATGGGTCTTAGAAAATGTGAAGATACTGTTGAGTCAGAACTTCTATAGGCATAAAAGATTTAGTGATGATGATGGTTTGGATTGTTTGTGCAATACATTGAAGAGAGGTTGGAACTTCAAGAGTCTTAGAAGCACATGGAACAATACACCAGAACTCGAAGTTATCCAGACAATATGCCTTACAAGGGGTGAGCATCGGGTCAAAACCGACCCGACCCGACACAACCTGAAACCAAACCGAAACTTACTCGGGTTGGTTCTAGTTAGTTCGGTTCGGTTGGTTTTTCAGGTTTAGTCGGTTTTACCCGGGTTTTGGCTCGAACCAGACCGGCCTGACCCGACAAGTCGTGAAAAGTATAACACGACTCAAAGCCGACTTTGGCTGGTTCAGGTCTAGTCGGTTCGGTTTCGGTCGGGTTTTCGGGTCGGGTTAGTTTCTCGGTCCAAAAGCTTAGCCCTATGCCTTACAACGTGTAGTCAGGAGGCTAATCATTTGGTTACGAGACTTTTTTGTAGTCTCGTAACACTTATGTATTTGGGTATAAATACTCCCCACCTCATTCATTATGAGGTGTGTGTCACTATTATAAAGTTCCGAGAGTCACCATACCTCTTTCTCTTCTCTTTAAGTTTATCATATGTGCATTTACTCTCTCTCTCTCTCTCTAGATTAATATCTAATATCATATTATACTTGATTATGGGAAAACATCCCACCAACAACTTGTACTTTTCAAATTAAAAATGAGACAAATTTTAATGAAGCCACAGAGTTGGTTAATCGCAACAATTTATTTTGAAACACCTTTTTTTAATCAAAAAAGTGGGTCCAACTTTATTTTTTGTTTATTAGGCTCCAGTCAGCAAGAGTAGCAAGTAGGACGACAAGGAGTCTTCACGGCGGCATGCTTGCTGGGAGGTGGAGTCTTCACGTTGGCGAGGTTCACTAAAGGAAGTGTTCCCCATATATGGAAACATGAAGTGGTGGGCCCCTGTGTTTTTATTAGTTTTATTATTTGGTTTGTGAGTGTACGGGGTGAGCATCAGGTCAAACTCGGACCGAATCGAGACTGATTTAGCTCAAAACCACAGATTGGGGACCGGACTGAATGTGTTCGGTCCTGTCTGGGTTCGTCCGCCCCGAGAAGGAAAAATGATCGGTTGTAGGTAAGACCAGATCGGACCGAGGACGAGGACCGAACATGAGGTAAAGTGTGGAATGTGGACCAGATTGAAATTGGTTCGGTCCGGTCGGTCTGGTTCAAGCCGATTTCTCGGTTCGGTTCGGTCCAAGGTCCGTTTTGCTCACCTATATGTGAGTGTATAGGGTATTTAATAAGGTATGTTTATATAAAAGTGAGTATTTTAATAAAATATAATGAAGTGGTGATTATTGGAAGTGAAAAATGAGAGGAAGCAAGGGAAGAAAAAACTGATCTGAGATTGAAATAAATGTAAAGTTGTGTGATTCTTAAAAGGGAAATGATTTGCACACTCCACTAAATAATTGGGACACTCCAATTAGTTGTGTTTGGACATTTATAACCTCACATGGGTAAAAGTGTAATAGTAACTGTGAGGGTATAAATGTCCATACACAATAGATTGTAGTGTCCCAATCATTTTTTTGAGTGTGCAAATCACCTCCCTTCTTAAAACCCTTATTAAAAAATTTCTCTTTTAAATTTCACAGATGGGCCCCAATAGTTGTGGGGGGCTGCTAATCTACTTTTTAACTCGTATAATTAACACGTCCAATAAAAAAAAAAAAAAAGCCAGTATAATAGAAAAGTCCAAGCAATCTTTTCCAGCATAATAAAAAACAAAAATTTTCAATATAAAAAATCAACCAGTAATCTTTTCTTGACTTTAAATACAGTATTACGTAGTATAACAAAAACCATATATATATATACACAAACATCATATTCAACATTCGAACATTCCCACCTTTGTTGAACTCGTCCAACCAAACTTCCGGCAATGAAATGTTTCCATTTCAGCACAGGCGACAACAGCAAACGACCAACAACCTCAAACGACACCAACATCTTATCACGTTCATCTACACGTGCTTCATGGGCACGTTCCTTAAGTATCACGTCAACTAGCTTCGACACAAGTCGTAGGTCAGAATATGACGATTCCAATACTGAGGACATGAATTCTGACATGATGTTGTCTGGTAAACGTGCTAATGATTTACGTGTGTTTAAGTTTGCTGAGCTGAAAGCAGCTACAAAAGGGTTTAGTAGATCTCTTGTGATTGGTGAAGGTGGGTTTGGTTGTGTTTACAGAGGTGTTGTTATGGCTGCTGATGATGATGGTAGTGGTGGTGATAGATGTTTGGATGTTGCTGTGAAGCAGCTTAGTCGTAATGGATTCCAGGCATGACTTCTTTCTTACCCTTTTGTCCTTTCTAGTTTATATCTAGACAACTGTATTTGTATTACTTATTAAGAACACAAACCATGGTGGATCTTGTGATATCCATGTAATTTTGGAGACTTTTTTTTTTTCCTCCCTCCCTCCCTTAGATGAACCTGTTAAATTTGTGCACATCTGTCACTTTTAGTTCTGAATCCATCCGCTTTAAAAAATGTAAATGATCATCTTTTAGAATCTATTGGCAAAATATTTACCAATCCCAAACAACCTCTTACATAGTCAAACACGAAATGATTGTCTAATTATCACATATAGTTAGAATCTCGTTTTTTTTTTTTTTTTTTTTTTTTGAACGGTTACTTTCTTTAAGGGAAATCCATGTCCAATTTGAAACCCGATTGGGGAAAAACCTTCAACTTAAGCCGCCCGAAGGCACGACACTTAAATTGAAGTAAACCCTGCCTTCTCCAGATTCGAACCCTGCCTTCTCCAGATTCGAACCCTGGTGGGTTGAAACCTTCATTGAAGGACTTTGAAATCGTACCGACAGGGCAGTGGTCCACAAGGGAGGACTTCCCGGTTTGGTCACCCAAACCGGTACTACTCTCCACTAGGCACGCTTAACTGAATAAGACATGCCCAGTGGACCACAAGCCCATTGGTAGTTAGAATCTCGTTGAGCTATGTTTTGTTACAACTACTCGTTATTATGAAAGTTAAAAAAAGGGTTAGAGTTTACTACGAGTAATAAATATCGTGATGGTGGTTGTGTACAAGTTAATAAATGGTTGCAGATACACATAATGTAGTGGTTGAACCAAACAAATATGCATGGTAGTAATATAATACTAATAAAAGGAGACCTAATAACTTTATATGCTCAACTTTGGGGTCTAGTGATTTGTAAGTTATATTAAAGTGTATTTTATCTTTTTTCTGAACAAAAGTTTGATGTGTATAACACCACCTAGTGGGTTGTGTCACAAAAATAATTGAGCATTTGCTCAAATGTAAACATCAATTTTAACTTTTTGTTATTTAGTACTTCAAATTGATCCACAGTTAGTAGTTTGTGATTTTGTTATTTAAGAGTTTGTGTCCCAAAAATAATTGAGCATTTGCTCAAATGTAGTAACTTCTTGTTGATTAGGAGTTTACTTCAAATTCATCCACAGTTAGTAGATTGTGTACAGGACAAACTTCCAATAAGAGTGTTTTTGTAGACATAATGTATGCTCATGTCATTCAAGCATTCAAATAATTATGTGAATTCCGGCAAAAAACATGTCGGATAATGGACATGCCAATATTTGCCGGAATTACTACAAATGAAATCTAATACAAGTTGAGATCTCTATAAAGTAGTTTCGGTATACGAGTGACCTGGATGAGAAAAGTTGGATAGTTGGGTGTTATCCGCATACATTATTTCCTAATATGTCTAAGATTGAGTTCATAAGTTCATATGTGTGAAACTTGGTAAAAGTTGGTCACTTGGTTGGTATAAGATTTGTCATGGGGTGCCTTGTCAGTTTTTAGCAAAAGTGTTGGACTTTAAAGTGATTAGTTATCATAAGACTTTTATGTACAATTGGTAGACCATTTCATATGTAATGTGGGAGTACCTTATGACTTTTATGTGAAAATTTTTGACCACTTGATAGTTTTGTTGTTATCTTATTGATTTACTTTGTAATTACATGTTCTAGTATTCAGGGGCATAAGGAGTGGATTAATGAAGTCAACTTTTTGGGAGTAGTCAACCATCCGAATCTTGTAAAGTTAGTGGGATATTGTGCAGAAGATGATGAAAGAGGGATACAACGGCTTTTAGTGTATGAGCTTATGCGCAATAAAAGTTTGGAAGACCACCTGTTGGGTCGTGTAAATTCTACTCTTTCGTGGATGACACGTTTACAAATTGCTCAAGGTGCTGCGCGTGGTTTGGCTTACTTACATGAAGAAATGGATTTTCAGGTACTTTTCGTTTTAAGCACTTATGATTTATCAAGTGTTTGGTCTCTTGTTGCGATATCAAAGATTGTAAATATTTTTAACTGGTGCAGTTAATATTTCGTGATTTCAAAACTTCGAATATTCTTTTGGATGAGGACTTCAATCCAAAGCTGTCAGATTTTGGACTAGCAAGACAGGGTCCAGCTGCTGGATTGAGCCATGTTTCCACAGCTGTATGTTCCTCTCTTTCCAATCTCTTGAAACATGTCACACTAGTTGTTTAGGAATAATTATATAGATGAGGTCCTTTTGGTTCTTCACAAGGTGTTTGGATTCGTGTTCTGGAACTGATTATCTGGCTATTGCGATGTCAAGCATTATAACCAGCTTTTAGTGTTTAGATAAAGGCATTACGCTTCTAGTTATGCAACTAATTAGGGGTCCGATAATCAGTTCATGCTAGCTGCCACAAAGCTGTAGAATAAAGCTACCCCGGTTTTATAACATAAGTCAGGAGATCTTTACTCCCAATTCACACCACAAAAAAATAAAATAAAATAAATAAATAAATAAATAATAAAATAAAAAAATCATTAAGAATGTCTTTTTTTGGCCCGTTAAAATAATTTCTTATAAAAATCAGAAATAGCCAAACACTCAAAGCATCTAATTATCGGAATACTACAACTTTAGTCATAAGCACATTCAAACAATATTCTCTACATGTTTAGTTACATCTCATTCTGACTATTTAACATCACAGAATCGATTCCAAGAGACATATCTAAACACCCCTTAAGGTCCTTCATATGGAAACTACAACCATCCCGGTCTCTCTAGTTATTTGTGTAACCTTAGGAAGAACACGAGGATAGGTTATGGCTCTATATATCTATAGCAATATAGTTATGCACAGGTTTAGACAATTTAAACCTACCTTTTACATAAGTTGGACAATTGTTAGTAATTTATAACAGTATAACACGTTGTCTGTTAATTGACTTCTCTCTTTTTTTTCAAAGGTTGTTGGAACGATAGGCTACGCAGCTCCAGAATATCTTCACACGGGTAGACTCACATCAAAAAGCGATGTTTGGAGCTTTGGGGTGGTTCTCTACGAGCTTATCACAGGCAGGCGAGCAGTAGAAAGAAACTTACCACGAAGCGAACAAAAGCTCTTGGAATGGGTGAAACCCTACATAGCAGATTCAAAAAAATTCCATCTTTTAATGGACCCACGTCTTGAAGGCGACTACTCTCTGAAATCAGCCCAAAAACTATCTTCTTTGGCTAACAAATGCCTCACAAAGAACCCAAAATCCCGTCCCAAAATGAGTGAAGTGGTTGAAATGATAGGGAAAATCATTAATGATTTGTTACCACCACAAGCTAAAACTGAACCCAAACCTGAAGCAGAAGCAGAACCAGAACCAGAACTAGAATTACAATTTGCTGCAGAAGAAACAGAAGAACTTATAGAGGATACTGACTCAAGAAAACAAGAAACAAATGGTAATTACAAGAAGAAAGTTTTTGATTTTAAAGAACTGAGAAACCGATCGATAGGGAGACTGGATTGGAGGCTTTGGGCTCCAGGATCGGTCAAACATAGTGCATGATGTTTGTACATATGAAAGCTTAAACATGCATCTAATGAGTTTTGGATAATCAGTTTCATGTTAGTGCATTTTTTAAGATTGTTAACTATCAAAACGGATGCCAAGGGATTCACTTTCCTTATGCTAATGGATTCTTGGTTTTGAAGGTGAGTTTGTATACACAATCATCGTGGAGTGATCGCTTGTCGATTTGTGAAAATGAAAAACATAACATTATACTGTATAATTCAAGGAAAAAAATAGTACACACAAGATTTTATTTGCTAACCCGAGTGTTCTTTTAGCTATTTTATTGGCAATATTTGTGATTTTATTCCTTAGATGCAAGAAAATGGGACTCGTCTAGAAGTTTTCTTTAAGTAGCTAAACGCTTGATAATGATTGGCGACTTGTAATTACTAATCCTCTCATACATAAAATGTTTAAATGGCCTAATGAATGACCACTTCTATTTTATCAATGCTAATGATGCAGACATCTCATCAATAAAAATGACAGGGGAAAAAGACTTTCAGAGAAATAAGTAATATATTTGTGAATCAGGCGAGTACTCGTGCATAACAATAGGATTTTATAGCGGCAGATAGTTGTAGTGATAAAAAGAAGTTTATAGGTTATAAACGAAAATAATAAAAGTTTAAGAATTTAGGGATTAAACACAATTTAAACTGAATGAAAATAATTTGGGTTATGGGTTATAAATGAAAACAATAATAAAAGTTTATGGTTTCTAGTTTTCTTATAGTTTTCTTAATTTTTTACTTTCAAGAATACGGGTAAAAATAAAAAAATAATAAAAAAATCAGTTTTGTGATGTTGGTCACTATGAAGGCATTTCTGAAAACCTTAAAACTCAAAAGCATACCTAAATGCTAACTTTATCTACCTAAGATAACATCCACACTATAAGCGTTTAGACAGAATAATATTAGATTATGGCCCAAACCCGGTTGTGGGTTTGGGTCCATTAGGTTTAGGGTTTGCATAGCTTGTTTATTAAGCCATGTATTTGTATAAATACATGGGCAATCTTCATTATGTATCACACAAAACACAATCAATAAAATCTCTATTTATTATTTTTTCATATTAGATTATGGCCCAAACCCGGTTGTGGGTTTGGGTCCATTAGGTTTAGGGTTTGCATAGCTTGTTTATTAAGCCATGTATTTGTATAAATACATGGGCAATCTTCATTATGTATCACACAAAACACAATCAATAAAATCTCTATTTTTTTTTTTTTTCATGGTATCACAGCTCTAGGTAAGATCCACCAATAAAAATTGTTAACCTCCGGTCATCGGCTACTTGTCGGTGATCCGGAGGGATCATGTTTTTTTTCTGCTTTATTTTTTTTTATTTAGGATTTTATTTTCGTATTTTATTTATAAACCCTAAACTCTAGCCGTCAAAAAAAAATGTTGAGTTGCCATCGATCCTATTATATTTTTTTCTTCACCATCTATTTGTTGTTATTGTCGAAGATCATTGTTCTTGACAACAAAAGTTGATCATCAAATTGCCGCTCCCTTCTAAAGGCAAAGCAAGCCATGACGTAAAAGCAATCGTCACGCAAAGAATGATGCCGCAAGCAATACACAACTATGCCGCCAAATACAATTATGCTTCCGCTCAAACAAACAAAAACAGAAGATGAAGAAAAGAAACGGCTTTCAACATTCATTCCAGTTTGTCCGTTCACAATGTTGCCGTTCAAACTGCGGGGGAGTATTAGATTATGGCCCAAACCCGGTTGTGGGTTTGGGTCCATTAGGTTTAGGGTTTGCATAGCTTGTTTATTAAGCCATGTATTTGTATAAATACATGGGCAATCTTCATTATGTATCACACAAAACACAATCAATAAAATCTCTATTTATTATTTTTTCAAATAAAACAAAATTGAAATCCAATTGATTCTAGATGACAAATATCAAGGCCCCTTAATGTCAAAGTTAGGCTAACAAAGTTGTTCCAAACCCGAAAGGATGAATCCGTTTTGCCTAGACGTACGTATCATTGTCTATACCTTTTTCCAATTGGATTCAATGTAACGCCTTATTGAAGTTTGCGGGTCTTTAGCGCATCTTTGATTTTTTTTGAAAGGCAATCTTTTATACCAAAACCAAACACTACAACAAGACTGCAAACCTTTGGACATGCCCCAAAAGGCGCACACTAGCAGAGTAGCAGATGTCCAAAAAGTGTAAGAAAAAATACAAACATTAACCCTGAGCTACAACACACATGAGATATGCATATGTAGACACACAATACCTAATCGTAGCAGCAACAACATCACAGTGCTGCACTTGAAGGTTTTCCACAAAGAGCAGATCTCTCAATCCACTTTTCCCACGCAAAATTATGATTTTTTGATCGCCTGCTAATCCACTCGAAAGACTTTATTTGTATTTCCCCAAAAACTCTTGAACAACTCTCATTCTTTGCTTTGAACACCTGTAGATTCCGACTCTTCCAAATATAATACACAACAACTAATAAAACATTAGCGCATCTTTGATGTTCTGATTCACTAAAGATTTAGCGCATCTAACAATCATCCAACTGATATCAAGTGTATAAATGCATGCATATTTTGATCAAATACCAAATTGCCTTATTGATAGCAGACCGTGTCACTGAACTAAGGTTTTTGTCTTTTTGGACCAAACTTGCAAAAGTAGCATTCAGTTGGCTAAAAAGTAAGAACAAGAGAGTTTTCCTAATTTACTTCTTAAATTAGGATCAAACTTAAATACAAATTGTGTCAAGATATATAGTCTCTTCTCAATGACTATACAATCATTTGGTCCAATTAGTCTATTTTTTCCAATATTCTCATTTTACTTGCTACCAAGGACAGCTTGAGGTCTAGGATATGTGGTGGGCCCTGCGTCATTAGTGGCTGCATTATCACCCGAACTTGTTCTTCTCGGCCGGGTCCCATGGCTCGAGTGTCTTCGTGGTCGGGCTCCCTTAGGATCCTGAAGCTGCTCCAGCACTTTGACCACTTCCGCCATACTGGGCCTGAGCCTCGGATCAACTGATAAACACCTTAATGATATGTTTGCGACTGTATGGGCCACTTCCAATGTGTACTGGCCTTCGAGACGATTATCTATAACCCTAAAGATTTTACGTTTGTGAGCCAAGTATGGTTTGGCCCACTCGACTAAACTGTGTCTGCCTGCTGGTCTGTTTTTGTCTACTACTCTTTGCCCGGATAACATTTCAAGAAGAACCACCCCAAAACTGTAGACATCACTCTTAGTTGTCAAATGACCTAAATTATGAAGAATTACCAAAAATGAACATTAGCAAGAAAGAACTGTTAGTCGACATATTTTATTATGGGCTTAGTAATAGTCTTTTAGGCTTAGCCTACTTCTAGAATAATCCTTTTGTAATTATATAATGTAATTTGTCATTAGTGGAATACAAGTCAATTATTCACTCCAACATGGTATCACAGCCAATGATCCACACCTCCAAAAATATCTAACAAACTCGTCCCTTAACCCTAACTTTTAGAAAATCGGGGATATTTTGCATGAACTCATTACATACCTGTTGCAAGATACTCGGGAGCAGCGTATCCATATGTACCCATGATTCTAGTCGAAACATGGCTCTTATCACCAATTGGGCCATCCTTGGCTAGCCCAAAGTCAGATAGCTTCGCATTGTAATTCTATATGTTCATATGTGTAACGAACAAAAAGTCAAAATTCATCTCGTAGCTAAGCAACATCAAGGGGGTGATTGCAATAATTTGTTTTTAGTATTAGTCTCATTTTACCTTTTATGAAACATTTACGGACAAAATTATTGGATTCAGAGATACATGTAAATTTACCTTTAACCCTATTTTAATCCACTGATTATCTTATACGTTTCTCTAATCATAAGAGTGGCAACAATCATTCTAGAATGTGCCATTGCTAAAAAGTGAAAAAAAAAAAAAAAAAAAAAAAAAAAAAAAAAAGCGTACCGAATCTAGCAACACATTAGAAGTCTTGAAATCGCGGTAAATCACTTTAGCTTTGGCACTGTGAAGAAAAGCAAGCCCTTTAGCTGCTCCAAGAGCAGCCTTCAAGCGTAGACTCCATGACAAAGGTTGAAAATAAGATCCTCCTATTGATCAATCGTACAAAAAAAATGATCTTTCTTTCTATTTTGTTTGCATAATCTAGACAAGTGAATATAAAAGGAACTCACTCCTGAATAAGTGATTTTCTAAGCTTCCACGAGGCATAAATTCGTAGACTAAAAGCCGTTGTTCGTCCTCTAAACAATACCCAATCAGTTGTACGAGATTTGGATGCGAAAACTGCCCAAGGTAATTTACTTCTGCCTACAAAGACAGGATCGAAAACTTAATAAGTAGAAGTACCACGAAAATTTTCAAAAAATCAAGATGTACGGGTTGAAATGGATTTGTGTTAAAAAGGTCATATATTGTTGGGTTAGTCCACAAACACTTCTTTGTCCGTTTGTAAAAATTGTACCAAAAATTTACAGGTTTTTCAAAATTACAGAATATACAAATTTTTTTTTTTTTTACAATAACAACCTATATCTTTAAAGAAAGTGATTTAGGTGGTTCCATGCATTGTAAATAGACATTAAAAGACTCTCAACCCGGTTGGTCCAAATGACCTGTTCCCTTTTCAGCTAAGTTATTTGATATTAGCCATTTAACCCGCTGAAGATTAAATAAAAGGGAACTCTAATTGACCCATTCATAAGTAAATGGGTCCAAATGGACAACTCTTTTTTTATTACTCCGTATATAGTTTTTAGAGTAAATGAGTAATAATACATAATAAGTAATCAAATTTAGAATAGAGGATCTCACCAGCCACTCCCTGTGACCTTGAAAACTTTCTTGATTAAGCTTTTTGACAGCAATAACAATGCCGGTTCCGGGCTTAGTAGCAACATAAGATTGTTCATCAATCCAGCCCTTGAAAACTGACCCGAAGCCACCTTCTCCCAACACGCTATCAGGACGAAAGTTTCTTGTCGCCATCTTTAGATCAGAAAAGCTGAAGCTTTTTAAGTTGGATGACTGCAAAATCTCGCCTTCACTACGAGGAGTTGGTGGCACAGATGACACCTTACTACTACCTGATATGCTAACATCATTAGAATCCTCTGAATCTACCCCTGAATCATTCATAAATTATTCAAATTGAGTTCAGTGGTTATAAAAAACTGATTATAACTCCAAGTTTCTGTCTTTATAGGCCAATATAATCAGATTCATATAAAACAAGGAAACGGCTAGTCAAAAGAAAACTTATTATTAATGATAGATGTCAATATGTCATAGTACTTTTATGTCCATTGCTTGATAAAATGTTTACTTAACGATGTTTATAATGATTCTTGGAAGTCTTGATAAAGCAAACAAATTCGACCTGAAAATCAGCAGATATACGAGTATTTCTTACTCCACATACATAATTTCTTTATAGTTCATATTTTCAAGATTTTTCTTAACTTTTAGGGCCTAATTTAAGGCAAGAAAAAACAGGAACTACAAAAGTAAAAGACTCAATATAATTATTTTAACAATAGCACACCTCAAATTACAAATGAATATGCAAGAATAATCAAAAAATTACAGAATTTCAATAATACAAGCCTGAAGCCTCTAAACACATGATTATGGGATTGCTCATTAAACTGCTTATGTTTTCGAAATAAGTAGAAACAAATGGAGATAGTGTTTGCAAGATAAACAGCTCTTAACTAATGATATATAAGATGTAAAATATGCATAATCAAATAAAAAACATTATCTTTAGCAGCTTACATCCAAACTATAATCACAACAAATCTAGCAACTATTCCCAAAAAACCCATATAGTAAAAAGCACTAAATCAAATCTGACATCATAACTAACTGCAATAAATCATACCTGCATGAAATGAACTCTTATCTTTGAACTGCAAAAAACTAAAACAAACACCCATTGAAAAACACTTGTTTAACTTTAACAAAAAAGTTGCACTAAAGCTTCATATCTAACAACGAGACCAACAACATCAAAATCAGATCATGGGTATCACAAAACGTACAGTAATAAGTTCACATCAATTTTCTTTAAAAAAACATATACTAAACTGTGAGCAAAGATGAAAAAGTGTTGGGTGGTGTTAATGAAAGAAGATGGTAGATGAAAGTTGGGAATTGATGTGCATTAATGAAGTATTGTCTCCATTAAAAAGGTTACAAGTGTGTATGTTTTTCTTGTATTTAGCTAGATGGAGATAGTTTAATAAACAATTTAATAATGATAATCATATTGGTATATTTGGGTCCATGCAAAATTAGCAAAGATGGGGTGATTGGATATTAAAAGTGATGGCAGATTGAGAATTTGAGATGATGTTGGAAGTTCACTTGTCATGGTGTTTCTTTTTACTTAAATATAAGTAGGAGATTTTGTTTATAAAAGTAAGTCGATGCTTCTAAATATTTGTAAGATCTTTTTAGCATTTTCTTTTTAGAGCGGCAACTAACAATCTCATAATATAAAAACCATAAACTATTTTTCGTGTTTTAAATAGGACTTGAACCCACAATTAATTTAACCGAAGATCTTCTCACACAATTAGGGATACCATTAGGACACAAGCA
This sequence comes from Artemisia argyi, assembly GCA_030686995.1. Taxonomy (NCBI): domain Eukaryota; kingdom Viridiplantae; phylum Streptophyta; class Magnoliopsida; order Asterales; family Asteraceae; genus Artemisia; species Artemisia argyi. The sequence goes on along the minus strand of JARVZY010012386.1, from coordinate 366,615 downwards.
CTTTGGTTTTTAGCGACCCTTAGGCCAAAGGTAATAAGCAACCCAATGACGTGTTGGTTGCCTTATCACCTTCTAACCCCACGCATGTTGTCATTCAAGTTTTGTGAAAAGTCGGTTGATAGACCAACCAAGTTTTGCAAGCTGAAGAACTAGAGGTGCAGGGACGGATCTATGTAGGAAGTGTTGGGGGTCGGTGCCTCCCATGGCTAGCCGAAAAAGTTGATATTTGAGTGTATATATATTCTTTTTAACCTTTTTCGAAAGTACTCCCCACCAAAGCGCATGAAGCAGCAAGAAAAGATGTGGAATGAGCGTTTGGCGTGCTAAAGCGAAGTGGGCTATAATAAATACTCCTGCATGGTCACAAAGTCTTAAGAAAATAACGGATATGATGTACATATGCATCATATTACATAATATGATTTTAAAAGACAAAAGGAAGGCCATTTCTCCCGACTTTTATTCAGAGGGTCAACATCATGAAGATGATCCCGTACGAGCACAAGAAGATGTGTTCCAAGTTACTAGAGATATACGTTGTGAGCAAACTCGTCTAAGTCATAAAGCCGATTTAGTGAAAATAATTTGGCGTTAAACAAATGAACACTAATTTTATTATAATGTTTTTTATTTGAATTATTATTTAATATATATTCTTTTTAATTCTTAATGAAATTTTAATTAAAAAAAATGTTGGGTCACCCATAAGGTCGTCATTATGAGCATTGGGTCATTTGTTTAGTATTAAAGAGAGAAACTAAGGTGGCGCTGAATGACACGGTTATTTGGTCACCCATAATATCACCATTATTACTGGTCTTATGTATTAGTGTATTGCGAGATAATTAATTATTTTTATTCGAAGAAATCAACTTGTCGAAAGGTACGCATAAACGACAGTAATACAAAAAGCGAGTCATTCATTTTCACGATACGAAAGTGAAGATGTGAGATCAACATAAATCACAAATTTCTTAAAGATGGAATGGGCAAATCTTAGCCCTTCAAAAAAATAAAATAAATAAATAAATAAATAAAAATAAAAATCACCTTCTTTTGAAGATAAAATATTTTGCAAACGGTAACGCTTTAAACTACAATAAATATACCATTTCGATGAGAGACGGGCACTTCGATATACTTTTGACATTTATTTTCGAGTTTTATTTTTTAGTGTTGTAATTTTTGTTGGCATGAATATTACGATATTTAATCTAAACATCCTCTTCATGTTTTGATAATGACAAAGATGTAAACTACAACATATAACGTAAAGTGCTTAAGTTACTTGTGATCACAATTCATCTTTGCATTCTTACGTCAACAAGCCTCGACATCTCAACGTCTCGAGTTTGCCTCAACAATCACTTAAGGTATGTACAAACAAATGTCTAATACATTTTATGATCAAAGGGATTTTATTTAAACATTACAAAGTTTATAAAATGATATAAACATGTTATATATTTTTTGAAAAACAATTTTAGTAATTAAAGGAAAATGTTTAATTCATAACAAATATATGAATTCAAATTTTTAACCAAAATTAGTTAGTTTTTCATCAAATAAACTTTCCCCACTAAAAGACAGAAAATCTAGCCGTTTCAGTAGGGCGGCCCCCTTAATTATAAGGGGCGGTCCCCTTAATTTTAAGGGGACCGGCACACAATTAAGGGGACCGGCCACGCTCCCCTGTCAGATTTGGTCAGAAATTTTTCCCTATAAATACCACCTCAAACCTGAAATTTTTCTCACCTTTTGCACAAAAAATTTCAGATCCAATTCTCTCTAAACATCCTTCTAAAAACCCTTTGATCATAAGATTATTAATCTTTGTTTCAAATGATCCAATTTCTCATCACTCAAAGTGCAAGAGAAGAATTCTCCCTATCATAAAACCAAAGATGTATTAGGATCTAGTTAGTGCTTATGTGAAGTTGTGAGTTATGTATATGTAATAAGTAGATCAAGATGATCTTACTTAGTAGTGATTCAATGAGTGAGTAAGAAGTAGTGGGAGGAAGTAGTAGTGTGGAGAAGACATGTAGTTGTGAAGATGTAGGTGTGTGATTAAGTAGTGGAGTTTAGAAGAAGTTGTGATGAAGTTGTGAAGTCGTGAAGACGTGAAGAAGTTGTGAAGCCGTGAAGAAGTTTAGAAGAAGTTGTGATGAAGTCGTGAAGTCGTGAAGTTGTGTAGAAGTTGTGTAGTGATCGAAGTTGTGTTGTGAGATTGGTTCTAGCTACTATTAGAACTCGACATTTAGCTTAGTGTCGTTAAATGGTGTAAGCAAAAGTTGTGTACGGTTTTCTCCGCCAAAAGGGAGCTTGTTGAGTAGTGAAGAAAACTCTCGAGTAGGTGACTCGGGGAGTGGAGTAGGAACAAGGAAGGTGTCCTTGTAGCCGAACCACTATAAATCATCATGTCCGGTTTGCATTTCCTTTCTCTTATCTCTTATCATTTGTTCTTGCATTTCTCGCTTTACTTCTATGCTTGCCTACATGTCTTAGTTGTTGCTTATATAGTTGTGATGATTGATTGTGTTGAACATAGTAGTTAATATTGTGATTGTGTGTATAATTGCATGATATGGTCAAATAGATTATTATTCACACTTCTCATATTAAGTTTAACTTGATAGATAATTTGATACAAAACGTTTTAAGATTTTAAAAGGAAAACGTATTCACATAAAGATCGACCAAAGCTTACATATATATTTGATCATATTGATTATATGTTGTTTTCATACTAAACTCTAATTGAAGTTTTCCAAACAAACAATTGAATAAATTTGAATCAACATTTTGAAACAAAGTTTTTATAAAATCAAAAAGAAGGAAAAACTATTCAACCCCCCTTCTAGTTTTCCACAATTGGTATCAGAGAGAGGTTGCTCAAATTTTCAAAACAAATGGTTTTAAAAATTGAGTACGATCCATGTATCAAATTACCCATTAAGGAGGATTTAATATGAAAAGTGTTTGTTTGATTAACTTGTATTAGTTTTGATATTATATACACTAATTATACTAGCTCGAGATAAGAATTATGCTTAAAACAAGTGCTATATGTTCGTTCTTAAAATCAGAAAGCTACACACTTTTCCACAAAGTCAAAAAACAATTTTTAACAAAAATTGCATTTTTGAGTATCAGATGGGCGGCCCCTTTAATTGTCTGGGTGGCCCCCTTAAATACTGGGCGGCCCCCTTAAATTTAAGGGGTCCGCCTGTCTGTTCGACAGTTTTTCAGAAACTTTGAAAAATCATATAAAATTAACCGTAACTCCGTAGAAGTCGTGCCACCCGGCGTTTTAAAGGTAATTGAGTCTACTTTCATTTAAAAATGCTTACAAGTAACCATTACAAACTTAAATAAGTCAGAAAGTTAAAATACTACACGAAGGTCAAAAATTTAAGTCTTGCTTTAACGTAAAACTTGTATTTTATCTTTTCCTTCGAGTCGGGCATTCCTTGTCGATATATCTTTGAAAAATTAAGTATTTATATTTTCAAAATATTGATCTTAATTAAATTTTAAAATGGATAGAAAACTATTTTATTTTCAAATAAAATCTAGCTAAGTAAACATTGGTATATATAATACACAAAATGAAGACAAGTGTTTATGTGCTATGTGAACTCATTTGTGATTTTACTTTGTTAATCGTTGCTATTTGTAATTTAGCTATTTGAATATCTTAGCATATGTGCCTTGTACTCTATTAGTTTATAGCTAGTTTTCTGGCTTATACTTAACTAGATCTTATGCCAGATTTCTTGCGTTAGGATTGCAATATTATGCTTGCATTGCATATAGGTATAGATGACTTAATGTTACTCAAACATCTTGTAAATAAGTTAAATCTAATCACCTAAATATTTCAAACAATTTAATCTATTCTTAACAACACACTTAAATATTTTCAACAAATTACCTTGTTTTACCTTAAGTTGTTTAATAAGAGAAATTGAATCTTTGTAAAACATTAATAGTTATATAAAAGAAAAAGTATTTTCAAAATCTAAGTGTGTTTATAATAAGTAAAAATGAAGAGTCTTTCACAAAAACAAAGCATATAACAATCATGAAATAATAAGTCAACTTTCAATCACTCACTAATAAATAATCTTAGGATTAATGGAACACACTATCAAAATGTTTATTTATTTCAAATGAGTGTCCGTGAGGGTCAAGAAAGATCTTGATATTATATCAATTCATTATTCAAATTATGGTTGATATATTCATTAAATCTAATTGACGTGTTTTTTAGTGTGGACAAGAAATTGGATTGATATTTGTTTAGCTTCAATATTATATCAAATTACAACAAAAGATATAGTATTGAATCTACATACTCAATCACACTAGATTGATATGAAAAATAGTTACATCCTTTGTAGATGAAAAGAGTGTGCATTGGATCATAACTCACACTTGTGTTGATAATGTCATATTGAATCTACTTGTCCAATAATTGTGTTCCAAATATTAGAATAACATTTTAAACACATTTATAAAATATACAATAAAGTAGGATTGACGACTTGGATGTTTCGTCCGAAATATTCAAGCAATTTACATTGCAATGCAATGGATAAATGTGTCATATCCGAAAAACCAAACATGAGCAAACTAACAACATATGTAAACTTTGCTCACACTACTTAAAATTGTCACTTCAAGATAAAATACATATTTAAGAATAATACACACTATATATTCTATGTATTTCATTTTCTTTGTAGCATGAATGGTTGTGTTACAAGATAATGCACTACACTTTCCTTTTTGAAATAATATAAGTTATTAGAAGTGAAAAATAACTTGTCACAATCCATAAACAAATAATTTTTTTTTATACTTGTTAAAGTATGGTATATAACATTGGCAAAAATCATAGAAAATAATATTTGTTTAAAAATATATTAATGTCTAGTTTTGATATCATTTGAGAATCACAAACTCATTTAAGATAAATAATCTTAATGAGATTCATTTCACAAGAGATGCTAAGGTGCACTCTTAAGTTTAGCACAGTTATTAAATCAAGTAATATGTCATCAAAACCAAACAACCGGTAAATCATGAAGAAAAGATTAAAACTTTTTGTTTACTCTTATCTAAACATTCAACACGTCTCTATTGGGATCGTAAATAAAATATATCATCTAGATTTACCTTCATTAAAACATGATGTTTGAGTCACATTAAGCCAAGTATTAGTGAATCAAGTAAACTTCATGTTTGGTAATCTTCGATAGGTAAATTTAGGAACTCAATTTCTTCTAAAAAGAGAATGACTACTGGAGAATCTATTGACTAGAAATTCAATTTAACCTAACGGTTGAATTGCTTCTATGTGAGAAGTTGGGTGTGTGTAACCCGTAAAAATGGTCGTGTTTAGCCTGAATTGAGCACCACTAGTAATAGTCTCATACTCATTCTCCAACTTGATTAAATTGCTCTTCCTATATATACCTAACGCTAGTTTACTTTTATGAACTTTGCTTCTCATTAGATTCTTTCATTCCTAGATTTATGGCATATCGCGTATATGTTGTTTCTAGATGTTTATTTGCTCCTATGTGATTTGATTGTATGCCTTTACATGCTTAACTCTATGTCCGGATGAGCACGAATTTAATGGGAAGGGAAAACACACTCACTCACATATATTCCTCTACCTTACACCCAAACATGTCATTTCCCAACAACCAAAAACCTAAGATTTCAAGAACCGCAAGGATCTCCGTCAAACCCGTTTGGAGGAGGAAACTTGATTCTTGTCATAACTCAAGTGATGTTGTTCCAAGTCAACCAACTACTAAACCTCAAACCCACAATAATGACTCATCTCACAACCTATCACCCACTCATTCCCTCATTCATGCTTCTTCTTATGATGAGCATGCTCAATCTCAAAACAACAATCCCAATCTCTCAATCAATACTTCACATGTTGCTCATTCAACAAAAACACCACTCACTCTTGGAGAACCTCTTCCACCCATTTTATGTTTTCATGACTACCCAAGCTCAACCATGTCTCCACCACCAAGAGTACCACCACCACATCCTACAACCTCACATGCCATTCCTATGTTGCATGTTCAAACCTTCACCCAAGACAACCATCATGTTCTACCATCATCACCTTCCTCCGAACACTTGAAGTTCGTTGAGGAGCTAAAAGAGGCTCATGAGCTTAGTGCTCTTTTAGCATTACATCTTGCGCAACGCAATTTGGATCCAACCCAATCAAGCTCACCATCATCACCACACAACATCAACCAAGTTGAGAAGCATGTCAACAATTTCCCTTGTTGCATCTTCCTTCAACAACAAACCATTGCCTTGAATGAGCACTTCACTTGGATTGAGTATCTTCTCACAAGATCTCAACAAACATCATCACTTGAACAACATCCAAACTCTCAATCAACCTCTTCCGCTCCTAAATCTACACTCCTAAAAGTCAAGTGAATTTCTTTATGAAATGCATCCTTTCCACTTTATAGCAAGTGAAGAACACAAAGAAGATATCCAAGCTTCAAGTGTTGTCAAGTTATCACCACCTCATCCAAGTGAATTTCATTACGAAATGCGTCATTTCCACTTTCTAGCAAGTGAAGAACACAATGAAGAAACCTAAGCTTCAAGTGTTGTCGACTCATCACCACCTCATTTCACATATCCACCTTCGGTCGTCAACCAACAAAACACCTAAAAATCCCATGATTCCCTATCATCCACCCTTGTCAAACGATATACTAATCTAAACCATAATTGCCAACCCTTTGTCATCACCTTCCCTTTACATTCACGCTCATCCCTCCTCATTCTCTTATATTTTCCTAGGTGCTAATCTTTGCATTAGGTTCTATTTTTTTATTTTATTTTATTTTTTTTTAAACAATAATTGCAAGTGTCATACTTTTAGTGCATATACCTAATATGTCCATATATTGTTCCCCTATTAGTTTCATGCATTTATCCATTATCATCATTATATATATGTGCACTTATCTACTAACTTTGTTTTGAAGGATTACTTCACCGCTCGATTCTTTGGTAGCCAAAATAAGTTTTGAGCATACACCAAGGGGGAGCATACACCAAGGGGGAGCATTGAGGTTGATAGGATCAAGACTTCACTTACGATGATGCAAGCTCGCCTTTTACATTCTATCTCAAGAGTTCAAGCGTAGTAGAAGTCTCGTCTTAGGAGTCCACCTTTTTGCTTTGACAAAAGGGGGAGAAGAAGTGTAAACAAGTAACTTATACATTTTACTATAAGTTATAGTTTACATAGTTTGTCATCATAAAAAAGGGGGAGATTGTTGGCATGAATATTACGATATTTAATCTAAACATCCTCTTCATGTTTTGATAATGACAAAGATGTAAACTACGACATATAACGTAAAGTGCCTAAGTTACTTGTGATCACAATTCATCTTTGCATTCTTACGTCAACAAGCCTCGACATCTCAACGTCTCGAGTTTGCCTCAACAATCACTTAAGGTATGTACAAACAAATGTCTAATACATTTTATGATCAAAGAGATTTTATTTAAACATTACAACGTTTATAAAATGATATAAACATGTTATATATTTTTTGAAAAACAATTTTGGTAATTAAAGGAAAATGTTTAATTCATAACAAATATATGAATTCAAATTTTTAACCAAAATTAGTTAGTTTTTCACCAAATAAACTTTCCCCACTAAAAGATAGAAAATCTGGCCGTTTCAGTAGGGCGGCCCCCTTAATTATAAGGGGCGGTCCCCTTAATTTTAAGGGGACCGGCACACAATTAAGGGGACCGGCCACGCTCCCCTGTCAGATTTGGTCAGAAATTTTTCCTTATAAATACCACCTCAAACCTGGAATTTTTCTCACCTTTTGCACAAAAATTTTCAGATCCAATTCTCTCTAAACATCCTTCTAAAAACCCTTTGATCATAAGATTATTAATCTTTGTTTCAAGTGATCCAATTTCTCATCACTCAAAGTGCAAGAGAAGAATTCTCCCTATCATAAAACCAAAGATGTATTAGGATCTAGTTAGTGCTTATGTGAAGTTGTGAGTTATGTATATGTAATAAGTAGATCAAGATGATCTTACTTAGTAGTGATTCAATGAGTGAGTAAGAAGTAGTGGGAGGAAGTAGTAGTGTGGAGAAGACATGTAGTTGTGAAGATGTAGGTGTGTGATTAAGTAGTGGAGTTTAGAAGAAGTTGTGAGGAAGTTGTGAAGTCGTGAAGACGTGAAGAAGTTGTGAAGCCGTGAAAAAGTTTAGAAGAAGTTGTGATGAAGTCGTGAAGTCGTGAAGTTGTGTAGAATTTGTGTAGTGATCGAAGTTGTGTTGTGAGATTGGTTCTAGCTACTATTAGAACTCGACATTTAGCTTAGTGTCGTTAAATGGTGTAAGCAAAAGTTGTGTACAGTTTTCTCCGCCAAAAGGGAGCTTGTTGAGTAGTAAAGAAAACTCTCGAGTAGGTGACTCGGGGAGTGGAGTAGGAACAAGGAAGGTGTCCTTGTAGCCGAACCACTATAAATCATTGTGTCCGGTTTGCATTTCCTTTCTCTTATCTCTTATCATTTGTTCTTGCATTTCTCGCTTTACTTCTATGCTTGCCTACATGTCTTAGTTGTTGCTTATATAGTTGTGATGATTGATTGTGTTGAACATAGTAGTTAATATTGTGATTGTGTGTATAATTGCATGATATGGTCAAATAGATTATTATTCACACTTCTCATATTAAGTTTAACTTGATAGATAATTTGATACAAAACGTTTTAAGATTTTAAAAGGAAAACGTATTCACATAAAGATCGACCAAAGCTTACATATATATTTGATCATATTGATTATATGTTGTTTTCATACTAAACTCTAATTGAAGTTTTCCAAACAAACAATTGAATAAATTTGAATCAACATTTTGAAACAAAGTTTTTATAAAATCAAAAAGAAGGAAAAACTATTCAACCCCCCTTCTAGTTTTCCACAATTTTCGTCCAGAAAATCACATGTGGTTTGTAAAATCACTTGTGATTTGTTATTTTAAAAATCACGTGCGATTTTACAAATCCTATATGATTTGTTAAATCGCATGTGATATTTTATTTTGAAAATCACGTGTGTTTTCATAAATCGCATGCGATTTGTAAAATAACAAATCAATTGTGATTTTACAAATCACGTGTGATTTTTTTGAATGAAAATTTCAACACTAAATAAAACTTGAAAAAAAAAAAAGTTTGTCATAAGTATATAAAAATTCCCTTTTATAGAAAGATGGTTTAATTCTTATCATGATGGTATGATTTGTTTTGTTTAATGATTAACGGTCTATGAAATATTTAAATTAAAATAATAATAATAATAATAATAATAAGTGACGAAAATTAGTTTTTTTTTTTTTTTTTTTTTTTTTTTTTTTTTTTTTTTTTTTTTTTAAATTTGATAAAAAAAATGAGTTGCCAAGATTTACTCATTCGATCTTTAAATATTATGTTAAACTTTTCTCTGAAATAGAAACCTATATGATCGTTGTGTTTGGCACGAGGCTTCTCAGTGCTTATAAGGGCTTGAGCTTTCAAAATAACCACCTTATAAAATAAGTCTCGTTTGTCATACAGGCTTATGGAGGCTTATGACTATAAGTCATAAGCCTCCATAAGCCCGAGGCTTATGATTTATAAAATAAGTCATAAGGCCAAGCCCATAGAAAGGGGCTTATAAGATCTTATTGCTAGTTAAATTACTTAGATACCCATAAAAATATAATGAATTAACACGTAAAAACTGAAAATATATGTGAATTTAATTTGGTATTTTTATTTTTATGTGATTTTAGATCAATAAGCTTCAGCTCCAATTAATTAGCCAAAATTTTTATAAAAATACATGCTTTAGCTTTCGGCTTATAATATATGCCGTAGCTCTAGCTCCAACCCATTACACAAACATACTTGCAACTAAAATTCGAGTAATTGCAAGTTGGTTCCTTACCGGTTAAAAACAAATAAATAAATAAATAAATAATTGCACAAAGTTTTGCTTGCCAAAATGCTTTTTTGTCTAGTTGCTTTTGTAGGTCAAAGTCTCTTAAGATTAAAGTTACATTTCTATATCTTCTTTCAAGTTGGAGTATTGTGTTTGCGTGTTTAGTTTTGTTGTCTTGCAATAGTTTTTTAATTAACAATAGTTGGCAAATTGTGGAATTAGCATGAATAAATACAGTAGAAATTAAATCAGTTGTTAAGTTGTAGGATAAATAGAGGGTAAACGTGACAAGGATTGCAGTGATTTTGACATTGAGATGGTGGATCTCATATTCATGGGCATATATGTCGACTACAAAAATAATGATATGATACTTTTTGATAAGACGTGTAAGTTTTAGAATTAATGACCCAATCCCGTCCATATATAGTTACGATGCTTATTTTCATGGGTAGACTCAAGTCTTAACTCAATGTCGCCTTAATATAGAGCTTGTTTAACGATGCTTATTCAAGCTAGCTAGTTATCTAAGCCATCAAGTTAAATTTTGTAAAGCTAGCTAGTTATCTAAACCATCAAGTTAAATCAAGATTTCTAAATTTTCATTGTACCAGCCTGAATATACTTTCACTAGCTATTTCAAGACATGGTAATAGGTCCTAATTAGCCACCATCCAATGTCGAACTTAATTGCCAATTTGTTCCTCAAATAGATTATTCTAATTAAGTTACCCGCTTGATAATGGTATTAGCCAAAGTGCCAAACTAAGGTGTCATAATGAGTCATAGTTACTTGATGAGGGGATGATATAATGATGGTTGTATAAGTTGTTTTCGAAAGATTCACATTTAATTTTACAAAAGATCAGTAATTTGCTTTAAGTATGATTTTGGGGGGGGGGGGGGGGGGGGGGGGGGGGGGTGGGATTCCAACATGATCATTCTATTGGGAGTACAAAAAAAAAAAAAAAAAAAAAAAAAAAAAAAAAAAAAAAATCAGTAAGATAGCTACGATGAGAATCCATGGTGCAAGTTGTCTGCAATTCTATAGTTTGTTTGCAAGGATTTTGCAAATGCCAAGTTATAACTTTTGAGAAAGGTGCTTCATCATGGATTCGGGTGGATGTCCTACATACTCGTGCACATGAAAATATGAGAAATTTGTTAATTGAAACGATAACTTAGACATACTTTGAGATGGACAAAGAAATTTCTGGAAACGACAAAAGAAATACTCGTACTAGTTAGCCCACATTAGGGCTGAGCAAAACCGACAAGGCCCGACAAACCGACCGAACCGATAAGGCCCGAAACCGACAAGTCCCTTAGCGGGTCGGTATTCGGTTAGAGGAAAGGATGTATATCGGTATCGGGTCGGTATCGGGTTAAACCGACTTAAGCCCGATATGAGCCCGACTTACCCGAAACTACATTAGGTTATCCATTATTCCATTCCTTATAGCGCCGCTTTCTTGTTTTTATCCATTTGGAACTTCTGTCTAAACTCAGAAACACAAAAGCCATTTGGAACCAACTTTTGCTTTCATAAACTTTTTCAGTTCAATGGCTATAAACCAAAATAGCATATGGGTTCACTTGAGTATAATCAAAAAACATTCTTTCTTGTATCTTGACAGGTTCTTCAACCCACAACCTAACCAAAATAGCATAAGGGTCGCCATTGTTGTAGTGTTAGTGTCAGTGTCAAGGTCGTGGTCGGTTTCTGATGTTTTTTTGGAGATAAGGGAAATGATGGGAGATGTTATGGCGGTGGTTTTGGTGTTGTTTCAGGTGGTCACCTGCCTTTTGATCATGTATTTGGGCCCCTGATGTACTTGTCGGGCTGGATATGGTGTATCCGACATTTGTCCCGACTTAGCCCGCCTAAAACCGAACCGACCCGACAGAAGTCGGTATCGGTATCGGGATAGGTTTTTTTGGTTTGTCGGTGTCGGTACTTATCGGGTCGGGACGGGTCGGGTCGGGATCCGGCCCGATGCTCACCCCTGGCCCACATATGTCAGAGAAAAAAAGCTCGATTTCTCTAGATAATCTAATTTTAAAAATAGATACATTAAGAGTTCCAAACATGTTACAGAATTAGGGATTTCTTACGATGGCAACTTGGCAAGAATAACACCAAATCAGCTATGATGATTTCAAAGACCAATACGTATACTTGATATATAACATTATTAACTCCCATGAATCTGGTTTGCTTTATATGAAAACACAAAAAAGTTTATGATAAAAAGAAAACAAGACAACAATGACACCATAACCCCTCAATTTGCAAGTGGTCCAACGTAGGTACCACAAGTCTAATTGATTCATGGCACATTGACCAATAACGCTAGATAAGTGATACAAGCATACCACCACTCCCGTCAATATGCGAGGATTTTCTAAGTTTTTAGAATTCTATCAAGGTTGTGTTATTTTACTTGAACATCAATTTAGTATCATTTGCCTATGTTGGCGTATGTGTCCGGACGATATTGTCTGGACGCTTATCCGAATGGTATCAACCGAAGGACTTAAGACGGAATGCATAAACCGAAGGGCATACAAGATACACGCAATTATCCGAGACAAAGCCTTACCCAGAAGAAAATAGTACAGACCGCCGCCAAAGCCGCCAATCCCAGATTTCCTGGGATCTAGTCGTACACATATCCTGACAGCTGCCTACAAAGCTAGGCGTAGCTCGGCTCGCTTGGTCCCAAGGACAACAGGTAACCTAGTGAGGGTAGTATAAATACCCACACCTCATTTAATACTGGTAACTAACACACACACATCGCATTTACTCTCATTCTCCCCTTTACCATCCGTATCACATTTACTTACTCTCACACCGGAGGTGGGTCCTGGGATAACACCCGGGGCGAGCCTAACGTGTGTTGCTTGTGTGCAGGACTCAGCATCTATCCGAAGTATTTCGCTGCCAACCGAAGGTCTATAGTAAGGAAGGACCTTCTCACAGGGTTTTACCTTAACAAATTGGCGCCATCTGTGGGACCTGTTATCCATTCTACCTGAGAAAAATGACTGGTCCTCCTCCTCCGCCCTTCCACACCCCACTTTCTTCAGCCGGAGGGAGTGGAGCAAACACCAACCTAGACAACACAAACAATCATAATAACCCGGAGAATGATTCCCCAAACCTTCAAGAGTTAATCCTTTGGCAAATGGCATCCCTGACCGAACTGATCAGGAAGCATAATGCTCTAGGAGAAAATGTGCTTAGGCCGATACGTTTGGACTTTGGTGATGAGGGAAACGAAGTTGCCCGGAGGGATAAGGTAGTTGAAGTGGACGGAGATTTAAGCAAACCGTTTAAGGAGGTATCACGATCACCGTTTACTAGCCGAATAGTGGAGTTTTCCGGAGAAAAGTACGTAATGCCTCTAAACATGAGGTTTTATGATGGATCCACGGACCCGAACGACCATCTCACGCGGTTTACCGGGGCAGCGAACCAAGGGCAATGGTCGATGCCAACTTGGTGTCTCATGTTCCAGCAGACTTTAGATGGTGCAGCCGGGGGATGGTTCGAGCGATTGGAGCCCGGTAGCATCAACAGCTGGGATGAGCTAAGAGAACAATTTTCCACTCGATTTGCTCTTCGAAGGAAGTGTACCAAAGATCCGATGGAGATTACCAAAATCGTCAGGAGAGCCCACGAGTCGTTGGCGGACTTTAAAGAAAGATGGACTGATGAAGCCAGTTACATCAGTGGAGTACCGGAGATCATGCGCATTTCGGCTTTCATGAATGCTCACAAATGCCCAGCATTGGCGAAGAAATTTTCGGACAGGGTACCTCGTTCAGTAACAGAAATGTTTGCTAGGGTAGATGATTTCATCAGGGCAGAAGATGCATACCGAACCACGAAGTTGCCCCGATGGGAAGGGTTCGAAGCGAATAGAAAGAGAGGTTTTAGGGATGACAAATATAGGAGTGAAAAGAAAAGTGAACCTCGTCACAAAGATGCATATCACCCATACGTGGCTCCCAGGAAGGACTGGGGCCGCAATGATTACCATCGCCCAGATCGTAGGCCGATGGAAACCTTCAGGGAAGGACCGCAGCGTCCCGGTCTAAACGCACTCACAAAACCTCCTAGGGAAATCTTGGCCACAGAGCGTCATCTATACTTACCGGCACCCAGGCCCACAGACAGCAAACCCACGCGAGAAAACATGGGTAAGTTTTGTGAATACCATAAAGAAGCCGGTCATTTAACCAACCACTGCCGGGAGTTGAAGAAACAATTAGAGATGGCGTTGGAATCCGGAAGACTCGATCACTTGTTGAGAATGGAAACAGAGAGATACCGTCAGAGACAGAGAGCCGGCGTAAAACTATGACAAAGGGAAAAACAAAGTGATCAACATGATAAGATCCTCTGGGGGAACGAAACGGAGAAGCTACAACCATGAGGAAGGCTGCGATCATGACAGAGGATTTGTCCGATGAGCCCCTCATCGTTGAAGGAGAAACCAGTGGATATCTTGTACGTCGGATATATGTGGACGAAGGGTCGTCAGTGAATGTGATGTACGAGCACTGTTTCAACAACCTTAGCACCGACATCAAAGATAGACTCAGAGAGACCAACACGTCTCTTGTAGGTTTCTCCGGAGAAACAAGCAAGCCTTTGGGGAAGATTGAGTTAGAAGTATGCTTCGGTGATCACGGCATGTACCGAAGAACAATGATGAGTTTTTGTGTGGTTAGTTCACCGTCACCATACAACGTAATCTTAGGCAGAACGGGTTTGAAGGAAATAAGGGCCATACCATCTACCATTCATTCAATGATCAAATTTCCTGCACCCAAGGGAATAGCAACCCTGAGAGCCCGTCCGTCGATAGTTTCCGAATGTCGGAAGTTGGAGGAGAGTCAAAGGAACGAAGAATCTCAATCCGAGGGTGCTCGGAAAGTAATTGACGATGGGGAAAAGATAGTGGGAACCGAGGAAGTTTTGGTAAACCCAGCCTACCCGGAGCAACTAGTAGTCATCGGAAAGAATTTTTCGAGTGAGGGTCGGAAAAGCCTTATTGAACTGTTACAAAAAAGTAAGGACGTATTTGCATGGCAACCATCTGATATGACCGGAGTTCCCAGATGGTTGATCAAACATCGCCTGAATGTTAATATGGCAGACACTCCAGTAGCGCAGAAAAAGCGAAGTTTCTCTGCGGAAAAGAATCAAGTGGTGACGAAGGAAGTGGAGGAGTGGTTGAAAGCAGGGATTGTTAGACCCGTCAAGTACCCGACATGGATCTCCAATCCGGTTCTAGTGAAAAAATGTGACGGAAGTTGGAGGATGTGCATCGATTTCAAAAATCTCAATTCTTCATGTCCAAAGGACTATTACCCGCTACCCGAAATCGACTGGAAGATAGAATCCGTAGTAGGTTTCAGATACAAATGCTTTCTAGATGCTTATAAAGGGTATCATCAAGTTCAGATGGCCGAAGAGGATGAAGAGAAGACAACATTTTACACGGAGCAAGGTACATACTGTTACACCAAGATGCCCTTCAGAGTCAAGAATGCGGGAGCAACCTACCAACGGTTAGTGGACTCAACTTTCCGAGATCAGATAGGCAGAAACCTAGAAGCTTACGTAGATGACATGGTGGTCAAAAGTAAGGATGAAAGGGAGATGCTGGCTGATATATCTGAAACCTTTCATAACCTCCGGGGAATAAACATGAAGCTAAATCCAAGGAAATGTTCCTTTGGTGTAGAGGAAGGGAAATTCTTGGGTTACATAGTGACATCCGAGGGGATAAGGGCAAATCCAAAGAAAACAACCGTAATCGCAGAAATGAAATCCCCATCCACTCTGAAGGAGATGCAAAGTCTAAGTGGAAAGTTGGCAGCTTTGAACCGTTTTCTGGCAAAATCCGCGGAGAAATCCCTTCCATTCTTTGAAACTCTGAAGAACATCACGAAGGAGAATAAAGACGAATACAAGTGGACCGAAGCAGCGGAGGAAGCATTCCAATCCCTCAAGAAGTTGATACTAAAGCTCCCTTCATTAACCACCCCCAAGTCAAAAGAAGTTCTATATGTCTACCTAGCGGCTTCCCGCCAAGCAATAAGCGTCGTCCTACTGACTGAAAGGGACGGAAGACAGTTGCCGATTCATTATGTCAACAGAACGCTACAAGAGGCCGAAAAGAATTACTTGCCCATCGAGAAGCTGGCTCTATCACTCCTACATGCATCTAGACGATTGAGAAGGTATTTCGAGGCACACCCGATCAGGGTTATAACCGATCAATCCATAAAGCAAATATTGAATAAAGCCGAAGCATCGGGGAGACTTACGAAGTATGCCGTGGAGTTAGGGGCGTACGATATAACGTATGTGCCGAAGAATTCCGTTAAGGGGCAAGTGCTTGCTGACTTTATTTCAGAAATATCGGTTGAACTTAGAGGCAAGGACGACGGCCAGACAATGAAGGAAATATGTGACGTGTCAAACTCAACCGAGTGGATATTGTATACAGATGGGGCGTCGAGTAAGAAAGGCTCAGGAGCCGGACTAGTTCTGATTGGTCCAAACCAAATAGAACACACCTATGCACTCCGTTTAAATTTCGAAAGCACCAATAACAAGGCGGAGTATGAAGCCCTCCTCGCTGGTTTACGTATTGCAAGAAAAATGAATGTCGAAGCACTCGATGTCAGAGTAGATTCCAAGTTGGTTGCAAGCCAAATAAACGGAGAGTTCGTGGCCTCAAAAGAAAGCATGATACGATACCTAGCAAAAGCGAAAGAGCACATCGGACTATTCAAAAAGTTCAAAATTCGTAATATTCCGAGATCCCAGAATCAAAAAGCCGATGTCCTAAGCAAGCTAGCTTCAGCAGCTTTCAATCACCTCACCAAGGAAGTTCTGGTGGAAGTGTTAGAAAAGCCCTCAGCATATGAAGAGGAAATTAAAGCTATTGTAGAAGAAGAAGGCGACAACTGGATGACACCCATCGTCAGATGCTTGCAAAACGGCATTTGGCTGGACGACCCAAACGAAGCAAGAACCCTTCGAATGAAAATCCCTCACTATGTCATGGAAGGAAATGTGTTATTCAAAAAATCCTACCTAGGCCCAATGGCACGTTGTGTAGGACCCCTACAGGCAAATTATATCATCCGGGAGGTTCACGAAGGTGCATGTGGCATGCATTCCGGCCCAAGATCTGTCGTGGCGAAACTCATTAGGCAAGGGTACTACTGGACGACTATGCATAAAGACGCTCGGGAGGAAATAGATAAATGTGACGCCTGCCAAATTCACTCCCCGGTGCCGAAGCTACCTAAGACTGTACT
Source organism: Artemisia argyi (assembly GCA_030686995.1). Classification (NCBI taxonomy): domain Eukaryota; kingdom Viridiplantae; phylum Streptophyta; class Magnoliopsida; order Asterales; family Asteraceae; genus Artemisia; species Artemisia argyi. The sequence continues at coordinate 349,235 of JARVZY010012386.1, read as the reverse complement.
CAATTCTATTATGGCCCCATGGCCCTTTTATGAATGGGGAATGGATGTGCTTGGTCCACTGACGGAAGCCCCAGGAAAGGTGAAGTACGTAATCGTAGCAATAGATTACTTCACCAAATGGATAGAAGCAAAACCCCTAGCAAAGACGACGGGTAAGGAGGTAAAGAAGTTTGTCTGGGACAACATAGTTTGTCGATTTGGGCTCCCGGCTATTATTGTCACGGACAATGGTACGAACTTTGTAAATGATCCCTTCAAAAGTTGGTGCGCAAAACTAAAGATCAAACAAATCAACACAACCGTGGCACATCCTCAAGCAAATGGCTTAGTTGAAAGGGCCAACGGAAGCCTCATGCACAACATCAAGACGAGGCTGGGCAGAGCAAAGGCCGGATAGGTCGATGAACTACCTAACGTCTTATGGGCATACCGAACCTCTTTAAAAACAAGCAACGGCGAAACGCCATTCAGCCTCACGTATGGAAGTGAAGCCGTCATACCGGCCGAAATTGGGATGCCAACACACCGTACTATGATGTTCAACCCGGAAGATAATGAAGAGGAGCAACGTCTAAACTTAGATTTGATACAAGAAAGGCGAGAAATGGCAGCAATACGAAAGACAAAGTACAAAGCAAAAATCGAACAATACTATAACCGAAGGGTCCGCCCGGTGTCATTCAAGGTAGGCGATTTTGTCTATAGGAGAAACGAAGCTAGTAGAGTGGAAAGCCAGGGGAAGTTGGGCCCGAACTGGGAAGGCCCTTACCGGGTAGTAGAAGCATATCACAACGGGGCATACAAACTTGAAACGATGGAAGGCCGAAGTGTCCCTTGAACATGGCAAGCAATCAATCTCCGGAATTGTTTCCGATGAACTTGTAATGTAAGAACTTTGCTCTAATGATAATCCGCACTTCTCCAATATCGGAGAAGAAATTTTCCCTATCTACTTATGTTACATTAATATCCAACGGATCGTTATTTTACACCATTGATGGCTAATTTACGTGGGCCTCGTGCGTTTTTGCTTCTGTTTCTTGTTTTGTTTGCCTGCTTTTGCTTGTTGTTTGTTGCCTTTTGCTCTTTTTGCTTTTCACTTTCACCCGCACACCTGCACTTGCCGGAGGTCTCATTGGAAGCAGTCTCTCTATTCCTGGGTTTATCCTGGGGTAGGGGTAGGATCTGTCTACACTCTACCTCCCCCATACCCTGCTACGGTGGGATTGGGTTTTGTTGTTGTTGTTGTTGTTGTTGTTGTTGATGGCTAATTTACATCAATATCAAACGGGTCGTTATTTTACACCGTCACCCAACGGATCATTATTTTACACCGTTGATACCTAATTTACATCAATATCAAATGGGTGGTTATTTTACACCGTCATCCAACGGAACGTTATTTTACATCAATATCAAACGGGTCGTTATTTTACACCGTCATCCAACGGAACGTTATTTTACACCGTTGCCAATTACATATATCAACAGATCGTTATTTTACACCGCTGATAGCTAATTTACATCAATATCAAGCGGGTAGTTATTTTACACCGTCATTCAACGGATTGTTATTTTACACTGTTGCAAGTGACATTAAAATTCAACGGGTCGTTATTTTACACCGTTGCTAATTTGCATTAATGGATCGTCAATTCACACCATCACCCAACGGATCATTATTTTACAACGTTACCAATTTGCAATAATATCAAATGTGTTGTTACTTTACACCATCATTCAACAGATCACTATCTTAGGCCATTGTAACACGGGTCGTTATTTACACCATTGTCAAAAAATAAAGTTGCTAATTGGCATTGTAAAAAACAGACAGGGCGTTAACATACACCGTCCTAGAAATGGCGAATTATTAAAGCTCATTTGTTCAGAACAAACATCGCATTCTAACATTTGGAGAGAATAAGAGGAAGAAAATACGATAACAGACATTCATTGAAACAAGTACATGCTCCAACGAGCTCAAAAGATGTCCAAATTACATCAACACAAAATAACAAAGTGTAAATTACATGCATCTAAAGGCAAGAGGCAAAAGGTAAGTCCTATCTCTAATCACCCTTCGGAGCAGAGGATCCGGCAACAGAGGCTTTCGAGGGAATCTCTTTGGTAGGGGTGCTTTTCTCCGGAGGGGCAGAACCATCCGGAAGAAGGTTCATCAGGTCGCCCAATGGAAGACGATAGGATCCGGACACCTTCTTCACATACGGATACTCGGCATCAAAGATCTTATTGAACTCAGCTTTCCATATTTCCGGAGCATCTCTGTTAAGGTTCTTGACCTATCCAAGTATCCCCTCCACATCCTCTTCTTTGCGGCTAACCTTAACCCCATCTTTGAAATCAACCTTCACACCATCGATAAAACCAGCAGTATAAGAAAGGCTATACACACGTCCCATACTCTTCTTATACTCGTGGCTTTGGAAGAGCCTATGGCAAACGGCTAGGAGGAGTTCCTTTACCATGTTGTGACGGATGACTTCAGACTGAGTAACACTGGCAGTTAATTTTTTGTTATGTTCCTTCAGCTGGTCAACCTCAGAAGATTTGCCTGACAACTCTCTCTCCAACTCCCGGATCCTCGCAGCTTGTGATGAGGCTGTAGATTGCCACTCATTCTTCTCCCTCTCCATCTCCTCTAATTGATCAACCAAACCCTCCTGCCGGGTAGAAGCAGCACTTACCTCATCCTCCAGAGCACGGAATTCTTTGAGCAACTGATCAAAATTCCTAGCCTTGGCATCACGCTCCTCTTCAACCTCTCTTAACTTGTCGGACAAATCCCCACACCCCCTATGAACCTCCGTCAACTCCTTGTACTCTCGGTTCAGCTGACTGAAGCGTTGCAAAAGCGATGCTTGTATAACCACCCCCGAACCAACATTAATGTAAGCCTGACGAACCAATTGGTTGTTGTTAAGCCCCGAAATGGCCTCCCGTTCGGCTGGGGTGGCAAGGTGATCCATCATCTCCCGGCATGCACGGAAGGAATTCATACGGACGTCATCGTGGAGAGTCCATCCAGGAACAAAGTACCCTCCGGTTTGGTCGGTATGTCCTGAAGATAAAATAAAAAAAAGGGGGGGAGAGGGTAAAGTAAGTACAAGTTGCCCAGGAACAAAGTACCCTCAAGTTTGGTCAGTACAATCCAGAAAAGATGTAAATAGCGTACCGGCTTCTAAGGGAGGAGAAGCTTCCGATGGCTCAAGAGAGCGGGAAGCATGTCGCTCGGAATAGGCCATGTGAGTAGAAGCATCTAGAGAAGAAAGAAAACAGATGAGCAGCCAAAAAAAAAAAAACACGATAACTTAAGATAAATATTTACCGTGGGATTGGGGCTTTTGAGAGTCTTCAGGATTTTCCTCATCGTTACGCCCAGCACCTTCGGCCAAATCATCCTGTGGACCCTCCGCAGCATGGGAAACATCTTGCTCTTTTTGGACGGGAGGGTCTTTCTTCTCAGCCTCCACGTCAGCCTGTGGCTCGGCTTGGTTCAGCGGAGTAACATCCAAAGTCTTATCTCCAGAAGAAACAACCTCCTCCTCTAAAAGCTTCCTTCTACGCTTCGTAACATTCTTGGTGTTGTCAGCGATTTTCCTCTTCGGAGCAAGATTCTTCTCCTTCTGCTTCCTTTCCTTTTCTTCCCGAGCAGCAACCACGTCATCATCAGCAACTTCAACCACCCTCTGCAAATTGCTTTTCACGGGGAGTTTCTTCTCCGGCGAGAGTGGTTTAGCAGTCCTTGCAGGACGCACATGATCTTCGAGAAGAGGATCTCCCTTGCTAACAACTGATCCCTCCAGATTCGGAAGCTCCAAATATTCAGACATTGTTATAACTGCAAAAGAGTAGACAAATAAGCACAAGTCAAGAAAAGGAACAAAGACAGCTAAAACAAAAGTGAATCATTACCACGCCCCTCGGTATCCTTTATAACCAGTCTGTGCCCAATGATCCGAAAAACATTGCAAAGCCCGTATTCGTACAAAAGGCTCGAAGGTGTCTTCCAAAGAACAATTGTCTTCTCGGCAACTTTTCTGGCATCCCTCACTGAGTAACCCTCCGAAAACTTGTCCGAGATCTTAGAATCCTTATGCCTCCATGGCATGGCGTCCGGAATTGCCCTACGGTCTATCAAAAAGAAAAAATCTTTCCAAAACTTCAACCCTGTTAGCACTTCCTCAAAACATTTCAACGCCCTTTTTCCGGTTCGGCTTTCAAACGAAAACCAATGACCCTGCTTACACAGCCGGTAGAAAACCCTAAAAAGAGGAACGGTAGGCACAACGTCTAGACTATAACACCGAACCTCGAAAAGAGTAACCCTATTTAAGCCTATAGGAACAAGCTGGGAAATATGTACTCGAAAATACCCTATGACGGCTAGAAGAAATGAAGAGAAAGGAATTCTAACCCCTCCTAATTTAACCTGCTGCACGTATATGCCTATCTTACTCTCCGGTAACTCATTCATAGTAAACCCGTCCGGTGGCACCATGGGATGTAAGTCGGTCGGAATACCATAATCTTTGCAAAGCTGATCTAGCGTATGCTGAGATAGCTTAGAGGTATGTAGATGCATATCAAACTTGCCTATCGGTTTTGCCCTACTGGTTGTAGGACCCTCGTCTGGAATATTCATCTCCCCAGGCTCACTATTGGCCATGTAAAGGAGAAAGGATGCCAAGGGAATGTGTATATGCAAAGAAAATTACAAAATAAAGTAACACACCTCGGTAAAACCTCGAAATACTAGATGTAGAATGCTCCGGAAGTACTACAATGCAAATGAGAAGAAACGGCAAAGTGTAAAATGAAAGGTTTAGGGGTGCTATTTATAGGGAAGGCCTTGAAGAACGTGAAAGGTCATGTCGAACAGTGTACCCATAACGTGGCATAGTATGGAGCGTCCGATCTCTGTAGGCACGAGATTAGTGGCATCCAACTGTGGCCCATTAACAACATTATCTTAACCGGCCCATGGGCCACATGAGTTAACGAGCCTGATATGTAAGCCCCGTTATAATGAAAACACCCCGGTCTCTCAAGTATTGAACCATCAGTCTACAACCGATGCTCCAATACTGGGGGGGGGACATGTTGGCGTATGTGTCCGGACGATATTGTATGGACGCTTATCCGAATGGTATCAACCGAAGGACTTAAGACAGAATGCATAAACCGAAGGGCATACAAGATACACGCAATTATCCGAGACAAAGCCTTACCCAGAAGAAAATAGTACAGACCGCCGCCAAAGCCGCCAATCCCAGATTTCCTGGGATCTGGTCGTACACATATCCTGACAGCTGCCTACAAAGCTAGGCGTAGCCTGGCTCGCTTGGTCCCAAGGACAACAGGTAACCTAGTGAGGGTAGTATAAATACCCTCACCTCATTTAATACATGTAACTAACACACACACACCGCATTTACTCTCATTTTCCCCTTTACCATCCGTATCACATTTACTTACTCTCACACCGGAGGTGGGTCCTGGGATAACACCCGGGGCGAGCCTAATGTGTGTTGCTTGTGTGCAGGACTCAGCATCTATCCGAAGTATTCCGCTGCCAACCGAAGGTTTATAGTAAGGAAGGACCTTCTCACAGGGTTTTACCTTAACAACCTACAAGTACTTAACGAGTGTTGGTACCCGCACGCAATGGCGCAGCTACATAGGGGCCGTGTAGAAAAATTTCGGTATATTCGATTTCGACCCCCCAAAATTTTGGTATTACCCGAAAAATAGCCTTAGGAAAAAAAATTAGATCCCGACCCCCACTGAAAATTTTCTAGCTTCGCCAATGCCCACACGTTGCTGCGGAATTCTTTTGTTGCTGTTAGCTACTTAATGTGAAGTTAGTTACCTAGAACTGACTTTGCAATTGATGTATAACATGAAGGACCATTTATGTAAATTATGTGAGGATTAAATTTGCAATGAACCCCTGAATTGAAGGACAAAGTGCGTACATTTTTTTTAATGTTAAAGTAACGGTCGTTAGTTAACAGTCGTTAAATAACTAACGGTTGTTAGTACTGTACAAATAGGACTGAATTTGCAATTGATGTATAACATAAAGGACCATTTTGGTAAATTATTTGAGGACTAAATTTGCAATGAACCCGCTGAGATGAAGGACAAAGTGCGCACAAATTTTAAAAAAAATGTTAAAGATAACGGTCATTAGTTAATAGCTGTTAAATAACTACCGACCGTTAGTACTGTAAAAAAATGTAGAAAGCACTGTAGAAACCACTGTAGCAACTACAGTGCTTGTTCCCATCATCCTCTTTTAGTATATATATATATATATATATATATATATATATATATATATATATATATATATATATATATATATATATATATATATAATTTGCAAACATATATAATTAAAGTTTACATCATGCATAAATTTATCAGACTGGGCAACTGGGTCAATGTTAAGCATTGATTTTTCATATATTACTATCCACGAATGTATAGATATGCCAATGAATTATATATATATATATATATATATATATATATATATATATATATATATATATATATATATATATATATATATATATATATATATATATATATATATATATACACTAAAAGAGGGGAGGATGCTTGGGCCATAGGGAGTGCATCAAAGTGTTGTGTGTAACAGTTGTTTCTACAGTGACCCGTGCTTCACATTAGTTGTACCACTATTTTGCTCCGTTATATTGCTTCATCTCCACACATATCTTTCATAAAAACATATCTCCTCTCCCACAAATTCTATAACACTCTCACAGATTCCACAACCCACAAAACACAAACACAAAACACACATACAAACCTATGTCTTCTCTCTCAAATGTACAGTTAAAACTAATATACAAAACCAAACCCATTTTCCAGATTCATCGAACAATAATCCCATGAGATCCACAAATGAAGATGAAGACGACGAATCATCCTAACATTCATAGTTTTGGGTAAGTTATTCTACCTTAATCAATTAACCAATCTAATTTTGAACCCAAGATTTTTTCCTTAAACACACGATTCAGAGAGAAAACCAACAATTTGGGTTTCAGTTATTTTACGAGCTGTTCATCACCAACCAGTTCATCAGCAGCAGTTGGTTCCAACAAAATAATATTGCATGTAAGTGATTCCATTTAGTTGTGTTTTGGAATACATTATCAGAAATTTCTTTCAAATATTTCTTTTGAAGGTTCAGTTTTACCTTTTGTTATGGGTTTCAATAATCTATCATGATTGTGTTATGCCCTTTTGTAACAGGAACAGTGAAAGATGAGGAGTTCGAATGTGGTTGACGATGGATAAACAATGGGAAGAAGGGGTTGTGGTTGTAGTTAATGGTCTAGAAATTGTAGATGGAGTTGTGCCTACAACATGTTTGATGAAAGGCCTAAGAGAATTGGAAGTGTGGTAAGGTTGTTTAGCTTCTTATTTTTCTTTAATTTTTGTTGTTTTTAATAAGAGATACATATTAGTTGTGAAATAAAAATCTATAGCGGCTGTGGCCGGTACTTGGTAAGTCATTTAACATTTGGCCGAAACATCCGGTCACACATCCGTTAAATTTTACTATTACCCAATGTCAGTTTATTCCGTTTTAAGTTACCTAGACCGGTCACACATATAAAAAGTATTTAACGCAGTCATGACGGTTGTTTCGGATGTGTGAAATCAGCTATTGATGTATTAAGATAGAAAATGGAGTCATTTTAAACGACCATTAGGATGTTTTATAATCTGAGAGCCGATGAATCTCATTTCATTTCAGTTCTTTTAATGAACAATAGCATTGCCTTTTAAACATATAAAGAATGCATTGTATTGTTAATTATTAAAGAAGTTTGTTTGTCATGGTTAATAGGTAGAAGGTAAGAACTTTATTATAAAACTTAATCTGATGTCATGTTTCTCGATGAATGTAGGATCATAGTGAAGCCTCGGTGAGGAATACCGTTAAAAAATGACCAATTTACCTCAACGGGAATACGGATTCAGAATATGAAGAATGCCCGCAAAAAGTAACATTGAGGAATACTTAGGTAAACAGGAGCTGAAGTATCTCTTAACTTATGGGTTATTTCCAAAAATTTCAAAAACTTAATGTTGATTTTTTAGAGTGCAAGGTAACACCCGACAACTTTTAATTATCTATGGGTTCAAATGTGTTTGCAATTAGTAGTATTGGCATTGTACATTAGTTTTTTAAGCAACTAATACTGAATAACTAATGTTTTTTTCTTATTGTAGGAGCAGATGATGCAAATGAATGGTGCACAAAAAAAATGCAAATGAACTAAAACTGGAATCCACTGAATTGGAACGTTAACTATTATACATACTGCGTGCTTCAAAGAGTTGTAAGGTACAGTTGTTTGTACAGTAATCCCCGCAGATATAAATGTGAAGCATGGGTTTTCATGCTGCCAATGCTGAAGCTATACATTCTTAATGTGGCGTAAATAACGGTGAGTGTTTTTTATTTCAGGAAAATGTTTTTTTAGATTATGAATGTCTTCTCATTCCGATTTTCCCCCATGTAATAAGCAGCAAATACGTCTCTCTCAACTGATTCCAATTGTGTGCTTGGAAAAAGGAGAGCATGTCCTACCAGCAACAATTACCCCAATCCCAGTCCTATAGTCATGGTGGTGAGCGGAATGTTTAGAGGTGAGTTGTCGGAGCTGTCGGGCAAATCAGTCCGGAGGCAGTCGTTTTTCCACCTCAGGAATGACCCACTTTAAATGTAAACCAAGGTATGCGTTTCAAAAAGATTTCACGCTTCTTCAGTTTTAATATTCCTTTTAATTTTTCCACCCACTTCGTGAACTACACTGAAAATTGTATTTATGACTCCACTAATTTACTATGCACAAATGTTATTTTCATATACATAAACCTGCTTTTTTATTAGTTTTTAAAACGGTGTTTTCACACCTTATATTTTTTAACACCAGCAGCTGTTGGCACCTCTGATTCCTCAATGCGCATGCCTGCAAAAAGACTGCCATCACAAGGTGTGCCAGGGTGCTGCTCACGTGGTCAGGGCAGCACAAGGAATGTGCAGCGCCGTGTTCCCGTTTGCAGCCTATCAACAGCGACCTGCAACCTTATCAGTTGTCATCATCAGGTAACCCAACCTTAATTTCATTCACAGAGGTCAGCATAAATGCCGTTTTAATGTCATATTGACCAATCCACCTGATACAATACATCTACTCCTTTTTTTCCCCTCTGTTTGTGTACTGTCATATGTATAGACATCTGAGAAATGCATTTACAGTTTCCTCAAAACACATCTTAAACTTATACGCTTATTATTTGTAGAAAGACCAAGTGGGCTTGAAGTTGCGGTGAAAGATCAGCAGCGTGCAGTTGCATCTTTGGTTCTATGGGTTCCAGTACCATTCCCAAGTATAAGATTTGGTATTTTAGTTTTGGTTGCAAAGTTCAGTAGTTTGTGCGAAAATGTTACTTTGTGTGAATGAATGATTTTTCACTAAGGTTGTTAAGATAGTAATGTACCAATATTATTGATCTTACATAGTGTAATAGTTTTTGGTGTGTTTTTTTTTTTGTTTTTAGCCCAATGTAGTTTCAGGGGTGATTGACATAGTGTAGATTTAAATGTTTGCCATATTGTAAATTTAGAAGGTTAAGATATTATAAGAGTTGTAGTTTCAGTGGGCATTTGGCATAGTGTAATTTGAAGAGTGACATGAACAATCTTTGCAAAATTTGCAATTTAAGTAATTATTTTGTTATATCTTTTAGCTAAAATGAGGGCATTTTTGCTATTATAATATGAATAGTTTAACGTTTATCAAGTAGGATATCTTTTTTGGCTACTCCCTTGAATTTAGATATGTTCAAGTTGGAGCCACGACAATATTTGAATATTGGTAATTATGTTTACAAAAAAAATTCAATAAAATGGTATATGCCTGTTTCATTTGGTCTACAATAAATAGGTGGATAAATTGGATTTTTAGGCACTTAGTTGCTTACAGCTGAAGTTGCCATTTTACTACTGTGTCATATTTACTTATTTTTCTTTTTCTTGAAACAGCATAAATTCATAGAAAAATGCAAAAGTGGAACTTCTGCAATGGCGGCAATGCTCAAGTAGGCAAAGATAAATAGAGCTGCAATGACATACATTGTGTACACAGCACCCCCGCACAGTGTTGTAATGTGTACATGTTTAGCATAAACTCATCTTCACCTACGTTATTGTCATCATGTATATACCACAGCACCGTACAACCCACAAAACACAAACACACAAAACATACAAAACCCCGCTCAACGCGCGGGCTTACCCCACTCGTTGACTTTAAATTTTGAGAGTAAATAGAAAGGGGGTTGGCAGGTTGCTATAGCAACTCCTACATAGAAAAAAAAATTTCAAAAAATACACCGGTGATGCACACCGTACAACACCGCTAATGTGTAATAGGGTGTGTATAGGATAAAGAGGCTGTTGCTATAGAATTACCCAAAAAGAAACACAGAGATGGAATTTACCTAGATTATAAATAGCGTGAGGTGTGGCGTGGCGGCACATTAACGCCTCAAGCTTTACGAGCCTTTGCGAAGCCTTAGCGTTTCTAAAGGCGTGCTTAAAACGACAAGAAAAATATTTATAGATGTATGATTCAGTCGTTTTTAGTATAAGATTTATTTTTTCGAAGAAATGCTTAGGAAAGTATTTCCCCGGGTCGTGTCCCAACGAAGGTGTTAATAGAATTTTGAATTCCCGGTTCGTGAAACGTGTCGTGAAAGTGGTAAAAAGTGAAATTGAAGAGATTGCACTAAGGAATATGAAAATGAAGCACAAATAACCAACTAAGCACGTAAATCAAGTAAACAAACTTAAAACGTAACGTAAATCGAAAACATAAGCTAATACGCGAAATAAACGTAACCGTGCGAAATAAAAAGTGAATTGTATGCTACAATACTCCTACGGACTTAAAAATAATTTTAAAATGTTAAAAATGATAAAAGAAAATTTTGAGAAAAAAGAAATATTTTTTTGACTTTTTATATATTTTTTATGAATTAAAAACTAATTAAACTAATTAAAAATTAAAAGAAAATAAAAATAAAGTGAGAAAAATGTAAATTTAAATTTTGAAAATTATAAAATAACTAAAAAGTAATTTTAAAACTAAAAAATAATTTTTTTTTTGCTTTTTGTGTAACTTTTAGGAATTAAAAACTATTTAATCTAATTAAAAATTAATAAAAATTCAAATAAAATTCAAAATAAATAGAAAAATGCAAAATTAATTTCTAAAATTCTAAAATAAATGAAAATAAATTTCTAAAATATGTTTGGATTTTTCTAGGCTTTTTCTGATTTTTATGGATTTTTTAGTAATTAAAAAGCCTTAAAAATTGAATAAAAATGAAAATAAAATAAGAAAAATAGCAAATCAACTTGGAAAAATATGAAAAATTCAGGGAAATTCTAAACTTAAGAAAAATTTGAAAAGTTGAAAATAAGCACTGGAAGTGCTTTTTGCTTAAGAACAGCTTATTGGAAATGCTTATTTATAAGCAACTTTGACCAAATCTTGACCCAAACTTAACCAAGTGTATTTTAGACTATATTAAGCTTAAATGAACAGTTATGAGACCATATGATCATAGAAACTCAGTTAAGGATTCAAAAGAGTCAAATAAGCACTTTTGATGAATAAGCAATTAAGCGAACAGATAAGCTGATGATACAAACTACAAAAATGAGTAACTATAATCAATAAGGAACTTAAATGAACAACAAATCTCAAGTTTCAAGCTCAAAATATCCCTAGCAGGCCTATAATGAAATCAGGAACTTTTGCATGATCAACACAACTCAATAGGGTAGATAAGCAGTCTAATAAGCTGAGTACTAAAAGCTAATGGGGGAAAATAATTCACAAACCAAGTGAAATACTAAAAACTCCAGAAAATCCAACTCACAAACTGATTAAAATACTTAAAATAGCTTGAGATCAGATGGTGTGAACCTGTTGAGCTGCAAGTTTGACTATTCTTAATGCAACACTATTTTGACTAAGTTGAATTTCTATTGATCAATTATGTCCCTAACTGCAATATTTAGCTGAATTCTGCCATAATTATCCTAAGAATAATCTAAAATTAACAAGATTCAAGGATGATAGCAGCAGGGACTTAAATTTGCAAACAGAAATTAGACTACAAGCTAAATTTGACTTTAGTGCTTAACTCTACCAATTTTATGACTACTAACTCTACCCTAACCTAATGCAGACTAGTGAGGCAAGTAATAAGGCACTTAAGCAACCAGAACAATCAATACACTAATCTGCCAAACACCCCTGCAAACTCAGATAACACCAACAAATAACACTGTAATGCAATAATTAATAAACCTATGATCTAAACTGACTACTAAACTCTAATTGAAATCAAATCAACAATAAACTACAACAAGCTACTAATGAAACTCAAATATGCATAGTGAAATTTAAAAAACAGTAAACTAACAGATACTACTTATGACTGATGAATGAAACAGTGATGATCAAATGATAAAGAGACTAAGATTAATATGCTAAATCAAACTTCACTTAGACAAAATAGGATGCAACTACATATAGAATGACAGAAATGAGCAACAATGAGAAGATCTACAATAGTAATTCTTGTAATGAAATGATGGATTGAAAACTTACAAAAGAAATCCCCCCTCAGCTCAACAGAGGGGGATTCACTTTGCTTGTCTGTCTTTAAGACAGGCCATAAGCTCCTTAATGGTTGCCTTTTACTCCACAATAAGCTAATGCTTATTAAAATAAGTTGTTGACCACAGAATTTAAATCAAACACCAACTATTATTTAAACTGAAATGGATGAATTACTAAAAACAGATTTAAACTAAATACTGAAAATTAGATTGAAATGAGATTAATTGAAATTTAGAATTGCATTAACATTAAAATCTGAGTACACTTTTAAAAACTAAAATACAATATTGAAAATTAAAACTAATACTAATTCTACTCCTATTCCTATTCTATCCCTAAAATCTAACAGACTTCAATTGATGGTGAGGAGGGGGTATATGTAGCTGAGTCGGGGAGAGGGTGTAATCTCTTGAAGCTTTTGGATGTATTTTCTCTTTTTTAATCTTAGCCCTTGATCTCAGCTTCTATCAAACGCGTGATTATCATCCATTGGATTGCTTGCAATGCTTGGTGATCCTGCGTGTGTCATATCATTGGTCCACGTATGCACTAACATTCCCTGACCAGCTGTCAGCTTCTAGAAACCCCAATCATAAGGTAATTATTAATTTACATGGGGTAATTGGATGGGAGGTATTATTAGGGTTCTTGTAAACAGTAAAATCTGGGTAAAATGGTGAAAAGGGGCGCGAGATATTTGTGTTTTGGGGTTTTTAGTATTAAAAAATGTTTGACCGGGTCGTTTTGATTGTTGACCGGGTTTGGGAGTGGGTAAAATGGGGTGGTATGTTGGACTGGGTACAAAGGAAGGGGAGTGGGCTTGGTGATGTTGGGATTGGGAGGGTGTTATGGATTATTAATGGATCAGGTTGTTGATATTAGATTTAGGCTTTGCAATTTTGATTAACAAGGACCAATCTTGTATATTCTAAAAATCAAGGGACTAAATCTGACTTTCTTCCAAAGTTCCTTCCAAGGGTATTTGTTGTCATTCTTTGATTAACGGAGGAACAAGTTTGACTTATCTTCAAAGGACCATTTTTGACAAACTTTAAAAGTTGAGGGACTGACGTTGTCATTTTTCTCAAACTTTGATCAGGGACCATTTATGCAATTTTATGATTCTCTGAGGACTCCTTATGACATTTTGAGCTTTCTTTTATCATTTTGCTTCCCCGGCTCCGGCTTTTGACTTTTTTTTCCAATCTCGTGCTCGTTTTTGTCGGTTTTGGCTTTGTTTTTGTTCATTTTTCTCATATCTGTACCTGCACATTCACAAATACAGAAACACACATTCTCTTGGCATATTTGGTTAGTATTTGGTGTATTTGATCTGATTTAAGGTTAAAAATAATGTGTGAAAAAGCACACATCAAAATCCCCCAGACTAAGGTATTGCCGTGTCCTCACGCAATGTCATCACCTCACGCTTAAGAGATAAATAATTTCAAAACCTCTCTTTACTGACGTTGTAAAGTAGCAATGATGTTCAAAAGAGATCTCAAAATCATTTATTCTCAAAAACGCTCCGTTTTCCGATTTTCATGAATAACAACTACTACTACTCTTTTTGTACTTTTTCATTGATATATATATGTGACGGTTTGCCTTGACTTTCATTATCAATTCTTATCTGTTGATAACTTTCAGGGTCTACGAGTAGAAACACTTCTCACATAGAAGAGACCATACGGATAAAAATCGTCATCCTTGATTTTTCACAAGCTCCCAAACTAAGCGTAAAATCGAAATCATTGTTTATCCACAAGTTAGATGCTAACACTACCCACAAAAGTTACTTGTGTAATTACCTCTTGTTCCCAATTCCTAAGTTTTGTATCTCAAGATTTTAATTTATGAGAAATGAATTGCTTCATATTTTCTCGTTTTGATATTTTGTTAGTCCGATAAGAGCACAAAATTTAAACGCTAAGTAGTTTCCAAACTTTCCCTCGAGAACCCCTGCATACAGAAATCGGGTCCACATGAAGGTCTCTGATTTAACACGATTTGTGAGGGCCCCCTTTTTATTTACGACCGAGACATCCCATGTTTGAGACCCGAAACGGAAACTTTTTATTAGGGAAACCCCCGGAGTCGAAGCTTGGCATTTTTGCATAATTATAACTTATAAGCACTTTAATAATATTTGGTCCTTAGTCCTTTATTTATTTTACAACAACGGTTTAAGAGCCGCCAAGATGTAAGAGCTTTATTATGACCTTGGATTTATATCCGCTGCTTTTTATAGCTTTGGATTCCTCTGCCTTTTTATTGGCTTTGGATTATTATTATTATTGATATTCATAATCATATGCCAAACCCCGAGTCCTACGGCCTTTCCTAAGATCACAACATCGGCTGCAAACCGGCAAGATGCAATAGTCTATTTTACCGTAACACTGGCAGTACCCCTATGTGTACCAAACCCCCATATGCAGAGATTTTGTTGGGAACGAGAAAAAAACTAAGTATTGCCCAAACCCCATACACTTAATTAATCCTAGAGATCTATTATTATTGGTGTGCAATCTTGTGGGAACAAGGAGGCTACAAGTACCTTTCGTGGGCTCTAAAGAGATCCAACTACTCCACGTTTAGCACGAAACTTCTAAATAAACTCTATCATTCCTCGATCTCCGCAAATTTAAAATCCCAAGTAATGAGATCCGCGGATGCTTAGCCATAATCTTTTGATTATATTGGTTAAGGGAGACGAGCTAGGGCTCAACACGCCCGGTCAAGTCGAAACATTTATTTCTACTCTCGCCAGTAGGAAAGTCAAAACAAGGTGTCAAATCTTATTATTATACCATATATCATTTTATTTTATTTTTGAAGAAAAAGGTGACAAAAAATTTTAAATTTTGGTGGAAAACGGAGTTGCGTAAGTTAACAGCTCAGACGGTGGTGCAAGGTCAAATCAAATAGAAGATTCAACCCCTAGACTAAACTGAAACATTTTCCTCAATGTTTTAAGGGTACGGGTAGTCTACGTAATATCTAAGGCCGTTTATTAAGTATGCCAAGAGATAAACGTTAGCCGATAACATTTTGAATATGGTGAATTTCCGAAAGAACAGCGAAGAATGAGACTCGAGTGGAGAGAACGACAAACCACGAGCACGAGAGTCCTCAAACTTCGGGGAAATTCCTGAACATTCACAAACAACCACGAAAACACGAGTTTGGAAAGGGTCGCGCCCCTCAGGTCACGTTACTTAAGAAAATAGAATATAAAGAAAATGAAATGGATAAGCATGGGGTGCCTCCCACGATGCGCTTGTTTTTTATCACCGAGTCACATGAGCTTGACTCGATCCCCGAATTAATTCGTCCTTGGGGAGAGCAGATGGAACGGACAACCGACACAAAAGACGGAGATGCCTGGGTCAAAAACGGTATCCTCACTCCCGGTGGAGTGGAAAAGTAAAGAAATGATGGGATAAGCAAAGAATGGTTGAAACACCAGGATGATAAAAGCAAAGTCAAGTTCAGAATCATGGGAGGGTTGGGTGGGTAAAATATCAAGCACAGGAACATCACGTTCATAAATCTCGTCCACCACTCCAAAAAATATCTTCATCCGTATCGGATTCACAATCTACATCGGGTGGTTTCACGGGTGGACGAGAAGATGGTAAATCGAAGAGAATATTTCTTTGAACGTAAGTCTCGTCATTCTCAATACCCTGTGGTATCGAGTCATCCGCAGCAAGAAATGGATCGACATCCTCTAAAAGAGGGTCACGTAACGGATTATCGGAAATAAGCACAGAATCAATATCAAAATCAAAACGCTCATAATCCAGAAGAGAGATATCAACATGAATAGTGGGATTGCCACTACTCGTCTCTTCAAATAGAAAAATTTCAAGCTCGGGTAAGAAATCACTATCCATATCGGGGATAGGAGAAGAAGTCGAAGGATCTTTCAATGCCTCGATCTTAGAAATGAGAAGATTGATATTAAATAATTTTTCACGAAGTGTTTCATCTTGGATTTCCGTTTCAACTTCTTCATCATTCTCTTCTTCTAAGCTGACGAGCTCAGAAGGTAACTCTTCAACGTATTCGATGTCTCCACAAGATATAGAATCGTCATCGTCAGAATCGGAGAACATCTCATCACGATCATTCAAATTTTCAATCGGAGATAATTCACATTCTTCAGCCGTATCAAAAAACATATTTTCTCAAAATCGGGTAAATAATCCTTGAGCTCGGGCTCCAAAGGATCTGACGGCGTAATAATCTCAGTTGAAATAGAATCATTGTTATCAAGAACAGTATTGACTTCTTCCAAAACGGGATTACTTCCCTCAACCGGTGTGAGGAAAGGATGGGAAGAATCGGGGATGATGAAGTCAAGTCTCGAAAAACATATTGAAGAATCCGGAGGTGGGACAAATGGAGTGCTCTGAGAGCTAGGAATTTCCACCACTTCCGTTATGGTCTCCGATTCTTTTTCGTGAAGATTAGGTAAGTCATTTTTTTCAAAACACCGTTTTAAGCTCAGCACATTTGCTTGACGAACACTTAACCGTAAATCAAGAAAGGTTATGATCAAATTTTAACGGTTTAGGAGGAACAATTGATTCTTGGATAACCGTAGGTTGGACGTATTTAGCACTTCCATTGTTAGTGGAAAGTACCGAGTCCTTTGTCACCTCGGTTTCACGTTCCATTTCCCTCATCGGAGAAGGAATAGGAACCGATGGTCCATCATAATCAACACAACATTTCGAAATTTTTTACAAGGCGTAAAGTTGTTCAATTTTGATTTTAAAAGCCTTATTTGTAAAGAAATCGTCATCCAGAAATGCCATAGAACAATTTTCAAAAGGTTCACAAGACGGAGTGGGATTAATCATAGAATTTTCTTCTTTATAAAGCTCATTTTCATCACTCTTAATGGTGTTAACTTGTTCTCTTTTACGAATTTCCTCTTTAAAAAGGTTTATTGCAGTTAGACACTGCTCATTAAAGTCATTTTGAGCAGTCATCATTTTAAGGATCTCATTCTGAACCGTTAGAATCGTATCGTATTGTGGAGGTTGGTCGTGATAATTATTGTCATAAGGAAACGGTTTCCTTGTTTGACAATCGGTGCTAAAGTGTGGACCTCCACAATACTCATAACCGTTTTGTAGTTGTGAAGTCGGTGCATTTTGAAACAATTCATCATTGAAGTACGGATTTTGCTCATATGAATTGTAATCGTTGTGAGAATAATCGGGCTGAGGTGGGTAGTCGGAAAAATTTGGAAAGTTGTTGTACGTATTTGAAACGCAAATCCAAAAACTTCCGTCACGAATATCATTACCACACCGTTCGCATGTACACCAAACACAATAACCTTCGAAGAACGGTTCTCCACATTTAAAACAAGTTGGATCCATAAGAATTATCGGTTTAGAGGGTTAAAGAAGAAGAATCAAATGATAAGAGGATAAGAAGATTATTTTTGGTTTTTAATTATTGAAAAAGAAAATCAAAGTAGAAAAGGAAAATCTTTTTGTATTTTTATTTTTGGAAAACAAAATTCAAAAACTTAAAACTTTTATTCTCTTTTGTTTTTCAAACGTTACGTTAATCATAACCGTTTCCTTCAAATCTACTCGCGACGGAACGGGAGAGAAGAGTGTTTCTCTCTTCAGCTTGCAATTTAATGTCAAAGCTTACTGTATTTTCCGCTTATTTGGTTGTAGAATTAAAGTAATCCGATTAGCAACTAATTTCACGCGTTCTTATGTTGTTAAGCATATTTGGTTTACAACGCCCTCCCTTCCACTGGAGAGTCGAGGCTGTAACTTTCTTTTTGGTATTTTTGAAAACACTTTAGAAAAAGTGTTTTTGATTTTTTTTTAATTTTTTAATTTTTTTGGTTTTTATAGAAAATATATACAAGGAAGGTTTCAAAACACAATTTTGAAAAACGAAAACCACAAATTCACTTCAACCTTCCCCGGTAGCGGCGCCATTTGATTCAGTCGTTTTTAGTGTAAGATTTATTTTTCCGAAGAAATGCTTAGGAAAGTATTTCCCCGGGTCGTGTCCCAACGAAGGTGTGAATGGAATTTTGAATTTTCGGATCGTGAAACGTGTCGTAAAAGTGGTAAAAAGTGAAATTGAAGAGATTACACTAAGGAATATGAAATTGAAGCACAAATAACCAACTAAGCACGTAAATCAAGTAAACAAACTTAAAACGAAACGTAAATTCGAAAACGTAAGCTAATACGCGAAATAAACGTAACCGTACGAAATAAAAAGTGAATTTTAAGCTACACTACTCCTACGGACTTGGAAATAATTTTAAAAAGTTAAAAATGAAAAAAGAAAATTTTTAGAAAAAGAAAAAAATATTTTTTTGACTTTTTATTTATTTTTTATGAATTAAAAACTAACTAAACTAATTAAAAATTAAAAGAAAATACAAATAAAGTGAGAAAAATGCAAATTAAATTTTGAAAATTATAAAATAACTAAAAAGTAATTTTAAACCTAAAAACTATTTTTTTTTTTTTGGCTTTTGTGTAATTTTTGGGAATTAAAAACTATTTAATCTAATTAAAAATTAATAGAAATTCAAATAAAATTCAAAATAAATATGAAAAATACAAAATTAATTTCTAAAATTCTAAAATAAATGAAAATAAATTTCTAAAATATTTTTGGATTTTTCTAGGCTTTTTCTGATTCTTTTGGATTTTTTAGTAATTAAAAAGCATTAAAAATTGAATAAAAATGAAAATAAAATAAGAAAAATAGCAAATCAACTTGGAAAAATATGAAAAATTTAGGGAAATTCTAAAATATTATTCTAAACTTAAGAAAAATTTGAAAATAAGCACTGGAAGTGCTTTTAGCTTAAGAACAGCTTATTGGAAATGCTTATTTATAAGCAACTTTGACCAAATATTGACTCAAACTTAACCAAGTGTATTTTAAACTATATTAAGCTTAACTGAACAGTTATGAGACCATATGATCATAGAAAGTCAGTTAAAGATTCAAAACAGTCAAATAAGCACTTTTGATGAATAAGCAATTAAGCAAACAGATAAGCTGATGATACAAACTACTTAAATGAGTAACTATAGTCAATAAGGAACTTAAATGAACAGCATATCTCAAGTTTCAAGCTCAAAATATACCTAGCAGGCCTATAATGAAATCAGGAACTTTTGCATGATCAACACAACTCAATAGGGTAGATAAGCAGTCTAATAAGCTGAGTACTAAAAGCTAATGGGGGAAAATGATTCACAAACCAACTGAAATACTAAAAACTCCAGAAAATCCAACTCACAAACTGATTAGAATACTTAAAATAGCTTGAGATCAGATGGTGTGAACCTGTTGGGCTGCAAGTTTGACTATTCTTAATGCAACACTATTTTGACTAAGTTGAATTTCTATTGATCAATTCTGTCCCTAAATGCAATATTAAGCTGAATTTTGTCCTAATTATCCTAAGAATAATCTAAAATTAACAAGATTCAAGGATGATAGCAGCAGGGACTTAAATTTGCAAACAGAAATAAGACTACAAGCTAAATTTGACTTTAGTGCTTAACTCTACCAATTTTATGACTACTAACTCTACCCTAACCTAATGCAGACTGTGGAAAACTAGAAGGGGGGGGGGGGTTGAATAGTTTTGCGTCTTTTTCGTTTAATAAGAATTTGCTTTTCAAAGAATTGATGGTAATTGTAAAAACCTTTGAAGCTAAAGTATAGATACAAACTAATTCACATATATCATATATACACTACTTATTTAAAGTGTTGAATAGAAATTATAATTTCATATATCTTACTTAATTACAAGTTTGTACTAATATAGATATATGTGTCTTAGTAATTGTTTATACTTATATTTTACTAAAGTATAATTAATATTTTAAATGGAACCTAGTTTGATCTTTATGTGAAATCAATATATGCACAACACACAATATTAACAATATATGAAAAGCTAGTAAGTAAGCAAGCAAAGAGTAAGAGATGGAAAGATCAAACTGAGAGACAAAGGATTTATAGTGGTTCGGCTACAAGGACACCTTCCTTGCCCTACTCCACTCCCCGAGCACTGAACTCGAGAGTTTTCTTCACTAAGTCAATAACCTCCCTTATGGCAGAGAAAACCGTACACACCAAAAGCTTACACCAATTAACGACACAAAGCAAGATGTCGAGTTCTAATCGTAGCTAGAACCAATCTCACACCAAATATCACACCACTTCTTCTTCACACCTTTGCACTACTTCAATACTTCTTCACACCACAAGTATCTTCACACCTTCAAGGCACTAATGTCTTGACACCTTTAAGCCACTAATGTCTTCACACCTTTAAGGCACTAATGTCTTGACACCTTCAAGTCACTAATGTCTTCACACCTTTAAGCCACTAATGTCTTGACACCTTCAAGTCACTAATGTCTTCACACCTTTAAGCCACTGATGTCTTGACACCTTCAAGTCACTAATGTCTTCTTCACTTGGAACCCTCAATATCTTCACAACAAGTCCCTATTGCTACAATCTCCTATCACCAATACTATCTAACCCTTCTTCTTCACTTCAAGTTCCACTTTACACTTACAACAATTCTATATTCTTCAACTAAATCTAGCTAACTAATACATACACCTTATTCACCAAAGAATTGAAAGATTTACAAGAAAATATAAACAAGCAACTTAGATAGCAAGATGATACTAAGTTGTAATACTTCTAATAGAAGTATTCTTCTATTTGCACTTTGAATGTTGAGGCTTGAATCACTTTGAAACAAAGATCAAAGTATATAAGATCAAAGGATTTTTAGAGAAAGGAAATGGATGTTTAGATCAGAAAGTTTCTAGTGCAAAAAGGTGAGGAAAATGTGTAAAATGATCCAGTATTTAAAGGGCCAGATTTTACTGTTCGGGAGCGTGCCGGTCCCCTTAATTATAGGCCGGTCCCCTTAATGATTAAGGGGGCCGCCTAGTAACTTTAAGGGGGCCGCCCTCCTGAACGTTTGAAAAGTTTTTCTGGATAAAATTTGCCCTTTTTGGTTGGAAATTTGAAATCATATCTTTGTGGTTTAATAAAGCTATACCAAAAATGATTTACAAATATTTATAAAATGTTAAAAACATTTTATAAAATGTTATGTATTAATACAAAATTTCTTTTGATCTTATAATGCATTAATCACTTTGTTTATTCATACCTTAAGTGATTAGAAGGTGAAAATGAGTATTTACTACTAAATACTTGTTTACGTCATATCCTTTGGTTTGATGAGTTTTCGTTTTGTGATTATCAAAACTTAGAGATATCGAAAGAGACTAGTGAGGCAAGTAATAAGGCACTTAAGATACCGGATCAGTCAATACACTAATCTGCTAAACACCCCTGCAAACTCAGATAACACCAACAAATAACACTGTAATGCAATAATTAATAAACATTTGACCTAAACTGACTACTAAACTCTAATTGAAATCAAATCAATAATAAACTACAACAAGCTACTAATGAAACTCAGATATGCATACTGAAATTTGAAAAACAGTAAACTAACAGATACTACTTATGACTGATGAATGAAACAGTGATGATTAAATGATAAAGAGTCTAAGATTAATATGCTAAATCAAACTTCACTTAGACAAAATAGGATGCAACTACATACTGAATGACAGAAATGAGCAACAATGAGAAGATCTACAATAGTAATACTTGTAATGAAATGATGGATTGAAAACTTACAAAAGAAATTCCCCCTCAGCTCAACAGAGGGGGATTCACTTTGCTTGCATGTCTTTAAGACAATCCATAAGCTCCTTAATGGTTGTCTTTTACTCCACAATAAGCTAATGCTTATTAAAATAAGCTGTTGACCACAGTTTGACCAAGCAGAATTGACACAATTGAAACAAAATTTAAATCAAACACCAACTATTATTTAAATTGAAATGGATGAATTACTAAAAACATATTTAAACTAAATACTGAAAATTAGATTGAAATGAGATTAATTGAAATTTAGAATTGCATTAACATTAAAATCTGAGTACACTTTTAAAAACTAAAATACAATACTGAAAATTAAAACTAATACTAATTCTACTCCTACTCCTATTCTATCCCTAAAATCTAACAGACTTCAGTTGATGGTGAGGAGGGTATATATAGCTGAGCTGGGGAGAGGGTGTAATCTCTTGAAGCTTCTGGATGTGTTTTCTCTTTTTTAATCTTAGCCCTTGATCTCAGCTTCTATCAAATGCGTGATTATCATCCATTGGATTGCGTGCACATGCTTGGTGATCCTGCGTGTGTCATATCATTGGTCCACGTATGCACTGACATTCCCTGACCAGCTGTCAGCTTCTAGAAACCCCAATCATAAGGTAATTATTAATTCACATGGTGTAATTAGATGTGAGGTATTATTAGGGTTCTTGTAAGTAAAATCTGGGTAAAATGGTGAAAAGGGGCGCGGGATATTTGTGTTTTGGGGTTTTTAGTATTAAAAAATGTTTGACCGGGTCGTTTTGATTGTTGACCGGATTTGGGAGTGGGTAAAATGGGGTGGTATGTTGGACCGGGTAGAAAGGAAGGGGAGTGGGCTTGGTGATGTTGGGCTTGGGAGGGTGTTATGGATTATTAATGGATCAGGTTGTTGATATTAGATTTAGGCTTTGCAATTTTGATTAACAAGGATCAATCTTGTATATTCTGAAAATCAAGGGACTAAATCTGACTTTCTTCCAAAGTTCCTTCCAAGGGTATTTGTTGTCATTCTTTGATTAACGGAGGAACAAGTTTGACTTTTCTTCAAAGGACCATTTTTGACAAACTTTAAAAGTTGAGGGACTGAAGTTGTCATTTTTCTCAAACTTTGATCAGGGACCATTTATGCAATTTTATGATTCTCTGAGGACTCCTTATGACATTTTGAGCTTTCTTTTATCATTTTGCTTCCCCGGCTCTGGCTTTTGACTTTTTTTTTTCCAATCTCGTACTCGTTTTTGTCAGTTTTGGCTTTGTTTTTGTTCATTTTTCTCATATCTGTACCTGCACATACATAAATACAGAAACACACATTCTCTTGGCATATTTGGTTAGTATTTGGTGTAACACCGTAAATCTCCTAAATGCTTCTAAAAATGGCGCAACGCCTTACCAAAAGGCGCGCCTTTTTCGTGTCTTTTCTCGCCTTATCCATGCTACACCTAAGCCGTCACGAAAGTCTATTTCATAGCGGCGAGGCTGTGCCTCACGGCTTGGCACGCCTTTTAAAACAATGGAATCTACTCAAATTTAGAGCCTTTGACTTGAACGTGACATGAAAAGTCAAAATGAGCATTAACACTTCTCTTTACACAATGCCCACCGAACAATGGCCCGTGGGCCGAACGGCAGGATGCAGAATATCACGGATTTGTCAAAAGCGATCAACCCAACGACTTTTATAGTGTTGCCAAGTAGACTTTTATAAATCATGACTCATTCATAACATTGAAATGTGCTTATCAATAATAAAAAAATACTCTAGTGGCTACTTAATTTTAACTTTGTTGTTAGCCGCGAAGCACCTCAATGGTGAAGAATGATACTTCTATACATAAACGTTTACATTTTAATATTTTATGTAGCTTTGTAGTGGATAGCAATTACCATATTCTGTGAACTACTATGCACATATACATTAAATGAGGATCAAATTCTTAAATATTACATTTACAAGGATTATTATGAGCAGTGTTGTCCAGCCCATTTTTTTTCTAAAGCCCAAACCCGAAAACATTAATATGGTGCCCGACTAGAGGTGCAAAAAAATCGGTTTTTTTGGGTTTTCGGTTTTTTAATAACCAGTTATAAAAAAACCAGTTTTTCGAATAACCAGTTTCGGTTCGGTTTCGGTTTTTCGGAATCGGTTTTCTTCGGTTATAAATGTTCGGAATCAGTTTTTTTCGGTTATAAATTTTCGGAATCGGTTTTTTTCGGTTTTTTACCGGTTCGCTTTTTTCGGTTAAAAATGTTCGGATTCGGATTTTTTATCGGTTGTTTACCGGTTCGTTTTTTTCGGTTCATTTTTTTCCGGAATTTTACTAAAAGCTTCGAACATTTATTTAATAAAATTGTTAATTATCAAACATATAATTAAACAATATTCTCATAACTTTTATTTAAACAATACAATTATACAATCATAACTTTTATTTAAACAATACAATTATACAACAAAAAAAATACAATCATAACTTTTATTTATACAATACAATCATAACTTTTATTTAAACAATACAATCATAAAAACATATAAATACTAATACATTTTGCGAGCTTCGGCATGGCCATCACCCGAAAACATATTAGTGTAATCAAGTATATCGAGCTTCGGCATTGCCATCACCCGTTATACTCAACTAGTCACTCAAGTCGTCATCAAGATCATTTTCTTCCAAAAAATCTTGTACATCTAAATCTTCAACTTCAAATTCTTCAAACTCACCTTCATCTAATTCGCCTTCGGTATTCGTAGTCGAAGACGAAGGTGATATCCCCGCTTCTTCTTCTTCTCTTATTATACCTTCTTCAACATCTTCATCTATTATTGGATCATCCAACGACGATTCATGTTGTATCCTATCTACTCCATCCAAATAATCTTTCAAACATACACATACTTCCACGGATTCGCATGTTAGTCTTGTCCTTCTATCCGATATAATTCGACCACTAATCGAAAAGGCCGATTCGGAAGCTACCGTCGAAGCTTGGACCGCTAATAAGTCACGAGCCATAGCGGATAAAACCGGATATTGGATTTCCCTTTCTTTCCACCAAGCCAAAATGTCAAAGTTTGCAAACTCATTGGGACTTAAAGTTCTTAAAAAGTTTGTAGCCATATATTGTCCCAATTCGCTTGTTGGGGCCGATGATCGTTGACGCCTTGTAGCGTCTTCAAATAAAGAATTATAAAGGTTTATATTAATGTCTCTTGTCATTTGGGACGATCCGGCCCGCATTTGGTCAACAATTGGGTTTTGTTGGTGACCATATTTTGTTGCATAAATGCCAAACAATTTTTGAAAATGATCGTTAAATCTAAAAATTTGAGATTCTATATAGCCCACGTCATCACCGTCTAACCCAAAAGATAAGTCTAAATTTTCCATTATTTTTTTTATTAAAAGTTCTACACCTCCAACATTTAAACATGGATTAAGTGCGGCGGAACAAGTAAAAACTAAAGGTAAACTAGCAAAATATTTTATAAATTTCTTTTTTATAATTTTAACTATTTTTCTAAACATTCGTGAAGGTGAGTTTTTTAAATCATATAATTTTTCCGTCATAGCATAAACTTGTTTTAAAACTAATGGGCTAGTTGGGTAATAAACACCCGATAATATAGTTGTTGCCTCTTTAAAAACTTGTAAAAACATAGTTAATTCATTTAGTCGATCCCAATCTTGGTCGTTTAGTATTATGTTGGACAAATTTTTATTAATAAGTTTTTGATTATAAGCATGTAAAGTCGCACGTTGTCGTAATATATTTTCAAACATCATGCAAGTAGAATTCCATCTAGTATTAATATCAAGGCAAGGTCCTAGGGGTTGTTCATTACATTGTTTACGAAAACGTTTATAGTTTATTTGTCGTTCGTTGCTCGATTTATATATCAATACTAATAAACCCCTAAATTTCGTATATAAACTATCACATATTTTTAATGCCGCTTGTACGGATAAATTTATAACATGAGCAACACAACGGGAATGAAAAAAAGCACCATCTAAAATAGGTTTTACGCGTAATTTTAACAAGTCCATAGCTCTAGTATTATTTGATGCATTATCTAGTGAAATCGTAAAAACTTTATCATCTAAATTATATTCAATTAAAGTGTCATGCAAAATTTTTCTTAAATTACATCCCGTATGAGGATAACCAAATATTTTAAAAGCGATTGTCCGTTTCATTAATAACCAAGATTCGGGATTAAACCAATGAGCCGTAACGGCGAGATAAGAATTTGCCGTACCATGTGGTGCGGTCCAAGTATCCGTAGTTATAGAAACACCATATTTATAATTACGAAAACCTTCAATTATTTCTTTTTTAGCCGTTTTCCATAATTTAAAAGCATCACTTCTAAGAGTAGTACGACTTACATGTTGATACCGCGGTTGTAGCCTCCTTTTGATGATCTCCGTAAGCTTGACGTTGTCGAAGTGGTTGAATGGAAGCCCTTGTTGAATGACAAACTTCGTAAAATCAAGTCGAACCGCATCCGCATCATATATAAAAACTTGACCATCCGCACCAATAGTAGCTTGCGAACTAGAATTTTGACCCGCCTTACAACTACCAATATGATTCCTAAGTGTAGAGTTAGACCCGGTGCCATAAAAATGCCCACATTTCCGGCAACGCGCCTTTACATTACCATCTTTCATAACACACATATCGTAATTAGACCACACATCACCTTTTCGGGTAGTTGATCTAACAAGTTCAACATCATCATTTGTGTAATGTTGTTTTCGGGCATTGCTAGTAGCAACGGAGGGAGTAGTGGAAGCTTGTTGTGATTGTGAGTTTTCCATTATAGCGAAAATGCGAAATAGCGATTTTTGAGCGTTTTTGAGAGATTAGAGAAAGAAATGAGATTGTTTTTGATGTGTTTTCAACCCCAACACATTACCTCTATTTATAGTGCCTTAAAACTCCCCAAAACCCTCAAAAAATTCAAAAAAAACGGTCATATGGCTACTAGCCGTTTGGCCTCGGTATTTAAAAAAAAAACCGGAAAAAACCGGTTAAAACCGGTTAAATCCGGTTTTTTTCAAACGGCTACTTTTTTTTTTTTTTTTTTTTTTTTTTTTTTTAAAACGGTTATATTTTTTGAAAAAAACCGGTTAAAACCGGTTAAATCCGGTTAAATCCGGTTTTTTTTTCAAACGGCTACTTTTTTTTTTTTTTTTAAACGGTTATATTTTTTTGAAAAAATCCGGTTTTTTTCAAACGGTAACATTTTTTACCTTTTTTTTTTTTTTTTTTTATTAAAAACAAATAAAACCGGTTAAAACCGGTTTTATTTTAAAACCGGATAAAACCGGATATAAAACCGGAAAAAACCGGTATATTATGAAAACTCATAACTGGTCTAACCGGTTCGGTTTTAGAAAACCGGACCGGTTTTTTATAAAACCGGTTTTGTGAAAACCGGTCACCGGTTTTACTACCGGTTAAAAAACAAACCGGGTTCGAACTTGCACCTCTATGCCCGACCCCTCTCCTGTTCCCTCTATCTCACACCTCCTTCCTCATTCCATGCTCCGACCAGGCGATGATCCAGCAACAACACACCGACCGCCCCCGATCCGGCTTTTACGGGTTATTTAGTTGCTATAGTTGTCTGTGAGGGGGTGTATAGTGAAATCTACAGTGTAACTAATATTTTAATGAATGGATGGTTGTGTGAGTGCCAGATATCACCATTTACAGTCCAAGGGTTTCTTATAGCCACATATGGTTTTGGTAGATGGAACGATTGTGTTTATCTAAACACACACACACACACTAACAAATAATTGAGAAATATGATGATAAATCAGGTAAGATTATTTGGATTTTTTTCACTTGGTTTGTGTTTTCTATTAATTTTATTGATTATGCTAAACACTTTTATAAAAAAAATCTAAGCAAACCCTAAAAAAATATTTGGGCGAAATCACCCGATGAATTAATTAGCTATAATTTTTATGTTATTGTATTTAATTTATCAATAATCAAACAAATTCTGATTTGATTTAGAATCTTCAGGTTTTAATTAGGGTTGATAAGGTTATGGTTTTATTATAATTTGGAGATTCTATTGTTTTTGTGTTAAGGATTGATAATTTATGTTATGCTCTTTTGTAACAGGAAAGTTGAGTTTGAGGGACTTTCATTGTGCAGGAGAAGGAGTCAGCTCAATGTCTATTTTTTGTTATCTGAAGTTTTGGAATTACCCTTATGTTTGTTGGATTTAAATTTCGAATTGTGTGTTTTTTACAGTCAAGAGTATAGATTATTATTGTGTTTTAGTAATAGGAATCGTGGAAACTGTGTAAGTAAAGTTGGTATACGGTTATTGTGTTTTCGTAATTTTAAGAGTCTTCGGTATTGCTTATTGGAATTGATTGTTTGTGATTAAAATAAGTTGTATTTGATTGCTCGCCTTTGAAATAAGCTTTAGTTGTGCTGTGTAAAGCTATTATTTAATTAAGTCATAATTATTTATCTATTCATTTATCAACGCGATTGATAATTATTTTCAAAAAGAAAGTGACAATCATATTTGTGAATAATCTGTGGTTGCATCTGTTTTTAGACACACAGGCGTGTGAGGTGAGTTGTAGTAGATTCTTTAAGCAAAAGGCATATATCCTTTTTCTTTGCACATGTGACAATAATAATATCCTATTTACTATTGCCCGTATGTTGGCAGGCAACTTCACACGGCCTGTACCTTCGAGAAAGAAAGCCAAAAAAGAAGAATTGGAAGCTAATGAGGTTAACACTAGAATCCAAGTATCAATTATCCGTCTTTCAAGTCTTAAATTTGAAATTTTTTTGTTGCTTCTAATGCTATTTTGAGTTGTGAATTTATAGGAAGATGGTGGACCAGATCGTCATGAAGAGCATCAACAACAGTAACATTAACATTCGAGCGACATGGATGCCATTAAAAATGTGACTCATACGCTGAGGGACACAGTTGGTTCATTGCCTAGACGCAAAGGGGACACACTACAATCCAAGTCCATCTATGTATAAGAATGGTGGAAAGGTGCGTCTCTTTAGCATAATTCCATATGTAATTTTAATGAACACTTGCTAAAATATAAAACTATTCGTATAGGATCACATCAAGCAGCTCAATGGAATTGTGCAGAGTGTCACACTTACTTTTTGATAAACTTTGATAATAAAACAAATTCGCTTGGCTACAAATCATATGTATATTACAGTAGTGTCAAGTGAGTATACTTTCATACAAAATTTAAGTGTGTCTTTACACATTTTGAGCTTTTGTATTATGGAATGTAGGTTAGGAAAATCGAGAAGAAGCTCGTGAAGAAGTAGAAAGTGGGCAAGGGAGAGATACAAACAGGTATTTCAAATTTACAGAAAAAAATTAGGGGTTATAGTTATTTAAGTTTATTTGTGTTATTCATGAGTTGGATTGTTGATTTTTAGGAACTTTAAGTTTAATAATCAAGTAAAAAAAAGTTTGTTTAGGTAAGAGTGATTGTGATGTTGATTGTATAGTTAGGATTTTTATGAGCGTGTATGATTAGATCAGCGTGTAGGTTTTAAAGTGATAGATGGGTTTGTTGGTCATTCTATCACAAGAGTGAATATATAATTATTTTATTGTCATGTAGCAATGTTTAAGGGGTTTAAAGGTTGCTTTACATGGGGTTATAAAATAATGTCTGGTATACAGGCATCTGCGTAACTTGCAGTGACTTAGATACTTCGATTTGTGCAGGTCGTAGCCAGAATGGAAGCAAACGGAAAGAAAGTTGAAGTGAAGGTTCCAAAAGGGTATTTACTTATTCATAAAAGGCAAGAACACATTTGGAGGTGTAATAGCAAGGTAACATGTTATTTCAAGGTATTTTTTGGGGTCTTTGGGTGTGGTGTTATGGAGTTTTGGGTGTTTGTAATGGGTCTTCGGATATGGTATTATGAGGTGTAATAGCAGCTGTAATAGCCGATTAGCAAAAGTGCTTATTAGCTGTATACAAATTGTAAAAATCAAAAGTATGTCAAGTACAATAAAAAAACATTTAATCTCTCATACAGAAACAAAGAGGTAAAAGTAATTTACGTCATGCTTTAGTTAGCTAAAGGGTTTGAATGATTTTTTTTTTATTTCCACCCCCATCAAGTTTATGGGAATTATAACATCATTTTTAACCAGCACTTCAAAAAATTCAAATTTTGTTTGTTTTATCCAGAGTGCTTATACTTTATTGACATTTTAATCAACTTTTAAGGTCAAACCTGGATGCTCCTTCAGTAGAGAAGAAATCCGAGTACTTGACAGAGTATTCAAAATGGTCGAACCGAAGTTGTTCAGGTAAACAGGCTTGGTTTACTTTAAAAGTGACAAAATGGATGGGCGGGTCAGTATGTGTATGGGTTGACGCGGGCAGTACTAGGTTTACCTTAAACATCTTAAGCCTAATATACCTTGAAAAAAATAACTAATCTTGATGAATTTGTTTCAGTAAACCAACTAAAGTATTAGCATTTCTAATGAGCTACTGCTATTTTTTTAAATGAATGTTTTCTGTTGTGCAGCTTTGACAAAAAATTAGCAGTAGAGAGACTACGAGGTATAGGACTACTGTTTGTGGGGGATTCCTTGAACAGAAACTAATGGATATCGATGGTTTGGATGCTCAGAACATGGATCCCAGGGACCACAGTGGATGGAGAAACTCTCATTGGTATGATTCTTTTCCATTAGCAGGTTAGCATGATGAATATAACACCCGTCACAAATTGCATTCTGACCTATATGTTGTTGGTGTTATAAGAACTTATGCATACTATGAGTTTGTAGTGGCAACATTTGCAGCACAGACTTTAGCTAGCGTGTGTTTGCAAAATTGTGATGCATTAAATGAATTTGCCGCGGGTGTGATATGAATAGAGAAACCTAATACATGATACATCAGATTGTGACGGGTGTGATAGGAATAGAGAAACTTAATACATGATACATCAGATTGTTCTCTAAACAAATTTTCAAATTCTTCATTTAAGCAATTAAGTGGTCACTGATTTTGACTTTCGGTTGGATGCTCATTGTCAATACAAGTTGACCACTCTAAGAATATTATTAAAAGAAAACACATTGAGGTTCGATTGTGGTGTGGTTCAGTAGGTGTGCTCAGTGGGTGTGGGGTCTGTTAAGGGGGTGAGTTCAGCGACTCGGTTGAGTGTGTTGGTTCATTGGGTGTGTTCAGGGAGTGTATTCACGGGGTAGGTCCAGAGGGCAGGGGTTAATTTCGGTGATAGTGTGCGTGTGGAAAATAACATGGTTTGGAACCTTTATATCATTTTGAGATTGCTTCAAAGATAAAATTCATTTATATGAATACATGAGTTTGCAAAGTGATTTGTTTGATGCAGATATGGTTATTAGAGCCCCTATTCTGCTATTCTAATTTTTTTGATAATTTTTGTTTGCAGGTGAGATTAATCGAAAACCAATGTGACCCATAGCAGTTCAGGTGTTTAATCGATCCATTCTTATGTTTCTGAAACAATGCTTTAAGTTCCTACACTTTCAGGTTATTTAATTCTTTATGCGAAAATTAACTGTCCAAACCTCAAAAAGCCGAAAGCCTGTTAAATAGGTTAATCCAAACACTCCCTTAGATAATAAGTATGTGTGTTAATTTCTTTACTATTTGATTTTCTATGTTGTAAGCTGTCAAGCATTCCTATTTTATCTGAATTTTTAAATTACAGACTTAGATGAAACAAAGTACAATTCGACACATTCATGTGGCGGAATGCCTTAGATTTGTAGTATCAGAATTTTCTCTACATTGAAACTTTTGAGATAGCTTATTCGTATATACCAAATAGACTTCACTGACATTTGGAATACAGTGATAAGTCACAAGAGCAGTATCTGCATAATTTTCTCAAACCTTTTGTGACAATCTTGAACATATTTATCAGAATTGCTACTGTTAGTAACAAGATTTTATTGCAACAGGTGCTACGCAAATTATCAACAAGGAGAACCCACTTAGACAAACCGTTACTGCTAAATGTGCTGGTATCGAACATTCCACCATTGCACATATTTTCAAGGCACTGGTACTTACCGTCGTTAGTTTTATATCCATTCCAGCATTTCTCTCTGCCAGTAGTCCCACAATTGCTTTTCTTTTACAAATATTACTTGCCTTTTCTCATTGTGATTGATGTCAATATTATTTCATAAAAGATTTACTCATAAGCTTTTTCATGTTCAGATTGCAAGACATGGCCCTTAAGGAGTATCAGAAAGTGCTACAATAGAAGAGGAAAGCGGTTGTGTCTCTCAAGAGTGAGGAACCAAAGGTTGCATTGGACAATGATTTAGCGAAAATGCAACTTCTCTCAAGCATAAAGAGAGCAGGTATATATAATCAAGAAAATTATCAACGCGGATACTTGAGTTTTACTTTCTTATTAACGGACACGATTCATTTTGTTACCTCCCACTAAAAAAAATATGTCTGCGTTTTTCAAGTTGTGTGAGAAAAATAACATGTGTGCCGCATTTTTAAGGTTTTGTGGCAAAACGGATATCGAAAGGAGATGTTCCCGGCGTTATTGAAGCATGCTTGGATTATGGGAGTGGTTCAATTTTCTGGTATGTTACTCGATTTTTGTCTAAATTATAATCGTTTTTGTTGGTAGGCTGGAAAAGCTATTAAGCACTTTCTAGGTGTTTACTTTTGTAAAGTAATGAAAATATTGGGTAGAAGCTGTGCCAAAAGTTTGTTCTCGGAAATATAAAAAAATATCAGATTGAGGTTTAAATGTCGATGCATTCATGTTTTTCTATGTCAAATGTGTGGTTTTAACCGCCCCTTAGGCATAAAGTTCGTAAACCACCAAATTTTTTATTTCCTACTGTATGTCGACCATATCCTACAAAAACACCCTGGTCAGATGCTAATAGCAATGCGCTGGTGCAAAATGTCAAACGCTTTGATGACAGACTTATACACTACCACACCAAACTAGGTGTCTCTAATTATTACAATGGGTATATTGTACTGTGAACATAAAAACACTACATTATTTGAAAAAGATTACACTGTTACCTTATATCAACCCTGCATCTTCACATTTTATGGAACTGATGTATTGGGGGTGTTTGGATTAGCTTATTTTACGCGTTTTTAGGCTTACTTAAATTCTGTATAATTGAAGCGTGTCACATATGTTTGTAACAGTTATATGGCGCTGTAATGGATGTTAGGCTTGAGTAAGCTATGGGTCACATTCGTAGCTCCAAGCTTGAGTAAGCTATGGTGCTGTAATGGATGCCAGGATGTCACATTCGTGCCTCAAATGGAGGCCATAATGGGTGTATTTGTGTGTTGAAATGAGATGTACAAACTTCTAAAAACATGTAGTCATAATATAAATAAACTCACTTTATGATATAATTTTGTTCTCTCTTTACTGTTATAATTTCATTTTTAAAATACTTTAGCTAAACAACCCGCCGCGAAGCGCGGGTTTAATAAAAAAGTGAGACGAGAGGACATGAAGACCTCAAGTTGTAACTTAATTGCTATTTCATATTATAATAAATTTCAAACTTTTTTTTTTTTTTTTTGATGTTTAAAGCTAAAAATTGTGTTACATAGTAACCAACAAAGGCTTCTAGAATTTGAACTAACCCGTGATTGCAACACTTGCTAAACCTTCTTTAGCAAATCATCCCGCGACAACGCGTGGGTGATCCACCTCGTACAAATCTAAATATTCTATGTTTGTTTTTTGAAAAGAATAAAAGCACGACAAAAGTTATGAGATGAGACTAAAACAGAAGGGTTTTGTGTGTTTTGGACCTATTTTGAATGTTTACAAATTTAGACTTCTGGTCTGTGTAAAAATAGGATCCATGCGGCGCAAACAAGATTGGTTTAAAAGCTACCAATCCACGGAATCCAAGCAAATCATGTCAACGTCATAAGTTTTATTGAGAACCAAGTAACAGAAAACAGAAGGGTGCGTTTAGTTGAGAAAAAAATTCTTATTTTTTTATTTTCGGATTTGTAAAAAAATTAAGGGTATTTAATTTTCCACAAAATATAGAAAACGCGTTCATATGGTATTGTTTTCTATTTTCAAGAAAACAAAGGGTTTACAAGGGTAAAAAAAATGTTTTGTAGTTTCTCTTGTTAAGTAGGAAATGCAAAAAATTTTTGGGTTTTGCTAACAGCAGCCCTCAGGGTTTTTTATTAACAACTAATAACCGAATTTTATGTTAAGACAATACACAATGTCCAAATAAAATCGCAAAAATCATTAACCACTTCTTACGATTTCTCAAATACAAATACAATTCACCTTTACCATTGGTCATATTAGCGAAAAATAAGGAGTTGGTTTCTCACAATGTCTTAATATCACATAATTTTGTGAAGAGTTTGTTGTTAACCACAACCCATAGGGCTGTCGTTAGTATTTCCCATTTTTTATTTGGTAAGAATTTGATGATAAATACTTGATTTCAACGCAATTTTTAGTTTCTTTATTTTATACAATACATTTTGTGTAAAAAAAAAGAATATGTTTTTATTAACATAACACACCCTAAATATTCTTTTAACCATAAATTGGTGATGTGGAATTAGACCACACGAATCACATTTTTTCCCACATGTTTTTAACAACAATATTCATTCCCGTCTAAACTAGATATTATGGGTGGCCAATTGGAGGGGTTAAACTCTCCAAGCCTAAGGCTAATTTTTGGAGACCTAAAGTCACGACAACTTCTAATCAGGTTGGTACCAAGAAAGATTTTGATCTTAAGGGTCTTCAGCAGGCTTCTACTTCAAATGTTAAATCTGGTAAGGACCCACAGTTTTCTAACTCTTTTGGCATCTTGGAGTCATTGGTGGATAATGATGTTCTTGGATTTGTTAGCAATGGTAAGGGGTCACAAGATCAGCCTATGAGTAAGATGGAATCGCAGGTGCTGGGTGAGGCTTCTAAGTCGTCTACTATCCCATCTTCTAGTACTTTTACAACAAAAAAAAGGCGTTGGAGCAATCTACTATCCCATCTCCGAGTACTTCTACATCGAAGCGGGGTAACCAATTTTCTAAGGTGGGTGAAGTAGTTGTTTCTGACAGTGATGGGGACGAGATGTTTGAGCCTAATGATTATTTGGGAGATGATTATTTTTCAAATGAGCATGCGGCTCAAGTAAACGACTTACTGGAACAATTCAAGGAGTTCAAGCTTCAAGGACGTGCTAGGAAGTAGTATTTTATTTGTTTTGTTTTTTCATAAGATTGGCATGTCATCTTATGTTGTTTATTGGTTGTTCTAGTTGTTGGTAGCTAGTGGTTCATTTATGGCATGTCATAAATGATCTAGGGAAATTCAAGCGGTTGCTTGAGGTTAACATAGTACTTTAGCCACATTCCATTGTACTTTCAAGTTTCAACGTTTTATTGGTTAATATATTTTACCAGGGTGGAAGATCCCTTTTACCCAAAAAAAGATATTATGGTGCGTTTGTTAAAAGTAGCATTTAGTAGTAGTTGTGAGTATTAACAGTGAGCAAAGGAGCGGTGAGCTTTCATAGTTTTTAGGAATGCTCATTTTTTCAATGCTTATTTAAGAAGCTGTGAGTGGTGAGTTGTAGCTACTGCTCACAACTCACTGCTACTTTTACCAAACACACCCTAAACTGTCACAACTCACTGCTCCTTTGCCACATCTTCTTAAACATGCATTGGAGAATTAGCCTTCCTAAAAAATAGCCACAGCTCAACGCTCCTTTGCCAAACGAACACTAAAAATAAAAATGCTCATTACTCACCGCTCCAAAAACTCCACATTGTTCCGCGTCAAACATACCCATAATAGAAGTTAAACGTAAACAATCACACTGAGGGTTAAACCTTAGAAGCTTTTAAGGGAACAAAATTCCAAAATCATAAACCTTTAAAAATTAGACTAAAGAGGCAAAACCCCTCTAGTTTATCCTTCCCGTAATATCTTGTAAGAATTTTTGCTCTTAAATAGCCCATTCAGGTGATCCACTATAATAAAAGCCCAAATACACAATGCTATATATATTGGTCGGCACAAAATTCATAAAATTCGTTTAACCGATCTGTTTTTCACCTTCAAAAGTTCAAATCGCTTATCCCTTATTCATCTTCAAGAATTTATCCCCTGCGATATCTTTTAATCTTATATAAACCCTTATTAACCGTATGTTTCATACGCACAATTGTTATGCTGTTTCTTGATCTCTTTTAATCTTAATACTACTTGTTTATGTCTATTTAGTTTTTGTATAATCTTCAGATTATCGTATTATTTTCGTATATGGGCCACTAGCTATATGCACGCTGATTCATATTTTTTTATACACTTGCATGGTATTATGATTTTAAGTCTATATGTATTTGGCGGGATTGGGTATGTTGTTATTCTTGAGCACATCTCTTTACAAATGGAGTTTGGTTTATTATATCTTGGCCATATAAGTTCCTAACCCGATGAAATTAAACCCTTAGACTTAGTGTAGTAATTTAAGAGTAATATGGTGCAAGATAGGCACAACAGTAGTCATACTTTTAGGTCTATTGTTTATAGGGTTAATGGTATATAATAGCAACGTACTTTCTCATTTGTTCGCATATCATATACGAACCTAAAAAGATACCACAATACACATCCAACTTTCGAATTTTGCTTCATTACCATACGTTTTAGAGTCATCTCTTTGCACTGTTAGTCCTTTTGACTAACGACCGTTTGTAATTAACTTAAAATATGTTTTTTCTTACGTTTTCATAAGTTATTATTCATTTTCTTAAGTTTTTATTCGTTTTTATACGTTTTCGCCAATTTTCTTACGTTTTCATACTTTTTTGTTTTATTTTAAACATTTTCGGCCATTTTTATACCTTACGTTTTCATATGTTTTTATCCGTTCTTTTAACAGATAAAAACGTAAGAATATGTATAAAAACGGATAAAAACGTGTGAAAAAGTAAGAAAACGTATAAAAACGAACATAAACGTATGAAAACGTAAGAAAACAGGCGAAAACATATAAAAACGGATAAAAGCATATGAAACGTAAGAAAACGGATAAAAACGTATGAAATACGAAAATCGTATAAAACGGACGAAAACATATAAAAACGGACGAAAACTTATAGTGTGAAAAAGAAAACATATTTTTGAGTTAATTACAAACGGTCGTTAGTCAAAAGACTGACGGTGCAAATAGATGACTCTAAAACGTATGATAATGAAACACAATTTGAAAGTTGGATGGGTATTGTGGCAGTTTTTTGGGTTCGTATATGATATGTGAACAAATGGGAAAGTATGTTGCTATTACATGCCATTAACCCTTGTTTATATACGATAGTAATTACTACATCAATGTCCTTTTTCTAGAGCGTAAGAAATTTAAAATACTAAAAACAATATTTTAGGATGGTGATTTTTCAAATGAAGATGGTAGAAGTTCGTTACGTCAGTGTATTCGTTTTAAAAGACATGGATGAAATATGATTATGCCATTGGCCTATTATTATGTTTAAGTCACTGCAAAGTATATTTGGAATTAGAAGTGGGAAGAGGTTAAAGCTATTGTGTGGAGACTGCAACTTAGTTTGTACCATTGAATGCTGAATTGCTGACAGTAGTTTTTAGAGTCGTCTTTAAATTGTTTCTTACCATGATTATACCTATAACCAGCTATTCAAACTTGTGTTGCAAGTTGCTTTTTATAATTTTGTGACCTGCTGATTTGAATATGCTTATATTTCTTGATTTTGAAGCTGCTTTCTTTTAATTCTCAGATATTAATTTGAGTTCTCAAGATGCTGGCCACAGCGGGTAGGGTTCGTATGCCAGCCAATAACAGGGTGCACATTAGTGTTGCCTTGCAAACCCATGGTATGAGTGCAATCAGATATGATCCTTATGCCCCTAACAAGGAAGATAACAAGAAATCTGACCAGTCTTCCACTGCAGAACCTGAGGGAGAAAATGCTTATGCAAGTTTCCAAGGGCTACTTGCACTAGCCAAGATTACTGGGTCTAATGCTAACGAGACTAGTGGGTCCTGTAAGAAATGTGGACGTGTCGGCCATTTAACATTTCAATGTAGAAACTTTTTGAGCGTTAAAGAAGACAAGGACAAGGATCCGGAAGCTATTCAAGCTACAGTTAAGTTGGGTCTAGAGAAAATAAAAGACCATAGGAAGAGAAGTGCTAAAAAGAGCTCAGATGAGAGTGATGAAGAAAAGAGTGAAAGTTCAGATTTTGATTATGATTCAAAGATTGAAAGGGCGATTGCTAAAAAAATATGGGAAAGGGATGACTAGCAAATTGATGTCTTCAAGAAAGAAGAGAGATGGTGATTCTGATGAGGATGAATCGGATTCCAAGGATAGGAAGAAAAGGGGTCGCTCTAAAAAGAGAAGTGTAAAGAGAAGCACAAGCGATACGGATGATGACAGGAGTGGTAGAAAGAGGAGGAGCAAAAAGAGGAGGAGAAAGGATGAGTTGTCAAATGAGGACAGAGAGCGTCGATCGCGCATGAGGAACTGTAGGAAGGAGAAGAGGAGAATGAGAAGCCATCGATATTCAGATGATTCAGATTCATACAATTTTGAAGACTCGATTAGAAGGCATAACAGGAAGAGCAAGAGCAAGAGCAAAAGCAAAAGGGCATCTTTGTCTTCTGATTCAGATGCCAGTGGGCTCTGAAGATTCACCATTTGAGACAATTCCTATCCAATTTTTTTATGTACAGTGTCAGTAGTATACTTTAATCAATAAATATTCATAGTTTACAGCCATTGCGGATGAAAGGAAAAGGAAGAAGATCAAACCACAACTACACAACCAATACAAAATATTTTTTTCTAAAATATTAACTAAAGAGGGAGGCTACTATATATATCTTTGTTGCTTTGATTATCGCCTCAAAGCATTGCAAATTCAGGAATGATAGTTTCATACATAAACGTCGTTCTTTGATGTAGCTTGAGTGATTTCAAATGATGAAGGTCCAAATGAGGCATACCTATAAGCAAAGTCATAGCCAAAATGACATGCAACATGATTAATTTCATAGTTCTTACGTTTTTTTAGCGACATGTGTTTGTCGAGTAGATATAACATGATTATTTTCGAAATATCTAGTTGTATATGACACCTGTTCATGTATGAATGCATGAGTACTTTAGGTTAATGAGATTAACAGAGGGTGATGGTTTGGTAATGCTTGAGCTAGCAAGACCTGAAAATAAGAAAGGAAAACACTAGTTAGACGGAGCACGGAGGGTAACCCCGCAAACCGTCTCTGATGTAAGAATCAAATATTGTAATGATGAGGAAGTTTGAGTTAAAGGTATGGGTGCAGAGAAGATGATACCTGAACTTGAGGAGATATGGTGGTATTTATAGGCCCTTGGGGATCACAAATGGGTTGACTCCGAGCTACGTCGTATCTCAGATCCAATGGAATTAATGCATAGACGACGTTTCGATCATGCCAGGCCAAAATTGCAGGTATCTTAACGTTGGTCAACCCTTGTAGTTGCTCCAATGGAATTTATACTTTCAAAGTCTTACAAATGACACAAGACCAATACTCCTTTAAATCATAGGCTACTCCTTCATTGGACGTGGACTAGAGCGATACTCCATAAGTAGTATTTCACTTTACAATGACGACACAACATGTTTTATGGTCATCGTTAAAATGCGATGAAAATCTATGAGCCTCACCCATATAGAAAATATCGTACAAAACTATATAACAGTAACAACTTCACCCCTAAAACAAAAAGTAGTGGTCCTTCTTCCCCATACCCTCTTTTTAAGGTATTGCTACTTTTCGATAGGGGGAGACCGAGGGGGTTCCAGAAGTGCACGGGAGTCTCATGGATTCATCTCGCGTAGTGTAAAATGTGTTTAAAAAAGTGATTTTTTGGAAATGAACATGTCCCAAAAAAATTGTGTTATAAATCATTTTTACTCTTATGAAATGCACTTGATGACATCTAATCCCGGGTGCGCCACTGCTTTTCGGTATAATTTTAAGCCAATCATCCATCTAAAGCTCGAATGTTATAATTAGGGATGGCAAAAGCATCCAAAACCGACAGGGAAAACTGAAACCCAAACCGATTGGGTCGGGTTTGGAGGCAGGTTGGCAGGTTTGGATGCAGGTTTGGGTATTGATAAAAAAAAATTTAGCCGGGTTCGGGTTCGGGTTCTGTGACGGGTTTTGGTAATACCCGCCCGGTTACCTGTACCCGTACCTATATCCGTTTTCCCGAATCGATACCCGCTTTATTGATATTATAATTAACTAGAGTATATATACATTATATATAATTTCTTCCATTATATTTTTTATATAAGTATCTCTATTACATAACACATTTTATTTTATAAATGAATTTTCCTAAAGCGTTAAATCGTTTGATACGATATTTATTTTCTTTAACTTTTAAAAATATTGAATATATTAGGGTGTTTTCCTTTATTTTGTCGATGGATTTTAGTGTGACTTAATCTTGATACCGCTATTTTGTCCATATAATATTCAATTGAGGATAACCGATACTCATGTGGGGAAACCCGAAAAACTGATGGATAATATTAACTGGATATCCAGCAAATAATGTAGCGGGTACGGGTACACTAAAACCCGCTCCGAACCCGACACGTTGCCATGCCTGGTTATAATTTTAAAGGGTATTTGGTTTGAGTGTATGGGAATGAAAGATTGACTTTCATTCTCAACACAATTGTTTGGTTAGTGGGTCTTACCTTTTACAATGGGTGTCAACTCTCAAAACTAGTTATTTTCTAAATCCACGAAATGAAAGGTTTCTAAACCCATACCTATTCCTATAACCATGGTCATATATCCTCTACAACCCAAACGCCTGCTTAATTTGTTTCCACATTTTCCCCAAGGTAATTTTTTGTTTTATCTACTTAGGTTTTTTCAAAAGTCAAGGGTCTTTAATGTAGTTAACCCAACTACGTCAAAACTATCTGTTAGGAATACAAATATTCCTGTAAAAGTCTCGGTCACCTAATTATTGTAATAGCATTAAGTTAGCTCGTAGTTAGTTTATATATTAGTTAGTTAGTATTAGTTTAAGTAACACCGTGGAAGAAGGACGGTTTTTACCCACTGTATGCCTGATCCACAGCCCGGGTGTGGGCGTTTGTAGCTTAGTATAAATACCCCTCTCCACATGTGGAGAGGGTTGGACCTTCATTCACTCTAATCTAACCTTTCCATTTTTCTCTCAAGGTTCCACTCTTTCTTCTTTACTATCTCTTCTAACGCCACACATAACCACAAGGTTTTCATGTTTCCATATTGATTAGTATCCTACAAATGGTATAAGAGCCAAGGTTTCATCTTAGGGCCTTGTAGAATCGAATTTGGAGTGGTTTTGTGTAGTTTTTGTGAGTTAGAAGAGTTTTATTGAAAACATCTTGGTTTGATCTTTCTTGGGTTGTTTAATGTGTTAGAGATGTACTTTTATGATCCTTGGTGCTAGTACAACATTGGGATTCAGTTGGTTATACCATATCTTAAGCCTATTTGAAGTTTGGATTGGGTTTAGGTTGAATTTCATTGTTGCGGTTAGCTCTACTGTTACATTGCTTATCTGCGATTAGCTCCTGATCTCTGTGGTTAGTTTGTCTGTGATACTATTTTGGGAATACAAACAAATCGCAAGGAAAGTGATAGTTTTGGACTTTTGTCAATTGCGATTAGCTCCTGCGGTTAAGTGGTCTGCGGTTAGTTCTTTGTGGTTAGCTTCTGTTGCGGTTAGCTTCTCTTGCGGTTTGATAATTCTGCGGTTTGCTCCGGGCTGAGATTAGTTCTTGCGGTTTACTCCTCTCTGCGTTTATCTCCTAGTGTTTGTTCTTGTTTGCGACTTCTAATTTACGGGTTGCTCCTGGATTGCGACTAACTCACCTGACTTTGAGTTTGGTTCTCATATGTGGTAATCTCAGTCCTGCGGTTACCCATACTTTGCTACTTGTTTGGGATCTAGTGACTATTTGTTACTTGTTTGGGTGTTTAGTGACTATATCCTAAGTATTGGCATTTCATCAAGTGGTTTGATTCGTGTGAGTGGTGAATCATTTTGCATCGAGTGTTTTGTTGAAACTTAAGTCATTTCTATTAATCTAATTGTGATTGGACGTTGTGGGCTAATCCTTACGATTTGACTAATCTCAATTGGATTTATAGTAACTTGACTTGTCGCAACTATACACCTAGTGCAAACAGTAACCCACCTGCCTCTAACGTTCCGTTGATTTCTAGTCTTTATCTACAAATGAACGGACTAGTATCTGATGATGACTCAATTGTACAATCATGCTCGGATTCTCAAGAGAATGTGACTCCTCAGTCAAGCAAATTGCTTGAATTGGCAAGAGAATGTCACATTGAATGCTTTCAAACACTTCAGTCACATCTTTCTGTGCTGTTAGAGGGTAATGGATTCAAAAGGGGATTTGAAAGTGCATTCATAACTCTTTTCGGTAAAGATGTTCAAACATTCACAGACATTATGATTCTGAATTTGGATCAATTACGACAACAACTGGACCAAGAAGAAACTACTAATGAGGGATCCTCAGCTGCCTTATGTGTGCTCAGCAAACAACTGAATAGATTCATTAACTCAAAATCCTCCATGATCTATGACTACGAGAGTCAGATGACTATGAAGTATTTTGCTGACCACACAAATATAGATGTTGACACCTACAAAGACATGCTACTCCAACACTTGGATAAGGTTAAGGAGTACATCGAGAAAAGGGCAAAGCACGAACGGGTGTATGATGACAGGGCTGAGACACATGGGGGACAATCAAGTGATTGTTTGGGTTTAACATCGGATGCTAAGTCAGTCAACACTGAATGCAGGGATTCAGAAGATGATAAAATTGTCACTTCTGACAAGCTGGTGACCCATGCTATGGATAACATGCTCAGACCTGTGCAATCTCTTGACTCAAGTAATGAGGTATCGTCAAGTAATCAACACAAAACACTCTCTAATGTATGTCATCATACAGATCAAATTAAACTTGGTTATAACACAAATCTGTTGAAAAAAACTGACAGTTTGTCCTCTAACTCAACAAATATGTGTCATAAAGGGGGAGAAAATGATCTGTATGATGAAAGTTCTTGCCTTAAAGTTGAGTTTTCTAAGACAATGGACCAGAACATGGTTGAAAAAGCGACATTTAATCAAATTCTAAAAAGGTTCTCACAATTGCAAAAACATTGCATTTCACTTGAAATTGAAATGCAACAAAAGGAAGAATGTCTTCAAAACAGCAAACCGTGTTTGAATCCGGAATTGCCTGAACTTAATGAATATTTTATGATAAACAATTTGAAAACTCAGCTGCAAGACAAGGACTTAACAATCAACAACCTTAAAAATTGTATTAAGATGTATGAGCAACGTAATGAAGCCATATGGAAACACGATACTAATGAAACTGAATGCAAAATGGCTAAATTACGTATGGAAAATGAGACTCTGAAAGTAAAATGTAAAGAACTGTGTGATTCAATCAAAGAAATAAAAGCTAAGAAAATCAATCTGACAACTCCACAGTTCACTAAACACAATGATCTCATTGCTCAAAGTCTGATTTCATGTCCTAAAAATCCTGGTGCACAAATCGTGCCAAGTTATGTTTC
The DNA here is from genome assembly GCA_030686995.1 of Artemisia argyi. Taxonomy (NCBI): domain Eukaryota; kingdom Viridiplantae; phylum Streptophyta; class Magnoliopsida; order Asterales; family Asteraceae; genus Artemisia; species Artemisia argyi. The sequence continues at coordinate 304,883 of JARVZY010012386.1, read as the reverse complement.
AAAGAGTTAAATGAACCTTAATTTTTCAAAACCATCTATCTTGGGAAAACCATTTTTTAAAACAGTTGGTAATCAATCTACCATTAGACAACCAAATGCTTTTATTTCTGAAAGAATAAAATTCTTGAAAACTCGATGTGTCTCCCAAGTAGATGAAAAACGTGCTTTGATTAAGTCTGTGGGCTCAAAACCTAAAATTCATAATAAATTGGTCAACCTACAAGATAAGGTTCAATATCATAAATCAAATGGTCATAAACCTGAAATGCCTTTGAGACATAGACCAAGGAAATCTGATAACATAACCACTCACCATAAGAAGGTCACAATGCATGAAATACCGTATAATCTTAGATCTTCTTAGATGTGGGTACCAACTGGAAGGACATTCATGATGAATGGTTACAAATGGTCACATGTGTATACCATAGACATTGAAGCCTCAAAGGGTCTACACAACAGTTCTAAGAAAGTCCTTGTGTGGCAACCAAAGACACAGATATCTCCCACGGTTGGAGACATGTCTACTCACATGTGATGTGTGATCATGTGGACTCCTGATTAATTCCTTTCAGGACTCGTTTTTCACCTTTTGCTTACTGACTTATACCCAGTGTATTTATTATTCATAGTTTGTGCATTTATACGTATTGTCTGTGTTGCATTCATTCTCCTTTTATGTGTTCTTACTTTGTATATATATTTACTGTTTATAGTGTCTGTATGTTTGCTCTTCTTGTTATGTGCTATTTTTGTTGGTCTGTTGTTTCTCTTCCTTATCTGGCCTCACGATATAATTTGTGCTTCCCGTAGACTATCTCATTATATGTGTAACACCCCCAAAATACCGCAGCGGAAGACTGTGTCACTGGGGTGCTACTTCATAATACAAAGTACAAGTTATAGAAAACGAACTCTAAATGAGACGTTTTGAAAAGTTACCATTCGACTAATGAATTCAAAGTTACAAACATGAGATTCCAAAGTATGATACATAAATGTATACAAAATGTTTTGAATGGTAAATGATAAAAGCGTAAGTCTTCAGAATATGCAGCTTGACTCTAAGTTCCATGCACTAGCTATCGCCTTACTAACCTGAGATAAACATGCTAAAGTGTCAACACAATGGTTGGTGAGTTCATAAAGTTTGTCTTAAAATAGTTGAAAAGCCTTAAAAGAATGTTCACACAGCAAAGGCATCGTGAATCCACTCAGCTACAAGTCCCGCCATAAGAGACTTGTAACCTGTGTGTTCACAACCCACTGCTACAATATAGTATGATTAAGACATGTATAAGTTCATCAAAACAATTAAGCAATTAGTCGTGAGTCTACTCTTCATCTCCGAAGACCTCACTTGGGAGCCAATTCCCAAAGACAACTGGGAGCCACTTCCCAAAGAAAACTGGGAGCCACTTCCCAAAGATAAAAGTTTGCTGGGAGCCACTTCCCAAAGATAAAAGATTACTGGGAGTCACTTCCCAAAGATAAAAGACAGTCATGTATGTATGAAATCAAGTATAATGCCATCAAGTATAAGACAATCAAGTATAAAACAATCAAGTATAAATGTTTTGAGTATTTGTACAAGTAAGCAAGTAGTTGAGCATGTATCCCCCCCAAGAGTTAAAACAAGTACGAAAAGAGTAGGGGCTATGACTCACCTTAAGTCTATGTAATGAGAAATGAAAGTGGTAGTCGAATCGCGAAAGTCTCTAAGAGCAGCCTATAATAGAACGTTGCGACTTAGGTTTGGAGTAACGTCTAAGAATACGAAGAATTGCCTATATATGTCTTGCATAATGTTCATGATGTAGTACTTAGTATATAGTGTAAGTCGTTGAATATAAGTGGTCTATGAAACATGTATAGTTTGTACATCTCTTACTACCGTTCGGGCCGACATAATTCAGAAGTCATGGAGTAAACGTTCGAGGAGCCAGGACACTTTAATTCGTAAATCCACAACTCATCTCGACGGCTTACTTAATGAACTCCTCACATGAGGCTCCCTACTATTGTAGTATTTGATAACATATATATAAGCTTTTTGATCTTTAAAAGTTATATGGTCTTTAGCCGTGGCTTTGCCGTGACCTTGGTCATTGTTACCATGGTCTTGAGACTCAACCTTGGCTTTAGCCATGGTTGTGGTCTTGGCTTTAGGTCATTAGACCTCTTGGTCTCATCTAATTATAACCATTAAATAGTTACTTTGGTCTAAAAATGGGCTGTTAAGAATTTGAAGAAATTTATCTCTCGGAAAGCATTTTCAGGGCTCGAGCTTCTTTGTTCCTGAACGAAAACGTCGTTCCGGACAGCTTTCGTGTTTTAACTTTTTGATGAATCGGAGCAGAAGTGGGACTTTCAAAATCAAAATTTGATCAGAATGCTATTTAGGCAGTTTTGCCGTTTTGGTTTCGCTAACTTCAAATGGTCATAACTTTTGACTCGTGTACTCGTTTTGGGTGATTCAAATTGCTATGTTTTCCTTGTTAAGTCATCTTTAACAGTAAGTAAGTGTCAAATATCAAAGTTATACTATTGTGGTCGTGGTTTTTCATAAAAATCACTAGTTTGCTTGTTTGCTTGTCATAAGTTAACATATGTATACCAATACTTGTTTTATCCATTTTTAAACATCATGAACACAATACAAAGACCATATATAGCATGAAAGAAACATAATAAGCATGAAAATGATATTGAGCAAGGAGTATGTTAGGGTTTGCTTACAACTTTTGGCTTTCACTTAAGAAAGGAAGTCAAGTATGAACTAGGACACTAAACCTATGCTTGTAAACCCTTCACCATAACTCTTGTAACCCTTGCTAGCCTTGATCTAACCCTTGTGAAAACCATTTAACTTCAGCCCTAGTAACCTTGTGTAGCTCCTAATTCAACCATGGAATCACCAAACAAACTTAAGAACTAGGTAGAGAATACTAAGACCTTGAATTTTGTAGTGTAACTTGTATATTGAAGATCAAAGGATCATGGTGCTATGTATTTATGTTGTGGCGTTTTTGGTGATGAAGAAAGGAAGGGATTAGCTTGCTATTTATACTATGAATGAGGAGGTTAGGAAGGTGGCTAGGAAAGTGCTTAAACTTGGAGACAAAGTTGTAATTAAGTAAGATCTAATGGCTAAAGTCAAGATTTAACCACACATGGTGACTCCCCCCCCCCTAAGTCGGTTTGGAATGGGATAAGGGTGACTAGATGAGTAGTCATGGTCTTTGGATGATAATATCCTAAGTATGTAGCTAGTTTTGACTCCGTAAATTGCTAACCGTAAGTTGTTAAGTCACGAAACGTAAAACCGGGTATCCTAAAAATATGAAACTTATAAATATGGTAGAACTTATCAATATACTCCATAATAAAATATAAAATGAGTGGTAGGTTCTATCGGGTGCTAAAACCCTGCTAAAAACTGGAAACACGGGTCTAAAACGCGTAATTCGCGTAAAACGCTGAACTGAAAAACGTAAAATTCCAAAACTTTTGGAATTGTCATAAAATGATAGAAAATCATATTTCTATTATTTATAATGTTTTATGGATATATCGGGATGCTGGAAGGACGTTTAAACCTAAAAGTAAATCTCGGACACGGCTTTGTGATTTTTGCAGAAATGATCCGACGAGCGTCAAACTCTCGGATTATCGTTAAAATAGTTTAACTTACGAGAATATGAAATAAAAATTTCTGAGATGAATAGTGAAAAGTGAATAGTAAAAAGTGAATAGTGAAATTTTCGGGAATAAAAGTTAACCTGAAATTGCGAATTGTTACAGTCTGTACCCCTTAAGGAAACTTCGTCCCGAAGTTTAGTGTGTCTAGGAGAATTTAGGATCTCTAAAATAGTGGTGTTCACTCTGATTCGTCTAAGGTTCTGGTTAAGGAGTTGTATCGGCTACAATTAAGCCCACTTATTTATAACACATTACTTACATAAAGAAGCGTCCAAATTTATGTAAGTAAGGTCTCATAAACTTATGGTTCGGTGATTTACAATTTCTTTATTTAACTGAAGAGGCGTCCCAATCCATTTAAATAAGGAGATTCTAAATCATCCTACTTAAGAATTTCCGACACAAAATCCGCCTTCTGAGGCCGATAGTAAGATAATCAAGTCATCAAATCCCTAAAGCTAAGCAATAATATTATTTAACTCAAATCTTGTGTCTAATCAAACAAGAACTGTCACAAGATCAAGTTAACTAATTAGTTATTACTGAGCTCCATATTTTTAATGACTCGACGAATCTCTGGGGCTCCTTATAATACTAAAGTCACATCATCTAACAGCGTGGAACTAAGCAAACCTCTAACCAAAAAGCATATGTGTATGTATTGTGTGTAAGGAAAATAAAGAGGAAGGTCCCAACATATATAGCAGTTATAGTCTAGGCACTAAATGCAACCTAGTTCTTTATAACCAAGGCTCTGGTACCAATCTGTAACACCCCCAAAATACCGCAGCGGAAGACTGTGTCACTGGGGTGCTACTTCATAATACAAAGTACAAGTTATAGAAAACGAACTCTAAATGAGACGTTTTGAAAAGTTACCATTCGATTAATGAATTCAAAGTTACAAACATGAGATTCCAAAGTATGATACATAAATGTATACAAAATATTTTGAATGGTAAATGATAAAAGCGTAAGTCTTCAGAATATGCAGCTTGACTCTAAGTTCCACGCACTAGCTATCGCCTTACTAACCTGAGATAAACATGCTAAAGTGTCAACACAATGGTTGGTGAGTTCATAGAGTTTGTCTTAAAATAGTTGAAAAGCCTTAAAAGAATGTTCACACAGCAAAGGCATCGTGAATCCACTCAGTTACAAGTCCCGCCATAAGAGACTTGTAACCTGTGTGTTCACAACCCACTGCTACAATATAGTATGATTAAGACATGTATAAGTTCATCAAAACAATTAAGCAATTAGTCGTGAGTCTACTCTTCATCTCCGAAGACCTCACTTGGGAGCCAATTCCCAAAGACAACTGGGAGCCACTTCCCAAAGAAAACTGGGAGCCACTTCCCAAAGATAAAAGTTTGCTGGGAGCCACTTCCCAAAGATAAAAGATTACTGGGAGTCACTTCCCAAAGATAAAAGACAGTCATGTATGTATGAAATCAAGTATAATGCCATCAAGTATAAGACAATCAAGTATAAAACAATCAAGTATAAATATTTTGAGTATTTGTACAAGTAAGCAAGTAGTTGAGCATGTATCCCCCCCAAGAGTTAAAACAAGTACGAAAAGAGTAGGGGCTATGACTCACCTTAAGTCTATGTAATGAGAAATGAAAGTGGTAGTCGAATCGCGAAAGTCTCTAAGAGCAGCCTATAATAGAACATTGCGACTTAGGTTTGGAGTAACGTCTAAGAATACGAAGAATTGCCTATATATGTCTTGCATAATTTTCATGATGTAGTACTTAGTATATAGTGTAAGTCGTTGAATATAAGTGGTCTATGAAACATGTATAGTTTGTACATCTCTTACTACCGTTCGGGCCGACATAATTCAGAAGTCATGGAGTAAACGTTCGAGGAGCCAGGACACTTTAATTCGTAAATCCACAACTCATCTCGACGGCTTACTTAATGAACTCCTCACATGAGGCTCCCTACTATTGTATTATTTGATAACATATATATAAGCTTTTTGATCTTTAAAAGTTATATGGTCTTTAGCCGTGGCTTTGCCGTGACCTTGGTCATTGTTACCATGGTCTTGAGACTCAACCTTGGCTTTAGCCATGGTTGTGGTCTTGGCTTTAGGTCATTAGACCTCTTGGTCTCATCTAATTATAACCATTAAATAGTTACTTTCGTCTAAAAATGGGCTGTTAAGAATTTGAAGAAATTTATCTCTCGGAAAGCGTTTTCAGGGCTCGAGCTTCTATATTCCTGAACGAAAACGTCGTTCCGGACAACTTTTGTGTTTTAACTTTTTGATGAATTGGACCAGAAGTGGGACTTTCAAAATCAAAATTTGATCAGAATGCTATTTAGGCAGTTTTGCCGTTTTGGTTTCGCTAACTTCAAATGGTCATAACTTTTGACTCGTGTACTCATTTTGGGTGATTCAAATTGCTATGTTTTCCTTGTTAAGTCCTCTTTAACAGTAAGTAAGTGTCAAATATCAAAGTTATACTATTGTGGTCGTGGTTTTTCATAAAAATCACTAGTTTGCTTGTTTGCTTGTCATAAGTTAACATATGTATACCAATACTTGTTTTATCCATTTTTAAACATCATGAACAAAATACAAAGACCATATATAGCATGAAAGAAATATAATAAGCATGAAAATGATATTGAGCAAGGAGTATGTTAGGGTTTGCTTACAACTTTTGGCTTTCACTTAAGAAAGGAAGTCAAGTATGAACTAGGACACTAAACCTATGCTTGTAAACCCTTCACCATAACTCTTGTAACCCTTGCTAGCCTTGATCTAACCCTTGTGAAAACCATTTAACTTCAGCCCTAGTAACCTTGTGTAGCTCCTAATTCAACCATGGAATCACCAAACAAACTTAAGAACTAGGTAGATAATACTAAGACCTTGAACTTTGTAGTGTAACTTGTATATTGAAGATCAAAGGATCATGGTGCTATGTATTTATGTTGTGGCGTTTTTGGTGATGAAGAAAAGAAGGGATTAGCTTGCTATTTATACTATGAATGAGGAGGTTAGGAAGGTGGCTAGGAAAGTGCTTAAACTTGGAGACAAAGTTGTAATTAAGTAAGATCTAATGGCTAAAGTCAAGATTTAACCACACATGGTGACTCCCCCCCCCCCCTAAGTCGGTTTGGAATGGGATAAGGGTGACTAGATGAGTAGTCATGGTCTTTGGATGATAATATCCTAAGTATGTAGCTAGTTTTGACTCCGTAAATTGCTAACCGTAAGTTGTTAAGTCACGAAACGTAAAACCGGGTATCCTAAAAATATGAAACTTATAAATATGGTAGAACTTATCAATATACTCCATAATAAAATATAAAATGAGTGGTAGGTTCTATCGGGTGCTAAAACCCTGCTAAAAACTGGAAACACGGGTCTAAAACGCGTAATTCGCGTAAAACGCTGAACTGAAAAACGTAAAATTCCAAAACTTTTGGAATTGTCATAAAATGATAGAAAATCATATTTCTATTGTTTATAATGTTTTATGGATATATCGGGATGCTGGAAGGACGTTTAAACCTAAAAGTAAATCTCGGACACGGCTTTGTGATTTTTGCAGAAATGATCCGACGAGCGTCAAACTCTCGGATTATCGTTAAAATAGTTTAACTTACGAGAATATGAAATAAAAATTTCTGAGATGAATAGTGAAAAGTGAATAGTAAAAAGTGAATAGTGAAATTTTCAGGAATAAAAGTTAACCTGAAATTGCGAATTGTTACAATATGAGTCACATTCATAACTTCAGGGACCATTTTTGAACGCATACATCTATGTCTACTTGGTGGTATTGAAGTATGAGGACTAGTTGTGTCATTCTTGTTGAGTGTCTTCCCACATATAAATATTTTCTTGCGGTTAGTCAATTAATCACAACACAACTTTGCATCTTTCTCATTATTCCCTATCATTGCACACTAATCGCAACTGAACTAGATTGCTTCCCTTATTGATTTTCTTGGTAGGTTAGATGTTTCTTCGTGTGTTTACTTCATAAAGTTTACACCGTATTATATGCTCATTTGTTTCGTCATTCTCATCATTTAGGTGGTGAAACTCGTCGCTCGAATTTCGTGTGATTGTTTATCGACAATAGGTTAGATTATGTTTGTCTATTACTGTGATTATTAGTTCTTTGTTATTTCCATTTCTAAGTGCAGTGATTTGATTGTGAGACATTACCTATGAACCGTTGCGTTTAGAGTAGTGATACTTATAGGAGTGTTTTTAGGTGTTGGGAAGGGACTTGGACTATAGTATCGTTAATGTTATTCCTTCGTGTGTTGGTCTTGTAGTTACCTAAGTTAGTCATAGTAGGATCTGGTGGTATATGGCTGCTTGTGAGTTATATTCTTGATTGCGGTTAGCGTCCGTTCTTGATTGCGGTTAGCATACTGTCTTGATTGCGTTTTTCTCGTATGATTGTGACTGCGATTAATTGGCTTTGCGGTTAACTGAGATTGCGTTTAACTTGCTGTGCGATTACCCTTTCTTGCGATTCAATTAGTTTGCATGTAGCTAGATCTGAGTTTATCTCGTCTTGCGATTAACTTACCTTGCGGTTAACTCGCTTTGCGGTTAACTCTCCTTGCGGATAACTCACTTTGCGATTAACTCGCTTTACGTTTAACTCGCTCTGCGATTAAACTTTTCTTGTGAATAACTAGTTTTACGGTTAAGTCACCTTGCGGTTAACTCGTTTTGTGGCCTCCTTATCTTGCAGTTATCCTGCCCTGAGGTTAATTAGTCATGCGGTTAATTCATCCTGAGTTTGCCTTTGATAAACTTGCCTTGCGGTTTGTCTTACCTGTTAATGACGTGTATTGAGATTTATTTGCATTGCGATTACTCCAACTGTGATTTCACTGCTTGGTTTTGAGTAAATTTATGTCTAATTTTTGCTAACTTGCTTGCTAATATCTAATGGTGTTTATTCATGTCAGTCTAAGTTGTTATTTTATGCCATTGATTCCTTGTGATGAATGATATCCTTCATGTGTGCTTAATACGGTTCTCTCATGGTTCTGTTGATATCACCCTGTCATGTGATGTCATGGATTCACTTGTAACTAACACTTACTATCCCGTATGTTTGCTTTCTGTGGTGATTTGTGTTAAATGCAGCTACTATGGCAGAATCCAATATCGAAGGACCATTGGCTCCACCTGTTCGTTCTGACAACGATATCCTCCCGTTTAGTAAATGGGTAGCTATTGGAAAGAGTAACTGTTATGTTAAGACTAATAAACCTCAGAATCATCCCATATTCAAAATGGCCCTGGATTTACTTAAAAGACCACATTCTTCAATGCCTTCACTGCATCCTCTACAATCCCATCCATTTACATTCAACAGTTCTGGAATACTATCTGCCATGACAGAGCAACCAACACCTACAAGTGTCAGCTGGATGAGCATTGGGTAAACATCACAATGGAAACTCTTGGTAGTGCACTACAGATATTACCGACTGGTGATAATGTGGAATACACTCCCCCACCTAATCCAGCTACCTTACGTGACTTTGTCAATGAACTTGGGTATCCCACTCATGTTTCAACACTTTCCACTGTTATCACTCACGACCTCTATCAACCATGGAGAGCCATCGCAAGCCTCATCAACTTATGTCTGACGGGCAAAACATCTGGGTACGAAAGACTTAGAGCTCCATCTCTACAAATCCTTTGGGGTATTGTCAATGGAAAGTAAATCAACTTTGCTGAAAGGATCTGGGAGGAATTTAGTCAATCAATCCACTCGTTCCTGGTCGATAAAGCTAATCTTGAAGCAAACAAAGATGGTAAGAAGAGATCTGCCAAACTTCTGATTCCGAGCATTCGTTTTGTTGATATAAATAATGTTTAAAAACGTTATTAATATTTCTCAATAAACCTATGTTTTGATAATCACAAAACTCAAATCAAATTAAGTCAAGATTAAGACGTAAACAAGTATTTAGTAACAAGCATTTACCTCTACATCTAATATCACTTAAGGTATGCATAAACTAAGCATCTTATGCATTACATGATCAAAGGAAACCTTATCTTAAGACATAACATTTTATAAAATGATATTAACATTTTATATATATTTGTAAATCCTTTTTGGTATTGTTATATTAAACTACAAAGATATGATTTCAAATTTCCAACCAAAAAGGGCAAATTTTATCCAGAAAAACTTTTCCAACGTTCAGTAGGGCGGCCCCCTTAATTATACTAGGCGGCCCCCTTAATCATTAAGGGGACCGCCCACTAATTAAGGGGACCGGCACGCTCCAGAACAGTATTTTCTGGCCCTTTAAATACTGGATCATTCCACATATTTTTCTCACCTTTTTGCACTAAAAACTTTCTGATCCAACCTCCATTTCTATATCAAAAATCATTTGATCATATAATTCATAAGTCTTTGTTTCCAAGTGATCCAAAGCTTCATCCACTCAAGTGCAAGAAGAAGAACACTCCTCTACATCCATTTAATTGTAGTAGTGTTGTGATTAGATATTTTCATATTGTAGTAGTGTTAGATATTTGTAAAAGTGTTGTGAGAACTTGTTGATTGTAGAAACTAGGTGTGTTGTAAAGTAGTGTAGTAGTTGTGATTTAGTTGTGCATAGAAGAAGGTGTGAAGTTGACAAGGTGTGAATAAGGTGTGAAGTCTTGAAGAAGTTGTGAAGGTGTGAAGAAGGTGTGAAGTCTTGAAGAAGTTGTGAGATTGGTTCTAGCTACGATTAGAACTCGACATTTAGCTTAGTGTCGTTAACTCGTGTAAGCCAAGGTGTGTAAGGTTTCTCCACCATAAGGAGTTTGTTGACATAGTGAAGAAAACTCTCGAGTGTGGTACTCGGGGAGTAGAGTAGGGCAAGGAAGGTGTCCTTGTAGCCGAACCACTATAAATTCGCGTGTTGTGGTTTGATCTCTCTAACTCTATCTTTTCTTCATTCTATTTCAATACTTTCATTATTAGATTAGACTTGCTTATATTGGTTGTTACTTGAACTCACTTAAGATCGAATCGAAAGTTTTTATAAGCTACAAAATATTTTGGAAATAAATTTAAAAGGACGTAAAACTATTTAACCCCCCTTCTAGTTTTCCACAATTGGTATCAGAGCCAGGTTTAGCAAGATCTTTAAAATATATTGTATTTTAAAACTTGTAACGATCTATGGAATCTGAAAAATATTTAGAAGGGCAATCTATGCAAAGACCACCACTATTTGAAAGTGATTGATTTTTATATTGGAAAAATCGATTCGAAACTTATGTGAAGTCAAAAGATCTAGATCTTTGGCATGTTATTACTAATGGTGATTTTTTACCTATTCAAAATAACCCCGAAACAAAGAAAGATGAAATCGTACCTTTTAAAAAACAAAATGATGATTTAAAAAGAAAACTTGCTAAAAATAATGAAGCAAAAATGGTTATTTATAATGCGCTACCACGTAAAGAGTACGAAAGGATCTTTATGTGTGAAACCGCAAAAGAAATTTGGAACTCTTTACTAATAACTCACCAAGGAAATAGTCAAGTCAAAGATAATAAGATAGATCTACTTGTTCAACAATATGAGCAATTCACGATTCCGGAAGAGGAATCAATTGATAATGCTTTTGCTAGATTTAACACTATCATCACAAGTTTAAAAGCATTTGATGAGAATTTTTCTAGTAAGAATTTTGTTAGGAAGTTTATTAGGGCTCTTCAGCCAAAATGACGAGCTAAAGTCACGGCTATTGAAGAGTCAAAGAATTTGTCAACATTGCAACTTGATGAATTAATTGGAAATTTAAAAGTCTACGAAGCAATTATAAAGAAGGATTCTGAAATGGTCAAAGGAAAACGAGAGCAAAGCAAGTCAATCGCCTTGAAAGCTAGAAAGGAATCTAGTATCGAAGATAGCTCATCTTCCGAAAGTGATGACGAAGAATACGCCATGGCCGTAAGAGATTTCAAGAAATTCTTCAAAAGGCGAGGAAGATTTGTAAGACAACCACATGATGAAAAGAAAACATCTCAAAAGAGTAAGGATGACAAGAACAACAAGAATGAAAGGAAATGTTTCAAGTGTGGTGATCCAAATCACCTTATTGGAAAATGTCCAATGATGACAAGAGATCGAAATCAAAGAGCATTTGTTGGAGGAGCTTGGAGTGATAGCGTTGAAGATGAGAAAGAAACGACAAAGGAAGAGAAGTGTCTTATGGCGAAGACATCAAATGAGGTACGTTCCGAAACAGAATATTTTAGTGATGAAAGTTTATCATTAGATGAAAAAGACCTAGATAATGAATATAATAGACTATGCAAATTAGGACAACTAGTAATGGCAAAAAACAAATCACTAAAATACATAAACAATCAATTGGAAAATGAAGTACTAGAACTAAAAATTAAAATACATCAACTTGAAAAAGGTAAACAAATTTTTGAAGAATGTAAATCATGTCAAGAGCTTAAAGGTGAAAACAAAATACTCAGGGACGAAATTCGTAAACTTGATAAATTCGAAAATAGTAGTCACTCACTTAGTAAAATAATAAGTATTCAAAGAGTATCCGGAGATAAAACCGGTTTAGGATTTAACTCAAATGAAGCTTCAACAAGCGAGATTAAAAATGTCAAATTCGAAAATGAACTTAATGAACAAAAACCTCTAAAATCTAATCCTAAGTATATACTTATTAATGATAGAAAAATACCTCTTGCCAACAATGAAGAAGTAAAAGCTTTTTGTAAACCGTCTTTAAAAAACGAAGTAGGATCTTCTAAACCTAAGACAAGATCTAAAACTCCACCACCTAGAAAACCAAATAATCCTCATCCTAGGTCTAAAACACCTCAACCAAGAAGAAACCAAAATAGGCAAAACTATAATAACAATAGTAATCAAATGTGGAACTACCAACAAAGCTACAATCCTTGGGGTATACTACCACCTTTCATGCATCCTAGTCAAATGTTAAACATGTTTGGACCAAAGAGGCAATGGGGACCGAATAGCTAGATAAACATTCCTTGAGGCAATCTTGAAGTTTTTCTCAACGTAGACTTTTTCAAAGTCTATATGTCATCTTGAAGATTTTGAAGATTTCTGTTGAAGACCACCGGGTATGCCATTCTTTCACAACTCATTGCCATGCTTAGATAAATATGCTTTGTTTGATTACGTTGTTTTTATAGATATAGCTTGCTATTTTCCTCTATTTGTTCGATCATATATATATATATATATATATATATATATATATATATATATATATATATATATATATATATATATATATATATATATATATATATATATATATATATATATATATATATATATATATATATATACATACTTGCACATAACCTAGATACGTCATTAGTTGACTTTCTAGAACTCCAGGAAATTGTTCGTTATCGAACCCTTTCCTTCCCCCTCGCGTTACTTTTGATCTTTTACGTTCAACACGAAATTCTATTATGTCCACTTCTATAAAACTCATGATGATGAAGGGATATGAGCCAAGTGGACTATTATCATGTAAGAACGCCTTCGCACGTGAACACTATGGATGAAACAAACTCCTTTCGCCGACTATATTCTATCTTTGTTATCATCTCTCAAACCTCACCTATCTACTCATCATTCACTCACATTTACACACACACACACACACACACACACACACACACACACACACACACACACACACACACACACACACACACATATATATATATATATATATATATATATATATATATATATATATATATATATATATATACACACACATATTCACATATTCCCAAACACACCTCAACCCCTTCATCAACTTAACACCTTGATTATTTTGTCCAAAATTGTCAAAGGAACATTTTAATTATCGATACGTTAATTAAAAATTGTTAAGTACTTCGTCATCGTGCCAATAAAAGCCTACATATTTTTAATATATTATTAATCTAAATATATACATATAAATATGTTTGCTCCAGAAATTAAAACCGCGAAAATTCAAAAATTTAAAGGGCGGCCCCCTTAATAATTAAGGGGACCGGCTTGTTATCGGGGGCGGTCCCCTTAATGTTTAAGGGGGCCGGCCATCTGATACTTTCAAATTCGTTTTCCACCTTAAATATTTTTCCAAACACTCCATTTGTTTTTTAATTTCTTTCCTCACCTCTGCTGAGTACGAACCAAAACAACCAAAATCATCAAAATCCTTCACCAAATCACCAATTCGGGGTTGTTTCGCAAGGGGCAAACGCTAACTAAACGTATAACAACATCTTTTGTAAGTTTTCCAACCTACATTTCATCACATTTCATTCAATTTGGTGTCTAATCAATAATTAGGTATTTTATTAAAATTTATTTTAATTCGAATTTTAGTGAGATAGAAGCTAGGAATTGAACAACCAAATGCTTCCCATAGGATTAGAATGACGTATTGCAACTCAAACTTAGTATAACACATCAATTTGTCAAAATCTTTAATCGCCCATAAACCCTTGTTGAATTTCATTTTTGAAAAGGCACATTGTTGATATAACTCTTAAAAACTAGTTAAAACTTACTACATTATATTAGTTCAATGTTGTAAACAATCAAAACATACTTCTCAATTCGTTATAAAATGGTTCATGAAGACAACATGGCGTTTGGTTCATGAACAAATTATAATTATATGTAGTTATTTGAAACTTAAAATTAGCTCATAAAATTTGTTATAACTATTAGAGTCAATAGATGTCGTCAAGATATATAATCAATATATATATATATATATATATATATATATATATATATATATATATATATATATATATATATATTGATGTTTTAGGTTATTTTAATCTAGTTAAGGGAGCGTTTGGTTTATCTTGAAAAAGATATTTTGAAAACCAAAATTCACATTTTAACCTTTTAAACATGTTTATGCTGAGTCAAACTCTTATGAAAAAGCAAGATATATAATCTAATATATATCTAGCCTTACTTCGAAATGAATTATGATATCATACTCTTTGACATCATATATTCTAAACGAGTTTAAAATCAAAATACAAGGAATATTGTGAAACTACTTCATATAATATTTTTTGGTCGAGGTAGAATTTCGTTTCACATATATTGCATATATATATATATATATATATATATATATATATATATATATATGATAGTTGTTTTTGTATTAATTTTATTTTTGTTGTTATATTGTTTAGGTGAAAATGCCTTAGACCACGGTTGGTGATGTCTCCAAAACCAAACAATACATTCCAAATGTTTCCTCTACTCCCGGCATGTCTCCTTCAGTTGCATGTTTCTATCATCCCATTGAAAATAGAAACATTCACGAAGGAAGATTGTCGATCCATCTTTCTATGACTCTGATCAAACCGAACGAATGTTCTCCGATATTCGTTTTGAATGTCTCTACCAAATCAACGAACCAATCATTCCTCGTTTTATCCTCGACTTCTATAGCCAAGTGACGGTGCAAACCGATCCCTATGGTCATCTCATTATTTCCTTCATGATCCAAAATCAATTCATCACTCTTACTCTTGCTCAATTTGGACAAATTCTTAGAATCCCATACAACGGCCAAGCCGTATTCTTAAATGAATGGGATCTTTCGTCTCTCGAAAGAAATCATCCTCAGGATGGCCCATACTATTCTGAGATTCCTAGTCCTGAAGGCATTCGTCAATTGCTTGAACTAGAACGTCGTACGACTAGTCGAGTAATCAAGTCGAAGAATGTCGATATTCATGCAAATCAAATCCTCCTCAAAGAGCTAAGCCACGATATGAAAAAGTGGGAAGAACTCATTCGCGAGAATGCGTTTGGTACTGGTGGTCACCGTGATCATGTCACGGCAAGCATTGCCCACATGTTATATTGTGTAGTTGCTGAAGAGAACTACAATTTGGCTTATCTTTTTGTTCAATCGAATCATGTCCGCCAAAAACACCCCAAATACCAATCTTCCTTACGGTATGTTCCTTACACGACTTTATCGTTATGTCATGGAACATTACCCACATCTTCAAAGAGATTACTACGTGCAAATCCTTCTTACTTTGAACCAACTTACTCTTGTTTGTACTCGTCGTTCTCGAAGTGACAAAGGAAAATCTCGTGTTTCTTTGTTTTCTAGGCCTCGTGGGTCTACATCTCATCGTGACGATGATGATGAGGAGGAGGAAAACACCTCACGTGTTAGTACTCCATCCCCCACGACCTTTGTTGATAATCTTTCTGATCTTGACGATACCGAGTATCAAGTTCCTCTTCCTCATGAACGTACCGATGAACTTCTCTTCACTCGTCAAACGTCCATTATCAATCGACAACAACAAATGCATGAAGAAATTCGAGGAGGATTCAAATCCGTTGGAAAGATGTTTAGGAAGATGATTGGGAAGAAGAAGAAGTAGATGATGTTGATGTATTGCTACTTATTATTATTATTCTCTATTAGACATTTGTATGGCTTGTTATTTGTCCGATTTATTCGGAAATACTTATGTTATCTCTTGTTTATTTCTTGGATGATGCTTAGACTTTAACTATTATCATGCTACTATCTTCATCATATTTTAATGCTATGCTATGTTTCTTTTAAAAGTGGAATATAATATGTTTGTTTGCATGCATAATTTGTTCATACACACACACACACACATATATATATATATATATATATATATATATATATATATATATATATATATATATATATATATATATATATATATATATATATATATATATATTTGTATATCATCATTCCTAGAGTATATACTTCTAATAGAGCTTGCTGGAAATACACACTTGAAAAATCACCCATTTCTGCAAATTTTGGGTTTCTGGTCGTCTGGGAAAACACCAGATGGGCGGCCCCCTTAATTCCCTAGGCGGTCCCCTTAATTATTAAGGGGGCCGGCCTACAATTAAGGGGACCGGCCATCTGGAACTGGGTTTACTGTTTTCTTTTGCGTCTTGTGAACTCTTTCTCTAGTATCAGCTACCATTTCCCATTTTAATCCAACTGATTTTAGAATCTCATTCAACCATTTCAAATACATACCTAAATCAACCATTTCCATACTATAAATTCCCTCCATAATCACCATTCTTCATCTCCTCATTCCTCATCTAAATCATCATGACTCCACCAAGCACCTCAAACTCCAAGGCCTCTAAGAAACAAAAGATTGTCATCATCCCTCCAAAACAACTCTTTATTGACTTAACAAATGAAGACAACAAAACCCCATCACCTCCACCTAAATGCTCATCTCCAAGTGCACCTAATGCACAATCCAAAACACCTTCCACTCATGGAACTTCCTCATCCTCCATACCCTCAACCTCATCAATCAATGACTACATCAATTCACACTTGTCACCACAAGTATCATCACCACATCCTACACAAGAACCTATCTCCACCCATCTTACCATCACCTCCACCTAAATGCTCATCTCCAAGTGCACCTAATGCACCATCCAAAACACCTTCCACTCATGGAACTTCCTCATCCTCCATACCCTCAACCTCATCAATCAATGACTACATCAATTCACACTTGTCACCACAAGTATCATCACCACATCCTACACAAGAACATATCTCCACCCATCTTACCATCTCACTTTCACCAATAACACCACTTGATGCTCATCTCTCATCTCCACCAATTACACCACCATTCTTTGTCAATCCCGTGCCTTGGAGGTTACTTGAATCCCATGGGCATACTTTTCTTTGTTGCATCCACAACCGAACCGTAATCTTTGGTCTTAGAGATGAAATTCAATATATGTTTTCATATATTGAACATTTGCTTACTAACCCACCACCACCACCAACTCCACCATCCTCTCCAATTATTCCTCCACCACAATTCTCACCCATTCCTCCACCATCACCATCATGCTCTCCAAATTAAGCATATGATATGCTTAATAAATAAAGCCTTTACCACCATTTTGCTTGCAAGCTCTATGAAGCCCATGTACTCTTTGCATGATGAAATATTATTCTAGTTGTTAGTTTATGTAATAGCTATCCTACTTGTAATCTTTATTATTGCTACTTGTATTGTTGTGTCATGACACAACTATTGCTTTAATATGAATGCTTACTTTCAAACATGCTTAATAATATTCTTATCACCTTATATATATTTGCATGCCTATACTTGTGCTTCTAATATTTTTGTTTTGCAAAGCATTCCACATCTCGTTCTCTTGGTGCCCCCAAACGAGGGGGAGTACACATCAAGGGGGAGATATCTTCCCGTCAAATTTTCACGTTTGAAAATTGTCGGCATAACCTTTTTGATTCTACAAAAAGGGGGAGAAGTAAATATAAACTCACTAAAATACTTGTTTAAAAACTAATTTTTGAGTTAATGAGTTTAAGTTTTGTAATCATCAAAAAGGGGGAGATTGTTGATATAAATAATGTTTAAAAATGTTATTAATATTTCTCAATAAACCTATGTTTTGATAATCACAAAACTCAAATCAAATTAAGTCAAGATTAAGACGTAAACAAGTATTTAGTAACAAACATTTACCTCTACATCTAATATCACTTAAGGTATGCATAAACTAAGCATCTTATGCATTACATGATCAAAGAAAACCTTGTCTTAAGACATAACATTTTATAAAATGATATTAACATTTTATATATATTTGTAAATCATTTTTGGTATTGTTATATTAAACTACAAAGATATGATTTCAAATTTCCAACCAAAAAGGGCAAATTTTATCCAGAAAAACTTTTCCAACGTTCAGTAGGGCGGCCCCCTTAATTATACTAGGCGGCCCCCTTAATCATTAAGGGGACCGCCCACTAATTAAGGGGACCGGCACGCTCCAGAACAATATTTTCTGGCCCTTTAAATACTGGATCATTCCACATATTTTTCTCACCTTTTTGCACTAAAAACTTTCTGATCCAACCTCCATTTCTATATCAAAAATCATTTGATCATATAATTCATAAGTCTTTGTTTCCAAGTGATCCAAAGCTTCATCTACTCAAGTGCAAGAAGAAGAACACTCCTCTACATCCATTTAATTGTAGTAGTGTTGTGATTAGATATTTTCATATTTTAGTAGTGTTAGATATTTGTAAAAGTGTTGTGAGAACTTGTTGATTGTAGAAACTAGGTGTGTTGTAAAGTAGTGTAGTAGTTGTGATTTAGTTGTGCATAGAAGAAGGTGTGAAGTTGACAAGGTGTGAAGTCTTGAAGAAGTTGTGAAGGTGTGAAGAAGGTGTGAAGTCTTGAAGAAGTTGTGAGATTGGTTCTAGCTACGATTAGAACTCGACATTTAGCTTAGTGTCGTTAACTCGTGTAAGCCAAGGTGTGTAAGGTTTCTCCACCATAAGGAGTTTGTTGACATAGTGAAGAAAACTCTCGAGTGTGGTACTCGGGGAGTGGAGTAGGGCAAGGAAGGTGTCCTTGTAGCCGAACCACTATAAATTCGCGTGTTGTGGTTTGATTTCTCTAACTCTATCTTTTCTTCATTCTATTTCAATACTTTCATTATTAGATTAGACTTGCTTATATTGGTTGTTACTTGAACTCACTTAAGATCGAATCGAAAGTTTTTATAAGCTACAAAATATTTTGGAAATAAATTTAAAAGGACGTAAAACTATTCAACCCCCCTTCTAGTTTTCCACATGTTTCACAAAGTTGATCATATTAAGTCTCCAACGATCTCTTAAATTCCACCCCAGAGAAGACTCTCCTCTTCATCAACCCACAGATGAACATCCAGTAGGTTTCCTCAAATATGATGCTAAGAGTATGAGCGAGATAATATTTGGCATGGACATTCCCATAGCTCTACTTACTCGTGATATTCTCACTGCACCTCATTATGGGGACTACATCAAAATTCTGAAGGAAAGTCGGGAAGCATCTGCTAATGAGCCCTCTTGTCCACCAAGTCTGAAAGAACCTCATCTAAGAAACGCAAGGGTGTAACAACCTCAGCTGTGTCTTCTGAAGGTACTAAACGGGTGAAACGCACCACAGGGGGAAAAAGACCCAGCACCAAGAATATCCCACCAAGTGTTAATGACCCTAAAGTTGCACCTAGCACCACACAATTGCCTCTTACTGAAGAAGAACTGGTTCAAATGGCAACTGCAGAAAGTTTGAAGGATGTGTACATGCCACCTATTCCTCCAGTCAGTGGTGTCAACATCAAAGAACCTGTGTCAGACAAAACGTTACAACTCCAGCATGTGGGAGGAAAAGGCAAGGATGTTGCCAAGGAAGAACTGGCTGCACACACTTTGTTGAAAATATCATCTCCTGCCTCCAAATCCACCAGCTCCAAGTATATCCTCAAAAGACGATCTCCGACATCCTCATCTGCCAAAGTGTCCCCTGAAAAAGCATCATCACCTAGTCTAGAGCAACCTGCTAACTCAAGTGGCTCAGAGACTGATACCAGCTCAGCACTCAAGGGTGATGACGTCAACTTAGCTGCTCAAGATGTCACCAGTAACAAACCTGTGCAGGATAAAGCTGTTGAGTCTGAAACACCAATTGACCCACTCCATGACGAGTTTGTATCTACTGCTTATCCCGATTTACAAGGTAATCTCAAACTCAAGACCGATGATCCTAAGCTTGCAGTGGAACCTGACAGCTCTACCGGAACTCTGGCATCATTTAAGAACCTTGACACTTTTGGAGATCAATTCCTAGTGGATAAGCCTGATGCTGCTGAAGGTGACAAGTCTGGTGATGAGCGAGAAGAAGTTGTTTCGATGGTTGATGTGCCTATACAGCAAGACATTTCCACCATTCCTACCAGGTCTACACCAACTCCTACTGTGGCTACTGACGACACAGACACCACTCAAGCCGCTGCAACTCAAGAGAAAGTCACAGAATCCGCCACGATCTCAACTCCTTCCACCACTGAGAAGAAATTGGATCTGGATAAATTAGCTAGCATCACAGCTGATATTGTTCAAGATAATCTCACCATCCATGAGAAGTTGGAAAAGCATGCTTTAGTAATGCAAAAAATAGTGAATCTCGATCTGCCTAAAACAATCACTAATCACGGCAGCATATTGTACAAGTTAGAGCATCTAGATCTCGAACAATAAGTATCTCAGGCAATCAATGAACAAGTCGCTGAAGCTGTTAGCATCGCTCTTGAAGCTCCCCTCAGATCCAGATTCAAAGACCTGCCCATCAATGATATGAAAGTAATTCTGCAGCACAGCATGTACAAAAAAGGTCAACATACAGGACATGAGGCACATGTCAAATTTTATAAAGCATTAGAAGCCTCTATAAGACAGATGATGCTGAGGAACACGCCAGAGACATGGAAATAGAAAGAAAGAGAAAACAGAGGCGTCAGGGTCATCCCAGGCCCCCATCGGGATCACCTCCATAACCTCCTCCACCTGCTGGGGCATCTGGTCCAACAGGCACTTTTTCTCTACCTGGTGGTTCTCAAGCTCCTACTAGGCCATCACAACCCACCTCATCATCAAAGAAACAACAAACTGACAAATCCTCTAAGAAAGCACCATCCAAACAGGCCAAGCATGTCAAGTATGCTGCATGGACCACCATTGACGCTGGCACGACTTCTCTTGCATCTCCTGTCAAAGATGATAATGTCTTCAATGAAGAATCATTCATTCCACAGCCTACTGACTCTTTTGATGATGATGAAGATGATGCATCCACGACTCATATTCCACAAAAGCAGTGGTGGAAATCATTCACCCGTAGTGACTCTACTGATCCACCACCTATTCTACTATCTAGAGAAGATAAAGAGTCGTGGTGGAAACCTGATGATGAGCAGTCACACTCACTGATGAGTGTGTAAATACTCATCATTTCTGTTACATTTAAACTGCAAAAATATATGAAAACACACAAGAATGCCCTAAAATACATAAAATATCCCTGGATTGTGTTTTTATACAAAAGGATTGAAAGCTGATGAAAAATAACACATTTTACATAATTTACAATTTCAGTCCCTAAACTTTGAAAAATTGGCAAAACTAGTCCCTGGTAAATCAAAACATAAAAATATCATCAAAGGTCCTTAGGGATTCATAAGTTGTCAAGTATAGTCCTTTAAAGTTAAAAATTGCAAAATGACAACTTTAGTCCCTCAAGTTTGAAAAATGTCAAAAATAGTCCTTAAGGTTTTGTAAATGGAAAAATATGAAAAATAAACCTTGCACTATTATTAAATGACAAAATTGGTCCTTATGATAACTTTTGAGAAATTACAACATCAACCCTTCAACTTTCAGAAAATTACAGGTTTGGTCCTTAGAGTTTGAGGAATTGGCAGAAAAGGTCCCTGGGTATTAAAAATGGAAAAATCACATCTTTGGTCCTTGGGTTATTCATAAATAACAATATTGGTCCTTATAATTGCTTTGGGAAAGTGGCAAAAATCAGCCCTCAACTTTCACTAAATTACAAATTTAGTCCTTGTGTAGCCATAAACCATCCGGACCCTTATTTTTATTATTAAACCTAAAACAAATCCAATCCAAAACCATTACCCAGCCCACCCCTTTCTTTTCCTAGGCCCAAACCAAGCCCAGTCCACACCCTTTTTAAATAAAATGGGGGTTTGACCCCGTTGACCCTTCTTCCCCAATACCACCACCACTGCTCACTCACCTCACCCCCAACCTCCTTCTCCAATACCACCATGGTATTTTACCACCTCACCACACCACCTGTCCACTTCCACCTCACCTCCCAACATCATCATTCCACCCCAATATGCATTTAATGCATTCTCACCACTCAACACTCCATCCATGGCTAAAAGCCTGTTTTTGCTACTAAACCCACAACTTGGCCACTAAACCTTTCCAATCTTGTCCCCTCCACCTCCTAGTACCACCAAAATTCCTTAATTGTTCTAAAACTGCTCCGATTCCACGTGTGAAGATTTGGTGCCAAAACAGATTTAAACGGTTTGGATGAGTTTGACTCATCCAATGGTTGAATTGAGAAGTGGGAAAGTGTCAGAAGGTTGCAAGGAGCCCTAAAGGTCAATAAATATCAAGAAGGAAGCTGTGTGGATTGCTATCTATTTTAATTTTAATTTATGTATGTCGAATAGTTAAGCTTTTCAATTTCCAGTGTAACTTAAGCTCCCAAGTTTGAAATTCAGTGTTCTAAGTGTATTGTAAAACTCTCTTTAATAATAAATTCCATGTTTATGTATGAATTCAGTTTTATGCAATTTTCAAAGTTCCAAAATCTCATTCTGCTTTAGTGTTGTTCTTAGTTGATGATTACAGACTTAAATAAGCTCATATAAGCTCCTATAAAGCTTACAAAAGCTTTTAGTAACTTACAATTAAGTGTAGCCTAAAAATTCCACAAATACAAAATCAGTCAACTAAAGTCAACTATGCAAATTTTGGTTTGAATTCTGGATTGAGAGGTGAAATGGAAGCATGGAAAGCTTGGGAAACATGGTTTTAGTACCCTGTGGAGGGTGTTAGGTTGTTCATTTGGTTCTCAGTTTCTTGGTCATGCTTGGATTTCAAGTAAGATTTTTGTACTCATTTTTCTTACATTAGGTACTTAGAGTAATTAGTGTATTTTGTTGTTTATTTATACATATTTGAGTTTGTTTTAGCTTATTATACAGTAATTAAGCAAGATTATGGTTTAGATTGGTGTTTAGCTTCTAAAATCAGTAAAACAGCCCATTTATGGGTTGTTTGGATCAGCTGAGTTCAAGGCCTCAGAGGGTTTTTTGGTTATTATTGTTGTTTAAAATCTTTGTCATTAGGTTAATAGACATCAAACCAACCATAAAAACTAAGGTTTATTAGAGAAATAGTCAAAATCACTAAAATAACACCTCACAGTTAACTGTGTGGTGTTTTGAGTATTATAAACCCTCACCTAAGCTTATTACCAGTAGATTAAGCCTAAATTAGCTTTACTTAAGCTTATTATAACATATATAATCATCTAGGATCAAGCAAAGTTCAAATAAGTCAACTGAGCTAATAATTAGAAAAAGTCAAAAAGTGCTTATGTAGAAAATCTCATAAATGGCATGAATATTTGTGATTTTTGTGTTATGATCTAGGGTTTGAAACTTGTTGTGTGTGTAACCTACCAGCTTAACTTGAGTATCTTGCATCTATTTCATTTTTGTGATTTTTATTGAGCAAGTTATACCCAACCAAAAACACTTGCTGGGCAAGATGATGCCCTGCTACACAGACCATCACCACCACTGTGGTGGTTGATTGTGACCACCACAGTGGTCCCACAAGCTTCAATTTTGGTCCTTACAACCCCTCCTACAAGGGTTCAATATTTGACCCTTTATCTGACTTGTGCATCAGTGGACCCCACTTAATTTGGCCTCTTAAATTTGTCCCAATTGTGTCTCAGATTCAAAATAAGCAAGTGCTTATTTTGGATTCCTAGCTTATTTGGCCAACTTATTTAAGTAACTCTTGCTTATTATCATCCACACAACATAATTGTACCAGTTTTTACCCTTATGGAACCCACATAAGTCCATTTGTGCTTAATTCCTTCTTTGGTCAAACTTGGTCAACTGTTTGGTCTAATAAGCACTCACAGTGCTTATTCTGGGTTTCTAAATTAGTTTTCTTTGTAAAAGTTACATAATTTAAGTATTTTAATAGTTTTGTAAAAGAAAAACCATAAAAAACCAAACTTAATTATAGTGATAGCTTCTATTTAATAGAAATTATCTATTTAATTTTATTTTTAGCTTATTTATAAGCACTTCTGCTATTTTATATTTTTATTAAATCTCTTTTATATTAAAGTAGTTTTATAAATTTTTTCAGATTTTTCTTTTGTCATCTAGTGGTTTTTAGATTTAATATTAATTTAATTAATTATTAATCAATAAATAAGAATTAAATAGCATAATTATATTTTATAAAGTACCACCTAGTTTTTAGAATTTTTCTAGCTTTTATATAAGGTAAAACATTTTTATAAATTTTTCTAGATTTTATACTGTTCATTTTCTATTTTTATAATATAATTAGTCTAATTGATAGTTAATAAATAAATAATAATTAGTAAATTAGTCTAAAAATACATAAAATAAAATTTTTAAAATTTTTTAGGATTCCTGTGATGGTTAATTAGATTTATAAAAAATTTCTTAATTATCTAAGTCTTTTTAGTATTTTTAATAATTTAAAACAATATAATTAGTTAAATAATAATTAATTAATAATAATTAGATAAATAGTGTGAAAAATATAATTTTAGTTTTAAAATAAGTTTTATAATATTTTAAACTTTTAGAAATTATAATTTTATATTTCTAGACTTATTTTACATTTTCATAATTATTAGTGAATTATTAAATAATTAATAATAGTTATTAAATAAAAATAATTTTAAATAAATTAGTAATTATAAAATAAATATTTTAAATTTATTTAATTTGCATTTAAGCCCCTATTGCTTGCAAACTCCTACTACAGTTAAAGTTGTTTTTGTTTACGTTTAAATATTAAACGTTTACGTTTTCCAGTTCCTTTTCACTATTACTTATCTGATTTCACGTATTAGTTGATATAGCTTATTAAAGCTATTCATACTTATATTTCAGTAGTACAATCACTTAAACCCTTTTCCTGTTCAATTCACCTGATCTCGAAGTCGTTTTATTTCAGATTTCACGCCTCGTTGGGATTTAACGATCCGGGGAAACACTAAACTTCACGGAGTATTGGTTTAGACTATTTGACTTGTTGACCATTACTTGGTTAATATTTTTTGACTGTATGAGGCCAATCAAAATTTGGCGCCGCTGCCGAGGAGGTGTGTGATTCCTCCCGAACCATCACTTATTTATCACACAAGCTAACCACTTGTGAATGATTAACCGTAATATCTAAATGGAGCCCGGGAGAAACTAGCAATGTTAATCCGTGGGAGTTAAGTACAGAAAAAGTACGTGAGTACAGAAAAGTACATCCCCGGGTCGTTATGTCCCAACGAGGTGTGAACGTGATAGTACCATGACTTGTAATGTGTTGAAATAATATGTATATAGAAAAATGGGAATCCGATTGACTAACACTAGGAATGTGAATAGTAAATAGCTCTGTCACAGCTACGTCAATAAAAACGTACAATCAGAAACCCTAAAATATTAAAGGATATACAAACGTACGTTTAGGTTTAAATAAACGTAAACGTAACGAATAAAACAAAACTTTCCCAAAGAGGGAATTTGCATGCCTTAGCGGTTTAAATGCAAATTAAAAAGAAATAAAAGAAATAACTATATTTACAAAGTTATTATTATAGTACAAAAACCTAGAAAACTAAAACGCGTACGTAAACGTTTAAATAAACGTCTACGTACAAAATAAAAATGAATACCGTCCAATATAAGTCCCACAAATGTGAAAATTACATTTTTGGAATCCTAAAAGAATAAGAAAATTATTAGAAAATTAAAACTTATTTTTATACTATGTACTTAATTATTATTAATTAAAACCTATTATTTACTATTTAATAATTAATTAAAAATAAGAAAAATAGAAAATAAGCCTAAATAAATAAAATAAAAACTTAGAAAAGTCTAAACTAATATAAAAGAATTTCTGAAACTAAAATTATATTTATTATACACTTATTCTATTTATTATTAATTATTAACTATTATAAAGTAATAAAAAAGTATAACTGAATTATTATAAATAGTAAACAGTAAAAGAAAAATCTAAAACTTTTTACATAATTATAAATAAAATAAAAGAACCTAGGAAAAATATAAAAATGATAGCTTATTTACAGAAATAAGCCAATAAGCTAAAGCTCCTAAATAGAAGCTATCACTTATAAGCAAAAGGTGGTTCTTTTTGGCTTTTCTGGTTTCTGGATTATTTAGATACTTATATTATACATGTTTAAGTAAAATGGAACTGTACAACACCAAATTAAGCCAACTGTGAGCTTATGTAATGAGACAGTTAAGCTAAAAGCTTAACAGTCTCATCAAAGCTTGTAATAAGCTCAAAAATAAGCCACAGTGGAAAATAAAGATTAAGTATGGAAAGTATGTATAATGGACATGTGTGAATGAAAAATGAAGTATGCAAACATCAAAATAAGCAGATTCCAAGGCTTATGGCTTATCAGTTAACCTATTAAGCTCACAGTGAAGCCAAAGCTTGGAATAAGCTTTGAAAAGGTAAATAAAGGAAAAAGAATGATTTGAACAAGTTTTATGAACATTTTGAACAAGGATTTATGCACTGGAATAAGCCAATAAGCTCAGATAAGCAAATAAACTTTTCCATTTAAGCACAAATACAAACAACCCTGCAGCTTTAAATAATGATAAATTAAGCTCATTGAATAAGCTTGAAAGTACCAAATAAGTATTTGAGCAGCTAGCAAGGTTGGAGGGCTTTCCAAAAAGCTCAAGCTCATACTGTGGGACCCACAGATGAGCTTTTGAGGAGCTTGTGAAAGTAGTACCATTTCACTGAGTATGCATATCACTCAGCATACTCAGGAAAGTGGACAAACAATAAGCTATCCCCAAGCTTATTAAATAAGCTTGGACATGGAAACAAAGAGCTGGAACCTTGAGTTTGGTGGATTGGCTTCTCAAAAAGCCAATCCACATAAGATAGGGACCACTCAGTAGCTTATTATGAGCTTATGAAGTAGCACTGAGTTCACTGGATTCCCAGCAAACTCAGGAAAAGTGACAAGTAAAAGCTACTTGCAGCCCTAACAGATGGGCTGCAAGGTGAAGTTAAGGCACAGGATCCAAGATATGGGTAGATAAGCTCCAACTGGAACTAAACTACTCAAGCTTTAGATCAAAATTGAGCTTGTTATGAGCTTGTGAAAATTCAATCAACACACTGTGTACTCAGTGAGTTGTGTGAGTGATGCAAACAAATAAGCTCAAGGTACTTATCAAGTGAGCTTGAGAGAGCTCAATCAGTACTGAGCTATTGAGATTGATGGGTTATCTTTATGAAAAGCCAATCCACCAAACTCAAACTCAATAGGGAACTTTTCTAAAGCTGTTGAAAAACACTCAACCACACAGTTTGCTACTGTGTGGTGAGGTGTGAGTGACAAAAAAGGTGGTGTGATAGGGTGGCTAAATTAAGCAGATAAGGTAAAAATAAGCATAGAAATAAACACATGGCTAATAGGGCTTCTACAAATAACAACAAACATGGCCACAAGTCCAATAATCAACAAGCTGAAGGCTTGTGAGTTTGGGCTTGTGGCCAGGATACAGGCCAAAAACATGCCTAAGTAAGCATTAAAATAAGCACAAAAACAGTAAAACTAAAAATCATAAAATTTACTGATAGACATATAAGCAACAAAATAATGAAACCCTAAAAGCTTAAGTCTATAACTTAAATATAAAGACACAAGAAATTAAGACATTTAATAAAAAACCTGCAAATATGAAAATATTGACTTTTACAAGAAATCAAAAGTTTGACCAAAGTGAAATTAGAAGCTAATCTATGGACAGATTATGCTATGTTAAGCTATAATAAAGATAAATTAAGCTAAATAAACAAAAGTTATACTAGTAATGAGAATTTAGCTACATAATCTAAAACAGACATGAAATTAAAAGAGATTGAAAATTATTTTGACTGTAACTTAAATAAAATATGGAAAAGACAACTGAACTGAGCTAATGGACCAAAAGCAATACACAATCAAACAAGAACAATACTATTAGCATCCATTAACACAGATTAGACAGCAATCAAATAGTGAACTATGAAATAAATTAGAAGTTGAATATGTCTGTTAGAGACATAATCACTGAGCCTAAAGGGTTGTAAAGCCCTCCAATAACCCATTAATCATGCAGGAACAAAAATACACAATTCAAACAACCTCACAGTCCTAAATCTAAACAGATCCAAACAGTCCCTTAAATCTACACTTGTCACATGAATTTTTAAGGTTTTCAATAAATCTGCCTAAGAAACTGATTCCACACATTAATTACACTACATAAAAACTAAATAAACAAGAAAACAGTAAGATCAAAGCAGAACAAAGACAGGAATTGAAAAATGCAAAAATTGGAAAATTTGCTTACAAGTTGATCCTGCTGATACTTTGGAAACCAAGGACCCAACCATAACCTATAGCCCCCCATGAGGCACTACAACCAATGGCCATCCATAATAGCCATGCTCAAAGCAGATTCACCATGATCACAACTTCTTTTTTTATTTAATTTTCTATTTTCTTTATTTTTTTTACTAATATTGAAATTTAAAGGATCATTGCTGTTTTCATTTATCTAAAAGCTCATTGAGCTTTATCAGGAGCTTAAGTTTGTTTATTGAGTCCAAATGATCAACTACAATCCACTAAGAACAGGAACTGACTTGAAAATTAAATGAGATTAAACTAAAACATGAATTTTAAAGAAACTTGCATTAAACTGGAATCAAAAGGTTCATTATACTACTGGAAAGTTGAAAACAACATTTACACTAAGAAAACAGTAAATGGTTTACACTACGAAAGCAATTGTAAATTTAAATTACACTATGACAAATGGCTATTCCAAAAGTGCTTGTTCTCATCTCCTTCTCTTCTCTTTTATAACCTTCTGTGTTCCCACCATCTTCTTGGTCAAATCCCACCAACAATCTCAGCCTTTGATTAAACAGAAGTCATCCTAGCCATTTAAATGTATTTTGGCGCCAAAAGTCCTAGGATAACTTGTAGCAGTTTTCTGAGCAATTAATGCTTCTTGTTGTAATGTGGAGGTGGAGGTGGACAAGTTAGATAGTTTTGGTGGCCAAGTGGTGATACTTTTGAGCAAAACAGGGGTATGTGAGGTGAGAGTTGTATCGACTTGGTGGGAATGCAGTTTTATTTGTGGGCTAGGTTGTAGGGGTGTAGGGGATGAGCTGGGGATAGTAGGTGATGAGGTGGGGGTTGGAGGACAGGTGTGGTGGTGGTTTTGATAAACCACTGAGGTGGTAGGAGTAGCAGTGATGTGGGAGGGAAAAGAGAAAGGTAAACAGTAAAGGTGGTTTTGATTTTTTTTGGACCCGGTTTTATTTATTTTTACATTGGGCAAATGTTTGATGGGCTGGGGGTGTTGGTTTGTTTTTGTTATTGGATTTGGATTTAGGGATAAATGTGGATCCGATTGGTTTTGTAATGATAAAAAGCCCAAGGACCATTCTTGTAAAATCTAAAATCTTGGAGGACTAAACCTGCAATGTTTACAAAGTATTCACAAGGACTAAATTTGTCAAGTTAGATAAAACCAAAGGACCTAATATTCATTTATTACAATTTAAAATACCCCGGGGACCATTTATGTAATTTTCCAAAGTTTAGGGGGTTAAATTGTAATTTCCTCAAAGTTATCAAAAAGAGTTCCAAATTGTCATTCATGTATAGTATAAGGGTATTTTGTGTTAATTTTCAAGTTTTGAATACCCAGGGACCATTTTTGCCAATTTTGTAACTTGAGGGGTAAAAGTTACTAAGTTGTGTAAACTTTTATCCAGGGATGTTTTGTGAACATTTTTGGTTTCCCAAGGACTTAAGTTGACTTTTTACTTATTTTAAAACTTCAGGGACTAGTTTTGACAAATTGTGAAACTTGAGGGACTGAAACTGTCAATTATGCAAACTTTGTACGTTTTTCATCTGTTTTTGCATATTTTGCATTTGAAACATATAAAACACACTTTTAAGATATTTTAAGTATTTTGATGCATATTTGAGTATTTTTGGATGTTTTGGCAGCTCAGATTGGTATGAAATGATGAGTATTTAGACACTCATCAGTGTGCTACGTATTACGATTTTTTGAAGTATTTGTGAGTTTGAATTTATTCACCTTTGTTATATATCATCTTTGTCCATATTTCTATATTATCTTATAAAAATAAAAATCCAAAAAGATTTTTCTTTTCTATTTTTAATTTCCCGTCACTCTAAGTATTCTTAGAGTCGTCTCTAGTGCATGCGCACTCGTTCTTCTAGGTCAACAAGCCCTTTCCGTGAGCTTGTCAGAATTCCTCGAAGACGTCGTAGACGTTCTGCCCCAACAGCCGTATCTGAGATACGTGTTGTTTCCCCAAACAAAGTTATCATGGAGGAAGACCGTTCGATGAATGAGCTTCTCCAAGCACCCATTGAGGGTTACGGAGACGCTATTGTTGTCCCAGCTATTGTGGCTGAATACTTTGAGCTCAAAACCGGGTTACTAGATTTAGTAACCTCAAGCCAATTTTATGGTTTTGAGAGGGATGATCCTCATGCTCATATTTGATGGTTTAATAAAATTACCTCTACCATCAAATACAAGAACGTCCCTTCCGAAGCAGTCAAACTTCTTTTATTCCCATTTTCTCTTGAGGGGGCAGCCCGGATTTGGCTGGAAAAACAACCTCCTCGTTCAATAACATCATGGGAGGATTTAGTTACCAAATTTGTAAATGAATTTTTTCCCCCGTCCAGAACGACAAGTCTTTAAAATGAAATCATCAAATTTACTCAAAGGTTTGATGAATCGTTTGGTGACGCATGGGATCGTTTCAAAGAATTGCTTCGTCGATGTCCTCATCATGGTTTCACAGAATTAATGCAAATTGACACGTTTTATAATGGTGTGAGTCAATCTGATCAATATTCTCTCAATGCCTCCGCGGGAGGTAATTTTTTGAGCAAAACCACAAAAGAAGCTTTAGAAATCATTGAAAATAAGTCCAAGGTCCGCACTACACGCACAAAGCCATATAACTCCCAAGTGAGTGTTGGTCCTTCTACTTCATCACCCGTGAGTACTTCTAGCACCGATGCTAAGATAGACAAACTCACGGACGCCATTCAAGCTTTGGTTCTCTCAAACCAGAAAAAAGTCACTTTCACACAAAATCCTTCACATGCTGAAGTAAAAAAGTGGAAGTTTGTGTCACTTGTGGTGGCCCACATGCTTACTACAATTGTACTGCCACCGATGGTAGTCCTTTTGAAGCCAATGCCTTAGCCGGTACTACAAATCAGGGAGGTAATCAATACCGTCCTCAAATGGAACCAAGTTACCGTGCTAACACATATATGGGACCACCCGGGTTTAATCCAAACCCAAATTTGCAAAATCGAAACCAGAACCAACCACGAATGAACCAAGGTTATCAAAACCAAGGGAATTTCCATCCTGGACAGAATCAAGGTTTCCACAATCAAGGAAACTTTAACAGAAACAATTTCAACCCGGGAAATCATTTTCAGGGAAATGGTAATCCAAATCAAGGAAATTTTCAACCACAACAGGGTTATAATCAAAATAACCGAGTCTAAAATTTCCCCAACCAAACACAAGCCATTCTCCCAGCTCCACAACCATCATCCGATGAGTTGTTAAAGCAGTTCATGAAAACTCAAGAAGAGACAAACAGGTTGTTGGTCAGCCAGATTTCTGAAATCAAGAAATCTTTAAATGAACAACCCTCAGGCTCTGGAAAACTTCCGAGCAACACGATCGCAAACCCGAGGGGCGATGCAAAGGCGATCACAACCAAGAGCGGAGTTTCATATGATGGACCCACTGTTCCCACTACCACTTCTTCTCCTTCTCCCAAGGTAGTGGAAAATGAAGCCGAGGTAAATAAGGACGAAGTACTTCCTACTCATAAGGGAGGTACCCAAGACGTCCCACCTCATGTTGTCCCGAAACCCAAACCAAAACCTAGAGTTGTTTTTGAACCAAATGATATCCCAGTTGAAACATCTAAGTCCAAACCTTCTACCTCCTCTATTCCTTACCCCTCACGCTTGAGTGAGCAAAAGCTCCGTGAAAAAGCTAGTCACCAGATGGATAAATTCTTTCAAATCTTCCAAGATTTGCATTTTGACATTAGCTTTGCGGATGCTATTATTCTGATGCCAAAATTTGCATCAACAATCAAACACTTGTTAAGCAACAAGGAGAAACTGTTTGAAATGGCAAAGACTCCCTTGAATGAGAACTGTTCAGCAGTTCTTTTAAAGAAGCTTCCCGAGAAGCTGGGAGATCCTGGAAAATTTCTAATACCATGTGTATTTCCGGGAATGGTTGATTGCTGTGCCTTGGCCGATCTTGGTGCAAGTATCAACCTAATGCCATATTCAGTTTGGAAGAAACTTTCTCTTCCTGATCTTACTCCTACCTGCATGACTTTAGAGCTTGCAGATCGATCGATATCTCGTCCTCTCGGCATTGCTGAGGACGTGTTTGTGAAGGTAGGAGAGTTCCATCTCCCCGCTGACTTTGTAGTGGTTGATTTCGATGCTGATCAAAGGGTCCCTCTCATTGTTGGGAGGGGTTTCCTTAGAACGGGCCGTGCTCTTATCGATGTATTTGAGCAAGAAATCACTCTGCGTGTGGGTAATGAAGCCGTTACATTTAACCTCGATCAAACCTCGAGGTACTCCTCTAATTATGATTCTGAAGCAGTTAATCAAATAGATATCATCGACATTGCTTCAGAGGAGTACTCTCAAGAGTTTCTTGGTTATTCTCATAATTCTGTGAGTGGGGATTCCACTCCATCATCTGAACCTATCATTTCCGACTCTTCCCCTTCCCTCACTCCGTTTGAGGGAAGTGATTTCCTTTTGGAAGAGGTCGAGGCTTTTCTCAAAAGTGATTCAGTTCCATCGGGAATTGATAACACTGAGATTGATCTGGAGGGAGATATTCTTCTCCTTGAGAGATTGCTAAACCAAGACCATTCTCCTCCACTCCCTCCCGTACAACTTCATAATCAGGAAATCAAATATGTTGAGAAAACTGATGATTTTCCTAAGGTCGAGCTCAAGGACTTACCTCCTCATCTTGAATACGCATTTTTGGAGGGTGATGATAAATTGCCCGTCATTATTGCTAAAGGTTTGAGTGATGAGGAAAAGGTTGCTCTCATAAAGGTCTTGAAGTCACACAAGCAAGCAATTGCTTGGAAACTCTCCGATATTAAGGGTATTAACCCAGATTTTTGTACACACAAAATCTTGATGGAGGATGACTTCAAGCCTGCAGTGCAATATCAAAGAAGGGTGAATCCAAAAATCCATGATGTGATTAAACAAGAGGTTCTTAAACTTCTTGATGCAGGATTGATTTACCCTATCTCTGACAGTCCATGGGTTAGTCCCATTCATTGCGTTCCAAAAAAGGGTGGCATTACTGTTGTCACTAATGAGGAAAATGAGTTGATTCCAACTCGGCTGGTTACCGGATGGCGTGTTTGCATTGACTATCGTAAGTTAAATGACGCCACCCGCAAAGACCACTTTCTGCCCTTTATGAGGAAAAGTGACGCCACCCGTAAGGAAACAATAGTATTGCTGCCCTTTATGGATCAGATGCTTGAGAGATTAGCAGGGAACGAGTACTATTGTTTCCTTGATGGTTTCTCAGGATACTTTCAAATCCCCATTGATCCATCGGATCAAGAAAAGACTACCTTTACATGCCCTTATGGAACCTTTGCTTATAAACGTATGCCTTTTGGCTTATGTAATGCTCCAGGTACGTTCCAGAGGTGCATGATGGCCATATTTACCGACATGATCGGTAAAACCATGGAGGTCTTTATGGATGACTTCTCGGTCATTGGGGATTCATTCCAAACATGTCTCACCAATTTAGAAAAAATGTTGAAAAGGTGTGAAGACACCAATCTATGTCTAAATTGGGAAAAGAGTCACTTTATGGTCAAAGAGGGCATTGTCCTCGGCCATAAGATTTCCAAGAATGGGATTGAGGTTGACAGAGCTAAGGTTGATGTCATTGCTAAACTGCCTCACCCTACTACCGTCAAAGGTATTAGGAGTTTCTTGGGTCATGCCGGTTTCTATCGTCGATTCATACAAGATTTTTCTAAAATCTCACGGCCTATGACTCATCTCCTTGAAAAGGATACTCCTTTTATCTTCTCACCAGAGTGCATCGAAGCTTTTGAAACATTAAAGAAAAAGCTTACTGAGGCACCCATTCTTATTGCCCCCGACTGGGATTTACCCTTTGAGCTTATGTGCGATGCAAGTGATTTTGCTATCGGTGCAGTCTTGGGGCAACGCAAAACGAAACACTTTCAGCCTATCCACTACGCAAGCAAAACTATGAACGAAGCTCAAACTCATTACACCACTACAGAAAAAGAATTATTAGCCGTGGTGTATGCTTTTGAGAAATTTCGGACATACTTAATCTTGACTAAAAGCGTAGTGTATACGGATCACTCGGCTCTAAAATATCTATTTGCAAAACAAGGTGCAAAGCCGAGATTGCTCCGTTGGGTTCTCCTCCTCCAAGAATTTGATATCATTATTCATGATAAAAAAGGAGCTGAGAACCTGGCTGCCGATCATTTGTCCCGATTAGAGAACCCTCATCAAGATGTGTATGAGAAAAAGGAAATAAATGAAACATTTCCTCTCGAAACACTCAATGCGGTTGCTTTTCGTGGAGATTCTACTACCCCATGGTTTGCCGACTTCGCAAATTACCATGCGGGTAACTTTGTTGTGAAAGGGATGTCAACCCAACAGAAGAATAAATTCTTTAAGGATGTTAAACATTACCTCTGGGATGACCCCTACTTATTTAAAATCTGTGTGGATCAAGTCATCCGACGGTGTGTATATGGACAGGAAGCCACTGAGATTCTCAAAGCTTGCCATGCTGGACCCACTGGGGGACATCATAGTCCCAATTACACCGCCAAAAAGGTGTTTGATTCCGGATTCTTCTGGCCCACAATTTATAAAGATGCCCAGGATCTCATTAAAACCTGTGACGCTTGTCAACGTCATGGAAACATTTCACAAGAAATGAGATGCCGCAAAATGCTATTCAAGTCTGTGAGATATTTGATATATGGGGCATTGACTTTATGGGGCCATTCCCATCATCTAGAGGAAACAAATACATACTTGTGGCTGTTGATTATTTATCAAAGTGGGTTGAAGCGAAAGCTTTACCCACGAATGATGCCCGAGTTGTAGTGAAATTCCTGAAATCTCTTTTTGCCTGTTTTGGAACCCCACGTGCTATCATAAGTGATCGTGGTACGCATTTCTGCAATGACAAATTTGACAAAGTCATGCAAAAGTATGGTGTGACTCACCGTCTTTCTACTGCGTATCACCCACTAACAAGTGGGCAAGTGGAGGTTTCAAACCGTGGTATCAAAAGGATACTTGAGAGGACTGTTGGTGAAAACCGTGCTGCCTGGTCGGATAAATTAGATGACGCATTATGGGCTTTTCGTACAGCTTATAAAACACCCATAGGGTGTACACCTTACAAGCTTGTGTATGGAAAGACATGTCATTTACCGATGGAAC
The DNA here is from genome assembly GCA_030686995.1 of Artemisia argyi. NCBI lineage: Eukaryota > Viridiplantae > Streptophyta > Magnoliopsida > Asterales > Asteraceae > Artemisia > Artemisia argyi. Next base: position 268,702 of record JARVZY010012386.1, on the reverse strand, counting down.
TTGAGCACAAAGCCTACTGGGCATTGAAACATGCCAACTTTGACCTCAAAACTGCGGGTGATCACAGAAAAGTTCAAATGAATGAATTAAATGAACTACGTGATCAGGCTTACGAGAACTCTTTAATCTATAAAGAAAAAACAAAGAGAATTCATGACTCAAAAATAAAGAACCGCGTTTTTAAGGTTGGTGATCGAGTACTTCTCTTTAATTCTAGATTAAAGATCTTCTCGGGTAAACTAAAAACCCGTTGGACTGGCCCATTCACTATCACTAAAGTTTATCCATATGGTACCGTTGAGTTATCTCAAAATGACGGTCCATGTTTTAAAGTGAATGGGCATCGTGTGAAACACTACTTTGGAGAGGACATCCCAAACATGGTTGCCCCGGATCTCCAAACTTTCCCCAAGGACCATTAAATTCAGGGTCGAGTCAAGCTAGCGACTCGGTTAACAAAAACAGCAGCTCCCTCATGGACAAATTTAATTCGAGGTCGAGTCAAGTTAGCGACTCGGTCATCAAAAACAGTAGCAATATGGGTTTTCACTCATATTTCTGATTTCTTTCTCTTTTCTACCACCCTAGTGTGGGGGAGATGCCCCACATGTTGTATATATGTATATATCCTCAAAAAAAATGTAAATAGCCTAAAATAAAGGTTATTAATATTTCTCTCTTACGTTCTAAGTATCGGTTTAACACCCGGTGTTTTGAATATTGAGGGCAATATTCATTTCTAAGTGTGGGGGGGGGGGGGGGGGGATTCTCACGAATTCAAACACATGTTCCATCAAGCACCCTCATTTGATCAAAATTTAAAGTTTTTTCACACTTAGAAATGCAATAAATGGTTATCAGTCCGCCATGTCTAACCCACATAAGGATTGGCTAATCCAGGAGCAAACGGCTCTTGGTAAAGATATCTCAAAACCGTTGATGGCTTGCAATTTGCCAAAAATTGTATGGTACCTCAACTCGCTATATCCTAAAAAGCGAATGAGTTGGCTAGCCCGCAAGATTATGGCTTGTGGTAAAGGCAGTGGAAAATCCATAATTGGTAATCAGCTCACCAAGATGTTGACTTTGTCCATCAAGAGTTGGCTAGTCCAGAAGCAAACGACTTTTGGTAAAGACTAATCAAATCCGTTGACAGCTGGTGGTTTGCTCAAAATCACACGGTTATCAGGTGTGCCACAGTTCTAACATCTGGCTACTCCAGAAGTGATGGCTTTTGGTAAAGAGTAAAAATCCATTAAAATTTTCTCAAAAGATTGCTAGGGACTAGCAATAGTTTAGTGTGGGGGATTGATGAGTGTGTAAATACTCATCATTTCTGTTATATTTAAACTGCAAAAACATATGAAAACACACAGGAATGCCCTAAAATACATAAAATATCCCTGGATTGTGTTTTTATGCAAAAGGATTGAAAACTGATGAAAAACAACACATTTCACATAATTTACAGTTTCAGTCCCTGAACTTTGAAAAATTGGCAAAACTAGTCCCTGGTAAATCAAAACATGAAAAATATCATCAAAGGTCCTTAGGGATTCATAAGTTGTCAAGTATAGTCCTTTAAAGTTAAAAATTGCAAAATGACAACTTTAGTCCCTCAAGTTTGAAAAATGTCAAAAATAGTCCTTAAGGTTTTGTAAATGGAAAAATATGAAAAATAAACCTTGCACTATTATTAAATGACAAAATTGGTCCTTATGATAACTTTTGAGAAATTACAACATCAACCCTTCAACTTTCAGAAAATTACAGGTTTGGTCCTTGGAGTTTGAGGAATTGGCAAAAAATGTCCCTAGGTATTAAAAATGGAAAAATCACATCTTTGGTCCTTGGGTTATTCATAAATAACAATATTGGTCCTTATAATTGCTTTGGGAAAGTGGCAAAAATCAGCCCTCAACTTTCACTAAATTACAAATTTAGTCCTTGTGTAGCCATAAACCATCCGGACCCTTATTTTTATTATTAAACCCAAAACAAATCTAATCCAAAACCTTTACCCAACCCAACCCTTTCTTTTCCTAGGCCCAAACCAAGCCCAGTCCACACCCTTTTTAAATAAAATGGGGGTTCGACCCCGTTGACCCTTCTTTCCCAATACCACCACCACTGCTCACTCACCTCACCCCCAGCCTCCTTCTCCAATACCACCATGGTATTTTACCACCTCACCACACCACCTGTCCACTTCCACCTCACCTCCCAACATCATCATTCCACCCTAATATGCATTTAATGCATTCTCACCACTCAACACTCCATCCATGGCTAAAAGCCTGTTTTTGCTACTAAACCCACAACTTGGCCACTAAACCTTTCCAATCTTTTCCCTTCCACCTCCTAGTACCACCAAAATTCCTTAATTGTTCTAAAACTGCTCCAATTCCATGTGTGAAGATTTGGCGCCAAAACAGATTTAAACGGTTTGGATGAGTTTGACTCATCCAATGGTTGAATTGAGAAGTGGGAAAGTGTCAGATGGTTGCAAGGAGCCCTAAAGGTCAATAAATATCAAGAAGGAAGCTGTGTGGAGTGCTATCTAGTTTAATTTTCATTTATGTATGTCGAATAGTTAAGCTTTTCAATTTCCAGTGTAACTTAAGCTCCCAAGTTTGAAATTCAGTGTTCTAAGTGTATTGTAAAACTCTCTTTAATAATAAATTCCAAGTTTATGTATGAATTCAGTTTTATGCAATTTTCAAATTTCCAAAATCTCATTTTGCTTTAGTGTTGTTCTTAGTTGATGATTACAGACTTAAATAAGCTCATATAAGCTCCTATAAAGCTTACAAAAGCTTTTTGTAACTTACAATTAAGTGTAGCTTAAAAAATTCCACAAATACAAAATCAGTCAATTAAAGTCAACTGTGCAAATTTTGGTTTGAATTCTGGATTGAGAGGTGAAATGGAAGCATGGAAAGCTTGGGAAACATGGTTTTAGTACCCTGTGGAGGGTGTTAGGTTGTTCATTTGGTTCTCAGTTTCTTGGTCATGCTTGGATTTCTAGTAAGATTTTTGTACTCATTTTTCTTACATTAGGTACTTAGAGTAATTAGTGTATTTGGTTGTTTATTTATACCTATTTGAGTTTGTTTTAGCTTATTATACAGTAATTAAGCAAGATTATGGTTTAGATTGGTGTTTAGCTTCTAAAATCAGTAAAACAGCCCATTTAAGGGTTGTTTGGATCAGCTGAGTTCAAGGCTTCAGAGGGTTTTTTGGTTATTATTGTTGTTTAAAATCTCTATCATTAGGTTAATAGACATCAAACCAACCATAAAAACTAAGGTTTATTAGAGAAATAGTCAAAATCACTAAAATAACACCTCACAGTTAACTGTGTGGTGTTTTGAGTATTATAAACCCTCACCTAAGCTTATTACCAGTAGATTAAGCCTAAATTAGCTTTACTTAAGCTTATTATAACATATATAATCATCTAGGATCAAGCAAAGTTCAAATAAGTCAACTGAGCTAAAAATTAGAAAAAGTCAAAAAGTGCTTATGTAGAAAATCTCATAAATGGCATGAATATTTGTGATTTTTGTGTTATGATCTAGGGTTTGAAACTTGTTGTGTGTGTAACCTACCAGCTTAACTTGAGTATCTTGCATCTATTTCATTGTTGTGATTTTTATTGAGCAAGTTATACCCAACCAAAAACACTTGCAGGGCAAGATGATGCCCTGCTACACAGACCATCACCACCATCACCACCACTGTGGTGGTTGATTGTGACCACCACAGTGGTCCCACAAGCTTCAATTTTGGTCCTTACAACCCCCTCCTACCAGGGTTTAATATTTGACCCTTTGTCTGACCTGTGCATCAGTGGACCCCACTTAATTTGGCCTCTTAAATTTGTCCCAATTCTGTCTCAGATTCAAAATAAGCAAGTGCTTATTTTGGATTCCTAGCTTATTTGGCCAACTTATTTAAGTAACTCTTGCTTATTATCATCCACACAACTTAATTGTACCAGGTTTAACCCTTGTGGACCCCACATAAGTCCATTTGTGCTTAATTCCTTCTTTGGTCAAACTTGGTCAACTATTTGGTCTAATAAGCACTCACAATGCTTATTCTGGGTTTCTAAATTAGTTTTCTTTGTAAAAGTTTCATAATTTAAGTATTTTAATAGTTTTGTAAAAGAAAAACCAGAAAAAACCAAACTTAATTATAGTGATAGCTTCTATTTAATAGAAATTATCTATTTAATTTTCTTTTTAGCTTATTTATAAGCACTTCTGCTATTTTATATTTTTATTAAATCTCTTTTATATTAAAGTAGTTTTATAAATTTTTCCAGATTTTTCTTTTGTCATCTAGTGGTTTTTAGATTTAATATTAATTTAATTAATTATTAATCAATAAATAAGAATTAAATAGCATAATTATATTTTATAAAGTACCACCTAGTTTTTAGAATTTTTCTAGCTTTTATATAAGGTAAAACATTTTTATAAATTTTTCTAGATTTTATACTGTTCATTTTCTATTTTTTATAATATAATTAGTCTAATTGATAATTAATAAATAAATAATAATTAGTAAATTAGTCTAAAAATACATAAAATAAAATTTCTATAATTTTTTAGGATTCCTGTGATGGTTAATTAGATTTATAAAAAATTTCTTAATTATCTAAGTCTTTTTAGTATTTTTAATAATTTAAAACAATATAATTAGTTAAATAATAATTAATTAATAATAATTAGATAAATAGTGTGAAAAATATAATTTTAGTTTTAAAATAAGTTTTATAATATTTTAAACTTTTAGAAATTATAATTTTATATTTCTAGACTTATTTTACATTTTCATAATTATTAGTGAATTATTAAATAATTAATAATAGTTATTAAATAAAAATTATTTTAAATAAATTAGTAATTATAAAATAAATATTTTAAATTTATTTAATTTGCATTTAAGCCCCTAAGGCTTGCAAACTCCTTCTATAGTTAAAGTTGTTTTTGTTTACGTTTAAATATTAAACGTTTACGTTTTCCAGTTCCTTTTCACTTGTACTTATCTGATTTCACGTATTAGTTTATATAGCTTATTAAAGCTATTCACACTTATATTTCAGTAGTACAATCACTTAAACCCTTTTCCTGTTCAATTCACCTGATCTCGAAGTCGTTTTATTTCAGATTTCACGCCTCGTTGGGATTTAACGATCCGGGGAAACACTAAACTCCACGGAGTATTGGTTTAGACTATTTGACTTGTTGACCATTACTTGGTTAATATTTTCTGACTGTATGAGGCCAATCACTCACCTGAGCCTAACTGGACTGTTCCTTCTTCTGATCTGCCAATCAATGACAACAACTGGGTTAATGCTATCACTACCGGCTTCGTTCCTCCTTCTGAAGACTCTCTACTATCACAAACAGGTGATATGGGGACGTTCATCACATGGTTTTGTAAAAAGCTTGGCTTATCCAGGCTTACTCAGAAGGACCTTGAAGGACCGGCGTTCAACATTGTCAAAGCCTTTCATCAGGATGTAAATCATCTACAATACCAAATGGAAGAATGCCACAAGATGTTTAACGATATTGTGGATGAAGGAATCTTGAAGTATAATTACAACAATCCCCTTCCTCTGGGCGGCACTCCTGGTCATGTTACAATCCAAGCAGAGTTCTTCTTCAACAAAGATCTTGAATATCTCAGGCTTGGCAGCAGACAATGCAAGTCGGCGTTGTCCATCACCAAAATGAAAGCTGCACATTATTCAGATGTTGGGTTGGAACAGCTCGTCCCTGATTGCATGTGGATTGAGCAAGAATGTGATTACGACATTTCCGCATCTCTGGGTATTTCTCACTGGTGGCTCAAAAAGCAACGCTTTTACATAGATCGATTTCAAGCTCAAAGTGACCGAAAGTCTGTTTGATCACCACTTCAAATCATCAGTGTGGTCAAGGTACAGATACACCCTATCCACGGATATGACTATCTCAAGAGCGTGGTTCTCCGTTGAGCTGATTTCAAAGATTACACCATATCCAAAGGTGACTTCAAACATCTTCGTCCTAATGATTTTGAAGATCTATATCTGTTCCACCTTCAAGGAATGTTGCACCACCTGCCACCTCGTGAGAAGAAGACGCTTGTGTTTGCTGTACTTCATTGGGTCCGGGGTATTGTCATCAGAAAAAGGGTCGAAGACTTTCAGCTTGGAATTGAAAGCTATCAATCTCAGCTCAATCTTACGCGACCTCTTTGGGATGTTACTAGTATGGAACCGGTTGCTGATTTTACAGTTAAGGAATCTCCACTGGCCGTGATATTTCGTGACAGATACAATGTTCCTATGGTCTTACGGTTCAATGAAATACACAAGTTCAGTGATGGTACTCTACAAATGGTCGAAGAGGCTTTGGACTTCAGAGTAAAAGAATACCATGTGTATCATTATGGATCAAGAAGGTATACCAACCACTGGACAGATCACGATCTGACACTAAACAAGAAATTCCTGGCTGGTATTCGTAAAAGATTGAAGTTGAGGCGAATCTTTCGTAGTTTGGAGTGTTACGTGGGTAGCAGAGTTCGAGCTGGTGACTATCGTCTTCTACAACGTACTGAATGAAATTTCATTGTGCGTTGTTATATGTTATATGTTGGTTTTTTTGTTGTTGATGATGTGATGTTTTGTACTTTGAACTATATGAACTTTCTGACCAACTCTCTCCCATATCCTCACTGGTTGTTTCCTTTGTACATAGTATTAAAACAAAAAGCAAATAGAAAAACATAAAATCTTAAAAAATCCATAAAAATCATAAAATCATAAAATCATAAAAACAAAAAAATATTATTTTCTCGACATGTCTCCTGTGTAATCAATAGTATGTACGTTTCTAGAAATGTCATTCAATAATGACATGGAAACATACATATGTTTGAGCAGGAGTTCTTTCTTTGAATAATACTTTTCTAAAACATGTCGTCTCCAAAAAAAAAAATTATTCCTTAAAATTTTTGGCCTGTAGTCATTTCAGGCTGCAACCCGGACTTAAAATTATCGCTTGCTATTAATTCAGATAGCAACCCGTTTTTCAAAATGGGGAAAACACGTCGCCAAAAAGACGGTTGTTCCTTTTACCGGGTGAAGTTCATCCGGGCATGGATTACTTTACATCCGTGCACCCTCGATTTAATGTACGCTTCAGTGCATTATTTCTTGACAAAGAAGAGAAATCTTCTTTTTATCGCCAACTACTTTCCCTTCTATGATTTTTCCGGAAAGTATTTGTGCAAAACTTGGTGGTACCATGAGATTTTGATTGAAAATCAAATTGAATCTGAATTTTGATAAATTTTTTCACTCAATCAATGACTTTAATATTTTATGAAAATATTTCAGTTTAACATCCGTCATTGATTGAGGGGGAGAGTGATTTCTCAAATTTTTATGTATCATCAAAAACTCTCCGCTTTGTACAAAAACCTTGCAACAAAATAATTCGTGATGGTTATGTGTTAGAATGAGAACATTTTCAAAGAGTTTTCGTTAAAACTTCAAATCTTTTGTAAACTCATCAAATCTGACACATAACAACCTCCCTCACAGATTGAGGGGGAGCAAGAAAAAGGTTCCTATTTTATCAGAAAATATTAAAATCAACCGCATTTCTCTCCTAAAAGTTTTCTAAATTATTTAAATCAATTGAGATAAAAAATCTCGATTGGTTTGAAATTTTTGATCGGGGGAGAGAATGTGATTTAAATATGAAATCTGATAATCAAAAGTGATCTTTTGGACTCAATAAATAGGCTCCCACATATGTGCTAAACACTTTCGAATATCGATGCACATATTGAGGGGGAGCAAAAGGCGTTTGTGGAAGTTATACTAAAGACCGACCATTTATCTTTATGCATGGAGTTATAAGGTTGGTTAAGGTTAGGTATGAATTCCCATGATCCACCAGAACCGGAAGGATCTTCCAAGGGACAATCCTATAGATAGATTAGAAGTCCTTAGGAATGATTGAAAAAGGAGTAAAGTGAGAAAGGGAAGAGTGCGGACTGAGATAGAGCTAGGACTGGAACAAACCCAACAAGGTTCTAGTGGTGAAGTCTCGGTAAGCACTGAAGGGGTTGAAGAATTAAAAAGAATTGAAATAAGAAAGGGTGAAAAGAAATAGCCCTCTAAATATTCAACCTTAGGGTAGAAACCGGGTTCAATTCATAATCTACTGGTGGTTACTAAGGTAACACCGGTATTGAAGACAAGACGTCATGGACCCAGTGATGCACTGCACTAAAAACATCCCAATTACTCAAGTTCTCTTAAAAGAACTTGTTTCATTCTCACGGGGAACCCTGTGCAATGTATCGACCGCTCATTGCGAGCTATGTTGATACCTAAAATAGGAGACGCCTCCCCAGTCTCCAGGAGCGGATCAAAACGCACTATTGAGTCTAGAGCCATGAGATCATCCATAAATCTCGATAGGACACATTCCAAATATGCTTATTGTTTCACACAATGTGGAAAATAAGATAAAATATTTAGAGTCCTACGCATTATCCTTGTGGTATTGCCAGAACATCCGAGTGATATGAAAATATTCACAATGAAGATGGAAATCCTTCTAGAGCAAACATCACTCAAGCTCTTGGTAGGTGACATGTGAGATCCATCTTGGATCAATGATCAAGTGACAACTGGAAAGCAACAATGGTGCGATTCAACATTGAATCAAACTTGTTCCAGGATATGGATTGACGGATACTTTTGCTAAAACCTTTCAATGTGCTCACTAACTAATTTTTCGAGCACATTGATTGTGTATAATTGTTCAAACAAAAGTATTTTTGATGGAAATGTGATTCAAAGTATAAAACTCTCGTCGTGTCTCAAAAATGTTTATCATAGGACACGCGAGTGATTTCTATAAATCAATTTCTCATCAATCCGTGAATATCAATTCACCGATTCACTCTATCGTGCTGTCTGCTTTGAGACGTTCCGGTATGAGAACATGCTAAGTATGAAGATTCCAAAGTGGATTCTTTGGAAAATTCATTACTACAAGCTGGAAATTCCTGTCAAGGAGAGTCTTCTTCTAAAGAGACTCTACCTGATCACAGATCGGTTTTCACAAAACCGGAGGGTAGTCTGTCCTCGTAGAACGAATGACAAAGCCATATTCGTTCTCTATATTTATTGCTAACTGTTGTATTTCAGGGACACATATAAAGATGGCGTTGATGGCTCCTATTTCCAGCTGAATCGGGTCAATCCATACCTCATGCTCACACATCCTCCTCACTATCAATGATGATGAGAGACTTACTACAACAAATGTTGAGAGACTACCAACAACGTTTCCGCAACTCTGATGAAAAGTCTCCTGATCCGCAACTCTGCTGTAAAGTCTCCTGATCCAGAAGGGTGTGAGCATGATGGTCCTAAAGTCACTATGTCACATGAAGGCGTTACTACTATGGATGAGCTTGGAGATTTACTATGGCTGATGATCTCAAAGAAGCTCAAAGATCACATATCACAAAGGAATCCAAATCACAAGTTCGTTTGCTTGTAGTACAAAGTGTGCAGAAAAGTGAAGAATAAGAACCTACGAGCTACAAAGACTAAAGAATGCTTGAAGATCAAAGAGCTTAATTTCCAAGGTGACCTCACTTAGGGGGAGATTGTTAGGAATACAAATATTCCTGTAAAAGTCTCGGTCACCTAATTATTGTAATAGCATTAAGTTAGCTCGTATTTAGTTTATATATTAGTTAGTTAGTATTAGTTTAAGTAATACTGTGGAAGAAGGACGGGTCTTTACCCACTGTATGCCTGATCCATAGCCCGGGTGTGGGCGTTTGTAGCTTAGTATAAATACCTCTCTCCACATGTGGAGAGGGTTTGACCTTCATTCACTCTAATCTAACCTTTCCATTTTTCTCTCAAGGTTCCACTCTTTCTTCCTTACTCTCTCTTCTAACGCCACACATAACCACAAGGTTTTCATGTTTCCATATTGATTAGTATCCTACACTATCAAAGGGTGGCCTTGAATTGCAAATTTCCCCAAACCCTAAAACCCTTCTCCCACTCTTAGGGGGTGTTTGGGATTGCTTATTCAAAATAGATTATGCGTTTTGAAAACGCATAATTAGATAATCAGCTGTAACAAAACATGGTTTTGAAATATTGTGTTTGGATTTGATTATGCGATTTGATATCGCAATAATCAGTTTTTTTAGTGTTTGACAAATCAGATTATTTAATACCTTTGGATGTAAAGTGACAAAAAAGTACATTTTGTTATAGTAACACATATTCTGAGTCCGTATCATGTTTCTAGCTAATATGGAGTACAAATGATATAAAAATAAAGAAATGCTAGGATCACAAAAAGTTTACAAAAAAATACCCAAACAATGACATGGAATGGTTATTTGTGGATGAAAATTAGAGAAAGAATTTAAAAATAAGAGAGAACACCACCAGTTAAATGACAAGTCATTAAGCGAATATATATATTTTTTTTTATAAATGTGTGTGGTTCTAGGCTTCTAGCACTTCTCATAAAAATAAATAGAAAAACAAAGTTACTCGTATATCAAATATCCATTGGGCCGTCGCCTATATAGTGGCTATATCTAATAAACAAGTTGTTCGAGTTAGGGTTGTCATCATATATCTCTCTTTTACCGGTTCCTCAAAACTCAACTTCAAGAGCAACAAATATTTGAAGAAACAAGCTAAGGTAAAATATTTCTGTAAAATGATGATAAAAACACTTGCTGCTTTTTCAAACCGGCGTTTTAGAGGCTTCAAAACGCTTTTCAGATTTTCATAGCCAAACACTAAATTTAGTTTTTCTGCAGAAAACGCAATCCCAAACACCCCCTTAGTTTTTCTCGGCTTTAACACAAGCACTGATAACAAAAACCCACTTCTTTTTTCATCTCAGGTAACATATATAACCTTAAATATGTTATTATTATTATTATCTGTATATAATTTATATTTCGTTTTTTTTTTTTAATCAGAAGAAGTAAAGGTGTAATGGGTGAGGTTAGTTTGTCAGGAGTGAAAGAATTTCAAGAGGATTTACGAGCTCCTTTAATCGACCCGAGTACGACTAATTCTACTGAGTTTTGGCTTATTCAATGGCCTAAAGATCATGTAAGATTCTTTCATTTGTTGTTTATGCGTCTTTACCTTTGGGGGATTGGGTTTTATTTCATTATTGCGTTTTCAAGTTGCCACGGGGATTATTAAAATTGGGATTCTTTATTGATAATATTTTTGTTAGTGATATAAGCTTTTTATAACACGCAATCCCAAACACCCCTAATGATTATGTGATTATTTGGGGTTCAAATTTAATTGTAAATCCTTAGATAGTTAGAATCTTACAAACACTTGAACAAATGAGTGTCTAACTATCATGGCTTCGAAACACTATCATTTGCATCCTGTTTTATTGCAACTGTTAATGCGTATCCCTTAATCTCGTTCACAGTTCATTCCCAAACACTCCTTAAGTTCCAAAAGGAAATATAGTGAGTATCAATAAATTGGTCATGGTGTCATGCTTTAAGTCATATCCGGTCATAGGTTTTTCTGTAATTGTCATTTGAGCTAAGAGTTTGTTGGTTGGTACCACAGATTCCTGATTTTGATGGGCAAGAACTGTCGCTGGATCTTCGTAAGGATGATGGGCAATTGGGCACTTTTGAGGTTCCATCTGGTGAGCATAAGTTTAAGGTTTCTTTCTGGAAAGTATGCTGTTTATGCATTGTAAAACAAATGTACTTGATATGAAGGAATGTTTATGCATATATGTTGTGGGAACAAAACTTTTTTAAATGACCACGCATTTTCACAACTTTGGAAGTGTCAAGTTTGGCTCCTCCTGACTACATATAATGTTTGATTTTCCTACTTTGGTTGGCGAGATCCCAAATTATAGTATTAAATGTAATACGAGAGCATACGCTTATTGTCCACATTTAACAATGTGACTGAATTAATATATGCCGTCAATCTAATGCCGTTTGGATATAATTTTCTTTTAGTTGGATGTAGCAATAATATAGCTGTTCTTTATTGTTCATATTTTCATCTTCACAGGAAAGTTGTATGATGTAGTCAGCCTCGCATCACAGGAACCCGCAACAGTGTTTTTAACCTCTGCAACAGATTCAAAAATTGGTACGCAATGAACTTTAGTTAACTCTAGATTTGCCATCGACTTATATGAGATTACCGCAAATCAAAATTTCTGAAAGTTGGTTACCTTATGAATCTTCTTTTGAAATTCTGATGCTCTTTGGTCTAAATAAGTTAGGTACCTAAAATGGAGACCGATGTTTGTTACTTTTTTATGCAACTAGTTTAAGACCCGTGTAATACACGGGCGGTAAAAGTAAATAACTGAATTTATCTTCATAATTAGGGATTTGTTAGAGTAGAATTATAGATTTTATAATATAGCTGGTAAAATGTGTCTTTGATTTAAAGTATCATTGGCAATCGACAAAACAATTAACTTGACCTTCATAATATGTTTGGTGCCCATTACCCAATGTCATTAAAGGCACAAATATCCGACTCCCATGTAGCAAACACATACGAAGCTTAAATATAATTTTGTAATATACCACTTATTGTAAAAGCTGCAACAAATAACATACTTAATGTGTTTACGTACGCATGAAAGGCCTGAAATTCGACATCCCATACATCTGTGCCACAACTTGCTCTCACCGGATGAGTTTCAACATTTTTCGGAATAAAAATTGGCATACATTTTACACTTATGAATTGAATTAATATGAAGCAAATTAGACAATTTACATTATATGGATAAAACATGACATAACTTTACATTATTTGCTTAGTCTCAATTCTAGCATTCAGTATTCAATGGACGAATAGCCTTTTTAGATGAAATATCCAACACATTTGATCATTAGTCAAAGTTCCAGCCTAAGTTTCTTCACATCAAACACATAATGGCAAAGCGGATGTATTAAACACATAAGTTCCAGTCAATTGAATTTGAAGCAAACCTGGGTTAAATACTTAAATATGAAGCCTAGAAGGTGACATAAATAGTCTAAAAAAAGGGCCTAGTGGTAACTGGTAAGGTGGGTTGAAGATCTTAGAAGAGCACCAAGTTCAACCCTTGTTGGGAGAACATACGAAGATAGCTAGTGAAAAGTCTGAAAACGGCTACAGGAATAGTTGTTACACATCATACATCATAAAAGAGCTCGACTTTCCCCATGTAGAAGCCTGAATAGAGATCCATACTCATATATAAAACGTTTAAACAGAACTGTACCAAAATGAAAACAAAAGGAATGCACTGGAAGAACTACTATTTACACTTATATTCATTTTAAAAGAAGTTTAAACAGAACTGTACCTAAATGAAAAACATGGAAGAGCTACTATAAACACCTAAAAATATGAAACTGAATGCACACAAGACAACGTTCAATACAATTATACAACACACTTGAATTAGACATACATTGAAAATGTTAGATGTGCTCTAATCTGCCAAGATCCTATATTCATATTAAAAGACTAATACAGATCAATTATGTTTTCTTTCGCATGGTCACTACATTCTTTTAGCTCCACATATCCAAAATTCTTAAAACTCCTCAAAGTTCCCATCATTTGCCCATCTTCACTTTTTTCAGTTTTTTATCCTGTACGATAAATCCCTTTTCTTGGACTTGGTTCTGTCTAAGAATCGCAATTGCTCCAATCTTTTCCCAAGCTTCATGAAACAGTGATATTTCTGCTTGCTGGTTTAGTAGAAAACATGTAGTCGGATCATAATTTCTTCATCTAGAACTCATAATATTATAAAAGGTGGTTTAGTAGAAAAGATGATCTTGCTCTTACACAGCCTGATTAAGACTCTGCTTCTAATACTCATGAAGTCTTTCAGATTTAGCGTTGCAAGAATTGCATTTCAAGTTCTTTCGTCATCCATAAATGAATCAATAACTAATATAATCACAAAATCCCCTGCAAAAAAAAAAAAAAAAAAAAAAAAAAAAAACACACAAAATGGATCAATTTACCATATAGCATACAAATTCCATTGCTTATCAAAGAAATTAAAATACTCAACACTAAGGTGTAACTCAAAGTTGCATAAAACTAAGAAGCCCAAGGCTGATGTTTTATTGGATCTTACAACTATCCTTGTCGAATAATCATTGCATACATGAATGGCTACAACATTGTGTTATGCAAAGTTCAAACTTCAAAGTATCATCATAATCAACATAGTCTAATGACATAGATTTAATTTATAACGCTAAGAAATATGAGAGGGAAGTCATTCAAAATTTCAAACTATTGAATAAATGCAAAGTTCAAAAGAACTTTTATTTTAGACAGATAAGCAAATATCAGTACCTCCCCATTTTGTTGGATCCAACGGAAAGGCTTCCAAAGCTTGCTCCTTACATAAGGTTTCAGCCACGCCAATGTACCTATAGTCAAAAAGTTACTCGTAAGAAAATATGTAGAGATATCATACATGGAGGGAAAAAAAATCCAATAAATTATGAGAAGAAAGAAAATCAGATTCATAACCAGTTAAGATGGAGAATTGGTTGTGGGAAAACATAGCAATCCAAATGAAAACACAAATCGGAACAAAATCAGTTAAAGTTGCAGGCTTCTTAGAACTTGGTGGTTAATTTCTCGTTTGGAACAAAATAGATATGATGGGATTTGGAAAAATACCAGTAGATGAGGTAGTACAAATTAAGTAAAATTTTAAATTTCTTGATTGAAGAAATGGTTAGATCATAGAACTCCGTATAGTATAGATGAAAAATGAAGAGACAAAATGGGCATAGAGTACAGAGTAAGCAAAGCCCTCGAAATTTTCAAGAGCATGCACCAGACAAAATATCAATAGAGCATTTCATTTTTTTAAATTATGTATCATACAGTATATAATATAGTATTTAATTAATGACATCATCATTAATATTATTTAATTACATTATCCAATAAAAAATTGACACCTATTCAAAAATGACCTCACTCAAAACCCTCTTTTAATAGATTAAAGAGTAAATTACACCATTCGTCCGTGTGGTTTGCTCCAAATCACTACCGTAGTCCCTGATCTATTTTTTTTGCTTTTTTGATCCTTGTGGTTTACGTATTGCACGCTGTCAGTCCTTATCACTAACTGTCGTTATCTTCTCCGTTAATTCCCAATCGTCAATTGGCAACGTTAGTCCATTTACCAAACGATCATTTGCAACATTAATCCTTTAAACTAACGACCGTTACTAATTAACACCAATTTTTGGTTTTCTTAAAAAAAAAATCTTTTCTACGTGGTTTTTATTGTTTTCGCTTGTTTTCTTTGTTTTCATCCGTTTTTATACGTTTTCGTCCGTTTTTATACGTTTTCATCTGTTTTTCTTACGTTTTCATTCTTTTTTATCCGTTTTTATCCGTTTCTACACATTTTTGTCTGTTTTTCACCCGTTTTCATGCGTTTTCGTCTGTTTTTATACGTTTTCGTCCGTTTTGTATGTATTCGTCTGTTTTTATACGTTTTTGTGTGTTTTGTTATGTTTTCATACGTTTTTATTTGTTTTGTCATACGGTTTTATCCGTTTTTGTCTGTTATTATACGTTTTCCTCTATTTTTTACGCTTTTGTCCGTTTTTCTTACGTTTTCATACATTTTCATCCGTTTTATACATTTTAATCCGTTTTTATATGTTTCAACTCATTTTCTTATGTTTTCACCCGTTTTCTTATGTTTTTATACATTTTTGTCCATTCATATTCGTTTTCGTTTGTCTTTATACATTTTTCTTGCATTTTCATACGTTTTTATCCATTTTTATCCGTTTTTATTTGTTTTTATACACTTTCATTTGTAAGAAAACGTAATAATACAAGCTCAAACGTATAAAAACAGATAGAAACATATAAAAATGCATAAAAATGCAAGAAAAATGTATAAAACGGACTGAAAAGTATAAAAGTGGATGGAAACGTATAAAAATGGGTGAAAACATAAGAAAACAAGCGAAAATGTATAAAAACTAATTAACACGTATCGAAACAGATGAAAACGTATAAAACATATGAAAACAGATAAAAACATATAAAACCGACTAAACGCAAGAAAACGTATAAAAAATAGATGAAAATGTATATAGACGGATGAAAACGTATAAAAACGGATGAAAACGTAAGAAAAAC
Source organism: Artemisia argyi (assembly GCA_030686995.1). Classification (NCBI taxonomy): domain Eukaryota; kingdom Viridiplantae; phylum Streptophyta; class Magnoliopsida; order Asterales; family Asteraceae; genus Artemisia; species Artemisia argyi. The sequence goes on along the minus strand of JARVZY010012386.1, from coordinate 252,423 downwards.
AGACAAAATTGTAAAATTAGGAGGAAAACATATAAAAACAGATAAAACCGTATGGAAACGTATAAAAACGGATAAAATGTATGAAAACGTATAAAGACAGACGAAAACGTATAAAAACAGACAAAAAAGTAAGAAAATGCATGAAAACTAGCGAAAATGTAAGAAAACAGGCGAAAACAATAAAAACCAAAATTTTAGTTAATTAGAAACGGTCGTTAGTATAAAGGACTAACGTTGCAAATGATCGTTTGGTAAATGGACTAACGTTGCCAATTGACGATTGGGAATTAACGGAGAAGATAACGACAGTTAATGATAAGGACTAACAGCGTGCAATATGTAAACCACAAGGATCAAAAAAGCAAAAAAAATAGATCAGGGACTACGGTAGTGATTTGGAGCAAACCATAGGGACGAACGGTGTAATTTACTCTAGATTAAATAGATTAGCCCATAGTTGTACGCAAGACGAGTTTTCTTTGTAAATTTACATGATGTTTCTTTATTCTGTTGACAGCTGGTAAGATTTCAAGACGAGTTTCCTTTGTAAATTATCTGGAGGCTAGTGAAGTTCCGAAAGATGATACCAAGAAGCTAAAACTCTTTAATGAAAGATCATCGACAACTTCTTTGACTAATTCTGCTTATAATTTTGCAACTCCCACAAAGTCAACAAAGCCAGGAAGTGGTCGAACGTCTACTCATACCAGTGGTCATAAAAGTTCTTTATCTGAAGAAAAGACACGAACTAAGAAATTAAAGCCCAGCAGGTCGACTCAGGACTCGGACCATGGTTCGGAACATTCTGGTGAGAAGAAAAAAAAGAGAAAGAAAGATGTGGCTTGAGATATGTATCTTAAGCTGTTGTTTACTTATTTGTTAGTTGTTATGAGGGGCAATACTTAAATGTTTACTCATTTGAAGATCCCGTAGTTCGTAATATTCATATATAAACTAAATTCATGGAGGGTCAAACTATTGCATTGAGCTGCTAAATCATACGGATTGGGGTCCTTTTGAGATATGTGTTTGTTTTGGTTTAATTTGATTATGTTGAGTTATCGGATATCGAATTGGAAAATGTGGTTCAAGTTTTGGTTAGAGACTTGTAGTTTTTTAGTTTTTTGGATATGATTCACTGTTTATCAGTTTTTTGATCATGTTATCATTTCTATTTTTGAGTTTCTGTTAAAACCAGAGCTGCTTAAAAGCTGGAAACGAGCTCAGCTTAAATGAACTTAAGCCTACAAGCGTTATAAATGTATGCTTTTCAGCTTGTTTTCAACCCTAATCAAGTTTGAGCTTTCAAACAAAATTCAGGGATTATGTGCTAGGTTGGTGTTCAAGCTAAGTAGAGGTCTTCGTTTAACTTGATTAACCCAACACCACCTTTTATGATTAGCTATTTGAAGTTTAGAATTGAACTTGAATCATTCTAAAGCTAAACGAAAGCAGTGAGGCTGCAATATGAAGTGTTATTAAGATTGAGCTAGGTTAGTGGTCGAGTCAACCTAGAACTTTGCTTGGTTCATTTGTGTTGATGTATAACTAATTTTGGGTACAATAACAACATTCCATAACTTCTTTAAGTGAATGCTCTCTCAAACTCAATAGGTTCGTATAGTAAGAGAATGGATGGTTTCTTGCATGGTAGCTTAACCATTGAGCGATCAACTACCAGAGATCTATAAATCATTTTTATGTAACTGAAAATCTCGATTTTGAAGAATGACAATGAATTACGTTGTTGTGACAAAGCCATTATTGCCACTTTATACAAAAGCTAACTTAGTAAGGCTACATATGCGGTGCAAATAAGCTTCATTTACTTATAAAAATGATGAAATAAAATGAGAAGTATTATATTGTCCTACATCTTTAGGTGAAAAGCAGAAATTTTGTGTGGTTGTGCCGTTTAAATTTCATGACTTGGAGAAACAAAATGAACAATGACTTAAAATTAAACACATGAGTGATATTTTATGCATTATTCTTTGCTGATAGCTTTCTCTTTTTTGTTCCTTTGTGCAGTATGATGCATTTGATATTGGTTTTATAACAACGGATGACTTTACTAATGCGGATATTATGGAGGCGACTTATCGCTGTAGCATAAAGAATTCATGGTGATTGGATTAGTGATCCAGCAATCCCTATTGTTACTGGCTTCCTTGGGAAGGTCTCCTACTTTTTGCATCCTTTAAAGCTTATATAAAAGAAGATTTTGAAAGTTGACTCCTTAAATCCATATGTCGATTTACAGGGTTGGAAAACTTGTGCAGTGACTACATTGGGCAGAGGTGGTAGTGATTTGACTGCCACAACCATTGGTAAAGCATTGGGCTTGCGAGAAGTTTCAGGTTGGTAAAGATCTGAAAACTCAAATGTAATTTTGTACTCAGGGATATGAAAATATTAAATTTGTATGCAGATATCGAGTGTTGTTGAACATAAGTCATTCATTATATGTTAAAGTCAAGTACAGCTTAAACAGAAGTTCTAATTTAGTCTTTTTGTCTTATACAGGTTTGGAAATACGTGGATGGTGTTTTGACATGCGACCCTAACATATATCCAGGTGCTGAACCTGTGCCATATTTAACATATGATGAAGCTGCTGAGCTTATATATTTCGGTGCCCAGGTATTTACTTCTGTCTCTGCTCATTTATATGGCATTAAAATATCTCCATGTTTAGTTATAATGCTCCATGCTTGAATATTGTTGTCCGCTTGCTTTCTGCGTCTTAAATGATTCTCTTGAAGAGTGCCTTTTAATAATGTCCTTTTTTGAAGTGGAATTTTGTTGTCCCCTTAGAGTTGGCAAAATGAGCAGTTGGGTAACGGGACAAGACGAGGTTTGGTGAAACATGTAGTCGGGTTGACCAACACTTTGTGAGAAATCAGAAAAGATACTTTTTGTACTATTATTAATGCTCAAAGCTTGTATTTTGGTAGACACAGGAAATCAAATTGAGTTGCCATTTAATCCCCGATATACCCTAATCTCTCAAACTAATTGTTCACTGGTAATAATTATCTTGAAAACAGAATAATTTTAAACTCTTTTAAGTCAAAAAGCAAACTCCAACGCCATTTTGTCCAGTGTTCTTAGGTTAATTCAATTTGTGTTAAAAACGATTATTGATAATATATATTTCAAATAATATTTTGTTCTTGAGTAAAGAGATTAGTAGGTTTTATGCATTACAAGTACACTTTGGGTGACTTTTGGCCTTTTTGATCCATTCAATCCAGTTGTCCTCTTTTCATCTGTTAAACATTGCCGATTTATAACTAAATAGATTGAAATCCCACCTGTGCTTAGCTTCAACCCCTTAGTTTGAATAGTCATCTTAGAGACGAAGTAGTTATTTTTATTTGCAAATATTGTTTCAGTATAACTGGAAGACAAATTTGTAATAACCAGGACACTTTGCTCTGCCTGTTAAGTTTTTATACCCATTTTTACTCTGTCTGTAGGTTCTGCATCCACAGGCCATGAGGCCTGCAAGAGAGGCTGATATTCCTGTAGGGTTAAAAATTCGTACAACCGTAATGCTCCAGGTACCCTAATAACTAAATCAAGGGATATGTCAAAGGTCAGAAGCACAAAACTCATTATAATCTGATAGTTATGATCACAATTCTGAAACCCTAAATGCCTGCCAACTTTAATTTCAGGCGATACTGACTAGCATTGTTTTGAAATGTAATGTAACCATGTTGGGTATTGTTAGCACTCGCATGCTTGGGGAATTTGGATTTTTGGCAAAGGTAAAAGGAGAATGTTGCTATCCATCTTTTTCTGGTAGTTTTTTATTTGTGTTTTTTTTACATGCTATAGGTTTTCGCCACTTTTGAAGATTTGGGTATTTCGGTTGAATTTGTAGCTACTAGTGAAGTTAGTCTTTTCTTGACACTGGATCCTTCAATACTTTGGAGCAGGGAGTTAATTCAGCAGGCAAGTATACAATAATCAATCATGTATGCAGTCATTTGATAGATAAAGTTCCCTCATGAGCTGTCACATGTGACTTGTCAAATTATCAACTCATATATCACGGATTGGTATCTAAAAAACATTATCATGTTGAGATGCAGTCCCTAGTCATCCAATGGAGATAGTGGACAGCAAACCATCAACACGTTTATTTATTTATTTATTTATTTATTTTATATATATATATATATATATATATATATATATATATATATATATATATATATATATATATATATATATATATATTTAATTTAAGATGCAATGAACACTTAAATACTTATCCTTACAATTAACAATTACATTTAACACAGTTTGTATAAAAACTAACTAAATTGAAGGCTGCATGAAATGTGTTCAGCAAACAGGAATATACACAGTCAGGAACCATGCACAAAAGGAACCACATCCAATGCTGCGAACATAAACAAATACTGCCTTCTACTAACAAAGTTCATAACCAAAAATAACGAACATGCAAATTAAAAAAACATTCACAACCGAAAACCATGCATAAAATCCAGGTGTTAAAAACGTCACACCCCCAAATACATGATTTGCAGGGGAATGGAATACCTGGGGCGCGACTGCCATAGCATCATAGTTACAGTTATATTGAACGACCTTCAATCTTGCTTTGGCATCATGATAGGCTTTAATCATTACAAGCATCCTCATCAGAAGAATCCTCATCAGCAATCTGGCCGGGTGGAAAGGTGTCCAACTCCAAAACCACAAAATTATCTGTCACCTTGGAAAGCTCAACCAGATTGTGCCAATCCTGATCTTTCTTGACCCAAATACTCCCAGCCGGATGCTTGTAGTATGTAACGTCCAGGAGACAGCCCAAGATCCATCTCAATCATTCTGACAACTACTTCAAAAGGATCAGTGGACTGCACAACATACAACTTGCGTAACCTCTGAATACCAATATGTAACAAATAGTCACTCCCATGAATCCTTACTGGTCCCTTCCTAGCATCATTCCAAACAAAGATGTTTTCCTCCAACAGCTTTGCTTTAAAAGTCGACAAGTCAACTGCATATAAACATATCAAAAACTTGATAAAACTTGCTAAAGATAGTATAATATCAATAAAAACACTGCAAATAAAAGAATTCATGGTGCTGAAGATAAAAGATACCAGTTTTTCACTACATGGATATGCAAATAACGCTGATGTATAAAAATAAATATTCAAAACTGGAACAAAATTTAATCAGTAAAGCAAAGTTAATATTAACTCATCTAAATAGGTAGAGATTTAATAGATTTCTAGAATCTGAATGGGTATGGTAACCTGAAAACAAGCATTTAGTAATTGATGTGGGCTCGGGTACGCTTATAAAAACCCATTTTCAATATAGGTATAGGCTTAACTGTTTTGTTGGTCAAATGTAATATGAATAATAGAAACCAAAAGCCAAAAAAGTCACACAAATTATTTCTTGTTATACTATATAGAGAAGAATTAAAAGAAAATATGGAAATTAGAGATGAGCACCATGAATCAAATCTCTAAACATATGGTCTGAGGTAAGCTTATATATGGGTTTCATTTCCACATCTTAAAAACAAATTCACAACCAAATATTTATTCATGGGAATGATACCAAATACACCATAAATGTATGGAATTTAGTAACAGATCCATCAGTTGTAATGCATAACAATTACAACGTCGAACTCTATTTTTGGTACACACTTATGTTTAGAAAAATCATCAAAGAGTTATAGTGAATAATATATAAGACTAAAAACAAAAACATTGGCATGGTATGGTATGGTATGGGTAATTGCATAGAGTTAGAGAATAGATTCGGTGTGAATTACTTAAGAAATTACCATTAAACAAAGCTCGGGCACGCTCAACAGTCAATGATCCATTGTTTAGCGAAAGAATTGCTTCCTTTGTGAAGGGAAGTGGATCTGAAACTTGCTCCATGGAATTCTGTCAAAGATTAATCAACACAAAGTATTACAAGTTACAAAACAGACTCAAATACATACATAAATGTACAAACATACATGCAAAACATATTTACTCCGTAATAACTAAAAAGCATATATGCATAAAAGCCGTTCATCCAAACACCCCCTTAACGAAAGTTGGATGAAGTTCTTAATTAATACAATTAATAAAAAATGTAATACTAGATAAAACTTTAAAACCCTAAAACCTACGGGTTGTTATAAGTATCCGCGCGATGCAGGGCACACTGTAATTTAATTTTTTCGATTAATAATTTATTTTATTTGTACGTTTTTTGGCAATAGCTTTACTGATTAGTTTTTTATGGCAAAAGTTTGATGAAATTTTGCTTTGTTTGTATTAATTTATTTATTATTTATTTTATGTTTTTGTTTAGTAGTTTGCTTGGTTTGTACAATATGTGAACATATTTTAGTTTATTATGTTCATTTTGACAATAAATTTACGGATATCAAAAATTTCGTTTAGCTCGTGTCCGTTCGGACTCGAGCCCATTTGGCCCATTGCCCGTTCGGGCTTAAAAATTTGTATAATATGCTTTATTATTTGTATTAGTGACATTTAATGCAGGAATTGTGTTTAAGTTGGTTGTACAATATGCTTGATAATTTGTATTTCTTATGTAAGCAGTGTTTTAATAAGTGTATTAATTGTATTTATTGACTATTTAATTAATTGTATTTAATATACATAATGATCAATTTTAAGTCATTAATTTTAAATTTTAATGGCAAAAACAAAGTGGTGTGTACATGTAGCTACTAAATTTGTAAATGTCTAATTATATCTCATTTATTGTATTAAATGTTTAATTGTGTTGAATCACTTGTACTTTTAACATTGAAATGTGTAATGCTTAATTTTAAGTATTCTATTAATAGTAGACATTCATGCTTTATAATATAGTATGATATCTTTATATTTCATTAATAATTTTCACTCTAAATACCAAATACTACTTACTGCAATCTTTACCAAAAAAACAAAAAACAAAAAACAAAATACTACTTACTGCAACAGATTTGAATGGCTTATTGTAAAGAATGAGCAACAATATGCTTATATGATTAACGATTAAGGAAGATGAGTTATATTTTATTTGCTTTTACTTTTACAAAAGGTTAAACAAAGCGGCGATGATAAGAGGGCTAGGCGACCCCCCTCACTAACAAATAACTACAACTTATTTATTTAAGTCCCACTACTTACAACTTTATTTTTTTTATTCAAATTATCAAATAAACTAAATTCATTTTATTAAAAATAAAATTACATTACAACATACTAAATTACACACAGCTAGAAATAACCTTACGAAAAAAAAAAATACGATACGAAATAAAAAAAATGATACGGGGATAAAAATTACAAACACATAATAATAAAACACGACACAAAATCATAAACATTTAAAAATTAGACTAAAGAGGAGCCCCTCTAGTTTATCCTTCCCGTAATATATTGTAAAATATTTTCGCTCTAAAAGAGCCCATTGAGGTGACCCACTATAATAAAAGCCCAAATACACAATACTATATATATTGGTCGGCACAAAATTCGTTTTACAAAACGACCTTTTTCACCTTCAAATCTCGTTTTTCCTTATTCATCTTCCAGAATTTACCACGATATCTTTTAATCTTGCCATTCAGTTGAACCTTTATTAAAGGTATGCTTTTTATTTTCTTAAACGCGCAATTTATTATCATTCAGTAATTTTATGTTGGTGTTTTGTAGCCCTAATTCTTACACTTGCTATGTAATGTTATTTAATGATGGTATTTTTTATTTTTTTTAATACTTCTTGTTTATGCCTATTTAGTTTTCGTATAATCTTCAGATTATCGTGCTTTTGATGTATTATTTTTCGTATATGGGCTACTATATGCACATAGACTCATATTTATATGCTTGCATGCTATTACGTACAATATCATGTCTTTATGCGTGTATACCTATGCATGTTTCTATTTACACACTCTTTCCAGAGGTGTTCGCAAAGTAGTCTGTTTACCCTTGGGTAAGTGTGTACGTGTGATTGTCTATAAATGGAGTTTGGTTTATTGTTTCTTCGCCATAAAATTTCCTAACCCGAAAATGAACCGATGATAAACCTTAGACTTAGTGTAGTAATTTAAGAGCTGTTCGTATCACTGTTCACTAGGTTAGTGATATGGGGGCTGTTTACTACATCAATGTCCTTTTTCTAGAGGGTACGACATTTAAGATACTACTGTAAAAACATTATTTTAGGCTGGTGATTTTTCAAATGAAGATGGTAGAAGTTCTGTACGTCAGTGTATGCTTTTTAAATAATGACATGGATGATATCTGATTATGCCATTGCCCTATTATTATGTTTAAGTCGCTGCAAAGTATATTTTGAATTAAAAGTGGGAAGAGGTTATTTAAAGCTATTGAGTGGAGACTGTAACTAACTTAGTTTTTGCCATTGAATGCTGAATTGCTGATAGTAGTTTTTAGAGTCGTCTTTATATATTGTTTCTTACCATGATTATACCTATAACCAGTGACGGACCCAGGAAAAATGGATGTGGAGGGCAATTTTTTTTTTTTTTTTTAACATAACAACAAAATGCGGAAAAAAAAAAAAGATCGTAATGATAAATCGAGTATTTTTACTTATAGATGAATGATTTATAAGGCTTTAGAGCGTTGAATGTTAGATTTTAGTATGTGGGTGGGGGGCAATTTGAGTTTTGGGTGGAGGTCACTTTCGAAAAAAGGTCAAAATTTTTAAAAAATTACACTAAAATTTCAACTTTTTCGGCCTGCCATGGGGGGCACCGGCCCCCATACTTACACTCTAAGTCCGTCCCTGCCTATAACCAGCTTTTCAAACGTGTGTTGCTTGTTGCTTTTTTTAATTTTGTGATATGCTATGCTAGAATTATGCTTAACATTTATTTTCTTGATTCTGAAGTTGCTTTCTTTTAATTCATAGATCTTAATTTGAGTTCTCAAGATGCCGGCCACAGCTGGTAGAGTTCGTATGCCAGCCAACAACAGGGTGCACAGTAGTGCTGCCTTGCAGACCCATGGTATATGGCAGAGTGCAATCAGATATGATCCTTATGCCCCTAACAAGGAAGATAACAAGAAATCTGCCCAGTCTTCCACTGCGGAACCTGAGGGAGAAAATGCTTATGCAAGTTTCCAAGGGCTACTTGCACTAGCCAGAATTACCGGGTCTAATGCTGACGAGACTCGTGGGTCCTGCAAGAAATGTGGACGTGTTGGCCATTTAACATTTCAATGTAGAAACTTTTTGAGCATCAAAGAAGACAAGGACAAGGATCCGGAAGCTATTCAGGCTGCTGTCATATCGGGTTTAGAGAAAATAAAAGGGCATAGGAAGAGAAGTGCAAACGAGAGCTCAGATGAGAGTGAGAGTTCAGATTCTGATTATGATTCAGAGATTGAAAGGGCTATTGCTGAAAAATATGGGAAAAGGCTGACTAGTAAATTGAAGTCTAAGAGAGATGATGATTCTAACGAGGTTGACTCAGATTCCAAGGATAGGAGAAAAAGGTGTTGCTCCAAAAAGAGAAGTGTAAAAAGGAGCACGAGTGATACGGATGATGACAGGAGTGGTAGAAAGAGGAGCAAAAAGAGGAGGAGAAAGGATGAGTCGTCAGATGAGGACAGAGAGCGTCGATCGCGCAGGAGGAAGAGTAGGAAGGAGAAGAGGAGAAGGAGAACATCGACATTCAGATGATTCAGATTCATACAGTTCTGAAGACTCGATTAGAAAGCATAAGAGGAAGAGCAAGAGCAAGAGCAAAAGGGCATCTTTGTCTTCTGATTCAGATGCCAGTGGGCTCTGAAGATTCACCATCTGAGACAATTCCTATCCATTTTTTTTATGTACAGTGTCGGTAGTATACTTTAATAAATAACTATTCATAGTTTACAGCCATTGCGGATTAAACGAAAAGGAAGAAGATCAAACGACAACTGCACAACCAATACAAAATGTTTTGGCTAAAATATTACTGTAACTAAAGAGGCTCCTATATATATCTTTGTTGCTTTGATTCTCAGCCTCAAAGCATTGCAATGGGAGGAATGATAGTTTCATACATAAACATCGTCGTTTGATGTAGCTTGAGTGATTTCAAATGAAGGTCCAAATGAGGCATACTTAGGTTCAATGCATTGTGGGTGTTTTATATAAGTTATAAGGATGTTGACGTGGTATCAAACCCAAAAACACTCGCATTGTGAATGCCCTAAATAAAAAGAAAATGAGAGGTGTTTTACTACAATTCTTTTCACTGTTACCTTCTCAAAAGCATAGAATTTCAACCCTATAGAACTCTGTAAACAACCAGTTAGACATCTTCAATATGTAATTATGTGATATTTGGTGCAAATATTTTCCAATATGCAATTCCTTTATGTAACATTATTAATCGCACAATTCATTGTGCACGCATGTTTTTCAAGACTAGAAATGTTGCAAGAGATCTTCGATGATGCTGTATAACAAATCTCAGTTTTCTTCAAATGATAAAAAATAGTTGCACCAAAACGGCATAAATATTTGTATAATCAGAAATGTACAATCCTATACTGGATGTATTCCTGATAACGAATGTCACACACCTTTATATCAAGAAGAAAAAGACCTTTAAAGAAACCATCTACTGTCACGACAGTGAAATCATACAATCTCAAGGCTTGACATGTTACAGGAGAGCTTTGATGGTACTGTTCATGCCCCAAAAACCAAGTGATCAGTAATGGCATACGAGAAACAAGATCCACATATTCAAATACTGCAGGTTACACACAGTTGTTAAAATAACATATCCCATAAACCATAAGAAGTCGTACAAAATTTGAGTCGAGAGGTATAAAAGAAGAATCATTAAGGGAAAGACGTTTATGCAATTCAGCAAGCGCATAGAACACTTGACAACGTACACGTTTATGGTGTTTTACTTCGAATACTAAAGCAATTCTCTATTAAACTGTCGAGGAGCAGATACTAACTAGCTCAAAACAGGCTCGCATTGATTATAAGGACATCAACCACTGGTTTAGTCTTGAGTAGCAGCCCCTTGGTTGAGTTCAGCAAACCTTAATCCAACACGCATCGAATGCTTCAAGAACTTCTCAGCACATCTCTTCACACATGACTCCTCTTGCTTATCTAACGTCTTGCGTTTGAATGAGTCCACACAATCTGTAAAGCATCTCTCCACAAGATTGTTATACATCCTCAGACTGCAATGGATGAGAAACAACAGATTATCAGCAAAAGTTCCAATTTAACAGCCAATTTTATAGTTATAACTTTTTTGATAAATATAAAGGTTGTTATAACCTTTTTTTATTAGTTTAACCATAATTGAATTTAGTTCTTAGTTTTATTCCTGTTAACAAAATCTGGAAACCTTTCGTCCAGATGGCATCTTACAGCACATCTCCATAGAAATTTATGCAAAAATCAAACACCCAAACATAATAATATCCATGAGATATAGATATCTGTAATCCGTAATCCATTTCAAATACTCGTAAAAAAGAATATGCACATAAAAAGATAACTAAATGAATTTGATTTCAAACTCGGCCCTAAGTATAAATCAGGCCAAACTGATATATACCCTAACTCAAAATCACGTCAAATTAATACTTAACACAACTCAAAATCAAGTGGAGATCGAGAATTGCAAATCGATTTTGTGCAGGGTATTTTAGGAAGGACATGGTGTTAATAAACAACATGCAGCCGATCTATCAATTTGTGTTCAGTTGTTTTCAGAGAAGGTTAACTTTAGCTTTGGCATGAAAAGATATGTTTTGTTCACCTCTCTTACTAGTTTTTCATTGATAACTTAAAGGAATTTATTCAAAAGTGTCTGTTCTTGGCACAACTAGGATTAGGCATGCCACAAAGGCACAATGTATGTAAAGTTAAAACAAAGTAATCATTAACTTGTTTAGCAGGTCATATTTTGCATATAATGATAGGGAACAAAAAGAGGTAAAAATAGAAAGTGCAAATTAAAGAGTAAATGTTCGTTTAGCACCTTTTCCTATCAATTACTATCAGAAATAAAGTTCCTAGATCATATACAGGTACACAATGGAAAAACTAAAACAAAACGCCAGCAGAGAAAGTAGCAGGTCAAATAAAGCTTACAAAAATGGGATACGACAATGCAACTGAACATATTGGACGTGTATGCTGTACTGAAACACAAGAGCATGTATGGGATCGTTTACTAAATTTTCATATCTGCTTATTGCATTTTAAAGCAAGCAACACCCAAACCGTTTATTGAAAATTGCTTATCAGGTGTATCGAAACACGATAAGCATATAAGCATGTCCCACACACCCCTTGGCCTTCAATGTTATCAGGTCAAACCATATCACACGAACACGAACACAATCACATCAATATCTTACTTGATTTATCTCTCCTAAACCAAACAATTAAACCTATGGTTCTCAGGTGGCCTTCAATGTTATCAGGTCCAACCATATCACAACAATTAAACCTATGCTTTGTAACGACCCCAACTTAGGTTTTTAAATCTTTTAGAGACATTTTAAGAGTGGACATAAACCATTTAAGATTAGTTTCACAAGTGTTGTAATGGTGGAGGTAACGTTTAGCTTGTTTAGCAGGTCATATTCTGAATACAATATCATTTACAAAAAAGGTATAACATATGTTTCATTACATTCAACAACACAAAAAAGCGAAAGTGGGTGTGAATTCTTCCCTATCAGTAATCAGAAATGAAGTTCCAAAATCATACTAATAGGTAGGTGTTACGAACTAAAACAAAAACCACAGTAGATATAGTAGCATACTAACTAGATTTAATAAAATGAGATACGACAATCCAATTATACATACTGACGCGTGTGCTTAGCATGTCAATTAAATCACATAATAACTCGTTACAAGGCCATGTATGGGATTCTTACTAAAACTTCATATCTGTCACGGCATTTTGAAATAATAAACACCCAAACTGCTTATTCAAAATCGCTTATTTCTTATATCGACATTACAAATATGCACCTATTTTCTTTACAACCTAAGCTCATTACCAACATTGATCAATTCCAAATATGCATCCTATTTTCTTTATAAATGTAATAATTTCATACAACATGATATAAAAACAAAAACCCATTTCACAAAGTGATTAGTTCCCAGTCTTAACCAATTAAAAAAAATGATACTCCAACAAATAAACTCATTTAATAGTCTAAAACTATATATATAACAGAAAGAAAGAATATTGACCTGTCACGAACTTGAAGCAGTTCAATCATGGTGGCCATACGAGCTTGATCTTCAGCTGGAAGATTACCCAGATCTCCCATCATACTTTTGTCCATTTTTTCTTTCTTTTTCAACAAGATTATTATTTTCAGAAAATCAGGGTTGTTTTTTAAAGCTTTCTGTACTTGGGGAAGGGTTTACAACTCTTTCTTTTGGGCTTTTAATGGGTTTATTATATTATGCTAGCCCATAATATAACAATATAAATGGGCCTTATAAATGATTTTTGTGTGAATTCTATCAAACAAACAAAAGTTACAAAACAAAACTTAAAGTAACAAATAAGACATTTCGGTAGGTGGTTTGTATTATTGGGTAAAGTTGATTCGGTTTGATTTGATTTATTAACCAAATCTCTAGTTTATGACATAAAAATTAAGGATTTGGTAACAACAATTTTACATTATAAAAGTTGTTGTCAGAATACTTTATAATTTGCTTCAATCACTTTTTATATGCAACTCGTTTGTTTGTTTTTGGAAGAAACACTTTTTTCCTTTTTTTTTTATCTAATTATTTTATGTGAATGCGTCGAAGTTCTTTTTTTTGTTTTTTCAGACATAATTTCATAAGTGTTTCTTTTCACTTTTTATCTTTTCAAAAATTATAAGTAAACTTTCAATACTTCACTTTTTCAACACAAAACATATTAATTTCTCTTTATTCTTTTTTGTTTTAAAAGCACAAAAAACAAACATTTTTTTTAACAGATGAAGACTTTAAATGTATTGCAGACATGATTTACAGATGAAAACATAAAAAATCTGAAAAAATAAACGACACTTATTGTAGACATGATTTACAAATGAAGACATAAAAAATCTGAAAAAATAAACGACACGTAATTCTTTTATCTCGAAAGGATTAATGGCGTATCACGTCATTCTTTGTTCTTTCACTTTGTGTGGATTCTTCTCAATTAATTTGTACTATATACATTTGTATTGATACAAGAGTAGCTTCATATATATATAGTCTTTGTACAAGAGACACCAAACTCCCGAGTTATTCACATACATAACTTCTGTGTAACGAGTTATTCACATACATACATTCATATACGTGCGAACATGCTTGTTGTGCCATTCACTATCATCCTTTTTTTGACATATTCCTACCAACTCGTAAATTGTCTAAAAAGTCAAAGTTTTGATACCTACAAAAATATATAGTGAGGTTAGATGATATCATAACAGTTTGATTCCAATCCAAGTACTTTTGATTTTATCCATTACTTGTAAGTTGTAACAAAAAAAACACTTTATGAAATTCTCTACGTTTGATCAAACTTTTAATAAACACAAATTAGCATCAAGTTGTTATAGTGAATTGGGACTCTGAAGCCTTCACAAAAGTTTTCGATTCAAACTTCACTTGCCACACATCTTGTAAGTTGTAACTTGTAAGTACCTAAGAACACCGTCAAAAACGACCACGAGGTAATTCTGGTTAAGGGGGCATTTACTTTTTTTTTTTTTTTTTGCAATGTCTGAATCACTATGATGGCATATCATAATATTATTTTTGGTTTTTGGGGCTCACAAATTCCTTTAAATGTTCTATATCTAGAGAGTGAAAAATTGAACTCCTCCCCACTAAGACGTTCTATCAGAGAGGGTCTCACTAAACTTTATCTACATCTAAAAAAGTAAACATGCCCTAAGCTGCGTTTGTACAAGTCACACACATCCCCAAATATCATGTGCATGATTTTTTTTTTATTATTTTTTATTTTTATTTATTTATTTATTTATTTTTTTACTGTAATAAACCATCACTCTTAATGAAGTTTAATATATAGATATGTTGGTTAAGCTATAAAGTAACATCTAATATTGATTATTAAGTAGATTATCACATATGTGCCAGTAGTAAAACGTTTATCTTGTTACGGGTGATATCGTACATAAAATTAACCACAATCCATGCATATATCAGTTTTCCAACAAAAAATTCATTCATTCACAGGCACAAATCCAAGCTTTGTATAAAGACCCAAACAAGTCAATTTGAAAAGCGTTAGGGTTTTACGCAAACAGAAAGAAACCATACAAACCCATTACAATTCCAAATAACACACTGATTTCTTTTTATTTATACATAAGAACAACTAGGGGTGTAAACGAGCCGAGTCGAGTCGAGTATTGACAAGCTCGAGCTCGGCTCGACATATAATACTCGAGCTCGACCGAGCCTCAAAATTCAAGCTCGAGCTCGGCTCGATCACTAAAACTCGAGCTCGAGGCTCGGCTCGGCTCGGCTCGTATATATTAAATAAAATCAAGTTTTTGAAAAAGTCACTATAGAAAAGCTCGAGCTCGGCTCAAAATTCAAGCTCGAGCTCGGCTCGTATATTCTTGAAGGGCATATATGTAATTATAGAAAAGCTCGTTAAGGCTCGCGAGCTTCACGAGCCGAGTAACATAGAACTCGAACTCGACTCGACATCTTACACGAGTAGCTCGAGCTCGAGCTCGACTCGTTTAAAATCGAGTCGAATCGAGTATTTTTCGAGTCGATCTCGAGTTACTCGCGAGTTGTCTCGGCTCGATTACACCCCTAAGAACAACACACAAGTATGTGCTTTTTTTTTTGGAACGGTGGAATTTTATAAAGCAACTAGCAAGATGCTAGACAAAAAAGAAACATCATAGGGTTACAAGATAAGGATTTTTTAACCAATCTACCCAACTAAAATTCGTCTTGCTTCTATATCTACACCAATAAAACGAACGAGCCACTATATCATCAAAAAAGACCGCTTTGGAAGGACTCTTCGAGCCAAAAATAGATGTATTTCGAAAACTCCATACAAGCCACCACATGACATAGAAAACACCTTCCAATAATTCTTTACGATTAGAAGAAAGCTGAATACTCGAGACCCAATTTAGCCACTCCTCGTACGAAGAAATCTCTGAAGGATTAATATCCCACCATGTAAAGATCTTACGACTAAGACCTCTCGCCATAGAACTTGCAAAGAAAATGTGATTAATAGACTCGACTGCGCTACCACATGTAGGGCACATAATAGACGGGATATCCATTCCTCTACGAGAAATATTATGCCGAGTTGGTAAGCAATCTAAACTAACTTTCCAAGCAAGAACATTAACTTTAATAGGAACAACTTTTACCCACCCAGCGAGTTTTGGATGAAACACTCGATAACATACTGTCATCAACAAACCTCCTTACTGAAGCAACTGAAAAGACTCCTGAGCCCTCTAACGACCAAGTCCTTCTGTCTTGCATCACAGGAAGCTGAAAACCGTTCAAAAAAGTCATCAAGTCTAAAAACTGAGTATTCTCAGCTCCATCTCTTGGAATGCGCCGCAAGGAACAACCCAAATTCTCAAGAGTCAATTTCGAAGCAACCGTAATATTCTTATTCGATTCCAACGCATAAACTCTAGGAAACCGATATTTAAAAGCAGTGTCTCCCTTCCATACTTCCTCCCAAAACAAAGTGTTCTCGCCATTACCCACCTTTTTCTTGATAAAACCAAGAAGATAAATCCCGTGACTCTTAAGCTTAGCCAACTCACGAACTATATCCAACCATGTTGACGGATGAGTAGACTTTGACATATTACAAAGACTACCATCTACTCCATGAACAACCTTTATCACCCTAGCCCACAAAGAACAACTATCATTTCTAAAACGCCATACCCACTTAAACATTAGAGCTCTATTCAAAGCAAAGAAACTAGATACACCTAGACCTCCTTTCTCTTTAGAAGCTAAAACACTACTCTACTTCACCCACATCATTTTCTTTTCATTACGCTCTATCCCATTAAAGAAGCGACATCGAATAGATTCCATTCGTTTTAGCACTTGTATAGGAAATTTAAACAAAGACATCTAGTAAATAGGCGTTGATCCCAACACTGATTTGAGAAGCGTTAATCTTCCACCTATAGAAAGTGTCTTCATCTTCCATCTCGATAGGCGAGATAATATTTTATTCACTATCTCGTCCCAAGAGTTAATATGCGACATCAAACTACCAACTTTGATTCCAAGATAATAAAAATGAGTTTTGAATGTCAAACATCCTATCTTTCTTGCTGCTTGGTTCACTTTATGAGCATCCACTGCTATCCCCATCAATTTACTTTTATGCATGTTTATGTGAAGACCAGAAGCATGAAAGAAGCAATCTAACGCGTGCACAATAGTAGAGATATTAGAATCACTCCATTGCCCTATAAAAATGACATCGTCAACATAAAACATGTGTGAAACAGTCAAAGACGATCCAATACAAACTCCTTTAAATAAGCCTTCATTAACAAGTTGCTGAAACAACAAGTGAAGGCTTTCCTTAATCAATATAAATAGAAAATGAGAAAGAGGGTCTCCCTGCTTAAGACCTTTACGAAATTGGAATTCCTGTGTTGGGCTCTGATACGCTCGTTCTTAGTGTGAAAGGATATCAATGATACTTACAAAGTATGCGTAGAATTGACTAGTCAACCTGTGAAAAGGCCGACGTGCAGAACCCGTGAATACTCTGTATATATATATGATACCGGGTAAGTGATTACCCGGGTCGTGTCCCAACGAGGTGTGAATGGGCAAATTCTAATAAGGTTCGGGATTAAAATGCTTGTAGGAACGATTATGAGATTATTTGGTATTGTGAATCAGAAACGTAAAACAACAATTTATGATACGTATAAGAAACTAAAAACAAGCGAATTAATTAAAAGAAAACAACATAAGTCTAATAGATACTAGGGTGAATACTAAACGCGACTAGATCTACAAACATAAAAAATAATTTTCCTACGAATTAGATGGTAAAAGAAAATTTTAGAATTAAGAAAATTAATTATTTGATAAAAATTCTACTTATTATTAATGAAAAAACTTTGAGTCACTATTTTACTTCTAATAAATATTACAACTACACAACTAAATCTAAAACTTGTTAGATAAATACTACAAGTATTTACTGATCTAGGAAAAATATTGGGAGGTGGGACATAGCGCAAAAATAAGCAGAAAATAAGCTATCTATGACTGAATATTTAAGTTAAACAAAATACGAACTAACTAGTTAAATATCAAACTATGCAAGCTATAACAAGAAAGAAGTATTGGAGCATATGGTCGCGTGTGTGGTGTTGTGAGCTGATTAGCTTAGGTTCAAGTCCTGGTCATGGCACTTTTTTTTTTTGCCAATATTCTTATTTTTTTAAGTTTCTCTTTTAGCAAAACCACTAAACAACATATTCTAAACAATTTCTGTGAATGGGGTTGTCTTGAAATACTTTTAACAAACTTTTGATACGCTTAAAGTCCCCACAGTTACGAATTTAATTAAAGCGATATTAACGAAGTGAGTAAGTATCACTGTGACTTTAAGTTAACACAGATGGAATATATGCTCAATATGAAATACACACAAGCTCAGGAAACCATAAGCACTAATAAACAAGTTTACAACACCATTCAACCAAGCTAAAATGAAGCAGGAATAAAAATAAAACATGCTCAATTCATACTGAAGCAACAGCAGGCGCTAGTTAAAGGGCAACTGAAGAGCCTGAATAAACTAAGAGAAAAGGCAATTACGACCAAGAAAAGTACAGAGCTACTGAAACAGCGATACCAGCTTTCCAAAACACTAAAGAATAAGTAATAACGTAGAGTAATTAACAAGATATGGTCGTGAGAAAACGGGTCAGGAGGCTCGTGGACTAGTAACAATTGAATTAAAACTTATAAATGAAAAGCTATTCCAGGATTACCACAGACTTAAAAATTAAATAGATTCATGATTGTTGGCCTAAGTGAGTTTGTGACGACTAGCATTTTAACCTTACAGGTAGAGAATAAAAAAAAACTAAAGCAAATACAAACAAACGAACACAATCTCGAGCCAAATCAAATAAGCTGATAACAATAATCAATAAGCTATTATCACAACACAGATCCAGCAATCAAGTTAGTTCAGCAAATGCTCACATAGCAGCAGAAACGATCAGATTTGAAGCAACTTAGAGAGGCAAAACTAGTTAGCAATCAAACATATGAAGGAAAACAAACTACTGGGACAACAACTCAATACTTAAGTCTTTTGGAGCAACATGAATTGAGTACAACCCATAAGTGTGATGAATTTCAAAACGGGTCAGATTGAGGTTCTCATGGTACAAGGCAGAAACGGGTCCAATTAACCAACTTTAAACCATTCAAACACAATCAAAGAAAATTCTAAAAATCATAATAAAATTACCTATGCAAAGACAAGCAAGCAGATATTTAAAAGCCCCAAGTTTCGGATCCAATTACTTCAAATTGAGTGAATTAAAAATTCGACATTTAAACTAGGTGAACACAATTTGTATTATGACTAATAACAAGCAAGAAACAAATCTAAACGACTCCTGTTATCATAACACATCAAATCAAAATCAAAA
Source organism: Artemisia argyi (assembly GCA_030686995.1). Classification (NCBI taxonomy): domain Eukaryota; kingdom Viridiplantae; phylum Streptophyta; class Magnoliopsida; order Asterales; family Asteraceae; genus Artemisia; species Artemisia argyi. Next base: position 232,648 of record JARVZY010012386.1, on the reverse strand, counting down.
AATTGACTAAAACAGAGATTGACTATATAAGTCAAACATTTCCAAACACCCTTTTATCTAAACTCTTTTAGAAAGTTAATTAAGCATACTAATAAAAGAGGTTATGAAACTGATGCCCTAGCTTTTACTAATAAAGAGTAACACAAATAGGCAAGTAAAACAACACTTAACCACACAAATCAACAATGACAGGTTATGCAGGATATTACCAGAGATTCAGAGGTAGAAAACAAAATATATCACCTTTAATCCGACTGGACAAGGGTGGTCATATCGAATTTTGTCAATCCTAATGCTTCCCGGTAAGCTCTAAACCATTTCTATTCACGATGCTCCTGCTACAGCTTCTTATTCTTTTCTTGTTTTCCTGTTTTCTTTACGCGACCTTTTATAATTTTGAGGATTCCTTATGAGCTTATGAAAGCTTGAAACCACAAATAAGCATAAACAAGATTTTTGACTCAAGAACTTAAAATTATCATTCCTCTTTTAAAAACAGGCAACAAGTTGCAAACTTAAATTAATTTTTTTTTTGAGAAAAAGGATTACAACATTCGACTACATTTAAAGCATGACCATATCTTAATCGCTTACATAGAAAAATCACAAAAAGAACTTTTACTAGAACTTCAAACTTCTATTATAACTGAAAAGGGATTACAAAGCTTGGCATTAAAATCTTAAAACTGATATTGAAATAGCAGACTACAATAACTAAACTAAAGCTATGTTAAAAAACCTACTTGCCATCAAAGGCTTACAAGCAATCTTATTTATACTAAAATACCAACTAGGGGTCTTCACTTGTGCTTGTTTAGAACAGATCCCACCCATTGAATTTTCTTGAAACAATCTCAGCCCTTCATTGTATTTTTGGCGCCAATTTTGGGGTTGTGATGTGCCAGCCTGGAGATTAAATATCTTGTGGAGATACTGAGGGAACAAAAAGGTGGCTGGAGCAGGTATGTTGGGGGAGACAAGAAGTTGGGAGGATGTGTAGTTGTGTTTGATTTGTTAGGAGGGTGTGTATGTTTTGTCTTGCTTGTGATATCCTGGGAAAGTGAAGGGGATGGAGGTGGGAGACTTTTGTTGTCCCTGGCTCATTATATTGATACGCAAAAGGGAGGTTTTTGGGCTATAGTGATGGTTGGGCCTGGTGTTGGGTGGATCAGGGGTTGGGGTTTGGATTGGATTTGGTGGGTTGGTTTATTAGTGAAGGATGGGTAGGGGTAATAACTAGGATCCGTTTGGTTTGTAACTTAGATAAGCCCAAGGACCAATAGTGTCATTTACTGATTTTTAAGGGGCCTGTTATGTCGAATTCTCAAAGTTGTTACAAGGACCAAAGTTACCAAGTTCCAGCATTGAAAGGACCATGATTGAGTTTTCCACAATTAAATATCCCAGGGGCCGTTTTTGACATTTTCGAAACTTGGGGGACCAAAGTTGTAAGTTTTGCAATTTTGAACTTTAAAGGACTTATTTTGACAACTTGTGAATCCCCAAGGACTTAATGATATTTTCATATTTTTAAATAACCAGGGACTAGTTTTGACATTTTATGAAAGTTAGGGGAACTGAAACTGCCAATTGTGCAAACTTTGTTTGTTTTTCATTGTTTTTACTCATTTTGCATCTGAAACGTATAAAATACGATCCATGGGATATTTTCAGTATGTTTGATGCATTTATGAGTGTTTTTGGATGTTTTGGCAGTTCAAATACGACAAAAATGATGAGTGTTTGAGCACTCATCAATCCCCCACACTAAACTATTGCTAGTCCCTAGCAATCTTTTGAGAAAAACTTAATGGATTTGAAACTCTTTACCAAAAGCCATTACTTCTGGAGTAGCCAAATGTTTCCGTTCAAATAAGAACTATGGTCCACCTGATAACCATTTGATTTTGAGCAAATCACCAGCTGTCAACGGATTTGATTTGTCTTTACCAGAAGCCGTTTGCTTCTGGACTAGCCAACTCTTGATGGAATAGTCAACATCTTGGTGAGCTGATTACCAATGATGGTTTTTCCACTGCCTTTACCACAAGCCATAACCTTGCGGGCTAGCCAACTCTTTCACTTTTTAGGATATGGCGAGTTGAGATACCAAACAATTTTGGGCAAATTGCAAGCCGTAAACGGATTTGATATATCTTTACCAAGAGCCGTTTGCTCCTGGATTAGCCAATCCTTTTGTCGTTTAGACATGGCGGACTGATAACCACAAAAAATTTGAAGCTCAAGTGAAAAAAATATTTTAAATTTTTTGCTAAAAACGGGGGTACTGGATGGTAAAATGTGATAAAATTCGCTAGAATTCCCCCCCCCCCCCCACACACACTTAGAATTGAATATTATCCTCAATATTCAAAGTCCCGGCTATTATGCCGACTCTTTGAACGTGAAAGGGCAACATTACAAGCTAAATGTGGAAACACAATTTTTCACTTTGTTTTATTTATTGATATATATACATATGGTAACAACAGCATGGGCACTCCCCCACACTTAGGGTGAAAACCCTAAGTACATGCTACTGTTTTTATTTACCGAGTCGCTAGCTTGACTCGATCCCCGAATTCAATTGTCCATGGGAAAAGTTCGGAGATCCGGAACAACCATGGATGGTATGTCCTCTCCAAAGTAATGCTTCAACCGATGCCCATTCACTTTGAAATTTGTACCGTCATTTTGAGATAATTCGACGGTGCCATAAGGATAAACTTTTGCGATAGTGAATGGACCAGTCCAACGGGTTTTGAGCTTTCCCGAGAAGATCTTGAGTCTAGAATTGAAAAGAATGACTCGATCACCAATGTTAAAAACGCGGTCCTTGATTTTGGAGTCATGAATCTTCTTTGTCTTTTCTTTATAGATCAAAGAGTTATCGTAAGCTTGATCACGAAGTTCGTTTAATTCATTTAGTTGAACTTTCCTATGATCACCCGCAGTTTTGAGGTCAAAATTTGCATGTTTGAGGGCCCAATAGGCTTTATGCTCAAGCTCGATCGGTAGATGGCATGCCTTCTCGTACACAAGCTTGTAAGGAGTACACCCGATGGGTGTTTTATAAGCTGTACGGAAAGCCCAGAGTGCATCATCTAATTTATCCGACCACGATGCACGGTTTTCACCTATAGTTCTTTCCAATATTCTTTAATTCCTCGATTGGAAACTTCTACTTGTCCACTTGTTTGTGGATGGTACGCAGTAGAAAGACGGTGAGTTACACCATACTTTTGTATGACTTTATCAAATTTGTCATTATAGAAATGCGTACCACGATCACTGATTATAGTACGTGGAGTTCAAAATCGAGCAAAAAGAGCTTTCAAAAATTTCACAACTACTAGGGCATCATTAGTGGGTAAAGCTTTCGCCTTGATCCATTTTGACAAATAGTCAACCGCCACGAGTATGTACTTGTTTTCATAAGAAGACGGAAATGGCCCCATAAAGTCAATGCCCCATACGTCAAAGATTTCACACACTTGAATTGCATTTTGAGGCATTTCATTCCATTATGAAAGATTCCCGTGACGTTGACAAGCGTCACAGGATTTGACTAATTCCTAGGCATCCTTATAAATTTTGGGCCAGTAGAAACCGGAATCAAACACCTTTTTGGCGGTGTAGTTTGGATTGTGGGGCCCCCCGTGGGACCAACATGGCAAGCCTTGAGAATTTCAGTGGCTTCTTGACCATAAACACACCGCCGGATGACTTGATCCGCACAGATTTTGAAAAGGTAGGGGTCGTCCTAGAAGTAATGTTTCACATCTTTAAAGAACTTGTTCTTTTGTTGGGACGACATCCCTTTCACTACAAAGTTACCCGCATGGTAGTTTGCAAAATGGGCAAACCATGGGGTAATAGAATCTCCACGAATGGCAACCGCATTGAGTGTCTCGAGAGGGAAGGTTTCATTAATTTCCTTCTTTTCGAAGACATCTTGGTGGGGGTTTTCCAATAGGGAGAGATGATCAGCAGCTAGGTTCTCAGCTCCTTTTTTTATCACGAATTATGATATCAAATTCTTGCAGGAGGAAAACCCAATGGAGTAGTCTCGGCTTTGCATCTTGTTTTGCAAAGAGGTATTTTAGAGCCGAGTGATTCGTATACACCATGCATTTGGTTAATATCAAATATGGCCGAAACTTTTCAAAAGCATACACCACAGCTAATAATTCTTTTTCAGTGGTGGTGTAATGACTTTGAGCCTCGGTCATAGTTTTGCTCGCATAGTGTATAGGCTGAAAGTGTTTTGTTTTTCGTTGCCCCAAGACTGCCCCTATAGCATAATCACTAGCATCACACATGAGTTCAAAGGGTAAGTCCCAATCGGGGGCAACAAGAATCGGTGCCTCAGTATGCTTTTTCTTCAAAGTTTCAAAAGCTTTGATGCACTCGGGGGAGAAGATAAAAGGAGCATCCTTCTCGAGGAGATGGGTCATAGGCCGGGCGATTTTGGAAAAATCTTGAATGAACCTACGGTAAAAACCGGCATGACCCAAAAAGCTCCTAATACATTTGACGGTAGTAGGATGAGGTAATTTTGCGATGACATCAACTTTGGCTTTGTCGAACTCAATCTCATTCTTTGAAATTTTATGGCCGAGGACAATGCCCTCTTTGACCATAAAGTGACTCTTCTCCCAATTTAGACATAACTTTGTGTCTTCACAACGTTTTAGCATGTTGTCTAAATGGGAGAGACATGATTGAAACGAATCCCCAATGACCGAGAAATCGTCCATAAAGACCTCCATAGTTTTCCCGATCATGTCGGAAAATATGGCCATCATACATCTTTGAAACATGCCCGGAGCATTACATAAACCAAATGGCATACGCTTATATGCAAAAGTTCCATAGGGGCACGTGAAAGTGGTCTTTTCTTGGTCTTGCAAATCAATGGGAATCTGAAAGTAACCCGAGAAACCATCGAGGAAGCAATAGTACTCATTCCCCGCTAATCTCTCGAGCATCTGATCCATAAAGGGCAGAGGAAAATGGTCTTTGCGGGTGGCGTCATTTAACTTGCGATAGTCAATGCAGACACGCCAACCCGTAACCAATCGAGTTGGAATCAACTCGTTTTTCTCGTTTGTGACAACGGTAATGCCACCCTTTTTTGGAACGCAGTGTATTGGGCTAACCCAAGGACTGTCCAAGATAGGGTAAATCAATCCGGCATCAAGAAGTTTTAAAACTTCTTGTTTGATTACCTTATGAATTTTTGGATTCACCCTTCTTTGTTGTTGGACTGCTGGTTTGAAGTCATCCTCCATTAAAATTTTGTGGGTACAAAATTCGGGGTCAATGCCCTTGATGTTGGAGAGTCTCCAAGCGATTGCTTGTTTATGAGACTTCAAAACCATTATTAGAGCAGCCTTTTCCTTAACACTTAAATTTTTAGCAATTATGACGGGTAATTTATCATCGCCCTCCAGAAATGCATATTCAAGATGAGGCGGTAAGTCCTTAAGTTCAACCATAGGAAAGTAATCAGTTTTCTCAACATTTTTGACTTCCTCTTTATGAAGTACTTTTGGAGGAAGAGGGGGAGATGGATCTTCGTTTAACAATTTTTCTAGCAAAAGAATATCCCCCTCAGGATCAAGATAGTCCTCATCAAATTTATCCGAGATTGAACTATCTTGGGCGAGAAAAGCCTCGACTTCTTCCAAAAGGAAGTCACTTCCCTCAAAAGGAGTGAGAGAAGGGGAAGAGTCGGATATGATGGGATGAGAAGATTGAGTGGGATTTTCACTCGAAGACTCATCAGTGAAACCTAAAACCTCTTGAGCGTACTCCTCCGCAGCAACATCGATGATATCTAACCGGTTAACTGATTCGGCGTCATAATTGGAGGAATACCTTACTGTTTGATTAAGGTTGAAGGTTACAACTTCAGTACCACACGAAGAGTTATTTCCTCTTCGAATACATCGATTAATGCACGACCCGTCCTTAAGAATCCTCTCCCAAGAAAGAGAGGAACTCGTGGGTCAGCATCGAAATCGACGATCACAAAATCTACCGAAAAGTGGAACTTTCCCACCTTTACAAATACGTCCTCGGCAATACCGAGGGGACAAGATGTTGAGCGGTCTACAAGCTCGAGAGTCATGCAGGTGGTGGTGAGTTCTGGAAGAGAGAGCTTTTTCCATATTGAATAAGGCATCAAGTTGATGCTTGCACCTAGATCGGCCAAGGCGAAGCAATCAACTATTCCGGGAAAAACACATGGGATGAGAAATTTTCCCGGATCTCCTAGCTTCTCGAGAAGCTGTTTCAAAAGAACTGCAGAGTAGTTTTCATTGAGTGGAGTTCGTGCCATTTCGAATAGTTTTTCCTTATTTTTCAACAGATTTTTGATTGTCGATGTGAACTTAGGCATCAAAAGGAGAGCATCCGCGAAATTGATATCAAAATGAATATCTCGAAAATTTTGAAAAAACTTTTCCATTTGATGATTGGCTTTTTCGTGGAGCTTCTGGTCTTGTAACCGAGATGGATATGGTAATGAAGGTTTGGATTTAGGGTTCTCTCCAGGAGTTGTTGGTGGCTCAAAGACAACTCCTGGTTTTGGTACGGTTTCTGGTACAACCTGAGGATGGACGTGTGCGGTACTTCGTGGGCTAGTAAATTGCACCTTGTCCTTTGTCACCTCAGGCTCACTTGCGACTACCTTAGGAGGAGAAGAAGAGGTAGTGGGAGCTTTGGGTCCATCATAGGAAACACCACTTCTTGTTGTGAACGCTTTAACATCGCCCCTCGGGTTAACGATCGTGTTGCTCGGTAAAGTAGTACCTGAGCCCGAGGGTCGATCATTTAAAGACTTCTTAAGGTCTGCAATCTGAGTCATCATTACCCTATTTATTTCCTCCTGAGATTTCATGAATTGTCTCAGCAACTCGTCAGATGATGGGCCATTTGGAACAATCCCTTGAGTGTGGTTTGGAGGAGCTTGGTTAGGGTAATTCTGAGTAGTTGGAGTGATGGCTTGATTTTGATTGGGAAAATTCTGGGCCCGATTATTTTGATGGGGACCGTGGTTTTGAAAATTTCCCTGATGTTGGTTGCCATGTCCATGGGAGTTGTATCCTTGATAGTTGTTTTGACCTTGGTTTCGATTGTAGTTTCCTTGATTTTGGTCGTGATGGAAATTCCCTTGGTTTTGGTAACCTGGGTTCATTCGATTCTGATTTTGGTTCTGGTTACGGTTTTGGACATTAGGGTTTTGATTGAATCTGGGAGGTCCAAGGAAATTGTTAGAACGATAGCTTAGAAGATTGCGGTCCCCTTGCGGTTGGTAGCCATTACCTCCCGAATTATAGGAACCTTGAGCAGCATATACGTCCTCTTGAGTGTAGCCACCGGTGGCTGAACACTCGGAATATGAATGTGGACCTCCACATGTTTCGCAATTTCGATTGACGGCTTTGGCTTGTTGGTTTTGGATACTTTGGTTCATCCTCAGCAAAGCCGTAGCGAAATCATCCATCTTTTTAGTGAGGACCACTATTTCAGAAGATGCTGGAGTGACAGACTTACATGACTCTTCCCTCTCAGCTGAGGAATCCCAGAAATTATGGTGGGCAGTCATGTTTTCAATGAGATCATAGCACTCTTCAGGGCGCCTTTTCATAAAGGTCCCACCAGCAGCATCATTGAGAATATCATGGTGTCTCAATGTCAACCCATTATAGAAAGTATCTATTTGGGTAACAAGTAACATGTTATGGTTAGGACATCGATCAATTGAGAGCTTATAGCGTTCCCATGCTTCAAACAAAGACTCATCGGGATGCTGACGAAAGTTACTAATGTCATTTCGTAACTTGGTAACCATGGATCGTGGAAAGTATTTGGCTAAATATTTAGTCACCATTTCTTTAAAAGTGTGAATCGAATTCTTAGGAAGTCGATCAAACCATGTAGTGGCATGATGGGTTAGAGAATAGGGGAAAAGAGATAGACGAAGGGCATTATCGGAGATACCATTCTGCTTCATGCTTTGGGTGACGGTAAGAAATTTATCAAGATGCTTGTTTGCATCGTCACCAGGTAAGCCATGAAATTGGCATGAATTCTGGACTTGTTGTATCATGTGATGCTTAAGTCCAAAATCAGTTTCCGTAATGTTGAGAGGGGCAATGGGTCCACCTCTTTCGAGCATAGTGGGTTGACACAACTCCTCCATCGTTCAGAGATCAGGAGCTGCATCATCTATAATGGGTGGTTCTTGGTTACCGTCCATTTTTGGAACTGGATCCTCAACAATAGGACGTAACTCAGTTACGTTTATCAGTTGACGATTTCGTTTCAATTGTGAACGAGTGTGCATGCACTAACAAAACTTCAATAAAACAAGATCGAGGCAAATCAACAGTGAACTTAAACCAATAATCACAAATGAATGGCTTTTTTAAGAAAGGTACATCACTCACAAGGATACAAAGGCAAGTTTTAATCTTTGGTTTAGGAACTTATTATGTTCACACCCCCAGTTGGTAGGTGTTCTGCCTTGGTTTGCGACGGTACTATTTTATGTTTTTATTGTCAAGGAAACGAAAAATGCTTTTGGTTTTTTATATTTTACATATATATATACAAAGAAAAAGGAAAATATTTTTGTGTTTTATATTTTATGAAAGCGATAACTTCTTGACGAAGGATCTACAAGCCACTAATCGTTAAAACCTTAACGATATTGTCGCACACAACCTCCCCGGCAGTGGCGCCAAAATTGATACGCTCGTTCTTAGTGTGAACGGATATCAATGATACATACAAAGTATGCGTGGAATTGACTAGTCAACCTGTGAAAAGGCCGACGTGCAGAACCCGGGAATACTCTGTATATATATATATATATATATATATATATATATATATATATATATATATATATATATATATATATATATATATATATATATATATATGATACCGGGTAAGTGATTACTCGGGTCGTGTCCCAACGAGGTGTGAATGGGCAAATTCGAATAAGGTTCGGGATTAAAATGCTTGTAGGAACGATTATGAGATTATTTGGTATTGTGAATTAGAAACGTAAAACAACAATTTATGATACGTATAAGAAACTAAAAACAAGCGAATTAATTAAAAGAAAACAACATAAGTCTAATAGATACTAGGGTGAATACTAAACGCGACTACATCTACAAACATAAAAAATAATTTTCCTACGAATTAGATGATAAAAGAAAATTTTAGAATTAAGAAAATTAATTATTTGATAAAAATTCTACTTATTATTAATGAAAAAACTTTGAGTCACTATTTTACTTCTAATAAATATTACAACTACACAACTAAATCTAAAACTTGTTAGATAAATACTACAAGTATTTACTGATCTAGAAAAATATTGGGAGGTGCGACATAGCGCAAAAATAAGCAGAAAATAAGCTATCTATGACTGAATATTTAAGTTAAACAAAATACGAACTAACTAGTTAAATATCAAACTATGCAAGCTATAACAAGAAAGAAGTATTGGAGCAGATGGTCGCGTGTGTGGTGTTGTGAGCTGATTAGCTTGGGTTCAAGTCCTGCTCATGGCACTTTTTTTTGCCAATATTCTTATTTTTTTAAGTTTCTCTTTTAGCAAAACCACTAAACACCAGATTCTAAACAATTTCTGTGAATGGGGTTGTCTTGAAATACTTTTAACAAACTTTTGATACGCTTAAAGTCCCCACAGTTACGAATTTACTTAAAGCGATATTAACGAAGTGAGTAAGTATCACTGTAACTTTAAGTTAACACAGACGGAATATATGCTCAATATGAAATACACACAAGCTCAGGAAACCATAAGCACTAATAAACAAGTTTACAACACCATTCAACCAAGCTAAAATGAAGTAGGAATAAAAATAAAACATGCTCAATTCATACTGAAGCAACAGCAGGCACTAGTTAAAGGGCAACTGAAGAGCCCGAATAAACTAAGAGAAAAGGCAATTACGACCAAGAAAAGTACAGAGCTACTGAAACAGCGATACCAGCTTTCCAAAACACTAAAGAATAAGTAATAACGTAGAGTAATTAACAAGACATGGTCGTGAGAAAATGGGTCAGGAGGCTCGTGGACTAGTAACAATTGAATCAGAACTTATCAATGAAAAGCTATTCCAGGATTACCACAGACTTAAAAACTAAATAGATTCAAGATTGTTGGCCTAAGTGAGTTTGTGACGACTAGCATTTTAACCTTACAGGTAGAGAATAAAAAAAAAACTAAAGCAAACACAAACAAACGAACACAATCTCGAGCCAAATCAAACAAGCTGATAACAATAATCAATAAGCTAGCATCACAACACAGATCCAGCAATCAAGTTAGTTCAACAAATGCTCACATAGCAGCAGAAACGATCAGATTTGAAGCAACTTAGAGAGGCAAAACTAGTTAGCAATCAAACATATGAAGGAAAACAAACTACTGGGACAACAACTCAATACTTAAGTCTTTTGGAGCAACATGAATTGAGTACAACCCATAAGTGTGATGAATTTCAAAACGGGTCAGATTGAGGTTCTCATGGTACAAGGCAGAAACGGGTCCAATTAACCAACTTTAAACCATTCAAACACAATCAAAGAAAATTCTAAAAATTATAATAAAATTACCTATGCAAAGACAAGCAAGCAGATATTTAAAAGCCCCAAGTTTCGGATCCAATTACTTCAAATTGAGTGAATTAAAAATTCGACATTTAAACTAGGTGAACACAATTTGTATTATGACTAATAACGAGCAAGAAAAAAATCTAAACGACTCCTGTTATCATAACACAGCAAATCAAAATCCAAAAATTGACTAAAACAGAGATTGACTATATAAGTCAAACATTTCCAAACACCCTTTTATCTAAACTCTTTTAGAAAGTTAATTAAGCATACTAATAAACGAGGTTATGAAACTGATGCCCTAGCTTTAACTAATAAAGAGTAACACAAATAAGCAAGTAAAACAACAGTTAACCACACAAATCAACAATGACAGGTTATGCAGGATATTACCGGAGATTCAGAGGTAGAAAACAAAATATATCACCTTTAATCCGACTGGACAAGGGTGGTCATATCGAATTCTGTCAATCCTAATGCTTCCCGGTAAGCTCTAAACCATTTCCATTCACGATGCTCCTGCTACAGCTTCTTATTCTTTTCTTGTTTTCCTGTTTTCTTTACGCGACCTTTTATAATTTTGAGGATTCCTTATGAGCTTATGAAAGCTTGAAACCACAAATAAGCATAAACAAGATTTCTGACTCAAGAACTTAAAATTATCATTCCTCTTTTAAAAACAAGCAACAAGCTGCAAACTTAAATTAATTTTTTTTTTTGAGAAAAAGGATTACAACATTCGACTACATTTAAAGCATGATCGTATCTTAATCGCTTACATAGAAAAATCACAAAAAGAACTTTTACTAGAACTTCAAACTTCTATTATAACTGAAAAGGGATTACAAAGCTTGGCATTAAAATCTTAAAACTGATATTGAAATAGCAGACTACAATAATTAAACTAAAGCTATGTTAAAAAACCTACTTGCCATCAAAGGCTTACAAGCAATCTTATTTATACTAAAATACCAACTAGGGGTCTTCACTTGTGCTTGTTTAGAACAGATCCCACCCATTGAATTTTCTTGAAACAATCTCAGCCCTTCATTGTATTTTTGGCGCCAATTTTGGGGTTGTGATGTGCCAGCCTGGAGATTAAATTTCTTGTGGAGATACCGAGGGAACAAGAAGGTGGCTGGAGCAGGTATGTTGGGGGAGACAAGAAGTTGGGAGAATGTGTAGTTGTGTTTGATTTGTTAGGAGGGTGTGTATGTTTTGTCTTGCTTGTGATATCCTGGGAAAGTGATGGGGATGGATGTGGGAGACTTTTGTTGTCCGTGGCTCATTATATTGAAACGCAAAAGGGAGGTTTTTGGGCTAGGGTGATGGTTGGGCCTGGTGTTGGGTGGATCAGGGGTTGGGGTTTGGATTGGATTTGGTGGGTTGGTTTATTAGTGAAGGATGGGTAGGGGTAATAACTAGGATCCGTTTGGTTTGTAACTTAGATAAACCCAAGGACCAATAGTGTCATTTACTGATTTTTTAGGGGCCTGTTATGTCGAATTCTCAAAGTTGTTACAAGGACCAAAGTTACCAAGTTCCAGCATTGAAAGGACCATGATTGAGTTTTCCACAATTAAATATCCCAAGGGTCGTTTTTGACATTTTCAAAACTTGGGGGACCAAAGTTGTAAGTTTTGCAATTTTGAACTTTAAAGGACTTATTTTGACAACTTGTGAATCCCCAAGGACTTAATGATATTTTCATATTTTTAAATAACCAGGGACTAGTTTTGACATTTTATGAAAGTTGGGGGAACTGAAACTGCCAATTGTGCAAACTTTGTTTGTTTTTCATTGTTTTTACTCATTTTGCATCTGAAACGTATAAAATACGATCCCAGGGATATTTTTAGTATGTTTGATGCATTTATGAGTGTTTTTAGATGTTTTGGCAGTTCAAATACGACAAAAATAATGAGTGTTTGAGCACTCATCAGGCTCCCATTCACAAGAACCGAGCCTCTGGAAGAACGTAAACAACTTTGAATCCAACCCCGCCTTTATCCCCGAAACCAAATTTCTTCAAAACATCATCCAAATAATCCCACTGAACTGAATTGTAAGCCTTTTCAAAATCGACTTTGAAAATCATAGTTTGTTTCTTCTTAGTTTTACACCACTGAATTAATTCATTTAAAATGAAAGGACCATCTAGGATTTGTCTATTCGCGAGGAAAGCGGATTGCACTTCATTCACAATGTCTCCCAACACAATGGCTAGACGATTCGCTAAAATCTTTGCAATTATTTTATACAAGCTACCAATCAAACTAATTGGCCTGAAATCTTTTACCAGTTTAGCATCTTGCATTTTCGGAACCAAAGCAATAAAAGATGAATTACCGCATTTATGAAACGTACCATATTGGAAAGTAAGACACCGCGTCCACTACGTCCTTTTCTATTACACTCCAATACCTTCTATAGAAACCAAAAGTAAAACCATTCGGGCCCGGAGACTTATCCAAACCACAATCCCAAACAGCCCTTTTAATTTCTTCATTTGAGACACTTCTTTCCAAATCTGCTTGCTGATCCAAGGATACTTGAAAAGGAAAATTCATATCTAAAAGTAACCGAGACGAACAAGGCTGGTCAAATCGATCCTTAAAGTGCGATAAGAACTCACTCTTCACCATACTAGGAGAATCAATCCAAACGCCATCTACTAAAATACCACGAATTGCAAGTTGGCTTCTTTTCTTATTTAATATACCATGGTAATATTTGGAATTCTCATCACCTTCTATCGACCATTTGATCTTGGCTTTCTGAGCCACCTCCAACGCTTCTATTTTATCCAAATCTTGTAACGATTTCACAACTTCTATACGATTGGCAAGTAAATTAGAATCAACTTCCCCTTTATCTATTAAAGTATCAATATCAGATAAAGCACCTTTAAGGCTATTTTTCTGAATTTTAGAACTCTCCTTCTTAGTTTAACCCACAAACGAATCTTCTCTTTAACGAATTTCAACTTATTTATGAATCTACACATAGCATTAGACTCCGAATTTGGAAAATCTCTCCATATCTCTTCAACAAAATTATCAAAACCCTCAAATTCAAACCAGTAGTGATAAAACCTAAAAGGAATAGGACCATAATCCAAACATACTTCACGCAATAAAATAGGCCGATGATCCGACAAAAAACGATCCAAAGTAATGGCAGAGATATTAGGATACGACCCCAACAAACCTTCTGAAATAAGGAAACGATCTAGCTCATTTTTGTAGCCAATTTATGATACCAAGTGAAAGAGCATCCTCCTAAAGGAACTTCCGCCAAGCCTCCGGTAGTAATGAAATCATTAAAAGCAGCAGCACCTTACACGTTAAAACAGGAACCATAACGTTCTTCTTTTGAACAAACTTCATTAAAATCGCCCATAATGATAACTTCCCCATCCCAATTACCAATCACATGATTCAAATAGTTCCATAACATCTTTTTCTCAGAAAGCTCTTGAGGAGCGTATATCGAAATAATAAGAATACTCTTACCACTAGGAATCCAATCCCCTATAATAGCAACAAAATAATCTGAAATTGTTGAGTTTAGCTTACGAAACATCCTCGGATCCCAAACACAAAGAATACCACCCAAGCTACCAACCGAAGGACTGCAAACAAAATCAAAAGATAAATTACCCCAACATCTCTTGATGCTAAAACAATCCAGATTTTCCATTTTTGTTTCTTGAAGCGACAAAAAATTCACCTTATTACAAATGCATAACTCCTTTACCCAATATTTTTTAGCCTTTTGGGCAAGGCCTTGAATATTCAATGACAAGAAATTCATTGGAAAAATACATTCTCTCCTCGAGTCTCAATGATCTCTTCTATATTTTTAACACATCCCTCCATCTTGTATCCCATTGTTTACCCCACCTTCACCAATCCTCCAGTAGTTGTAGTATTGAACCTCCTAATTGTGGACCTTCTACTTTTTTAAAATGCCCTGAACAAATAGACGCCTCATTATCCTCCTTTGATAATGGTGGCAAACTTTTCTTCTTTGTTGCTGAACATACATCCTCTTCATTACACTTTTGTTCACCTACCTTTTCCTCCCTAATAGCCTTGTCCACCAAGTTCGAATTCACTTTGGTTACCTCCGTAGGAGTGAATCCTGGTGGATATTTCAAGGTACCATGAATGCTTTTTTTTCTAAAGACGGTTACATTAATTAAGCTAGAAAGTTTGAACACGACCATTACAGACGAGTAAAAGAAATTGACATTTGCTCAATGATTGAACAAACAATTAACGGAAGTCTAGTTCAAATACATGTTTCTAACATTATGTGATATGTTTGTTAGACTGTGTTTCTTTGTGTCTAACCATTATCAAGGTGTTTTAGTGGCCAGTCAATTATAATGATAGGATAATTGGCTCAAATCCGCTTGTAGGCTTCGGTTTCATCAAGGTTTTCAGGTTTTCCTATGTACTTTGTATTAGTATAAATATTAGATCAATAAAATAAAATATTTACAGGGAATTCATTATATAACATGGTATCATAAGTTGGGTTTGATCCCCAGACCTATCCAGCCACCATGAGCTACTGGCTTTACGCTAACCCGTCAAACCCTAGCCGTTATCATTTATCCATCCTCTATTAAAAATAAGAACAAAAAGAATGCAACTTTTGGCCAAAACTATACCTGCATACTGTTTTGGCCATAACATTTTAACCCTATGGAGTTAACTGATGTCACCAGCGTCATTCTCTTCATATTTCATTTATGCACAAAACCTCAGCAAGACCACTTCCTTCGGGCTTGCGCAGCGCCGCCACGCATCGTCGGAATCCGATTGTCGTAAAAAAATTCAAAAGAAAGAAGATAAAATTGTGGTAAAAAATGCCACTGTTGTCGGCCAACGACTTCTAAAATTTCTCTTTTGCGTTTGCTATTGCATTTTAGAAGTTTGTCTTTACTTGTTGTTGGATGTCTTCGAAAACAAATTAATTATTGCTTTCTTATGATTTTGCTGTTTATTTATGCTTTTGTTGATGCTATTTGAATTATTAGTTATTGCTTTCTTATCATTTAATTACTAGTTATTGCTTTCATTTTTTTTAGTTTTGTTTTTCCGTCCGAGCTTTCATGATTTCGTATATTATTAGATGATAGGATAATTGGCCAAAGCACGCTTGTGGGTTTTAGGTCCATTGGATTTCTAATGTTTTTTTTATGTACTTTGTAATATAAATATTAGATCAATAAATCTAATAGCTACAGAGAATCCACTTTATAACACGCTCACTCAAATATTCTCACAAGATGTCTCAAATTCAAACCTAAAAAGGTACACATGCGTAAGGAAAAAAAATCAGATACGGTCACCAGGATATCCGGTTAAACCGTTTATATCTAGGTAAAATACTCGCACTCCTCGAATAACATGAATAGAAAAAATCTCATCTGGTCATTTTATAACAATTTTCGTGTGGGTGATAAGTTTATATGATAGATATGCTTGGTCTTCGGGTGCAATATATGTTAGATTTCACATAAAAATGATAGATATGCGTAGTCTTCAGAATTCACACAAAATTATTTTGTTTACGTGTATTGCTAAAAGAATCCCTCAATTTATAAACTCATCTCGGTATGATTCAAAAATATTGGAAGAGTTGTCGATTGTAGGCGAATTCTCATTCAGAATCTAACAAAAGATGCTTCAATCACTTTTTATATCGTGGACTTGACCATGTCGGGTAATTAATGACAACGCAATAATGTTTTGGCTGAATCGTTGATAATCTTATAAGTTTTACTTCAATCACTTTTTATGTCGAGTCGACCCTCAACAAGTTTATCTCAAATTGATTTATGGTGTTGATTCTTCTTAATTTGAAAACATGTATTGATACAAGACTAACTTAATCATTTCTATAGTTTTTTAAAACAGATACTTGGTATTAAGAAGTCGTGTTTAATAGAGTTTTCTTTATTTAACGAACACTAATGACACCAGTCAACTTGGGTTAAGAATTATTCACACACATACATTTATATACGTTGCGCGCATACGTGTTGTATCACTCATTTCATATTTTTTTGACATATTTCGACCCACTAATAGTAAATTATCTAGAAAGTCAAACAAACTTTTGATACCTACAAGAACAAGAAAGATGGTGATGTACAAGAAATAAGAGGGATAATTACTTTTATAGGTAAATACTATGAAATATGCGGTTATGGTATTCTCACACTTTTTATTTTAATTTAATTATGACTCTTAGCTGTTACATAAAAAGAAAAAAGACATCATGAAAGTTTGTAAGCTTTTATCAATGGTTTGATATATACAAACGTCACTCCTATTCAAGTTTAATTTATAAATGTTTGATAGATGGATAGATATATTTTTTCAGATTATTCGGATCGAAAAAGTTTTTGACTCATGTATACTCGCTTTAACCGAGATATGTATATTCGTGAGCTTTTTAAATCCTTTCTCCGGCCACTCCTAAAATAAGAACTTAATGAGGTATGAATTTATGATAAATTGTGAGAACATTAGAGTGCTCGACCAGGAAGCTATCTTGATGATAGTTTAATAATAATCTATGTGCCATTAGATAAATATTTACATTGTTTCGGATATTGTATTAAAACTAACAGTATACTATATGAGTTGTCTAACAAACAATTTCATTCATTTTCACAAATACAAATCCAAGCTTTTTATAAAGACCCAAACAAGTCTATTTAAATCACGTTAGGCGTTTACACAAAGAAAAAGAAACCACAGAAACCCATCACAAATCCAAATAACACATAGCTAGGTTTCTTTTTATTTAATACATATAAAACACAACACAAAACATGGCGATTATGTGCTTGTTCGGGTCATAGTTTAATATCGTGCCTAGCAGTTGCAAGGATCGCACTTGCAGTTTGCTCCACACTTGCATCCATTTCCGCCTTCTGCAACGAAGTTGGTCTCTGACCCTTCAGCAAAGCTGCATATTTACAAGCATATTGAATTGTGAGAACATAGCTAGGTTTCCTTTTATCAATATAGCTCTTAAAAAAAGGTAAGTTAAACGAAATATATGAAATTGTAGGCTTCAAAAGTCAAACCCACAACTTTGTATTCAGTGATCACTTGTATTTAACCGTATACGTCACGATCAGATTGTTTGAATTTAAATCTTTCATTTTTAAGAACTTTTAGCCGACCAATTCACATAGTTTGATCTCACCATTATACATATTCAAACCGGGTGAAACTTTTCCTTTCTTTGGGAAGGTTGACGTCGTTTGCATCCAAGAAACTGAACTCGACACCTTTCATCTTTTTAGTGATAAGAGTGACAAGTTTTTTTTTACCACTTTTTACCAATAGACCATTACTAAGCGGTCTGACTGTAAATCTTTGGACTAGTTTAACAATATACGTATCTATATCAATATGTATCAAATAATACGTTTATAGACACATTAACTAACATAGGTATATCGACAACTAATATATGTATCATAAGCAATAAAAACACGTACGTCATCTTGGGTGCAACACCATCGACGATCATCATGGTGGTGGTGGATTTCTCAACGTTGCATCTGCCCAAAAAAAAAAAAAAAAAAAAAAAAAAAAAAAAAAAAAAAAACGCTTCAGAAAATCGAAACTTCTAAGAATACCAAATATGAAAATATAATATTTTTTTGTTGTGAAACAACTTTAGAAAACTTACGAGTTGCAGTTGCAGCTGCTGCCACATGAGCAGCTTGATCCGCAGTTGCACTTTCCATTTGAGCAAGACATGTTTTTAAGGTTTTGAAGTTAATATAATAAGAAATATGAAAGTTGTTTTGTTGGATTCTTAAAAGCTTGGTGATTTAATTGTGTGATTATTGGGTGCTATTTATAAAACAATAGATTGATCAACACCGTACGCTTGTATGGCCGTGATTGGATTTGCGTATGGCTTTTTTTAAGTTTTTTTTTGGAACACGGCTTTTCTAGGTTGATAATAATGTATATTCCTTGTGTCACTTTCATTTCTTGATTAAATTTCAATCTTATTTCGATCATGAATAGAAAACTTCGTCAACTTGCATTAATATTATTATAAATCGATACTATATGAGTACTTAATTAGATATTTCTTTAGCTAATACCTATGTTTATATGATCTTATTCTTAGCTCATAGTGTCATCGCGCTAAACTTGTTAAAATTTACTGGGCACGTACATAGTTTTTAAAATTTCGATTTGATTATATATTATTATCGATTAAGAAATGAATCATTTAACATTTTCAATTAGTTTATTGGTGGACTAAAAATACAAAATCATATGTATATATATGTTATAATCTACCTATTATTTTAGGAGAATGCTTTTAAGCAAAATCACATGATTATACTTGACTTGCATGAGATGTTAGTGATATATGCTTTTAGTTTTGAAAACCCATGTGATCAATTTACAATGTGTTCTGGTATTTCTTTTATTTATATTTTTGTTAAAATATGTAGCATATTTAGGTAGCTTTTTGTTTACTAATGTACCTTTTTGTTTGGAAAATTATATTTTCATAAATTTGTGCTATTTACTTCTCATGTTTGATCATAAAATTACCAAATTAGCATAGATGCTTAAACTATAGCTTCTTTATTAAATAAAGAGAAACAAAAAAAGATGTAATGGGTAGAACTCAAATTTAATCTTACGTTTATGTATAATGTATAAAAATAATTTTTCTCTGAAACAAAACTATATAAGAAAATTATAATTACTTGTATAGGTAAATTATAAATACATAAAAAATGACAAAGAGTACATTCGCAGGTCTTTTAGGATTGTTCAAATCCTTACGACATTTTACTTTAGTGCAACTTTATTTACAATTGGCCTAAATCATCAAGGTAAAAGACACCCATATTTAGACCGTTGTTTGATACCTATAGTGTTATCAATGACATCAAACACCTGCTAAGTATCATTAACTCATTCAAAAACACCTGCTAAGAATTCCTACCATAAATTCTTCATATAGGCACTAAAATACATCTTTGGTACATTAAAATACATTTATATATTATCTAAATCAGCAACTCAACTTAATTATACATTCGCATATTTACCAAATTTTGTAATTTTAATGGATAAAAGTCTAAAAACTAATACTAATACTCATGTAATTTTAAACAAAGTTAACATTATAAAGTATAAGGGGTATAAAGTGTAAGGGGTTATTTGTGTTTTTTTTAAAGTTATTAAAAAAATGGAAACTTGTAATTTTACACTTAGGGGGCATTTGGTTCGCTGTAATTCATTGTAATATGTTGTAATTGTAATCTGAATTACATTCCAATCGTGTTTGGTTGGCAGAGTGGAAGGAATTGTAATTCAGATTACATTACGGTGACTGTTTGGTTGGCGTTGTAAATGTAATTCACCCATTACAATTACACCAAATGATAGAATCTAGATTACATAGGAAGTTGGATGGAAAGTTCTGAATTACGTTGTAATTCATAATTTTCTCAAAAGGTGAAGATCGGTGGGATCACCCTGGTCCCATGCATCCTAAGGATGCCAACCGGACCCTCCCCCAAGGACCCGGCCTCAGGCAAATTTTCTATATTTTAAAACATCAGTATCTATTATTATTATTATTATTATTATTATTATTATTATTATTATTAAATAATAATAATAATATTTTTTTATTATTTTTATATTAATAATAATAATAATAATAATAATAATAATAATAATAATAATAATAATTGTTATTATTATTATTATTATTGAATAATAACAATAATTTTTTATTATTTTATTATTATAATTATTATAAATATTAAATAATAATAATAGTTTTTTATTATTTTTATATTATTATTATTATTATTATTATTATTATTATTATTATATCATATAAACATTAAATAATAATAATAATAATTTTAATTATTTTTATATTATCATTAATTATTATTATTATTATTATTATTATTATTATTATTAAATTATATAAATATTAAACTAATAATATATAGTTATTATTATTATTATTATTATTGTTATTATTATTTATTTATTAAAATTATTGTTATTATTATTATTATTATTGTTGTTATTATTATCATCATTATTATTTTATTATTGTTATTATTTATTATTATGTTATTTTTATTATTCTTATATTACATTTTTATGTTTTATATAAAAATAATTGAATTACATTACGTTGCGCATCAACCAAACACATCGACAGATTTCATCAATTACAATTACAACACATTACAACTACAACACATTCCAACTTTTTGAATTACAATTATATCAAATTACAATTCATTTCAAAGATTACAATTCCTTTAAATTAGGTCTACATAATTTATTTAAAATTCAATCACTAAAATTTTATTAATTACTTCTTATTTTTTAAGTTTTTGTTTTCATAAATTTGACACTTATATTTTTATTCATTTTTTTCTTAACCAAATTTTTCCACCAAATTTATTAAGTTTGAATAAAATTAATTTAATTTTGACTTTCTATTAATCACTCATATTGATTGATTTCGCCTACGTGGCAAAATCGAGCTTTCGTATCGGTCACTTTTTTTTCCAGTAAGAAGGGTTTTACAAAATCACTCCGAAATGATGTAATTCTTTTATTATATAAACGATTGGTTTCACTATTGAATTCTATGTTTGTAAATGACAGTAAACTTGAGGGTATTGATGTCATTTTGAAAATTTATTTAACTCATCTAGGCTCTAGCTATGCGATAACTGTGCGAATAGTTTGACCTACTTAAAAAGAAAAAGTAAGTTATACAATTCTTTCATTGTTTGTGTAACCAAGGTAGATACTGAATTTGTGTCATAATTATAGTATCCACTATGGTTAATGAGAAGGTCGCTCCCTCCGTCTTAAAATAATATCTTATTTTGACTTTTTAATTTATTTTACTTTAATTTTAATTATTTTCTTTTATGTTTTATATTATATTTTATGCAAAATATATAAATGAATCGTATTGAAATGTATTTTCATTAGTAACACAAATAAAATACTTAAGATCAAAGTAAAAAGTAAAAATAATATTTATTTTATTACGAAGGGAGTATGATTTTGTGAATCACGATAGAATTGTGTTTTATACTTATCTGGAATGAAATAAACATTTTGAAACTCTTCTGAATTTAATCCATTTGAGTTTAATGTAATTTTTATAAACTTTTAACAAGTTTATTCATGGTGCCATAGTGGTGAAAGGTCAACTTAAAATATTCATAAATTAATAATGTTGTATGATTTGATATTATTGTAAACTTTTATATTTGGTAGATGGACTTATAAAAATGTTAAGTAATTGCTTGATTATTGGCATAATTAATTAGATTTGTGAAGGCATGAAACTTGCTTCTGAGTTGACATTAACTAACGAATTGATGTTGGAGTAAATTTCACCGTTAGTCTCTAAAGTTGTCGAGTTTTGCGTGGATCGTCCTTAAATTATTTTTTTTGACATTTTCGTTCCTGAACTCCTCATTTTTGGCGTGGTTGGTCCCTGGAACATACTTTTGGCTGACGGACGTTCATTTGCAGTGTTAGTTGACTAGTCACTTGGGTTTTTGGTCATTTCACATTTTTTCAATGGCCTTAACCAAGGCTTGGTCCCTGAATATAAAACGGCTATTACAAGCGTATTGGTTCACTTGTTACTGTACAAACCCGATCATCTTCCTCCTCTTACATCGCAACCCTATCATTGTCACACACAAACAATCTCATACACCGCCTGATTCTTGCAATGGCCGACAAAGATTGGAGCAAAGTTACGTTGACTGAAGACATGAAAGATTATGTTTATGAAACCTATAAGGATAGCTGGAAGCCAGGAGATGAGGTGTCTGATGAAATGTTGGACACCTTATGGAACTATGCTATGGTGGAAGGTAAGCACATTGTTGCATTATTATTGTTTATAGTTAAATTTAGAGTAAATGATTTGAGTTGACCTTTTTTTGATCATCTGGTCCATCTTATTTTGACAGTTCTCAAAAAAGGACCTACTAAGAAATTTCCTACCATTGAAGCTGTGTTGGGTCAGACCTCAAAACCCATGGAGGGAAAGCCAGCAG
Organism: Artemisia argyi; assembly: GCA_030686995.1. Taxonomy (NCBI): domain Eukaryota; kingdom Viridiplantae; phylum Streptophyta; class Magnoliopsida; order Asterales; family Asteraceae; genus Artemisia; species Artemisia argyi. The sequence continues at coordinate 209,835 of JARVZY010012386.1, read as the reverse complement.
AGGAGAAGAAAGGTATGCATTTTGGTATTTATTTAAAACGGAAAACCTTGAGAATGTGTTTACACCATTTTGATGTTCATTTGCCCTTTTGTTGTGGCTCTAATGAATGATTTTTAGGTTAGTTTATGATTTACCTAAGTGTTTATCCAGATTGACTTTAGCAAGTCAAACTGCATTACTCAAAGTGCAAATGGTGTTTCACTATAGCAATTAAGGGGCTTTGTATTTGACCTAATGAGTGCCCATTGTCTAGTGTAGCCCTTTAGGGGGTGTTTGAATGTCTAAAAAACAGAGTTAGCATATTGGTTGGATATATGTATTAAATCTAACCTGTGTTAACTTATTATGTTTCAGATGAGCATCAGGATAAGGTTTATGACAGTAGACTTGAAAACCTTGAGAAGAAGATTTCCATCCTTGAGAAAAGGATGGAACCAATTGAGGATGTGTACTTTTACCGAGGAGATTACGGATTTGGGAGTGAAAAATCCACTCAAGAAGTGGCTTCCGTTGACAAGAGGATTGAACACCTTGAAAGGAAGCAACAATGGCTTGAAAAGAGGATGCTAAACCTTGAGTATCAGTGCTACTCGAAGGCAATGAAGGGTGTTGCAAGTGAAGAGGAAGTATTCAGTGAAGAGGAATTTTGTACTACAAAGGATGTTGCAAATGAGGTGATTAGTGTGTCAACTGAAGAGGATGAACCTACTCCAATAATATCCAGGCCTTCCACTTCAAAGAGATCCACAGCTCTGAAAGATGAAGCTGCTTCAGCTTCAATTGCTGAAGATGTTCCAAAGATATCTAGACCTTCCAATACTCACAAAAGAGGCAGAGCTTCCATTTCAACTGCTGCACCTGCTCCCAAAAGACCCAGAGGCAGACCTCCTTCATCTTCAAAAACAGGTGGTCAAAAAAAAAGGTCCATCAACTTCAGGTCCAAGAGGCAAAGCTTCCACTTCAGCTGCTGCACCAGCTCCCAAAAGACCCAGAGGCAGACCTCCTTGTTCTTCAAAAAAAGGTTGACAAAAGAAAAAAGCTCCATCACAAGCTCCTCCATCAACTTTAGCTCAAATAGGCAAGAGGCCACCACCTATGACTGGAGTCGTAATTGGTTTAAGAGCTCGAGATGCTCCGGCTGTTTTATGGTTTTGAAGTTGACTTGATGTATGGGTCCTTCTAATTATATGTTTATAAACAATTACTTTTGCTGCTATATTGTACATTCAATTATAGTTGGATATGCTCCAACTTTTTTGACATTAAGTTATATTTGGAAATGCTCCAAATTTTTTGTTGTAAAAAGGAAGATACTCATCTAGTATTAGTAAATATGCAGGTTTTCTATCTTTGAATCATTTGACTTTTGTTTGTTGGTCGTATTAAGGATTATAAGTCTAGTTATATAAGATTTTGTTATTTGAGTGTTCATTGTAAGTTGACTTGTAAAAGCCAGTTAAAGGCATGGGCAGTACCTTTTGATGTTATAAAATGACACATTCAAAGAACTTAGTTTGGAAATGCAAATGAATGAGTCAACACATAGAAAATATGTGATTTCAAGTAAGCATAACAAGAAAAAGTTCAAAAGACATTATCTCAAACAATTTGGGTTAATACTGTTGAGAAAAAAAAACTTGGTACTGGTGGGTGTATTTAATACTGGTAGGATATTAAATGTGTAATAAATGTCTGTTGAACCTGTGTTCCGTGTGCATTATCAAAACTAGTAATATACAACGTTCAACAATAAATTACTAAGACGTGTGTCTTTTCCAAAGCAAAAAAAAACCGTTCAGTTGCCTTAAGCAATGTTTATAAATTGGAACATTTGTAAACAACAAACTCATTCAAAACAACTTACATCTATACAATATCAAAAAAATGGCATCAACATCAACAATTAACGTCCAAGTGAATGAAGCAGATGTTAACATGCAAGAGAATCCAGGAATGCAACATGTGCAAAGAAATGACATTGAAGAAAAAGCTTCAATACTTCAACAACTAAAAGAGGCTGAAGAAGAAAGTGAGGAAGTACCAGAACCGACATTTGAAGAAACAATTGATTAGTATTTTAAAGAAAAGATTCAAGTACAACAAAAAAAATTGATAAAATTTGAAAAACAAGAAGTAGCTGCAAGAGGAAAAGCAAGTAGGAAAAGTAAATACACTTGGAAGAAGATGTGGGCATACAGAAAACACAAATATATTGTGTCTGACGAAGAGGAAGAGTCATCAGATGATGAGCATTTGGATTATGACAACCTTCATTTGTCATTTGATCCCGAAAAATCTCCCAAGTTTAATTGTTAAGTGTATCATGTAATGTTTAATTTTTGTTGAATAAAAAATTTGTTTTATGTTGAATGAACAAGGGTATTTTGTGTTCTTTACATCATTTGGCCTTTTGTTAGTTGGAGTTAGTAGCTACAATATCTCTATTTATATAACACTTTGTAATTTTGCGTGCTGATTGTAAGTTGACTTATAAAAGTCAAATAAAGCCATGGGTGTATTTGGTACTGGTAGGATCAAATTTACTACGGTTGGGTAACCCTTGGTACTGTTTGGGAATACCCGTTATGCATTAATAACCGTTGAGATATTTTTTGTGTATTGGTTCGCATATAGGTTTCACCACATTCGAGTATTCACAATCTTTCTTTAATTCACAATTGAAAGAAAAGTTTAATTCATTTTATTTTCCCAAAACCCTAAGTGACATCCATATCATCTCAATTGGGTTTACCAAACACACATACTCTTCTAAACGACCATAACCCAGAACCCTAATCAAAATTTTAACAACCTTAATGGCGATTTTGGAAAATTGTAAGACACATAACATGGTAGCCTACTTACAGAAACCAGAGGGAAGTGAAGTATTCCACCAGATTGTGGATTTTCTCAATAGAAGTTGCATAAGGTATGCTATTACACAAAATCCTACTATTTATGTTTCCCAAATCAATCAGTTTTGGCAAACTGCCAAAGTCAAAACACTTGCTAATGGAGAAAAAGAGATAACTGCTACAGTTGATGGCATATTCATGGCTATTACTGAGTCATCTGTTAGGAGGCATCTGAAACTACCAGACAATGGGGGTATTTGTTCATTGCCAAATGATGAAATCTTTCAAAATCTTTACTATATGGGGTATGGGTTAACTTTTGATAACTTAACTTTTCAAAAACCACAATTCCCCCCTCAATGGAGATTTCTCATTCATACCGTACTACATTGTTTAAGTCCAAAGAAAACTTGTTGGGAACAATTTAGTAGTAACATAGCAACTGCTATTGTTTGCTTGGCCACAAAAAGGAAGTTTAACTTTTCAAAATTGATTTTTGATGGTATGGTGAAAAATGTGAAAAGCAAATACAAATTTTTAATGTATCCAAGATTTATTCAAATTATTTTGAACAAACACAAGAAACGGCTTCAACCTCACAAAACCATTCTTAAAACTCCAACCCTTAGTCAAAAGGTTTTTAGGAATATGAGGACGCTTTGTGTGGGTTATAATGGGAGAGAAGCACCACTGTTTTTATCAATGATTGTTCCACTACTCGAGGGTCTAGGATCTGCAACCCAAGTTGAGTCTCATGACACACCCATTAGTGGTCCATCATCATCAGAACCTCAAGTTACAAAGACATTTACGAGAAGAATCAGAAATGAATATGTGGTACCTCAGCCCATATCTCCAACTGAACCAAATGTAGCAGATGAGCCTATCTGTGCGACACTGCGGGATGCCACTACACTCACAGGCTTAGAAACTGGGCAGGCCAGTAGTAAGAATGATAACACCCAACCCATGGAAACATCTAATGATCCAAGTTCTCATGATGGTGCTTCAGGTGATGCAAACCCCATGCCGCATGATACAATGGGGGAGATGCCTCACGGTTCCCCTGTCCCTAAACTCAACACAGATGGAAGTGATGTAGGTAGTGTGAAGTACAAAGAGTTGATGGATATCTGTACAAAATTGTTAGACAAAGTTACTAGGTTGGAGGAAAACTTGAAGAATACAAAGCAACTTTATGCTCGTGCTTATACCAAGTTGATTCAAAAAGTAAAGAAGTTGCGCCAAAAACTGAAGGACAGTAAAGGTAAGAGTAAATCAACCATTCTCGATTGTGATAGTTCAGAAGATTTGGTGGAATTTGATTTGGATGATGTTTCAAAACCGATGAAGTTTGATGAGTGTGCACAGAGTCATGGTGCTGATACTGTTAATGATGCTGTTAAACATATTGGTACTGGTGGCGGATATGTTTGTACTGCTAGTACCCCTAACGTTGATGAAATAGCGGCACACACATTAGTTCATATCAGAGACAATCCTATTAAAGATCTACTCAACAATATTAAAATGAAAGATGTTGCAAAGAAAGCAGAAGCAAAAAAGAATAATTCTTAACTCAACCTCTCACACTCTTCCCTTTAGAGGAATATCCTATGGAAATTTCTTTCTCTCTTTTCTATGCCATATGAGGAATACCCATTCTACCCCCTATCAAATTACCCTTTCTACCTTTCTTCCCTTGGTAATTTGTTTTTCTAATAAACACTTCACAAAACATTTTTCAAATTGGCTATTTGAATTGGTAAACCTTAGATTGATTAATGTTAAGGTTTTGTGTGAAGTAAAATTGGGGGTTTAGCAAGGTAAGGTATTTAAAAGAACAAAACCCAAAGTTTTGGAAAAATGTTTACAGACGCCTGGCGCGCTGCCCACGCATTGACACTGATGAGGCAAAAAATGAACCACTTTTAGGGGGTCATTTAAGCCCGGAATTGAATTTATTTGATCAAATATTGCCCTAAATCGTACCTTTTGTGATTTTAGGTACTTTGGGAGTGAAATCTGGAAAAGGAAGCAATTCAGACGTTTTTGGAGCATAAAAGTGAAGAAAACGCCAAAGACTTAATTTTCCATGCTGAGAACAGTGTATGACGGCGTCAAGAAGGAAATCCTGATGGCGTCAAGAGTAAAGTCCATGACGACCCAGAAGAAACCTGAAGGCGTCACAACAAGAGCGTCGAGAATTAAAATCATGACGGCCTGCATAAGGAGTACACATGACGGCGTCAGCTCCAGATCTAGGCAGTCCGAGGAACTATTTGGCGGTGAGATGACGGCATCAGACATTTGTTCTTGACGCCGTCACCTTCTAAAATCTATATATAGTTTTCTAATTTTCATTCATTGGGGGGAACTTATGTGGAGAAACCCTAGGGCCGAACTTTGTGAACCCTAGCTCGTATTTTACAGTAAATTCAAGGGTTTTCACCCCTTGAATCCTTTCATGTGCTATTAAGATAAGTCTTCTCTTTAATTCAATCAATATGTCTATGTGTTGGTTGTCTATATCTCGTGCTTGTCTTGATTTCAACATGATAGGCTAGATCTATCTTGTGTATTACACCCCACTTAAATGTACACCCAAATCGCCTTAGCCTTCCGTGTATGCACTCATCTTTAGTGCATTATTGTTATTTGTTAAACCCTAAGTTAATTATCTAATTGATTACATGGTTGCTAAGTCGAGTCATATCCTTGTACATATTATTTTGGGACGATTGGGACTCATGGGTAAAGTACTTATTTTATGGAGTAATGGGGAAGAACATCATATATTACCCCCATATGTGCGTTAATCTTAAAAGTACTCCAAGTGTTTTGATTTTCTTAATTCGAGTCATTAGATTAGTTTATTGTAAAGTATGTAAAAATTCAAGTGTAAGGGGAATTTTCATTCCCTATGATGTATTATTTGGATGGTAGGGTAAGAGTGTATGCAAAAAAAAAAAAAAAAAAAAAAAAAAAAAAAAATCGAAAAAACAAGAAAAAGAAAAAAAATAGAAAAAGAAAAAGAGAAAAAAAACATACGGACTACCATCCCGTTTCATTCTATGTTTGTTTTATGTTTTTGTTATTTTTCATTTATTAGCTTAAGTCGAGTCTAGTCTTGGCTTAGCAACGCCATATTGTACATGTAATTAACCAAGATTGTTAACTCGCCACCAGTAAAGACTGCCTATATCCAACAAAACCGTGTATTTCATATCCCTACACCTAATGTTACAACCCTTTAAAAGACCTCTTTGATAGTTTACCCTAGGTGCTTACGCCATGTGGTGGAGATTTGATCCTTTCCCAAGCCTATGGTAATCTATTTTGCTATGACAGGTAGTGAGAGATGTTTTTCATTTCCATATTGTAATTTATACTTTATTACACCCGAAAGATGTGAGTATCTAAACACTATTTGTGAGGTGCTAATGTATGACCTGTGCTTGTCTTTGGTCTTTAGTGGAACGATTATTTGTTGTAATTACTTTTATATTAGTGTTAAATGACCCCTAACTTGTATTTTGATTAGAATAAAAGCGCATTTGCTTGAGGACAAGCAAATCTCAAGTGTAAGGGTATATGATAAGGCGAAAAATGAACCACTTTTAGGGGGTCATTTAAGCCCGAAATTTAATTTATTTGATCAAATATTGCCCTAAATCGTTTCGTTTTTGATTTTAAGTACTTTGGGAGTGAAATCTGGAAAAGGAAGCAATTCGGACGTTTTTGGAGCATAAAAGTGAAGAAAACGCCAAAGACTTAATTTTCCATGCTGAGAACAGTGTATGACGGCATCAAGAAGGAAATCCTGACGGCGTCAAGAGTAAAGTCCATGATGACCCAGAAGAAACCTGAAGGCGTCACAACAAGAGCGTCAAGAATTAAAATCATGACGGCCTGCATAAGGAGTACACATGACGGCATCAGATCCAGATCTAGGTAGTCCGAGGAACTATTTGGCGGCGAGATGACGGCGTCAGACATTTGTTCTTGACGCCGTCACCTTCTAAAATCTATATATAGTTTTCTAATTTTAATTAATTTGGGGGAACTTATGTGGAGAAACCCTAGGGCCAAACTTTGTGAACCCTAGCTCGTATTTTACAGTAAATTCAAGGGTTTTCACCCCTTGAATCCTTTCATGTGCTATTAAGATAACTCTTCTCTTTAATTCAATCAATATGTCTATGTGTTGGTTGTCTATATCTCGTGCTTGTCTTGATTTCAACATGCTAGGCTAGATCTATTTTATGTTTGCTTAGATCTAATGAAACCTAGATGTTAATTATGTGTTGATTACTTGTTTATGGTTGTATTGGATGAATGATTTCAATGTTAGGCTTAAGAAAACTGGCAGATCTCCATTTGGTAACATGCTTGAACGTCTTAGGAAACATGAACCGATGTGTACTAGGTTTTATTGGTTGTATTTAATGCATGAGCAAATTCTAGTGATCCCATGTTAGGAGCTTCTTAGCCGACTCGACATAGGAGTGAAGTAGGCGCTCATAGGATTGGGGAAGTAAGTACGCCACCCCATGAATGGTATTAAGGAATACAATCCGTCATCCACACAACTATAACAAGTAATTAACGTGTAAAAGATATCTAGGGAGTAGTGAAATCTAAGTAAACACATTTCTCCCATATATTGCTCACAACTTTAGTTTAATATAGTTTATTTTCATTTTTAGTATTTTATTTTGATTGCATCTTAGTATTGGGTTAGTTGACTAGCAACTAATTCCGCCCAAATCCTTCATACCCGAGATTTTTACTTGCTTTCCTAAAAATATAAAAATACAAAAAGAATCATCCCTCATCTCTAGACCTAGTCTTTAGGTTTTCTAATCCTAGCGACACTATTCCTAGCTGAACGATCAATCCCCCGGTACTTGTCATTATACTATACTACATCGATCAGGTACACTGCTTGGTGGGGGTTGTAAGCTTCTCGAGATCCCTCGAGAGGTAAAGCTTGGTGCAAACCCCACGCATCAAGTTTTTGGCGCCGCAGCCTGGGGAATAGTTATTGTCTAGGTTAGAATCCCTTTTTATTAGGTCTACTTGCTAGATTCATTTCTAGTAAGATTTTATTTTTATTTTTAGGTTCTCTTTAGTCTATCTTATTTCTTTGTGTTTTTGTTCGTAACTCTTCACCACCCGACATCATGGATGATGGGAACATCTTTGAACCCGTCATCCCACCACAACAAAACCCACCACTAGAACCTCTTAGGCCCCGAACCTTAGGAGAGTATTCCCAACCTAGCCACCAAGGCTATCGAAACACTATTGAGCTCACCGGAGCCAATGTGACCCCCTTGCGATCCGACACCATCCGGTTGGTGCAAAGCAGATGTGCATTCCATGGACTTCATTCCAAAGATCCAAATCAACATCTCAAGGACTTCCTTAAAATCGTAGATTCCATAGACCTAGATGTTGCAACTAGAGAGACAACCCAATTACGCCTATTCCAATTCTCTCTACGTGATCAAGCTAGTCAATGGCTTGAGCGTTTACCCGCGGGATCCATCACCACATGGGATGATCTCACCACTCGTTTCCTTGCTCAATTTTTCCCACCGGGGAGAACTACTAAGCTTAGAAATGACATCTTGATGTTCCAACAATGTCAAAATGAAACTCTTTATGAAGCATGGACTCGTTTCAAGGACTTACTCCAAAAAGTCCCTCATCATGGCATAGATCTTTGGCTCCAAGTCCAAATCTTCTATGACCATATCGATCTCTCCACAAGGTAAGCCATTGACCAATCGGCCGGTGGTAAGCTACGTGATCTAAGTGTGGAACAATCATGGGAACTCATAGAAGATATTGCTCTCTATGACAACGAAAGTTGGAATGATCCCCGTGACTTGAACAAAACGGTCAAGGCAATATCTTTGCCTTCGAACAACTCTAGCACTCCCGACCATAGGATCATGGAACTTGAGGACCAAGTCAAGTTTCTCATGAAATCTTACGAAGCTCCCAAGCCTTCAAGCCAAGTGAACAAAATCACTTCTTCATGCGAATTATGTAGTGGTCCCCATGACACTCGTGATTGTGTGGAACTCCCCGGAACAGCTTTTGTGGACTACGCATCCTCGCGTACCGACGAAGCGGGAGATAAGTGGTACACTTTCAAACCCGAGCCAAACCCTTACGGTGATTCATACAACCCCTCTTGGAAAAATCACCCAAACCTTAGGTGGAAACAAAACCAAGCCAATTCTTTCAATCCGCCTAATCGTTACCAACTAAATGGTCCACCCTCTAACCGTACTTTCAACAACAATCCTTCAAACAACTATGGTAGTACCAACAATCTTGAAGGATTGATGTCTAAGTTCATGGCATCTCAAGAAGCTTGCATAGCTAGGTTTGAAACCGAATTCAACCAACAACAAACGGAGATGACCAACAAGATAGACAACTTGTTGAAAGCCCTCAACAACCAAACGTTAACCATACCTAGGAAGGATACTAGGGACACCAATAACGGAATCCAAATTAAGGACCCCTCATCATCCAAACATGTCCACTTTGTCAACGTTGTCACCATTAAGCCAATAGATAAGGAGATAGAAGAAAGTGACAAGGATGAAGTTGGAGTAGAAACCGAGACTAGGGATGAAAGTAGGGAAGTTGAGATTAATAGGGGAAAGGAATTAGAGGAGGTAGAGACCATAGAAAAACACTTTGATAAGTTGCCCACCAAGGAAGAACGGGAATACCATAAGGATTTATTCGATAGTCCCGAGACACCATATATCCTTGGCACACCCCTTATCAAAATGGGAGACCCCTCTAACATCAACATACCATGCAACATCGGGCATATGCATATATGGAAAGCTTACATCGATCCTAGATCTCCTGTAAACATCATGACTAGGACTTACTACAATTGGGTGATGAAGAAACAACTTGATTATAGGATGATGCCCAATAAGAATTTGATAAGTAATTTTGTAGGAAGAGTGAAAGGATTGCATGTGATTATAGGTAATTTCACTTATGAGATCGATTTTATGATAGTAGAAGACACTCGTCCAGTGATAGATGATTGCCTAAGCCAAATAATATTCGGAAAACCATTTGTTGAGGCCACTAGGATGAGTTATGATCCGACTTTAGGGATAGTTAGATTCAAGGAAGAGAATGATGAGATTGCCTACCAAATGCCCAACAAGATTGAGCAATACCGCCTCCTTTCTAATATAGAAAAGGAACACAAACAAGCAGCTTATTATAGGAATGATGAGGATAGACGTAGAGGAGTAGAGTATGTGAAGAATAGGATGCTTGGTTTCTACAAAGAATGCTTGCAATTAGGTCCGGAGTACAAAACTGGTTTAGAAGACGACCTAGAGAGTGAAACCAACGATGAGGTCACGTAGTAACCCATGACCTTGAGTCTAGCTACAAGACTCGTAAATAAAGAAAAGCGCTTCTTGGGAGGCAACCCATGCTTTGTGTGATTTTATTTTGTTTGTTTGTTATTTGCTTCCGTATGCATGCTTTATTTTTATTGTTGGTAGATCATGTTTCTAAACTAAATAGTGGAAATACTTTACTTTGTTGTTTGGCCTAGTCTTAACTTCACCAAAAGGTATTTTTGCAAAAGATAAGTGTAAGGGGAAACCCCAAATATGTTTTTAAGAAACAAACCGATCATGATTCTCCACAATATTAAATGAACATGTATATTCGTATTTGTTAGAGTCAAATGCTTATATCGAGTCATAATGAAGTTTTGCAGGATTTTCCAGGAAGTAGGACGAAGTTTTTCCAGAAATTTTCCGGAAACTTAACATAAGAATTTCTGCAGGTCACTTCTGACGGCGTCATGAGTTTACTCTTGACGGCGTCACGTGTAAAAATCTGGAAATTTTACCGGTTTTGTTTTTCTAACGGAGTCTTAAAGTTTTTGTTGAATTATTAGTTTTATAATCTCCAGGAAATTTGCAAACATCATTCCACAAGCATTATATCTTATTTTGTTTTCTAGGATTTAGTAACATATGTAGATTGCCGCCGATTTTATGCGAGGTTGCCTTGTCTGTTTTCTCAGGATTTACAGGTTATGTATGACAAGAAGATGATTTATTTTTCTGGAAGGGAAGCTTTAATTGTTCATTTTCTTGGAGGAAGATTTAACATGGCCACCTTATTATCCATACTGAGTGAATCAGGGGAGTATTTGATTTCATTTGTTTTAATTATTTCACTTTTACATTCTTTACTTTGAACATTGGGGACAATGTTAATCTTAAGTGTATGGGGAGGGTAAAATGATGATACCTTACAAATACACTTTCGCTTGAGTTTGTTTGCTTGATAGTAAATGTGTAATAAAACTATGAGAAATACTTGTTAGTGCAATTTTAGCGCAAAATTTAATATTTTTTACAACATTTAGGAGTGAAACTTTAGCTATAGCAAGCATCTCATGGATAGGAGATTGTATGACTAGCACATAACCGTACCATTCAGAAAAATTTTTCACCCAAATATGTGAGGTTCGCCTTTAGATTTAATAGGAAAAGCATTTACTATTAGTGCTTATGAGTGTACCGGTAGCATTTAGATTCTAGAACTTGCGTTAGTGATGCATCCCGAGACCGCTAGTGAGACTACATTGGTGTAGTAGGATTTACCACATGATAAGAGGCATTAGGATCACCCTTGTGTTAAACCCGTATCATAATTACATGACCATTTAAGTCATATTACTTGGATAGTTAAGTCAATTAATTTTTCCCACACCTTAGCGTTGTACTCATTTTTAGTACACGAAACCCCTAGTACACCCCTCCGAGCCTATCTTTTCGTTTCTAACTTTAAGCATTTTACTTAAAGGAAGAATTTATTACACCCCACTTAAATGTACACCCAAATCGCCTTAGCCTTCCGTGTATGCACTCATCTTTAGTGCATTATTGTTATTTGTTAAACCCTAAGTTAATTATCTAATTGATTACATGGTTGCTAAGTCGAGTCATATCCTTGTACATATTGTTTTGGGACGATTGGGACTCATGGGTAAAGTACTTATTTTATGGAGTAATGGGGAAGAACATCATATATTACCCCCATATGTGCGTTAATCTTAAAAGTACTCCAAGTGTTTTGATTTTCTTAATTCGAGTCATTAGATTAGTTTATTGTAAAGTATGTAAAAATTCAAGTGTAAGGGGAATTTTCATTCCCTATGATGTATTATTTGGATGGTAGGGTAAGAGTGTATGCAAAAAAAAAAAAAAAAAAAAAAAAAAAAAAAAAATCGAAAAAACAAGAAAAAGAAAAAAAATAGAAAAAGAAAAAGAGAAAAAAAACATACGGACTACCATCCCGTTTCATTCTATGTTTGTTTTATGTTTTTGTTATTTTTCATTTATTAGCTTAAGTCGAGTCTAGTCTTGGCTTAGCAACGCCATATTGTACATGTAATTAACCAAGATTGTTAACTCGCCACCAGTAAAGACTGCCTATATCCAACAAAACCGTGTATTTCATATCCCTACACCTAATGTTACAACCCTTTAAAAGACCTCTTTGATAGTTTACCCTAGGTGCTTACGCCATGTGGTGGAGATTTGATCCTTTCCCAAGCCTATGGTAATCTATTTTGCTATGACAGGTAGTGAGAGATGTTTTTCATTTCCATATTGTAATTTATACTTTATTACACCCGAGAGATGTGAGTATCTAAACACTATTTGTGAGGTGCTAATGTATGACCTGTGCTTGTCTTTGGTCTTTAGTGGAACGATTATTTGTTGTAATTACTTTTATATTAGTGTTAAATGACCCCTAACTTGTATTTTGATTAGAATAAAAGCGCATTTGCTTGAGGACAAGCAAATCTCAAGTGTAAGGGTATATGATAAGGCGAAAAATGAACCACTTTTAGGGGGTCATTTAAGCCCGAAATTTAATTTATTTGATCAAATATTGCCCTAAATCGTTCCGTTTTTGATTTTAAGTACTTTGGGAGTGAAATCTGGAAAAGGAAGCAATTCGGACGTTTTTGGAGCATAAAAGTGAAGAAAACGCCAAAGACTTAATTTTCCATGCTGAGAACAGTGTATGACGGCATCAAGAAGGAAATCCTGACGGCGTCAAGAGTAAAGTCCATGATGACCCAGAAGAAACCTGAAGGCGTCACAACAAGAGCGTCAAGAATTAAAATCATGACGGCCTGCATAAGGAGTACACATGACGGCATCAGATCCAGATCTAGGTAGTCCGAGGAACTATTTGGCGGCGAGATGACGGCGTCAGACATTTGTTCTTGACGCCGTCACCTTCTAAAATCTATATATAGTTTTCTAATTTTAATTAATTTGGGGGAACTTATGTGGAGAAACCCTAGGGCCAAACTTTGTGAACCCTAGCTCGTATTTTACAGTAAATTCAAGGGTTTTCACCCCTTGAATCCTTTCATGTGCTATTAAGATAACTCTTCTCTTTAATTCAATCAATATGTCTATGTGTTGGTTGTCTATATCTCGTGCTTGTCTTGATTTCAACATGCTAGGCTAGATCTATTTTATGTTTGCTTAGATCTAATGAAACCTAGATGTTAATTATGTGTTGATGACTTGTTTATGGTTGTATTGGATGAATGATTTCAATGTTAGGCTTAAGAAAACTGGCAGATCTCCATTTGGTAACATGCTTGAACGTCTTAGGAAACATGAACCGATGTGTACTAGGTTTTATTGGTTGTATTTAATGCATGAGCAAATTCTAGTGATCCCATGTTAGGAGCTTCTTAGCCGACTCGACATAGGAGTGAAGTAGGCGCTCATAGGATTGGGGAAGTAAGTACGCCACCCCATGAATGGTATTAAGGAATACAATCCGTCATCCACACAACTATAACAAGTAATTAACGTGTAAAAGATATCTAGGGAGTAGTGAAATCTAAGTAAACACATTTCTCCCATATATTGCTCACAACTTTAGTTTAATATAGTTTATTTTCATTTTTAGTATTTTATTTTGATTGCATCTTAGTATTGGGTTAGTTGACTAGCAACTAATTCCGCCCAAATCCTTCATACTCGAGATTTTTACTTGCTTTCCTAAAAATATAAAAATACAAAAAGAATCATCCCTCATCTCTAGACCTAGTCTTTAGGTTTTCTAATCCTAGCGACACTATTCCTAGCTGAACGATCAATCCCCCGGTACTTGTCATTATACTATACTACATCGATCAGGTACACTGCCTGGTGGGGGTTGTAAGCTTCTCAAGATCCCTCGAGAGGTAAAGCCTGGTGAAAACCCCATGCATCAGACGCGTAGGTGACGCGCCGGTCTCGGTAAAATTTTCCCAAGTTTGGGTTTTACCTATAAATACCATGCCTTGCCTCTTGTATTCCTCACCCTTTCCATTATTCTTTCTCTCTACATTCTTCCTCTCTAATCTCTCTATCTCTCTTGTGTTCTTAGTAAAACACACTTACATCTTTGAAAGAACACATCTCCTTGCAAGGGAAGAATCACAAGAACCTAATCCACTCTTGTGATTGTGTCGAGGGTCTTCTCCTTATACCGTTTCTATTTCAATCGAGTCTCTAGGTTAGGTTAGGGCTTGGTTGGTAAAACAAACATTCATTCTTTCTATTTGTTTGTAAGGGAAGTCTTGTGTCTTTGTGACCAAGCCTAGATCATTGGGGATCTGTGGGGTTTGATACTTCCGGGTGGAAGTTTTGGTTGAGGTCTTGGTGACCAAGTGTAAGTCGAGTCATGAGGTTCTTTTGGGTGGTTTCCGAGGGCGGAATACCGTTGAGGAGTAACTCCTTCTTTGTGAGCATCGATATTGGTAAATATCGATGGAGTGAATTGTAACGGTTTGTAGTCCACCGAAAGGATTATACTAGTGAATAGTATCGGTGTCGTGGATTCGCAACTGAACGTACAGATGGTATAAACCCCCCATCCCGAACCAGTATATATCGTTGTGTTCTTTACTCGCTTTATATACTCTTGGTTGTGATTGTGTTTGTGGTTGCTCTTACTTAGACAATTTGGTTGTCTTCGTGGCTTAAAGTTTTTAAACATCTAAAAAGTCGAAGAAACCGTATTCACCCCCTTCTACGGTTCTACATTTGGTATCATAGCGGTATACTCATGTTTTTGAGCGTTTAAACTTTCCCGAGAAGTCGTTTTAAGTCAATTTTTTTTTTCCAAAAATCTAAAATCCTAACTAAGATTTTTGGTAAAGTTGAGTATAGATCCATGGCTCAAGAGAACTATGTTGAGGGGTGCTCTATGCAAAGACCACCTTTGCTAGAAACCAATAGGTTTTGTTTTTGGAAAACCCGGTTTGAGACCTATGTTAGGTCAAAAGATCTTGATTTGTGGGAGATTATCAAAAATGGGAACTTTGTGTTCATGGTGGAAGATCCAAAAACAAAGTTGATGGTGGAAAAGCCACTTGCGGATCTAAAAGATAATGAAAGAATGAAACTTGGCAAAAATGATGAAGCCAAGATAATGATTGATGAGTGTCTAAATACTCATCATTTTATACCAATCTGAACTGCCAAAACATACAAAAACACTCAAATATGCATCATAATACTTAAAATATCTTAGAAGTGTGTTTTATATGTTTCAAATGCAAAATATGCAAAAACAGATGAAAAACGTACAAAGTTTGCATAATTGGAAGTTTTAGTCCCTCAAGTTTCAAAAGTTTACAAATCTAGTCCCTGGTAAATCAAAACATGAAAAATATCATCAAAGGTCCTTAGGGATTCATAAGTTGTCAAGTTTAGTCCTTTAAAGTTAAAAAAATTGCAAAATGACAACTTTAGTCCCTCAAGTTTAAAAAATGTCAAAATTAGTCCTTAAGGTTTTAAAAAATGGGAAATTAATAAAATAAACCTTGAACTATTCTTAAATGACAAAATTGGTCCTTATGATAACAATTTGAGAAATTACATCTTCAGTCCCTTAAAAATCCAAATTTACATAAATGGTCCCTGGAGTTTGAGAAATTGGCAGAAAAGGTCCCTGGGTTTTAAAAATAAAAATATTACATCTTTGGTCCTTGGAATATTCATAAAAGGCATAAATGGTCCTTATAAGTAGTTTGGGAAAATTGCAAAATCAGTCCTTTAACTTTGCTCAAATTACAAATTTGGTCCTAGTAACAATAACACCAACCGGACCCTTTTATTATTAAACCAAACCCAAAACTAAGCCTAGTCCAAACACCCTCAGCCCACCCTTCCATTTCTTGGCCCAAAATAAAACCAGCCCACTCACCCCTTTATTATTTAGAACGGGTCAAACACCCGTTTGACCTCCCAATACCGCCAAACCACTCCCACTGTTCACCCTTCTCTCCCAAACCTGAAACCAGCAAAACCATGGTGGTTTTCAACCACCTATCCACCCCAGCTCACTACCTACTCTTCCCTCACCTCCTTTCCACCTCACAACCTTATCCCACACCTCATTAAATGCAATTCCCACCATTTTCCCTCCAAACCACTCCACATCCTCTGTTTTCATCATGAAGCCTCAACTTGGCCTCCAAACCTTCCCATTTGTCCCCTGACACCTCCATATACTCCCGAAAATCTTTAATTGATCAGCTTTGGCTCCAAGTAAACTTGGAGACTTTTGGCGCCAAAAGTCAGTTTGAAGGTCAGGATCAAATTAGAACAATCCAATGGTCAAGATCAAGTAGGATGTGTTCAGAGTGCTCCAAGGAACCCTAATTGGAGCCTATAAAAGGAAGAGAAGCAGAAGAGTTCAATATCTAGTTTATTTTTCATATATGTATGTCGTATTAATCAAGTTTTAAATTCCAGTATATCTTAAGCTTTTCAGTGTAATTTCTAGTATTCTCAAGTGTATTGTGAACCTCTTTTAGCAATAAATTTCAAAGTTTATGTATTAATCCAGTTTATGCAACTTTCAATTTCATATCAAAGTTCTTAATAAGCTGTGTACTTGTTATTGTTAGATTATAGAGACTATTAAGCTCACATAAGCTCCTAAGAAGCTCATTAAAGCTTTTAGATACCCTAAAAGCAGTTTAGTAATAAAAAAGCTCAAATATACAAAAAGTCAAAGAAAGTCAAAGTTCCAAGTTCTTGGTAATAAGCAATGGAGCAGGGCAAAATTTGGATGGCCTTGGGATAGTGAATCTGTGGAGATTCTATCAGATTGTTCTCTGGTTCTTGTTCTTGGTTCAGCTTGAAGTGCTTATTGTAAGTTTTATTTACAAATTTTTACATCTAACTGTGTTCTAGCTTATCATTGCTATTATCTTTGTTTCTTAGGTTTAATTAGTGTATTAAAGTGTATTTGTGGTTTGAGATTGCTAAGTTGCTAAGTAGAATAACTTGTTACTCATTTTCTAAAAATCTCACAGTCAAGAATTCACTTGAGCCATATCTTGGTTTCATACTTAGGTTATTGTTAATTCATGTTCTTTTGATCTCTGTTAATGATAGCATAAGGTTTGGAAACAGATTTGAAGGTCAAATCATTGTTTTACTTTGGTAATCACAAAATCAGTTATCAATAGGAGTGTTTGGAATAAGCGAGTGAGCTTAGCCCTTGTAGTTATTTGGTGTTTTTCTGTGTTTCATTAGACTGCAGTAGTGTTATTTAGGATAATTAAGGCATAAACTTTGGTCTCATACACCCAAAAGTCAAAATCACAAGCAATACATCACCACAGTTAACTGTGGTGATATTTGAGTCCAAGTCTCATCATATCATCTCATAAGTTAGTAACCTAGCTTAATTTAACTTAATATTAGCTTATAACAACTTATTAAATAAGTAGGATCAATCAGAAGTTCACATAAGTCAAAGTTAGTTCATCATTCAATAAAGTCAAAAGTGTATGCTTCAGATTTTTACAAAAATAGTAGGAATTTTCATGATTTGTGTATTTGGTTCTAGGGTTTGAAATTACTTGGGTAATTAGTCTCTCATTAGAACTTAAGATTTCCATGGTTTTTACATTTTTTGTGAAATTTATTTGTGGACCTTTTTACCCTTTGAACTGAGTTGCAGGGAAAGCACATCCCCTGTTACACAGACCATCATCTCACCACCACTACTTTGGTGGTTGATTGTGGCCACCCCAGTGGGTCCCGCACTCCATAGTTTGGTTCTTACAACCCCCCTCCTACCAGGGATCATAGATTGACCCTTGGTTTGACCTAGTGATCAGTGGACCCCACCTAAATCACCCTCATAAGTCTGTCTCATTTCTGACCCAGAAACCAAATAAGCAGTTGCTTATTATAGCTTTTTAGCTTATCCCATGAGCTTATCTCATCAAATATAGTGTAAACAAGTTCAAATAACTTAGGTGTATCTGATTTAACCAGTGTGGACCTCACATAACCTCAACATAGCTTATTTCTTTGTGTGGTCAACTCTAGTCAACTGTATAAGCAAATAAGCACTCTCAGTGCTTATTCTAAGGTTCCAAAGTAGTTTTCTTTATAAAAGTTTCTTTATTTAAGTATTTTAATAGTTTGATAAAAGAAAAACCAGAAAAATCTAAACTTACTTATAGTGATAGCTTCAATTTAATAGAAATTATCTAATTAATTTTCTTTCAGCTTATTAATAAGCACTTTTCCAATTTTATAATTTTATTCATTTTCTAGTACCTTTAAGTAGTTAAAATAATTTTCTTAGATTTTCCTAAACAGTTTACTATTTATTAGAATTAAAAATAGTTTAAATAATTAAATAGGTAATATTAGTAATTAATTAGTTTTCTTTAATTTTAAGTAACAACAATAGAATTTTATATTTTTCCTAAGTTTTATAAAGTAGTTAAGACTTTTAAAAAATAGTTTCATAATTTCCACTGTCCATTTTCTAATTTTCCTACTTAATTTAATTAAATTAGATTTAAATTAATTAATAAGTAATTAATTAGTCAAATAGCCTTAAATATAATTTTTAGTAGTTTTTATAATTTTGTAGGATTCCTGTGATGGTTAAATAATTTTACAAATTTTTCCATAATTTTCTAAGGTAATTTAGTATTAATAGTAATTTAAAATAGTTTAATTAGATTAATTAAGTTAAATAGTTTTTAATTAATAGAAAACTCATAAAAAGACAAAAATATTTATTTTCATTTTTTATACTTTCTTCAAGTTCTAATTAAGGTTTATAAATTATTTTTGTAAGTTTTTAGGTTAAAATATTTGTCATTTTTAGTTAATTTAAATTAGATTTTTAAATAGTTTTATTAATTAAGTAATATTTAAATATTATAATAATCACTTTTATAATTTTAATTTCATTTTTAAATTTCTTTTTAAATTTTCAAAAATCTCAAAAGCACCCCCTGTAGTTTGTAATTTGTTTAAACCCCACTTGTCTCTGTCTGTTATCTGATTTTTTTATTTGTGCTTTTACGTGTATCTCTGTTATTGTTTATATATTTTCATATTATCTAAATTCCAAGCAATCAGTAGTATAATCATCCCTCAATCATTTTTTACTGTCCTCAGTACCACTCATTCTCCTAATCGTTCCAAAATACAATTTCAATCTCGTTGGGATTTAACGACCCGGGGGTTTCCCTATATTTCCATGGTCAATAATAACTTGCACTTTCTCCCAGGTGGGCCTATCAGCTGCACACGGTTGACTGGTTGGTTCGGGAGGAGTCAAAATTTGGCGCCGCTGCCGGGGAGGTTGTTGCGTATTTCAAAACGGTTTAAGTTTAGTGGTTTTCAAAAACCCTCCTGTACAAATATCACCACTTTGTAAATTTTTGAAAATCAAAATCATATCTGAAAAAGTTCATTAACATTTCTCCTGAAGTGTTAAAAACACCAAACAAATCATAAACAACAAAACAAACTGTGAAGTTAAATTACTTCGTTATCTTTAAGATTACAACCTATACAGTTGGTTTAAGGTAAGTTCTGACATTAAATTGCGAACTGAAGAGGAATCCATTTATTTCCTCCCGCCGATCTACGAGTAATCTTAAAGGAACGATTTCGGTTAACGAATCAGTTCCAAAAATATTGTCCAAGTTTTTCACCCATACACGAAAAGCCAAAAACATTTTACTGTGAATATAATTACATAAAAGTTTACCACCGAAAACCAAGGCAGAACACCTACCAACTGGGGGTATGAACATAATAAGTTCCCAAACTTAAGATTTAAAACTTACCATTGTATCCTTGTGAATAGTGTACCTTTTTTAAAGGAGCTGTTCATTTGTGATTATTGGATTCAAGTTCACTGTCGTTTTGCCTCTGTCTTGTTTTGATTGATACTGTTTTTAGTCCATGCGCACTCGTTCACAATCACGACGTAATCGTCATAAAAACGTAACCGAGTTACGTACTGTTGAAGAAGAACACATATTAAAAATGAACGACGAGCCCCCATTCCCTCCCAAGGAGGAACCAGTTCCTGACACTTGAACAATGGAGGAACTGTGTCAACCTACCATGCAAGGGAGGGGTGGACCCATTGCACCACTCACTATTGGAGCCACGGATTTTGGATTAAAACACCACATGATACAGCAGATCCAGAATTCGTGCCAGTTCCATGGATTGCCGGGTGACAATGCTAACAAGCATCTCGACAAATTTTTAACTGTCACCCAAAGCATGAAACAAAATGGCGTCACCGATGACGGCCTACGTTTGTACCTTTTTCCTTATTCCCTCACTCATCATGCTACTTCCTGGTTTGATTGACTTCCTAAGAATTCGATCCACACTTTTGATGAGATGATCACTAAATTTCTGGCCAAATACTTTCCACCATCTATGGTCACCAAGCTCAGGAATGATATCAGCAATTTCAGACAGCTTCCCGAAGAGTCCTTATTTGAGGCATGGGAACGCTACAAACTTGCTATTGATCGGTGTCCTAATCACAACATGCTTCTTGTCACCATTATTGATACCTTTTATAATGGTTTGACACTCCGTCATTGTGACATCATCAATGCTGCTGCTGGGGGCACCTTTATGAAAAGGACCCCTGAAGAGTGCTATGACTTAATCAAAAACATAACTGCCCATCATAATTTTTGGGATTCCTCTGCTGAGAGGAACGACTCATTTAAGTCTGTCACTCCGGCAAACAATGAAATATCCATCCTAGCTAAAAAGCTGGACGATTTGTCTACAGCAGTTTTGCGTATCCATCAGACAAATCATAATCAGGTCAAAGCTGTTAACCCAAGTTGTGAAACTTGCGGTGGTCCACATTCCTACACAGAGTGCCCAGCCTCCGGTGGCTCGGCTCGTGAAAACGTGTATGCAGCTCAAGGTTCCTATAATACGGGAGGTAATTCTTACCAACCACAAGGAGATCGAAACCTTTTGAGCTACCGATCTAATAACTACATCGGACCACCAGGGTTTAATCAGTCCTAGAACGAAAATGGCAAAAACAGAAACCAGAACTTTAACCAGAATCAGAACCAGAACCGAATGAACCAAGGTTATAACAACCAAGGGAATTTCAACCCTGGTCAAAACCAGGTTCAACAAAATCAGAACCAAGGGAATTATAACCAAAATCAAGGTCAGAACAATTACCCACAGGGTAATTTTCAACAACAAAACCACTTCCAGGGTAATAACAATCAGCAACATGGGAATTTCCAGAACAATCGGGCTCAAAATTTTCCAAACCAAAATCAAGCCATTGTTCCAACTGGACCATCACATGATGAGTTATTAAAACAGTTTATGAAATCCCAAGAAGAACTGAACAAAATGCTGGTTAGTCAAATATCTAATTTGCAGAAGTCTTTAAATGATCGACCCTCGGGCTTAGGTACTACTTTACCTAGCAACACGATCGCTAATCCGAGGGGCGATGTAAAGGCGATCATCACGAGAAGTGGAGTTTCTTACCAAGGACCTACAGCTCCTTCTACCTCTTCTCCTATCCCTGCAGAGGAATGTGAAACTGAGGATACTACGGATACAGTACTTCCTAATAATAACAGAGGTACCAATGACATCCCTCCTCCAGTTATCCTGGTCCCGACTCCTCCTAAAAAAGTCGTGTTTGAAACTACCGAAGGTCCTGTTGAAAATCCAAAAGCCAAACCAAAACCAACATTTCCATATCCCTCACGATTACAAGACCAGAAGCTCCGTGACAAAGCTAATCATCAGATGGAAAAATTCTTTCAGATTTTTCAAGAACTACACTTCGATATTAGTTTCGCGGATGCTCTTCTTTTAATGCCCAAATTCGCATCGACAATCAAAAATCTGTTGAGCAATAAAGAAAAACTGTTTGAGATGGCACGAACTCCACTCAATGAAAACTGTTCTGCAGTTCTGTTGAAACAGCTTCCCGAAAAGCTAGGAGACCCCGGGAGATTTCTAATACCATGTATTTTCCCGGGCATGGTTGAATGTTTTGCCATGGCCGATCTTGGTGCAAGCATCAACTTAATGCCCCACTCAATTTGGAAAAAGCTCTCTCTTCAGGCACTTAGTCCCACATGCATGACTCTCGAGCTTGCAGACCGTTCAATTTCACGTCCCCTTGGTATTGCCGAGGACATATTTGTAAGAGTGGGAAAGTTCCATTTTCCGGCAGACTTTGTCGTTGTTGATTTCGATGCAGATCCAAGAGTTCCTCTCATTCTTGGGAGGGGATTCTTAAGAACGGGACGTGCATTAATCGATGTTTTCGATGAGGAAATCACATTACGAGTTGGCAATGAAGCGATAACGTTCAACCTTGATCAAACCTCGATATACTCCTCGAATTATGATGCTGAATCGGTTAACCAAATTGATGTCATTGACATTGCATCCGAGGAGTATGCTCAGGAAATCCTTGGATTCGCTGATAATTTTCCGAGTGGCAATCCTACTACTTCTTCTCATCCCATAATCGCTAATTCTTCTCCTTCCCTCACTCCGTTTGAGGGAAGTGATTTCGTCCTTGAGGAATTAGAGGCCTTTCTCAAAATTGATTCAGTTCCCGAAGGAATTGATAACCAAGAGATTGACCCGGAGAGGGATATACTTCTCCTTGAGAAGTTATTGAACAAAGATCCTTCTCCCATTCCTGTTCTACCTCCACAACTTCGTAAGGCGGAAGTCAAATATGTTGAGAAAAATGATGATTTCCCCGAGGTTGAACTTAAGGACCTGCCTCCTCATCTAGAATATGCATTCTTGGAAGGTAACGATAAGTTACCAGTCATTATTGCAAATGACTTAAAGGATGAGGAGAAAACCGCGCTGCTTAAGGTTTTAAAGTCCCACAAACAAGCAATTGCTTGGAAGCTTTCAGATATAAAGGGTATTAACCCAGATTTTTGTACACACAAAATCCTAATGGAAGAGGACTTTAAACCTGCCGTGCAGCATCAAAGAAGGGTAAATCCAAAAATCCACGAAGTTATTAAGGCAGAAGTTATCAAACTTCTTGATGCGGGATTGATTTACCCTATATCAGATAGTCCTTGGGTTAGCCCAATACATTGTGTTCCAAAAAAGGGTGGCATTACGGTTATCACAAATGAGGACAACGAGTTGATACCAACTCGTTTGGTTACAGGGGTGGCGAGTATGTATCGATTACAGAAAGCTTAACGAAGCCACCCGCAAAGACCATTTTCCTCTACCCTTTATGGATCAAATGCTCGAAAGACTAGCGGGGAATGAGTATTATTGCTTCCTCGACGGCTTCTCGGGTTACTTCCAGATTCCCATTGATCCACAGGATCAAGATAAGACTACCTTCACATGCCCTTACGGAACATTTGCCTATCGCCGCATGCCTTTTGGGTTATGCAATGCTCCGGGCACTTTCCAGAGGTGCATGATGGCTATATTCCATGACATGATCGGAAAAACCGTGGAGGTATTCATGGATGACTTCTCAGTCATCGGGAATTCTTTCGACTCATGCCTCTCCCATTTAGAAAAAATGCTTCAACGTTGTGAAAACACTAATCTTTGTCTAAATTGGGAGAAGAGCCATTTTATGGTTAAAGAGGGCATTGTCCTTGGCCATAAAATTTCAAAAAGTGGGATTGAGGTCGATAAGGCCAAAACTGATGTTATTGCTAAACTGCCTCATCCCACCACTGTTAAAGGAATTAGGAGTTTCCTCGGCCATGCCGGGTTCTATCGGAGATTCATACAGGATTTTTCCAAAATAGCCCGGCCCATGACTCATCTTCTTGAAAAGGATGATCCTTTTATCTTTTCCCCCGAGTGCATCGAAGCTTTTTCTATTTTAAAGAAAAGACTTACCGAAGCACCAATCCTTGTTGCCCCCGACTGGGACTTACCCTTTGAACTTATGTGCGATGCTAGCGACTTCGCTATTGGTGCAGTTCTGGGGCAACGCAAAACCAAACATTTCCAGCCAATACACTACGCAAGTAAGACCATGAATGAGGCTCAAACGCACTATACCACCACAGAAAAAAAATTATTAGCTGTGGTATATGCCTTTGAAAAATTTCAGTCTTACTTAATCTTAAACAAAAGCGTGGTGTATACAGACCATTCGGCTTTGAAATACCTGTTCACTAAACAGGACGCAAAGCCAAGACTGCTCCGTTGGGTCCTGCTCCTTCAAGAATTCGATATTCTCATACGAGATAAAAAAGGAGCAGAGAACCTGGCAGCTAATCACTTGTCCCGGTTAGAAAATCCTCATCAGGATATTTTCGAGAGAAAAGAAATTAATGAAACTTTTCATCTGGAGACTCTAAATCTAATCTCTACCCGGGATGATTCCACTACCCCATGGTTTGCCGATTTTGCAAATTACCGTGCGGGAAATTTCGTTGTGAAATGGATGTCGTCCCAACAGAAAAGAAAATTCTTTAAAGATGTAAAACATTACTTCTGGGACGACCCCTACTTGTTCAAAATATGTGCGGATCAAGTCATCCGACGGTGTGTCCATGGCCAAGAAGCCATGGAAATTCTTAAAGCTTGTCATGATGGACCCACGGGGGGACATCATAACCCAAACTACACCGCCAAAAAGGTGTTTGATTCTGGATTGTTTTGGCCCACGATCTATAAAGACGCCCATGAACTTATCAAAACCTGTGAGGCTTGCCAGCGTCACGGTAATATTTCTAAAAAGAATGAGATGCCGCAAAACGCCATCCAAGTCTGTGAAATATTTGATATGTGGGCATTGATTTTATGGGGCCATTCCCGTCTTCACGAGGGAATAAATACATACTCGTGGCTGTCGACTATCTGTCAAAATGGGTTGAAGCAAAAGCTTTACCCACCAATGATGCCCGAGTAGTCGTTAAATTTTTAAAGTCTCTCTTTGCCAGATTCGGGACTCTTCGTGCCATTATCAGTGATCGTGGCACTCACTTCTGCAATGAACAATTTGCAAGAGTAATGCTGAAATATGGTGTAACTCACCGTCTTTCTACAGCATACCACCCCCAAACAAGTGGGCAGGTGGAGGTCTCAAATCGGGGTATTAAGAGAATTTTGGAGAGGACGGTTGGTGAAAACCGTGCCTCTTGGTCGGATAAGCTGGATGATGCATTATGGGCTTTCCGCACTGCTTACAAAACACCCATCGGGTGTACTCCATATAAGCTAGTGTACGGGAAAGCATGTCATCTTCCGATCGAATTAGAACATAAGGCCTATTGGGCCTTAAAACATGCAAATTTCGACCTTCAGACAGCGGGTGATCACCGTAAAGTTCAACTAAACGAACTAAATGAATTACGTGATCAAGCTTACGAAAATTCTTTAATCTATAAAGAAAAGACTAAGAAGATACATGACTCTAAAATTAAGAACCGCGTTTTCAACGTTGGTGACAGAGTTCTTCTTTTCAATTCAAGATTAAAAATTTTCTCGGGAAAACTAAAAACCCGTTGGTCTGGACCATTTACTATAACAAAAGTATACCCATATGGAACTATTGAGTTATTGCAACCCGACGGTCCCAATTTCAAAGTAAATGGTCATCGGCTAAGACACTATTTTGGAGGAGACATACAACCAATGGTTGTCCCGGATCTCCAAACTTACCCCATGGACCAATAAATTCGGGGTCGAGTCAAGCTAGCGACTCGGTAATCAAAAACAGTAGCTTCCCCAAGGACAATTTAATTCGGGGTCGAGTCAAGCTAGCGACTAGGTAATCAAAAACAGTAGCTACCTCATGGACAATTCAATTCGAGGTCGAGTCAAGCTAGCGACTCGGTAATCAAAAACAGTAGCAATATGGGTTTTCACCCATATTTCTGTCTTCTCATTCCTTTCTACCACCCTAGTGCGGGGGAGACGAACCACATGTTGTACATATGTATATATTCTTTTCAAAAAAAAAATGTGCGTTTGTATGTAAATAGACTAAAATAAAAGGTTAATAGTATTACCTTCTTACGTTCTAAGTCTTGGTGGGACACCAAGTACTTTGAATATTGAGGGCAATATTCAGTTCTAAATGTGGGGGAGAGTTCTCACGAATTCAAAACACATGTTCCATCAAGAACCCCCATTTGATCAAAATTACCAGTTTTTTCACACTTAGAAATGCAAATAATGGTATCAATCCTCCATGTCTAACCCACAAAAGGATTGGCTAGTCCAGGAGCAAACGGCTCTTGGTAAAGACATCTCAAAACCGTTGATGGCTTGCAATTTGCCCAAAATTGTATGGTTCCTCAACTCCCCATATCCCATAAAGCAAATGAGTTGGTTAGCCCACAAGATTATGGCTTGTGGTAAAGGCTGTGGAAAAACCATAATTGGTAATCAGCTCACCAAGATGTTGACTATTCCATCAAGAGTTGGCTAGTCAAGAAGCAAATGGCTTTTGGTAAAGACAAATCAAATCCGTTGACAGCTGGTGGTTTGCTCAAAATCACACGGTTATCAGGTGTGCCACAGTTCTTACATCTGGCTACTCCAGAAGTGATGGCTTTTGGTAAAGAGTAAATATCCATTAATTTTTTCTCAAAAGATTTCTAGAGACTAGCAATAGTTTAGTGTGGGGGATTGATGAGTGTCTAAATACTCATCATTTTATACCAATCTGAACTGCCAAAACATACAAAAACACTCAAATATGCATCATAATATTTAAAATATCTTAGAAGTGTGTTTTATATGTTTCTAATGCAAAATATGCAAAAACAGATGAAAAACGTACAAAGTTTGCATAATTGGCAGTTTCAGTCCCTCAAGTTTCAAAAGTTTTCAAATCTAGTCCCTGGTAAATCAAAACATGAAAAATATCATCAAAGGTCCTTAGGGATTCATAAGTTGTCAAGTTTAGTCCTTTAAAGTTAAAAAATTGCAAAATGACAACTTTAGTCCCTCAAGTTTGAAAAATGTCAAAATTAGTCCTTAAGGTTTTAAAAAAATTGGAAATTAATAAAATAAACCTTGAACTATTCTTAAATGGCAAAATTGGTCCTTATGATAACAATTTGAGAAATTACATCTTCAGTCCCTTAAAAATCTAAATTTACATAAATGGTCCCTGGAGTTTGAGAAATTGGCAGAAAAGGTCCCTGGGTTTTAAAAATAAAAATATTACATCTTTGGTCCTTGGAATATTCATAAAAGGCATAAATGGTCCTTATAAGTAGTTTGGGAAAATTGCAAAATTAGTCCTTTAACTTTGCTCAAATTACAAATTTGGTCCTTGTAACAATAACACCAACCGGACCCTTTTATTATTAAACCAAACCCAAAACTAAGCCTAGTCCAAACACCCTCAGCCCACCCTTCTATTTCTTGGCCCAAAATAAAACCAGCCCACTCACCTCTTTATTATTTAGAACGGGTCAAACACCTGTTTGACCTCCCAATACCGCCAAACCACTCCCACTGTTCACCCTTCTCTCCCAAACCTGAAACCAGCAAAACCATGGTGGTTTTCCACCACCTGTCCACCCCAGCTCACTACCTACTCTTCCCTCACCTCCTTTCCACCTCACAACCTTATCCCACACCTCATTAAATGCAATTCCCACCATTTTTCCCTCCAAACCACTCCACATCCTCTGTTTTCATCATGAAGCCTCAACTTGGCCTCCAAACCTTCCCATTTGTCCCCTGACACCTCCACATACTCCCAAAAATCTTTAATTGATCAGCTTTGGCTCCAAGTAAACTTGGAGACTTTTGGCGCCAAAAGTCAGTTTGAAGGTCAGGATCAAATCAGAACAATCCAATGGTCAAGATCAAGTGGGATGTGTTCAGAGTGCTCCAAGGAACCCTAATTGGAGCCTATAAAAGGAAGAGAAGCAGAAGAGTTCAATATCTAGTTTATTTTTCATATATGTATGTCGTATTAATCAAGTTTTAAATTCCATTATATCTTAAGCTTTTCAGTGTAATTTCTAGTATTCTCAAGTGTATTGTGAACCTCTTTTAGCAATAAATTTCAAAGTTTATGTATTAATCCAGTTTATGCAACTTTCAATTTCATATCAAAATTCTTAATAAGCTGTGTACTTGTTATTGTTAGATTATAGAGACTATTAAGCTCACATAAGCTCCGAAGAAGCTCATTAAAGCTTTTAGATACCCTAAAAGCAGTTTAGTAATAAAAAAGCTCAAAAATACAAAAAGTCAAAGTTCCAAGTTCTTGGTGATAAGCAATGGAGCAGGGCAAAATTTGGATGGCCTTGGGTTAGTGAATCTGTGGAGATTCTATAAGATTGTTCTCTGGTTCTTGTTCTTGGTTCAGCTTGAAGTGCTTATTGTAAGTTTTATTTACAAATTTTTACATCTAACTGTGTTCTAGCTTATCATTGCTATTATCTTTGTTTCTTAGGTTTAATTAGTGTATGCAAGTGTATTTGTGGTTTGAGATTGCTAAGTTGCTAAGTAGAATAACTTGTTACTCATTTTCTAAAAATCTCACAGTCAAGAATTCACTTGAGCCATATCTTGGTTTCATACTTAGGTTATTGTTAATTCATGTTCTTTTGATCTCTGTTAATGATAGCATAAGGTTTGGAAACAGATTTGAAGGTCAAATCATTGTTTTACTTTGGTAATCATAAAATCAGTTATCAATAGGAGTGTTTGGAATAAGCTAGTGAGCTAAGCCCTTGTAGTTATTTGGTTTTTTTTTGTGTTTCATTAGACTGCAGTAGTGTTATTTAGGATAATTAAGGCATAAACTTTGGTCTCATACACCCAAAAGTCAAAATCACAAGCAATACATCACCACAGTTAACTGTGGTGATATTTGAGTCCAAGTCTCATCATATCATCTCATAAGTTAGTAACCTAGCTTAATTTAACTTAATATTAGCTTATAACAACTTATTAAATAAGTAGGATCAATCAGAAGTTCACATAAGTCAAAGTTAGTTCATCATTCAATAAAGTCAAAAGTGTATGTTAGCCTTGCTATTTTATAAAAGATAACGTCACACAGAAAGAAATGCACTAGATATTATACAAATAGTACTTTAGGGACTATTATTGTAATATAGGCAAACATGTGATGTAATGAGCCTATAAATACCCCTCACGACTCTCCATGAGGGGTGTGGGAAAGTGTGTGTTTTGTTTCATTTATTCTCTTTCAATATAAACCCTTTTCTCCACCTTTCTCTCTCTACTTTCTCTCTCTAAAACCATGTTGTATTTCCATCAACCGCGACCTCCCGAACGTGTTTCTTGGTCATAACAAGTGGTATCAGAGATAACCGGGGGCGAATCGTGGTGTTTTTGGGTGAAAAATCGTGTTTTTGGGTGTTTTTTCAATTTTTGTATTTAGTTTTTTTCAAAAAATATTTACAGCGAAGCGATTTTGAAAACATTTTTCAAGAAGATTCGAGAAGACGTTCTAGCTCCTCAGGAGTTAGGCTTCGCATGCCAATTCGTCGAACTAAATAGTCAAACCTTTCTTTTGGAAGGGCTTTAGTAAATAGATCGGCGAGTTGGTAATCAGTCTTAACGAAAAATAATTCAACAGTACCCTCTTCCACGTGTTCTTTGATGAAATGGTAGCGGACTTTGATATGCTTCGTCTTAGAGTGATGTACGGGATTGCACGATATGGCTATGGCACTTTTTGAGTCACAATACATAGGTATTTTGTCAAAAGTAAAGCCATAATCTGTGAGCTGTGTCCTCATCCAAAGATCTTGGGCACAACACACAGATAGAGACACATACTCGGATTCGGCGGTTGATAGCGCAGTACAATCCTGTTTCTTTGATGACCAGCTTACTAGCTTTTCACCCAAAAATTGTGCTCCACCTGATGTATTTTTTGCTGTAACTTGATCTCCTGCATGGTCGGCATCTGAAAAGGCTGTTAGATTAAACCCCGAATCCTTCGGATACCAAAGTCCCATGTTAATGGTTCTTCGTAGGTACCGAAAGATCCTTTTAACCTCTTTGAGGTGAAGTTCGGTAGGCTTTGCCTGAAACCATGCTAACAAACAAACAGCAAATTGAATATCAGGTCGACTAGCAGTTAAGTACATGAGAGAACCGATCATGCTCTGATATTTTTTCGGATCGACGGGTTTCCCAAACAAATCAGCATCAATTTTTGGTGAAGTGACCATTGGAGTACCAACAGAATCACAATTTTCCATTCCATGTTTTTTCAAAATCTCTATTGTATATTTAGCTTGATTGATAAAAATACCACGAGGGGATTGATGTATTTGTAAACCAAGAAAGAATTTTAGTTCCCCCATCATGGACATTTCAAATTTGCTTTTCATGAGATTTTCAAAATGTTTTGAATGGTTAGGATTGGTTGATCCAAAAATTATGTCGTCCATGTAAATTTAAACGATCAAAATGTAATCTTTGTATTTTTTGATAAACAAGGTGTCATCAACCGTTCCTTTTGTGAAATTGTTTTTGAGCAAGAAAGATGATAGTTCGTCATACCACGCTCTTGGAGCTTGTTTTAAACCATAGATGGCTTTCTTAAGCTTGTAGACGTAGTCTGGATGATCTTTGTCGATGAATCCCTCTGGCTGACTCACATACACTTCTTCTTTCAGAGTTCCATTCAAGAAAGCTGTCTTAATGTCCATCTGATAGACTGTGATGTTTTTGTGAGCTGCATAGGCTAAGAAAATCCGGACTGCTTCAAGTCTAGCTACAGGTGCGAATGATTCTTCGAAATCTATCCCTTCTTCTTGTGGATATCCTTTAGCCACGAGACGAGCTTTGTTATGAATTACAGTCATTTCCTCATCCAGTTTGTTTTTCCACAACCACTTGAGATCAAGAACTCGTTTATCAAGTGGTCGTTCAACAAGTTCCCAACTATCATGTAACAGGTATTGAAGAAGTTCCTCTTGCATCGCTTCAATCCAAGGGTTTTCTGCCATTGCTTCCCGAATGTTCTTTGGTTCTTTGAGGCTTATTGAGCAAATGTAAATGCACAATTCGAGATCAGTGGCAAGTTGTCTCCTCGTCTGAACTGGCTTTGAAGGTTCACCAATAACTTGTTCTATTGGATGGTCTTTTGTCCATTGAAACATAGAAGGGTACCTTGGGTTTAACGTATGTGTGTTAGACGGTTCTTGTAACCTTGAAGAAGATTCAGCAGAGTCTGTTGCAAACGGGATTTCAAATACTTCTTCTCCTTCTTCTAACGCAACATCGTTTGAATTATTTGTTGGTTCTTCTTGAAAATTTGTGTTTTGATTTTGCTCATCAACTCTTGGTAGTTCAGTTTCAAGTACTGGAGTGGCTTTAGTAGATGTAGATGATGTTGAGGTAGTTGGTGCTTCAGCTTCGATTGTTGTAGATGCATCCAATGGTGGTGGTGGTTGATTTTGAGCGGGTGCAGCGGAATGTTGTTGAGATGCATTTGTCGAAGTTCCACAATAATATTCATCAAACATTAACTCGAAGAAATTTTCCAGTTCTTGTTCTGAAGGTTTGTCCGTGTTTGTTGACTGAGCTCCTTGAGGCACGAGTCCTGAACTGATGTGTCCAGAAGTCTGCAAGTTTGGTGCGGGTCCTAATCCGTTATGATTAGAAGCCATTGGATTAAGCGCGGGGCGAATCGTGGTGTTTTTTGGTGAAAAATCGTGTTTTTGGGTGTTTTTTCTCGGAAAACTTTCGATCTTATCGAGTTAGGATTTTTCTTGTCGAGTTAGAAAAATCTTGCGAGTTTGAAAAATTCTATCGAGTTAGGATTTGTTCTATCGAGTTTGAAATAAATCTTACCGAGTTTGAAAAATTATATCGAGTTAGGATTTGTTCTATCGAGTTAGAATTTTTGAAAGTTTGCGAGTTAGGGTTCTGAATTTCAAGGATTATCGAGTTTGGTCAAAATGTTACCGAGTTTGGTGACTATATCGAGTTTGGACATATTGTATCGAGTTTCAATATTACCGAGTTTGGTCTAATCTTACCGAGTTTGATATTTTTGCCGAGTTAGGCATGGCTCATCCTTATCGTTCATCGAGTAAGGCCTCTCTTGGGTACTCATTAGTCGAAACTCTACCCAAGGTTACGGAGTTTGATGGGATTATCGTGTTTGAGGAAGGATAAGGTTACCGAGTTAGGGAGATTATCGAGTATACCAAGGTTACCGAGTTTGATGGGATTATCGAGTTAGCAAAAAAAAAAAAAAAAAAAAAAAAAAAAAAAGTTTTTTTGATAGGAGACTAAACGACCAATTTTTACGCGAAATTCAAAATTTGGTATAACGTTGAAAATTTTGGCCCGAAATTCAAATTTTTAGGCCACAATTCAAATTTTTCGGTGAATTTTTGCGTAAAAATTTTCAAAACTCAAATTTTTCTGGTAACCTTAGAATTGCATTTCATAGTGATCTCCAAATTATGAGCGAGAAAATTTTCCAATTTTATTTTTGGAGGGAAAATACGAAATCACTACGAATCACCCGAAATAGAGTTTCAAGCTTCACCAAAGCACACCACGGATTGCTTAAACGATCCTGATCAAGAATCACATTCAAATGACAACGGCTAGTATCAGATTTTTGTGACTACGGAGTTTTTGTACGATATTGCTTATTTGGGTTTAAAGTTCATTTCACGTGCATGTGTACTTATTTATCTCAAAGCCTAGGGGTGGATGGATGCATGACTTTCGGAGATACTTGTTTGGGCAAACACTGGTAGAGATAGTGATTAAGACTTGGATTATCTACTTATACCCGATGTAAGGAGTTACATTGTAGTACTCACGGGTTATAGCTATCACTTTAAGGAGTTACGTTGTAGTACTCAGTGTCACATGAAGTTGTGGAGATTCCAAGAGGTGGATATTTCATATACTGTTTGTTGGTTTGGGTATATGGCACTACCTATGCTTAAAGGAGTTACGTTGTAGTGCTCAGTATAGGTTCTTAGTCACACTTTCGTACAAGATTAAGTCACGTATCTATGAGATGTCTACTTCATTCTCAGATTGGTTATATTGGGTTTTCTCCATATAGTGGTCATTTACTAGCTAGTTGGAATTTGAAGAGGTCGCTTAAAGGTTGAAGAGAAGAGAAGAGATTGTAGAATAAAGAGAGTCATATCCCATCAGCATATTCTCACAAATTATGCTTTCATGGTCTATCTATATTGCACCAGAAGTGTAAAGTACGGGTAATTTTGGCATGTACACACAATAGTATGATGATTTCGATACATCGCAACCATCAGGAGGGAGAAGAACATGCCAAAAGAAGTAGTGTTTCATCTATAGTATATTGGTTGATCGAGGGAATTGTGCTTACACTAGAACCAAAGAAGTACTAATGATGTGTACATCGGAGCGTATTACCAACCTTCTGTGTAATACTATGTGAGTTATGCTATGATGCTCCCAAAACGACAACCATGGTGCAAACTCATTAGTATCTACCTTATCCGCTGCGAGATGAGAAGAGAGTTGTTAGTTCAGGAGGGAGCAGAAGAAAAAGAATAAAGGCTCACTAGTTAGGAGGGAGTAATAACCTAACTAGACCATTACAGTTGAAGTTCAGAGCTACAAAGACCTTTGCCGTCAGTGTCAAAGATCATACGCCGAGATCGTCGGAAGAGAGAACTTCAAGTCTTCCTCAGTATCTTGACTACAGAGACTCTGCGCTTCAACAACGTCAACATAGTTTACTATTGTTGTAATTTACATGTTTATGTGTTTATAGGTCTCATTGTATCCATTCATGTGTGACGATATCTTGGAGGGAGATTGTTAGCCTTACTATTTTATAAAAGATAACGTCACACATAAAGAAATGGACTAGATATTATACAAATAGTACTTTAGGGACTATTATTGTAATATAGGCAAACATGTGATGTAATGAGCCTATAAATACCCCTCATGACTCTCCATGAGGGGTGTGGGAAAGTGTGTGTTTTGTTTCATTTATTCTCTTTCAATATAAACCCTTTTCTCCACCTTTCTCTCTCTACTTTCTCTCTCTAAAACCATGTTGTATTTCCATCAACCGCGACCTCCCGAACGTGTTTCTTGGTCATAACAGTGTATGCTTCAGATTTTTACAAAAATAGTAGGAATTTTCATGATTTGTGTATTTGGTTCTAGGGTTTGAAATTACTTGGGTAATTAGTCTATCAGTAGAACTTAAGATTTCCATGGTTTTTACATTTTAGTGAAATTTATTTGTGGACCTTTTTACCCTTTGAACTGAGTTGCAGGGAAAGCACATCCCCTGCTACACAGACCATCATCTCACCACCACTACTTTGGTGGTTGATTGTGGCCACCCCAGTGGGTCCCACACTCCATAGTTTGGTTCTTACAACCCCCCTCCTACATGGGATCATAGATTGACCCTTGGTTTGACATAGTGATCAGTGGACCTCACCTAAATCACCGTCATAAGTCTGTCCTATTTCTGACCCAGAAACCAAATAAGCAGTTGCTTATTATAGCTTTTTAGCTTATCCCATGAGCTTATCTCATCAAATCTAGTGTAAACAAGTTCAAATAACTTAGGTGTATCTGATTTAACCAGTGTGGACCCCACATAACCTCAACTTAGCTTATTTCTTTGTGTGGTCAACTCTAGTCAACTGTATAAGCAAATAAGCACTCTCAGTGCTTATTTTGAGGTTCCAAAGTAGTTTTCTTTATAAAAGTTTCTTTATTTAAGTATTTTAATAGTTTGATAAAAGAAAAACCAGAAAAATCCAAACTTACTTATAGTGATAACTTCTATTTAATAGAAATTATCTAATTAATTTTCTTTCAGCTTATTAATAAGCACTTTCCAATTTTATAATTTTATTAATTTGCTAGTACCTTTAAGTAGTTAAAATAATTTTTTTAGATTTTTCCTAAACAGTTTACTATTTATTAGAATTAAAAATAGTTTAAATAATTAAATAGGTAATATTAGTAATTAATTAGTTTTCTTTAATTTTAAGTAACAACAGTAGAATTTTATAATTTTCCTAAGTTTTATAAAGTAGTTAAGACTTTTAAAAAATAGTTTCATAATTTCCACTGTCCATTTTCTAATTTTCCAACTTAATTTAATTAAATTAGATTTAAATTAATTAATAAGTAATTAATTAGTCAAATAGCCTTAAATATAATTTTTAGTAGTTTTTATAATTTTGTTGGATTCCTGTGATGGTTAAGTAATTTTATAAAATTTTCCATAATTTTCTAAGGTAATTTATAATAGTTTAATTAGATTAATTAAGTTAAATAGTTTTTAATTAATAGAAAACTCATAAAAAGAGAAAAATATTTATTTTCATTTTTTATACTTTCTTCAAGTTCTAATTAAGGTTTAGAAATTATTTTTGTAAGTTTTTAGGTTAATTTGTAATATTTGTCATTTTTAGTTAATTTAAATTAGATTTTTATATAGTTTTATTAATTAAGTAATATTTAAATATTATAATAATCACTTTTATAATTTTAATTTCATTTTTAAATTTAT
This sequence comes from Artemisia argyi, assembly GCA_030686995.1. NCBI lineage: Eukaryota > Viridiplantae > Streptophyta > Magnoliopsida > Asterales > Asteraceae > Artemisia > Artemisia argyi. The sequence goes on along the minus strand of JARVZY010012386.1, from coordinate 174,040 downwards.
TTTTAAGTTTTCAAAAATTTCAAAAGCACCCCCTGTAGTTTGTAATTTGTTTAAACCCTACTTGTCTCTGTCTGTTATCTGATTTTCTTATTTGTGCTTTTACGTGTATCTCTGTTATTGTTTATATATTTTCATATTATCTAAATTCCAAGCAATCGGTAGTATAATCATCCCTCAATCATTTTTTACTGTCCTCAGTACCACTCATTCTCCTAATCGTTCCAAAATACAATTTCAATCTCGTTGGGATTTAACGACCCGGGGATTTCCCTATATTTCCACGGTCAATAATAACTTGCACTTTATCCCAGGTGGGCCTATCAGCTGCACACGGTTGACTGGTTGGTTTGGGAGGAGTCAAAATTTGATCTTCAACGCTCTACCTCGAAGGGAGTTCGAGAGAGTCCATGTATGCAAAACCGCCAAGGAGATATGGCGTTCGCTCATCATCACTCACCAAGGGAACTCTCAAGTCAAAGATTGCAAAATTGATTTGCTCATACAACAATATGAGAAGTTTTCAATCTCGTATGAAGAAACCATTGATAATGGTTACACAAGATTCAATGCTATAATTACAAGCCTCACGGCTTTAGATCCTAGCTTTATAACAAGAATCATGTGAGAAATTTCTCCGAGCTCTTCCATTAAAATAGCGACCCAAGGTAACGGCCATTGAAGAAGGCAAGAACTTGGGGGAACTCCCTCTTGACGATCTTATTGGGAATCTCAAGGTCTATGAAATGATCCTTGAGAATGACAAGGCTAGCACCAAAGACAAGAAGGAGAAGGTAAAGTCTTTGGCTCTCAAAGCTAAGGTCACAAGAAGTCAAGCAAGTGATAGCCAAGATGGCAGTGATGAAGAAGATGAGGAGGATGACGAAGAGTACAACCTCATGGCCAAGAACTTTCAGAGGTTCTTTAGGAGAGGTGGTAACTTTAGGAGGGGTAATAGGTTTGGTAACCAAGGTAGTGGTGGAAGAAACAACTTTGGAGTTAGTCGTAGTAATGACAACAAGGTTGGTGAGAGCTCGAGGCGCATCCAAGGATGCTACAATTGTGGTGAAAAGGGCCATTTCATAAATGAATGCCCTAAACCTAAAGAGAATAAGGCATTTGTTGGAGGTGCATGGAGTGATAGTGAAGATGATGATCAACCAATGAAGGAAGCCACTTGTCTTATGGCTCAAGAAAAACTTGAGGTATCTCTAAACTCTTCCTTTACTAATAACTTAGACATTTTAAATTTTCAAAATGAGAATGAAGAGCTAACTAAGTTTAATGACGACTTTAGAAAAATGTTTGAAAATGTTGTTAAAGAAAAGCGTCGTCTTGAACAAGAACAAGTCAAATTCAATGAAACAATTAATGGACTTAAAAGGGAAGTAAAGATGCTCAAGCATTGCAAAAAGGCGATTGAACCATGTAAAGGATGTGAAGAACTCACACTTGAGGTTAACTCTTTAAATGACAAAGTGTCTAAACTTCAAAAGGAATCTTTAAGTTTTTCTAAATATAAAAAGAGCACTGTAACACCCCCATTTTTCACTGATCGCAGCGGATAAAGTGTTTGGGGTATTACTTCATAGAATAACAGATACAGTAATAGAAAATGACTCGAAAAGAGACGTTTTGGAAATTTAGTTATCATTCATAATTATCAGAGTTTTAATTATAAAAGATATACTTTTATTTTTGTTGAGGTCCCAAAAATCTAAGAGTTAGGTTGTGTTTGAATGATAACCATGAAAAGTCCTCCGAGTTCAGTACCTCCTTCTGCCATGGATCCATAGAAGTAATATACCTAGAATACATGCTTAAAAAGTCAACACTAGGTATTGAGTGAGAATCATAGGTTTAGGGGTTAGTGAATACAAGTTCCCTGGGCTTAGTTGTTACACCCATCTAGGAAAATGTAGGTTTTGTGATAATTGTGATGCATGCACAATTATCAGGAGCGTAGTATGTTGCACTAAGCTCATGAATCACACCTTAACGATCCGGGTCATGTGGGCTGCAGACCCAACATGAGGGGATAGAAGGATAACTTGCCAAGTTATACCTTGAGTGGATTCAAATATAGTACTTATTGGTACCACCTAGTGGGGTGTTAATACCAACGGGAGTTGTCAAACTCCAATAGATCTATCAACTATATTCGCGTTCGCGTGGGTAAAATATCCCAAACGATTAGATTCATGAATTTCATTTATGTAGTGGTGGCAGTTATTTTACTCGTGCAACAACCAAAGAAAAAGACTTGTATTCGGTTTTAAGTAAAGCATTTAGCATGTATCCCCCTCACAGGGTTTATAAAGCATTTAGAGTGAAAGCATTTTTAAAAGTATGAGGCTATGAACTCACCTGGGTTTAGAGTAATCTAAGTGATGCAAATAGTGACTCGGAAAATAGACCACCTTACTCACGTATCCTAGTGTGTTGTTGGTTTTGTATGTATGTCAAACTTTAGTTATCATGTTTATGTTTCTTAAGTTATTGTTTTTAGGTTTGTTAATGTTTTATATATAACATAACACCGTTCAGGCCATTGTAATTCAGAATTATATGACTCCTCACATGAAGCTCCCTACTATTGTATTATGTTATCAACATAATACCGTTCCGGCCATCATAATTCAGAAGTTAATACTCCTCACACAAAGCTCCCTATAATTGAGTTATGTTGTTATTAGGATTTAGTTATAATCATATCACCGTTCGGGCCATCATATCTCCGAAGTATATGCAATAATCGTTCGAGGAGTCAGGGCACTTTAATTCGTAAACCCAACAAACTCGTCAAAACGAAATATCCACATAGTACTCCTCGCATGAAGCTCCCTAGTATTGTGTTATGCTTCTAACTTTATTTAGGTTTTATACTTATATGATCTTTTCACTTTTTACCCTTATAGTGTATATATTTACGTTTTCTACCCTAAATTTATATTACTTATACTGATAACTATCTATATTTGACACAACTAGTCCCAAGACTTCTATATTTTAAGTAACTAACCTAAGACTACCATTTAGACCTTTAACTTTATAATATTTACATTTTTAGTCCTTTTTAGTTTATACTTATTTTAATATCTATCCTATGGTTTTAATATTATGCAAAACTAGTCCTTACACTTATAACTTCTAGGAAATGTCAAAAACAGTCCCTAGACTTTATAATTTCAGGAATTTATGATATAAACCCTTATGCATGTAAAGTTTTGCAAAACTAGTCCTAATATGCATGTAACTTATATTTTATCTAGCAACTAAGTTTTCTAGCTTATGTCTTACTTATTTTAACTTATCTAGGTTATTTATAACTAGTGTATGACTTAAAGAAGTGACTTATAGCATGCATGCAAGTATACGACTCAATCTAGGGTTTTAAAATGAAATCTAACTAGTTCTAGCATTCAAGGCTTAGGCAAGGTATCCTATGGGTTCTAAGGCAACCTAAATCTATCCTAACACTAAACTAAATCTAAATAAAAAAAATGTAAGACTTACTTGGCTAGGGGAGGGTTTACGTGGGTTTAGGGTTTTCTAGGGCTCGCTCGACCTCAAACCACAACACAACACAACCAAAGCTTAGCTATTCGTTTCCTAGGGCTTCTAAGGGTCTTATACTACAGAAATGTGAAGTAGAGAAGAGAAGGAGAGGGGTGAAGAAGAATGGAGGGGAGGAGGGGGTATTTATACCCGCGTAGAAGCGGTTTGGGTTAGAAACGGGGTATAGGTGTCGAGCAAGGGGAGGGGGAGTAAGCAAGGATAGAGGGGGGTTTTGGCAAGTCTAGTGGTGACGAGGAGAAGCTAGGAAGTAGCTAGGGGGCGGAGCTAGGACGATTGTGGTGGTGAAGAGCCGGGAGAGGCGGTTTGGTGGTAGTAGCTTACAAGGAGGTGATGCACCTCCTTGCTTGGGTTCTTGGAGGTGCTTGTAAGCTGCTTAGGGTGGTTAGGGATGGTTTAGGGTGATTAGAGGTGGATTAGTGGTGGTTTAGTGGAGGTTTAGTGGTGGTTTAGGGTGGATTAGTGGTGGATTAGACAAGTAGGTGATGCACCTACTTGTGTGGGTGCTTAGAGGTGTTAGGGTGTGTGCTTGGGTATGAATAAGGTGTTAGGGTGCTAGGTTGAGGTGTTTGAGGTGCTTATGTTTAGGTTTTACTTGTTTTAGTTAAGTTTAGACCTAGTTCTACTTATTAAGTGTTTAAGGTTTTACCTAAGGTTTAGTGCCTAAGTTAAGTTCCTAAGAGTGTCTAGTGACTAATCCTAAGTCCTAAAGGGTTTATTCTAAGTGAGGGAAACTTATGGGAAAGGTTTGGGAGCGTTTGACCTAGTTTTGTAACCTAAATGACCTAAGTGTGTTTAGTGAGAGACTAGGGTTTATCCTATGGTTTAGTGCCTAGACTAGTGTCCTATGAGTGTCTAATAACTATTCCTAAGTTCTAAGAGGCTTATACTAAGTGGTAGTGACCTATGGGGAAGTCTTGGGATGGTTTAGACCTAATTCTAATTAATTATGACCTAGTTATGGTTTTGGGCTTATGGGGTTTGTATCTAAGTTCTAAAGGGTTTATTCTATAGCCTAATGGTCCTAATATATTCTAATATTCCTAAGGAAACTCATACTTAAGCCTTGGACACATTCGTACTAGTTAAACTAAGCATATAGGTTCAAATAAGCATATAATCCTACTTAAGTTTTAGTTAGTGTTTATTAGGGTTTTGTGTTATTTTTAGTGTTTTAGATTGGTGAATTACTTATTATGGTGTTGTTATGATTTTATGCTTGACATACCTGGGGTTTATAGGATGTGAGTGTTGAGTTATTTGGCTTGTGTAGATACGTGAGCAAGTCTAGTGAGTCATGCAAGTAACAATGTATATAAAAAGCAAAAAGTTACCTGTGAAATACCTACTATAGGTATTTGTAATGGGAATGATAGTAACAGGTGTTTGTGGGTTGTTATAAGCACTAATGATTTAGAAGAAATAATAAGCCGTCAAAAGGTGTCTGAAGATAAGGGAGGTCTTGGATTTTCTAAACAAGGTAAAACCACTCCCATAAGTCTAACAAAACCAATGGTGTTTGTTAAATCAAATCAAAACGAAGATCCAAAAACTTCCGAGACTGACGTGTTACCCGACGCGTTGACACGCGGGAAACGAGTGAGGCCCCTGAATGAAATTGGATCTTTCTCAAATGTCATTAAACCAATCACTCTTTAAGCCTCTTTTGCAAACACTCGAGGTAACCAAGCTCCCACCACTAAGAGAGAAAACCCAAAACAAAGTTTTAACTTGGGTTCTCGAAATGGTCTTGGTTATACACAACCTCGAGTGAATAATAAACCACTCTTACCTAAACCTAGTATGAGACCTCTTACTTCATACAACCAAAGACCCTCATTTCAAAATAATCAAAGAAGAAATTCTTATAATTATAATCAAAGGTCTTCTCAATACCAACACAATAACTTTCAAAGGAGAAACAACTCCTACTCAAACCAAACTTTCTTTAGACCTCAAGTATACAACAATTATAGACCAAGTTATCAAAATGGTTTCCAAAATAATCCTTGGTCCGCTTTTTATAGTTTTGGTGTTGAAAAATTGTGTATCTTGCTTCAAGACCCAAGAATGTTCAACTTGGGCACTATTAATGCTAACCAAAATGGACCCAAGAAACAATGTGTACCAAAAGTATGAGTTGTATCTTTGTTGTAGGTTTGTCTCAAAAGTGATCTATAACCGGATGAGTGGGTAGTGGATAGCGGTTGCACTAAACACACGACCGAAAATAGAAGATTGTTCATGTCATACAAGGAGTATAACGGCAATCATATCATTTTTGGAAGCAAACTTCACGGCAAAATTTTCGGCAAAGGTAATGTCCTTCATGACTCCATAGAAATCACAAATGTTGAGCTTGTTATAGGTCTAAACTTTAATTTGATAAGTGTGAGTCAATTAAGTGATGATGATTGTAAAGTAAAGTTTACTAAAGTAGATTGTACAATTAGTAAAAATGGTGTTGTGTTAGCTAAAGGTCATAGGAGAAATAACTTGTATACTTGCAAGTTGGGTGATAATTCTAAATAACACATATGTCTTGCGTCCATGGTGGATTACTCAACGCTTTGGCATAGGAGGTTAGGTCACGCCAATATGAGGTTAGTCCAAAATCTAGCTTCCAACGAGCTAGTACAGAATTTACCAAAGTTGAGTTTTGAAAGACATTATTGTGATATGTGTCTAGGGAGTCAAGGACAAGCAAATAATAGGAATAAAAATGAAATGTCGACTAATAGGGTTTTAGAGTTGGTACACTTAGATTGGTATGGTCCATCTCCAATCCAAATCTACGTAGGTAACTTCTACACTTTGATGATTGTAGATGATTATTCTAATTATACTTGGGTTTTATTTTTCGAAAATAAAAATGGAGTCATAAATAAATTTGATATCTTAAGTACGAAACTTGAAAACCTACTTGATTGTTCAATTGTTTCAATTAAAACAAATCATAGTAGTGATTTTGACAAATTGCAATTTGGAAGCTTTTGTGAACAACATGGAATATCTTATAACTTATCAGGCCCGTTCACTTCTCAATCGCATGAGATTGTTGAAAGAACACATCGTAAGTTAAGAAAGATGAGTCGTGCAATGCTTGACGAGCAATCCATTCCACAAAAGTTTTGGTGTCATGCCCTAGATACCGCTTGATATATCTTCAATAGAGTTTATATAAGAAAGGTCATTAATAAAACTCCATATGAAATACTTAGGAATAGAAAACCTTCCTTAGAGTACTTTAGGGTATTTGGTTGTAAAGTATTTATACTTAACACAAAAGAGTATCTTACCAAATTCGACCCAAAGTCGTATGAAGGTGTGTTCTTAGGATACTCTCACACAAGTAAAGCATAGATAGTGCTTAACAAGGAAACAATGAGGATCGAGGAATCGCTCAACGTAACCTTTGATGAGAGCATGCCCGAGCCTACAACATCTCCTCCGGTTGAGGATGATGTAATCAACGAGCATATTGCTTATGATCAAGAAAGGTCGCCGTCATTACAAGTTAATGATTCGGATGAAGGCAATCCTAAGGAGTTGAGAGAAGCGAGGGGTCATCCTATTGAACAAGTCATCGGTGACTTAAACAAAAGGACTCTTAGATCACAAAACAAACAAACATAGGTTTTGGTATGACATTTTCCAATAATCCAAATTGTTTTGGGATAGGTCTAGATGTTCATGGTGGACATGCATCTTAAGAGAACAATCTTATAAGATTAAAACATGATGGATTGAAGTCACTTGCGAGTCCTTTAGACGCTCTTACAGCAATTGTGCTTATATGATTAGGACTTATGTGAAGGCATGGTTGGATTGACGTTAATTTGTGCTACATGAGAAAAAGATATATATCAACTCATTATTCAAACAGTGGTTGATAATATTCAAGAATCTACATGTCTATACTATGTGTTGTGAACAAGAAAATTTGAAACAATTATCTTGCTTAATTTCGATAATTTTGATTTTGTCAAATTTCCAAGATTAGATATAATATTGATCACAACTTACACTTGTGTTGAAAATGTTACATCTAACTCTACTTGTTCACTTTTTATGATGAACACTTGATGCATGCTTAAAATATCTAATCTAGAGTTAGCTATCTCCTAAGTGGTGATCTAGTAACATTTCTCATCCAACCATAATATGAATCTCATGCATGGCTCAACAAATTTTGGTGCATGCATGATAAATTATGGGAACTAACATGAGATTCCAGATCATCTTATTTCTACCTATTACAACTAATAAAACTTATTTCTTTTTTTTTATCTCTTACACCATCACATGCTTAATGTCATATTGGTACATGATTTAGATGGCTTGACCATCTCTTCAAGCATCTAAGTACTTGAATTCATCATGAACATGAAGAACCAATTCCTTAACTCATACCTACCACCTTTCTTCCTCCGTACAAAATCACCATAATACTTGTAATTTCACACACCTCCTCCTCTTGCTTCAAGCTTAATCACTTAGAAAAACCACTACACTAAAAATGAGTAATTCTTCTAAATGTGACTACAAGGGAAAATCCATTATGGTGGATGAAAAACCCAATGATGAATGGGAAAACCCATCATGTATTGATAATAAAGTTCTTAAGAATTATGTAATGAAGGGTTTATGGAGTGATCCCATATGGTACAAAACCGGGTACCCTCTCCCTTCCAAACTAGATGCTTCAAATCATGACCATGCACGAAGGTGTAGGTGTTGTAAAAAGACAATCAAGATTGAGAATGATGTCAAGGATCTCCAAGAGGAGTTGAGGGAGTTACACCTATCCTACAAGAATAATTTCATGTGTTAACAAATGTTGGGAAAAATCTTGCAAAGGTTGTGGCTCAAAAGCGCAAGAAATAAGTGTGCTTGAGCAATCTTTGTTGTAGGTCATGGGTGGTATGGTTAATCATCTTATGATGAAATAATGTCATGGTAGGATAATGTGTTGTAGGTATGTGTTTCTTGTTTGTATTTGCAATTGCACTTGTTGTATGTCCTATGTTGTTTTAATGAAATAAAAGTTGCTTATGAGTTTATATGGATTCTTGCTTATTTTAATGCTAAACAAGTGATTATTGGAGTCATATTGGACAAACTTATACATATACTCTTGTGGACTAACCCATGTTAAAAGTATCCAAATGGTAACCTAACCCATTCTGGACTTTCACATGTGAGGATTGTTTGTTTGTTGCTTGTTGTGTATGTTTTTATGTTGCTAGGCCACCGCAAAGGTGAGACTCTTGACCCATGGATCCCCGCCTTGAAATAAGGGGGAGCAACGATCTAGGGGGAGCTACGTTCAAGGGGGAGCACGTTCGGGTGCCAATGGAACAAGCTACTTTCCCATTACAATAGAAGTCCCGCCTTTTTGATTCGACAAAAGGGGGAGAAAGAAAGCAAGAGCATGAAGACTAAGTTAAAGAACAAAAAAAGGATTCACCAAATTACAAGGCAAGGTCAAGACGCAAGCTACACCAAAGGCGAGCTTTGTCTTCGCTACGTTTTGTAATTTTATTCGCTTTCGGTTTTTATTTGTCATCAAAAAAAAGGGGGAGATTGTTGAGGCAACATGATCAAGATCTCTTAATATTTTAATGATGACAAATAAACCTTCGAAACACATAAAATAACAAACGTTAGCCAAAATTCCCCAACATTCATAGCTGCTGCTGACGCGCCACCCACGCGTCAACGTGTGAGTGACGCGCCAGGGTTCTATGAATGTCGGGACGAATTTTGAAAGTTGGCTTTCCCCTTACCCGACAAATGTGGATCTTTCAATACAGGTATGAATATGTTATGTGTTTAATTGAGAACACTCAAAACAAGTTTTGGGATTAGAGAGATCCAACTTTTAAAGCACCCACTTACGGGAAAATGCCAACTCATGTTTTCTAACTCTCGCCTCTAGCCAAGGTTTTTCTAAACTTAGGGAGCTTATATTGTTCACGTAACATCACGTGAACGCATCCATATGCTCATATCCCGTGGTTACGTCTTCTCTAATCACATAACGGGTTTACTCCTTTACTGGGCAAACTAAGTCCAAGGTCTCTTTGCGTAAACGCATCCTTACCCGCATGGGTTATGCTTTACATCAAGGCAAAACACTTGACTTGTTTTGTACCAAGGTGTTAGTTGAGTACATCGAGTCGTGGAAAGTCACGAGTTATGAAACTATGGATTCTCGACATTGTGTTACTTGAACTCATTAGTAACCTATGATTTTCTCAACTTATAATCTTAATTGTCTAAACCTTTTGTTCTTAATGACAATTAGATTATCTCTTAATCTCATCTTAATCACCTCCTTATACACAAGTGACAAAGCCTCTAAATATCCCAACATCTTCTTACACCTCTCACATATTCCCTTACACCTCTTACACTTTTACACCCTTTGACTCACACACTCTCCCACACAAGATTCCCCTATTTATACATTCCCTATACACCTCTCTCATACACCAATACATAAACTTCCCTATACACACATACACTCTTTTCTATACACACCTTTACATTCAAAATACATACACTTCACTCACATACCCCTCTTCACACACACAAGGCTCCCCATCCAATCACTCTTACACATTCCTTGCACATACAACTCATTCTTACACACATCATATCCAACCAACTCATTCCCTTACACTCCCAATACTTTTTCATTCAAATTTACACACACTACTAACAACCATTTCACCTTCTGCACACACTAGGCTCCCCATCACATCCAACTCTTACATATTCTCTTACACACTTTTACACTATCCAACCTTTATTCCCTTACACACTTACACAATCCAACTTATACCTTATAATCCTTACACCCTTTCACATCCCAAACCTTTCTCTCCAAGAAAAGGAATATACCCTTGAATATGCTCTTTTAACCCAACCATGGTTCTTCTAACCCAACTATGGTTAGTTCTCTACACTTAACCTTGGTTAACTCTTAACCACACCAAGGATGGAATATTCCCTTGGATATGCTTTTTCTAACCTAAACATGGTTAACTCTTAACCACACCAAGGATGGAATATTTCCTTGGATACACCCTTTAACCTAACCATGGTTTAATCTTTACACACTTCTTTCTAAAGCTAACCATGGTTACTTCTTAACTCAACCTCTCACACTCTTCCCTTTAGAGGAATATACCATGGCATATCTTTCTCTATTTTCTATGCCATATGAGGAATATCCATTCTACCCCTATCAAATTATCCTTTCTACCTTTCTACCTTTGGTAATTTGTTTTTCTTATAAACACTTCACAAAACATTTTCCAAATTGGCTATTTGAGTTGGTAAACCTTAGATTGATTAATGTTAAGGTTTTGTGTGAAGTACAATTGGGGGTTTAGCAAGGTAAGGTATTTAAAAGGACAAAACCCAAAGTTTTGGAAAAATGTTTACAGATGCCTGGCGCGCTACCCACGCGTTGACGCGTGGGTGACGCGCTTGTCTCGGTAAAATTTTCCCAAGTTTGGGTTTTGCCTATAAATACCATGCCTTGCCTCTTGTATTCCTCACCCCTTGCCATTATTCTTTCTCTCTACATTCTTTCTCTCTAATCTCTCTATCTCTCTTGTGTTCTTAGTAAAACACACTTACATCTTTGAAAGAACACATCTCCATGCAAGGGAAGAATCACAAGAACCTAATCCACTCTTGTGATTGTGTCGAGGGTCTTCTTCTTATACCCTGTCTATTACAATCGAGTCTCTAGGTTAGGTTAGGGCTTGGTTGATAAAACAAACACTCATTCTTTCTATTTGTTTGTAAGGGAAGTCTTGTATCTTTGTGACCAAGCCTAGATCATTGGGGATCTAGTTGGGGTTTGATACTTCCAGGTGGAAGTTTTGGTTGAGGTCTTGGTGACCAAGTGTAAGTCGAGTCACGAGGTTCTTTTGGGTAGTTTTCGAGGGCGGAATACCGTTGGGGAGTAACTCCTTCTTTGTGAGCATCGATATTGGTGAATATCGGTGGAGTGAATTGTAACGGTTTGTAGTCCACCGAAAGGATTATACTAGTGAATAGTATCGGTGTCGTGGATTCGCAACTGAACGTACGGATGGTATAAACCCCCAATCCCGAACCAGTATATATCGTTGTGTTCTTTACTCGCTTTATATACTCTTTGTTGTGATTGTGTTTGTGGTTGCTCTTACTTAGACCACTTGGTTGTCTTCGTGGCTTAAAATTTTTAAACATCTTTAAAGCCGAAGAAACCGTATTCACCCCTTTACGGTTCTACAATTAGGTTTCTAAACTTTGTGCCTTCACATCAGTACAAAAATAGGAGCGTATGTCGGGATGGTCGCGTAAACATGGCGACGGTCCCTTATATATACGGGACCGTTCAACTTAGAAAAACAATCCTCTTTGCACAAAAACATTCTGTTCTTTCTTCCTCCTTTCTTTGATCACTATAACGTGTCGTTATATGTTTATAAGTGATCCCGTTACCCTCTATATCAAAGTGTAAGAGAAGAACACTCGTATTCATCAACGAATTGAAGTGTTATAGTCATCACACACAAACGTAACTTGTGTTACGGTTCTCTTGTTCCCCAAAACTCTCTCTTTTGTGTATATTGTAAATTTGTATATCCGACTTGTGTGTTAGTCGTGATTAGGTGTGTTAGGATAAATATGAATAAAGTGTAAGTCCGTGAAGTAGTGTATCTAGATTAGGACTTTGTGTTAGTTCGTGTGTCAGTGTATGTGAAGACTTAGACTTGGTGTGAGTCCGTGCATGAAGACTAGGACCGGGTGAATGTCCGTGAAGACTTGGATTGGTTGAAGATTCAAGTGGATGGGGTGATCGTCTATGTGAAGACTTGGACTGTGTGTAAATCCAAGTGGACAAGAGTGCTTGTTCGTGTAGCCACGTAGACTTTGTGAATATTGGTTCTAGCTTGGATTAGGACTCGACATTCCGCTTAGTGTCGTTAAATTGGTGTAAGCTTTGGTGTATGGTTTGCTCCGCCTAAAGGGAGTGTGTTGACATAGTGATTGTGAACTCTCGAGTGTGGTACTCGAGGAGTGGAGTAGGGCGAAGAATGAGCTTCGTGCCGAACCACTATAAATCTCCGCGTCTCGGTTTGGTTGTGTTCTTCCTTATCTTTTGTCTTTACCTTATTTACTTTACGCATTATTATCGTGTTCATATATAACACATAACTTTGAATCAAACGGCTTTTCAAAAAGGAACAAAACGAAACTAAAAGTTTGTTTTAAAACGTAATTAAAACGGTGAAACTATTCAACCCCTTGTTTCTACAGATTTAAACACCATTTTTTTTCTATTATCATTTTCGTTTTTAAAATGTTTGAACTGCCTTTGAACATATTTTGAAAGAACTTTTTGTTGAATGTTTAAGAAATCCATTAGGAAAGTGTAAATAGATTCTATGAAGAGATTCTAAAACCCATTTTCAGAACTCCATTCCTTTTTATGAACCCAACCATCCGACTATGAAGTAATATGCAAATCCAATCTTCAAATCTTTGACAGTCCATTGACCTTCCGAGTTCCGAGACAACAAACAAATGGTCACTATTCATCAATCACGACCAAATATATTTGCATTCATGGTTTACATAAGGACCTAATCATCTAAACGAATCAACAAAGGGAAATGAAAACGACTTAGAGCATCAGGTGTCATGGCTTAAGCCATGACACTTTTTTGGTGTCTTGTTATGCCAACATTTAAATTTTTTTTTTTTTTTTTTTAATTTTTTTTTTTTAATTTCACTTCCTTTTTCAGTTACACATTCAAATTCCCATCTCTCATGGCTCAAGCCAAAGTTCCCTTTTGAGACCACTATTTTTTTTTTTTTTTCATTTCTATTTTTTCAAAACAACTACTTTTTCTTTCATCAAAAATAAAATTACAAATTATAAAAAACTTAATAAAAAAATTGTTAATTAAACTTTAGCCCACTTAAACAATCTTTTTAAATTTTAAGGGTATACATTGAGACTTTTATGTATGTATAAGATTTAAAATAAAATAACGTAAAAAATAAAAGTAAAAATAAAAAATATATATAACATTAGCTTTCATCGTTCTGTCAGTCAAACAACAAACAATCTTAATACACAAACACAATCTCAATAAAAATCCATTGAAAAAAAAAATGGAGCATGCTTTAGCTCAAGCAAGTGGCTTCACGATTCGTTTGGCACATGTCTGCTTGGGGCCGGCTCTAAGCCACTGCATCTGATGCTTTTAGAATAATTTATATTGTTAATCCACGAAACACTAGAAATTATTATTATTATTATTATTTTTTTAAAGAATCATTATACTTTCTTTCACAAATAAGGTTAGTTCGACAAAGAATGAAATGATACATATACTACTGAAATCTTGTAAGTACGTTGTTCATGTTTCAATGTTAACAAGCTTGTTTAGTTGGAACAATTGGCTTAAGAACACATCCCTTATTTCTTTGTAATTGCTAGCTTCTTGCTAGTTTTTTAATAAAATCGCCGTTCAAAAAAAAAAAAACTTGTTTAGTCATCATTTTGAATTAAAGTACGTTAAGTAAAGGTTTAGAAAAGTTTAGTTTTTTTTATTGATCATTCAACCACTTCAACTTTAGAATTTATTTAACTGAAACACACTCTTTAGTAAGTACGAACATGAATTGAAAGGCTTTTAAGCTAAAGTCAGGTAGACAAGAAACAACTTCATTCATTTATGACAAGTACACATCTAAGCTTCTTATAAAGACTCAAACGAGTCGATTTAAAAAGCGTTAGAAATTTTTCATAAACTGAAAGAAGCAATAGAAACCCATTACAAATACAAATGATAGATAGGTTTTGTTTTATTTAATACAATACATAAAAAACACAAGAGGTTGTTCGGGTTATAGTTGCATATCATGCTTAGCAGTTGCAAGGATCACAGTTGCAGCTTGATCCACACTTGCATCCGTTGCCGCTCTCAGCAACGAAGGTCTCTGACCCCTCGGCGAATCTGCATATTTACAAAGCCATATATGTTAATTAGACCATACATATTTTCAACCGTACCCTTTTATTTGTGAAGCGTATTTTTATAAGTAAAAGAATATTTATTTTTCTTATCCATTTAACTACCAATGAATTGCTAAGTAATATGTTTTCTCAAATTGTATGTTAGGCCATGGTTATGGCAAATAAATAGTTTTTAAATTCATGAATAATCAAATTCGATTCAACATAAAGAAATTTGATGATCTTTCTATCACTAGCCTGCATCAATATATCATTGATAGACATACGTGTTCTTATTGATAAGTAAGTACAGTAATTCATGCTAGCTAAAAAGTTATATATGATGAATCAAAGCAGTAGAAGCACATACGTCATCTTAGGTGCAACACCGTCGATGATCATCATGGTGGCGGTCGATTTCTCAACGTTGCATCTGTCAAAAATAATACGAATAAGAAACTCGAGAATTTTGACAAACAATTCAAATGGAAATTGGTAAAGAGAAAAGAAATTACGAGTTGCAGTTGCAGCTTGAGCCGCATGAGCAGCTTGATCCGCAGTTGCACTTTCCACTTGAGCAAGACATGTTTTCTAAGGTTTTGATGTTGATTTTGGAAATATGAGAGTTGTTTAGATTGATTCTTTAAAGCTTGGTGATTTTATTGTGTGATCATTTGGTGCTATTTATAGAGAGATGGACTGATCTCTATCGTACACGTGTATGGACCTGATTGAATTTGCATGATTTTCTTTGAGTTGATAAATACTACGTATTCCTCATGTCACTATCAATTTTTCCTTAAATTTTAGTCTTGTTTTCATAAATATTATTGTTTGCATCTCGTTGATAAGGTAGTCTAGTTAGTAGTTACATTGAATTTGTCTAACTCATCGATAATTTTGTTACAAATTTTCTTCAGTTAACATCCTAATGAGAAACCAATATGCAAATGCATGCATACATGAACACTATTTTTTAAAGTTGTTACGGTCGAGTATACATCAAATTGTTCACGATAGAAATGACCTTATTTGCGGGGTCGTCTTTGAGTGTGTGCAAGACGAGCGACCACTCAGGGCCTCAAATTTTTTAAAAGGCCTCAAAATTTGTCCTGTTAATAATTATATGAAATGTGTACACATATTTTTTTACAAAGAAAAAACTATTTAGATGAGAAAATATCTTAAATAAATAATATATTAGAACGTTAAAATAACTAATTGCATTATATAATCGAAAGGCCTCATTAAGAGAAATGATAAATCCTCCTACTTATCCTCCTACTCACAGGATCCTGACAAATGTGAGAACTGACGATTTTAATGAAGAGATAGAATGAGTGGAAAAACATATTATAATATTGTTCTGTGTGTAGGAGGATTAGTAGGAATGTATTATAGGAGGATTTAGCAATGCTCTATTTAATTTCGTCCAAAGCCTTAAAAAATTCATAAATTAATAAGACGACCATGTCTATTTGTATTAGCTTAATAATCAAGTGTTGCACATTGATGTGAGATTTATGCTAGATTGTTTCCTCCGTCCCATATTTATTGTTCATCTTTTTCTTTTCGGTTGTCCCAAATTAATTGTTCACTTTCATAAATGGATAGGGAATATAAATAAAGTTTACCATATTACCCTTATTTGTAGTTATTATTACAAACTTTAAAGAAGTTGAAAATCAATTAATTAAGGGTAAAACTGTCTTTGTGCAAAAAGTAAGAGAAAAAGCTGTAAATGTGATACTTTTTTAAAACTGTGTGTTTTTTGTTTGTGAACAATAATTTTGGGACGGAGGTAGTACTATTTAATTTGACAACCTTATAATTTGTTTGAATTTGATTTACTTTTTTTAGTATTAAATTTATTAGGACATAGGAATTTGTCTACATGTTGACATAACCTAGAAAATTGACATTCATTTTTCAATATTATCGCGTTATATCTTACATTGTGTGATCCATAAAATACAAATGTAATCAAGGTCAAGCGACCCCTAACCACATTAAAAATAATATATATAACTTTAAGATGTGAACTTAAATATTCGTTCGGATATAAAGATAATGGATATATCATACATAAAATGTCGTATTGTTATGTTCATATGCTGTCGAGATAGCATACAAATGAGAGGTCGCCAATTTGTGAATTGTGGCAGATAAACATTCAAGCTTATCGTAAAAACCAAAACAAATTAACGCTATATTGTACATGAAGGAAAAGCAATAAGCCATGACTCGGTTTTATAAGCAAGAAAATGAGGTTACATGAAAAACCCTTATCTTTGACGACAGATTTTTAAGATCCTTTTAATGCAAACTTTAACATCTTGTTGGTATCATCAATCTTGTATCGTTAACACCTATAAGGCTATAAGATAATTAGGTCGGGATGGTCATTTTCATAGGACATCGATCTGATTAATTAAAAATAGACATACTTCTTATTAAAAAAATTACACAACGTGTTTATATGACCAAATTGATACTAAAAAATTATATACATACTTAGCATCAACTAGTTCAAATCGAATTTAAAATTTATCAACGTGTGATGGTCCCTAGTAGATATTCCTTTATAAATCGACATTCATTTTTCAATATTATCGTTATGCTTACAAAATTTGTACGACCATTTATATAAAAATGTAATCAAAGGTCAAACAAACCCAAATGACAATCTTTTATATAATACAATAAAACCCTTATTCGGAATTTTCTATTTCAAAAAATGTATTCATACCTTATTTAGTAATAATTTTATTTAAAAAAAAAATGTTATTTTCTTATTAAGTAATATTTTATATTTATCCATAACACAAGTAGAAGATAAATACAAAAAATATAGATAAGATGCAATTAATATTAATATTAAAATTTTTAAATAATTATATTTAATAATAAAAAATTATAATTAAATATCATAAATCAAACAAAACAAATATTAAATTATTTGTTTTTTAATAAATAAAAATATATGATTCAAAAAATTAAAAAAAAAAAACCGCGCGTGCGCGGGTATTATAACTAGTATTTTATATATCTAAACCTTGCTTAGTATAATTAGCACGTTTGGAGGAACATGATATTATGTTCTTATATGTAGTGAAGGCAATAACTAGGGCAATGAAGAAGTTTCTAGAGTCAAATAATATTGAAATTTTCGGCCATTAGATTGGTCGATGTTTCTGGTCCATAAGAAATTAAGGTATGAAACATGATGACGTGAATTTGATTTTATTTATGGAAGCAATCATGGATTACTTGCAGAGTATGATAATTAAATGGTGAAATAAACCCTAATTATTAAATGCGGATAACAACTTAAGGAAGCTCCTAGATATGGCAATTCTTCGAATATTATGTTTTGTAATAACGTGTTGATCAGATGTATTTAGAATTAAATAATAATAAATGGACTTAGTAACCCCATTTTTCACCGAATATCATTCCTCATATCTGGCTTTTGAAATCTCGACGTGTTTGTTAGGTCTATCTATATAGGCTTAAAGTAATAGACCTACAAACAGATTTCTGATTATAATTTTACAAGCACACATCTACGTTATTGGGTAGCTTTGGCATTCGATATTGGTGGTTTATCGTAGGTTTTCTACAAGAATTAACGATACAAAGCGGTTTCTTATCTATATCAATCTACCCTCTATGAGAACAAGTACTATGTAATTATGCAAAAGTAAAACTATTTACTACTTATATATACAACATGTTGACTAATCGACAAGTGTTGTGTAAGTCATTGTTTATTGCTTACTATAAACATTTTCGAATCACATACCACAGTTTCATTTGCTAAAGAATACCTAATTAGCTATTCTATCCACAAGATTTCTATCGCCCAAGTCACTGGTTGGACGGTAGGTTCTACATTTGGGTCCACTTTGACAAGATTCTTTAGGCCTTCATTCTTGTAATAATCCTTTTCAAAGATTTCGTTATCAAATAGTAATTCTTATAATGTTTACAACTTTACAGCGTTGAATCTTAACCGGTGAGCAACTCAAAGAACTAGATACTTTGAGGGTAGCTTACGGCGCATGTAAAGATAGAGCTTTAGGCCATTAATTTTTAAAAATCCCGATTTTTAAAACCTTATATGTATAAAGTCAGTTACATGTTTTTACTACCGGCATTTTTAAAGATTCGATTATGTGAAACCCTAATTAATAAAAAATATTAAATAGTCAAAAATTTTGAGCCTCTTTTATTTCTCCTTTTTAAGCGTACTAGTTATTATTATTATTATTATTATTATTATTATTATTATTAAAAATAAGTATATAAAAGGCCAATCTTTGCGCAAAAATAGCAAGAGATTTAAGAAGGCTATTCAAAACGTCGCTATAAGATGTCAATAACCATTTAACCGTTTGCATTAATACATCGACGTTTTGTTTTCTACAACAATAACCATACTTTAACTCTCTGGCTTTCTATTATCTTCTCATGTGTCATTCTTCAATCGAAAGTTGCATTCAACACTTCAAGTTTCCATTATTACAAATTAATACACTTTTTACTTTACTTTCATTATATTTTTTAGAGTGTATGAGGTATTGTTAGTTCCTATTTAGCCTTGAAAAATTAAAATCACTTGATGATAACAAATAAAAAGATAGTTGTTTTAAACTTGACAGTTTTTTAAGCCACAAGAATTATCTGTATATTATGGGCATGTATTTATTTTCAGAACTAAAAGTTTTGTGAGAAATTATATATATAAAAAATACTTCACCGATTGGTATACTTAACTATATTAGAAATCTAAATTTTTTTTCTAATGCTTATATTGCTTATAGAATGATGTTAACCATTTTGGTGACACCGCAATAATGATTCGGCTAAATCTTGATAATCTTATAAGTCTTGCTTCATTCACTTTTTATGTCGCGTCAACCCTCACCAAGTTTATCTCAAATTGATTTATGACGTGAATTCTTCTTAATTTGAAAATATGTATTAATACAAGACTACCTTGATTATTTCTATAGTTTTTTTGAAATAGATACTTCGTATTAAACAATCGTATACAACAGTGTTTTCTTTATTTAACGAACACAAATGACATTTGTGTTAAGAATTATTCACAGACATACATTCATATACAGTGCACGCATACGTGTCGTATCAGTCATTTTATTATTTTTTTGACATATTCCGACCTACTAGTAAATTATCTAGAAAGTCAAGCTTTTGAAGCCTACAAGAACAAGATGTTAGAATATGACAACCAAAGTACACGTATATGCGGAAGATAGGATTAAGTATAACACATAAATATTAACCAAAATATAATAGGAATGTACCGTGGTAATTCTAACCCAAACAAGAATCAAGTAAGCAAGTCTTAAACTTAATGTAATTAGATCAATGATAAACCCCTTACCGTTTTATTTATCGATCTCTTGCTAATAACTATAGTGAGTTATTACATCATTCTTGTACACACAAACTACCAACGAATAAAAGAGATTGCAAGATCTAAACACTATTAATTTTGTAAAACAAAATCGACACAAAAACCCTAAAGGGTTGTTTGGCCAATCGACTTAGGGAGAAAAAGAGAGAAGGAAAAACTTAGGGTTAGTGTGTGTGCACAAAAGATGTGAATGAATAACCCTTGTATTTGTATATATAGCCAAGTAATCTTGTTCTCCAAGTTTGAGTGGGTTTGGGTTTCCCCTCCCCTTGGGTCGACAGACCAAGGAACCCACAAGGGTCCTTCCGAATCCTTCTTGCTATATATTACAAACCTAGTCCTTTAACTTTACATTTAACGATAGTTAGTACTTACAGTTAATGACTAACGACCATTAAGTCCCTCAAGTGTTTATTTAATTATATATACACGATACATTTATCATATATATAATTAATACACTTTTACTCTTGTTTGTAATGTGTGCAATCCCGAGGTCTCGAGTTCGATACTAGACATTTACATATTAATAAGTATACGTACATTTAACAGCTCCCACTCGTATATTTATTAATAGTAAAATGACATTGGTTGGCGTCTTGCAACACTCCAATGCCCCCAGCACAACTCGAGCTAGGTTTTCTGGAAAAAACCTTTAATAATTCATCATTATTATTATCATTTTGTTTCTAATACTACATTAAAAGATGTGAGATTCTTTATTAAATTTCTGTTTCTCGTCTCTTTATGATTGAACAAAATTACCGAAACATCTGAACGTATTCCAGATAGACTTTGGGCGTGGCCACGCAAACATTTTGTCAACCCTACGAGGGGCCCAACAGTATTAAACTTCTGAACAAATCAGAAGAAACAAATTCTTTCTTGACCACAAGAATAACCCATGAACTTTGCAACACTTCTGAAAACAACCCTTATAACTCCCTGTTACGGTGAGCGGTGGATTGCTTTACAAAAATGCACTACATCCATGACTCTTATCTGGTATCTCAAGTCTGAGGATAATTTTAAATATGATTCTCACATTAAATATTAA
The DNA here is from genome assembly GCA_030686995.1 of Artemisia argyi. Taxonomy (NCBI): domain Eukaryota; kingdom Viridiplantae; phylum Streptophyta; class Magnoliopsida; order Asterales; family Asteraceae; genus Artemisia; species Artemisia argyi. The sequence continues at coordinate 152,929 of JARVZY010012386.1, read as the reverse complement.
ATCATATTGTTGGGATAAGTCCTATATTCAATTCATTGAATATCATGTGAAATTGGTATGACTACGCATCAATATACTTTCAAGTATATCCTAAACCAATACTCAAATTTGTCTTATTTTAATGATATTTCATATCATTAATCGACAACGGACAATTTAGAATAATAATTTATTCATGGATTTAAACATGCAAATATAGGATATATTATTAAGACAATGAATAAATAAACATAAACAATATTTTATTTCATTAAAATAATAATTGTACATTACATCCCTTATCCAAATACTAAGCACAAATGGGCATGAAACTTTCAGCTAAACGAAGTCCTATGCCATCAGCATGCCTATAGAGCTTGGTGCCAGGTAGAGGCTTTGTTAACTGGTCTGCTAAGTTTTCATCTGTGTGAACTTTGAGCATTTCGATTTCACCTATTTCGAATTGTTCTCGAACATAGTGATGCTTAATCGGGAAATGTCTGGTGCCTTTCATGATTCCAGGTTCATTGGCAAATGTAATTACAGCTGAGTTGTCGCAATACATTTTTATAGGTCTTTGAATCGAAGGCATAACCCCAAGCCCTGAAACAAACTTCCTAATCCAAACAGCTTCCATTGCAGCTTCTGAAGCAGCTATATACTCACTTTCTGTTGCAGACATTGCTAGTGTACTCTGCTTTCTGCTCCTCCAATCCATAGCTCCTCCATTAATGACAAAGACATAACCTGTCTGAGACTTCGTATCATCCTTATCACCTTTCCAAGAAGCATCGCAGTAACCTGTAACATCAAGTTCTGCAGATGGAGTACCCCCATAAACTAAGAACATATCTTTAGTAGCCCTAAGGTACTTAAGAATATTCTTAACAGCAGTCCAGTGAGCTTCACCTGGATTCTGTTGATATCGACTGGTTAAATTCTGAGCAAATGCCACGTCAGGCCTTGTGCTTTTCACCGCATACATTATAGATCCCACAGCCGAAGCATAAGGGACTCTCTTGTTGGGAACGTTTGAAGTGACGATCATTATCGAGTCAATGAGTCGTGTAATAGGGTACAATATTATGTTTGTACGTTAAAGATTTAATATGTTTTATGCTAGTTTATTAATGTTTTCATGTTCTACCAAAGTCTAAGGGCTATAAGTGATATAATGTGAAAGATGTTAGTTGCCCTATACATGGCCTATAAATAGTCTTGTAAACCTCTCATTTGAGGTTGGTGGGTTGGTTCACTAAGGAATAAGAAATTCTCTTATTTTCCTCTCTTGTTTCTCTCTCTCTCTCTCTAAAACTTATCATCTTTCTCTCTCTAGATCTCATATGTGTTGAATGATATAAAACTTGGGACCTAACAATTGGTTTCAAGAGCTAGAAGATGATTTAGAAGTTTTTTAATTTTAATATCATGTCTTGATATTTTTTAGGTACTTTTACTCTCGGGTCTTATTATATTTTTTAAACTGTTATACATCTAAATATGAGTTTTTTTTTTTTTTTTTTTTTTTTTTTGTCTCGTTTTTTAAAAAAGTGGTCAAATTGATCATACCAAGATCTGGTTTCTTATTGGTCTCATTTTTCAGTAATATCTGTAGTCATAAGTCAAAAAAGGTGATATCAGGTCTTGTATTTTATGGGTTTTTCTGGGCAAAGTTTGAAGATCATCGAGTTAAGGATGTATTTTAAGCGAGTTTGCACAATCTGTTTATCGAGTTAACTAGTTTTCTGTCGAGTTACAATTTTTTGCCGAGTTAGGCATTGTTCCTTATCGTACATCGAGTAAGGTTTTCTGTTGCTTATACTTAGGCCAGACTATACCTCGTTAAACAAGATTTATCGAGTTAGGAAAATTTCTAAAGTCATTAGTCATAGAGAAGTGAAAGACCAGATTCAGAAAAGATAAGAAAGAAAAAGAAAGACAACACAAATCATAACACACTGTTGCCAACAACTAATCCTATAAACCTATATCCAAACCTGTATCAAAGATACAACCAAATCAAATTCAATCTATCCTAACTCACTACCCACAAGAGCAACAACTCCTATCTTAAATCCAAACTCACTTATCTCTTCAAACAAAAACGAAACTCACATCTCAGATTTACAACTTGTTTTCAGATCCTTGAGAAGCACATGCTTCTATATAATATTCGAACCTTTCAAAGTAAATAACAAAACATAATCGTTTCATTATTTCTTTTATTCATTGAATGAAACGCAAAACAATTACATACACCTACCGTAGACCTTAAATAAGATCTCGAAGACTTCATTGCCTCAGTTCTTCGTGAGTTGTTTGGAACCTAGAGATCAAAAGTTTGTGGCTTGTATTCAATTGATAAAACTGATGGTGGTGTTCGATATGCTTAACGAAGAGATGATGATGGTTAAGACTAAGATTAGTTGAGTTGTTGGGAGATGTAATATGTTAGGAGAGAGAGTGAGGTATTGTAGGCATTTGTTAATACGATTAGGGTTGACAAAGTGAAAAAAATATTAAGGTACTGGATATATAAGGATGGTATTCGGACTTGGATCGGGCTAGTTACTCATTAAGTTGGGTTGGGTATAACCTTGGGCTAGTACACGATTTGACTTGTGCTTTAGAACAGATGGGCCGACTGGGTATTTCATTTGACTGAACTAACTTGTCCGGAAATTTTGTATTAATCTTGTGGATATTTTGAGCTTTATTTGTGTTGGTATGAATATAACTACCGTGCTAGTTATTGAGAAATCGTGAACAACGGACAAAAGATTCCTTTGAGAAAAACAATTACTTCTTTATCGTCTGCAAGATCCATTTTCATTTCACACTTACGAAACCAGTTTAGTGTTTTCTCAAAAAAAAAAAAAAAAAAAAACTTTAGGTCAAAATTTATTTTTTACAGGAGACTAAACGTTCAATTTGAGTAAAATTTATTTTTTACAAGAGACTAAACGTTCAATTTTTACGCGAAATTCAAATTTTGGTTTAACGGTGAAATTTTTGGCCCAAAATTCAAATTTTTTAGGTCAAAATTCAAAATTTTTCGGTAAAATTTGGCGGCAAAATTTTGAAACTCAAATTTTTCTTGCAACCTTTTAATTGCATTTCACAGTGATTTTCAAATTTTGGGAGAGAAAAGTTTTTAAATTAATTTTGGAAGGAAAATCAGAAATCACTATATCGACCTTATGTGTGACATCTTTGGTTGGTTATTCCGAATACATCGCAACAATCACGGGGGAGAGAATATGTATCAAACAAGCTCACAAGAGAGAAAGATGTCTAAAGTTGAGAAAAAAGCCATCCATTCTATAGAAGATTGTTTAGCATATTTTCATTCAGTTTAGATTCAATGCACGATTCTCTCAGATACAAGGTTTCCTTCGTGGAGTACCTTTACTGTATTCTTCGGATCAGATACGGACGTTCTAACCTTTCAAAGGAAACTCCGAGAAAACATAGTTCAACTTGAAAAGCAAATTGAACAGGGAAGCGATTGCATGGCAGGATTTAGAGTGCTCAAGGCTCAGTTCAGAGAGTTCATGGCAATGGATTTTAAAGTGTTCAAAACTTCTCGAGACTATGAATCTCAAAGCAGATTATGGAGAGAGAACATCACTAGTATGGAGGTTGAAGCTTTTAGAGATCAGCTTGTTTCCCGAATGAGCTACTTAGAATTTGTGCTTAATGAAAGATCACTTCATCTGAGTGCTGTCAAAGAACTGGAGATGCAGAAACGAGGAAGAGAATTGAATGTATGGGAGAATGAAAGTAAAAGGCAGACACATGAAGGAACAATCAACAATGAATGGACGTTGAATGATAGTTTGGTATTCACGGGTAACAATGCATTATCAGAACTGCAGACAGAAAGCAGCACTTCAGGGAATGATTCAGATGCTGACGGGAAACTCAAATGTAAGGATGGTTTGAATAATGCAACTGCTGTCAGTCCTTCACGAAGTTCAGTCGCACTCGTTCAAGTACATCAATCTAATGATGATGATATATTTGAAAATGTGTTTGCTCATGAGACACAAATTCATGGACAACCTGAGTACATTAACGACACATATGTGGTGAATCAAGATGATAGAAATATTACTCCTGAAACTCCACATGTGGATCTTAATGGAGGTACGCTTGAACATAACAGTGTGAATCATGATCAAGAATGTGCTTCAACTGCTTTAATGATTAAGAATATGCAAAACGAAGTTGATCGATGTAACAGGCTCAACTGTGAACTAAAAGCAAAAAATATGTCATTAACAAGGGACATTGAGTGCTATAAAATACAACTTTCAAATCATGAAAACAAAGTCAAATGGGAAAAAAGTTTTGAAGTGGGATTTCAAGAATATTACAATAAAGAACAAGATATTCAACACAAAATACGCGAATTAATTGAGTCGAACGGAAAATTGGTTTCAAAACTCGAAAATGAAAAATGTGAACTCAAACAACAAGTCGAACAACTTCAAAAAGAGCTTTCAAAAACACAAACAGAGTTGTCAACTTGCAAAAAGGAATTTTATGAACATAAAGTGCGAAAAAGGAAAAAGGAAGACTCGTATCTTAACGACATTGTTGATTTAGAAGCTAAATTGAAAGTTTTTGAAAAAACTGCTTGTGATAAATCGTTGATTGTTGAGTCTGAAAACTTAAGAGTGGAAAATGGGATGTTGAGACACAAAAATGAGAAGATTTTAAAAGTGTCAAGCGACATCCAAGAGAAACTTAAACGTCAAATATTTTCTCTTGAACAAAATTTTCAAAGATGTCAAGCACAAAGCAATAACTTTGAGCTAGCTTTACAACATAATCTTGAAAAGCAGTCTTTTGAAAACCCCTGGATGTCAAAGCTTGAACAAGTTGAAGATGAAAACGTGTCAATGAAATGTCAAATTTCAAAATACGAAAAAGAGATTGAGCGTTTGAAACAGATTTACAAAAACCTGTTTGATTCAATCAAAAGTTCACGAGTTCAGAAACAAAACTCAAACTTGAAACAAAAAGAGACTGAAGATTTGAAGTCTCAATTGAATGAATTTGCAGATAAAAAGTTTAAAAATGTTTTGCAAAAGATTGAATCATTGAAAAAGAAAAATGTTGATTTTCAAATCACAAAAGTTTCCTTCCCAAAACCCCTGTTCGATTCTAATACTCCAGATTTTGAAAAGGAAACGGGGAGAAAATGTATCTTTTTGAAAATGAAAATCATGTGCTTCAAATGAAAGTGGTTGAGCTTGAAACGCTTTTAGCTCAACAAACAAATGATTTTGAGGATGCCAAAACCGAATTTTTCAACAAAGTAACCAAATTTGAAAATTATTTTGAAAGACTTGAAAAAGAAAATGTTGAGTTCGAACGGAAATTGGCTTGTAAAATGGATGATTCTAAAGCCGAAAATGATTAACTTTTGAAACAAATTGCTTCTTTCGAATCAAAATTGGCATCCCAAGATCATCTTTCTCTTCAAAAAGAATACAATGATTTGAGAACTTCATACAATGCTTTAAAAGTGAAGTTTGATACTCTTAACCGATCAAAGGGAAAAGCTCCAATTTCAAATGTTTCATCACAAGAAGTGAGTGTTTCGAAGAAGGTTTACACGGGTGAATCTTCAAAATCATTTTCGAAAAGGGTTTCTCAGTTTACAACCTATTCTTTGCAAAAAGGAAGGAAGTTTTCAAAGAGACCAAGTTTTTCTGAAACATTTACTTCGAAAAGGTTTTCAAATTCAAATGCTTCAAAAGTAAATAATCATGTTTTTCAAACTCCACACTCTCGCTTTACACCGGTAAAGCAAGTGTGGAGACCAAAACAAGGTTTTTCAAAACCCCCAAATGCTTCAAAAGAAAAGAATCATGTTTTTCAAACTCCATACTCTCGTTTTACACTGGTAAAGCAAGTGTGGAGACCAAAGCAAAGTTGTTCAAAACCTTTCAAATATTCCATATCAGAATTGCTTTCGCTGCAACATAAGAATGACTCTGCTTTGAACATTCCAAATACTGGAAGGTTTCCATTTATCACAAAAACTAATCTTCAAAGAGAACCCATGAGGTTCAACTCTAGATGGAAATCTTCTTCTTCGGATTTTAAAACTCCAAGAAAAAGTGTTAAACAATTTTCAACAGAAAAAGAGTTTTAAATCACCATTGATTCCACGAGAGTTATTTCAAAATGAAACACCGGTTTTCAGTACTCGTTGGAATTCAACTTCTTTAAATCAGATTGACACAACCTACAAATGGATTTTAAAATTTGGTAAACCCGTTGGCGCCGTGCTTAAATGGGTTCCCAAGGTTGTTGTCTAATCTTAAATGTTTTAATGGCTTGTAAGTATTTCAGCTTAAAACCTGGGCTTAAACATAACAACTTGTGCACACATTTCAGTGTACAACTCGGGTTTCAAAGAAAGGAGAGTGCCTTGCTAAACCATTCCTTAAAACCAAACGTGCACTTAACCTTGAAAAACAAGAAGAAGTTCTCATGCAAAGCTTATCTAAAACTTCTTAATCTTGACCAAAATTAATTCAAAATTTTTCAAAATTTTGCTCAAGATTTTCCAAATCTTTACTTCCCAATTCACTCTAAAGTTTAAAATTGTCAAAACATATGCGAGGGGGAGTATTTCGAATACAAAATGTTCCATCAAAATCATGCTTAATGGCTTGTGCACACTTAACAGTGTACAACCCGTGCTTGTAATGAAAGGACCCTGAGGTATACTTCAGTGCCTCAATCCTAAAATAAGGAGCGAATGCTTCTTACTCTTGAGTTGAATTACTCAAATTTTTCAAAGTTTTTTATAAATTCTACTCAAAAGGACAAGTATTCCCTCTCTTAATCAAAACCTCAAAAAGTTATTTCACTTATTGCAGGGGAGTATTTGAAATGATCTTTGTTCAAAATGATAAGTTCTTGGTGAATCTCCCCATAAGACTCAAAAAGCATATTTTATTCAAAAGTTTATCAAAAACAACATCTCATATGCTATTTTTGAGGGGGAGAAAAGAAAAAGTGATAAAAATATGAATGTTTAAGGATGCTAAAAGTTCAATCTCGTGCGAGCTCAACTTAGAATTGACCCAGGAATTGACGAAACAAAAAGTTAGTAATCGAAAAGACTTATCCTCGACGGGTGATGACATCAAGTTAGTTACCAGAGCTAGTTGTCACCTAAAAGCTGACAATGGAACTCTCTAACTGGCCACATAAGAATGTCTCGAAATGGATTGGTCAAAGTAGATATGTATCGTTTCGAGAAACTTTCTGTGGGCTCGACCAGGCCGGGTAATAATTTCAAGCTAGTCTGACTAGTGATGTAAGCGTGTCTCGAATCGGTCTTGTTCACTGAAAGTGGATCAATTCAAAAAGTGCTTGCTCCTCCCACATGTGCAAACTCATTAAATACTCATGAGCACATGTGAAGGGGGAGCCCTTCATAAACACAAAACTCTTAAAGTGTTAAACAAAATGTTTGATAATCACAAACACTTTGAGAGATTTTCAATCAAAGGTTTCATGGCAATTGTAGGATAATCATGGAGTTATAAGGTGATTAAGATAGGAAAAACCGTCCTATGATCCACCAGAGCCGGAGGGATCTACCCAAGGACATCACCAATAGTTAGTATTAGAATTCCTTAGGTATGATATGAAAAAAGGAGAAAAGAATGAAAGGAGAAAGAAGGGGTTGAAGAATTAAAAAGAAAAGTAAAGAAAAGAAATAGCCCTCCATATGTTCAACCTTAGGGCAGACACCGGGTTCAATTCATATGCTACTGGTTGTTGTAAAAGACAACATCGGTATTGAAGATGAAGTCGTCATGGACCCAGTGACGCAATGCACTAAACCTTCTTAACCACTCAAGTTCTCTTAAAAGAGCTTGTTTCATTATCACGGGGAACCAATATAATCTATCGACTTATCTCTTAGAGATGGTTGATATTGAAGCAGGAGACCCCTCCCTAGTCTCCGCATAGGAAACCTAAGTGTGCACTTATCGAGTCTAGAGCCATGAGATACATCAAAGATCTCTTAGGAACACTTAGTATTTCTATAACTGGTGTTCTACATCAATTGACACCAGCTGTAAATTATCGAGTCCTTCGCAGATCGGAGCAATCTGCCGAGAACGTTTATGAGAGAATTTACAAGTGTATTTCTCAATGATTTAACGGAAATTCCTGCCAGGATCAACATCAAACAACCCTGATAGCAGGTCACTTCGGTAACCCTACACGGGTTACGCTTAGTGTTCGCGGTGGTTCTATAGCGATCTACAGTCGTGGAGTGATCCCCAGCGACTCACCCAGCCATTGAGCTACTTAGTAGGTCTCGTAAGCTCCTCCGGGGGTATCTGACATGGGAACGGCCTTAATAAGGATTAGAATGAGTCTTCACACTATGCTATTGACGATCTCTAATTCCTTATCTGTAAGTACCGGTTGTTTATCGCTAACAATTTACCTGCAGCTATACATCACCTCCATGGCGATAGATTCCACATGCTCATACATACATCTTGAAGTCAAAGAAATCTCCCTCAAAAATCTAAGCAACACAAAGTTCAAAGAAAGATTCTACGCCAAAAGGAAGAATCTACAAAGTAAGGAGACTAAAGATCAAAGTGAAAGAAAGGGAACTACGTGTATGTGAAAGTCAAAGTCCAAAGATGTATGAGCATGTTGGAATAGCAGACAACCACCACAGACGCAGAAGTGACGAAAGGCAGATTACACCAACATTTGATCACAACAACAAGAATGAAGGACGGAGATCACAAAACATGATTGGAACAAAGAATCTAGCAAAGCTATTACACAAAGACTCAAAGTTCAAAACAACAAGCATAAAAAAAGTCAAAAGATCAGACATTTCTGTTGGTGAACCCATAACCCACAGGTCGCAAAAGAGATCTCAATGATCACCCCTTTAGTGGGAGATTGTTGGAAACGCAAAAGTGATGATCATAAATGCAATCAAAGAGAGATCTCAATGATCGTCCCTTAGGGGGAGATTGTTGGGAACGTTTGAAGTGACGATCATTATCGAGTCAATGAGTCGTGTAATAGGGTACAATATTATGTTTGTACGTTAAAGATTTAATATGTTTTATGCTAGTTTATTAATGTTTTCATGTTTTGCCAAAGTCTAAGGGCTATAAGTGATATAATGTGAAAGATGTTAGTTGCCCTCGACATGGCCTATAAATAGTCTTGTAAACCTCTCATTTGAGGTTGGTGGGTTGGTTCACTAAGGAATAAGAAATTCTCTTATTTTCCTCTCTTGTTTCTCTCTCTCTAAAACTTATCATCTTTCTCTCTCTAGATCTCATATGTGTTGAATGATATAAAACTTGGGATCTAACATCTCTTCATGCGTTGCACCTCTACAGGTGTTGAAGCACAAACTTTACTACTCAAGCCATGTTGATCTTGCATTGGCAAATATCCCTTCTTGGAATTTTGCATATTGAATCTCTTCAATATTTTATCAATGTAAGCATTTTGGCTTAATCCAATTAATCGCTGAGATCTATCTCTATATACCTTGATTCCCAGAATGAATGCAGCTTCCCCTAAATCTTTTATAGAAAAACACTTTCCAAGATATGCCTTAACCTTTTGCAAACTTGGAATGTCTTTTCCCATGATCAATATGTCATCAACATATAAAATAAGGAAAATTACATCACTCCCACTAGCTTTGTGATATACACATGGCTCATCAAGATTTTGAGTGAATCCATAATTTTTAATCTCACTGTCAAATCTTTTATTCCATTGTCGTGAAGCTTGCTTCAATCCATAAATGGATCTTTGAAGTTTGCATACATGATTTGGGAATTCTGGATTCACAAACCCCTCAGGCTGAGCCATATAGATGTCTTCATATAGGCGAACATTTAAGAAGGCGGTTTTGACATCCATTTGCCAAATCTCATAGTCATAGTAAGCGGCTATGGCTATAAGAATCCTAATAGCCTTAATGTCAGCTACAGGAGAAAAGGTCTCCTCATAGTCAACACCAAAAGTTTGAGTATAGCCTTTAGCTACCAAACGGGCCTTATAGGTGTGTACAATGCCATCCATATCAGTCTTTTTTTTGTAGAGCCATTTACTTCCAACTAACTTGCCACCCAGAGGCAGCTCTACTTCTTCCCAAACTTTATTGTCTTTCATGAATTGCATTTCCCCATTCATAGCAACCTGCCATTTTTCCTTTTCAGGACCATTCATGGCACCTCTATAACTAGTAGGTTCATCAAGATCCCCTAGTATAGTTTCTCGCACTCTACGTTAAGACATAGACGATCAGGAGCTTTCACAGGTCTAGTTGACCTACGAATGGGAACCACTTCAACTTCAGGTGGAGGACCTAAACTTTCAGGTTCCACAGGAAGATGGCTAGTGTTTTCAGAAGGTGTTACATCTTCTTGATCGTCTTCCATATCATATACTGTCCCACTAAATTCTTGAGATATGAGCTCTTTTTCCAAGAAGTCTTCATACCTAGCAACAAAAACTTTGTTTTCAGGTGGGTAATAAAAGTAGTAGCCCATAGTTTCCTTAGGGTATCCTACGAAGATGCACTGTCTGCTGAGTCACGTTTAACATACGCCTCACAACCCCAGACCTTTAGATAAGACAAGTTAGGAGCTTTTCCAGTCCATAACTCATATGGTGTCTTATCAACCTTCTTAGTTGGAACCATATTTAGAATGCGAACCGTAGATTCTAAGGCATAATCCCAAAACGAAAAAGGAAGAGTTGTTAGATTATACATAGATCGTATCATGTCTTGCAATGTACGATTCCTTCTCTCAGATACACCATTTTGTTGTGGAGTATATGGAGAAGTAAGGTGTTGGACAATTCCCTCCTTTGCTAAGTAATCTATAAACTCTTGACTCAGGTATTCACCACCTCTATCGGAGCGAAGAGATTTAATCTTCTTTCCAAGTTGCAACTCTACTTCTACTTTAAACACTTTGAACGTTTCAAATACCTCATGATTATGTTTAAGTAAATAAACATAACCATAACGGCTGTAATCATCCATAAATGTTAAGAAGTAGCTAGCACCTCTCCTTGACACATGTCTAAGTGGTCTACACACATCTGTGTGAATAAGACCAAGTAGATCATTAGCCCTTTCAATCCTATTCTTAAAGGGTTTCTTTGTCATCTTCCCAGCAATACAAGATTCGCACTTATCAAATGATTCATCCTTGATCTTTTCTAAAAGCCCATCCTGTTGCATCTTTTCTATGCGAGCCTTGCCAATGTGAGCAAGTCGACAATGCCAAAGATAAGACGAATCCAGGCCCTTCTTGATTCTCTTATTATTGATGCTATACATTGAATTATTTTTAACAAAAGCATTATCATTATCATTCATATCAATCTAAAAAATACCATTCACAGCAATAGAATTAAAATAAAAAACACCATTTAAAGAAACTGAAATTCCATTGCTAGAAATAATATGATCAAAACCAAGGTTCAACAAACATGAAAGTGAATTTACACCTCTAACAATTGACGGTGCATAATGACAATTATTGAAAGATAGTACTAAGCCCGAAGGCAACACTAAATTAAAAACTCCTATAGCTTCAACTTCTGCATGTGCTCCGTTACCTACGTGCAAGAATTGATCTCCATAGGCCAGCTTTCTCTCAACTCTAAACCCCTACAAGGTATTGCAAATATGAATGCCACATCCCGTATCATATACCCATGAATTCAATTTAGGAGTAAGAGTGAATAATTCAATCATAAAGAACGCACCTGAAGTACTGGGGTTACCAACTTCATTACCCTGCTTCTTCTGTCGCAAGTCATGTGTTAGGAATACAATTATTCCTATAGAAGACTCAGTCACCTAATTGATGTAATAGCATTTTAGTTAGCTCGTAGTTAGTATTTATCGTATTAGTTAGTACGTAGCTTAGTATGTAAATAGTACTCATAGAGTGGGTCGGGTCTTTACCCACTGTCAGCTCACTCTACAGCTCGTTTCATGGAGCACAAGTAGTTGTAGTATATATACCCTCTCCCACCCAAGGGAGAGGGTTGGACCTTTCATTGCAATCTAACCTTTCACAAGTTTTTCTCTCAAAGGCTCCCATCTCTTACTCTCTCTCTCTAACTTCCCTCTTGATTACTTCATCTATTCGATCCATTCTACACAAAACCATACGTGTTTATGTTTATGAATATTCTACAATTGGTATCAGAGCCAGGTTTCATCTTAGGGCCTTGTAGAATCGGATTTGATGTGGTTTTGTGTAGTTTTGTGAGTTTGAAGTCACTTTCTTGTAAAACATCTTGGTTTGATCTTTCTTGTGTTATTTGACATGTTAGTGTACTTTTATGATCATAGGTGTTAGTTGAACATTGTGTTTCAGTTGGCTATACCATATCTTTAATCTATTTGAAGTTTGGACTTGATTTTGGGCGTATTTCATAGTTGCGGTTAAGTCTACTGTTGCATTGCTTATCTACGTTTAGTTTCTGATTTCTGCGGTTAGTTTGCTGCGATTACTATTTTGGGAATACAAACAAATCGCAAGGAAAGTGACAGATTTGGATTTTTGTATACTGCGATTAGCTCTTGCGGTTAAGTGGTCTACGGTTAGTTCATTATGGTTAGCTTTCTGCGGTTAAGTGGTCTGCGGTTAGCTCATTGTGGTTAGCTTTCTGCGGTTAGCTCATTGTGGTTAGCTTTCTGCGATTAAGTGGTTTGCAGTTAAATCTTTGTGGTTATCTCTCCTGCGGTTAGTTGCTCCCTGCAGTTAGTTACTCCCTGTGGTTAGTCACTTCCTGTGGTTATCTCACCTTGTAGTTACCTTTCCTGCGGTTACCTTGCCTGGTCCTGCGGTTAACTCTATTTGACCATAGTTGACTTTTTACGTCGAAACTTTAAACGGTCATAACTTTTGAACCGTAACTCCGTTTTCAGCGAATTAGCTGTCAAAACGTCCGGAACAGGCTGAATATTCTGAGGTTTCACCACGAAGTCGTGAAACGAATTTTTCGAGGCCCAAATCACCTCCGGAGTGAAGTTATTGAGGTTTTAAGTTTTCTGACCAAAAATTTCACCGTAACAACTTGCATCAACCTAACCAAATTACGACTAAATAACATACAATCACTGCTATGGAACCTTCGTGCTCGAATTCTAATGATAATGTGCTTCATCAGCCAATTAAATTGCCCGATAATGCAAAGAATAGTCGCATTGAATGTTTTCGATCACTCCATTCACATCTCAAGGTTCTCTTTGCAAAACCAGGATACTTGGGAGGTTTCAATCGTGCATTCGCAACACTCTTTGGTCAAAATGTTGAGACTTTCACAGTCAAAATGACTCTACACTTAGATCAACTTCAACAACAACTTGAAAAGGGTGAATTTTCTGAAGATAAATCTATGGCTGCATTCTGTGTGATCAACAACCAACTCCAAGCGTTCATTGATTCACGTTTCACTGAGGAGTATGATCATGAGTGTCAAATGACGAAAAAGAGCTTTGCTACTCATACGGGAATTGAAGTTGACGTTTTCAGAGTCACACTACTCCAACTCATGGGTAATGTGAAGGAGTACATTATGGAAAGAGCACAACACAAACTCAAGCATGAAGACAAGGTGAAGGCATGTCGGGAGCAATCAAGTGATAATATGGTGGGTTCAGGTAAAGCATCGGATGCTGGGACAGTTGTCACCGAAGGCAGAGGATCTGAGACTGATAAGCTTGACACAACGAACAGTTCAATGACTCCTACACGTGATGTGGATGCATATATCAGACGGGTAAAAGAACATGTGTCTTGTGCTAAGGTACTCGAACTGTGTAAATTTTTTGATGAACAAAAGATTCCTAACAAAGTACAACCGACAAACGATGTCGATTCAGATGTTGTTGACATGGGAAATAGCAATGTTGACTCATGTGAACAACATATGAAACACAATGAAGTGTCTGTTGTACAATGTAGTGCATCTTCTGTTTTAAATGATGATTGTGTGTTGCATGAGAACACTGCCTATAACCCTGATGACTCCTTGACCACTAGATTTAATATCCTTAAGGATCAGGTGGCAATGTATGAACAACGTGCTAGATTTGAACTCACTGGACGTAAGCAGAACATGGAATGGTAAATGCGTGCATACATATCTGAAAATAATCTTAAGCGAGAAACATTGAAAAAGGAGTTACAATCTTTGCAAAAACAACTGGATCAAACTGTTAAACAAAAACAAGAGATTCAAAATGGCTTAAACACACTCAAACATGAGTTCAAAGAAAAGGAAGCAAAACTCCTAAATGATTTCTCTAGTCTTAAAATCCTAAAAAATAAACTTGAGGATAAGTTATACACGCAAGGCCAAACCATTCAAACTGCTCAAATGATGCATAAACATAAGAAGTTAAGTGATGATCATAGTGAGAAGGATTCTACTAAGCCAAAAGCCAATTTCCTTAGAAGCGGTATAGGTGCACAACCAGCATTATATGATGCAAACACTATGCTTGAGCCTAATCATGCCCCTCCTGATGCTACATCCGATGATGAGGGCAATGAGATAGAAGATAGAACCAGAGAAAAACTAGCTGAGAAATTAAAGGATCCCCTGTGCATAGCTAATAAAATCTTGTACAATTATGATTACTCTAAAGATACTCAATTAGCTGTCTTTGTCCCACAAAAGAAATTTACTCCAGAGCAAGTCTTCAGGAACATAGACATAGAAAAAATGAAAGCTGAAAGAATTGTGGGTAACACACGCACTATCTTTAGGATTGCTGACCCAACGATTTATCCCCTGAATACACCCAGGCACCTTGTACCATTTACTCTTCCCACACAGTGTAATACTCTAATTGGGTTATATGTTCTAGGTCAATTGTTTAATGACTTTGAGAAAACATGTAAAATGAGAATTACACCAACAGGGATTACAGAAGGGGAAAGGGTTTTGAGCAAACAAAACAATGTTACCTAACTGAAGTCATGCCATTTTTCAAACTTCTCAAAGAACATTTTGAAGGCCTTAAAAATACCATTAATGAGGATGTGACTCAAATGAAAAAGGTGTTTAAAGATGTGGAAAATGAGGGTAAACAATAGGCAATTGATCTTAAATATAGTGAAGTTGCGAGGAAAAATATTCTCATCATGAATGAGAATTTGATTGCTAAATGTATTGCGCAGGATGTATTTTACACTGCTACTGATTCTACATTATCTGCCTGCCAATTTCATGAGATGTCTATTGCATTGAACGTTTTCCAGAATCGTGTTGTTGAGCTTGAGGGGGAGAATTTAAAATTGCTTGAGAAAATTCATAACGATGACCATGATAACATGGTCAGGCATTTGTCAAAACTAGAAGTTGATAATCTTAATTTGCAATTAAAGTGTCAACATTTAGAAGAAAGAATTAAAATCTCAAATGCCAAGACATCTTCGGATGCTCCTGAATTTGATGCATATTTTGAATTAGCCTAACGTGATGAAAAGATTCAAGCTCACACTAACACGATTCGGAAACTGAGGGTTCAAATTGCCCAATTGAAGTCTAACGAGAATGATGTGATTGGCACCCAAAAACCACAGCCTATAGATTCTCAGAATTTTCAACTTCAAGATACCATCAATAAATTGCAACATGAAAATGATCGGTTTCGTACTGAAAATTCGAAAGTTAAACAACATTACAAAGAGTTATATGATTCAATTAAAATCACACGTGATATAAACAATGAAAAGATAACTTCTTTGCTTAATGAGATTGAGAATCTAAAGACTCAGGTGAAAGGGAAAATGCCAATCATCACTTGTGATAATGTTGTTCAAAAGATTTCTGCTTGTAAGAAGTACGCAATTGATGCTGTGAATATTCCTCTTCCCCTTAGGAATAATGAGTTAGTTCATAGAGACTATCTTAAACATCTTAAGGAGTGCCTTGACTTGCTTCGTGAAACCATTGAAGAGGATAGGATAGCAAAACCACTTGATGATGCTATTGTAGGTGCCTGCTTTCTCACTAATAGATCTCAGGAACTCTTAGAATATGCTATTGGTACATGTCCTAAAATTGATAGCAAGCGAGATAGGTCTACTGCTTCATCATCTATGACTAAGAACAAGCATGTTACCTTTGAGGTACCCTTGGAAACTTCAGATCCCAACACATCAAAACATGTTCAGCAACCGGAAGTGAAAAAGACTAAAATTCCCATTAGTCCGTCTACAGGAGTAAATAGTAACACTAAAGCTAGAGAGTCTAAACCAAGGAGTAATAGAAGGAATTATAGGACTTCACCTGCTAAAAGTGTTCCTAAAAAGAAAGTAGACGACCACATGAGGAACATTAAGTCCAACTTGAGCAAAATGAGTCATAATTCAAAACCAAATTCACGTTGCAAAACATGTAATGAATGCATAATTTCGAGTAATCATGATAAATGTGTTGAGAAATTTCTGAAGTCGTTTTACAAAACCCCAGTTAAGAAAGTTTGGAGAGCTAAACAAAGTAAGCAAATTTGGAAAGCAACTGGTAAACTGTTAGCCAATGTTGGTTATCAATGGAAGCCCACAGGAAGGAAATTCACTTTAGGAGAACAGTGCCCTTTAACTAGGATAACCAACTCTAAAGTAGTGCCTATTAAAGAATGGAAGCCAACTGGTAGAACTTTCCCATTGGAGACCCAATGTCCTTTAACTAGGCCCATTGCATCTACTAGTGAAATTTCCACCATTGAAACGAATGCACCTAAGGTCTTAGTAGCTCCAGAACTTGTTTGCACTAACCAACTGGAACCCAACTCAAATTGGGGATCCAACGCTCCAAATTTTCTGCTCTCGTCTGTTTCCAAATGCAGGTCGTACATTTCGTCCTTTGATATTTGGACTCAGGCTGCTCTAAACTTATGATTGGGGATCGCTCAGGGCTCGAGAATTTCGATCGACTTGAAGTATGTGAATTGGTACTATCTCCAGACTATGCAAAGATTATTGCTCTAAATGGATTCTTCAAAGGTGTGGTGGATTAAGTTGAGAAAGGGCAATGGTACTTTTACTGTGTGAGGATAGAATTTCAGCTGGCGGATTCCTTCACATAAGCACTTCTGAGAGAACGGTTTCAATTCATTCTCTCATGATTTGGAATGAAGAGTCCTTCGCTAGTATCTCTCAAACGTCTTCAGGAAGAAAATGAGGAGAAATGGTTTTGCTTCACATATCCTTGTATATATCTTATACCATAAAGAAAATAGAAAATTATAAAACCTATAAAATCCATAAAAATATGATAAAATCATATAAAATACAAAAATATTCTTCTCACGACATGTCTCTTGTGTAATCAATATTATGTACGTTTCTAGAAATGTCATTCAATAATGACACGGAATCATACATATGCTTGAGCAAGAGTTTTTTTTTTCGGTTTCAAATAAAGGTTTTTTTCTAAAACATGTCGTATCTCAAAATATTCTTCAAAATATGGCTTACAGTCATTTTAGGCTGTAACCCAGACCTAAAAATATGGCTTGTAGTCATTTCAGGCTGCAACCCGCGCTTCAAAAATTATGGCTTGCTATTACTTCAGATAGCAACCCGTTTTTCAAAATGAAGAAAACACGTCGCCAAAAAGGCGTTTGTTCCTTGTAAAGGGTGCCGTTCATCCGAGCGTGAATTACTTTACATTCATGCACCCTCGATTTAATGTACGTTTCAGTGCATTACTTCTTGATAAAGAAGAGAAATCTTCTTTTTATCGCCAAATACTTTCCCTTCTATGATTTTTCCGGGAAGTATTTGTGCAAAACTTGGTGGTACCATGAGATTTTGATTGTAAATCAAATTGAACTTAAAAGTTTGATAAAATTTTCACTCAATCAATGACTTTAACATTTTATGAAAATATTTTTAACATCCGTCATTGATTGAGGGGGAGAGTGATTTCTCAAAATTTTATGTATCATCAAAACTCCCCACACTTTGTACTATACAAATGCAACAATACTTGTGATGGTTATGTGTCAGAATGAGAAATTTTCAAAGAGTTTTTGTTAAAACTTCAAATCTTTTGTAAACTCATCGAATCTGACACATAACAACCTCCCTCACAGTTTGAGGGGGAGCAAGAAAAAAAATTCCTTTTATCAGAATCTATTAAAAAAAATGACCGCATTTCTCTCCTAAACGTTTTCTAAATTATTTAAATCAATTGAGATCAAAAATCTCGAAAGAATTGAAATTTTTGATCGGGGGAGAGAATGTGATTTAAATATGAAATCTGATAATCAAAAGTGATCTTTTAGACTCAATAATAGGCTCCCACATATGTGCTAAACTCTTTCGTATATCGATGCACATATTGAGGGGGAGCAAAGGCGTTTGTGGAAGCTATACCAAAGACCGACCAGTTATCTTTCTGCATGGAGTTATAAGGTTGGTTAAGGTTAGGTATGAGTTCCCATGATCCACCAGAACCGGAAGGATCTTCCCAGGGACAATCCATAGATAGATTAGAAGTCCTTAGGAATGATTGGATAAACGGAGAAAAGTGAGAAAGGGAAGAGTGCGGACTGAGATAGAGCTAGGACTGGAACAAACCTAACAAGGTTCTAGTGGTGAAGTCTCGGTAAGCACTGAAAGGGTTGAAGAATGAAAAAGAAATGAAATATGAAAGGGTGAAAAGAAATAGCCCTCCAAATATTCAACCTTAGGGCAGAAATCGGGTTCAATTCATAATCTACTGGCGGTTACTAAGGTAACACCGGTATTGAAGACAAGACGTCATGGACCCAGTGACGCACTGCACTAAACTTCCCAACCACCCAAGTTCTCTTAAAAGAGCTTGTTTCAATCTCACGGGGAACCCTGTGCAATGTATCGACCGCTCATTGCGAGCTATGTTGATACCTAAAACAGGAGACACCTCCCCAGTCTCCAGGAGCGGATCAAAACGCACTATTGAGTCTAGAGCCAAAGAGATCATCCATAAATCTCAATAGGGCACACATTCCAAATTTGCTTATTGTTTCACACAATTTGGAAAATAAGATAAAATATTTAGAGTCCTACGCATTATCCTTGTGGTATTGCCAGAACATCCGAGTGAAATAAAAATATTCACGATGAAGATGGAAATCCTTCTAGAGCGAACATCACTCAAGCTCTTGGTAGGTGACATGTGAGATCCATCTTGGATCAATGATCAAGTAACAACTGGAAAGCAACAATGGTGCGATTCAACATTGAATCAAACTTGTTCCAGGATATGGATTGACGGATACTTTTGCTAAAACCTTTCAATGTGCTCACAAACTAATTTTTCGAGCACATTGATTGTGTATAATCTTTCAAACAAAAGTATTTTTGATGGAAATGTGATTCAAAGCTTAAAACTCTCGTCATGTCTCAAAATGTTTATCATATGATACGCGAGTGATTTCTATAAATCAATTTCTCATCAATCCGTGAATATCAATTCACCGATTCACTCTATCGTGCTGTCTGCTTTGAGACGTTCCGGTAGGAGAACATGCTTAGTATGAAGATTCCAAAGTGGATTCTTTGGAAAATTCATTACTACAAGCTGGAAATTCCTGTCAAGGAGAGTCTTCTTTAAAAGAGACTCTACCTGATCACGGGTCGGTTTTCACAAAACCGGAGGGTAGTCTGTCCTCGCAGAATGAATGACAAAGCCATATTCGTTCTCTATCTTTATTGCTAACTATTTTATTTCAGGGACACATATAAAGATGGCGTTGATGGCCCCCATTTCCAGCTGAATCGGGTCAATCCATACCTCATGCTCACACATCCTCCACACTATCAACGAAGATAAGAGACTTGCTACAACAAATGTTGAGAGACTACCAACAACGTTTCCGCAACTCTGATGAAAAAGTCTCCTAATCCACAACTCTAATGCAAAGTCTCCTGATCCAGAAGGGTGTGAGCATGATGGTCTTTTAGTCACTACATCACATGAAGGCAATACAACTATAGATGAGCGTGGAGATTTACTATGGCTGATGATCTCAAAGAAGCTCAAGGATCACACATCACAAGGGAATCCAAATCACAAGTTCGTTGCTTGAAGTACAAAGTGTGAAGTAAAGTGAAGAATCAGATCCTACGAGCTACAAAGACTAAAGAATGCTTGAAGATCAAAGAGCTTAATTTCCAAGGTGACCTCGCTTAGGGGGAGATTGTTAGGAATACAATTATTCCTATAGAAGACTCGGTCACCTAATTGATATAATAGCATTTTAGTTAGCTCGTAGTTAGTATTTATCGTATTAGTTAGTACGTAAGCCATCTTGATGATAGTTTAATAATAATCTGTAAATGATTAGATTATAGTTTAAGTAGCATCTAATACTAAGTAGGTTATCACTTATGTGCCGTTAGATAAATATTTACTCGTTTTGGATATCGTATTAAAACTAACATACTGCATGAGTTGTCTAACAAACAATTTCATTCATTTTCACCAACACAAATCCAAGCTTTTTATAAAGACCCAAACAAGTCTATTTAAATCGCATTAGACGTTTACACAGAGAGATAAAGAAACCACAGAAACCTAATACAAATCCAAATAACACATAGCTAGGTTTCTTTTTATTTAATAATACATATGAAACACAACACAAAACATGACAATATGTGCTTGTTCGGGTTATAGTTTAATATCTTGCTTAGCAGTTGCAAGGATCGCAGTTGCAGTTTGATCCACACTTGCATCCATTTCCGCCTTCTGCGACAAAGTTGGTCTCTGACCCTTCAGCAAAGCTGCATATTTACAGGCAAATCAATTTTTTAGTGACTGTAAAAATACTTTTATGACCGAAACCAGTTAGTCATTAACTTATAGTAAAATGAATCCTATTTGAGAATATTATTTGTTGAAGCACCAGAGTCTAGCGATTATCCAACTTCTCTTGTATGATTACGAAGATGTTGATTGTCTGGTTGATCAATATAGCTCATTAAAATAGGTAAGCTAAACCAAATATATGAGATTGTAAGCTTCAAATGTCAAAACAACAACTTTTTATGTAACCTTATACGTCACGATCAGAATTTACGTTGATCAAATTGTTTGAATTTCTTTTAATTCACGTAGTTTGAGCATACTACTGTACAGGCTCAAACAAGCTTTCTTTCAGATAGTTTGCCTTGTTTGCATCTAGCACAACTTTTACATGACATTTTTCATCTTTTTAGTGACACCAGTGACAAGTCTTTTCCTACTTTTTACCGATAGATCACTACTATGTGGTCTGATTTTAAATATTTGGACTAGTTTAACAATATTCGTATTATATGACATAGGTATATATATCGACAACTTATATATGTATCAAAAGCAATAAAAACACGTACGTCATCTTGGGTGCAACACTGTCGACGATCATCATGGTGGTGGTCGATTTCTCAACATCGTATCTGCCAAAAAAAAAAACGCTTAAGAAAATCAGAACTTTTAAGAAATACTACCAACTATGGAAATATATTGTTTGTTGTGAAACAATTGCTTACGAGTTGCAGTTGCAGCCGCTGCCGCATGAGCAGTTTGATCCGCACTTGCATCCACTTGACATGTTTCTAATGTTTGATATAGGAAATATGAATGTTGTTTTGTTGGATTCTTTTAAAAGCTTGGTGATTTAATAGTGTGATTATTGGGTGCTATTTATAGAACAATAGATTGATGAACACAGTATACTTGTATATTTGCGAATGGTTTTTTTAAGTGGATAATTATATATATATTCCTTGTGTCACTTTCATTTCTAGATTAAAGTTCATCTTATTTCGATTATGATAAAGTATTTAACAGTATTGATATTGGTTATAGAAAACTTCGTCAACTTGCATTAATAATTATTATAAATCGATACTATATATTTTGTTAGGTCTTTCTTTAGATAATACCTATGATTAGATAAGTATCTTATTCTTAGTTGGTAGTTTCGACGCCTAAAATTGTTAAAAATTAGGGTTTTGTTAACAACAACCACCCTATGAATTGTTGTAAATGATTTCTTAATTAAATTGGGCTGTGGTTACACTACTACATATAAGCTCCTTCAGATCACCTTAAATAGATCGGTTTTTCGAAAAACTGATCTATTAAAGTAAAATGGAGGCCAACATGAAAAGTATCATGGCAATTAGTAGATCGGTTGTTATATATCAAAAAGTGGCTTTCCTTTATATTTTTATTTAAAAAGATCAGTTATATACAAAACAACTAATCTATTTGTCTTTCAATTTTGTTCAAAAATTTTGTCAAACATCTAAGCGGGCTAATTTTTTTCATTCTCCTGCTTCTTCACTTTACCCTATCTTTTCCCTCTTTCATTTAACTAGGAGCCGCTTACAAACAAAAACTCCAGATCTACAACACCATCAAAATCCACCATTAATCAATCAGGCATATTAATTTTATCCAACATCAATATTATCATAAACTGTAAGTTCCAGCCTATTTAATGTATGATAATCGTTTTACTCTAGGTTTCATATGTTGTTTTTTTATCTAAAACAAGCTAGTTTTCTTTTGATTCCATGGGTACTTTGAGCTTTTAGACAGTGTTGCAAAAAAAAGGTCTACAAGACCGATTAATCGCCGGCTAAGCGCTACATGGCTACCAACATTGCCGGTTTATATAACTGGGTCAAACAGATAGGTCAATTGTGGTCAAACTTTCCAAAAACCTACAAATCTTGTCGGAAGTACCCAAAACTCACCGTAAACTTATTTTGATCACTTATAGTAACTGTTTAGATCTATTACAAGTTTCTTTTTAAAAAAATCTTGCCGAAAATACATAAAACTCGCAAGAAATACACAAAACTTGGCGGAAATACCCAAAATTTGCCAAAAATGCCAATCCGATTAATCACCGATTAATCCCGCCTGAACCGATTACAAGCTACAAGCTGGTCGACCGCCCGACTACCGATTCGCGATTTTTGCAACCTTGCTTTTAGGTATAAAGGATCTTATGTATAGCCGAATTAGTATATGGTGAATTGAGCTTTAATGGGTGTTTCAAAGGATTTTTGATGAATTTCTTTTTGTTATCATAGTAAATATATTGATATAGTTAAATTTGCAATACAACTATGAACTATAAGTTTTGGATATCTCACTTGTTTTCATATGTGACACTCTCATGATGGTCCATTGCAACAGAAAGAAACAAACAGCAGACATTAGACTTTGATAACTAATAGAATACCGTATAGGATTATGAGACACTTGTGGATGATAATTGTTATTAGTGAAGATAAAATATTTGTTCGTTTGATATTTTTATTTTTTACTTTCAAGTTTGCTATGCATTTTTCTCTTATTTTAACGCACTTATTATTTTCACACTGGTTTTCAGAATGTATATATTAGGAGGAACTAGAAAACCATTGAGTATATGTTTTACACATTCCTTACGTTTAAGGTTTTTGGCGTGTAATTTTTTTTGTTTGAGACCCGGTTTATGTAATCTAAAGACTTACAGCTAAACCCTATGTTTGTAACACTTGCCACTAATATAATAGTACTATATTGTTTTGCATTATCAGAGCTTATGTAAAGACCTGAATGCTTTTGCCATTATCAAGCGAAGGCGAACTTATTCAAATTTGAAAATAAATATAGTTTTTTGGAAATGTTTAAGGAGAAAGTTGGTTATTTGATCTTTAGTTTCTTATTTACTGTTGGGATGATTAGTTATCTTTAGGATGATTTGGGAAGTGTAAAGGTATGGCGTAACATAAGCGCAAGGAGTGTTTGGTATTGTTCACAAGTTTTTCTCTCAAAGGCTCCCATCTCTTACTCTCTCTCTCTCTAACTTCCCTCTTGATTACTTCATCTATTCGATCCATTCTACACAAAACCATACGTGTTTATGTTTATGAATATTCTACATCATGAATGTAGAGAGGACAATTGCGCTTCTAATGGCCCTTTTCATGACAGTGGTGACAAGCCTGATCCTTCTTATTTGGAGGATTCATCTTGTTCTGCTTAGGCTGATGTTGCTTCATCTTGGGTTGTGGTTGATAGGCCATGACCTGCTTGCCTTTATCACCTTTTCCTTTGCCCTTGTTCACATGCGATTTCTTCTGGATTCTCCCCCCATGAATCGCCAACACTTGCGGGGTAGGAGCCTTGACCTTGGCTGGTAGATCTTTCTCATAATCAACAAGCAATGCAAGTAATTCTGAGACTATCTTCCCCGAGCAATGCATGTTGAAGTTCTGCACAAAACCAGCAAAGTCCTTGTTAAGGGACTTGTTGATCAAGTTGACTTGCACATTCTCGGGATAACCAAATCCAATTATGTGAAGTTGATCAAAGAATTCTTTCATTTCATTCACATAATCTTCAACTGGTTTACCATCACCATGCTTGCAGCTATATATGTAGTTTGTCAAGACCATCATACAATTCTACTGCAAGAGACTTTTCATAAGACTTTTGAAGTTCTTCAAGCATGTCTTTAGGAAAGTAGTACTCAAACTTCTTTTGTAACTGAGCATTCATACTAGTGAGCATTAAACAAGCAACCTCATTGAATCTAGCATGCTCAACTCTCCAAGCCGCCTTAACTGCTTCTGGTTCAGTAGCAGGCTCAGCTTCGCATTCATTGATCAAATAATCTAGCTTACCGGCCACCCTCAAGACAATTCTGAGCGAACGGTGCTAATCATTGAAATTCTTTCCAGTCAGTTTTTCTCTTTCAAGATGACTCTTGAAAGTAGAAATCACAGATGGGTTATCGGGTTGAGCCATATCTACAGATAAAAGTTCAAACATTAGTATTTTCGATAATCAATATCTTCAAGAAAATAAAATACCCAAGGCTATATTCATATAACCAACTAATTTTCTTGAAAATCTAGGATCCAACTTTACATAGATTCCACCAAGTGGTGAAAGTATAAAAGATGGTAATCTGTCGAACAATAATTGCCAAACAAGATTTCCAATTCCTAGACCATTATGGGATTTACATCAAATTGATTCATCAATTTGCCTTGTAAGCATGTTTCATCCCATCTCATGCCTTAAGTTCTAGGTCTCACGCACAACTTAATTAAGTCGTCTACCTTAGCAACTGTAAAATTACTATCTATGGTCTCACACATTAACAGAATTTTACCTTGTTATAAAAATGTAGCCTAGGTCTCACGTTTACTAAATTAGAATTCCAAGTGTTCCTTATAGATAGATGGCATGTAAATTAAATTTTAGGGTATTCAATTTTGATGTGTTAATCAAAATATGTATAAAGATGCATGCACTCATCTTTATAGCATAAGTTTTCAAAACCTTTTTATAACCAATTCTTAAGATTAATACAAAAAGTTTTACTTGAGGTTAAAAAACCTTAAGATGACTTTGCACAAGAATGATTTTAAAAGAAAATCGTTTAAAACGTATTCGTAAGTGTGATAAACAAGGCAGACTCTAAGGCTCTTTCCAAGCCTTCTTACCACGACTATAAATTTGTCTTAAAGGAGTTACTTTTAAAAACTATGTTGTACAAAATATCAATCAAGCAAAAGTTTATGGATTCAATCTCAAAATATGTAATAAAGTATGAATCTTGCTAGTCTCACCTTGGAGCGAATTACCGTGCGAAGCGAACCGTTGTTGGCACATAAGACTCCGCAAGATTCAATCTTTATCATTTAAAGTTTCACCATTATTAGTCCATATTATTTTCTTTAAAAAAAATTACCCTTTTATTACTTACAATCATGTCCAACAATTAAAAAACAATAAAACAAGTAATTAAAAGACAAATCAAAACAACTAATAACCATAACAATTATTAAAGGTGAAACAATTAGCCACATGCAATCTTGATTAGAAAAGATCCTAACAAAATCAATTCTAGGTTTTATATGCATATAATCAATTAGGGCCTTCACCTCTTCAAGGAGATAAGCCACATACATTGACAAGTTAATTGCGTACGCCAAAGTCAATCACATACCACATAGCACATAAATTGATTTTAATATATATTGAGGTCTTCCCCAATTTTAGATCTATCTAAACATGTGACAATAATAAGCAATTAATAGATCCATGACTAACATGCATGTTTTGTCACGGATTAAAGCATGACAATTACCACATAGGTCACAAGATACGTTCAAATAACCGGTTAATGAGCTAGGGTTTCTAATGATTACAAGTTAATCAAAAAACCACAAACCCTAATTAGGGTTTCATGGAAATCGACCCCCCCCCCCCCCCCATAAATTAAGGTTAGGGTTTCGAATTTTTCAAAAAAATTTTAAAAGAAAAACCCTAGATCAAAACATGTATCTAAAACAATTAAAGAACCCATTTTTATTATGTTTTAGTAATAAATTACATGTTATACATGGCTCGTGATGCCACTGTTAGAATATGACAACCAAAGTACACGTGTATGCGGAAGCTAGGATCAAGTATAACACATAAATACTAACCAAAACATAATAGGAATGTACCGTGGTGATTCTAGCCCGAACAAGAATCAAGTAAGCAAGTCTTGAACTTAATGTAATTAGATCAATGATAAACCCCTTACCGTTTTGTTTATCGATCTCTTGATAATAACTATAGTGAGTTATTATCTCGTTCATGTACACACAAACTACCAACGAATAAAAGAGATTACAAGATCTAAACACTATTAATTTTGTAAAACAAAATCGACACAAAAACCCTAAAGGGTTGTTTGGCCGATCGGCTTAGGGAGAAAAAGAGAGAAGGAAAAAGTTAGGGTTAGTGTGTGTGCACAAAAGATGTGAATGAATAACCCTTGTGTTTGTATGCATAGCCAAGTAATCTTGTTCTCCAAGTTTGAGTGGGTTTGGGTTTCCCCTCCCCTTGGGTCGACCGGCCAAGGAACCCACAAGGGTCCTTCCGGATCCTTCTTGCTATATATTACAAACCTAGTCCTTTAGCTTTACATTTAACGGTAGTTAGTACTTATAGTTAATCACTAACGACCATTAAGTCCCTCAAGTGTTTATTTAATTATATATACATGATACATTTATCATATATATAATTAATATACTTTTACTCTCGTTTGTAATGTGTGCAATCCCGAGGTCTCGGGTTCGATACTAGACATTTACATATTAATAATTATACGTACATTTAACACAAGAAAGATAGTGTATTACAAAATTTTTGATTCTGATCCAAGTACTTTTAGTTTTAGCCATTAATGTAAAAAAGAAGAAACACTTTATGAAAGTTTATAAGCTTTTATCAATGCTTTGATGTATACAAACGTCACTCCTAATCAAGTTTATTTTATAGATGTTTGATAGAAGGATAGATTTTTTTTTTTCAGATTATTCAGAAAGGAAAAATTATTGACTCAAGTGTAAGTGTTCTAACCGAGATATGTTCTCGTGGCCGTGTTCAATCCTTTCTCCTAAAATAAAACTTACAGAGAATTGAATCTATGATAACTTCTGAGAACATTAGAGTGCTTGATCAGTAAGCCATCTTGATGATAGTTTAATAATAATCTGTAAATGATTAGATTATAGTTTAAGTAGCATCTAATACTAAGTAGGTTATCACTTATGTGCCGTTAGATAAATATTTACTCGTTTTGGATATCGTATTAAAACTAACATACTGCATGAGTTGTCTAACAAACAATTTCATTCATTTTCACCAACACAAATCCAAGCTTTTTATAAAGACCCAAACAAGTCTATTTAAATCGCATTAGACGTTTACACAGAGAGATAAAGAAACCACAGAAACCTAATACAAATCCAAATAACACATAGCTAGGTTTCTTTTTATTTAATAATACATATGAAACACAACACAAAACATGACAATATGTGCTTGTTCGGGTTATAGTTTAATATCTTGCTTAGCAGTTGCAAGGATCGCAGTTGCAGTTTGATCCACACTTGCATCCATTTCCGCCTTCTGCGACAAAGTTGGTCTCTGACCATTCAGCAAGGCTGCATATTTACAGGCAAATCAATTTTTTAGTGACCGTAAAAATACTTTTATGACCGAAACCAGTTAGTCATTAACTTATAGTAAAATGAATCCTATTTGAGAATATTATTTGTTGAAGCACCAGAGTCTAGCGATTATCCAACTTCTCTTGTATGATTACGAAGATGTTGATTGTCTGGTTGATCAATATAGCTCATTAAAATAGGTAAGCTAAACCAAATATATGAGATTGTAAGCTTCAAATGTCAAAACAACAACTTTTTATGTAACCTTATACGTCACGATCAGAATTTACGTTGATCAAATTGTTTGAATTTCTTTTAATTCACGTAGTTTGAGCATACTACTGTACAGGCTCAAACAAGCTTTCTTTCAGATAGTTTGCCTTGTTTGCATCTAGCACAACTTTTACATGACATTTTTCATCTTTTTAGTGACACCAGTGACAAGTCTTTTCCTACTTTTTACCGATAGATCACTACTATGTGGTCTGATTTTAAATATTTGGACTAGTTTAACAATATTCGTATTATATGACATAGGTATATATATCGACAACTTATATATGTATCAAAAGCAATAAAAACACGTACGTCATCTTGGGTGCAACACCGTCGACGATCATCATGGTGGTGGTCGATTTCTCAACATCGTATCTGCAAAAAAAAAAAACGCTTAAGAAAATCGGAACTTTTAAGAAATACTACCAACTATGGAAATATATTGTTTGTTGTGAAACAATTGCTTACGAGTTGCAGTTGCAGCCGCTGCCGCATGAGCAGTTTGATCCGCACTTGCATCCACTTGACATGTTTCTAATGTTTGATATAGGAAATATGAAAGTTGTTTTGTTGGATTCTTTTAAAAGCTTGGTGATTTAATAGTGTGATTATTGGGTGCTATTTATAGAACAATAGATTGATGAACACAGTATACTTGTATATTTGCGAATGGTTTTTTTAAGTGGATAATTATATATATATTCCTTGTGTCACTTTCATTTCTAGATTAAAGTTCATCTTATTTCGATTATGATAAAGTATTTAACAGTATTGATATTGGTTATAGAAAACTTCGTCAACTTGCATTAATAATTATTATAAATCGATACTATATATTTTGTTAGGTCTTTCTTTAGATAATACCTATGATTAGATAAGTATCTTATTCTTAGTTGGTAGTTTCGACGCTTAAAATTGTTAAAAATTAGGGTTTTGTTAACAACAACCACCCTATGAATTGTTGTAAATGATTTCTTAATTAAATTGGGTTGTGGTTACACTACTACATATAAGCTCCTTCAGATCACCTTAAATAGATCGGTTTTTCGAAAAACTGATCTATTAAAGTAAAATGGAGGCCAACATGAAAAGTATCATGGCAATTAGTAGATCGGTTGTTATATATCAAAAAGTGGCTTTCCTTTATATTTTTATTTAAAAAGATCAGTTATATACAAAACAACTAATCTATTTGTCTTCCAATTTTGTTCAAAAATTTTGTCAAACATCTAAGCGGGCTAATTTTTTTCATTCTCCTGCTTCTTCACTTTACCCTATCTTTTCCCTCTTTCATTTAACTAGGAGCCGCTTACAAACAAAAACTCCAGATCTACAACACCATCAAAATCCACCATTAATCAATCAGGCATATTAATTTTATCCAACATCAATATTATCATAAACTGTAAGTTCCAGCCTATTTAATGTATGATAATCGTTTTACTCTAGGTTTCATATGTTGTTTTTTTTATCTAAAACAAGCTAGTTTTCTTTTGATTCCATGGGTACTTTGAGCTTTTAGACAGTGTTGCAAAAAAAAGGTCTACAAGACCGATTAATCGCCGGCTAAGCGCTACATGGCTACCAACATTGCCGGTTTATATAACTGGGTCAAACAGATAGGTAAATTGTGGTCAAACTTTCCAAAAACCTACAAATCTTGTCGGAAGTACCCAAAACTCACCGTAATCTTATTTTGATCACTTATAGTAACTGTTTAGATCTATTACAAGTTTCTTTTTAAAAAAATCTTGCCGAAAATACATAAAACTCGCAAGAAATACACAAAACTTGGCGGAAATACCCAAAATTTGCCAAAAATGCCAATCCGATTAATCACCGATTAATCCCGCCTGAACCGATTACAAGCTACAAGGTGGTCGACCGCCCGACTACCGATTCGCGATTTTTGCAACCTTGCTTTTAGGTATAAAGGATCTTATGTATAGCCGAATTAGTATATGGTGAATTGAGCTTTAATGGGTGTTTCAAAGGATTTTTGATGAATTTCTTTTTGTTATCATAGTAAATATATTGATATAGTTAAATTTGCATTACAACTATGAACTATAAGTTTTGGATATCTCACTTGTTTTCATATGTGACACTCTCATGATGGTCCATTGCAACAGAAAGAAACAAACAGCAGACATTAGACTTTGATAACTAATAGAATACCGTATAGGATTATGAGACACTTGTGGATGATAATTGTTATTAGTGAAGATAAAATATTTGTTCGTTTGATATTTTTATTTTTTACTTTCAAGTTTGCTATGCATTTTTCTCTTATTTTAACGCACTTATTATTTTCACACTGGTTTTCAGAATGTATATATTAGGAGGAACTAGAAAACCATTGAGTATATGTTTTACACATTCCTTACGTTTAAGGTTTTTGGCGTGTAATTTTTTTTGTTTGAGACCCGGTTTATGTAATCTAAAGACTTACAGCTAAACACTATGTTTGTAACACTTGCCACTAATATAATAGTACTATATTGTTTTGCATTATCAGAGCTTATGTAAAGACCTGAATGCTTTTGCCATTATCAAGCGAAGGCGAACTTATTCAAATTTGAAAATAAATATAGTTTTTTGGAAATGTTTAAGGAGAAAGTTGGTTATTTGATCTTTAGTTTCTTATTTACTGTTGGGATGATTAGTTATCTTTAGGATGATTTGGGAAGTGTAAAGGTATGGCGTAACATAAGCGCAAGGAGTGTTTGGTATTGTTCTCTTATTTCCCATCACCACACTACTAGGGGCTGTTTGGTATTGCTTCATGAACGACTTATATAGGGGTTGATAGAACTATTTATATATGGGTTGTAGGGATTGCTTATTTAATGTGTTTGTGGTGTTGTTTTGCATCACGTACTTACACTGCTTTCTTATACTTATAGGGGCTGTAGCGGAAATATCAGCCAATAGATGCTCCCTATCACATGAGATCACGACAGAGTTCGTTTGATAGTTTATCACGACAAAGTTCATCTTAGACGCTACAATGGATATCATGAGTCTCCTATTCTCTTGAAATCTCCTAGGGATAAGGTAATAAAATGACTAATATTTCATGATATCTTATAAACGTAGCTTCTATTGCAGTCCACAAGTTGCATGGTTCGATTCTAGATTCTTGACATATTGTTGATGTCTACATGACTTTGCGTTAATACACATGTTACTTTATATTGTTCATTACTTCTTAAAGGCAACAATC
The DNA here is from genome assembly GCA_030686995.1 of Artemisia argyi. Lineage (NCBI taxonomy): Eukaryota > Viridiplantae > Streptophyta > Magnoliopsida > Asterales > Asteraceae > Artemisia > Artemisia argyi. Next base: position 121,369 of record JARVZY010012386.1, on the reverse strand, counting down.
ATGAACTCATTGTATGTTCTCTTTATAACAGTTGATTGATATAGTCAAAGCCTTGATGCCGAAAGGCGAAAGTTGAATGGGATTGCAACATCAATGCACCAGTGCATCTATCATTTCTCATAGGTGATTGGGGGATACATGTAGTAACAAGCTATACTATAATTATCGTACGAATTATATTCTTTGTTCGGGGATAGTTAAATGGTATTGTATTTTTTTGAATCCGTTTGGTTTGGTGTCGTAAGATGATGATATTGTTGAACACATATGTATCGGATTAATATTATTAGTGTATTTTGTGCAATGAAACAGATATTTCAAGAAAATATGTTTTCAATAATTTATTTTCCTGAAAATTAACATAATATATCGGTTATTAGGTATCAACTGATCTGTTCATTGTATCAGTAAGATCGGTTCACAACCGATCTATATGTGTTTCGCTCAAAAAGATCACCCTTGTATAAAATGGTTCATAACCGATCTTTTTGTGGGTTTTCCACCAATCTTTTTAACATTTTTTGTAGTAGTGTTAAGGATTTCTTAATTCAAAAATCAACAATCAATATACATCAAACATGCTATGCTTAACATCACATTTTATGTTTAAAACGAATAAATATATATAATTATAGAATATATTAGTTCATTTAATCTTAATTTGTTAATTAAAGGATTTTTAACTACAACCTATAGTATTGTTAGCAAAATCTTAAAACTTATTGGTTTCACTATTGAATTGTACGTTAGTATGTTTGTAAGTAACAACAAACTTAAGAGTATTGATGTCATTTTGAAAATTTATATAAACTCATCTAGCTATGCGATAACTATGTGTACATTATATGCGTACTAGCAGGGTGCCCGCGCGTTGCAGCGGCGGGTATCATGCAATTGTAATATTTGGCGAAAATTTATTTCTATATTTTACGATACATAGATATACGGATGACGACAATTTTAGTTTTGAATCATTTAATGTAATAACAATATTTTTCATATAAAAACCATAAATTATCCACGTGATATTGTGATAATACTGAGTTGGTAGATTGTATATTGTAAAAGTATGAGGTTAAAATAGTTGACAATAACACATAGTCACAAGTTATCATTAAATAATAACCCTATAGCGAATTTTAAAAATCACTTACATTATACTAAGAAGATTTAGTTATCTAAAAACAATGTTTGTTATATTTCTCCCACACAGAAGGATGATACAAGTAAAAGACTACTTATAAAGAGAGAAAAAAAATCAAGAAGTCATGTGGGTTATTTTAATGAGTATAATTATTATTATTATACAAATATATATAATACATATAAAATATATACTTAGCACTTAGCACTTTACACCTTTGCTTTGAAAAAATCGTTTGAGTTTTATAAAACAAAGTTTTTAGTTTTTACGGTAAGTTTTATCAAAACAATTCTAAAAGGTGTATATGTTGGTTCATGAGGCACTCTTGCGATTGAATAATATTTTTACGAACATTGTAAATTAGTATGCATTTGGAAACTCTATTGATTTAATAATATCATTTTCGGACGACTTTTATGGGTTAGCCGAACCGGTGGTGACATCGGTTCTCGGTTGAACCCATTGGAACGTTCCGTATTTTAAAACCACATGTACCATTAACCTGTTTTTACATATAAATTGTATGAAGCTTTGTGTGTTTTATTATGTTGTATAATATGTACAATAACAAGTATTCTTCATATTATGGGTGTTTTAAAAATAACATTTATTAGGTGATTATTGTTATAGACGTTTTTTTTCTTACATTAAATTACTCTGTATTTTTTATATATTTTTTAAAAAAACATGTCTACAAAAAGTGCTTTAAAGAGTTGCAATGACTGCTATTATAGATGTATTTATTAAAATTTGCTATTATAGGCAAGTGTTGAATCTTAATTTTTTAAGTTTTTCATTTTAGGATTGTTCCAAATGTTTTATAATGTAGTACAGATAATTGACAACCTTGAAGTGAAAAAGTAAATAGTAATACAACTTTTTATTGTTTGTATAATGAAGACAGATATTGAATTTGTGTCACACTTATAGCATCTACTATGATAGTTTGTGAGAAGCTATAAAAAATAATGAAGAGGTTGTTGTTTTTTTTAGTTAGAGTAGAGTTGTGTTTTATGCTTATATAGAATGAAAAGTCTAACAACTTAAAACTCTTTTAAATTTAATGTATTTGTATTTAACGAGTTGGGCGTCGGCCCGCCGCGTTGCGGCGGGGCGTTGTTTCATACCGTTGATTATTATACGGTATTTCAAGGCAGTTAGTGTTATCCTCATATGTCAAAATCAACAACTATTATTACATAATATGATTACAGCTCCTTTTTTTTGCATAAATGTTCTACTATTATATATCACGATTAACATACTGAGGTTAACATAACATACTTGTTACATCAACAGGCCGACATCTATGCTATAAAATCACCATTTTGTTTTCTTTGGCTAGTCTATGACCAATTTAGCTTGTATTTTGCTTCAGGTAGAAACTCGGCGTAAGTTTTTAATACACATTATAGAACAACATATTATGAAACAACACTATTATTTAACAAATTTGTAGAATATCCTGAAGCTATAATACATTACCTCTTAATCTATCAGAATGAGTTGCTAAAAAGTTATTTGTTACCTCTTGCTTGACTGCTACCCTCTGCAAGAAGAAACCAATACTCGAAACTGGTGTAATTCACTTGTACATGCATCATTTCTGACCCGAGTAATTTCCAGCAGTGGTGGGGTCATTGTTTCCATAGAATCAGGCTGGATATCTGATGGTACCTGTACGCACATGTGTTAGCAGCTTCTTGAGGCATTGGACAGCAAGAAATTAAAAAATAATTGAATATGTACTTACACGTATTGGCAGTTCGTTTTGCAACCCAACATCGATCATGCGTCACATCATTTTTAGATCAGCTTTTATTCCCTTCCGGCTTGCAACACAAACGCAGGGCTGCAAAATATTATGCAACCTAGAGTCGTTGACACAACAAAAAAGAGTTGAAAGTTGTATAGAACAAAAATGCAGGTAAACATAAGAAAATACGCAGACAATGATGGTTACCTTGAGCAGGCGTACCGATCAGTTCTGACCTTGGCGTGTCTCCACCATCTGAACATTAACTGAACTAAAAGTGATCCAGTTTAAAGCTCGCATTAAACTGCGTTGGTTACCTGTCACCAATAATTCAGATTTCATGTCTGTAATTTTCCCGTCATCAACCTTGGAATTTTTTTGTAAGTAGATACGTGTTTGGATTGTGTAGCTGGGTTCTCTTTGTTGAACTGCAAGGACGCAACATAACACAATGAGAATGCATAACGTCACATATAGCAAATATAACATAACCTGAAAAAAGTACGTACCCTGGACACCGCAGTTTCCACCTTCCTCTGAAGGATTCCTAATACTCTTGCTATGTTCCAATATATGACTTTACCATACTATTCTCAAATTCTCACTTTCTCAGTAGTTTGTCTTCTTTACCAGGCTTTAAAAGCAACAACAAAGCAGATGTGATGTAGACTCAGTTTCAAAATATTGAAACCTACATACATATGGCTTGTTGGGTAACGCTGCAATGGCAATTCAAAAGGTCAGGCAAAACCTTCAGGAAAATAAATGAGCAAATGATTAGCCATAATTTAGAAGAATAAAACAACCTTGGAAATTAATACTTTCCATTTCGTGGTGGCGATAAACCTGATCACTGTTATCTGTAAAACAACCCTGGATTCTTCAAAACTACGGTTTGTAGCGTGCCAAAATGGCGACAAACCTGATCACTGTTACCTGTAAAACTACTCGGCTCCCTAAACAGCAGCGATGATACAGTGGAATCGCACTTGTGGAATGACTTTGCAGCGTGCCATAATGTCGACAAACCTGATCACAAACGGCCAAAAACACATAATCAAGAGGCGGTTCTGTACATTAAAAAATAAGTGTAAAGAAAATCTAACGTATGCTTCAAAATTTTGGTAAAATTATAGCTTAAAAGCAATGAACCAATTGTATAAGAAGTATGAAACTGGCTTGCTATGAGTCAACGAACGTGTTTGACTGGTATTTGCAAGTGTACCACTTAACCACTTTGCTTTTCTTTCATCAGTAAACGTGTAAACATTAGCAGGCGATTGAAAATTTATTATCTATCAAGTATCTACAAAACAGAACATTACGAAACCGATACAATCATTGTGCCAGTAAATCTGTTATGGAACTATATTGCATGATATGATAGTACCTTGAGTAATACAAAATCCGGGAGAGTGAGTATGTTGTCAAACCACACGATAGGCTATCGGTATGCCAGTTTAACTCAAGATCTTTAGCCTTGGTCTGTAACCACCTATACCATATAACACACAACATCGTAAGATTTTAATTATTGACCAATTTGAAACCAAAGTAAATATGCAATAGGAACACGTATATAATATAGTCAGGTACTTAAAAGGTAAAATAATAAGCTTAAAACATTCAACATTCAATGAATTTACTTGCCATCAGCCATAGAAGATCTTCAACTGCCGCTAGCCCATAAATTGTGAAAATCATTTTTTGCTCTTTGATGATAATTGACTGCAATAACATAAGGTTGCCGACAGTTAGTACAACTCAAGTGATTGTCCGTGTATTTTGTCAATAAAACTGTTTCGAAATGCTAATATCCATAATTCTTAAATGTACACATTTGCCCACATTGTGTAGGCCACCCATGCTTCTGAAAGAAGGACACGCTGGTGTGGTTGTTCCCTCAGCCGTGCTGACAGCGAATGAATTCTGGTCTTGTTGCTTTATGTTCAGGATAAGAAGAGATGCAGCTAAACAATATATCCTCATAGACATTATATACAAAAATAAGTTCAGAAGTCGTAGCGTGCAAACTTTTATCCAAGTGGCGTAACAACCCATACTTCGTCTATAATATATTCGTCAACGGCTCTAAACCTACACAAACAAACCAAATTAATAAACTTTATTAATTGTCCATATAAAAAGTAGAATTTTACACAGAAGTGTAGGGGCATTTTTTGGTATATTTTTGTTTATCAGCTATTTTTTTCAGGTTAAGCAGAAAAGCTAATCTACTTTTTAATAGTCTCGTAACGCAATAAGCCGAAACATTATGAAACTGAAACTCATAAAAATGAAAACTTTACCTGTATTTAGTTTCTTTAGGCAAGCCTTCAATGAATATTTTCCTGCAATTTTACAGAAACAAAAACAAAAAATACATCATAACCGAATTAAAATTTTGGTGAAGATTGCAAATAAAAAATAAGCTTTAAAACTTCCTAAGGTGTCACCAATTAAATATTACAATTTTCGTTATCCAATAATCAAATTAACTACACAAAGGTTTCATTTTTTTTCCACAATTCATCAAAAATACACAAATCATATCAATAATCAACACAAATTAGGGTTTTGTAACCTCTGCAGAAATTCCTCCGATTGTGGATTTGTGGTGAGTTTCGGGAAGTATAAGATTGTCAACTCCCCTTGGTTGAGTAACTGGCGTGACCTAGAAGACATATAGAGAAGATGAATGAAGATGACTGTCGATGTTTCTAGAATTTCTGCTATCGTACGTATATTAGGTGTAATCACCAGTAATTATCATTTACCATTGGGCCTACTAACGTATAAGTATCATGGACTGGGCCGTCTAGCAGGCTGAAAAAAAAGCAAAGAAACCCGTTTTATTAGGCGACGTCGTATTAAACGGGAAATAATATATATAGTAATGTGATTTTTATAAACCTTTAAAAAGTTATTTATAATAGTGAATAGTCTATAACATAAAATGTTAATCTAAGATCATTTGGATACCAAACTTTATTAATATATCAATGCATTAATCATCATCTTCTATCTCCATTATATATATATATATATATATATATACTAAAAGGTAAGAGGTACTGTAGCAAGCACTGTGCTTGCTACAATAATTTTTTTTTTTTTTTTTTTTTTTTTTTTTTTTTTAATATTAACGGTCGTTAGTTATTTAACGTCTGTTAATTAACAACCGTTATCTTTAACATTTAAAAAAAACTTGTACGCAATTTGTCCTTCATCTCAGTGGTTCATTGCAAATTTAGTCCTCAAATAATTTACATAAATGGTCATTCATGTTATACATCAATTGCAAAATCAGTCCTAGGTAACTAACTTCACGTTAAGTAGCTAACAGCAACAAAAGAATTCCGCAGCAACGCGCGGGTACCAAACTCGTTTGATCTAAAGAATGAGACTAAACCCAACGTTTTAACAAACCAAATTTCATTTTTTTTCAAATATTAATATTTCTCAACCCATTAATCATTAAGTCAAAAAATATATATCATCACGATGAGAAATTAGTTATCTTTTTATAGATAGGCACTTTCATATACTTTCGATTTTTTTTTCATCTTTGTTTTTCTTTTTTCCTCATTGCTGAAACTTGAATGAGAAAATCAAATGTAATTAAACACCAATTTGAATATTATAATAAAATAACATGTGATTTTTTCAACATGTAATCTCAATCACAAGTGATTTTTCCCACAGGTGATCTCAATCACATTTAGAAAAATCACATGTGATTTTATTATAATATTCAAATTAGTGTTTAATCACATGTGATTTCTCATACAAGTTTAAACAATGAAGAAAAAAGTAAAATAAAAAAAGTTGAAAAAACATTAAACGAAAAGAAAAAAGGAAAAAAAAAATTGTAAAAAGTAAATCGAAATTCCCGTTTATAAAAAAATAATTTAATGATGGTCATGACCGTATAATTTATTTTGTGTAATGATTAACAGTTAATGAGATATTTAAATTATAAAAAATATGTAAAATATTAAAATGCTTTTAATCTCTGGCATTTATTTATTTTTAAATGAATGGTGGTAATGAGTCTATTTGTATGAAAGAAATTTTTTATATCCAAAATAAGTCTCCTCTAAAAAGTAAATTTATAATGTAGATTAATTTGACATTATTATAAATATTTTTCATAGTATATATCCTTATAAAAAGACGCCCTAATAAAAGTATGACAAAAGTTTAATATACAACTCATATTTGTTATAAAATCAATGAAACAATCCTAGCTATTCAATTTTTTTTATCAAAATAATAAAAAAAAAATCTTTCACTTTTTAAAAAAAAATTAAATATATCGCAAACTATTACTCGTTACACGAAAAAAAATCATATCATCGCGACGAGAATTAAATTATCTTTCTATAGATATGCAATTATATATACTATTGCCGAATTTTTTTTCTTTTCAAAATTTCCGCCCAGAAAAATCACATAAATCACATGTGATTCAAAAAAATCAAATCATATGTGATTTTTACGAATCACATGTGATTTGTAAACACCAATGTAATTCGTAAAAATCATATGTGATTTATAAAAATAAAATCATATGTAATTTTTAAGAGTCACATGTGATCTTTATGGGCGGAAATTAAAAAAAATGTCGAAAGTATATAAAATTACATATCTATAAAAAGATAATTTAATTCTTGTCGCGATTGTGTATTTTTTTTAACTTGAAGATTTACCGTTTGCAAGATATATTGTTTTAAAGAAAAAGTGAAAAAATGGTTTCTTACTAATTTAGATAAAAAAAAAAAAAAAAAATAGATGGGTATAATTGGTTCATTGCTTCTATGAGTTCTATATTAATCTCACATCATAAAAGTATTACATAACTACTTGATTATTGGATTTGGGAAGGCATGAAACTTGGCTTCTAAGTTGGCATTCACTAACAAATTGATATTAATAATTTGACATTATTATAAATAGTTTTCGTAGTAGATATCCTTATAAAAAGACGCCCTAATAAAAGTATTACATAACTGCTTGATTATTGGCTTAATTAATTGGATTTGGGAAGGCATGAAACTTGGCTTCTAAGTTGACATTCACTAACAGATTGATATTCAATATAAAATTTCACTGAAAGGACATTTGATATAAAAATTCAATAATCACATAAGATAAGAGCCAAAGATGCCATGGCTAGGCAAACCTCATTTATAATTAGTTTGATATTTAAACGAATCTCATTTGACATAAAGCCATTTGTAATTATAATATCAAATAAAAAAATTTGAGTTTTAGACATAAGCAAAAGTTCAAACTTTTATCAAAAACAAAACTGTTACATCGCACAGGTCAGAATGCCTCATGAATGACAACTATGTATTTAATGTAGTTTCTCATTAAAAATGGAGACTTTGTTTTATTTAATTCTAACATTAATAGTTTTCAAAAACTCATTTATGTCTCAACTATATAACACAACATAATTAAAAGTGGAGACGGGAAATTTGCCATGTTTTGGGATGAGTCTTAGTGTGGGGACCAGCCTCTAAAAGAATTTTTCCCTCGTGTGTATGCTTTGGATAGAGATAAACAGTGCACGGTAGCACAACAAGTCAATATCATCGACTGGAATAATGTTCTCAGGAGGAATCCAAGAGGTGGCGTGGAATCTAGCCAATTTGATGATATGAAGGTGTTGATAAGTAATGTTGAGCTCTCGAATAATAAGGATGTTTGGAAATGGGCCCTCAATTCTACAGGTTTCTCTGTTGCTTCTGCCCGAAAGTATGTTGATGGGCATAATTTATAAGGTGACTTGTCATCTGCTAGATGGAATAAAAGTGTTCCAATAAAAGTTAACGTCTTTCGGTGGAGATTGTCTCTGAATAAACTTCCAACCATAGTGAATTTCGATCGCAAAGGAATTGATGTAGGCTTTCTTTTATGTCTCGTATGTAGCGAGTAAGTTGAGAATGTTGATCATCTCTTTTTCTCGTGCGGAATGGCCTATGATCTTTGGGATTTATTGGTGAGATGGTGTGATTTGGATATTTCAGGTGTGTCTAATTTTGTCGAATGGCTTTTGTTAATACAAATATCGCCTAAAAACGTTATTCATATTTTACGATCTTTGCTAAGTTTTGTTAACGACAAAGTGTAAACTTTAGTTTTTAGTAAAACATAATTTTAGTTTAAAGACTTGCATAATTAGACATTTGCTACATTTACATTTCATATAAAACACAACACTTTTTATATTTCTCAAAATAGAAAAACATTACATTTACATATTGCTTAATATAGTAAATGTTAACATCACATCATGCATTTATGGTAAGTTTGTGTGTTTGACTTCCCATAAGCTCTTACACATTTTTGGAAGCATTCTACTTTGATTCAATGTGTGTTTGACTAACTTGATGTGACCTTGGTTGGTTTGAATACTTTATTGCAAGACTCTTCTGTCAGTCCTGGCGGAACCCTGGAGGTACACGGGCGGAACCCATCTGAGGGTTCCGCCGTATCCGCCAGAGCTGCTGAGAGTCTTGCTATAAATACCAAGCCACTTCTTAGATTTTTCCTTTATCACTTCTCATTAGATTTACACATACACATTCATATATCATTCATCTAACCCTTTAACATTTCATTTGGTGTGAAGTTTCTTTTGTAGCAAAGAAGTTCACAAGTTCATATAAAGTTACAAGTATTCAACACAACGTTGCAAGACTTGTTAGCTTAACATCGTGTAGACTTTGTGTAGTTTACACTTCATTTGATTGTGTGTTTTCAGTTGTGATCAGGTAGTATTTTAGGCCTTAAAATACATAGTGTGACGGGAGTTGTTGTACCCTTGTAAGAGAACTAACGGGAGTGGTTGTACCCTTGTAAAAGAACTCGACATCTAGCTTAGTGTCGGTAACCGTGTAAGCGACGTGTAAGGTTTTCTCCGCCGGTGAAAGGAGCTTGTTGACTAGTGAAAGAAACTCTCGAGTTGGATACTCGGGGCGTGGACGTAGGGCAAGGAAAAAGAGTCCTTGTAGCCGAACCACGATAAATACTCGTGTTGTGGTTTGATCGTTTCTTTCTTTATACTTGCATGTTATATATTGTCTTTGTGTTTATATCTTTGATTAAACGGAAAGTTTCAAAAGATAATTAAACGAAAAACCGGTAAAACTATTCAACCCCCCTTCTAGTTTTCCACAATTGGCATCAAGAGCTGCGTTACTCAAGCTTTTAAAATATATTGTATTTTAAAACTTGAAACGATCCATGGATTTTGAAAATTACAAAGAAGGGCAATCTATGCAAAGACCACCACTTTTTGAAGCAAATGGTTTTATATATTGGAAAAACCGATTTGAAACTTACGTGAAATCTAAAGATATAGATTTATGGTATATAATCATTGATGGTGATAATATAGTTACGAATAGTAAAGATGAAGATCAAAAGAAATTAATTGCTAAAAATAATGAAGCTAAAATGATGCTTTACAATGCTTTGCCTAAGAAAGAATATGAAAGAGTCTTTGTGTGTAAAACCGCCAAAGAAATTTGGCAATCTTTAATAGTCACTCATCAAGGAAACTCACAAGTTAAGGATAACAAAATTGATCTTCTTGTTCAACAATATGAACAATTTGTTATTCCCAAAGATGAGATTATTGATAGTGCATTTGATAGGTTTAACACTATTATTACTTCACTTAAAGCACTTGATGAATCTTTTTGTAGCAAGAATTTTGTCAGGAAATTCCTTAGAGCACTCCATCCGAACTTGAGAGCAAAAGTGATGGCAATTGAAGAATCCAAGGATCTTTCAAGCATGTCACTTGACGAGCTAATTGGAAACCTCAAAGTTCATGAAATGGTAATGGAAAAAGATTCGGAAATAGTTAAAGGAAAGAAAGAAAAGATTAAGTCCATTGCCTTGAAAGCTAGAGTCCAATCAAGTGATGATGAAGAATCTAGTTCGGATAGTGATGATGAAGAATATGCCATGGCCGTTAGAGACTTCAAGAAGTTCTTTCGTAGAAGAGGGAAGTTTGTAAGACAGCCTAAAGATGACAAGAAAACCTTCCGAAAAGATCGTGATGATAAGAAAGGAAAGGTTGAAAGGAAATGTTTTAGGTGTGGAGACACAAGTCATCTCATAGGAGAATGTCCAAAACCACCCAAAAGCAAGTCTCAACAAGCTTTTGTTTGTGGTGCTTGGAGTGACTATGAAGAAGATGACGATGAGCCAAAGAATGATGAAATTGTTCTCATAGCTCACGACTCAAATGAGGTACCCTCCGACTCATCTTATTCTTCTATCGATGATGACACCTTACAAAAAGAATATAACAAACTTTGTGAATTAAGCTTAAAAATCATAAACAAAAATAATTTTTTGAAAACTAAAAAGGAGTTTTTAGAAAATGAAGTTTATGAGTTTAAAGAAAAAGCTAAGAGATTAGAAAAGAGTAAATGTATTGACACATCGTGCAAATCTTGTGAAACTTAGAATTACTCAAGATGATCTAATAAAACAAACCACAAAGTTTAAGAAGTTCGATAAAAGTATTTCTTGTGCGGATGAAATTATGAAACTTCAAAAGTCGCCATTTGATAAAACAGGACTAGGTTTCATGAAACTAGAAACTTCAAAGAGTCAAACGAAACAAGAAAAGAAAGCACAAGAAACTAACAAAACTACTACAGCAGCCCGCGGAACAGACGAAACCCAAAATAGGGTTCCGCCTGTTGAACCCAAAAGTTCCGCCGGGTCTGCAGCAGCAGTGACATCCTCCGCGTCGGATCGTTCAAAATTTGTTAAAGTCACATATAAAAATGAAACAAAACCTGCTATTAAAACTGGAGTAGGACTTAGTAAAAACGAATTTAGAACTAGAACTACTCAACAGAGACCTAAGACTCCTATTCCCAAACGCCCCTTTCCAAAGAGTAACTACAACACACGACCAAACTACCAACATGTTTGGAACCAAAACACTCCAGGACATTATCAAACTCCAAATTACATGTCATGGAACCCTTATGTTCTATTTTCATACTTGGACCAAGTTAATGGTATGCTTAACCAAAATGGACCCATGAGAAATTGGGGACCAAATGTTTGAGTGTTTTTCGTAAAATAGGTGTGCCTCAAAGTATGTTTGGAACCGGATGAATGGATTAAAGATAGCGGTTGTTCAAGGCACATGACGGGTAACAAAAGCCTCTTCTCAACTTATCACAAATGTGATGGAGGTAACGTTACGTTTGGTAGTAAAGCTAAGAGCAAAATCATCGGAAAAGGTACAATCTTTCATGACTCTCTTTTTATAGATGATATAGCTCATGTTGATAACTTAGGTTTTAATCTCCTTAGTATTAGTCAACTTTGCCGTAATAAGTATAACGTCCTTTTTAGTGAAAATGGAAGTAAAATACTTAAAGATGGCATAACCATAGCCAAAGGTGTTCTTAAGAACAACGTGTATGTCATGAAGATGGATCAAATATCTAGAGACAAACTTTGTCTTACTTCATTAGATGAATCTTCAACTTTATGGCATAGACGTTTAGGACACGCTAACATGAGACTTATACAAAACCTCTCCTCCAAAGACCTAGTTCGAAACCTACCCAAGTTGAAATATGACCAACACTTTTGTGACACTTGCAAAGTCGGTAAACAAGTCCATAGTAGCCATAAGGCTAAAAACTTGGTTTCTACATCTAGGTGTCTAGAACTTTTGCATATGGATTTGTTCGGTCCATCCTCTATACAAAGTTATGGAGGTAACTTCTATACTTTGGTCATAGTAGATGATTACTCAAGATATACTTGGACAAAAATTTTAAAAAGTAAAAATGAAGCTTTTGATAAATTTGAGATTCTAAGTAAGAAAATTCAAAATCAAGTAGGGTCTAGTATTATGTCTATTAGAACGGATCACGGTCGTGAATTTGATACTGAATTTCAATTTGGAAAGTTTTGTGATAAAAATGGTATTACTCATAACTTTTCGGCTCCACGCACTCCTTAATCTAATGGTGTAGTAGAACGTAAAAACCGGACTTTGAAAGAGATGAGTAGAACAATGCTTAATGAACAAAACATTCCACAAAAGTTTTGGTGTAACGCCGTTGACACATCAACGTACATTTTAAATCGAGTCTTAATTTGACCATTTTTGAATAAAACTCCTTATGAATTATATAAAGGTAAAAAGCCCACATTAGGATATTATAGAGTGTTTGGGAGTAAATGCTTTATTCTTAACACCAAGGACTATCTCACCAAATTTGACCCAAAGTCTTATGAAGGTGTATTTCTTGGATATTCACAAAATAGTAAAGCTTACATTGTTTTAAACAAAGAAACCTTAAGAGTCGAGGAATCGTTGAACGTAACATTCGACGAGAGTCCACCTCCCTCTAAGACATCATCTTTGGTAGATGATGACTTAGTTGAAAGTCAAGCTATTGAAAATCAAGTGATCTTAGAAAATGACAAGGAAGATGAACCATTAAGCAAAGAAATTGTTAATGTTAAACAATCCAAAAGTCATCCATTAGATAATGTCATAGGAAAAATAAATGAGAGAACACTAAGATCTAAAGCCCAAAATGAAAGTAACGACTTTTGTTTCGTGTCAACCATTGAACCGAAAAACATTAAAGAAGCCATAAATGATGAGTCTTGGGTAATAGCCATGCAAGAAGAGTTAAACCAATTTGTTAGGAATGATGTATGGGCATTAGTTCCTCAACCAAGGAGTCAAACAATAATTGGAACAAAATGGGTCTTTCGTAATAAAATGGATGAAAATGGAATTGTGTCTAGAAACAAAGCTAGGCTAGTAGCACAAGGATATAATCAACAAGAAGGCATTGACTATGATGAAACTTTTGCTCCGGTTGCTAGGCTCGAGTCAATTAGAATCTTACTTGCATATGCATGTGCACACAATTTTAAACTCTTTCAAATGGACGTCAAAAGTGCATTCTTAAACGGGGTTGTAAATGAAGAAATGTATGTTGCTCAACCACCGGGCTTCATCGATTTTGAAAAACTTAATCATGTTTACAAACTTAAAAAGGCTCTTTACGGACTTAAGAAAGCTCCAAAAGCATGGTATGATCGACTTAAAACCTTGCTAGTTGACCATAGGTATTCCATGGGCTTAGTCGATAATACTCTCTTCACTAAGAAGAAAGGTTCACATATTATCATAGTCCAAATCTATGTTGATGACATTATATTCGGATCAACTTGTCAAGAATTATGCGAAGATTTCTCAAAAATCATGCATGACTAGTTTGAAATGAGTATGATGGGAGAAATCAACTTTTTCTTAGGACTCCAAATTAAACAACTAGAAGATGGTATCTTCTTTAACCAATCCAAATAAATTAAGGACATGCTTAAGAAATTTGGTCTAGAAGATTCGAAACCAATCAAAACGCCCATGTCCACGGAAACAAAACTCACCAAGGATAAGGAAAGTGAATCCGTAGATAGCACTAAATATAGAGGTATCATTGGAAGTCTACTTTACCTAACGGCTAGTAGACCCGACATTATGTTTAGTATTTGTCTATGTGCTCATTTTCAAGAAGATCCTAAGACAACTCATCTTGAAGTCGTTAAAAGGATTTTTAGATATATTAAGGGCACTACACATTTAGGTTTATGGTATCCCAAAGGAACGGGAATAGACACCATAGTGTATGCCGACTCGGATCATGCTGGTGACTATGTTGATAGAAAAAGCACGAGTGGTACTTGTACTTTTGTTGGACATTGTCTCACCTCATGGTTCTCTAAGAAGCAAATGGCTCTCGCTATCTCAAAAACGGAAGCCGAATACGTTTCGGCCAGAAAGGCATGTCAACAAGCTCTTTGGATGAAGCAAGCTCTTGTCGACTATGGAATTCTGCTTAACGACATCACCATTCTTTGTGACTACAAAGGAGCCATTGATCTTAGCAAAAATCCAGTTCAACATGCTCGTACCAAACATATTGAAATCCGTCATCATTTCCTTCGTGATAACGTTCAAAAAGGAAACATCTCAATTGAGAAAGTTTCTTCCAAAGACAACATAGCCGACATCCTCACAAAACCTCTTAAACGAGAACCATTTAACCTCCTTACGCTAGGGTTAGGACATATGGAACTTATCTTGTAGTTCTAGACATTAGACAAAAATCACAAAAACCAAAACAAATCAATAAGACTTTTTCTCAGCAGAGTCGGCGGAACCCTCTTTTTCGTTCCGCCGACCTGCAGAACTTTTTCTTAGTTTATATTAAACCAAACACCAATTATCTCATACCACCACTTCTAAACTCCTACTATTCACTTCACCAGTCATCCACACCTACGAATTTTTGGTCCTTCCTTCATTCACATTACTCATCAATCATCATTGTAAGTATTCTAAAGATGATTACACTCCTGATCTGAGTCTAGGAATTCTATTTTTGCACAAAAACAAAAATTGGAGTTATGCATTAACTTAAGAAACTCATGCATAAAATTAGGTGCTTAACAAAACTAATCATGTTTCCCATAGTTAGGAATTGCATTATTATAAGTTATTAACATGTTTACTAAAACACCCCATGTCAAATTCTTGCAAAAATTTCTCACAAATAGGAAAAATATTTTTTCGTCTCACATTGTGAATACAAAATCAAAACGTTATGTTCAAAAACATCACTTGCATAATGTCTCTTGAATGCTAAAGGGAATACATAACCAATATGTATTTTCGGGTACATTCAAACGAATCTACATTGAACTAGGAGCGCTTGGGTTATCTTTTGTTGTATAACAAAACTTGCATTCTAAAACATTTTTGAGCATCAAAATGAGTCAAGATAACCGCACCTCCACATTGTTTTCATATAGGCACACACTAGAACATCCACATTACAATAGTCGTTTACTTAGACTAAAATGTGAATTTAATATATTATACACGTAACAAACCTAAAATATTCAATAAACCTAAACTAATACTTAATATAATGAAACATAAAACTAATAAATATTGTAACTACAAAAAGCGAGTTTTATTTAAAGTCACGATGACTTGGGAACGTTTTATAAACTGACGCGTCATGCCGAAATTTATAAAACCTTCCAAGCTTATATATATTTTTTTATTTTATTTTATTTATTTAAAAACTACCTTAGTTTATAAAACCCGACAAGGAACAAAACTTATAGATTTATAAACTTGTAAACGTTATTATGTTATCTTATAAAACCTATTTAGTTTTTCTAAAACTATTAACTTCATTTCCAAACCAAAATGACTTTTTCCAACTATTTGGGATTACTGGATAAACACCGAAACTGATCATTGACCATTTCTTTTCTTATTCCTAACTTGTATTTTGACTAGAATAAAAGCGCATTTGCTAGAGGACAAGCAAATCTCAAGTGTAAGGGTATATGATGAGGCGAAAAATGACCACTTTTAGGGGGTCATTTAAGCCCGGAATTGAATTTATTTGATCAAATATTACCCTAAATCGTTCCTTTTGTGATTTTAAGTACTTTGGGAGTGAATTCTGGAAAAGGAAGCAATTCGGACGTTTTTGGAGCATAAAAGTGAAGAAAACGACAAAGACTTAATTTTCCATGCTGAAAATAGTACCTGACGGCGTCAAGAGGAAGATCCTGACGGTGTCAAGAGTAAATTCCATGACGACCCAGTGCAATCCTGACGGCGTCACAACAAGGGCGTCAAGACTTAAATTGGTGACGGCCTGCATAAGGTGAATACATGACGGCGTCAGACCCAGATCTAGGCAGTCCGAGGAACTATTTGGCGGCGAGATGACGGCGTCAGACATTTGTTCTTGACGCCGTCACCTATCAAACTCTATATATAGTTTTCTATTTTTCATTCATTAAAAGAGGAACTTGTGTGGAGAAAACTAGGGCCGAACTTTGTAAACCCTAGGTCATATTTTACAGTGTTTTCTAGGGTTTTCATCCCTTGAATCCTTTCATGTTCTATTGAGATAAGTCTTCTCTTAATTCAATCAATATGTCTATGTGTTGGTTGATTATATCTTGTGCTTGTCTTGATTTTAACATGCTAGGCTAGATCCATCTTGTGTTTGCTTAGATCTAATGAAACCTAGATGTTAATTATGTGTTGATTACTTGTTTATGGTTGTAATGGATGAATGATTTCAATGTTTGGCTTAAGAAAACTGGCAGATCTCCATTGTGTAACATGCTTGAATGTCTTAGGAAACATGAACCGATGTGTACTAGGTTTTATTGGTTGTATTTAATGCATGAGCAAATTCTAGTGATCCCATGTTAGGAGCTTCTTAGCCGGCTCGACATAGGAGTGAAGTAGGCGCTCATAGGATTGGGGAAGTAAGTACGCCACCCCATGAATGGTATTAAGGAATACAATCCGTCATCCACGCAACTATAACAAGTAATTAATGTGTAAAAGATATCTAGGGAGTAGTGAAATCTAAGTAAACACAATTCTCCCACATATTGCTCACAACTCTAGTTAATTTATTTTAATTTTCATTTTTAGTATTTTATTTTGATTGCATCTTTAGTATTGGGTTAGTTGACTAGCAACTAATTCCGCCCAACTCCTTCAAACCCGAGATTTTTACTTGCTTTCAAAAAAATATAAAAATACAAAAAAGAATCATCCCTCATCTCTAGACCTAGTCTTTAGGTTTTCTAATCCTAGCGACACAATTCCTAGCTGAACGATCAATCCCCCGGTACTTGTCACTATACTATACTACATCGATTAGGTACACTGCCTGGTGGGGGTTGTAAGCTTCTCGAGATCCCTCGAGAGGTAAAGCCTGGTGCAATCCCTACGCATCAAGTTTTTGGCGCCGCAGCCCGGGGAATAGTTATTGTCTAGGTTAGAATCTCTTTTTATTAGGTTTACTTGCTAGATTCCTTTCTAGTAAGACTTTATTTTTATTTCTAGATTCTCTTTAGTCTATCTTATTTCTTTGTTTCCTTTGTTCGTAAACTATCTCGATGGATAACAATAACATTGATCGTTTGATTCCTGTTATTCGTGTTTTTCGTCATAGGATTTTCCAAATGCCCGCCCCAATCCCTTTAGTGGAAAATGAGAACCCACCTAACCTATCGCCTAACCACCACTTTGACAATAATTCTGAAATGGAGGAGTCTGACCACGATGATGACCATAGGGCTAGTCCTTTTTACTATTCAGACTCCGATGAGGATTTAGGCGATGGTGATGTGATTAGTGAGGATAGGATGGAAGATGAAGCGAACCCTCTTAGGCATGTCGACCCTAGAACGAGGATTGATAGTGATAGTTCATTCAACATGCAATTTCCTTGTAAGATCGGATTTAGGAGCTTTAACGCCTACCTTAACTCATCTCTCCCAATGAACATAATCTCGCGTAATGAATATAATAAAATCATGGTAGATGAGTTAGAATACAAAGGAGATAATATTATTGCTAGGGAAATATCATTGCATGTGTTTGTAGGAAGCTTTGCTTATCTTGTTGAGTTCATGGTTATGGAGAATCTAGGAGAATTTATTGACAGTAAGTTGACCCAAGTTGTGTTTGGAAGACCTTTCAAAAGGTTGACCAACCTTGATGAAAAACTTATGGAAGGGTTAATTACATTCTCAGATGGGGATGAAGATTTTGTCTACCAAATGCCCCGTGCACACCCTAGGTTCAAGGATTTTTCCATGGAGAAGTGTAGTAGGTATCCGCCCATAGAAATGCTAAGTGAGAATGATAAGAGAAAAGGGCTTTAATATACTCATGAAAAAAATAAAAGGTACTCTCGCGGATGTTTAGAGTTAGGTGATGATTATAAGAAAGATGAGGCGACTATTAGATGGCTCACGCTTGGTTATGTGAGCATAAGCGACACACGGTAACCTATGACCTTGAGTCTAGCTACAAGACTCGTAAATAAAGAAAAACACTTCTTGGGAGGCAACCCATGATTGTGTGTGATTTTTATTTTGTTTGTTTGTTATTTGCTTCCGTATGCATGCTTTATTTTTATTGTTGGTAGATCATGTTTCAAAACTAAAATAGTGAAAATACTTTACTTTGTTGTTTGGCCTAGTCTTAACTTCATCCAAAGGTATTTTTGCAAAAGATAAGTGTAAGGGGAAACCCCAAATATGTTTTTAAGAAACAAAACCGATCATGATTCTCCACAATATTAAGTGAACATGTATATTCGTATTTGTTAGAGTCAAATGCTTGTATCGAGTCATAATGATGTTTTGTAGGATTTTCCAGGAAGTAGGACCAAGTTTTTCCAGAAATTTTCCGGAAACTTAACATAAGAATTTCTGCAGGTCACTTCTGACGGCGTCACGAGTTTACTCTTGACTGCGTCACGTGTAAAATTCTGAAAATTTTACCAGTTTTGTTTTTCTAACGGAGTCTTAAAGTTTTTGTTGAAGTATCAGTTTTATATTCTCCAGGAAATCTGCAAACATCATTCCACAAGCATTATATCTTATTTTGTTTTCTAGGATTTATTAGCATATGTAGATTGCCGCCGATTTTATGCGAGGTTGCCTTGTCTGTTTTTTCAGGATTAACAGGTTATGTATGACAAGAAGATGATTTATTTTTCTGGAAGGGAAGCTTTGATTGTTCATTTTCTTGGAGGAAGATCTAACCTGACCACCTTATTATCCATACCGAGCGAATCAAGGGAGTATTTGATTTCATTCGTTTTACTTATTTCACTTTTACATTCTTTACTTGAACATTGGGACAATGTTCATCCTAAGTGTAAGGGGAGGGTAAAATGATGATACCTTACAGATACACTTTCGCTTGAGTTTGTTTGTTTGATAGTAGATGTGTAATAAAACTATGAGAAATACTTGTTAGTGCAATTTTAGCGCCAAATTTAACAATTTTTACAACATTTAGGAGTGAAACTTTAGCCATAGCAAACATCTCATGGATAGGAGATTGTATGACTAGCACAAAACCGTATCATTCAGAAAAATTTTCCACCCAAATATGTGAGGTTCGCCTTTAGATTTGATAGGAAAAGCATTTACTATTAGTGCTTATGAGTGCACCGGTAGCATTTAGATTCTAGAACTTGCGTTAGTGATGCATCCCGAGACCGCTAGTGAGACTACATTCGTGTAGTAGGATTAACTACATGATAAGAGGCATTAAGATCACCCTTGTGTTAAACCCGTATCATAATTACTTGACTATTTATGTCATATTACTTGGCTAGTTAAGTCAATTAATTTTTCTCACACTTTTAGCGTTGTACTCATTTTTAGTACACGAAACCCCTAGTACACCCCTCCGAGCCTATCTTTTCGTTTCTAACTTTAAGCATCTTACTTAAAGGAAGAATTTGTTACACCCCACTTAAATGTACACCCAAATCGCCTTAGCCTTCCGTGTATGCACCCATTTTTAGTGCATTATTGTTATTTGTTTAAACCCTAAGTTAATTATCTAATTGATTACATGGTTGCTAAGTCGAGTCATATCCTTGTACATATTGTTTTGGGACGATTGGGACTCATGGGTAAAGTACTTATTTTATGGAGTAATGGGGAAGAACATCATATATTACCCCCGTATGTGCGTTAATCTTAAAAGTACTCCAAGTGTTTTGATTTTCTTAATTTGAGTAATTAGATTAGTTATTTGTAAAGTATGTAAAAATTCAAGTGTAAGGGGAATGTTCATTCCCTATGATGTATTATTTTGGATGGTAGGGTAAGAGTGTATATATATATATATATATATATATATATATATATATATATATATATATATATATATATATATATATACGGACTACCATCCCTTTTCATTTTATGTTTGTTTTATGTTTTTGTTATTTTTCATTTATTAGCTTAAGTCGAGTCTAGTCTTGGCTTAGCAACGCCATATTGTACATGTAATTAACCAAGATTGTTAACTCGCCACCAGTAAAGACTGCCTATATCCAACAAAACCGTGTATTCCATATCCCTACACCTAACGTTACAACCCTTTAAAAGACCTCTTTGATAGTTTATACTAGGTGCTTACGCCATGTGGTGGAGGTTTGATCCTTTCCCAAGCCTATGGTAATCTCTTTTGCTATGACAGGTAGTGAGAGATGTTTTCCATTTCCATATTGTGATATATACTTTATTGCAACAGAGAGATGTGAGTATCTAAACACTATTTGTGAGATGCTAGTGTATGACCTCCGTGCTTGTCTTTGGTCTTTAGTGGAACGATTATTTGTTGTAATTACTTTTATATTAGTGTTAAATGACCCCTAACTTGTATTTTGACTAGAATAAAAGCGCATTCGCTTGAGGACAAGCAAATCTCAAGTGTAAGGGTATATGATGAGGCGAAAAATGAACCACTTTTAGGGGGTCATTTAAGCCCGGAATTGAATTTATTTGATCAAATATTACCCTAAATCGTTCCTTTTGTGATTTTAGGTACTTTGGGAGTGAATTTTGGAAAAGGAAGCAATTCGGACGTTTTTGGAGCATAAAAGTGAAGAAAACGACAAAGACTTAATTTTCCATGCTGAGAACAGTACCTGACGGCGTCAAGAGTAAATTCCATGACGACCCAGTGCAATCCTGACGGCGTCACAAGAAGGGCGTCAAGACTTAAATTGGTGACGGCCTGCATAAGGTGAATACATGACGGCGTCAGACCCAGATCTAGGCAGTTCGAGGAACTTTTTGGCGGCGAGATGACGGCATCAGACATTCGTTCTTGACGCCGCCACCTATCAAACTCTATATATAGTTTTCTATTTTTCATTCATTAAAAGAGGAACTTGTGCGGAGAAAACTAGGGCCGAACTTTGTAAACCCTAGGTCATATTTTACAGTGTTTTCTAGGGTTTTCATCCCTTGAATCCTTTCACGTTCTATTGAGATAAGTCTTCTCTTAATTCAATCAATATGTCTATGTGTTGGTTGATTATATCTTGTGCTTGTACTTCTTAATTCAATCAATATGTCTATGTGTTGGTTGATTATATCTTGTGCTTGTCTTGATTTTAACATGCTAGGCTAGATCTATCTTGTGTTTGCTTAGATCTAATGAAACCTAGATGTTAATTATGTGTTGATTACTTGTTTATGGTTGTAATGGATGAATGATTTCAATGTTAGGCTTAAGAAAACTGGCAGATCTCCATTGTGTAACGTGCTTGAATATCTTAGGAAACATGAACCGATGTGTACTAAGTTTTATTGGTTTTATTTAATGCATGGGCAAATTCTAGTGATCCCATGTTAGGAGCTTCTTAGCCGGCTCGACATAGGAGTGAAGTAGGCGCTCATAGGATTGGGGAAGTAAGTACGCCACCCTATGAATGGTATTAAGGAATACAATCCGTCATCCACGCAACTATAACAAGTAATTAACGTGTAAGAGATATCTAGGGAGTAGTGAAATCTAAGTAAACACAATTCTCCTAACATATTGCTCACAATTCTAGTTAATTTAGTTTTATTTTCATTTTTAGTATTTTATTTTGATTGCATCTTTAGTATTGGGTTAGTTGACTAGCAACTAATTCCGCCCAACTCCTTCAAACCCGAGATTTTTACTTGCTTTCAAAAAAATATAAAAATACAAAAAATAATCATCCCTCATCTCTAGACCTAGTCTTTAGGTTTTCTAATCCTAGCGACACTATTCCTAGCTGAACGATCATTCCCCCGGTACTTGTCACTTTACTATACTACATTGATCAGGTACACTGCTTGGTGGGGGTTGTAAGCTTATCGAGATCCCTCGAGAGGTAAAGCCTGGTGCAATCCCTACGCATCAAGTATACGATTTCAGACTACCACACGAGACGTTGATACTAAGCTACTAAACCTTTTGCGTGATTTATATTAATTTTTTTTACAAACAATGACAAGTGTATTCCACGA
The DNA here is from genome assembly GCA_030686995.1 of Artemisia argyi. Lineage (NCBI taxonomy): Eukaryota > Viridiplantae > Streptophyta > Magnoliopsida > Asterales > Asteraceae > Artemisia > Artemisia argyi. The sequence continues at coordinate 98,519 of JARVZY010012386.1, read as the reverse complement.
AAACTAAAACACTTTATCTTTGAAAACACGTTTACTTTGCAAAACATAATCTGAGATAACTATATACATATTAGGTTGTGCCGATCTCCTACCGTTGTGCCTGTATTCTTGATACTACTGTGTTTTACTACTTGATACCAGTTGTGGTATTTTGTGTTGCTGCATACTCAGGTAAGTTCTCGTAGCCCCACTTTTTAACATGTTTTACCTTGGGGTGGAAATGGTACTCAATGCTTTACAAATGTTTTTATGCTGTGAACTACTGTTTTACATGATTTTGGACATATATGTGTGATGATGTGATTATATGTTGTCACATGTTTGTTTTGTGAGTACATGACTATGCTACTGTTAACTCTCTGCGGAGAGCCTACAAGTTGAAAGGTTTAGTTGAAACAACTATTAACTCTCTTTGAGAGCCCACATGTTGATAGATCTATCGGGGTAGCTCCCCACGTGATATTGGTTATGAGTATGATGAACACTATAGGTTCAGTTGGCGTGACACTATTACTGATTGGATAACGTGCTTGTAATTGGTATTCATTTTCACTATTGTCCTACATCATATTATTTCACAGCTTCGTGGTTTAACTTTCAAACCTACGAGCTCACCAACATTATGTTGACATTTTCTAGTACCATTTTCAGGTGATCATTGTTAAAGTATTTGAGGGCACGTTTAATGGAGTCAGACTATTTGGCACCTTACTTCCATGTTTTCAAGACAATACAATTGCAATATGGAGATACTTTTACTTTCTAAGAGTCATACAAGAATTGTTTTGTAAAGTTGTAAACTATTATTAAAGTTAATATATGGTATGCAATGTGCCTTCTTTGTTACATCTCGTGTTTCCGCCATTGACGGGGTGTGACATAATGGTATCAGAGCCTAAGGTTATAGAGAATACCGGTTTTTCTAAAATAAAACCCTAAACTATAACCATAATAAAGTTTTTATAAAACCCCAAACATGGTACTAGACGATTAGCCTGATTATTCCATCGTTTTTCCTAAATTACGCATAGCCTGATCAACTATGCTTAATTCAGGAGCGATTATGGGATAATGGGGGTAGTTACCTTTGATCATGTTTGGTTGGAGTTACAGTCTAGATCACCTAAAAATGCATTGGACTATGTGTGTACATCTGCCTTACGTGTTATGCTGTGTTTTGAGTTGACTTGATATAACATGGTTTGAGTAGAGTATTTACTATACCATTCCCCATACTCGTGCGCTTAATATTAGTTATCCTCATACGCAAACAAAACTCATAATATATATTTTGCTAAATATATATAGGGATGCGTCATTTTGAAAACGTTATTTTGGGTAAACTATTTTGGATACGACATACGATTTTGAATACTATTTTGGACGGTCAACATTGGTTTCGCTATTTTGAAAATGCATTATATTGATATATGTTATTTTGGGAACTATTTTGGGACATACTATTTTGGAATATTATACGAAAGCTATGTTGGAAACATGATTACTTTAGTATTACCCTATGCCATTATGTCACATGCCTTGTTCCCCAACACTATTTCCCTTATTAGCAAGTCTGACCACGCCACATTATAAGCCGATGAGTTGGATGACATCATTAGTTGCCTTAGGAAGCAACCCACATATCAAAATGGATACCTTAATGGTTTAGTCGTACGATTAGGACTTTGGAGATTGCAAGTGAGATATTAGGACTCATGAGAAGGAGTGACCTTGTTAATTGAGTTGTTTGTACTGATCATGATAGCGATGTTCGCCTTAGTGTGTCGTGTTCCGGAGGTAGTACTACCTAGATAATTTGAATAATGTGGTCAAAATTTTTGTACAAATGAAAGATTTTCTTGCGAACTTTATAAAATATGATGAACTGGTAATCCTCATTAATTTGACCGTGTTAAAATGTTTCTTCAAAACTAAATTTTGTTGATAGTGGAAATTGCCTTAAAATACTTAGAATAATTTGATGATTTTCAAAAAGGGTTGGTTCGCTTTGATATAAAAATAGTCTTAAATATTTGTCCCAAACGTAATATTTCAAAAAAAAAAAAAAAAAAAAAAAAAAAAAAAAAAAAAAAAAAAAAAACACTTTTTCAATATTCAAACTTTTTGGTAGTCATATCTTTTCACATTAGTATAGTAGTTGAAAACTTCAAACGATGTTGCTTCAACATACATTTATGGTCAAATTCTTTACAAATTTCAAAAACCATGCCTCCAAGAGGGAGCACGCACCATTCATGGACAAACCTCGAGAAGCAATTACAATGCCTACATATTTGGTGACCTTAGAAGTGAACCAAACACCTCTGTCCGAGACTATCGGTAGCAATGCATCGTGTCTTGACTCTATTCCTTCAAAGCACAACCTTCCTACTCATCCTACAAGATAATATTCTTGTGATGATCGAAGCGTGTTAGGTTAAACAATCAGTGTGTAAATTACTTAATAGATAGCGTAGCTTTTCAAAGACCTAGATGACTTAGTCATATTGGAACGTGACTTCACTCTTACATTTGGATATCAAGAAGTTGCACTGAACCATAAGATCTTTGGCGTTCACTTGTAGCAAGACCAACACCTCTCGACGTAGTACCCACTTGGCAACAATTTTGAGTCATTATATACTTTGGTCCTGCCTAGAGGAATTGAGCACTTATACGTAAGAACCTTGTCCAATATTGATCTTCGAACGTTCCATATCATTAACACCAAGTTCTGCCTATAAGACTCTTAATTCAAATGACCATCATCTTTAGCTGTTTGTGCATACCTGACGACACGTTCTTCCATGGTGTTATCACACCAAGGGCTCTTCTGTTGGGTTTTGGATTCTGCTGCTGAGTGAAACTGCTGCTGTGATGAAACTGCTGCTAAGATAAATGATTCTGCTGCTGATGTCAAAGTGCTGCTAAGGGTAAATGCTGCTAAAGGAATCTACTGCTAAAGTGATAAGCATGTATTCGAAGTAGATAATTATAGAATAGATTGTGTGTGTATATTATACTTCTAGAATATTCTTATCTTGCATAGAAAGTTATTGTAAACCTAGTATGACTCCTTGGCATATAAAAGGAGGATCCTAGGGTTAGATTACGTACGTATTGTTTAGTTTTCGTTTACACTTCAAGGTTGTAAAACCCTAGCATTGTCGAGTGATCGTATTAATAATATTGAAGTGTTGATAGTGAATTGTTCTTCTTAAGTTAAGCTTTTATATTACGCATTCTAGCTTAAGTGTTTAAATCAAGTCAACTTCTATATAAGATCGTTTGCTCAACTGGGATCAACAAGTGGTATCAGAGCTTGTGATCTAGAAGTTGTAATCAAGAAGAAATTGTTCCTTGCAAGTTTGTTGTTCCTAATCAATTGCTAAAGATGGGTGATGACACACATATGGTGACTGCTTCAAAGGTTCCCATGCTCAATCCTCGAGAATATGAGTTGTGGAAGATGAGAATCAGACAGTACATTCGCATGATTGACTTTAACATGTGGAATGTGATAATCAATGGTGACTCTTTACCAAAGAACGGTACTGATGGTAAAGAGATACCAATCAAATCTGCTGAAGATAACTCAGTGAGAAAGATGGAGATCAAGGCACACAGTATTCTCTTAATGGGAATACCTAATGAATTTCAGTTGGACTTTGATAGCTGTGAGACTGCAAAAGACTTGATGGATGCTGTTGAATTCAGGTTTGGAGGGAATGATGCTACAAATAAGTCAAGGAAAAACATGTTGAAGCATCAGTTTGAGAACTTTACTGCTGAAAGTGGAGAGAAGATTAATGGCACTTACAACAGACTCAATCAACTTGTCAGTCATTTAAAGCTTGTTGGCTATGTGGTTCCACAAGAAGATGTTAACCTCAAGTTCCTTAGAAGTCTTGCACCTGAATGGAGTATGCACACTGTTGTTTGGAGGAATAAGCCTGACTTTGAAACTATGAAGTTGGAAAGTCTCTATAACAACTTAAGAGTGTATGAACCAGAATTGACTACTTCATCTACTTCTGGTACACTAAATCTTGCCTTTGTATCTTCAAAGTCAAAGGGGTCTGAAGAATCTCACTCTACTGCTTATGGAGTATCTACTGCTGATGGATCTGCTGCTAGTTCAAATGACAAAAATTCCACCAGTGATATTGCTTTGTATGCATTCTTGGCTGATCTAACAATAAGTGTAAGGTCACAGGCTATTAATCAAGATCTGGATCACCTTGATCCTGATGATCTTGAAGAGATGGATCTTAAATGGCAAATGGCCATGTTGACCTTGAGGGCAAGAAAATTCTTGAAGAGAACTGGAAGAGAAATCAAGTACAGGGCTAAAGAGAATGTTGGCTTTGATAAGTCAAAGATAGAGTGCTACAACTGCAGCAGGAAGGGTCACTTTGCCAGAGAATGCAGAGCTCCAAAGAAAAATGCTCAAGCATCAAAGAAGACTGAAGAAACAAAGAATACCACTACTGCATTGGTATCTTGTGATGGATTGGGAGAGTATGATTGGAGTGATTTGGCTGATGAAGAACCAAACTATTCCTTGGTGGCTCAAGTCAAACCTAAAGTGCATAACTTTGCACTGATGGCCTATGCATCATCATCTTCTGGATTTGACTCTGAGGTATCAAATGATTCTGATTTATCTGTGTGTTCTTTTAAGTCATGTGCTGACACTGTAGAAGAACTTAAGTCTAGGAATGAGAGTCTAATTAGAGAAGTTGAAAACCTAAAACTTGATAACCTAGGTTACAAAGTAGGTATTCAAAATGTTGAAAGAAGACTTGAGTACTTAAAAGAGTGTGAGCTAGAATATGTAGATAGAATTAACCAACAAGATGTTGAAATTTTTAAGAAAAACAGTGAAATTGAGTTTCTTAAAAATAAATTAGAAGAAGCAGAAAGAGATAGGGATGCAGCTCTTGCTGAAAAAGAAAAACATATAGTAAGAGTGAATAAACAACAATATGCTTCTGATTTGGTTAATAAATCTATTGAGAGTACCATAATGAGGAAAGGAAGTGGAATAGGTTACAATGAGGTTGCTCCTACTGCTAAGAGTGCCTATGCTCCACCAGGAAAAGAATTGTCCTTCATTAGTGAGTTGAACATTGAAAAACCAATAGGTGAGTCTAGTACTAGTGTCTTAGAAACACCTAAGGTAGAGGGTAGAAAATTTCCTAATGCTCCCATTATTGAAGATTGGTACTCAGATAGTGATGAGGAACAAGAACAGGTTGAACTAGAACAAAGTGTAGAAAAGGAAGAAATTCCTACCAAAGTTGAACCTAAAATTGAACAGGTGAAGTTTGTGAGACCTGTGTTAGGTATGGGTATCTCTAGGAAATTGGTTGAATATAATGAAATTTCTAGAGATAGAATGAATGGTTTCAATAATAAGCCTAGGGGAAATCAGAGAAACTTTAATAACCTAGTTTCCAACAAATTAGGTAGTGAGTTTCAATTAAAGAAAAAGGCTTGTTATAAGTGTGGTAGCTTTGAACATTTGATTAATAGTTGTCCTGACCACAAGAAACCTGTTTGGAATCAATATTCTAGGGTGAATCACAAATACGTTAATCAGATTACTCACCCTCATCCTAATAGAAACATGATTCCTAGGGTTGCGTTGTTAAGATCTGGTGCAACTAGATCCATTTATGCTGCTAAATCAAATGGTGCTTTTAAAACCACAACTGGTCCTGTTGCTGGCTTTACTGCTAGTAAGCATTCTGCTGCTAATAAGCAATTTGCTGCTAGTACAAAACTTTCTACTTCTGGGCCAAAAGTTTTATCAAATACAGTTGTTGGAAATCATTTTTATGCTGTTAAGGCCTCAGCTTGTTGGGTTTGGAAACCAAAATCAACTGTTACAAACAATGTTTCCAAAAACAGCAGTGCATCAAGTGATTTAAAAAATTTAACTATGTTGATGCACAAGGTAGATCCAAGTCAGTAATGGCTTGGGTCCCCAAGAGAAACTAATTTCTCTATTTTTATGTGCAGGGTAATCTACTGGATGATCTTAAAGATATGGTTATAGTTGATAGTGGATGCTCTAGACATATGACAGGGGATGAGTCTCAGCTTGAAGATTTTGAGGCTTTTGAAGGTGGTTATGTTGCTTTTGGGAATGATCCAAAAGGTGGAAAGATTGTTGGTAGAGGCACTTTAAGAACAGGGAATTTGAACTTTGAGAAAGTGTTTCTTGTGAAAGGGCTTAAGTTTAACCTCTTTAGTGTTTCACAAATGTGTGACAAAAGGAATTTTGTCCTTTTTATAGACACTGAATGTATGATCCTTTCTCCTGATTTTCAGTTGCCAAATGATAAATTTGTGCTATTGAAGGTCCCTAGAAACGAAAATATATACAGTGACTGATTCGCCTCAAACAGTCAGATAATTATTGGTCAACCACTTGTGAATGGTCAACTATAATATTCAAACGTCTAAGGCAAATGCTTCCGTGGAATACAGTGTTTCCCCGGGTCGTAATGTCCCAACGAGGTGTGCGATGTTTTATTACAAACGAATCCGTGATCAGTGAATGTGAACATGAAAGGTATAAGTGTGTGTGTGAGTGTTTACACTAGGGTTTTATAACACAAAATAACTTATATAAACTATTTTAACGATTACGTGAAACCAAGATATCTAAAAACGTATAAACGTAAACCAAATTAAAAATCAGACGCGACTGCGTACTGAGAAAAAGGTGAGTTTTAAGAAAAATAAACTACGGGGGTTAAAAATGAAAATTCTATAAACTTAAACTTAAAATAAAATTAAATTAAAAATAAAACTATTTTTTAGATTATTTTATTATTTATTATTAATTATTTAATTAAAAACTATTTAATTATTAAACCTAATTTAAATCAAACTAAAAATTATAAATACTACAAATTAAACTAAAAACTTGTAAAAATAATTTCTAAACTTAAAAATGAACTTGAAGAAAGTATAAAAAAATAAAAATAAATATTTTTGTCTTTTTATAGATTTTCTATTAATTAAAAAAAACTAATTATCTTACTTAAACTATTTAAACTAATTTAAATTACAAATAATACTAAAATGACTTAGAAAATTATGAAAAAATTTATAAAACTATTTTATGACTTATAAAAGCTAGAAAAAATATAAAAACTAGGTGTTAGTATGTAAAAATTAATTATGCTATTTAAAACCTATTTATTAATTAATTACTAATAAAACTATTATAAATTCTAATAAATACCAAATGACAATATAAAAATCTAATAAAATTACTAAAAATACTTTAATATAAGAGAAAATTAATAAAAATATAAAAATACAGATTACTTAATAAAAATATAAAAATGAATATTAAAATTAAATTATATTAAATAGAAACTATCACTTACTATTATATTGTTTTTTCTTGAATTTTATTTTTCCAACCTATCTTATATCTAAAAATAAACAACTTTTGTAAAAACAAATATTTTATAACTTAATAATAAGCTAGTTATAAGCTACTAACCCTAACAGTTGACTTATGTTGACTGAAATTGGAAATAAGCTCGCAAGAGCTTATGTGGGGTCCACCTTGGTAAAACTTGATTGCTCTGAGTTACTTGAACATGTAAAAGCAATATTAAGCACTTGGGGTCTACAAGATAAGCCAATAAGCCACAATAAGCACTTGCTTATTGTGGACTGAGACAGATTATGGGACAACTTTCCAAGCTGATTCAAGGTGGGTCCCAGTGGTGCACAGGTCAAACAAATAGTCAACCATAACTCCCTGGTAGGAGGGGGTTGGAAAAACCTAATTTGGAAGTGTGGGGCCCACTGAGGTGGTCACAAACCACCACCAAAGTTGGTGGTGTAGGACTGAGTCTGATGGTGCAGGGGAGCTTTCTTCCCTGCAGGTTACTTTGAGGGTGTGTGGGGCCCAGGGAAAAATTAGCAAAAATGAAATGATGGTAGGAACTTAAAGACAAGGTGGTGGACTACTACTACAACAATTTTCAGACTTTGAAACCTAACACAAAATTCACAAGAAATCTTGGAGTTTTTAAGTTTTTCTGCACAAGCACAATTTGACTTTTGATCAAAACTTAACTAGTTTGACTTTCTTGAGATTCTAACACTTCTAACTGACTGATTAAGTTATAATAAGCTATGATAGACCTAAAATAAACTAGAACTTAAAGATATAAGCTAATGGGTGGGTTTATGAGACTAATATCCTTGACAGTTAACTGTCAAGGGATATGGAGTTGGATTTTGACTTTTTTTACAAATAACCACTAAGTTTAAAGGGTTGTCAGTCCTTAAGGAACCTAAATGATCATGTATCAAAAGAAATTAATAACAAACACCACCTCTAAGTACCTAAATTCAGATTATCCAAACAACCTTTTTAAATACTCATTTTGTGATTTTCAAAGCAAATGAGGATTACAATCCATAAAACTGATTCAGATGATTATAATATGATAATACAAGACCAAATGAACAAGAATCAACCACACCACAAGCTTATAACTCAGATTTGTCAAATATGAGTTTTCCACTATGAGATTTTTGATTTTAAGTACAAATGATTTCCAATGAACCAACTACCTATTTTTAATTAATATTATCACTTAATAACTCTATTTAAACATGAAATCACAAAGATTAAAACAAATAAAGCAATAGAACAGTATTATGCTAAGTTAAGCAAAAATGCTTACAAGGTGGATTTCATATGAGGACTGTGAACCATGAACTGAGAATCAACCTAACACCTCCCAAAAGGTACTAAACCAGAATCAATCCATAATCCAATCATGCTCCATGCTTGCATCATCACTAACACTATTTTTTATTTATTTCCTATTTTCTTTGTATTTTTGAGTATTTTTCTTTTTATGAACTAAACAAATACTGAAGGTATATAAAAGCTTATTTAAGCTTTGTCAAAGCTTAAGTTAGTTGATAAACCCAGAATAACAACTAGAAACCACAAATGGACTATTTGAGAATTTTTGAAATAAGAGCAAATTGCATAAACTGAGATAACAACTGAAACTTGAAATTAACTTTAATTAAGGATTGTAATACATGAAATTAACTGAGAGCAAGCTGTTTTAATTGAAATTACAACTGAATTAGGAGTTTACACTACCTACGACTAAATTATACTAAGACTACACTAAATATACTTCACCACTGCTTCATTCCTTCTTTATAGAGACTTTTGAGGTTTCCCACATGCTTCTGAGTCTATCCCACCAAATCTGAGCCATTGAAATGGTTCAATTAATCCTCACCGTTCAAATATGCTTTTTGGCGCCAAAAGTCCTTTGGGGCACTGTAGATTGCGTGGAGAGGTATTCCAGGCAATTAAGGGGTTTTGGGAGCATGTGTGAGGTGGAGGGTGAGGTGGAAGAGCTGGGGGGTTGAGGTGGAGGTGAATCAGTGGGTATGGAGTGGTATTGGTGGTCTATGTGATGGTGGTGGTATTGCGAGGGAAAGGTCAAACGGGTTTGACCCCGTTTATTATTTAGGGTGGTTTGGGCTGGGAGAATGGGCTTGGGTAATGGATTAGACAAAAGAAAGGGTGGGCTTGGTGTGTGTTGGGTTTATTTTGGTTTTGGGTATATAATATAAAGGATCCGTTTGGTTATTTTAGTAACAAATCACAAGGACCAAATTTGTAATTAATTCAAAGTTGAGGGTCTGAATTGGCATTTTCCCAAAGTTCATATAAGGACCTAATTTGCCATAAATGAATAGTACAAGGGTATGTTTGATAATTTTCACTTTTAAAATACCCGGGGACTATTTTTGCCAATTCACCAAACTTCAGGGTCCAATTATGTAATTCTACCAAACTTCACACCAAGGACCATTCCTGCAAAAGATTATTAATACAAGGACCAAAATTGATTTTCTCAAAGTTTTTACATCCCAGGGACCATTTATGTCAATTTCCAAAGTACAGGGACTAAACTTGTAATTTTATGAAACTTTGCACCAAAGGACTAAATATGTAACTTTATGATTAAAATGGACCTTTGGTGACTTTTTCATGTTTTTAGAATAACCAGGGACTAGTTTTGCCAATTTATGAAACTTGAGGGACTGAAACTGCCAATTATGCAAACTTTGTACGTTTTTCATCTATTTTTGCTTGTTTTGCATTTGAAACATATCAAACACACTTCTAAGATATTTTAAGTATTTTGATGCATATTTGAGTGTTTTTGTATGTTTTGGCAGCTCAGATTAATATAAAATGATGAGTATTTAGACACTCATCAATCCCCCACACTAAACTATTGCTAGTCCCTAGCAATCTTTTGAGAAAAACTTAATGGATTTGAAAAACTCTTTACCAAAAGCCATCACTTCTGGAGTAGCCAGGTGTAAGAACTGTGGCACACCTGATAACCGTGTGATTTTGAGCAAACCACCAGCTGTCAACGGATTTGTTTTGTCTTTACCAAAAGCCGTTTGCTTCTGGACTAGCCAACTCTTGATGGAATAGTCAACATCTTGGTGAGCTGATTACCAATTATGGTTTTTCCACTGCCTTTACCACAAGCCATAATCTTGCGGGCTAGCCAACTCATTCGCTTTATGGGATATGTTGAGTTGAGGTACCATACAATTTTTGGCAAATTGCAAGCCATCAACGGGTTTGAGATATCTTTACCAAGAGCCGTTTGCTCCTGGATTAGCCAATCCTTATGTGGGTTAGACATGGCGGACTGATAACCATTTATTGCGTTCTAAGTGAGAAAAAAAATTTTAAATTTTGGCTAAAATGGGGTTCTTGATGGAACATGTGTTTAAATTCCTTAGAATAACGAATCTCCCCCCACACTTAGAACTGAATATTGTCCTCAATATTCAAAGTACCGGGTGTTAAACCAACACTTAGAACGTAAGAAGAAAAATATTCCATAGCCTTTATTTAAGTTTATGTACACATTTTTTTTCCAGAATATATATATATATATATATATATATATATATATATATATATATATATATATATATATATATATATATATAACATGTGGGTTAGTATTTCCCCCACACTCAGGGTGAAAACCCTAAGTAAATGCTACTATTTTTGATTACCGAGTCGCTAGCTTGACTCGACCCCGAATTCATTTGTCCATGGGGAAGCAAGTGGAAGAGACAATCTCAATCGGACTTTCATTCAAGATATTTGGATAAACATTTGAAGCACGTGAAAGTTCCACACCGATGAGATAAGTACCCGGCTCATAATTTATAAATGAGAATGCCGGGGTCAAAGATAATGTCTTCACTCCCGAAAGAGTGAAGAACAGGATAGGGAACAGGATATATGAAGAAAAGAAAGAAAGTCATGATGAAAATCATGATTAACTCCTCATCTTCAATAGGAGAATTCATTGTTTCATGAATCTCCTCTTTTAAGCTCGTTTGATCAAGACATATTATGGGTATGTCCAGATCAAAATAGAAATTATCATACTCCGGAGGAGATATGATATGAGTGAGTTCACCGGAGAACTCCTCAAAGGTGAATGATTCGTATTCGGAATTGATTTGAGTGAGTTCATTGGGGAACTCCTCAATAGTAAATGATTCATAAACAGGAAGAGAATTGTAAGAATGAGAAGTGGTGATACCACTTATCTTCTCTCCCGAAAGATCAAAATGGAACGTTTGCAATTCCGAAATAGAATCATTGATCAAAATCTCACTATCCTTGACGGGGATAGGAGATGAAATAGTCTTTTCATTAAAAGCCTCGATTATAGAAATGAGAAGATTAGCATTTAATAATGTAAGACGAAGAGATTCGTCTTGGGTTATTTCTTCATCATTCTCTTCTTCTGAGTTGACAAGCTCAGAAGGTAATTCCCCCACATAACTTATGTCTCCACAAGATAAAGAATAGTTCTCCTCAGAATCAGAGAACATCTCAATATGATCATTTGGAAAGACAATAGGGGAGGGATATCACACACATGATCAAGAATTCCATGTGACTCACTTGGGATTGAGTCAAGGTTCTCAACACTAGACTTTATGAATTCGTCCGATTCCTTTTCAGGAACAGTGTCAAGATGCTCGTCCCCCATGTTCAGAGAGTGAGTGGGAACCTCGGGTGTGATAACATCATACTTAGGGAGCTGAGAAGGACTAGCAGTAATGGATTCTACAAGTTCCATTATTTCTACTGCTAGTGATTCAGTCATATTCTTTTCTCCCTGTATTTCCATGGAAGGAGTCTCAACTGATGAACTTGATGAGGTATCATCACTTTCATCATCTTCATCGAGAAGAGCAGCATTGTGAAATTTAGAACGTGTTATAGCTGCTCGTTCTAAGACTAATAATTCTTCCATGCTTCTTTCGTCTCTAGCAGCATGTTCTTCAACAAGTAATTCCGTGATAGATTTATCACGAGAATATGGAATGAGTGGAGACTGTGGGGGTGTGAATGTGTCAAAACCGGATGTATCATAACTAGAACAATGTTCAGGTTTATAATACGGTTGACATTTGAAATCCTCGTGAGGACCCCCACAATGTACACAAGAAAAACTTGGTGCATTGTGAAACGAAATATTAGCTAACTCCTCCTTAAGATCTTTGAGTTTCTCAAGAGCCTCTATATAAGGGTCTTGCTGGATATGAGGAGTTGCTTGAGTCATTTGGCACTGTGGAGGTGGGTCTTGAAACGAATAGTCGTAATTGTTACAAGGAAATTGATTCCTTGTTTGACAATCAGAGCTAAAGTGTGGACCTCCACAGTACTCACAACAGTAAAACTGTTGAGTCTGGCTTGGTATATTTTGATACGAAGCATCATTGAGATTTGGATAATATGATTCTTGCTCGTATGAATGTGATGGGTAGTTGGAAAAATTTGAGGAGTCGTTGAATGAGTTTTGATTAGGATCATAAGCAAATGAATTACTCGATCCACAAAACAAACAACTCCCGTCTCGAATATCATTACCACATTGTTCACATGTACACCAACGACATGAAAAACCGAAAAGCGGCTCACCACAACCGACACAAGGAACAAAATTTGGAGGTGGGACAAGTGGTGTGCTCTGAGAGCTAGGAATTTCCACCACTTCCGTTATGGTCTCAGGTTTTTGTTTTTGATAAATGTGAAGATTAGGCAAATCGTTCTTTTCAGTCACTGCCCTAAGCTCTGTACGTTTGCTTGACAAACTTTTAACCGTAAACCGTGAAAGGTTAGGATCAATTGTTAGATTCTTGGACAACCGTAGGTTGGACGTATTTAGCACTTCCATAGTCAGAGGAAAGTACAGGGTCCTTTGTCACCCAGGTTTCTCGTTCCATTTCCCTCACTGGAGAGGGAATACGAATCGATGGTCCATCATAATCAACACGACATCTCGATATCTTTGACAAGGCAATAAGTTTTTCGATGTTGCTCTCATAAGCCTTTTGTTCAAAGAAATCGTCATCGAGAGATGCCATTAGAATCAATTATGGGACAAGTGGAAGAAGGTAGAATTAAAAGGATAGAGGGTAAAGGGATGAATATTTTTGGTATTTTGAAAAATTTTTGTAGTAATAATAATAAGGAAAATATTTTTGGGTTTTTGTGTTCGTTGAAAACTAATTTAAAAAAGTTTTCGGGAACAGTTTTTTTGGTTTTATATGATAATACTATGAACAAGGATGGATAAATATACAATGAGCGTGTATTCAGGTTCACTAATACGCAAAATCGTTTAGAATAAGCGCACAACCTCCCCGGCAGCGGCGCCAAATTTTGGTTCGCCTCAAACGGTCAGACGATTATTAGTCAACCACTTGTGAATGGTCAAGTATAATAGTCAAACAGCTGAGGCAAATGCTTCCGTGGAATACAGTGTTTCCCCGGGTCGTAATGTCCCAACGAGGTGTGCGATGTTTTATTACAAACGAATCTGTGATCAGTGAATGTGAACAGGAAATGTATAAGTGTGTGTGTGAGTGTTTACACTAGGGTTTTATAACACAAAATAACTTATATAAACTATTTTAACGATTACGTGAAACCTAGATATCTAAAAACGTATAAATGTAAACCAAATTAAAAATCAGACGCGACTGCGTACTGAGAAAAAGGTGAGTTTTAAGAAAAATAAACTACGGGGGTTAAAAATGAAAATTCTATAAACTTAAACTTAAAATAAAATTAAATTAAAAATAAAACTATTTTTTAGATTATTTTATTATTTATTATTAATTATTTAATTAAAAACTATTTAATTATTAAACCTAATTTAAATCAAACTAAAAATTATAAATACTACAAATTAAACTAAAAACTTGTAAAAATAATTTCTAAACTTAAAAATGAACTTGAAGAAAGTATAAAAAAATAAAAATAAATATTTTTGTCTTTTTATAGATTTTCTATTAATTAAAAAAAACTAATTATCTTACTTAAACTATTTAAACTAATTTAAATTACAAATAATACTAAAATGACTTAGAAAATTATGAAAAAATTTATAAAACTATTTTATGACTTATAAAAGCTAGAAAAAATATAAAAACTAGGTGTTAGTATGTAAAAATTAATTATGCTATTTAAAACCTATTTATTAATTAATTACTAATAAAACTATTATAAATTCTAATAAATACCAAATGACAATATAAAAATCTAATAAAATTACTAAAAATACTTTAATATAAGAGAAAATTAATAAAAATATAAAAATACAGATTACTTAATAAAAATATAAAAATGAATATTAAAATTAAATTATATTAAATAGAAACTATCACTTACTATTATATTGTTTTTTCTTGAATTTTATTTTTCCAACCTATCTTATATCTAAAAATAAACAACTTTTGTAAAAACAAATATTTTATAACTTAATAATAAGCTAGTTATAAGCTACTAACCCTAACAGTTGACTTATGTTGACTGAAATTGGAAATAAGCTCACAAGAGCTTATGTGGGGTCCACCTTGGTAAAACTTGATTGCTCTGAGTTACTTGAACATGTAAAAGCAATATTAAGCACTTGGGGTCTACAAGATAAGCCAATAAGCCACAATAAGCACTTGCTTATTGTGGACTGAGACAGATTATGGGACAACTTTCCAAGCTGATTCAAGGTGGGTCCCAGTGGTGCACAGGTCAAACAAATAGTCAACCATAACTCCCTGGTAGGAGGGGGTTGGAAAAACCTAATTTGGAAGTGTGGGGCCCACTGAGGTGGTCACAAACCACCACCAAAGTTGGTGGTGTAGGACTGAGTCTGATGGTGCAGGGGAGCTTTCTTCCCTGCAGGTTACTTTGAGGGTGTGTGGGGCCCAGGGAAAAATTAGCAAAAATGAAATGATGGTAGGAACTTAAAGACAAGGTGGTGGACTACTACTACAACAATTTTCAGACTTTGAAACCTAACACAAAATTCACAAGAAATCTTGGAGTTTTTAAGTTTTTCTGCACAAGCACAATTTGACTTTTGATCAAAACTTAACTAGTTTGACTTTCTTGAGATTCTAACACTTCTAACTGACTGATTAAGTTATAATAAGCTATGATAGACCTAAAATAAACTAGAACTTAAAGATATAAGCTAATGGGTGGGTTTATGAGACTAATATCCTTGACAGTTAACTGTCAAGGGATATGGAGTTGGATTTTGACTTTTTTTACAAATAACCACTAAGTTTAAAGGGTTGTCAGTCCTTAAGGAACCTAAATGATCATGTATCAAAAGAAATTAATAACAAACACCACCTCTGAGTACCTAAATTCAGATTATCCAAACAACCTTTTTAAATACTCATTTTGTGATTTTCAAAGCAAATGAGGATTACAATCCATAAAACTGATTCAAATGATTATAATATGATAATACAAGACCAAATGAACAAGAATCAACCACACCACAAGCTTATAACTCAGATTTGTCAAATATGAGTTTTCCACTGTGAGATTTTTGATTTTAAGTACAAATGATTTCCAATGAACCAACTACCTATTTTTAATTAATATTATCACTTAATAACTCTATTTAAACATGAAATCACAAAGATTAAAACAAATAAAGCAATAGAACAGTATTATGCTAAGTTAAGCAAAAATGCTTACAAGGTGGATTTCATATGAGGACTGTGAACCATGAACTGAGAATCAACCTAACACCTCCCAAAAGGTACTAAACCAGAATCAATCCATAATCCAATCATGCTCCATGCTTGCATCATCACTAACACTATTTTTTATTTATTTCCTATTTTCTTTGTATTTTTGAGTATTTTTCTTTTTATGAACTAAACAAATACTGAAGGTATATAAAAGCTTATTTAAGCTTTGTCAAAGCTTAAGTTAGTTGATAAACCCAGAATAACAACTAGAAACCACAAATGGACTATTTGAGAATTTTTGAAATAAGAGCAAATTGCATAAACTGAGATAACAACTGAAACTTGAAATTAACTTTAATTAAGGATTGTAATACATGAAATTAACTGAGAGCAAGCTGTTTTAATTGAAATTACAACTGAATTAGGAGTTTACACTACCTACGACTAAATTATACTAAGACTACACTAAATATACTTCACCACTGCTTCATTCCTTCTTTATAGAGACTTTTGAGGTTTTCCACATGCTTCTGAGTCTATCCCACCAAATCTGAGCCATTGAAATGGTTCAATTAATCCTCACCGTTCAAATATGCTTTTTGGCGCCAAAAGTCCTTTGGGGCACTGTAGATTGCGTGGAGAGGTATTCCAAGCAATTAAGGGGTTTTGGGAGCATGTGTGAGGTGGAGGGTGAGGTGGAAGAGCTGGGGGGTTGAGGTGGAGGTGAATCAGTGGGTATGGAGTGGTATTGGTGGTCTATGTGATGGTGGTGGTATTGCGAGGGAAAGGTCAAACGGGTTTGACCCCGTTTATTATTTAGGGTGGTTTGGGCTGGGAGAATGGGCTTGGGTAATGGATTGGACAAAAGAAAGGGTGGGCTTGGTGTGTGTTGGGTTTATTTTGGTTTTGGGTATATAATATAAAGGATCCGTTTGGTTATTTTAGTAACAAATCACAAGGACCAAATTTGTAATTAATTCAAAGTTGAGGGTCTGAATTGGCATTTTCCCAAAGTTCATATAAGGACCTAATTTGCCATAAATGAATAGTACAAGGGTATGTTTGATAATTTTCACTTTTAAAATACCCGGGGACTATTTTTGCCAATTCACCAAACTTCAGGGACCAATTATGTAATTCCACCAAACTTCACACCAAGGACCATTCCTGCAAAAGATTATTAATACAAGGACCAAAATTGATTTTCTCAAAGTTTTTACATCCCAGGGACCATTTATGTCAATTTCCAAAGTACAGGGACTAAACTTGTAATTTTATGAAACTTTGCACCAAAGGACTTAATATGTAACTTTATGATTAAAAAGGACCTTTGGTGACTTTTTCATGTTTTTAGAATAACCAGGGACTAGTTTTGCCAATTTATGAAACTTGAGGGACTGAAACTGCCAATTATGCAAACTTTGTACGTTTTTCATCTGTTTTTGCTTGTTTTGCATTTGAAACATATCAAACACACTTCTAAGATATTTTAAGTATTTTGATGCATATTTGAGTGTTTTTGTATGTTTTGGCAGCTCAGATTAGTATAAAATGATGAGTATTTAGACATTCATCAGTGACCATATTAAGAACATAGTTCCCAAAAGAGCTTTAACTTGTCTAATTGCAAAAGCCACTATTGATGAGTCCAAATTATGGCATAGAAGACTTGGGCATCTGAACTACAAGACAATGAACAAGTTGGTGAAAGGAAATCTTGTGAGAGGAATGCCCACACAGTTGTTTGAAAATTGTGAGACTTGTGTTGCTTGTCAAAAGGGTAAACAACACAGAGTTTCATTCAAGTTTAAGACAGTGAACACAAATACAGAACCCTTGCATTTACTTCACATGGATTTATTTGGGCCTGTTTATGTGAAAAGTTTGAACAAGAAGTCATATTGCCTAGTTGTCACAGATGACTTCAGCAGGTTTACTTGGGTGTTCTTCTTAGCCACTAAAGATGAAACCCCAGAGATACTTAAGGAATTTATCATAAGAGTTGAAAACCTGCACAACCACAGAGTGAAAATTATCAAATGTGACAATGGTACCGAGTTCAAGAATAGTGTGATGAATTAATTCTGTGTGGGAAAAGGAATTTTAAGACAGTACAGTGTTGCAAGAACTCCACAACAGAATGGTGTTGCAGAGAGAAGAAATAGGACACTTATTGAGGCTGCAAGAACAATGTTATCTGATTCTAAATTATCAGTACCTTTTTGGGCTGAAGCTGTAAACACTGCATGTTTTGTGCAAAACAGGAGTAAGGTAGTGAAGCCTCACAACAAAACTTCATATGAGCTTTTTCATGGGAAGAAACCATTGATTGATTTTCTCAAGCCATTTGGATGTCCTGTCACTATTCTGAATACTAAGGATCAGTTAGGCAAGTTTGAAGAGAAAGCTGATGAAGGTTATTTGGTTGGTTACTCTGTACATAGTAAAGCTTTCAGGGTATACAACAAGAGAACCAAACATGTGGAGGAGAATTTGCATATCAAGTTTAGTGAGAACACATCTAATGCTGAAGGAAAAGGACCTGAATGGATGTTTAATGTTGATATCCTGACCAAGACAATGAATTATGTACCTGTTATTGCTAGTGTTGACACTAACAAACCACAAGAAGACATTGTTTTGATTGAGAAACTGAAGGTTGGTCCTACTTTCTTACCCTTACAGAAAGATCAAGATATACATGAAGATGTTGTTCCTCCAGAGAAACCTAAGGAAGCTGAAGCAGATATTGAAACTCCTATTGATGCAGAAATGATACCCAATGAAGCTCCAAAAGTGGTTATTAATGACTCTCCTACAAGGCCAGAAGACTCTACTGCTAGACCAAAACAAGCAACTACTGCTTCAAACAATTCTGCTGCCAAGCCTATTAACTCTGCTTCTACATCACAGTTTCCTTCTTTGGACACTCAGGATAGAACTTTTGCTAATTCAAACTATCCTGATGATCCAACTATGCCTTCTCTAGAGAATATCTATAATGATACAGATGATGAAGCTCTTGATGGTAAACTATTTAGAGCTGAAGTAGATTATACAAATTTGGAACTTAACATTCCTGTTAGTCCCACTACTACTACAAGAGTTCACAAGGATCATCCAAAGAACAAATTCTTAGTAATCCACAATCATCTGTACAAACAAGAAAAATGACTAAAGAGCTCAAAGATCTTCAACATCAAAGTTTCTTTGCAAGATCTATGCATCAAAGAAACAGTCACAAAGATCTGCAAAATTGCTTGTTTGCCTGTTTTCTGTCTCAAATTGAACCCAAGAACACTTACAAAGCCTTACAAGAAGCAAGTTAGGTGGAAGCAATGCAAGATGAGCTTCTGCAATTCAAACTACAAGAGGTATGGACTTTGGTTGATTTGCCAAATGGAAAAAGAGTGATTGGCACTAAATGGGTTTTCAGATGTAAAAGAGATGAAAGGGGGATAATCATCAGAAATAAAGCTAGGTTAGTAGCTCAAGGATACACACAACAAGAGGGACTTGACTATGATGAGGTATTTGCACCAGTGGCAAGAATAGAAGCCATTAGACTATTCTTGGCTTATGCTTCATTCAAAGATTTTATGGTGTATCAGATGGATGTAAAGAGTGCTTTCCTTTATGGGACCATTACAGAAGAAGTTTATGTGTCTCAACCACCAGGTTTTGAGGACCCTGATTATCCTGACAAAGTTTACAAGGTGAATAGAGCAATGTATGGTTTACATCAAGCTCCTAGAGCTTGGTATACCACCTTGTCAACATATTTGTTAGACTCTGGGTTCAGTAGATGAAAGATTGACAAGACTTTGTTTCTCAAAAGACAAAAAGATGATATTTTGCTGCTTCAAATCTATGTAGATGACATCATCTTTGGTTCTACAAACAGGGGTATGTGTGTTGATTTTGAGAAGCTTATGAAGGATAAGTTTGCTATGAGTTCTATGGGAGAACTCAACTTTTTCTTGGGACTACAAGTGGTACAAAAGAAAGATGGCATATTTATTAGTCATGATAAGTATGTTAATGACATTTTGAAGAAGTTTGGATTTGAAGATGCTAAACCTGCTAAGACAACCATGGATACCAACAAACCTTTGTTGAAGGATGAAAATAGAAAAGAAGTAGATGTTCACTTGTACAGGTCCATGATTGGCTCATTGATGTATCTTACAGCATCAAGGCCTGATATTATGTTTGTTGTATGTGCCTGTGCAAGATTCCAAGTATGTCCCAAAGAATCACATCTCAATGCAGTGAAGAGGATTTTTAGGTATCTAAGGCATCAACCTAAATTGGGCCTATGGTATCCTACGGATTCACCTTTTGATTTGGTGGCATATTCAGATAGTGACTATGCTGGTGCTTGCTTGGATAGAAAATCTACAACTGGAGGTTGTCAATTTTTTGGAAACAGATTGGTGTCATGGCAATGCAAGAAACAGATAGTGGTTGCAAATTCTACAACCGAAGCTGAGTATGTGGCTGCTTCAAGTTGTTGTGGTCAAGTGCTTTGGATGCAACATCAACTACTGGATTATGGGTACAATTTCATGAACACCAAAATTAATATTGATAACAACAACACACTTTGCATAATTAAAAATGCTGCTTTTCATTCTAAAACAACACATATTGAGATAAGACATAATTTCATAAGGGATTGCTATGAAAAGAAGTTAATTCAAATTGTTAAAATTCATACTGATAACAATGTTGCTGATCTTCTTACTAAACACTTTGATGTGGGGAGGTTTCAATTCTTAATTGCTAATATTGGTATGATTAATCTTTGAAAATCTTATCTCTTATGTTTTTGTAAAGTGTGTAAAGGTTCTGTGCTGTTTGTTACTTTGTTTCTGCTGCTTCTTAAGAAGCATATGATTAAGTTGGAATGTACTCTGCTGCTATCTTACTCTACTACTAGTATATATGTTTGTATGCTTTGTGGTGTTTGGACTAACATTTTGCAGGCACAAGTTTAAATGATGTTAGTTGATGATTGGCAATTACACAAAACACGAAGTAAACATTCATCATTCATCACAAACAAAGTACAACTAATCAGAAATCAACAGAGTACAACCAAATCACTTCAAAAACAACAAAAGACTGCTACATAACAAGATGACATTGAAAGACTACAAACATCACTGTCTAGGGCATAGAAGCCCAAGTACAATCTTTCTTTCCTTAGGAAGAGGAAGGTTTGCTTTCCTTGCCTTGGATGATGTCTTGGGTCTTGGCCTTGAAGATTGTGGTCTTTCAGGAGTGGAAGGTGGATTGTTGTGTGGCTCATCCTCATCAGATGAAGTACAGAGAAAAGGGGAAACAAGCTCCATTGGAGATGGAGGTCTTATAGGGATCCACACAGGGTCTTCTGATGATTCTGAAGACGATGGAGACTTAGGGGACATCACCTCTTTACCCCTGGAAGTGCTTGGAGTTTGATTCAAGTTTAAAAGATCTTTGAAAACAGGGAGATCGTGCTTTCTTTTGCGGGCTTGCTCCTTGGTTCTACATCCGTTGTGTGGAGGACGGAATGGAGGTACATAGGTTTCAAAGGGTGCTTCAACCTCAGAAGATGAATAGGATGATATGTTGATAATTTCAGGGGAAGATTTCATGGTTATTGAGATTTGATTTGGGTGATTAAGATTTGATTTGGTTATTGATTGCAATTAGGGTTTGATCGTGTTGAATTATGGAAAGATTTAGTCCGTTTTTAAAAGGATTACGGAGTATCAAGCGCATTTATTGTTGAGGGTTCTTGACTTTTTGACCAAGTTTGATTAGTCAACTCTGCTGCTGGCTTAAACTCACTCTGCTGCTAGTTGTTTCATTCTGCTGCTAGTTGTGGATGATATGGTTATGCTGCTACGGTTATAAGTGAGAGGGTGGAATGTGTAACTTCTACAAATCCGTTTAAAACCTAATTAATCATCAAAATTGGTTTTTACACGCTCCAAATTGAAGTTCTCACAAACCCTAACACTCCATAATTCTCAAAGTCTATTATCCCCAATTTCTCAAAACCCTAATTCATGGATTGTACACGTACCTGGGCAGAGCAGCACAATAGTGTGGTTATTTTGGATGAAGAGTTGGTTCCGGAAGGTTTCACAGACATGGTAAAATTCTTAAATGCTACTTCTCTTAGGTATGCATTAACTGTGAATCCTACAATATTTGTTTCCTACATCAAACAGTTTTGGCTTACTGCTAAAGTCAAAACTATGAATAAGGAAAAATATGTCAGTGCTATAGTAGATGGTCAACTGAATCTTCTATAAGGGAAACTCTTCTCTTAGATGATGAAACAGAGACCACGTGTCTTGCCAATTCTGCTATTTTTCAAGGCTTAAAAGATTTGGGATATAAGGGAAAGCATACTAATTTAAAATTTCAAAAAGCTCTCCTCTGTCCTCAATACAAGTTTTTGGTACACCTTCTCCTTCATTGTTTGAGTCCTAAACCTTCTGGGTGGAATGAGTTTAGTGCTAGTATTGCTTCTGCAATGGTATGCCTAAGCAAAGGCCATCCTTTCAATTTTTCAAATATGATTTTGGAGGGGATTGTTAAAAGTGTTAAAGAGTCTGGTTCTTATTTGCTTTATCCAAGATTTATCCAGCTCTTTATTGAAAACCAACTTACCAATTTCAGATCACATACTGCTACTTATGATGCTCCAAAATTGGTTTCCAAAACTTTTACTTTCTTGATTAAGCATGGAAAAGGTTTTTCAGGCACATATACAAATCTTACACCTTCTATGGTGCAACTTGTGCAAAATATTCAGGGTGAAGGATCAGGAAATCCCACTTATTCCCATTACACACCCAATTTTACTGCATCTGATACACAACCCAAAATACACTATACCCGTAGGAAAACCAAAAAGAACACTGATCTACCTCAGGATAGTGTTAGTATGGTTGTACCAGATGAGGCTGTCCTAGATGATGGAGGGGACATGATGGCAAGGGCTATCACTACTGCTTCTAGCTTAGCAGCAGAGCAGGACAGTGATAACATCATTAAGACCCAAACCAAGGCAACATCTAGAGAAAAGGATTCTGCTGAATTTAATTCTCAAGATGGTAACCCTAGCCAAATGGAAAATATATGGGGCTCAGATGATCAAACTAGGTTTGATACTGAGTTTATGTCCCAAGATTCACCTCTCGGACCAGGTCACACAGGTCGAAGTGATGAGGACAGGACAGTGACAAATGAATTGACGGAAAATCTTGTAAATGATGACAATGTCCATGATTCACCTCTCGGACCAGGGTACACAGATCGAAGTGATGAGACTATCATGAAACTCATTCTGGAATTAACGGTTACTTGTACCAACTTGGAGGTGAAGTGTACTTCATTGGAAGATAAAGTTCTTAGTCTCTCTACTGTTGTTGATGGTCAAGCCAAGCTCATCACCAAACTGCAAAAACAGATTAAGAACTTAAGGAAATCAAGATCTTCAACCTCCTTGAAAAGATTGAAGAAAGTGGGCACTTCTCAAGTTGTAAGTTCACCTGAACTCTCTACTCATTTGGAAGAGGATGCTTCTAAACAGGGGAGGAATGAAGAAATAATGGGTTCAGGGGAGGCAAATTTGAAGAGGGTTGATAGTGCTCAGGATATGGATGCTGGAATGGTTTCAGGGGAGGTTCCAGAGGTTGGGGACATGGAAGTGGAAAGTCCTCAGGATGCTGAAAATTTTGTGATTGCTGATAAATCAGGAAATGAGGTTGTAATGGAGAAAGTGATTGCTACTCAAGAAAATGTGGTGGAAAAACTAAAGACCTTGGAGCCTGAGCAACTAGTGAAGGCAACAAGGTTGATTGGTGAAGCTTTAATGACTTTGGGTGATTCTATGGTTAAAGAACTTGAAAATGCTGCTATTGCTAACAAGATTGATGACTCTGCTGCTGCTCATGACTCTACTGCTAAGGACTTTGTTGATCCTGTTGCTAGTGGAAAGGTCAATTCTGCTGATGCACAAGACTCTGCTGCTGGGTCTAGTGACAATGCTGCTGCTGAGGCTATGGTTTTGTTAAGTAAGAAGACTACAGAGGTTCCATCTGAATCATCTTCAAAACACACATCACTACCAACTTCATCACTACCACAACAACTAACAACCACAATCACATCATCTACACCAAGAATACCTCTAAAAGGAGTTGTAATCAGAGAACCTGCTGCTCAACAAAAGAAGATTGTTTCATCATCTTCTACTGATAAAGGGAAGGGCAAGCAAGTTGAAGATCCAAAAATAATGTATAAGGGGATTGATTACTCTGAGATACCTTTTCATTGGTGGCCCAAGGAATTACAAGTTGAACATGATACAACTGTTGCATTGAAAGAACAAGAATTGCTTGATCAAGAAGAACAACAGTTGGTTCAGGAGGAAAAGGAAAAGGGTTGAAAAGGAAACTGAAGACTTAAAGAGGTATGAGAAATGGGTTGATGAGAAGATAAGAATAGATGCTGATATAGAACTTTCTATGATGATCAAGATTGAAGAGAATGAAATTCCAACTTTTGATGTGCAATCTTGGATAAGAGAGTTCACTGCTAAGAAAAAGAAAGAAGATGCTGCTACTAGAAGGAAGAAAAAGATTCTCAGGGGTCCAACTCCATTGCAACAAAGAAGAGAGCAAGAAAGGTACCTGAAGAATATGAAGGGATGGAAATTGGTGCAGTTAAAACCTAAGTATGATCAAGAGGTTTTTGACTTGTATCAACAAGCTAAGAGACAAACAGATACCTTTTATCCTATGGGTTGTGCTGACGATTTGGAACATATTGCTAAAATGAATAAAAAGTTGGTACCTGATAAAGTGGCTGAAATAGAGCATGTTCAAAAGGCAGATGGTGTTAAGCAGCTTGATGATAGTGCAGATAAGGCAACTTCTTCTGTTCAAAGTGGTAAAAGAAAAGGTGTTGTTCATAAATCCTTTGCAAAGAAGAAGAGAAAAATAGGAGAAGAAAGCAGTTCTAAGCCTGAAGGAGATAAGTTCAAGAATGATTATGATCATATTCCTTCTGAGCATTTAAAGGAACAATTGAAGGTTCTCACTATGGTTGGTAAGATGTAGGAACCTGAAGTAGTTGATGCCACACAAATAGGAATCAAATATCCTATTATCAAAGTAACTACAGGATATGATACTAAAATTAGAGCATTTCATGAAGTTGAGAGATCTGATGGAAAGACTCACAGGTTTCTTAGATTTCAACAGATGCTATATTACTTTGATAGAGAGGATGTTGATGATTTGTGGAAGTTATATAAGGCAAAGTTTGGAGCTAAAAAGTTTGATGGTAAAAAGTATGAAACAGAGAATATTGATTACATTAAGAGTATGGCTGATAATGTTCTCTGAAGAGCTCTGAAACTTATGTATGAACCTTCAATGGATGATTCTGAATGGACAGAGATAGTAGGATACAAAGTAAGAAAATGGAGACTCTTTCAAGATTCTGGAGTTCATGTCTTGGAAATTGGACCAATTACTTTGTATATGCTGGCTGAAATGGATTACCCAGTGGTAAGATACTGGAATACTGTCAATCAGATGGTTAATGGTGCTGGATTACTCAACTTGCAGAAAGACTATGATACTGATGATCAGGCATTTAATTTGCTGTCAAAGTATAAGAAGATACTTAGTCAACAGACATCTCAAGACTTGAGTGTTTGGAAGCATCCTCCTAGTGTTTAACTGTGCTTTGAAGAAACTTAATGATTTAGTGATAAATATTAAGTTTAGGGGAGGATTGTTGGGTTTTGGATTCTGCTGCTGAGTGAAACTGCTACTGTGATGAAACTGCTGCTAAGATAAATGATTCTGCTGCTGATGTCAAAGTGCTGCTAAGGGTAAATGCTGCTAAAGGAATCTACTGCTAAAGTGATAAGCATGTATTCGAAGTAGATAATTATAGAATAGATTGTGTGTATATATTATACATCTAGAATATTCTTATCTTGCATAGAAAGTTATTGTAAGCCTAGTAGGACTCCTTGGCCTATAAAAGGAGGATCCTAGGGTTAGATTACGTACGTATTGTTTAGTTTTCGTTTACACTTCAAGGTTGTAAAACCCTAGCATTTTCGAGTGCTCGTATTAATAATATTGAAGTGTTGATAGTGAATTGTTCTTCTTAAGTTAAGCTTTTATATTCCGCATTCTAGCTTAAGTGTTTAAATCAAGTCAACTTCTATATAAGATCGTTTGCTCAACTGGGATCAACATCTTCCCTCAAAAACCTTTTACCCGATGTGAGGCTATTAAGGACCTCTATCTTCATTAATCGATCTCTATTGGATTCTACTCATTCTTTCTAAATGATTACGCCAACATACTTTTCCTTCATGATATTATTCCCCAACTACGATTGCCAACTTCGTGCCACAAGTTAGATATCCCCTCTCATATCTTTTAATTGCCTTGGAAAAACTTCCTTCATATTATGGAGCCTTCATCCCACTCCTTCAATCTTCGTAGCTGACGATCGTTCTTTCATTCAGAGATGTAGCCTTAATAATTTTTCTATCTCGTATGATTTTCTTCCCTCGACTTTTAGTTCACAAATCCCTCCCAATAGCCACAACAAATTCACCTAATTACACCATAAGCTATCCCCTCAGAATTTCTCCTCATCAATGCCACTAAGAATACCATTAATGATTTCTTCAGTTTTAAAATTTTTCTCCATCCACAAATTTTTCAGCTAACGTTCCATTTAATTCCTTCGATCCATGACTCACGCGATGACATGAAGAAATTGCAAAGCATCCTTTTAGCACCAGACGGAAGCAAGCATGTTACAGACGAGGAAGATGCCAGACACAACACTCGGTGCTACCCTTACTTTCTCATCAATAGCTCTTAAAGCTCATCCTTTTCCCTAGGCTCTCCATTTCCTTATCACGTTGATCTTCCTAATAGCGGCTCATATCATAGTTCACCTATTTGATGAATGCATCTACACTTGCGAGCCCACGAATACCATAACCTTCACAATTCAACTAAATAGGTGCAACCTTGCATAAAGCGACCTGGATGACTACATTTAGATCAAGAGCTCGTGCCAAATCTATGTCGTGCCGTACTTATACACCACTTTGTGCCGCTAAGTCTAACTTCAAATGACTTGTTTCGTTGTTACGACGTTAGAGACCTCTACTATTTGTACGAAACCTTGA
Source organism: Artemisia argyi (assembly GCA_030686995.1). Classification (NCBI taxonomy): domain Eukaryota; kingdom Viridiplantae; phylum Streptophyta; class Magnoliopsida; order Asterales; family Asteraceae; genus Artemisia; species Artemisia argyi. The sequence continues at coordinate 71,155 of JARVZY010012386.1, read as the reverse complement.
GAGCTACAAATCCTAGAAACCATTTTGGGTTTTGATGAAGACCGGTTAGGTAACAACTGATCCTCCTTTCCTCAATGGATACTCAATGATCTACAAGACACCATGACACAATGAGGATTCCTTACATACACCTATTTCAGCTCATCTCTTCAAGATTAGGAAAACCTCCTTCAAAGCCTACCTATGTAATCTCATAAACACAGTTTCTTTCCCTACCACCTCTACCAGTTTTTCTCTAATCGGCACAATTCCATTGACAGTACACTGATCTTCTTCGCTAATCCCACTAATCATAGCCGTAAGTACCTATTCGTCTGTTTTGAGCAATTCAGTTCTTGTTCGATGAGTTGCAAGATTAAGCTAAAATCAAGTTGTTACTTAGTTTAAGGTTTCAATGATTTTGCTTGAAGACGGAAAAGCTTATTCCATCAAATTTGGCCACCCGTTAGTTATCCCTGACTACCTGCCTCGTTTCGTTTAGGAGTACGATTTCGGATTAAGACGACATAGGCTACATCTTTTATTAGTATCTACCCTTGTCACTTAAGTTACGACCACAACATTTGAGCTCTAATTTGAATACTAGTTTTCTTGTTATGACGCCGATCTTCGTTAGGTCCTACGTACATGCGTTAGTCTATTTCAGTTAGAGCAGACGAAATTATTAATTCTAGCATAGTGGCCTAAGTCGTTTACAATGGACTAACAATTCCACTAGCAAGATTTGTCATCTTGATCTACAAACACCTTCTAGAATTTAGTGGTTAACTTGTGAGGAACCGTAAGTTAAGCCTAGCTGACGATCAACTAGATATCACCCACATGAAGAGTCAGATTGATGATTTATTTCGTATTGTGGAAGAGCCAACCAAAACTTAGACTAGAAGAGATTATAATTATGAGTTTATTTAAGCTTAGACCGTGGACATGAGTTACTTGGGAACGAAATGACAGGCTAGACTTATGTACCCACACATTTTGACAGTGGTACTAGCTGAATTTTGAGGACAAAATTCCGTTAACGGGGATGTACTGTAGCAACCGACATTTTTAGGGCAATACTGTTCATTAAAACTCGAAACCATTTGTGACAAACGATAATTTCCGTTAACGGGGATGTACTGTACCTAATGAACTAGCAACCATCAACTTTGATTTTCTCCTAGAATTCAATGAGCCTATTTGTCCTAGGTTTATTTTAGAGTTCTATGCATCCGTCACTCTCTCCACGGATGAGTATGGTCGCATGTCTATTAACTTTAGGGCTAGTAGTCATGAATACTCCTTCACTCTCGAGGAATTTTCTCAAATCCCAGGTGTCCCAAACTGTGGTACTTGCATCTACTCTGACAAGCATTCCCTCTCAACTCTTGACACACTCATTGACTAAATCCATCCCTATGATACCCCTCTTGTGTCCAAGGATGAACTCCGTGACCACCTTTTCATTAGGACCACCAACACTAGGAGAACTAGAACCGGAAATGAGGTCAACAAGGACCCATATGGAATGGAACTCAATGAACTCAAGCCCCAATTCAAGAAATGGGAAGAACTCCTTAGAGCCAATGTCATTAGCACCATAGGAAACCAGGATCATATAAATGTTTGCCTTTGCTACATGCTCTACTCCTTGTCCGTTAGGCAACCCTTCAACCTTGCCTACTACATGGCCAAGAGAATGGCCGACATTCCCATGCAAGGCACAACGGCTATGCCGTATGGAATGCTCTTGACTCATCTCTTTAGGTTCATCTCTCCCATTCCACCAACTCCTAGAGGTCTTCGCCTAGACTACTCTCTCATTCTACATACTTTTGTCCCACTAAGTGATAAGAGAGTCTATAAAGCCCAAGGAAAACGTCCTCATCCTCCTACCTCCTCATCATCATCCTCAATGAGTGAAGATGAGACTTTGCCCAACTCTAGGCTCCCGCCTCTAGAATACCTTTCCCAACTTCCGGATATTCCTAATGAGTCGGCGGAGTTCAAGCAAACAAAGGGGATGTTCAAAAATCTCAAGAGATTCCTTGGAAAGCTCAAGAAGAAGATAGACCGTCATTGAGAGCGGGTGTGTAGGAGTGTTTGGCACAAGGTGCTATTTGAACAATTTGGTTGTTAAACAATGTGTTCTATGAATTTATGTGTTTCTAGGGATATTCGGTAACATTTGGAACTTGTATGAACTAACAATGATGCAGGAAGACAACATTTGGTATATTGTCAAATTTTCAAGTTTATGATAATTTCACTAAGTATAGTAATTCGCTAGCCCCCGGTCAAAGTCCAATGGTATGCATGTTTACATGTTCAATTTTTGTATTTCCTAACCAAATATGAATTATATTTTTGTTTTTAGGAGTTTTCGAAAAATTTCAAAATCGTCTCGCGGGTCAAAACGTTGGACTGCCTTGTTTTTCAGGCCTGGCGGATATGGCGGCACCCTAAAATGGGTTCCGCCAGTGTATTTTTCTGGAATTCCAGAAATGGCCCAATGGATCAGACGGAACCCTCAGGAGGGTTCCGCCAGCAAACCTGCAAATTTTCGTGTATTTTTAAAACTCTCGATTTCCACAATACTTCAAAATAATCTTTTAGCTGAGAAACCCATCCCTTGTTAGTTTATAACATCATTAGATTGATTCACAGCCTCTAGAACTCATAGAAAATCATTTCCCGCGAAATTTCAAACTTAGCCATAACCACCTCAAGGAACCTTCACCCATAAAGGAAGGAACCCTTCCAAAGGTTCCTTGCAATCTGTGAAACATATACCTTCAACCAATTTGCCAAAACCACTAAGCATTTAGTGCAAATCTTTGTCTTCTTCCTTCACCATTTTCATTGGATTGACTTCCAATGATTTGATAACCCTCATTAATATTCCAAATCATTAGCAACCTCCATTTTTGTATGGTTAAACATCAAATCCAAACACTCCTTCCCATACTTCTTCACCTCTATAAATTTAACCATTTTAGAACACCCTCAAATCACACCATCACCATCACAATCTCTGATCCTAAACCAATAATCAACCATTTTTACAATGACAAAGTCAACAATCACCTCTCAACCATCTCGACCCATTCGGAGAACCGCCCGCATAAGTGTCAAACCACTTTGGTCAAATCACACAATCAACTTAAGTTCTTCATCCTCGAATGAATTCTCCTCACCCATCAAAAATGAACATTCTCTAAACCTTGCATCTCCATCTCCATCACCCAAAGGACCTAATGAGCTCACTACTCCACCACCAACAAAATCACCCATTGACCCAACTCCACCAAGTGCACCAATCCAAACATCCAAAACTCCATCACCATCAACACTACCTAAACTTGAACCAATGGAGTTATTTGTGTCTCCTCCAACATCACCACATCCTTTTGTACAAGATCTCAATGATCTTACACCAAGATCAACAAATCCACCACCTTTGACAAATGAAAAACCAAGGCCATTGCTTAACCAAAATGAGCCTTTTGACCACAACCAACCACCACAACAAGAGTATCACCACCCAAAACCATTGTTGTTTCACCCTATCTTCAAAGACATCCACGGTCCTCTATATGGAGAACCTAACTTTGAACAACATGATCACCCAACACACCACATTCCCAATCCTAATTCTTTGAGTTTTTCTTTCCTTCTTATGAGGGAATTCAAAGTATGGTCGAAAATCACCTCCATCACGTAATGGAATTTCAAACGACCTTGCTTGACTCCATACCAAACCCATCCTCCACTCAAGAAACCAACAAAAACCCACCACCACCACCATCATCAAACGACCTGTTTCCACCCACTCATCACCATGTTTGCTCACAATGTGAGCAAATGCTCAAAATAGGTAAAAGCATCAAGATGTTGCTTCACCAATTTCAAGATGAAACCCGCTTTGCTATACAACACATCATCGAGCGTTTGGATGCTCTATGCCACCCAAACCAATCCTAGACCACGTTTGGAGGCCTTTTGCCCCATTTAGGAAATGTGTTGAATGACTTCTACTTATAGAAGCAGGATTTTATTTTTCTTTTATTTCTTGGTTATTTTTATCTTTTATTTTTATTTTTAGAAGTAGGAGGATATTTTTCATTTCTTATCTTTGACTTTTATAAAGTCAAATTTTACTTGAAATGACATCTTTTCCTACTATCTTATTTGCATTGTTGGTTGATCATATATGAATTGTGATTGTGGTTGCTAAAATTCTCATATAAGTGTGGTGACTACAAGCTTGATTTTGTGTCATTATCACCAACTAACCATTTTTTTTGTAGGTTCAAAATCTATGTTTTCTATCTTAGCACTCCTTTTAGGGGGAGTATCGACCAAGGGGGAGTACGTGCATAGTTCCGCTTCGCTACTCTTCTTTTTGTTTTGACAAAAACGGGGAGAAAGATATATAAACTTTTAAACTTAAAATGATTTTCATCACTTAAGTAAAACAAGTTTAATATAACATTTTTTTTAAGTCTTAACACTAAAATTTTGTGAGTTACTTAAAAACAAAGTTTATGTTTTGTCATCAACAAAAAGGGAGAGATTGTTAATACAAAGATCGCCTAAAAACGTTATTTATATTTTACTATCTTTGCTAAGTTTTATTAACGACAAAGTGTAAACTTTAGTTTTTAGTAAAACATAATTTTAGTTTAAAGACTTGCATAATTAGACATTTGCTACATTTACATTTCATATAAAACACAACACTTTTTATATTTCTCAAAATAGAAAAACATTACATTTACATATTACTTAATATAGTAAATGTTAACATCACATCATTCATTTATGGTAAGTTTGTGTGCTTGACTTCCCATAAGCTCTTACACATTTTTGGAAGCATTCTACTTTGATTCAATATGTGTTTGACTAACTTGATGTAACCTTGGTTGGTTTGGATACTTTATTGCAAGACTCTTCTGTCAGTCCTGGCGGAACCCTGGAGGTACACGGGCGAAACCCATCTGAGGGTTCCGCTGTATCCACCAGAGCTGCTGAGAGTCTTGCTATAAATACCAAGCCACTTCTTAGATTTTTCCTTTATCACTTCTCATTAGATTTACACATACACATTCATATATCATTCATCTAACCCTTTAACATTTCATTTGGTGTGAAGTTTCTTTTGTAGCAAAGAAGTTCACAAGTTCATATAAAGTTACAAGTATTCAACACAACGTTGCAAGACTTGTTAGCTTAACATCGTGTAGACTTTGTGTAGTTTACACTTCATTTGATTGTGTGTTTTCAGTTATGATCGGTTAGTATTTTAGGCCTTAAAATACATAGTGTGACGGGAGTTGTTGTACCCTTGTAAAAGAACTAACGGGAGTGGTTGTACTCTTGTAAAAGAACTCGACATCTAGCTTAGTGTCGTTAATCGTGTAAGCGACGTGTAAGGTTTTCTCCGCCGGTGAACGGAGCTTGTTGACTAGTGAAAGAAACTCTCGAGTTGGATACTCGGGCCGTGGACGTAGGGCAAGGAAAAAGAGTCCTTGTAGCCGAACCACGATAAATACTCGTGTTGTGGTTTGATCGTTTCTTTCTTTATACTTGCATGTTATATATTGTCTTTGTGTTTATGTCTTTGATTAAACGGAAAGTTTCAAAAGATAATTAAAAGAAAAACCGGTAAAACTATTCAACCCCCCTTCTAGTTTTCCACAGCTTTCATGGTTAGATGCTTGTCAAATGACGAAGACGTCTAGATTCATTCTTGGAGGGATTGCAGATACGATGTTGTGGTCTATACGGAATTTTCGCAATACATTGATTTATTCTACTTCTAAACTGAAGAAGGTGACTCTTTGTGACTCTATAGTTTATCAATCGTTTTTGTGGATTTCATCTAGAAATCCTAAGTTGAGTTTTAGTTCGATAGGTTGGTTAGATAATCCCATTGTAAACATTTCTTCTTTGTAAGTGTTTGTGTTTTTAGCTTTTGCTAGTTAATAATATGCCGCTATTCTTAAAAAAAAATGTAAACTTCTTTTTCCTATTGTATTCATTCATAATTAAGTTGATTGATATAGTTCATAATTTGATGAAAATAAATGATGAAAAAAGTTGTCGATATTATTTCTTGAACAAGTTTCAAACAAAAATAAAGTTAGTGTATTGTGATCTTTTATTTATTGCGTTTTTTTTTTTTTTTTTTTTTTTTTTTTTGCTAAAAGGCAAAGTGTGGAGGCAGTAGATTGAACTATGAAAGACATTACCTGTAACACCCCAACCCGACAAGGGTAAAAATGTCACAATAATATGGTGTTACATCAGAACAAACAGAACAGATCAAAAGCGGAAGTCTTAAATAAATAACTTACTTTAAATGACTATGGTCAAAATCTTCAATTCAACTCTACTCTCAATCCCATAAAGCTATCCCAAAGCCAACTTGAATACCTGCCGCGGTGAAAAGAAAATGCGGCTGAGCGTAAAAAGCCCAGTGAATGGATATAACAATAATGAACTGAAATAAAATGATGAAATACAAATGATATATTTTGGAGAAAACATATTTAGGTATAACGGATAATACGGAAATAAAATTTTGTAGGTTGGGTAAGGAATTCATACAGTCACCTGTGTAAACAGAATCAGAACCATAATAATACCATAAGCTCAGAAACATATCATAATCATAACCATATATCTTCATAATCATATAGAGGGGAGACCTCTCAGATAATCAAACAAAATGAGGGGTGTCCTCATAGGGGTGGAGTAGCTAGCTCCCAGAAATGTGAAGGACGTGTATTGCACACACAGCCACATTCACCAGACAAATATCATATCATAACATATCAGAAACAGATCTAGGATGCATCCATACGCCCCTACCCAATCACATGCAGACCAATCAAAGGGACGTGGCAGAACATCACTCTACTGCCCTAGAGTCATGTCAGAGGTGCATCCCTGACACGGACATGGAACCCCCATGCCTAGTGAAGCTCATGTAACATAAGGTTCATATTTAAGGTTCAAAACATAATTTTCATATCAGAAGGTTCATATAAGAAGGTTTATCATAACAAAAGTTCAAAACAGAAGGTTCATAGCAAAGGTTCATATCAGAGGTTCATATCACAAAGGAAACCTTAAGAGTAAGGTCAGAATATCCGTACCTTGGACAAATGCAAAGCTGACAGAATAGAATGGATCAAAGAACGAATAACACCCTTCTTCAGAAATCTGCACATGTGACTTTAGTTATTAATAGCTTGCTCATTTATTTACTTATTCTTATTCCATATTAGGTCTTCTATCCACTTTTAGTAACCTTTCTTATTAGTAACCTTAAACATATGATTAGGTTAAGTGCTTAATTGATTATTAATATAGTTTTAGGGTTACTTATCACATATTATAGGTTTACAACTAATTCTTTAGTGTTTTATATCAAATTAAATCATAAAATGTATTTAGGTACTTTAATTACCTCTTTAAATGACTTACAAATGAATGAGTATTGTTTAGGATTAATTTTGTGTCTTATAATTAAGTTTTACTCTTATTTAGCCTTTATATCACCAACTCAGCTTTTATACACAAACAGGTCACAACTTTATGAATTTTTGATCCATATCAGAACTCAAAACTAAAATTCACAAAAATTCACAGAGATACTTCAATGTCTTGATAACCCACACGAATTTTCTCAGAATTTATTAGCAAGGAAAAATACCCTTTGAAAAATTGTTTCCCAAAACCATTCCAGAAAATGAACTGCAGAAACACCCGGAAAGTTTGCACTTAAGAGACATATCTAGACCCTTCAAAAAAATACACAAAAATTTATGGAAGTCACACATAACCCAGATATTACCACTGTCAAAGGAGAGCTCTTAACTCCTTACGGTTTGAAAATGAAAAATCAAAAACACCCACTGATTTCCAGGCATCCGAAAAACAGTTTTGACACTTAATCTCACAAAAATCAAAAATCAATCTTCCCGACCTCTAAAAGTTAAGTGGCTTACATATTCAGAAAGTACTTTTCCAGAACTTGATTTTAGACTCAAGAATCACCCAAAAACACGTTGGTATCATTAAGATAAACCTTCTCGAACACAACTCAAATTCCTGACAGCATGCAGGTGGGACAGAAACATCATAACCTTAATCCCTTTAAGCCCTAATCTCCCTTAATTAATGTCTAGGGTTCTTAGCATTTAATTTCATTAATGTAAACATGTATTTAGGGTTTCATGTTTGCGTTAACTTAAGATTAAAAGAACAAGAAGAGTGCAAAGAAGATACTGAACTTATTATGAGCCGACTAGAAACAAGAACAAAGAATCATATTTACCTTGGAGACTTGTACTGATCGAATGGAACAGAAAAGAGAGATGTCGATTGTTTTCTTGTAGAGTTAGGGTTTTTCTGATTTTTGTGAAGCGTATATTTAAATATATGGAATACATGGACCGAATTTATGGAATAGGAGGGGAACAGGATCGGTTTGTAGATATCTTGGGCCAAGTGGACTCCTAATCCAACTCTAATTATCCATCTTTACTTGTATTTATTCCATACAATGTTATGTACATGTTTATAAAATAATTTGGACCCTTAAACATTATTTTAACGTGTGATTATATCTTTAGAAATAAGAGAATGTCATTTTGTATGTTTACTTAAGTCATTTTAATAATAAGGTGAATTACAAAGTTCTTGTAGCTTATTTGGTATCTTATAAATAATTATTAAGATTTTTAGTTCTAGGGGTATTTTAGTCATTTTGTACGTTTTAGAATTTCAGGTATTACATTACCAGGGTCAAACTGTCGATGGCAAAATAATGGTTTTAGGAGAGGATTTTAGACAGGTTTTATCGGGGGCAGACATGGAACACGAGCACAAATTGTAGATTCAAGTCTACGGATGACACCATTTTGGATTAGAATTTTAAAAAAAAATGCGGTTAACCATAAACATGAGGGCACGAACAAACCCACGATTTTCAGATTTTCTTTAACGATTCAGCGACGGAGTTGAGGAGGTCATCGATTGAAACTATGTACGCATACTTGATGACATGACCATTCCATACACTGACGAGGCTGCCTTAAAGAATGCACTAATTAATGAAACATTTCCTTCCTTGGACACCAACGTTCATTCATCCACTGATATAATTTCAAGAGAAATTGATGCGGGATTACAAAACTCGCAAAAGTTTTACTTCTCAAGGGATCTTGAGAAGCTTGCAATCCTCCAGGCAGTGTACCTGACCGGAGTAGTATAGTGAGTGGCAAGTACTGGGGGATTGATCATTCTCTAGGGGAATATTGTCGTTAGGATTGAAAACTACGTTAACTAGGTCTAGAGGTGAGGGATGTTTTTTTTTTGTATTTTTATATTTTATGAAAGCAAAGTAAAAATCTCGGGTATTGGAAGAGTTAGCGGAATTAGTTGCTAGTCCACTAACCCAAAATTACTACTTAAACAAAATAAAATAAAAATGACAAGAAAAGTAAATTGGTGAACTTCTTATGATGAGAAAATGTGTTTACTTAGATTTCACTACTCCCTAGTTATCTCCTATTGATTTATTGATTTGTCACGATTGTTTGGATGAATGATTGTATTCCTTAATACCATTCGTGGGGGTGTGTACACCCTTCCCCAACCCTATGAGTTTCTATCTCTTCTTATGTCAACACCTTTAGTATCCTAACATAGCCTCATTAATAGTCACTTATGCCTTAAATACAATCAATAAAACCGTAGTACACATCCGATTACGTTTCTTAAGACGTTCAAGCTAGTTACCGTGCAGGAGATTTAGCCAGTTTTCTTAAGCCTAACGCTAATCAATCAACCAAAAAATCAATAACAAATCAACAATCAATAATCAACAACTAGGTTTCACTAGATCTAAGCAAACACTAGGAAATCTAAGCTAGCATGTTAATGTAAAGAAAAGATAAACAAATAATCAAACAACACATAGACATATTTAATGATTAAAAGAAATATTTATCTTCAATTGAATATGAATGAAAAGAAGGCTTGGAAACCATAAAGTTGCTGGAAAATTCGTCTAGGGTTTTCTCCCCAAAAGTTACACACTAATGAATAAAAAATTGAAAACTATATATAGATTTACAAGTCTGACGGTGTCAGGTTATAATTCCTGACACCGTGAGGTCGCCGCTTAAAGGGTTTCGTATCACCCAAGATAGCTTATGACACCGTCCTGTTGTATAACTTCTAGGCCGTCTCGTGTAAGCACAAAGCCAGGCGGCCTTGCCTCAAATGCACCTAACGCCGTCAGGTTATAACTTTCAACTTCTTTTCTGGGGAGCCTAGTGTAAAATTCCATCGCATAACTTCAAAGGGCGACGGCGTCAGCTCCAAAACCTGACGCCGTCTGGTGTAATTTCCAGACTTTTCTTAGTTTTCTTGTTTTCTTCATTCTTGAGCATAAAAACTTCCGAAAAGCTCCAAAATGCTCCATTTTCTAGAATTCATGTCCCAAGTACCTAAAATGACAAAAGAAATTATTTGAGGTAATATTTTACCATAAAAACATGATTTAGCGCTTAAATGACCCCCTAAAAACGTATCAAATAAATCATTATCAGCAATCTTATCAACTAAGAATGAACATGTTGGCAACATTAATGATTAGTTGATTGACAGATTCTCAGTCGAAGAGAAAGTTTACAATATTTTTGACTTTTGATGAAACAGAAGACAGCACGAACAATTTCTATCCTTTGAAATTCTTTAACTCGCTCAACGTTAGTGGATTGCCCCATCACTACTTGTGTTTGAAAATTGAATGCCCTATTATTCCTTAAGGAATCTCAATCCGAAAAATGAATTATGTAATGGCACGAGATTGATATGTAAACGCTTTGATCTTAATGTCATCAACCCTGATATCGATGTCTGCCAACACACTGGAATTAAAGTGTTGCTGCCGAGAATTCCTCTTGCTCTATCTGAAGAAGACATGTTTCCTTTCAAACTAAAGAGAAAATAGTTTCATGTGTGCCTTAGCTTTGCGATAACTATCAATAAAGCTTAGAGCCAAACAATTACAAATGTGGGTGTGTATTTGCCGGATTCTGTTTTCTCGCACGGCCAGCTTTATGTTTCGTTGTCTAGAGAGATATAACGTATAACTACAAAGGTATTAGTGAAGCATTTCCTAGAGTTTGGTCAAGAAAGAGTCTACACCTCATATGTCATGTACCAAGAAGTTTTACGTGATAAATAACGTGCATTGTTAGTTATCTCATAATTGATGCAATGTTTTATTTTTAGTTTCACTAAATGCTTTTATATGTTTTTTGATGCATTTTAAGAATTTTCTTTGGGTTGAATTATCACATGTTACAACTTTTCGCAATTACATTTTGATTATTTCACGTTTTATGTATAAACGTTACACGAAACACATAACCACAATATCGCAGTAACTGTTTTCCGCTAAAAAGAACTCGTTAGGGGTACTCTTCTAGTAATGAAATCTCAATCTTCGCATAAAAAAAAATTAAATTAATAAGGCTTTTCAAAATATGGCTAGAAGATATCAATAACCATTTAAGTGTTTGCATTAACAAATCGAGGTTTAGAGCCCGTTTGGTATGTGGGTTTTAAGAGGTTTGAGATGATAGACATATAAAATCCATTGTTTGGTTAACTCTTCTTGGAATTAAAGAATGAATTGAAATAAAAAAAAACTGATTCCACTGTAAATAGCAAGGTTTCGTATTGAATGCATGGTAATTCTGACAAAGCCCACTAGCTCCGATACTCTCAACCACATATTCTCAAATTTCACTTTTAAATATTTATTTCTTCAGTACACTTTTTTACAAATAATAATTTAAAACTTAATTTCTATTTATAAAATATATATTTTATTATATTATTATAAATTTTCTCTCTTCTAATTTTCTTTCATACTTTTTCCAAATTCGAATCCGATACTAATCCCTTTTACAAACCAAACGCATCCTTAGTTTTCTACAACAATACTTTCACTCTATGTCTTTCTCTCATCTCCTCTCGTGTATAATCGGAAATTGCCTTCGATACTTCCAGTTTTTATCATTACAAAATATTATTACTTTTTACTTTACTCTCATTATTTTGTTAAGAATGTACGAAAGTATCTTTAGTTTTCTATCTAGCATTGAAATTTAAAGTCACTTGATGATAACAAATTAAAAGATAATTGTTTTAACTTTGAAAATTTTTTAAGCCATAAGAATCCATATATTAATGGTATAGATTTATTTTCAGAACTAAGAGTTTTGTGAGAAATTATACATGTAAAAATGTTTCAACGATTGGTATACTTAATTATATTAGAAATCTAAATTCTTTCCTTAATGCTTATATTGCTTATAGAATGATAAGCATTTCGGTGACAGTTTAAGCAACAACAACAACATACCCAATCCCGTCGAGGCGGGGTATGGGGAAGGTGGAATGTAGACGGATCACACCCCTATCAAAGGATAGAACTTTGAGGGAGGTGAAATGTAGACAGTTAAAAAAAAGGGGAAAAAAAGTTAGATAGAACTATGGAAATGTCACAAGCAAATATTAAATGAATTCACTCATTTAAAAATGAAATATTGTACCATGATGATCGTAAAAAAATAATCAAACATTTGTCAAAGAAAAAGGTGGAAAAGTAAATTTCATATAAATATTTTTCAGTGAGAGAGAGAGAGGTTTTAAAGATTCACTTTAGGGTTCCGTAAAATTTAAGCCACCCTAGACACTTCTATTTTAGACTAACATATGACTCTTAGTGATTTTTTTTAGAAAGACAACACTATCATAGAATCCACAAAAATCCAACAAATAGATAGAAGGCATCCCTCCCCATTTAATCAAGCAAATTAAATGAGGAAAGGAACCCAGGAAAACAAAGAACTAATACATAGAACAAGTCATACATGCATCTTTGCCATGATATTGATAGAGTTCACTAATGCAAATTTTAATAAGAGGCGAAATTCATGTCTTGAACTCCTAGATGGTTCATATAACCTACTACACAAACTCTTTTATACATGACTAGCATTGTTTGAACAGAATTATAATTCAGAATTTGTTAGTGATCCTGCTAACTTTATATACTAGCACAAGCATTTATGTTTTACGTTTTTCAATTATTACTTAATTTTTCGCATACAACTACCTAAAAGTGGTCAAGTTGATAAAAGCTTGTAAGTATCATCGCAAAAATATGAGATAACAAGTACGAATAATGTTTCCTGCAAATAAACCAGCGGCCATGCCAACCTTCTATAAAGGTACCTCTTTCATGTTTGAATTTGTGTAGCAATGAGCTCAATTTCTATGAATTGTCGATCAACATATCAAAAACCGCGGTTAACAAGAAAAAACAGACTCCAACTCTAATTGGAACTACAAATGCACATTGTACAAATCCGCTCGAAGAATGAGAATCTATATTCAGTTAGTGGATTTATCGATCACCAAACAAAGAAAGGTCAATGGAATTTCTCAACCCATCTTATTCTTTCTCAAAGCTAAAGAATGGTAACGGAAGACTCCCATGTTGCTTTCGATAAAGTTTTCTTTTTTAAAATCATAAATTTCAACCCTTGAAATTATTCTTTGCGACAAAAAGCTCGACTATACACATCAGTTTTCAGCAAAAATCATTAATTTAAGATTTAAAAATAAACAGTGCAAGTTAAAACATGGGGGAAAAAAAAAGTATGGTGATATCTTTTAATTTGGTTATTAGATTTTTTTATTTGATCTCTTATATTAAAACTTGCCAAATTCACGAAGAAAGCAAAGTTAATTTTATCCTACCCACTTGAATCGTTGGCCATTGCATGCTCAGGACCGGCTTAATTCAGTCAAAGATAGATGGGGTAAAGGCCAAGGGCCATCTCCAGTCATATCCTATAAAATCTTTAAATTTGAAAGATTAAAATAATAATAATAATAATAAAAATTAAAAAAAAAAAAAAAAAAAAAAAAAAAAAAAAAAAAAAAAAACGTCTTTTATGTACAATAATACTCCAATAAAAATTCATCTCCAACTATATATCCCAAAACTTCAAATTCAAAATTCTAATATGGAATCAAACATAAATAATGAGATTTTGGATGATGAATAATGATTATCCGGGCAATGCTCCAAAAAATCTTCGAATATAAAGGATGGATGGATATGCATTTTGATACTTTATTCTTTAAATATGAAAGAAAATACATTTGAAAGGCATAATGGGACATGGCAAAAAGTCATGAAAAGAATTTATACTTTATCTTTGTAATCTAACTTGTTTGGCTAACCCAACATCCCAACTAGAGAGAGTGAAGCACGGTTTTCACTTTTTAATATCTTATCTTTACTATCTATAAAGCAAAAAGGGTCAAAGGTGAAAGTGAAAAAGTCAATAAAAGTGAAAAGTTGAAATGTTGAAAATGTATATAAGAAAATATTGAAATGTATTTAATACTCTTATTAAAACACCCAATTACTTAAAAGTATAATGATTTATTCACATTGTACAACTAATTAAAAACATATCTACCAAATTAAATATAACCAATTAAAACACAAACCGGGTTGACCCGGGACGCTTCAAACACGGCGGGTTGACCCGGTTTAATTTGGCTCATTTTCAACCCAACCTAGCAAGTTGACCCGGTTTAAATCGACCCATTTTTTGACCGGAACGGTTCAACTGGTTGAACCACCCGGGTCGAACCGAGTTTCAAAACATTATTCATTACTTAAAAGTACAATGATTTATTCACATTGTACAACTAATTAAAAACATATCTATCAAATTAAATACAACCAATTAAAACAAAAACCGGGTTGACCCGGGACGCTTCAAAACCGGACGGGTTGACCCAGTTTAATTTGTCCCGTTTTCGACCCAACCTAGCAAGTTGACCCGATTTAAATCGACCCATTTTTCGACCGGAACGGTTCAACCGGTTGAACCACCCGGGTCGAACCGGGTTTCAAAACATTATGTTAAATTCCCAAATCTTCAAACTTTTATTATTTTTAGTTTATAACCTATAAACTTTTTTTATCAATAAACTATTTGTCGCTATAAAATCCCGTTGCTATGCACGGATACTCGTCTAGTAATAATAACGAGAAATTAGGCTGTCATGCGTTGTGCCAGAGCCAACTTAAGGAGCACGATATTTTTTTTGGAGGGATTCCAAACAATGTGGTTTAGAAAGGAGCACGATATTTTTTTTTAATTGTCTACAATAGCTTGCACGTTATGACAGAGTCATTTTATAATATATTAATTTTGTGGTGATAATATTAATTCATGTATTTGTTGTTGGGACTTAAGGTGATGTTGGCAAGTTGGCCACTCATGAAGCACAAGGTACATTCACTTGAAGCTGCAATTGTTTGTACAGATTATATAGCCTAGGTACAAGTGAGAGTTGCACCTTGTATCACACTTGTGGATTGACCTGGTAAACAGGAGATGTGATTGACTTGATATAGCATTATATTGAGAACTGCCCACTATCTCCTTATTTTAAGGAATGTGATTACTATCACATTTAAACAGGTTGTGTTATATACAGTCGAAGCAAGTGTAAGTATAAAAAATATACACAAAATCCACTCTGAAAGAAGATGCTATATATTTTGCTTCGTGATTTTTTCTTGTTTTCGTGTTATCGCCATTGTGTTGTAATCAAGGGTTGTTGCTACTCAATGATTACGTGTGTAGAACTATATTAATCCTGGGTGCTTAGGCTTGGAGACTCGAGCAACTTATGGAGTGCCGAAAGTACTTTAAAGGACAGGGAACTTCTTCCCGTACGGTTCTTTTTATTACGTGTTTGACATATGCGAAGAAGAGGAATGATGATGACATGTTGTTTCCTTTGGTTTCAAGTTTTGCGTGTTCGAGTTGAGGTTTGATGCTGCTCAGTTTGGCATTGTGATGTTGTTACGGAATCTCATAATATTAAAGGTATTCATTTTATCTTGTTAACGATTCCTTGAATTCAGTTTGATTGTCACATACTGCTATATGAGGACTTATTGGTTCTACATTTGTGCATTTTAAACGGTAAATAATAATATGTAAGTATAATGTTTCATGCGGTATAGTGTATCATAAATGCATTCATTACTACAAAGTTTATATTCTATATAACGACATTAACGAGTGGGTAAACTCGCGCGTTGCCGCGGGAATATCGTGTACATAAAATAAATTTCCCAATTTTCTGAGTGCAACCGGCGTGAACACCTTCCAACCTGTCAAGAATGATAGCTAGAGAAGAATTTTTATGTATGCTTTTTGGTATTGTATCTAAGTACAAATTGGTAAATGTTGTAACTGTTGGTGGTAAATGCACCACCATATGAGGTGGATAAAAATTTGAAATACCAACAATCCAACTTAAAACATGAATTGTACTATTTGCCATTAAAAGAAAGTGTAAACCATACATAAACATATGTTCAAAAGAGAGACTCCAAAAGAAATAATGCGTATGCAAAAAAGTTATCTCTACCATCGAGAGAAACAGAATGCCTTGACAAAGATGCACAAATTGGAGATCTTGCAAGTGTATTTATTTCATCAGAACCTGAATTCAGACCCAAATCGCTTTGACTGTTGCAATGTCTGAGCGAACGCCTGGTATTTGTGAATGTCAGCATAACTCACACTTGTGTGTGCATATTTCATGGATTCCTCGAAGTGAACAGCCTTGATCTCTGCCACCTCATCCTCGTCCTCATCCATGGAGTCAGGGTTCTCGCTCCGCCTCTATTTCCTGCAATTTAAGACACTTCTCATTGGAAATCCAAAACTGAATGAAACATGTAAATATCAAACACAAAGATCAAAGGTCTACTTTCCGCAGGCATGTTGGCAAATCTCGGTAATATCAGCCCCACTAAGAACCCAAATCAACATCCTTAGCAACAGGAGATTTCCTCATTGCAGCCATGAAAATATTGTGTTGGGAGTCCTCATCTGGTAAGGGGATGTAGATAAGTTGATCAAGACGACACGGACGTAGTAGTGCACGGTTTTTTTCGCAGACTTTCCATCCATCTCAATCAAGAGCTGATTCAAATCTCTGTCAGCTGCACCACCTGCATCACCAGAACTGCTAATAAGTCATTAGTTATTTTACATATTTCAGTAAAGCAATACCATTGGTAGTAAGTTTTATTTTTGTAATAAGTTCTCTCACAATTTGCTTCTCATCTTATCTTTTGACCCTAAAACAATCATAATTTAAAAATAATAATCTCATATATGCAAATCTGGTCTAAACAAACCTGATTCGTGACGCGTTTTATCCAAAGTATTTTTAATTGTGGTACAAAAGTCATAATGCTTCATTGTAGAACCGAATATGCATTTCATCTGAGAATATAAAAATGAAACTTTTTATATTCATAAATGTATTTTGTAGCTGAACATAATTCACAAAAACAAAAATCAATTTAGTATTGGCAAGCAAGCCGCAATAGTCCCTCATAGTCCAAACCAACATGTCTCATAATACTCACGCCTTATAATAACTACATCAGCATAAATGCGCAAATATCAACAAATGCAGTCAAGCATCAACACAGCGTTATTTGCACGGAGAAAAGACATCCACTAAATTAGTCCCTACATTATGTGTAATGGTGATAACTCTGTTCGTAAACTCTTAGAGTTGATGATCACAGACCCGAATTTTCTGTTTATACAGCCTAAACACGTGTCTTTTAAATATTTAATACCTAACGGCTTGTCAAATGCGCTAAAAAACAAAATTGACGTGGAGTAATGCATTGATATGGAGCATTATAAATCAAAATAAAGTCATCCATTTTCAAGATGACGAAGGGTATTGTGAAGGAAAAACTAAATTGCATGCAAATGGATTATACAATTTTGAGCCTAATGAAAAGAGTAATGAATCCGACATACCAAAGCATGACAGTCGCTACCAAAGAAAGTTTAACGAAATCCCAAAGATTGCTAAACGCGGACCAACTGAACCATGACCATGCTCGACCAAATGCACCACTAAGCCACAACCATGAACCACCACAATGCCCCCCCCCCCCCCCCCAACAAATTCTTTTGCAGGTTTTCCGATGAGAGATCAGTTGGTAATCCAATAACAATGTTCCCCACGTATCCTTTTCTTATCTGCACATAAAATAAAATAAGAGAGAATTAACTTTTAGTTCGCAACTATATGAGGCACACCTTTAATTTATGTTATGTACCTAATGATTTATGAAAAGAAAACCTAAAGTCAATTATTAATTATAGTAATATAATGGCTGAGCATATATCAAGTCCAAAAATCTCATTAACCATGTGCTTCAATGATGAACGATCCGACATGAGCTTATGATCTTGAACGTATGTCCTACGAATAAGCCATACGCTCAACCAAGCGGCCTCATAAGCCGAAAAAAAGTACTGAATAAGCCATAAGCTCAACCAAGCAACTTCATAAGCCGAAAAAAGTGATCTTATGAGCTTTCCCAAAATCCTATAAGGTCACAGTAACCTCATACCTCTATATTTCACAGCCCACAAAATTAAACACAGCTAAACCCAAATCCATCAACATTTCAGTTCCCTATTGCTCCTAAAAACTATTTGTAACACATGGGTATGTAAGAGGTGTTTGGCTATGTTTCTGTTGAAACATTTTTATCTGCCAAAGTTGCTTAACTGCATAAATATTTTCAGCAAAGGACTTAAAGCGCAAGATTCAATAAAAATAACCATACACTCAAATAGCTAACAACCTATATGAAAAACCCATTAAACCCACATCAAATTAAGCATAAAGTCACAAACTTTACAGGTTCAACTTAACAAACTAACCCAAAAAGTGATGAATCCTTAAGTCTACACATTGTACATAGTCGAAGTATTTCATCCTAAGCAAAAAATGCAACATAGCAACATGATAAACCCGCAAAATAATAATAATAATAATAATAATAATAATAATAATAATAATAATAATAATAATAATAATAATAATAATAAATAAAAATAAAAAAAAAAGTTCTATAAGTTCGTGCAAAAAATGCAACATAGCAACATTTTTCAAGCCTAACGCATCAAGCAGAGTACAAAATTCCGCTATATCCGACTTCTACTTATAATTTGGGGGTCTGTGTTAGCTTATTTACTGGGTTTTTAAGCTAAAGTAAGATGAACTTGATAAACTCATTAAACCGTAAAACGTGAAGACTTGAATCTCTAAGCTTATTAAAAGTTCTATAAGTTCGTGAGCTCGGTAAATAAGCTAACACGAATACCCCATTATTAAATAGATACAAATAAATACTTCGTAAATTTGGTGTGAAAATAGTTATGTACCCAAAAGCACACAATGAGAGAAGAAGATCCAGCAGCTCCTAGGCTATCATTACTCCACACATGAAGATACACCCGCAAATTTTGACATGATTCCAAGAACAGAAGCAAATATCGCAAACTCCAAAAAGAACTCAATTGCTCCATTTCCTCCAAACACCAATTTAGTCAATCACCAAAGTCTAACAATGTGAAAAAATATTAAAAATTTATCTCCGGCATACAACTATAAATAAGTTTAAACACATACTTATAATACTGCGGTCACAATAAAGAAGTAATGCATGTATCTTGCGTATGATTAGCAAACCTGATATCAGCATCAAGGATCCATGATAGTGTGAACTTATACTGAAAACGAAATGCCTGGTTGAAAATATATATATATATATATATATATATATATATATATATATATATATATATATATATATATATATATATATATATATATATATATATATATATATATATATATATATATATATATATATATATTATGGATGCATATATACATAAAAGCCTTTTAAACTAAAAATCTAGTTATGAGCTTCACCCTGTTATGCAATGCTATATAAAAGATAAACGAAATTGTAGTCTTTGTTGTTTTTCTATAACCCAATTTAGCATATGGCAGTAACTAAAGCCGAGAATAATAAAAACCTTACAAATTTATAAGACGACGCATCCTTACGATATGATTTTTTTTCTTTGACCTATATCCTCAAGTGTGACAATTAAAACCTCAAATCCTGGCGACAACTCTAAAATCACATTATACCCATCTAGTTTCAATATAAAGCATAATCAGACTTAAATAACCAATAACCCATATGAATACCACCAACTGGCAAACCAACATCAAATTAAGCATTGAGCCACAAAATTTACAACTGAAACTTAAATATAACCCAAAAGCGAACAACTTAGAAACTTACCAGTATGGTAGCCAAAAGGGAGCCTGCGCCCTTCACATAAGGATAATTCTTGCTTCCACATACACACCTGGTCAGAACATCAATAAAAAGTTTTCGTAAACTAATAGATGAAAATAAAGACTAATTCGGAAGAGTAAATGAATAAGCCATAAGGTCAACCAAACAACATCATAAGTCGTGAAAAGTGATCTTAAACAACCTCGTTTATCTCCTATCGCAGGTTGAATCAAATTGAGCCATGTCCAACAACGTTCTAGTATACTGAACTACCAAAAATAACAAACGCAAATCACTATCAGAATCATTACAATCAATTAACTTTATACTCAATAAACTTACAAATTTTAACAATTTATTATACCTCTAACTTCATCAATAGATTCAAGTGTATTCCGCCCACCATCTTCTTTCAAAAATTTCTTCCTCTAACCTTGATTCCCGATCTCCTTCTCTTCACCTACATTTATCCACACAGATGTTAGGGTTGATATTAAATACCTTCCTTAGAAGGCCACAAATCGACCATCTTTAACATACAATAAAGCACACATACTAACTGAATACCCGCTGATTCAATTGTACATCAAAAGCGTCTCTAGTCAATTAATAATCATAGGTTAAACACGAAGATAAAGAAGAATTATGATTTCATCTCAAATAAGCATTTTTAACCAAACAACTTTTGTCTATCTAAGTAACCTAACAAAAAATGTTAAAAAACATATACTGGTCCAGTGATCCCCAATATTTAATAATAATAATAATAATAATAATAATAATAATAATAATAATAATAATAATAATAATAATAATAATAATAATAATAATGGGAAAAAAACAAATTTCACATAAATTAAACGACAAAGAAAATTGAAAATCAGTAACAAAAACAGCATACCTTAATTAAACTCTTTATTCTGAAGCTAATGGAAACCCCTTTCGCCTGAAAGTAACAAATTTAATACACAAAAGTATCATCAAATCCAAACATAGACACAATCTCATAAAAATTAAAACCAAATAAAACATGAATAAAAAAAGACGGTGCCTTGTGGTTGGAGCCTTGGAGGATTTCGGCAGATGATTCGGAAATGATTCCGGTGGCCAGAATATCAGCATATGGAGAATACCTAAGACGGGTAACTGAAGAAGATGTGATAGAGTGATTAGAAGTTATTTGGTGATAGAGAAGGTCAATGAGAGGTGTGGAATTTTCCTTAGGATAAGGTGTGGAGGAAAGGTCTAGAATTTGGGGGGAAATATCTTTATGCCGGTGAGAAAAACAGAACGGAAACAGTTGAATTTCTAATGAACAGTTGTTCAAACAGTAGTCTAACAGGGATTCAACCAATGAGATGTCGTTCTTTGAATGGACCACTTACTGGGGTTTAGTATATATATATAATACCAAAAAACTACTTCATGAAAAAACAAAATTCGACGCCTAACTATATTGCTTCTATTATCTTCATTTTTCATGCCAGATGAAAATGTAAAACTGATAATAATTTTATATTTGAAGTTTGATTAACATACATAACATTTACATTAAGATAGAAAATAAAGAAGTGAATATGGGATGTATAGGTTTTTGAAATCTACATATCATGTTAAACAATAAAGTATGTTGTAATCAATAACTATATAACATATGAGATTATACTATATAATATTGAAGTGGTTTAAGGAGTCGGCACTGTTCCGAAGCCGTCGGATTGGAGCTCGGCTTGAGGGAGTGGCGCGGCTTGGGTGCACTGTGGAACCGCAGTTTGAGCCGACAGTGTTCACATGCCGAGCCGTCGTCTTAGAGTGATTAAAATATATTGCTTAGTGGGTGCTCCACTTAATTTGGGAGGTTACTTGCATGTTTAACACATGTGCTTTTAGTTTATAGGTGCGTTTTGATGTACTTTCCACTACTTAATTTTTTGGTTAGTTCTTTGCTTAAGACTTGTGCTCCATTATCGGTGTGATTAGGTATATATAACATACGTGGAAGGTTCATTGGGGATTTCCAAAAGTGGTGGTTTATATATGTTCTCATGCGATTGTCATTTTGGCATTAACGAGGACATTTTTGAAGCTTCGTTTGGAGTTGTTTTTGTTTGTAGGTATGTTTAAACAACCTTTTTAATCTGTTTTTTTAACGTGGTTGTTGTAATTTTAAGCATGTAACCATGTAATGTACTTTGACTATTTCAGTTTTTGTTTGCAATTAGGGGTTAGAGAATTTGTAATTCGGTTTTTGGTTTGGAGGCTGTAAGTGTGTTTGATGTGTTATGTTTATGTGGTTATGATTTACATATATAGAAATTCAGTAAGTTTACTTCAACTATTTAATGTTTTGTTTGTTACAGGTTTTATTGTGTTGATGTATTCATATGCCATATTAGCTTAATTTAGAGTAGTTTTTGTTTGCATGTATGGTTCAACATCTTTTTTAATCTGCCTTTTTAATGTTGATGTAGTTTTGCACATGAAATCATCTAATGTGCTTCCACTGTCCCATGTTTTGTTTGCAGTCATTGGTAAGTTTTGGGTTTGTTAGTGCATTTAATGTGTTATGTTTACGTGATTAGGGTTTACAGATATGGAAGCTGAGTAAGTTTACTTCAAGTGTTTAGTGTTTTATTTGTTGCATGTTTCAGTGTTTGGTGCAGTCGAGTCATATATTAGCTTCGTTCGTTTTGTTTTCATCTGCAGGTATGTTTAGGCAGTTCTTTTATATGTTTCTTTAATTCGACTGATTTATGTTTTGTAATTCTATTTATGGTTTTAGAAGGTATAAGTATGTGGTGTACTTAAAATCTTTGGTTCTTTGTTTGTTTCAACTTAGTATGTTGGTGTATTCATGTGCTATATTCATGTAATAGTTGGTTAGACAAACAGGAAGTTATTGTTGAATCCTTTTCGTAAAACTTTAATTAATGAAGATGTTGTTGGTGTGCATGTGGTTTATTTTATCCATTTAGTTTTCCGATGTTTTATGATACATATGTTAAGTGCATGGTTGTATCAGGATTTGATCTGTTTGTTTTCATGGTACAATTTAGATTAGGTTCATATTTGTTTGCTTTATGTTTGTTTTACAAATAAATGTTTTGTAGCTTTGTATAAATACATGTTGATTTTCGAATTGCATGTTTGGTTTTTGGATGTTTGCTAAGGAATGAATTTAGTGTATACTCTTTTTTATTTGGTGTATACTCTTTTTGGGCTTTTTGCTGTTTTAGTTTCTTTGCATATTTGCTTCATCTTTGTTTTTCTAATATTTGTTTTCGAACATGATGTTCTGCAGGTCACCCTGGATTTTATCTGGGATAAGATTACTTGGAGGACTAAAATCCTATTTAAAATAGATAATGATTGAAGTTGCCAAATACTAAGAAACTTATGGTTTATAAAAATCTTTCAACAACAATTTAAATTGTAGAGGATTTTTTGAAATCAGCATCCATTTTACACTGTTATTAAACAGATAGGATATTGTTTTTATTTGATATAATAAACTAATAAGATAATGCATTATCATATTTTATGAGGCATTTGGCGAGAGTGAGAGTTTTGAATTGTTTTCTTATTAAAGACATCATTTTATTAAAGTTGTTTATGTTATGTTATTGTTGATGATTTTTATTAGTGATGTTGTTGCTTTGCACTAAGTTTTTTATATTTAATATTGTCATTAGAATGGCGGAGAACAGCATTGGCCGTCTTAATCCCAGGGACCAAAATAGAACCTCGGAAGCCCGCGTCTATTATAGATGGATAGCCCGCTATGTCCCTGAGCCAGAACCGATTGGCTATTGATGTATAATGCTTGTCAGAGTAGTACATTTGACGAATTTAAGTATGCGATGCTCATGTTATTTTTTAGTATCTATTTTATGATGTCTTGATGTGCATTGAGAAATGTTGTTCAAGCAAATATGAATGTCGGTTATATTGAGTACATTAGTTCAATCATCGAGCTTGGATCAGCAATAGGATTTCAGATTTCAGCTGCGAACCGACAAACAAGTGGCAACAGACTTTTGAAAATAGGACGAGTCTTAGATTTGGAAGATACACAAAGTTTGAAAATATATCGGGAATTGGTTTCCCAGACCATTTTTTTAACTTCGTTTCGTATAACCAACTTGATTTCAAGATACCTCAGGCAGATGGCTAGGGTAAAATTTAGCATCCTGTTCTGACAGGTAATACATATTTATATTATTCATTCTCTGTAAACAAATGATTTATGTTAAACATGCTTTATATTCATAGATTAAGTTGTCTATAGGATCTGTTAGGGATGTAGTTATTTCCGGAGATCCCAATGGTAGACAGACTGTTAGAAGAAAAATTGACACTAAAAATTTGGAGTAACTATTTCATATACCCAATAAATTTTGAATATATGATGAGCAACATATCTTTCTTTTAAAATTTGCTAAAATTATCTCTTATTTACCATGTGGGATGACATGGCACGAGAGTTTGACAAAGGCTCACATGAAACAATGGAGAGGCCCATCATTATTGTTGTCAGCTCATGCCGGGAGTCGTGTTATAGGGATATTCGCTTAACATTTAAATTAGTTTAAGAACATTTTCTTATTGAAAGAAATGTGCACTTACAGCCTTGATCGTTAACATTGCAGACTTGCAGTTATCTACCACACCGGCAACTCATTAATTTTAAGACCCGTACATTCTAGAAGAAGATCATTATTGGGTTGAGTAAGCGACTTGAATTAGAATTGAATTTATTCTAATAATTTTTCAGTAGTAGTTTTTGACATGTAAGTTGGCTATTTACATATATGGCTATAGAACAAATACAAGACAAAGTATAACATGAATCTGCCACTTGACGGGTGCAAATATCGTCTCGAAGATCGTGAAAGGGATAGGTTAAACAACCGATAATCTCTAGCCTTGCTGCTTCAGCAAAACCCAGAGAGCTACAAGGTAAGCTATCATGAAATGAAGAGACTTTAAACATGCATCTTATTATTTTTCCTGTTTGGCACTTTAGTTCACATGTATTAAGTAGTGCTTGGCATTGTATTTTAGAAAATGTTTATGGTTACTTATGGTTACAGGGAGTCAGGTTTACCTATGAATCATCAATACTTAGTGTAAATAGATCTATGGATTGGCATTACACATCATGGACTGAGTGTACCAGCAAAGTGAGGGACGATAATGGAGTTTGGGAATGTATAGATCATGGACCTCTGCCAGAGCCCACCTACAGGTAATATCCTAATAAATTGAATGGCATAGTGACCCTAAAAACTGATGCTCATGTTTTAAATATCGTTGCTGATTGTGCATGTATAATTTCAAAATCTTTGTGTCGGATGAAACAACAAGAGCGTTGTTTGCTTTTTTCACCCCATGTGCCGATGTCATCATCAAATATATGAATCATAAGTTGCTTTAAAAGCTCGAAGCACCCGACCCCCAACCAATAATAGCAGATATGTTGGCGGTAAAAAGGGTGAAACACATATTCTAGTTTCATTTCAATACCTCGAGCAAAATTGGAGCTGTTCATTTCACCCTAGATGATGTGTTGGATAGTATCGTCAAGACAAATGGAATGACTAGAACACCAATAGATATCAGAGGTTAGAATAGTTAGGTTTACAATAGCAATAGCAAAAAACCGAGGCAACAAACCGAGAAATACATTTTTTTTACAATAGCAACAAACCGATGCACAAATAACTAGTATTGAAATGTTAAATCGAGCATCATTACTTTGAGATGAACGATTTATAAGGTTGTAGAGCGTTGAATGTTGGGTTTAGTGTGTGGGGTGAAGGGTAATTTGAGTTTTTAGTAAGAGACATTTTAAAAAAAACGCTCAAAATTGAGGAAAAATTACATTAAAATCTCATTTTTTTTTTTCTAACCATGAAGGGCACCGCCCCTATACAATAAACAAACATCCACCCCTCGTAACACATTACATTGGACTCACAAATTAACAAACACAAACAAATCCACAAAATCGAAAAAGTAAATAAAATAAATAAGTAAGAAAAATCCGATCACATGTGCCGTCACCATTAACACATAATCACATATGCCTATAATAGTATTTGAGGTGTCATAGCTTAGAGCCATATGTGATAGTTTTCGCCTTACAACTTGATGATACTGGGTACTCTTCATACAATTTATTATTATTATTATTATTATTATTATTTATAAACATCACTTTATTAGAAAATCAAAAGATTTACAAGAAGTTAGTGGAAAGCCGAGATACTAACTGGGCTCCCACTCCTCTAGCTATAGAAAATCCAATCCTACTAATATATGTGCAGCAGCACGTGTTCCAACGTCTTGGGTCATCGAGAACTTTCGGATTCGCTTCAGTAAGGTCACTGCATAATTCTCAAGTTCCCCAAAAGAAGAGAAAGAGAAGGGGAGGAACCCATATCCAATACTAACACACTTAACCTCATACTTGACGCGTTTATAGTGCCAATTTGGTAGGGTATTTCTTTTGAGGAGTGTCATGGAACGTTTTCGTTTTTTACTCTTTTTCTCAATCAGTTGTTGTTGTTGCGGTACTGTCGTAGCTAATACATAGATCAGTCAAGTTTGTAACTTTATGAATGAACTCGGTAATTAACTTTTAGAGTTTAATCTTTGCCGTTTTATTTCTGGTATCTTCAACAAAATATTATTTTCTTGTACAAAAAGTTATTATTGTTTTTAACTATTGATTTTATTTTCTGGTACAATGGAAGGTCTCGTCATTATGGTTTTTGCAAATGTCATTTCGATAAAAGATTTTTTTCACGTGCGCTACGACAGTTGGTCCACTTTCCAAAATAATTGGGCAAGTCAAAGTGGGTTGGGCTTGGTTGCCCGTTGTTGTTAACTTTCGGACGTGTGCAGAATCATATAATATAGAAAAAAGACAAGATTCGAGGCCCAAAATTATTTGCGGAATAATTGATTCTGTTACGTGTGTCCATGATACCGAACGTAGATTGTAGCCCATCAACAACGGCCCTTTTTCCTTATAGATGTCTTGTCTCGAATCTATTTTTAGCATGAAAATAATAATTTTTAATAATTCCTTATATTAAATCTGTTTGTCATCTCACACACATGAATTTTGATATAACTTTCAAATTACGCTCACCAAACTCTGGCATATTTCTCCATGTCGATCTCTGATCTCAAATATATAGTAATCTTCATATTTCTTATCCCTAAATTCTGTATTTTATGACTATTCTAAGAAAAGTAATAACTAATAAAATGTACAGAAAAATAAATTATAACTTAAAAACTACCGGTGTAAACGTTAAAAAGTAAAATAGCCCAAGAAAGCATGGGTCGGCCCAGGGCTAAGCTGTGTTCGGACCATCATGGGGCCGGAATAAGCCTAAGATTTTAGTCACGAGATGAGCTAAGCACGACCCAAACTTTGTTAAGCCCGAGGTTTTTTTAGCTCGCCTGTCATGTGCGTTTAAGGCCCGGTCCAACTTGTCTGTGGTGAGCCTACACAAACTATGTGTCCTTGTTTGAAGTAACAAGGATACACAAACTATGTAATCATAAGACGCATACAAACATACATAGTTAGGTTGTGTTTGTTTTTTAAGAGGTTTAGGGTCTGAATCTGAATGAGTGGTCCAAAAGTCTGAATCGGAATTATTTTAGACTGTCTGTTTTTATGTCTGAATCTGAATGTCTGAATAAACAAAAAAACAATCGTTTCGCTATAAAACAAACCAAACGACCCTTCATTCGTGATTATTAATAAAAAATCAAGACCAAGATGAGGAGATAAGGATTGAAAAGAAGTATCACTGAAGTTTAGGCTTTTCAGATGTAATCAGACGGTATTCAATGTCTGAACGAATCAGACCCTATTTAGATGTATTCAAACTTCAGATCTGAAAAAAACAAACAGTCTGAATCTGATTACATCTGACCGAATCAGACTTCAGACGCCATTCAGATCTGAAAGAAAAAAAACAAACACTGCCTTAGAGAACAAATATCATCATAATACGAACTTTTTAGATCGTTTTAAAGAAATCTACACACTTTATATACGAAGTAATATGAAATTTTACGAAACAATTTGTATCAAAGAGTTTAAAATTCAAATTTCTTTGATTTGAGACTACTTTTGCTACATATACAAACTAGTTATAATATCTGTGCACGCACAGGGTTTTTAAAATTTTTTTTATTATTATATATTATTAACGATTAATAAATGAATCACTTAAATGTTTCAAATGGTTTTACTTTGTGGACTAAAAATAA
Source organism: Artemisia argyi (assembly GCA_030686995.1). Taxonomy (NCBI): domain Eukaryota; kingdom Viridiplantae; phylum Streptophyta; class Magnoliopsida; order Asterales; family Asteraceae; genus Artemisia; species Artemisia argyi. The sequence goes on along the minus strand of JARVZY010012386.1, from coordinate 42,534 downwards.
AAAACCACGTGTATATATATGTTATAATCTACTTATTATTTTAGCAGAATGCTTTTGGATTAAAAATAATATTTTATTATTCAAGCAAGATCAAATGACGATACTTGACTTGCACAAGATGTTAGTGATATATGCTTTTAGTTTTGCTAACCCGTGATATCAATTTACGATATGTTTTGTAATTGTGGTATTTCTTTTACTTATATTTTCGTTAAAATATGTAGCATATTTAGATAGCTAATTTGAAGATTGATTCATTTTCTTGATTATGAATAACCATCATACCATATTTACCAATGTACCTTTTTGTTTGAAAAATTGTATTTTCATAAGTTTGTGCTATTTACTTCTCATGTTTGATTATAAAATTACCAAATTAACATAGATGCTTATACTATAGCTTCTTTATTATATAAAGAGAAACAAAAAAAGATATAATGGTATAATACGTTTATGTATAAGGTATAAGAATAATTTTTCTGTGAGACCAAATTCTATAAGGAAATTATTATTAATTGCATAAGTAAATTATAAATGCATGGAAAAAAATGCCAAAGAGTACATGTGCAAGTCTTTTAGGATTGATTGAATCCTTACTGACCTTTCACTTTAGTGCAATTTTCTTCACAGTTAGCATAAATTATCAAGGTAAAAGAAACCCATATTTTAGACCGTCAGTTGACACCCATAGTATTATCAATGACAACAAACACCTGCTAAGTTTCATTAACTCATTCAAAGACACCTGCTAAGAATTCCTATCATAAAATTCCTCATATAGGCACAAAAACACATCTTTGGTACATTAAAATACATTCATGTATTATCTAAATTAGCAATTCAACTTAATTATACATTCATACCTTGAGCAGGTGTAGATAATCCTTCCACGACAATCATGTGTTGATACTTAATCCTCCTCTAAAAGACGCACACAACAAATTGCTTTGTATTTTAGTGTGTGCGATAAGATCATAAAACTGCAAACACCATTAACATGTTGCATTATAGTGAGGTTAACAACAAAGTTAGTCCTAACATCAAATAAGAAAACTTCATATTATAACTAAAGGGGTGTTTGGTTATGCTTATTGAAGGTGCTTATTGGCTTATTCAATTACTATAACACAATAAGTTTATGATAAAGCTTTAAGCTTTTTTGAGAAGCTTAAAAAAAAAAAAAAAAAAAAAAAAAAAAAAAAAAAAAAACCCTGAACTCTCAACTAATTCTATCATAGCTTAGTATGTTTATAGTAAAAACACAAATATTAACTGTAGAAGTTTTCAATAAAACATTAAAAAAAAAGTTACTAAAAGTAGGTGTGTATAAAAAAAGTTAAACCATAAAAAATATTACTAAAAACTATCAGCTAGATAAGATATAAGTCAAAGTTCTGTTGAGATGTCTTTCGGATTCTATTCAAAAGCAAAAAGAGGTTAACATATAAATCATAACTATAGAAAAATGGTTGTATCTCACATCCGTGATTACCAACTCAATAATATTATCGCAGTATAGTAACGTAATAACCTGATTAAAAACTATATATACTTGCTTAATAATTCTCATGTGCATAATATTAATTCCTTTACAACAGCCAACTATTATTATTATTATTATTTTTTTGATGAAACATCACGTCAATGAATAAAATTAGGTTATCACCCACGTAGTTTTTCTTTTTTTGATTTAGGAGGTGATTGTTATCAAATAAGGATTGTGATGCGTGCATTTTTTTTTATAAATTAAGGAGAACACCTTCATTAAACAATGACTATCTAACCCATGTGTTTGTTTGTTTTTATTAATAATTAGCTTTGTATAACGTTTTTTAACTGACATACATGTTGAGGTTGATGTTGTTGTTTAACTTTAACTATTGATATCATGTTGTAGAAAATGTGCGAGTTTAGTAACACATAATGGGCGTTGATAAATTTAAATTATGCTCCATAAAGTTTTTAAAATGTTTTTATGGATATCCATATATAAATTTCAAATAACAATTTCATGAGTCGTTGTTATAAGTTGAATCGCGTATATTTATTTTCATATCACACTAACTCGTGCTTACCATTTGATATTTACATTCTCGTTACTAATAATTTAGCCGTATTTAATATTAAAACCCGTGCACGCACAAATTAAACTTTTAAATTAAATAACATGAGTCCTTATTTAAAAAAAATATTCTAGAAAAGTCTAAAACTAACATTAGTTTAAAAAATATTTAACGTGTATTAAAACTAATTCACATATTTACCAAATTTTGTAATTTTAATGATGAAAGTCTAAAAACTAATACTAATAATCATGTAATTTTAAACAAAGTTAATATTATAAAGTATAGGAGGTATGAAGTGTAAGGGGTTATTTGTTTTTTTTTTTCTAAAGTTATTAAAAAATATGGAACTTATAATTTTACACTTATCTCTATATAATTTATTTAAAACTCAAACACCAAAGTTTTATTAATTAGTTCCTCTTTTTTTAAGTTTTTATTTTCATAAATTTGACACCTATATTTTTATGTATTTTTTTATTAACCAAATTTCTCCACCAAATTGATTAAGTTTGACCAAAATCAATTTAATTTTGACTTTTTATTGACCAATCATATTGCTCGATTTCGCCTACGTGGCAAAATCGAGTTATCCTATTGGTCTAATTTTTTTTCAATCAGAAGGGATTTGCATAAACACTCCGAAATAATGTAATTCTTTTATTATATAAAAGATTTTTAAAATCATAGATTCTAAAATTTAGAGTAAATTACATGGATGGTCCTTGTGGTTTGCCCAAAATTTCATTTATCGTCCCTCAAAGTTAAAAGTTGCAGGAACAATCCTTATCTTTGCAAAAAATAACATTCGTGGTCCTTTTTTTAACCGATATTATGTGGATTATGTTATTATTTACACGTTAGCCCTTTTAGCTAACGACCATTATATCGTCTATCCTGTATACTAAACGGCCGTTTATAATTTAAAATTTTAGGTTTACTTAAAGTATTTCGATTTTTTATATTCGTTTTTATTAAAACATATAAGTTTTATATAGTTTTCTATATATGTTTTTGTGTACGTTTTTATATACGATTGTATATATGCTATATTATAGGTTTATTTATATATGTATTTATAAAAACATATATGTTTTTATATAAGTTTTTACATACATTTTTATATTCTTTTTATTAATTTTATATAAGTTTTTTTGTACGTTCTTTTATGCGTTTCTATATATGTTTTATAGGTTTTTTATATACGTTTGTATATAATTTTTTTTTCTTTTTTACGTTTTTGTATACATTTTTATATATGTTTTTATATAGTGTTTTGTATACTTTTTATATGTTTTCTATACAAAAGAACATATAAAAATATATTAAAAGGCATACAAAAATGTAAAAAAATATAAGAATGTATATAAAAACGTAAATAAAAAGTTAGACAAAAACGTGTAAAATCGTATATACAAACGTGTATAAAAACATATGCAAAAACGTATATAAAAACGTACACAAACTCATATATGTTTTTATACGTTTGAACATACGTTTTTGCATAACCTTTTATATATGTGTTTATATACGTTCTTATATACTTTTTACATTTTTATATACGTTTTTGTATAACTTTTATATACATTTTTATATAATTTTATACGTTTTTATATACGGTTTTGTATAGAAAACGTATAAAAAATATACAAAACAATGTGTAAAAAGTATAAAAAAAAACGTATAAAAAGGTATATACAAACGTATATAAAAAGAGTATATAAAAAAATATAAAACATGTATAAAATGTATACAAAAACGTATCAAAAGCATACACAAAAACGTATAAAAAGTATATAACATATAGATGTTTTTATAAATACGTATATATAATATATACAAAAGTATATACAAACGTACATAAAACCGTATATAAAAACGTATACTAAACGTAAATAAAGCGTATAAAAAGTATATAAAAGCATATAGAAAACGTATATAAAAGGGTATAAAAACGTATATGTTTTTATAAAAACGTACCTAGAGTCAAAAAACTTTAAATTATAAATGGCCTTTATTATAAAAGATGGAAGATGCAACAGTCGTTAGCCAAAAGGGCTCATGTAAATGATAACAGGATCCACTAAACACCAAGAAGGGCCAAGAGTGTTATTTTTTTGCAAAGATAGAGACTGTCCAAGCATCTTTAAACTTTGAAGGACAACAAACGAAATTTTAGGCAAATCACAGGGACCATCCATGTAATTTTATTGTAAATTTTAAGGTTATAAGAATGAACTCACAATAAAACCTTGAACTGCGAATCATACGGCACAAATAGAAAAGAAATTCAATTTAATTACACAAATTGTCCTTGTAGTTAGATCATAATTGCAAGTTTCTTCATTAACTCTCAATAATTACACCATTCATCCATGTTGGTGTCCATTTTATGTTGACCCATCCTTTGACCGTAACGACGTCAATTCTATTAGTTAAGTCCAGTCATCATGTGAAAATGTTAGTCCATTTAGTCAACGATCGTTTGCAACGTTACTCCTTTATACAACGATCGCTTGCAAAGTTAGTCCTTTATACTAACGCCCACCACTTACCAACACCACTCACCCTCGCCACTATCCCCACTGCCACCCACCACCACCATTTACCACCCAACCACACTACCACCAACCACCACCACCAATCACTGCCACCCATCGCCGCTACCTGCTACTTCCACCGCCACCATCACCGCGACCCACCCACCACTCACCGTTACCGCTCACCACCCCCACCCACCACCACCAACCCCACCACCACTCACTGTCACTCACCACCAACACCACTAGATCATTAAAACCATTATATACGTTTTTATATGTTTTTTATATAAGTTGTTATACACGTTTTTATATACGTTATACACGTTTTGTACATATATTTTTATACATAGTTTTATAGACGTTTCTATATACTCCCTCCATCCCAAATTATATATCCATTTTTAAATTTACATTGTTTAATGATGCGTGAAATTGCACCCTCGCAAAAGGTTTTACCTCTCAATGGATCTTGAGAAGCTTGCAATCTCCACCAGGCAGTGTACCTGTTCGTTGTAGTATAGTATAGTGACAAGTACCGGAGGATTAATCGTTCAACTCAGGAATAGTGTTCGCTAGGATTAAAAAGTCTACTAAACTAGGTCTAAAGGTGAGGGATGATTCTTTTTGTATTTTTATATTTTTTATAAAAGCAAGTAAAATCTCGGGTTTTGAAGGAGTGGGCAGAATTAGTTGCTAGTCAACTAACCTAATTAACTAAAGATGCAATCAAAATAAAATAAACTAAAACTAATGTGTGGTGTAAACAATAATAAGAGAAAATGTGTTTACTTAGATTTCATTTCTCCCCAGATATCTTTTACCGGTTGATTAGCTTGTTACAATTGCATGGATGATGGGTTATATTCCTTAATACCAGTCGTAGGGCCATGTACGAAATTCCCTAACTCTATAAGCTCCTACTTCACTCATATGTCGAGCCGACTAAAAGCTCCTAACATGGGATCACTAGAATTCACTCATGCATTAAATACAACCATAAATCATAGTACACCTCCGATCATGTTTCTTAAGACGTTCAAACAAGTTACCAATTGGAAGTCTGACAGTTTTCTGAAGCCTAACATCGAATACAATCATCCACAACAATTACAAACAAACCATCAACCAATAATCAACATTTAGGTTTCATTACATCTAAGCAAACACAATAAAAACCTAGCCTAGCATGTTAAAAAGAAGAAAAGCATAAGAAAGAATCACACAACACATAGACATATTGTATGATTATTAGAAAACGTATCTTCAATTGAACATGGATGGAACAAGGGTTGAAACCCTTATTATCACAGAAAATTCGTCTAGGGTTTTCACAAAGAAGCTCTCTGATGAGGCGAAAAATGAACCACTTTTAGGGGGTCATTTAAGCCCGAAATTGAATTTATTTGATCAAATATTGCCCTAAATCGTTCCTTTTATGATTTTAGGTACTTTGAGAGTGAATTTTGGAAAAGGAAGCAATTCGGACGTTTTTGGAGCATAAAAGTGAAGAAAACGACAAAGACTTAATTTTCCATGCTGAGAACAGTACCTGACGGCGTCAAGATGAAGATCATGACGGCGTCAAGAGTAAAAACCATGATGACCCAGTGAAAACCTGAAGGCGTCACAACAAGGGCGTCAAGACAATTTTTGGTGACGGCCTGCATAAGGTGTATGCATGACGGCGTCAGACCCAGATCTAGGCAGTCCGAGAAACTATTTGGCGGCAAGATGACGGCGTCAGACTTTTGTTCTTGACGCCGTCACCTATCAAAATCAATATATAGTTTTCTATTTTTCATTCATAAGAGAGGAATTTGTGTGGAGAAAACTAGGGCCGAACTGTTGACATAAATAATGCCTAAAAAAACATTATTAAGTTTTTATCAATATCTCTATGTTTTGATCATTACAAAATATAACCTCAAAGAACTAAAACTTATGACATAAACAAGTATTTGGTGATTAATATTTCTCTTTACATCCAAATCACTTAAGGTATGAATAAACAAAGTGTTTAGTGCAATGTATGATCAAAGGGGTATTTAATTAACTAATACAAAGTTTATTTAATTATATAATCTTATTATATATTTTTCAAAAACACTTTTGGTAATAAGGAAAAATGTTTTAATCATACTAAATATATGATTTCAAATATTTAACCAAAATCAGTTAGTTTTTCACCAAATAAACTTTCCCCACTAAAAGACAAAGTTTCTGGCCGTTTCAGCTGGGCGGCCCCCTTAATTATAAAGGGCGGTCCCCTTAAAATTAAGGGGACCGGCCATGATTTAAGGGGACCGGCCACGCTCCTCTGTCAGAAACTTTTGTCTATAAATACCACCTTAAACCTGGATTTTTTCCCCACCTTTTGCACTCCAGAACTTTCTGTTCTAGATCTCCATTTCCAATCTATAAATCCTTTGATCATACATTCTTAAATCTTTGTTTCAAAGTGATCCATACATAATCCATTCAAGTGCAAGAGAAGAATACTTCTATCCCTCAAGACAAGAAGTATTACAACTAGTTGTGATCTCCACATCTAAGTTGTTTGAGCATCATCATTGATTATTATTTCATAGTGTGATTAGTTGTGAATATTTGTTAGAGAATAGTTGTGAAAAAGATAAGTTAGGAAGAAGATTGGTGTGTAGAAGAATTGGTGTGTAGAAGTATTGGTGTGTAGAAGATTGGTGTGTAGATTAATGGTGTGTAGAAGATAGGTGTGAAAGAAGTGGTTTGATTAAGTAGTGAATTGGTGTGTAGTAGTTGTGATCTAGGTGTGAAGATATTGTGGTGTGTAAATTGGTGTGTAAGGTTTTCTTCGCCATAAGGGAGCTTGTTGATATAGTGAAGAAAACTCTCGAGTTAGGTGCTCGGGGAGTGGAGTAGGGCAAGGAAGGTGCCTTGTAGCCGAACCACTATAAATCGCTTGTCTCTCGGTTTGATCTTTCCATCTTTTACTTATTTCATTACTTACATAATTATTGCTTCATAGTATATATACTTAGTGTTGTTCATATTGTGTATAACTAGATTTCATATACCATCGAATCTATATTTTATAAATCAACGAAAACTTTTAAACAATTTGTTTTATAACAATTAAAACGACGTAAAACTATTCAACCCCCCTTCTAGTTTTTCACAATTGGTATCAGAGCCACGTCTAGCAAGATTTTTAAAATATATTGTATTTTAAAACTTGTAACGATCTATGGAATCTGAAAAATATTTAGAAGGGCAATCTATGCAAAGACCACCACTATTTGAAAGTGATGGATTTTTATATTGGAAAAATAGATTCGAAACCTATGTGAAATCAAAAGATCTTGATCTTTGGCATATTATTACCTTTGGTGATTTTCCTCCTATTCAATATAATGTTGAAACTAAAATGGATGAAATTGTAGATTTTGAAAAACAAAATGATGATTTGAAAAAGAAACTAGCAAAAAATAATGAGGCTAAAATGGTTATTTATAATGCGTTACCACGTAAAGAATATGAAAGAATTTTTATGTGTAAAACCGCAAAAGAAATTTGGGATTCTTTACTAATCACTCACCAAGGTAATAGTCAAGTTAAAGATAACAAAATAGATCTTCTTGTACATCAATATGAACAATTTACGATTCCGGAAGAGGAATCAATTGATAATGCTTTTGCTAAATTTAACACCATCATCACAAGTTTAAAAGCACTTGATGAGCCATTTTCTAGTAAAAATTGTGTTAGGAAATTTCTTAGGACATTACATCCGAAATGGCGAGCTAAAGTCACGGCTATTGAAGAATCAAAGAATTTGATGACATTGTCACTAGATGAGCTTATTGGCAACTTGAAAGTCCATGAAGAAATTATAAGAAGAGATTTGGAAACGGTCAAAGTCAAGAAAGAACAAATCAAATCTATTGCTCTAAAAGCGAAAATGGAACCTTGTGACGATGATGATTCAAGTGACGAGAGTGAAGATGAAGAATATGCGATGGCCGTAAGAGAATTCAAGAAATTCTTCAAGAGACGAGGAAGATTCACTAGATCACCACGTGACGAAAGAAAGGTGTTCCAAAGAAATAGAAGTGATAATTACGTGAAAAGAAAGTGCTTTAGATGTGGAAGTCCAAATCATCTCGTTGGAGAATGTTTAAAGCCGCCGGGTTATGAAAATCAATGCGCATTTGTTAGTGGAACATGGAGTGATAGTGATAAAGAAGAAGTGGAAAAACCAAAAGAAGAAAAGTGTTTTGTGGCAAATGCAACCGACGAAATATGCCTTGGAATTGACTTGGAGCCTGACGAATGGATCAAGGATAGTGGATGTTCGAGGCACATGACGGGGAATCGCAAGCTATTCTCTACATACAAGGCATACAATGGAGGTAACGTTATTTTCGGTAGTGACTTGCGTGGAAAAATTATTGGCAAAGGTACGATTTCTCAAGACTCACTTACTATTGAAAATGTTGAACATGTAAATAATTTAACATATAACTTACTTAGTGTAGGCCAAATATGCGATAATAAATGTAGAGTTATCTTTTCCGAAGAAGATAGCGAAATAGTTAAGAATGGAAAAATTATAGGTAGAGGTATTAGGAAAGGAGGAGTATATGTTATGAAACTAGGAAACAAACCTGAAGATAGGATATGCCTAACGACCCTAGATGAAAACTCTACATTGTGGCATAGGAGATTAGGACATGCTAACATGCAACAAATACAATCTTTGGCCTCTAAGGAATTAGTTAGAAACTTGCCTAATCTAAATTATGACAAGCATTTTTGTGATGCATGCAAAACTGGAAAACAAGCTCATGCTAGTCACAAAGCTAAGAATATAGTATCCACTACTAGGTGCCTAGAATTATTACATATGGATCTCTTTGGTCCATCCGCTGTGCGGAGCTATGGAGGAAACAAATATACCTTAGTAATAGTAGATGACTACTCACGATACACGTGGACTAGGTTTTTAAGTGACAAAACCCAAGCCTTTGAAAAATTCGAAATATTTAGTAAAATGATTCAAAATAAATTAGGATGCTCAATAGTTGCCATTAGGACGGACCATGGTAGGGAATTTGATAACGAAATACAATTCGGAAAATATTGTGAGTTAAATGGAATATCTCACAATTTCTCCGCTCCTCGTACTCCTCAATCAAATGGGGTAGTAGAAAGAAAAAATAGGTCACTACAAGAAATGAGTAGAACTATGTTAAATGAACAATCCATTCCACAAAAATTTTGGTGTCACGCTGTAGATACATCGACTTATATTTTAAATAGGGTATCAATTAGAAGAATTCTAGGAAAAACTCCTTATGAGTTATTAAGAGATAGAAAACCAAACTTAAGCTACTTTAGGGTATTTGGAAGTAAATGCTATATTTTAAACACTAAGGACTACCTCACTAAGTTTGATCCAAAATCATATGAAGGAATATTTTTAGGATACTCACAAAATAGTAAAGCATATATAATACTTAACAAACACTCCATGAAAGTAGAGGAATCACTAAATGTAACATTTGATGAAACACCACCACCTCCTAAAACGCTACCTTTAGAAGATGATAATTTAGTCGAAGATGAAGCCATTGAGGTTAGTAAAACAAAACCCATAGGAAATAATAATGAAGACATCCACTTAGAAAATAACGAAACTATTAATATTAAAGAATCTAGATCACATCCATTAGATAATATAATAGGACATCTTAACCAAAGAACCCTTAGGTCACAAGCCCAAGATAAAAACAACTTCTTTTGTTTCCTCTCAGCAATAGAACCTAAGAATATTAGTGAGGCTTTAAAGGATGAAAGTTGGATTATAGCTATGCAAGAAGAATTAAATCAATTTAAGGCAAATGATGTTTGGGAACTAGTCCCAAATCCAAAGGATATGACCATCATAGGAACCAAATGGGTATATAGAAATAAGTTAGACGAGAATGGAATAGTTACTAGGAATAAAGCTAGGTTAGTTGCCCAAGGTTATAATCAACAAGAAGGAATTGATTATGATGAAACTTATGCCCCCGTAGCTAGACTAGAATCAATTAGGATATTACTTGCCTATGCTTGCGCCCTAGATTTTAAGTTATTTCAAATGGATGTGAAAAGTGCATTCCTTAACAGTTTTATCAATGAGGAGGTATATGTGGCACAACCTCCAGGATTCATTGACTTCGCAAAACCTGATTATGTTTATAAGTTAAAGAAAGCTTTGTATGGACTCAAACAAGCTCCCAAAGCTTGGTATGATCGATTAAAAGCTTTTCTTATTAAACATGATTATTCCATGGGAATGGTAGATAACACTCTTTTCACTAAAAGGAAAGACCCAAATCTCATCATTGTTCAAATATATGTTGATGACATTATATTTGGATCGACTTGTCAAGACATGTGTGATGAGTTTGCCATAATCATGCATGATGAGTTTGAGATGAGTATGATGGGTGAACTCAACTTCTTCCTAGGATTACAAATAAAACAATTGGATGATGGAATATTCTTTAACCAATCTAAGTACATTAAGGAAATGCTTAAGAAATTTGGCCTAGAAGACTCAAAACCCATGAAAACACCCATGTCTACGGAGGTAAAGCTCACAAAGGACGATGAAGGTGAGTCCGTAGATAACACCAAGTATAGAGGAATGATAGGTAGTTTACTATACTTGACGGCAAGTAGACCCGATATCATGTTTAGTGTCTGCCTTTGTGCCCGTTTTCAAGAGGATCCCAAAACCTCTCACCTAGAAGCGGTTAAGTGTATCTTCCGATACGTTAAAGGCACTATACACTTAGGATTATGGTATCCTAAAGAATCCGGCATAGAAACCATTGTCTATGCGGATTCGGATCATGCGGGAGACTACGTAGATAGAAAAAGTACTAGCGGTATTTGCACGTTTATGGGATGTTGTCTAACGTCTTGGTTTTCGAAAAAGCAAACCGCTCTTGCTATCTCTACCACCGAAGCCGAATATGTAAGCGCCGGAAAGGCATGTCAACAAGCACTATGGATGAAACAAGCTCTCGTAGACTATGGCATTAGGTTAGAAAATGTCCCCATTATGTGCGATAACAAAGGTGCGATAGATTTAAGCAAAAATCCGGTACAACACTCTAGGACTAAACACATAGAAATACGTCACCATTTTCTTAGGGATAATGTACAAAAAGGAAATATATCTATAGAAAAGGTTGCATCGGAAGACAATATTGCGGATATATTCACAAAACCCCTTAAGCGTGAATTGTTCAACCACTTGCGTTTAGGATTAGGAATGATGGAACAAGTTGACTAAATTACATTGAATTAATTCTAAGTTATACTTGCATGAAAATTTATTTTTCTTTCATTCCATCTTCTCTGAGTCTAGGAATCTATTTCGCACAAAACTTAAGATTGAGAAGATTTATTTTCTTTGCATAAATTTTTAAAAAAAAAAAAAAAAAAAAAAAAAAAAAAAAAAAAAAAAAAACCTCAATCAATTCTCTCTAATCTTTATTCTCACAATCTAGGAATCACATGAAAATCATTTTCATTGCATTGTTGACTAATTTTAAAAACATTGTATTTCAAAATCATGCATAAACTCTCATATAAATTGTCAAGGTATATAATCTAATATATGTCTTTGACATTCATGATCGAGCAAAAATTGAATCAAGGAGATCATTTGGATTGTTTCTTAGGATCGTTATTTCTTTTTGCTTCTAGGTGTCGAAACAATCACAACTCCACATTTGTTGCATATAGACACTCACTAGGACAAATTCACTAGTAATGGTGTCATCTTGGTCCATCATTAGTCTTTCACTCACTAATTGCCCTTGCCTTTAATTCAAGATAGGTGCCTTAGGAAGCTTAAGTGTGCTTGCATTTACTTACCTCCTATTGCTTATTATGTGTTGATTATTTGCTCTTGTGCCTATGTGTTTTTGCATGATATCTACTGTTAGATTAGATGCTATATTGCCTAAAGGAATTGAACTTGCTTGAATCCAAGTCCAAAAACACAACCTTTCTGCAAATTTTCTGCCAAAAACCCAATTCTGGCAATCTGGAAATCACCAGATGGGCGGCCCCCTTAATTATGTAAGGCGGCCCCCTTAATTTTAAGGGGACCGCCCCCTAATTAAGGGGACCAGCCATCTGATGGACGGGTTTACAGAATCTTTTCTGCTTTTTAGCCCACTTCAACCTACATTTCCCATTTTTCACCAACACATTTTGTCCTAATCCTCCAAACAAACCTTATCCATCCTTAAACACACAAATCCTACACTATAAATATCCCCAATCCTCAAAACTCTCCACTCATTCCATCATGAACTCTCCAAACAAACCAAAATCAAAAGCCTCAAGGCTAGCAAGGATGACGGAAAAACCCGTTTGGCGAAGAAAAAGCCCTCGAAACAAATCCATCACCATTAATGAAGTTGGAAGTCATTCCACACCCCCAACTTCTTACTTCCCAAACTTTGCATCAAACCAACAAGGTCATTCATTTGATCCTCTCTACAAACCATACAACATTGGTCAAACATCTTCCTTCAAACCAAACTACACATCCCAACCTCCAACCACTTATAATGATCCATACAAGTTTGATCAACCATCAAACTACAATTCCAACTACACAAACCCAACTCTTCCATACCAAACCTATGATCCCCTCCACATTGCCACGGAAAAACAAAAATTCCGTGATGAAATTAACCAAATCCATGATCTTAGTGATCTCCTTGCTATGCATCTTGCACAACGCAACAAAGGGCAACCCCCATCATCACCCTATGCTAATTGCCTTCCCCACTCTCTCAACTTGGATCAAGTTACTAACCACACTCACTTTTGCCCTTGTTGCATATTCCTTCAAAAACAAATCCTCTACTTGAGTGAAGATATTTCTTGGATTGAATATCTTCTCACTCGTAATCATCCTATACCACCCTTAACACGATACAACATCGTGAGATCCACCTCTTCCGCTCCATACAACACCCCATATCCACCTCAATCAAACATCTAAGCTCCATGCTTATGTTTTCCTTCAAGCAAATAAAACAAATCAACCATGGGTTGCAAGCAAGTCCAAGTGCTCTCTTAGGCAATATAGGACTATATCTTTTATTTTGTTTTATTGTAATCAATATGCTACAAGCATATTGAATGTTGTTATGCTAATTATTTCTATCATGCTTGAATGAATCTATTTTTATTTGCATAATTGTTGTTTTTGCATATATATGTGTGTTGTTCTCTTCAAAATATTTTTGTAGCCAAGATTCCAATTGCTCGTTCCCTTTGTGCTCTCAAACGAGGGGGAGCATACATCAAGGGGGAGTTCTCTACCCGTTTAAACTTCTTTCACGAAGATTATTCGGCCTAACCTTTTTGATTTTACAAAAAGGGGAGAAGAGAAATGGTAAACTCTATAATACTTGTCTAATAACAAGTTTTAAATCTTTTGAGTTTAAGGTTTTGTAATAATCAAAAAGGGGGAGATTGTTGACATAAATAATGCCTAAAAAAACATTATTAAGTTTTTATCAATATCTCTATGTTTTGATCATTACAAAATATAACCTCAAAGAACTAAAACTTATGACATAAACAAGTATTTGGTGATTAATATTTCTCTTTACATCTAAATCACTTAAGGTATAAATAAACAAAGTGTTTAGTGCAATGTATGATCAAAGGGGTATTTAATTAACTAATACAAAGTTTATTTAATTATATAATCTTATTATATATTTTTCAAAAACACTTTTGGTAATAAGGAAAAATGTTTTAATCATACTAAATATATGATTTCAAATATTTAACCAAAATCAGTTAGTTTTTCACCAAATAAACTTTCCCCACTAAAAGACAAAGTTTCTGGCCGTTTCAGCTGGGCGGCCCCCTTAATTATAAAGGGCGGTCCCCTTAAAATTAAGGGGACCGGCCATGATTTAAGGGGACCGGCCACGCTCCTCAGTCAGAAACTTTTGCCTATAAATACCACCTTAAACCTGGATTTTTTCCCCACCTTTTGCACTCCAGAACTTTCTGTTCTAGATCTCCATTTCCAATCTATAAATCCTTTGATCATACATTCTTAAATCTTTGTTTCAAAGTGATCCATACATAATCCATTCAAGTGCAAGAGAAGAATACTTCTATCCCTCAAGACAAGAAGTATTACAACTAGTTGTGATCTCCACATCTAAGTTGTTTGAGCATCATCATTGATTATTATTTCATAGTGTGATTAGTTGTGAATATTTGTTAGAGAATAGTTGTGAAAAAGATAAGTTAGGAAGAAGATTGGTGTGTAGAAGAATTGGTGTGTAGAAGTATTGGTGTGTAGAAGATTGGTGTGTAGATTAATGGTGTGTAGAAGATAGGTGTGAAAGAAGTGGTGTGATTAAGTAGTGAATTGGTGTGTAGTAGTTGTGATCTAGGTGTGAAGATATTGTGGTGTGTAAATTGGTGTGTAAGGTTTTCTCCGCCATAAGGGAGCTTGTTGATATAGTGAAGAAAACTCTCGAGTTAGGTGCTCGGGGAGTGGAGTAGGGTAAGGAAGGTGCCTTGTAGCCGAACCACTATAAATCGCTTGTCTCTCGGTTTGATCTTTCCATCTTTTACTTATTTCATTACTTACATAATTATTGCTTCATAGTATATATACTTAGTGTTGTTCATATTGTGTATAACTAGATTTCATATACCATCGAATCTATATTTTATAAATCAACGAAAACTTTTAAACAATTTGTTTTATAACAATTAAAACGACGTAAAACTATTCAACCCCCCTTCTAGTTTTCCACACGAACTTTGTAAACCCTAGGTCATATTTTACAGTATATTCAAGGGTTTTCACCCCTTGAATCCTTTCATGTTCAATTGAGATAAGTCTTCTTTCAATTCAATCAATATGTCTATGTGTTGTTTGAATATATCTTATGCTTGTCTTGATTTCAACATGCTAGGCTAGATCTATCTTGTATTTGCTTAGATGTAATGAAACCTAGATGTTAATTATATGTTGATTACTTGTTTATGGTTGTAATGGATGAATGATTTCAATGTTAGGCTTAAGAAAACTGGCAGATCTCCATTGTGTAACATGCTTGAACGTCTTAGGAAACATGAACCGATGTGTACTAGGTTTTATTTGTTGTATTTAATGCATGAGCAAATTCTAGTGATCCCATGTTAGGAGCTTCTTAGCCGGCTCGACGTAGGAGTGAAGTAGGCGCTCATAGGATTGAGGAAGTGAGGAGTGCTCAAACACTCATCATTTTTTGTCAAATCTGAACTGCAAAACATACAAAAACACACAGAAATGCATCAAAATACTAAAAATTTTTCAAAATTGTGTTTTATATGTTTTAGATGCAAAATGAGTAAAAACAAATGAAAAACGTACAAAGTTTGCAAAATTGGCAGTTTCAGTCCCCCAAATTTCAAAATTTAGCAAAAATAGTCCCTGAGCACTTATTTGGAAAGAAAAGTCACCAAAGGTCCTTTTGAAATCATAAGTTGTCATATTTAGTCCTTTGGTGAAAAATTGGAAAAGTTTTGGAAAATTACAAAATTAGTCCCTGGAGTTTCAAACTTTGGCAGATTTGGTCCCTGGAGGGATATTTTTGAATGAAAAATCAATTTTGGTCCTTGGGAAGTCAGAAAAGTCATTTTTGGTCCTTGGGTAAAATGTTTGTGAAAATTACAAGTTTAGTCCCCGGAGTTTGGAAATTTGCAAAATTAGTCCCCGGGTGTTTTATTTTGGAAAATGTTAATTTTGATCCTTGTAATATTCAAATGTTGTCAAAACTAGTCCTTGTGAATACTTTTGGAAATGGCAGTTTCAACCCTTGAATTTTTGGTAAATTACAAAAATGGTCCTTGTGTATGCTACTAAACCAACCGGACCCTTGAAGTTATTAACACCCCAAATACCACCCAATCCAATCCACAACACACCCTTACCCCAGCCCACCAAGCCCATAACCAACCTCAGCCCAATCCACCACAAATAAAATTACCCCCGTTTTTATAAAACCCGGTCAACCCCCCTTTTTGACCTCTCCTTTTCCCACCTAAACCACACCCCCACCACTTGCCTGCTACACCATTTCCACACTCCAACCTCCATCAAACCTGCTACTAATCCCATCCCTTGTTCCCCACTATCTCCACAAAATCCAAACACCATTAATTGCTTAAATTCCCACACAAGATAACCCTCCCAACTGCCCTTTACCTTTTTGGCGCCAAAACATATTTGAACGGCTTGGATTAAATCAAGCCATCCAAGGGCTGTGAAGGAAGTGGGAAAGGAAGAGAGAGACTCCATGACTTATTTAACTCAAGAAAAAGAAGAGAAGAAGTAGTAATTAGAGTAGAATAGTTTTAGTTAAAAACTCTTGTGTCGTTTTTATAATTTTTCCTTTTTCAAATGTAATTTTTAGTTGTCAATTGTTGTATTATGTTTTATTATTGTAATTTAAACCCTTGTTAATCTCAATTTCAAGTTTCTCTGTCGAATCAAGCTTTTACTATTTATTTAGTGAAATTTGTATTATGGGTAAAAAGTGCTAGATAGTATTCATTTAAGCTCAATTTAACTTATTTGTAAGTTGTCTCAAGTTTTTGAATCATGACTATCAGTTTCCATCTATAAAAGCAAAATTAGCAAAAATCATAGAAATGGTTCATAATTGCAAAAATCACTGTGGAGATTGATTGAAGATTGAATTCAGAGCAATGAGTGGATTGCTTGGGTTTTAGAAGCCTCAAGGGAGGTATAGGAGTTGCTTATCAGTCCTGGTTCACTCAGTTCTAAGTTTGGACAATTTTGTAAGGATTTTTCTTTATTTTTAGCATAATCTGTTTTATATAGTAATCATTGTTAATTGTTGCTCACTTGTGTTCCTTTAGGTTTAATTTATGTTAGTGTAAGTTAATTAGTAGTTTTTAGGCTTAATTTAAACAGTTGCTTTATAATTTTCTTGATGATCATCTGTGAAGGGGTGTTCGGGTCAAGCTTCTTTGCTGAGTTATTGTTGTTGCATTAGTTCCAATAGGGTTTAGGTAACCATCTCAGTTCAGAACTAGGCCTTTCCAATTGATATCTTGGTCCATTAAACACCAAAGTAGGTTGCAGGGCAAGCCTATGCCCTGCTACACAGAAATTGCACCCACTCACCCACTTTCCATTGCTTACCCTAGCCTCATCTATGGGACCCACTACCTGATTCTTGGCTTATTGGACAGCCAATAAGCCAAGCTCTTAGTCCCTTAGCTTATTTTCTAGTTTAGATCTCAGTTTCTAGGGCTGCAGTGTCCATGTTATTTGTCCCTTTTTGCTTATAAGCTGATGCACTCAGCTTTTGATCCTCCTTCCTCCCAAGCCCTCCCCTGAGCTTAATTATGGGACCCAAGGGATGAGCCCTGGCTTTTTGAAAAGCCAGTAAGCTCTTCTTTCAGGATCCACTATCACTTTGGGCTTCCAAGTACCCTTGTGGGCCCCACAGGCCTGCTAAGTGGTCCATATTGGCCTGTTTGGATCTGTGTGGTCTTTGGTTTTGCTTATTGCTTATTCCAACTTATATAGTATGCTTATTTGTTTGTTACTGCTTATTTCAAGTTCCCTCATAATAGTTGTAGCTTATTTATCCCTTGGTTCAGCCTGTGTAGCTTCTTTTTAGCTTTTTCTTCACAAATAAGTCCTAATAAGCTAAAAATGGCAATCTGTTAAGCAATTCTGTTTCCCAATTGCTTATTTTCCATATTTAGCCAATGTCCCTTTGTTAAAGTTGTTTATTTTAAGTATTTAAGTAGTTTTGAAAAAGAAAATTCCAAAAAAGACAAAATTTAAAATAGTGATAGCTTCTATTTAAGCCATTTGGCTTATTTTGAGCTTATTTAATAAGCAATTTTCATTTTTATAATTTTCCTAAGTTCCTGTAGTTATAAAATAATTTCAGTAATTTTTTCATATTTTTCTCTTTTCATTTAGTATTTTTAATAATTAATAATAGTTTTTATTAATTAATAATTAGTAATAATTATTTAAAAAATCTTAAAAGTATATTTTCTGTTTTAAAATTAGTTTTATATTACTTTAGATTTTTCTAAGTTTTAATTTTATTTTTCCAAGCTTATTTTACATTTTCTTATTATTTAGTGTATTTTTTAAATAGTTATAATTAGTTTTTAATTAATAGTAATTATTTAAAAAGTAGGAAAAATATATTTTAAGTTTGAAAATTAGTTTTATAATATTTTAGATTTTTCCAAATTTATTTTTCATATTTTTAGTGTAATTTCATAATTAGTTACAATTTAAGTTAATTTAAATAATTAATAAGTAATTAGAAAATACTATTTAATTAATAATAATTAATGTAATAGTGTGAAAATTAATTTTAATTTTCTAAAAATTTTCTTTTATTATTAGGATTGTAAAAATATAATTTTCATATCTGTAAGTATTTTATTTCTTTAAAACTCGCATTTTATTTTGTACGTTCGCGTAAATTTAATCTGAACGTACACGTTTTTAGGTATCTAACTTTCATGTAATCATCTATATAGCTTGTTTAAGCTATTTCTTTGTAGATTCCTTAGTTCAAATCATTCACAAACCCCTTTCCCGTCCAGATTCACCCGATTACAACCCGTTTGAATACAATCCACACCTCGTCGGGACATAACGACCCGGGGAAACACTATATTCCACGGAGCATTAAGCCTAAGGAGTTTGACTTGGTTGACCACATCCATGGTTGACTTTAGTTGACTGCTTTTGCCTCAATCAAATTTTTGGCGCCGCTGCCGGGGAGGTGTGCGCGCTTTTCTAAATGGTTTTGCATATTAGTGAATCGGGATATACATCCATTGTATATTTACCACCCTTTTTCATATTATCCTCTTATTTTCTTATAAAAACAAAACCGTTCCCGAAAATATTTTAAACTCAGTTTTCAACGAACAAAAAAACACAAAAACATTTTCTTTATCATTTGTACAAAATGTTTATCCAAAAATCCAAAAACATTCTCCTTTACCCTCTCACATCTTTGATTCTTCATCCCTACCCCTCCCAAACCTTTTGATTCTTTCTATGTCTCATCCACACCTTCTTATTTGCCATTGGTGTGGTAATCCTTACAATGGTGGCAATTGCCCCAGCTGTGGCATGATAGAATCGGGAAACGGGTCTGTCTATAACCAGAATCCCTATTCCTACCATGACACGACTGATTCATTCCATCAGTTACCACACCATGAGACTCAGCAGTTTTACTATTGTGAGTACTGTGGTGGTTCCCATTACAATTCTGATTGTCAATCGGGAAACACGCTTGTCTATGAGCAGTTTCCTGATAACAATTATAACTCAAGCACATACAACCCACAGCCACATCAGTTTTTGATGCATGGGAATCGCACCAGGCTTTACCTCTCAAGGGATCTTGAGAAGCTTACAACCCCCACCAGGCAGTGTACCTGATCGTTGTAGTATAGTATAGTGACAAATACCGGGGGATTGATCGTTCAGCTAGGAATAGTGTCGCTAGGATTAGAAAACCTAAATACTAGTTCTAAAGGTGAGGGGTGATTATTTTTTGTATTTTTATATTTTTTAAAAAGCAAGTAAAAATCTCGGGTTTGAAGGATTTAGGCGGAATTAGTTGCTAGTCAACTAACCCAATACTAAAAATGCAATCAAAATAAAATACTAAAAATGAAAATAGACTAAATTAAACTAAGGTTGTGAGCAATAAGTGGAGAAAATGTGTTTACTTAGATTTCACTACTCCCTAGATATCTTTTACACGTTAATTACTTGTTATAGTTGCGTGGATGACGGATTGTATTCCTTAATACCATTCATGGGGTAGCGCACTTAACTCCCCAATCCTATGAGCTCTTATCTCCTCCTATGCCATGCCCAGCACAACTATAGGGATTATAAACAGTGGCTCATGTATTAAATACAACCAATAAAAACCTAGTGCACATCAGTTCATGTTTCCTAAGACGTTCAAGCATGTTACCATTTGGAGATCTGCCAGTTTTCTTAAGCCTAACATCGAATTCATTCATCCAATACAATTATAAACAAGTAATCAACACATAATTAGCATCTAGGTTTTATTAGATCCAAGCAAACACAAGATAGATCTAGCCTAGCATGATGGAATT
Organism: Artemisia argyi; assembly: GCA_030686995.1. NCBI lineage: Eukaryota > Viridiplantae > Streptophyta > Magnoliopsida > Asterales > Asteraceae > Artemisia > Artemisia argyi. Next base: position 21,695 of record JARVZY010012386.1, on the reverse strand, counting down.
AAGACAAGAACAAGATATAGACAACCAACACATAGACATATTGATTGAATTAAAAGAATACTTATCTCAGTTACACATGAAAGGTATCAAGGGCTTAGAACCCTTGAAAAACCTGTAAAATTCGCACCAAGTTCGTACTTAGGGTTTCTCCAAAACTTCTCTCCTTAATGTGTGAAAATTAGAAAAATATATATAGGAAATAGGGTCTGACGGCGTCAAGACAAATCTTGTGACGCCGTCACCTCGCCACCAAAATACTTCTCGGACTGCCTTGATCTACTTTTGACGCCGTCATGTGTTATGCATTTCCAGGCCGTCATGCATTTTACTCTTGACGCCCTACTTCATGACGCCGTCAAATCTGTACTGGGTCGTCATGGAAATTACTCTTGACGCCGTCAGAAATTCCTTCTTGACGCCGTCACCTACTGTTCCCAGCAAGGAAAATTAAGACTTTGGCGTTTTCTTCACTTTTATGCTTCAAAAACGTCCGAATTGCTTCATTTTCCAGATTTCTCTCCCAAAGTACCTAAAATCACAAAAGAAACGATTTAGGGCGATATTTGATCAAATAAATTCAATTCCGGGCTTAAATGACCCCTTAAAAGTGGTTCATTTTTCGCCTCATCATATACCCTTACACTTGAGATTTGCTTCTCCTCAAGCAAATGCGCTTTTATTCTAGTCAAAATACAAGTTAGGGGTCATTTAACACTAATATAAAAGTAATTACAACAAATAATCGTTCCACTAAAGACCAATAGACAAGCACGGAGGTCATACACTAGCACCTCACAAATAGTGTTTAGATACTCACATCTCTCGGGTGTAATAAAGTAATATCACATTATGGAAATGGAAAACATCTCTCACTACCTGTCATAGCAAAATAGATTACCATAGGCTTGGGAAAGGATAAAACCTCCACCACATGGCGTAAGCACCTACGATAAACTATCAAAGAGGTCTTTTAAAGGATTGTAACGTTAGGTGTAGGGATATGAAATACACGGTTTTGTTGGATAAAGGAAGTTTTACTGGTGGCGAGCTAACAATCTTGGTTAATTACATGTACAAGATGGCGTTGCTAAGCCAAGACTAGACTCGACTTGAGCTAATAAATGGAAAATAACAAAAACATAAAATGAACATAGAATGAAACGAGATGGTAGTCCGTCCGTTTTTTTTTATTTTTTTTTTTTATTTTTTTTATTTTTTGCATACACTCTTACCCTACCATCCAAAATAATACATCATAAGGAATGTAAATTCCCCTTACACTTGAATTTTTACATGCTTTACAATAAACTAATCTAATGACTCGAATTAAGAAAATCAAAACACTTGGAGCACTTTTAAGATTAACGCACATATGGGGGTAATAATATTATGTTCTTCCCCATTACTCCATAAAATAAGTACTTTACCCATGAGTCCCAATCGTCCCGAAACAATATGTACAAGGATATGACTCGACTTAGCAACCATGTAATCAATTAGATAGTTAACTTAGGGTTTAACAAATAACAATAATGCACTAAAGATGAGCGCATACACGGAAGGCTAAGGCGATTTGGGTGTACATTTAAGTGGGGTGTAACAAATTCTTCCTTTAAGTAAGATGCTTAAAGTTAGAAACGAAAGGATAGGCTCAGAGGGGTGTACTAGGGGTTTCGTGTACTAAAAATGAGTACAACGCTAAGGGTGTGGGAAAAATTGGTTGACTTAACTAGCCAAGTAATATGACTTAAATGGTCAAGTAATTATGATACGGGTTTAACACAAGGGTGATCCTAATGCCTCTTATCATGTAGTAAATCCTACTACACGAATGTAGTCTCACTAGCGGTCTCGGGATGCATCACTAACGCAAGTTCTAGAATCTAAATGCTACCGGTACACTCATAAGCACTAATAGTAAATGCTTTTCCTATCAAATCTAAAGGCGAACATCACATATTTGGGTGGAAAATTTTTCTAAATTGTACGGTTATGTGCTAGTCATACAATCTCCTATCCATGAGACGCTTGCTATGGCTAAAGTTTCACTCCTAAATGTTGTAAAAAATTTTAAATTTGGCGCTAAAATTGCACTAACAAGTATTTCTCATAGTTTTATTACACATCTACTATCAAACAAAACAAACTCAAGCGAAAGTGTACATGTAAGGTATCATCATTTTACCCTCCCCTTACACTTAAGATGAACATTGTCCCCAATGTTCAAGTAAAGAATGTAAAAGTGAAATAAGTAAAAAGAATGAAATCAAATACTCCCCTGATTCGCTCGGTATGGATAATAAGGTGGCCAGGTTAAATCTTCCTCCAAGAAAATGAACAATCAAAGCTTCCCTTCCAGAATGTAAATCATCTTCTTGTCATACATAACCTGTAAATCTGAGAAAATAGACAAAAACAACCTCGCGTAAATCGGCGGCATCCTATATAAGTTACTAAATCCTAGAAAACAAGATAAGATATAATGCTTGTAGAATGAAGTTTGCAGATTTCCTGGAGATTATAAAACTTAATAATTCACAAAAACCATAAGACTCCATTAGAAAAACAAAACCGGTAAAATTTCTAGATTTTTACACATGACGCCGTCAAGAGTTAACTCGTGACGCCGTCAGAAGTGACCTGCAGAAATTCTTATGTTAAGTTTCCGGAAAATTTCTGGAAAAACTTGGTCCTACTTCCTGGAAAATCCTGCAAAACTTCATTATGACTCAATACAAGCATTTGACTATAACAAATATGAATATACATGTTCATTTAATATTGTGGAGAATCATGATCGGCTTGTTTCTTAAAAACATATTTGGGGTTTCCCCTTACACTTATCTTTTGCAAAAATACCTTTAGGTGGAGTTAAGACTAGGCCAAAACAACAAAGTAAATTATTTCCACTATTTAATTGAGAAACATGATCTACCAACAATAAAAACAAAGCATGTATACGGAAGCAAATAACAAACAAACAAAATAAAATCACACAAAACATGGGTTGCCTCCCAAGAAGCGCTTTTCTTTATTTACGAGTCTTGTAGCTAGACTCAAGGTCATGGGTTACTACGTGACCTCGTCGTTGGTTCCACTCTCCGATTGTAGATATTCCTTGTAGAAACCAATCACCTTTTTCTCAACCGCCCCCATAATCTTTTGGGCAAATTCTTTATCGACTTTATACCTTGGTCCAAGGGCCAAGCAATCTTTGTAATAAAGACTCCTTTTTTCCCATACATAATCCATGCCCTTTTCCTTATCCTCTTCATTGATGTCCTCAAAAGCACCAACGTTGTCCTTATCAAAACGGGATATAAAGCGAAATTCTTTCATCCTATTAGGCATCCTATAAGTGATACTATCGGCGTTACTTGCAAATCGGATCGTTCCTTCTATCGCATCATATTCCAACTTAGACTCCTCAACAAACGGTTTGCCAAACACAAAATTTGATAACCGACAATCAATAACATTAGCAAGATCTTCCACAATCATAAAGTCGGTGACAAAAGTGAAATTACCAACAAAGACATGGAGACCTTTGACTCTCCCGACAAAGTTACAAACTCCACCGGGGTATTTGGGCTCTTTTTCTAGGTTCAAGTCTTGTTTTCACTATATCAATATAAACAGTTGAGGACATAATGTTGATTGGAGATTTAAAGTCAATGTAAGCATTGCTAATGTGCCTATACCCAATCATACATGGTATCTTAGCATTCTTAGGATCGCCTCTCTTTATCTTAGGTTCAATTATAGTGAAAGGAGATCGCGGGTTATCAATAAGATTATTATAATATGCAATCTCCTCCTTAGTGCGGTATAGATTAAAATAGTCATTAAGTTTCGGATCTATTTCCCCCTCTTCAAGTCCCTCAATAACATTCACAAAGTCATTAGGCCCTAGGTCCTCATTTGAATACAAGGCGGTCGCTAGGTCACTAAATGCATGTTCGAGCTCAGCCTTAATCAAACTATTAAGCTCCCTAAGTTCCCTAATCTCACTCTCAATTTGTTCACGTAACAAAGCCACTTCTCTAGGGGAAAGGGGTGGATTCGCGTTTTCCATAATGGTCAACGGAACAGTCAATGAATTTAATTTACTAGCAAAGGCACAAAGAAAAAGATAGACTAAAGAAAACCTAAAAATAAAAATAAAATCTTACTAGAAAGGAATCTAGCAAGTAGACCTAATAAAAAGAGATTCTAACCTAGACAATAACTATTCCCCGGGCTGCGGCGCCAAAAACTTGATACGTGGGAATCGCACCAGGCTTTACCTCTCAAGGGATCTTGAGAAGCTTACAACCCCCACCAGGCAATGTACCTGATCGTTGTAGTATAGTATAGTGACACGTACCGGGGGATTGATCGTTCAGCTAGGAATAGTGTCGCTAGGATTAGAAAACCTAAATACTAGTTCTAAAGGTGAGGGATGATTATTTTTTGTATTTTTATATTTTTTAGAAAGCAAGTAAAAATCTCGGGTTTGAAGGATTTGGGCGGAATTAGTTGCTAGTCAACTAACCCAATACTAAAGATGCAATCAAAATAAAATACTAAAAATGAAAATAAACTAAATTATACTAAGGTTGTGAGCAATAAGTGGAGAAAATGTGTTTACTTAGATTTCACTACTCCCTAGATATCTTTTACACGTTAATTACTTGTTATAGTTGCGTGGATGACAGATTGTATTCCTTAATACCATTCATGGGGTGGCGCACTTAACTCCCCAATCCTATGAGCTCTTATCTCCTCCTATGCCATGCCCAGCACAACCATAGGGATTATAAACAGTGGCTCATGAATTAAATACAACCAATAAAAACTTAGTGCACATCAGTTCATGTTTCCTAAGACGTTCAAGCATGTTACCATTTGGAGATCTGCCAGTTTTCTTAAGCCTAACATCGAATTCATTCATCCAATACAATTATAAACAAGTAATCAACACATAATTAACATCTAGGTTTCATTAGATCCAAGCAAACACAAGATAGATCTAGCCTAGCATGATGGAATTAAGACAAGAACAAGATATAGACAACCAACACATAGACATATTGATTGAATTAAAAGAATACTTATCTCAATTACACATGAAAGGTATCAAGGGCTTAGAACCCTTGAAACACCTGTAAAATTCACACCAAGTTCGTACTTAGGGTTTCTCCAAAACTTCTCTCCTTAATGTGTGAAAATTAGAAAAATATATATAGGAAATAGGGTCTGACGGCGTCAAGACAAATCTTGTGACGCCGTCACCTCGCCGCCAAAATACTTCTCGGACTGCCTTGATCTACTTTTGACGCCGTCATGTGTTATGCATTTCCAGGCCGTCATGCATTTTACTCTTGACGCCCTACTTCGTGACGCCGTCAAATCTGTACTGGGTCGTCATGGAAATTACTCTTGACGCCGTCAGAAATTCCTTCTTGACGCCGTCACCTACTGTTCCCAGCAAGGAAAATTAAGACTTTGGCGTTTTCTTCACTTTTATGCTTCAAAAACGTCTGAATTGCTTTCTTTTCCAGATTTCTCACCCAAAGTACCTAAAATCACAAAAGGAACGATTTAGGGCAATATTTGATCAAATAAATTCAATTCCGGGCTTAAATGACCCCTTAAAAGTGGTTCATTTTTCGCCTCATCAGTTTTACTGTTGTGATTACTGTGGAGGTCCACACTCTAGCTCGGATTGTCAAACAAGGAATCCATTTCCTTGTAACAATTACGACTATTCGTTTTCAGACCCACTGATGAGTGTCTAAATACTCATCATTTAGTTCACATTTAAGCTACGAAAATATCTGAAAACATACAAATATGCTTCAAAATACTGGATTTATCTCCAAATTGTGTTTTTAGGTGTTTAAGTGCAAAAGGGATGAAAACTGATAAAAAACAAGTCAAATTTACATAATTTACAGTTTCAGTCCCTGAACTTTGATAAATTGGCAAATCTAGTCCCTAGTCATTTCAAAACTTGTAAAATATCATTTTAGGTCCTTGGGATTCACAAGTTGTAAAAATAATCCTTTGAAGTTTAAAATCTCAAAATTACAACTTTGGTCCCTCAACTTTGCAAAACTGTCAAAAATAGTCCTTAGGGTTTTAAAATTGGAAATTAATCAAAATAAACCTTATACTATTCATGTTTGACAGGAATGGTCCTTATGAGAAAAGTTTTGAGAAATAACAAGTTTGGTCCCTGGAGTTTCTAATTTGGCAGATTTGGTCCCTAAGGTCTAAAAATGAAAAAAATGCAATTATGGTCCTTATACTAATGTTTAATTGCAGGTTTAGTCCTTATAAGAAGTTTGGAAAAGTTACAAAACAGGCCCCTCATCTTTCAGCAATTACAAATTGGTCCTTGTACTTTTAATAAACCAAACGGACTCCCATTATTATTATAAACCCAACTCCAAAACAAAAACCAAACCCAACCTTATAACTCCCAAATCCAGTCCACACCACAAGGCCCAAATTGCCATAACCCGGCCCAATCCCCTTTGTAATAAAACAGACCCAATCCCACACCCCGTTTATCCTCTTCGTCTTCCACCTCACTCCCCCCTCCTCCTTTACACCTGTAACTCAACACCTCACCCTCTCCAGCTCACCCCTACTTTATCACCCACTCCCCATCACCCCTCTTTCCACAGAACACTCCACCATTAAATGCTACTCACACCTAATTCTCACCCCAAAACAGCCATACCCATAGTATTAAGCAATACCACTCAACAAAGTCCAAGATTGTGCCAAACGTGTCCCTTACTCTCCCTAACACTCCCAAGATACATTAATTGTATCAGAACTGCCTCAGTACACGTGGAGCGTTTTGGCGCCAAATCAAGTTTAAACGGTTGAGATGATTGGGACTCATTCAATGGCTCAGATCAAGTGGGATGTGATATTTTATCAAGTTGAAAAGCAAAGTGGTGATAAATAGCCAAGAAGACAGAGAAGAGCCATATCATAATTGTAATCCTAGTTTATGATCATCGTAGCATAATTAACTAGTTGTCACTAGTAGTGTAATCCTTTATTTCTGTTGTTAAAGTGTTGTTTAACTTTTCTAAAGTGTAATCAACAGCTTTGAATTATCATATCAATCTATCTTTTCAGTTTTCAGTATTTCACTTTGTCCCAATTTTCATATCAAGTTCTTTCAATTTCTGTTGAATGATTGTTGTTTGGAGGACTTATATAACACTACTAAGCTCTCAGTAAGCTTTAGCAAGCTTTTGAGTCACTTGAACAATCAATAATTCATTAATTAGGAAAATACACTAGAAAATAGAAAATAATAAAAAAATAGAGTTACTGTAGAAGAAAGCAAGGAGCAAGTGCTATCTTGGATTGCCTTGGTTTAGAGCTCTGTGGAGAGCATATAGGAAAGGTTCTTTGATCTTGGTTCTGTGTTCATCTCATTCCCAAGTTGTAAGCTATTTCTTGATTTTTAGCATTTTCTGTTTTAGTTGATAATCTAGTATAATAATTCTTGTTTCATGCTTAGTTGATATTGGTTAGTGATAATCTAAAATAAAATCAGTAGGTTGTTAGTTATAAATCTTAGTTGCTAGTTGTTTAATATTTGACAGTTAAATTAGTTAATTAGTGATTCATAGGATATAGTTGTTAATTGCAGTCTAATTGTGTCTATCTGATCTAATTTCATCATAATCAAGTGTTAGGAGTCAATCTTATGGTCTAATTCAGGTTATACAACACTAATCTTAAAAACAGTCCTTGCTAAGGTGTGTTTGGATCAAGCTGTTTCTCTGAGTTGTGGTCTGTTATTGTGCTTAGTTCTTGTTTGTGCATGTTTCTCTAGGTCTATTTAACTCAGTTCAGTCATAATACATAAGCCTTTATAGTTAAAAAGTCAAAAGTAGTCTTAATTCCATCTAGTTTGTTAACTGTTAGTGTAAAACAGTCAATAATCATCAAACTAGCTTAAAACTAAATAACCTAGCTTATTTTCACCTTATCATAGCTTAATATAACTTAATTAGTGAGTAAACTAGGATCAAAGCTCAGAATAGTCAAAAGTAGTGGTTAACTTAAAAAGTCAATTTGCAGCCTACATGATTTTTGAATAAACTTTGGATTTTCACTGTGTGCTTGTTATTTGAAATTAGGACCTGAGCTTGTAGGTTTAAATAATCTTGTTGCTGATCTCTTGGTTACTATTTTTGTTAATTTTTTATCTAGCTTATTAAGAGCTTAATCAGTGCTTATCTTTTGGTGATTCTTCTTAGACTTCCCCTGTGCACAGTCAAACCCCTCATTTCATAAGCTTGTAAAAGCTTGTGTAGTGAGTGCTAGCTTGTGTATTTTGGATTTTTATGATGCCCATGTGGCTAGTTATCTGAACTAAGTGCTTATTTGTTCTTAATTGCTTATTTGAACTGCTTATCTTACCTAAACTTGTGCTATCAAAATAACTTAATCACTGAGCAATCAGTGTACACAAGCAATATCACAAGCCCACCATAAGCTCATCAATAAGCTTTGGCTTGTGATCTAAGGTTTTTTAAGAAGCTTAGCAGTCCATCTATCAAGTTCAAGCTTAATCTTTCATTTTCTAGTCCTTTAACTAGGGCTGCATCTCAGCTTAAGCTTGTTCATTTCACTTAGCCCTCTGAGTGACTCAGTTATACCACCAAACTTTATAAGCCCTTTACAAGCTATCCAGTGGACCCCATTGGTTGAGCTTTACTAATTTGGAATCCTTACCAGCCCAATTTATTAGTTCAGCACTCAATAATCCCTCTTGAGCTTATTACATAAGCTCAATTTGGCCTCTTGGTTGCCTGTCTAGGGGTGTTTGGATCTCAGCTTTGTTAGGTTTGCTTATAAGCTTTTCACAAGCTTATTAGCTTAATCTAGTAAACTCACTTGTCCATACCTGTTAATACACTATCTATACACAATAATATCTTTTTATTTTCTTTCTTAAGTTAGTTTTTAAGCTTTCAACAAGCTTATTAGCTCATTTTCACTCAGTCACTTAACTGAGTGAACTCAGTTGGACCCCTCACTTCCTAAGCTTATTCTGAGCTTATCACTGGGTCCCACACCATAAAATTTGGTTCTACCAACCCCCCTCCTACCAGGCTTGAACCCTTGACCCTTTGTTTGGCCTCTACCATAGTGGACCCCACTTGGTTTTACCTCCCAAAGTTGTCCCCTTTTCTGTCTCAGAAACAAATAAGCAAGTGCTTATTTGTGTTCTGTGGCTTATTCAAGCTGCTTAATTGGTTGAACCTTGTTTAGTATTGTATAAATAACCTTTTGGAACCAGAATCTACCTTAGTGGACCCCACATAAGCTCATTTGAGCTTATTTCCTTCAAAGTCAACACAAAAGTCAACTGTTTTGGGTATTAAGCACTTTTAGTGCTTATTCTGTGTTTCTAAGCTTATTATTTTTGTATTTATTTCTTATTTTAAGTATTTTTATAGTTTTATAAAAGAAAAACCACAAAAACCCAAAAATACTTATAGTGATAGCTTCTATTTAATAGAAACTATCTATTTAATTTTCTTTTTAGCTTATTTATAAGCACTTCTGTATTTTTATATTTTTAGTAGATCTCTTTTATATTAAAGTACTTTTATAAATTTTTCTATATTTTTCTTTTGTCATCTAGTGATTTTTAGAATTAATATTAGTTTAATTAATAAATAAATAATATTAAATAACTAAATAGTATAATTATATTTTATTAAGTACTACATAGTTTTTATAATTTTTCTAGGTTTTATATAAGTTATAACATTTTTAGGAATTTTTATAGAATTTTTACTGTTCATATTATAGTATTTTTAATTTAATTACTTTACATAGTTAATAAATAATTATATAGTTAATAATTAATAATATATAGATAATAAGTGTAATAAATATATTTTTATTTTTAAAATAAGTTTTATAGTATTTTAGATTTTTCTAAGTTTTAAATTTATTTTTCTTAAACTTTATTTTACACTTTCTAATTAAATAGTGTATTAATAAATAGTATTAAATAAGTAATAATTAAATAATAAATAATATAAATAGTTTATTTTCTTTTTATAATAATTTTCTTTTATTCTTAGGATCTCAAAAATATAAATTTTACATTTGTGAGGTTTATATTGATCACTTTTCACTTTTATTTTTGTACGTTTACGTTTAATTTAATTTAAACGTACGTTTTTATACCTTTTACGTTTCTAGGGTTTTTGATCGTACTTATCAGTTGATATAACTCATTTGAGTTATTTATACTCTTAATACTGTGACAAATCAATTATAACCCTATTCCTGATCAACCAACTATATAACACAAATCGTTCAAACACAGGATATCACAACCTCGTTGGGGAATAAACGACCCGGGAATATAACTGTACTACCTCGGATTATTGTATTTGCCTAGATTGTTTGACTTTAGAGTTGACCAATATCCTTGGTCAATAATATAAGTTGACTGTTTCAGGCGAATCAATTTTTGGCGCCGCTGCCGGGGAGGCTGTGCTGCGTTGAACGATTTTTGTTATCATTTTGGTGGATTATCTATCCTTTGTATATATATTATATATCATATCGTATTTTAAACTTCCTAAAACAATATAAAATACAAAAATATTTTCTTTTTCTTTCTATATATATATAAAAGATAAATAATCACAAAAATACTCTTCGCACCCCTCCTGAGTTTTCCTTTTCTTCTAGGATTCTTAGACGCGTCTTAGTGCATGCGCACTCGTTCTTCAAGGTCATCAAGTCCTCTTCGCGAGCTTGTAGCCATACCTCGAAGAAATCGTAGACGTTCTGCTCCCTCAGTCGTACCCGAGATACGTACTGAACCAAAAATTTCTGTCAAAATGACAGAAGAACAAACGATGAACGAACTTCTCCAGGCACCCACCGATGGGTACGGAGATGCCATTGTTGTTCCAGCCATCGTAGCTGAGAACTTTGAACTTAAAACAGGGTTAATAAACCTAGTGACAGCGCGTCAATTCTATGGTTTTGATAGGGATGATCCTCACTATCACATTCGGTGGTTCAATAAAATCACATCCACCTTGAAATGTAAAAACGTCCCTGAGGATGCAATCAAACTTCTTCTTTTCCCGTTTTCTCTCGATGGGCCCGCCAGGATCTGGCTTGACAAACAACCCCCTAAGTCGATTGAAACGTGGGAAGATTTAGTACAGAAGTTTGTGCATAAATTCTATCCTCCTTCAAAAACCACGAATCTCCGGAATGAAATCATGAAATTCACACAACATTTTGATGAAACATTCAGTGAATCATGGGATCGTTTTAAGGAAATGTTACGCAACTGTCCTCATCATGGATTTACTGAGTTGATATATCTGGATACTTTCTATAATGGCATAAGACAAGCTGATCAAGACTCTCTTAATTCCTCCGCGGGAGGTAATTTTTTGAATCGAACAACAAAGGATGCTTTAGCCATTATAGAGAACAAAGCTGAGGTCCGTACCTCAAGAAACAAACCAGTTGCTCCCAAAGCAAGTGATTCACCTTCTACTTCATCTCCCATGACTCAAACTGTTGACAATACTCAGTTTGCTCAACTCATGGATGCTATTAAAAATTTGACTCTTAACCAAAAGAAAGAGTCATCTACACATGCTGAAGTCAAAAAGATTGAACTATGTGTCACTTGTGGTGGTCCTCATGCATACTACAACTGTACTGCCACCGATGGCAATGCATTTGAAGTCGATGCTCTAGCCGGTAATTTCAATCAAGGTGGTAACCAATACCATTCTCAAGCTGAAACAAATTACCGTGCTAATAACCAAGAGGGACCATCAGGATCATATCAACCCAACAATTCAAATAGGTCTAATCCTAATCAGCCAAGAGGGCAATATAACCAAAATCAATATCGTACTCAGAACAATCAAATTGTTCCTGTTCAATACCCTCCCCATAGGGGGAATTCAAGTTCTAATCAAGGGTATTCAGCTCCTAATAATCAAATAGTTTCGTTCCAAGAATCTCAATCTGCTGAACTAGCTAACCACATCAAGGCTACTAATGCTAAAATGAGAGTGGTTCAAAACCAAATCTCCAATTTGAAGAATGAATTTGATTCTTCAATTGCGAAGAACAATAATGAGCTGAAGAACGATCTTAAGAATATGATATCTGATTTGGTAAAACAACTCGTTCCACCATCCACCTCGGGAAGTCTCCCGAGTAATACTGTTGCGAATCCAAGGGGTGAACTCAAAGCTGTCACTACATATAGTGATACGACTCATGATGGACCAACCATGGTGACAAAGGACCCGGTACTTCCTTCTGGAAGTACTCATTATGTCCAAACCACTGTTGTCCCAAACTCTACACCCCCAATTACTCCTACATCATCAAGAATAGATCCCACTCTTTCACGATTCACGGTTAAAAGTTTGTCAAGCAATCTTTATGACCAAAGGGTAGCTATGACTTATTCTCATATGCTTAATGCTTCCCGAAAGAGTGTACTTGACGATAGTGATGATGAGGAGGATTCCAACATCGTCAAAGCTATCACCACTCGTAGTGGTGCTGCTTATGAGGGACCCTCTACTCCTATTCCACCACCGTTATACGATGTGGAAAAAGAGCCCGAGGTTGCCAAGGACCATGTGCAAATTCCAAGCCCACGAAGTACCGCACACGTCCAACCGCAAGTTGTCCCTCGAAAGAAAACCAAACCAGGAATTGTCTTTGAGACTGATGAAATTCCTGAGCCTACTGTCCCTAAATCCAAACCTTTTAAGCCTACCATTCCTTACCCTTCACGCTTAAATGAGCAAGAGCACCGCGAGAGGTCTAATTATCAAACGGACAAACTCTTGCAAATCTTTAAAGATTTGCAATTTGACATAAGTCTTGCGGATGCTGTCATCTTGATGCCCAAATTTGCATCAACAATCAAACAGTTGTTAAACAACAAGGAAAAACTGGTTGAATTGGCAAAAACTTCTCTAAATGAGAACTGCTCTGTAGTTATCTTAAAGAAGCTTCCTGAAAAGCTTGGAGATCCTGGGAAATTTATCTTACCTTGTGAATTTCCAGGAATGGTTGCATGCAACGCCTTGGCCGATCTAGGCGCCAGCATCAACCTGATGCCTAATTCAGTATGGAAGAAACTTTCTCTTCCTAAACTTACCCCTACCTGCATGACTCTCGAGCTTGCAGATCGTTCAGTATCTATGCCCCTCGGTATTGCCGAGGACGTATTTGTGAAAGTAGGGAAGTTCCATTTTCCAGCTGACTTTGTGATTGTCGAATTCGATGCTGATCCTAGGGTTCCTCTCATTCTTGGACGAGGATTCCTAAGGACGGGCCACGCTCTTATAGATGTATTTGAGCGTCAAATCACATTGCGTGTGGGTAATGAGGCTATTACCTTTAACCATGATCAAACATCAAAGTACTCCTCCAATTATAACTCTGCATCGGTTAACCGAATCGATGTCATTGATGTTGCCTTACAGGAGTACTCTCAAGAGGATCTTGGTTATGTTCTTGATATGGTGAGTGGTGATCCCACTACATTGTCTCATTCCATCATTTCCGACTCTTCATCTGCCCTCACTCTGGTTGAGGAAAGTGATTCTATTATGGATGAGATTGATGATTATCTCAATCTGGATACATTTCTTCCTGGTATTGATGATACCGAGAGTGATCAGGAGGAAGATGTTATTCTTCTTCTTGAACAACTGCTGTACCCAGAAAATTATCCCACCATCCCTCCCAAACAACTTCATACAGAGGAATCCAAATCAGTTGAAAAAACTGATAAAATTCCTGAGATCAAGTATAAGATCTCCCCTCCTTCACCTAAATTTCAAATTCTTGAGGAGGAAGTTCTTGTGATTACTGCTGTCTTGATCTCCCTACTACCCTTCACCTACCCGGTGATTTCTCCATCTCTTCACTCATTCGGGAGTGAAGATGTTACCTTTGATCCTGGGATATTCCATATAACATTGGTTTAGATCCAGATACTTCCCCATGGATTTTTCAAATGCTTTGTCTCCCAACCTGTTCAGGAACTCTTTGTTACAGTTAATCGTTCACAAGCGGTTAGCTTGCGTGACAAACCTGACAGTGTGGGAGGAAAGATATCAAATACGGGGTCGAGTCCAGCTAGTGACTCGGGAATAAAAAACGTTAGCACAAACATGGGTCTTCACCCGTGTGTAACACCCTAGTGTGGGGGAGATGCCCCACATGTTGTAAATATGTATATAATCTAAAAAAAAAAAAAAAAAAAAAAAAAAAAAAAAAAAAAAAAAAAAAAAAAAGTATGTATATACACTTTAAATAAAGGCTAAGTAATATTTCCCTTTCACCTTCTAAGTTCGGTTTAACACCCGGTACTTTGAATATTGAGGGCAATATTCAGTTCTAAGTGTGGGGGGGGGATTCTCTCGAGAATTCAAACACATGTTCCATCAGGAACCCCCATTTTAGCCAAAAATTTTAAAATTTTTTCTCACTTAGAACGCAAATAAATGGTATCAATCCTCCATGTCTAACACACAACAGGATTGGCTAGTCCAGGAGCAAACGGCTCTTGGTAAAGACATCTCAAAACCGTTATAGCTTGCAATTTGCTCAAAATTGTATGGTTCCTCAACTCCCCATCATCCTCAAAAGATAATGAGTTGGCTAGCCCGCAAGGTTATGGCTTGTGGTAAAGGCTGTGAAAAACCATAATTGGTAATCAGCTCACCAAAGATAATATTTATAATTTATCTAAGAGTTGGCTAGTCCAGAAGCAAACGGCTTTTGGTAAAGACAAATCAAATCCGTTGACAGCTGGTGATTTGCTCAAAATCACACGGTTATCAGGTGTGCCACAGTTCTTACACCTGGCTACTCCAGAAGTGATGGCTTTTGGTAAAGAGATAAAATCCATTAATCTTCATAAAATATTGCTAGGGACTAGCAATAGCTTAGTGTGGGGGATTGATGAGTGTCTAAATACTCATCATTTAGTTCACATTTAAGCTACGAAAATATCTGAAAACATACAAATATGCTTCAAAATACTGGATTTATCTCCAAATTGTGTTTTTAGGTGTTTAAGTGCAAAAGGGATGAAAACTGATAAAAAACAAGTCAAATTTACATAATTTACAGTTTCAGTCCCTGAACTTTGATAAATTGGCAAATCTAGTCCCTAGTCATTTCAAAACTTGTAAAATATCATTTTAGGTCCTTGGGATTCACAAGTTGTAAAAATAATCCTTTGAAGTTTAAAATCTCAAAATTACAACTTTGGTCCCTCAACTTTGCAAAACTGTCAAAAATAGTCCTTAGGGTTTTAAAATTGGAAATTAATCAAAATAAACCTTATACTATTCATGTTTGACAGGAATGGTCCTTATGAGAAAAGTTTTGAGAAATAACAAGTTTGGTCCCTGGAGTTTCTAATTTGGCAGATTTGGTCCCTAAGGTCTAAAAATGAAAAAAATGCAATTATGGTCCTTATACTAATGTTTAATTGCAGGTTTAGTCCTTATAAGAAGTTTGGAAAAGTTACAAAACAGGCCCCTCATCTTTCAGCAATTACAAATTGGTCCTTGTACTTTTAATAAACCAAACGGACTCCCATTATTATTATAAACCCAACTCCAAAACAAAAACCAAACCCAACCTTATAACTCCCAAATCCAGTCCACACCACAAGGCCCAAATTGCCATAACCCGGCCCAATCCCCTTTGTAATAAAACAGACCCAATCCCACACCCCGTTTATCCTCTTCGTCTTCCACCTCACTCCCCCCTCCTCCTTTACACCTGTAACTCAACACCTCACCCTCTCCAGCTCACCCCTACTTTATCACCCACTCCCCATCACCCCTCTTTCCACAGAACACTCCACCATTAAATGCTACTCACACCTAATTCTCACCCCAAAACAGCCATACCCATAGTATTAAGCAATACCACTCAACAAAGTCCAAGATTGTGCCAAACGTGTCCCTTACTCTCCCTAACACTCCCAAGATACATTAATTGTATCAGAACTGCCTCAGTACACGTGGAGCGTTTTGGCGCCAAATCAAGTTTAAACGGTTGAGATGATTGGGACTCATTCAATGGCTCAAATCAAGTGGGATGTGATATTTTATCAAGTTGAAAAGCAAAGTGGTGATAAATAGCCAAGAAGACAGAGAAGAGCCATATCATAATTGTAATCCTAGTTTATGATCATCGTAGCATAATTAACTAGTTGTCACTAGTAGTGTAATCCTTTATTTCTGTTGTTAAAGTGTTGTTTAACTTTTCTAAAGTGTAATCAACAGCTTTGAATTATCATATCAATCTATCTTTTCAGTTTTCAGTATTTCACTTTGTCCCAATTTTCATATCAAGTTCTTTCAATTTCTGTTGAATGATTGTTGTTTGGAGGACTTATATAACACTACTAAGCTCTCAGTAAGCTTTAGCAAGCTTTTGAGTCACTTGAACAATCAATAATTCATTAATTAGGAAAATACACTAGAAAATAGAAAATAATAAAAAAATAGAGTTACTGTAGAAGAAAGCAAGGAGCAAGTGCTATCTTGGATTGCCTTGGTTTAGAGCTCTGTGGAGAGCATATAGGAAAGGTTCTTTGATCTTGGTTCTGTGTTCATCTCATTCCCAAGTTGTAAGCTATTTCTTGATTTTTAGCATTTTCTGTTTTAGTTGATAATCTAGTATAATAATTCTTGTTTCATGCTTAGTTGATATTGGTTAGTGATAATCTAAAATAAAATCAGTAGGTTGTTAGTTATAAATCTTAGTTGCTAGTTGTTTAATATTTGACAGTTAAATTAGTTAATTAGTGATTCATAGGATATAGTTGTTAATTGCAGTCTAATTGTGTCTATCTGATCTAATTTCATCATAATCAAGTGTTAGGAGTCAATCTTATGGTCTAATTCAGGTTATACAACACTAATCTTAAAAACAGTCCTTGCTAAGGTGTGTTTGGATCAAGCTGTTTCTCTGAGTTGTGGTCTGTTATTGTGCTTAGTTCTTGTTTGTGCATGTTTCTCTAGGTCTATTTAACTCAGTTCAGTCATAATACATAAGCCTTTATAGTTAAAAAGTCAAAAGTAGTCTTAATTCCATCTAGTTTGTTAACTGTTAGTGTAAAACAGTCAATAATCATCAAACTAGCTTAAAACTAAATAACCTAGCTTATTTTCACCTTATCATAGCTTAATATAACTTAATTAGTGAGTAAACTAGGATCAAAGCTCAGAATAGTCAAAAGTAGTGGTTAACTTAAAAAGTCAATTTGCAGCCTACATGATTTTTGAATAAACTTTGGATTTTCACTGTGTGCTTGTTATTTGAAATTAGGACCTGAGCTTGTAGGTTTAAATAATCTTGTTGCTGATCTCTTGGTTACTATTTTTGTTAATTTTTTATCTAGCTTATTAAGAGCTTAATCAGTGCTTATCTTTTGGTGATTCTTCTTAGACTTCCCCTGTGCACAGTCAAACCCCTCATTTCATAAGCTTGTAAAAGCTTGTGTAGTGAGTGCTAGCTTGTGTATTTTGGATTTTTATGATGCCCATGTGGCTAGTTATCTGAACTAAGTGCTTATTTGTTCTTAATTGCTTATTTGAACTGCTTATCTTACCTAAACTTGTGCTATCAAAATAACTTAATCACTGAGCAATCAGTGTACACAAGCAATATCACAAGCCCACCATAAGCTCATCAATAAGCTTTGGCTTGTGATCTAAGGTTTTTTAAGAAGCTTAGCAGTCCATCTATCAAGTTCAAGCTTAATCTTTCATTTTCTAGTCCTTTAACTAGGGCTGCATCTCAGCTTAAGCTTGTTCATTTCACTTAGCCCTCTGAGTGACTCAGTTATACCACCAAACTTCATAAGCCCTTTACAAGCTATCCAGTGGACCCCATTGGTTGAGCTTTACTAATT
Organism: Artemisia argyi; assembly: GCA_030686995.1. NCBI lineage: Eukaryota > Viridiplantae > Streptophyta > Magnoliopsida > Asterales > Asteraceae > Artemisia > Artemisia argyi. The sequence continues at coordinate 3,703 of JARVZY010012386.1, read as the reverse complement.
TGGAATCCTTACCAGCCCAATTTATTAGTTCAGCACTCAATAATCCCTCTTGAGCTTATTACATAAGCTCAATTTGGCCTCTTGGTTGCCTGTCTAGGGGTGTTTGGATCTCAGCTTTGTTAGGTTTGCTTATAAGCTTTTCACAAGCTTATTAGCTTAATCTAGTAAACTCACTTGTCCATACCTGTTAATACACTATCTATACACAATAATATCTTTTTATTTTCTTTCTTAAGTTAGTTTTTAAGCTTTCAACAAGCTTATTAGCTCATTTTCACTCAGTCACTTAACTGAGTGAACTCAGTTGGACCCCTCACTTCCTAAGCTTATTCTGAGCTTATCACTGGGTCCCACACCATAAAATTTGGTTCTACCAACCCCCCTCCTACCAGGCTTGAACCCTTGACCCTTTGTTTGGCCTCTACCATAGTGGACCCCACTTGGTTTTACCTCCCAAAGTTGTCCCCTTTTCTGTCTCAGAAACAAATAAGCAAGTGCTTATTTGTGTTCTGTGGCTTATTCAAGCTGCTTAATTGGTTGAACCTTGTTTAGTATTGTATAAATAACCTTTTGGAACCAGAATCTACCTTAGTGGACCCCACATAAGCTCATTTGAGCTTATTTCCTTCAAAGTCAACACAAAAGTCAACTGTTTTGGGTATTAAGCACTTTTAGTGCTTATTCTGTGTTTCTAAGCTTATTATTTTTGTATTTATTTCTTATTTTAAGTATTTTTATAGTTTTATAAAAGAAAAACCACAAAAACCCAAAAATACTTATAGTGATAGCTTCTATTTAATAGAAACTATCTATTTAATTTTCTTTTTAGCTTATTTATAAGCACTTCTGTATTTTTATATTTTTAGTAGATCTCTTTTATATTAAAGTACTTTTATAAATTTTTCTATATTTTTCTTTTGTCATCTAGTGATTTTTAGAATTAATATTAGTTTAATTAATAAATAAATAATATTAAATAACTAAATAGTATAATTATATTTTATTAAGTACTACATAGTTTTTATAATTTTTCTAGGTTTTATATAAGTTATAACATTTTTAGGAATTTTTATAGAATTTTTACTGTTCATATTATAGTATTTTTAATTTAATTACTTTACATAGTTAATAAATAATTATATAGTTAATAATTAATAATATATAGATAATAAGTGTAATAAATATATTTTTATTTTTAAAATAAGTTTTATAGTATTTTAGATTTTTCTAAGTTTTAAATTTATTTTTCTTAAACTTTATTTTACACTTTCTAATTAAATAGTGTATTAATAAATAGTATTAAATAAGTAATAATTAAATAATAAATAATATAAATAGTTTATTTTCTTTTTATAATAATTTTCTTTTATTCTTAGGATCTCAAAAATATAAATTTTACATTTGTGAGGTTTATATTGATCACTTTTCACTTTTATTTTTGTACGTTTACGTTTAATTTAATTTAAACGTACGTTTTTATACCTTTTACGTTTCTAGGGTTTTTGATCGTACTTATCAGTTGATATAACTCATTTGAGTTATTTATACTCTTAATACTGTGACAAATCAATTATAACCCTATTCCTGATCAACCAACTATATAACACAAATCGTTCAAACACAGGATATCACAACCTCGTTGGGGAATAAACGACCCGGGAATATAACTGTACTACCTCGGATTATTGTATTTGCCTAGATTGTTTGACTTTAGAGTTGACCAATATCCTTGGTCAATAATATAAGTTGACTGTTTCAGGCGAATCACCCACCTCCACAGTACCCAATGATTCACACAACTCCTCATGATACTGAGCAAGACCTTTTACTAAAGGCTCTTGATATATTGAAAGAACTTAAAGAGGAGTTGGTTACTACACCGTTTCAAAACTCTCGTGAGAAATCTATGGCAGATTTACTTGCTGAAGAACGAGAGACTAGAAACGAATTGAGCATGGACGAATTACTTGTCTTAAAATAAGCAGCTATAACACGTGCCAAATTTCGTCAAGCTGCTCTTTTAGACTGTGATGATGATAGTGATAATGAGGACACCCTTTATATCCTTCAATTTTATAAGGGTTCCTCAGATTCATCATTTGTGGTTCCTCCCACTGAAAATCAGGGAGAAAATTATGAGACGGAGAAATTACTAGTAGAAGATCAAATGGAACTTGTACAATCCATGAATGCTAGCTCCTCTCATCTCCCTCAGTTTGTTGTTATCACACCCAAAGTTCACACTCACTCTCTAAACATGGGGGATGAGCAACTTAGCACTGTTCCTAATAAGGAATCGGACGAATTAATAAAGTCTAGTGTTGAGATCCTTGTCCCAATTCCGAGAGAGTCACAGGAAACTTTCGATCAAGAGTGTGATATTCCTTCACCCCCTGATAATCCAAATGATCAAATTGAGACTATCTCAGATTCCAGTGATGATTGTTTATCTTACGGAGACATTGAGTATGTTGATGCATCCCTTCCCCACTCTAATGTTGACTTTTTTCTCGAGGAGTTCGCCGATGAACTCACTCACACCAATCCACTTCCATCGGGAAATGATGATGATCTCTTTGATTTCAAAGATAATATGGAAGAAGTCGAAGCATTCCTTGCCCTAGATAGTTCAACTTCGTATGAAGTTGATGATAACTATCTTGATTCTGAGGGGGATATTCTTTTTCTTGAAAGCTTATTGAATGATGATGATCCATCACTCAATTCTTATCTCAATACCGGGCCTAGTGATTCACCCACTGATGAATAGTCTTTATCTTATGGAGACATCAGTGACGTTGATGAAATATCTTCTGAGCCCATCATTGATCACCTTATCATGACTCCTCCAGAGTATGATAGCCCGACGGGAGATACACTCAATCATGAGGATTTGCAAATTCCCACCCACTCTCCCGGGATGTTTTTGAGCTTAGCCCTTGAAATCCAAACTCAGGCTAATGAGCCTACTCTCGAGGTGTCTTCCTCTCTTCTTCACTCCTTCGGGAATGAAGATACCATCTTTGATCCCGGCATTTTCATGTATCATTATCTTGAGCCGGATACTTATCTCATCGGTGTGGAACTTTCACGTGCTTCAAATGTTTGTCCAAACATCTTGAATGAAAGTCCGATTGAGATTGTTTCTTCCACATCATGCTTCCCCAAGGACAAATGAATTCGGGGTCGAGTCAAGCTAGCGACTCGGTAAACAAAAACAGTAGCATGCTTATAGGGTTTTCACCCTAAGTGTGGGGGAGTTACCCCTACTGTGGTTACTTATAAAGTGAAAAACAAAATGGTGTTTTCCACGCTTAGCTTGTAATGTTGCCCTTTTACGTTCAAAATGTCGGCATAATAGCCGGAACTTTGAATATTGAGGACAATATTCATTCTAAGTGTGGGGGGTATTTCGCTATTCTAGCGAATTTTATCACATTTTACTATCTTATACCCCCGTTTTTGGCCAAAATTTCAAAAATTTTAAAATTTTTTCACTTGAGTTCAAAATTTTTGTGGTTATCAGTCCGCCTTGTCTAATCGACAAAAGGGATTGGCTAATCCAGGAGCAAACAGCTCTTGTTAAAGATATATCAAATCCGTTTATGGCTTGCAATTTGCCCAAAATTGTATGGTACCTCAACTCGCCATATCCCATAAAGCGAATGAGTTGGCTAGCCCACAAGATTATGGCTTGTGGTAA